>OY998178.1:197679513-198945840 GCA_963921935.1 Galeruca laticollis
TAATTTGCACTCTATAAGGGAGGTTACTACCTAGAAATGATACAATTATCATTTGTCTTGGTATTAATTTTGTTGTACCATCTGAATTTTTAAATTTCCTCATCATTCTTTTTACACTCATAACTTTTTTATCCGAGTTAATATTGTTAACTAAATAAGTCTCATCAAAAAATGAATCTACCATTCTAACTTCTTTTTTTGGTGAAAAATGTAGGTACATAACATATAAGATCATTTTTGATAATTATTTCATGATTAATTAAACTATTTGCAATAGAATATGTTTTAAAAATTACTGTAACTCGATTCCTTCCTACTGATATAATATCTGATACGTTTTCCTTAAATTCATTAATTTGAAAAAAATAATGTCAAATACGAATGGGAAATAATCTACCTAGCTGTTTATTTATATGTTCAACATATACAAAATAAGGACCGTTATCAGTCGATCGGTATTTATTATTTATATCATAAACTGGTAAATTATCACTAGTCGTACCTGTTTTTTCGTTGTTGTCACTGTTTTTTTCAGGAGACCCCCCGGGGTCTTCTGAATCATAATTATTAAAATTAACGTGTCTCGGCATCTAGCGGCCACTGACACGGGATCTGTCATACATTTAGTTACAACTAAAAATCAAATTAAATTAAACAATTGGCAGTCTTTGAGGAACTGAATCACAGCACTAAACTGGTTAGGTTGTCCGAGAATGTTTTTGAGAGTTCCACTGAGCTTGTGTTTGCGACGAGTTGGGCTGTAGTGTTTGCAGTCTGTAACTATATGCTCTATTGTAAGTCTTACAGTATCACAGGATTCACAGATAGGGGGATTTTCTGTAGAGATCATGTAACCATGGGTTAGCCGTGAGTGACCTATTCTGAGTCTTCTCTTAACACTTTTGTATTTTCTTGTCATGGGAGGTATCTTCTGGGCGGTAACTGTTGGTTGTATTGTACGGAGATTTGAGTTACATGTATTCCAATGTGTTTGCCATGTTTGAGTCATAATATGTCGAGCTGCTGATTTTAAATCTTGATGAAGTTGAATTTTCTCTACTGGCAAGTCGGCTGAACAAGTTTGTTTCGCTGCTTGGTCTGCACGTGCGTTGCCTGTGATACCTACATGAGAAGGGATCCAGATGATATTCACAACAATACCTCTAGAGTGATGGTCGTGGCAGGTGTCGAGGATATCATGGACTAAGGGATGTTGTGAACGGTTGTGTTTGATGGAGTATAATGATGAAAGGGAGTCTGTACATATGGCAAGTTTGCTGTTATCCTGTGTTGGAGTCCTCAAGGCTTGTAGTATTCCATATAGTTCGGCTGTATGTATACTACATACGTCAGGAAGTTTGTATGTTACTATTGTTGTATCTACTGTAGTAACAACACATCCTGTACCATTGACTTCTTTGGAGGCATCAGTATATAGGATTTTGTCGAACGGCTGGTTATTTATCAACTCACTGAATATTTGTCTAAGGACTATGTTAGGCGTTTCGTACTTGTTGTAGTTGTTTAGGCTTGTATTCAGTAGTGGCGGTTTTTTGGTCCATGGAGGAGTATTCGAAAGTTTTATGGGAGTTGTATTAATGTTTCTTGAAATAGGGTATAGCATTTGTGGAGATGAGAGCGATGTTTTGGTTTTGTTTTCAGGAGCTGGTTTTATAGAATTAATTAACTTAAACACTGGGTTTTGTGGGTAGGCGGATATTCTGGAAAAATAGGATAATAGTTGGCTTTCTCGTCGTATGAAAAGAGGTGGTTCAGAAGATTCAATGTAGATGCTTTCGGTGGGACTGGATCTAAAAGCGCCTAGACATATTCGTAATGCTGAGGTTTGTATAGTGTCAAGAGATTTGAGATACGATTTGCAGGCGCTCATGTAGAGGATACTTCCATAATCTAATTTGGAGCGGACCAGAGATCTGTAAATCCTTATTAGTATTTCCTCTTCTGCTCCCCATTGGTGAGGTGCTAATGATTTTAAGATGTTAATCCTATTTAGACAATTGGCTTTAGTTTCTTGGATATGTTGCCTCCATGTGATCTTTCTGTCAAATGTTACTACTAGGAATTTATGTTGATCAACCACTTGTAGCAAGTCGCCATTGAATTTTAGTTGTGGAGGAAGAGGATTTAGTCTTTTGCTGAACTGGATTACTTTGGATTTGTTTGTTGAAAAGTGAGAACCAGATTTGAGAGACCAACTGTGGATGTTATCTAGAGCCTTTTGAAGTAAAGTACAAGTACTAGTAGTGACTTTACCTTGGCAGTAGAAAATGAGGTCGTCGGCATATAGTACATATTTGACGGGTGGAGTTATAGGCGAGCAGATATCGTTGATACTCATCAGAAATAGAGTGGAGCTAAGAACCGAGCCTTGTGGTACTCCATTTTCTGGCGCGTACGAAGTAGACTTTTGCCCATTTGTAACGACTTTGAACGATCTATTAGTTAAGAAGTTTTGTAGAAAGGAGAGAATATTTCCAGTTAAATTAAAGTCTGTGAATTTCTTAAAAATGGAAGTTTTACGGATTGTGTAGAAGGCGCTGTCAATATCTAGACTCACGGCGATTATATCTTTTTTACTTTCAATGGCTTGTGAGATGTCTGTGTGTAGAGTAATCAGATTATCCAATGTGCATCTGTTTGATCTAAAACCTGCCTGCGCTGTAGATAATAGGTAGTGCGAATCTAGGTGCCAGTGTAGGCGTCTGTTAACCAATTTCTCGAGAATTTTACACAATGTACAGGTAAGAGAGATTGGCCTAAAGGAGCTTGGAAAATTAGTATTCGAGTCGTTCTTTTTGATTGGTATAATAATTGATTCTTTCCATTGAGCCGGAAATTGTTGACTGCACCATATTTTGTTGTAAAGTTCGAGCAATTTGGTTTTTGTTGCTGAATGTAGGTGTTTTAGAAAGATCATAGGGATATTGTCCGGTCCTGCAACTGTGTTCTTTAGTGAAGGTAGGACTGAATTTAAATCAGAAAGGGTGAAAAGAAAGTTGAGTGGGTGACAGTTGTAAGAGATTTGTTCAGGATGTGAGTTATTTGGTGAGTTTGGAGGTTCGGGGTTGGATTTAGTTTTATTTAGAAAGTGTTGGGCAAGGATATTAGCAATTTGTTGGTAATTGGTGATGACTTCACCCTCATGGGTTAAGCCAGGTATTTTAAAACTAGTGTTTTTTCCTTTCATCTGTCTTATCTTGGTCCAGATTTGAGATGGAGGGGTTTCAGAGGTTATAGTGCTTGTGTATTTATTTCTCGACTCTCGTTTACTTTGTTTAAGAACCCTTTTGGATTTCGCTCTCATTATTTTGAGGATTATCAAGTCTGAATCATTTCTGGTTCTTCGGTATTTATTAAGCGCCTTTTTGCACTCCTTTACTGCATTGTTACAGGATTTATTCCACCAGGGAACAGTTGGTTTTGGAGGGTTGACGGAGTACTTTCCTATACATTTATTGGCTGCAGAAATTATGGAGTTAGTCAATTGGTCAACAGCTTCGTCTGCATCATTAGAATAATTGATATTGTCTGTATTTTCCTTCAGTGTTTGTCTGTAAAGTTCCCAGTCTGCTTTTGCGATTTTCCACTTTCCTTCAATGTTAACTTGTTTTGGTCCATTGTCTGAAATTAGGATAGGAAAGTGATTACTATCGTAGAGGCTATCAAGGGTTTGTCACGTTAGTAAGGGTGCTGTTCCTGGATCTGACATGCTGAGGTCTATTGAGGAGAAGGAGCCGGATTGTACATGAAAATATGTGCTGCTGCCAGTATTTAGTAGATTAATGTTACTATTGTTAATTACGGTTTCAATCATTTTGCCACGGGCAAACGTACGTTCTGAACCCCACATTCTGTTGTGAGCATTAAAGTCACCTACTAAGATAAATGGTATAGGTAATTGACTCATGAGATCCATTATATCTGTGTCTCTTACAGTGTAGTTTGGAGGGACATATACACTACAAATAGCAATTTTATTAGGGCACCTTGCGCTGATGGCACCTGCTTGTAAGTTTGTATTTAAATTTAATTTTTGGTGAAATATATCATTAGAGACAAAGACTGAGGATCCACCACTAGCACGTAAATGAGTAGTTCTTATAAAATGATAACCAACGTAACTTTTTAAGTGAGGGTTGTGAGACTTGGTAAAATTCGTTTCTTGTAAACAAAGGAATCTTGGCGAGTAATCAGTTAAAAGCTGTTGTAATCGTTCCAAACGAGGGTAAAAACCGTCGCAGTTCCACTGTATTAAGGAGAGGTGCATGATAATAAGAAATTTAGTATGACGATTTATGCGACTGCTGTGAGCCTTCGGAACTATATTCTTCATCACTTGGTTCATTAGACATATTCAAACTCTCAGTTTCTTCAGTGTCAGATTTAAGCTTTTTTTCAACCTGTTCGTTATACGGGTAATCCTGTTCTTTATGGACCTATTTGTGAGATCCGGGTAAATTAGGTAAAGGTTTGAGACTAGACCGATGATGTTCTCTGTGTGTTTTAGGGCTTCCGAGTATGGATCAGAGTTACCAAAAGTATTTTCTAAGATGTCATAAAGGTTTTCTATGGGGAGTATGAGGGCATCTGGCGTTTTCTGGTAGGTTTTTGCTATACAATCTTTTATGTATGTAGAAAGGTTTGATTCAGTAGATACACTCACCTTGCGCTTCTTCTTTACTTCTTTATAAACTGCTGTGGAGAGTGGAGAGAATGGAGGGGAAGGCATATCGTCCGTGTTAACTTCTGCTTCTGCAGGTACACTTGAGTTTTCACTATGTGATGAAAGCTGGGAATATCCGCGTTTTTGGACTGGAGGCAGAGCGGCAGCAGGCTGGTTTTCTTGTGGGGTTATCGGGTCTTCGTTTGAACTCACTTCGTTGCTTTCTATTGGGTTTACAGAGTCTGTTTTTGAGGATACCTGTTCAGTTTGTTCAGTCAGAGTGGATTGCAACATTATATTGTTGGTTGGGGGATTTGGGCAATTTGTAGCGATGTGTTGCTTGCAAATGAAGCACTCCATTTTGTCCGTAGATAGAAAGATTCTGTTTTCGTTGCCGTCAAAAGGGATGATTGATAAGGTCTGCAATTCGAAGTCGACTGATAGGGAAAGGACGTAGGCTTGTCGTCTAAAACTTAATATATGAGAATATTCGTCGCCTGGGATACCAGCTCGCAGAAACGAGACAGGGGATGTTAATTGTAAACCAAGGCTTTTTATTGCATTTTCAGCAAGATCATGGGGTATGTAAGGAGATATGTTCGAGATTATTATCCTTTTTGTCGGAGATACGAGTCTGCGGATGTTTATGACATTATCGTTGATGGTTAGGGGTGGATGGGATTTTAACAGATCGTCAACAAGATTAGAATTGGTTAGATATATGCAAATTCTGTTATTCGAGATCCTCGAAGCAAAATAAATATGTTTGGGGCCTACAATATCGCCTATTGCCTTAACATAGTCAAATAATTTTAGGTTGTCTTCGGCGTGCATCACTATGGCTTGATCCTTTTTTGGGAAAGATGGTTTAGGTGCTGACTTAACGGCTGATACATAACTGTTGCTAGTCGTTGGGTTGTTGATATTAAAATTGTGCGACATTTTGGTTTCTGTGGGATGAGGAAAAACTGTTTGATTTATTCTTGCCCTTGTACTCAGAAACAATTTGTTAGGATGGCTTAGTTAATTACAACTTAATATTTTTATTTTAGTGTTCAGCAATATATCCATAATGAAATGTTGCCTACGCCTCTGGTAATGAGGGGCAGGCAAAAACTGAATTTATCGAAACTCGGTTGATGAGTTGGCTATTATCAGTTTATTTAACGAAAAAAACTAAAAAATGTAAACAATCAATCAGCGCAATGACAAAAACTCAATTGAAAATACTTAAAAATGTTCAATACATACGTCGGTTTTTGTAACACTGATTAACTGTAAATTTAACTTGGTAGATCACTTTTAATAGAAATAACTGAGGAGCAAAAATTCAAACGATGTTGACTCGTTTAAGCACACGCATCGACTCTTCCTGTTTTTTTTGTGTTGTATCTAAACTAAGCTTAATATTATTCAAAATTCTCAAATAGTTTCTACTTAAATAAATAACTGCTAGCACTCAATTCGTGGGCGATGTGTACACTATTACTGCATGAATTGAGCTGATTAAAAAGTTCAAATAATTAAAATTAATTTTTTCACTTTTCTTATTTTGATGTCTACATATTTCCTGTTTATGTTATGTATTGTGCGGTTTATTATGTATATTGAAATGTGTAAATATTTACTAATAGCCTTCAAATTCAAAAACTTGTGAGACAGTATAATAACTACATGGGCGCGCTGTGTTTAATGAGAAAAGTATGGATATCTTATACCACAAGAGCTGAAATTCGGTAATATAATAGTTAAGTAAATAAGTTAATAGAAAAAAATATCCAGCTTACTATTTAGTGGGGGGAAAGTATCGAGCTGATGCATTCAAAGATACAATGCGCCCGAGCGCATGCCGATGCGCAGCGTCTTTGACTACATCGGCTGGACACTTTTCCGCCACTATATATGAAGCTGGATGTTTTTTTTGTTTAAGTTATCAACTTAACTATAAATTTACCAAACTTCAGCTTTTGCGGTATCAGTTTACTCAGTGCGCATTTTTCACTTCTACGTGAAAAGCTGGGGCATATTCCCCCACTCTACATTCGGCTGGATACGTTTTTTCTTTATTTTATAACATAATGTAAATGTTAACAAAGATTCAGCTTTTGCGGTTTTAGTTTTTTTTTCATTATTATTTTACATGTGTGGGAGGCTGCCGCAGCTACACCCCCCGGAACTACGCAAGCTGGAGGTCCATTCATTTACTAGTGATACCAAATAAGGCTTGGAAAAAATGTTCAGCCTTGGTGAAATGACCACCATCAAACGGTCGCTAGCTCCCGGACTATTTGCTATTGCTATTCTCACAATTGTCTGTGAATCAAACCTCCAAAAATGATTACGTTTATTTCACAACTATCTCCAATCCTTTATCTCAAAGCTTCCGTTAAATATATCTACAAGTTATTTGAAGCTAGAGCTTTATCTTTTAACATTTTTGTAAGAATAAATAAATTTCCTCCGAAAGAAAAATTTGATAAAAAAGATATATTGATACAAATTAAAGTTATAAAAACCCGTTAATTATTTTGGAAGTCCCTGGGTAACTTTCATTTTTAACTTCAAGTTCGTTGTGATATATTGCGAAAATGTTGCTAGGAAAAGTTTCCAGAAGCTGAGACGATGCACAGCTGACTTTTTATTTGATTATTACAAGGTGATACTAATGATAATCTAGCCAACTCCTCATAAAAAAATATGAATCTAAAAATTAATCCGAAATCCATGTCGTTCTAAAAAATGTTATGTATCATACTCTATTAACCTACATAGCATTGAGATATTACGTAAAAATGTGTTCCTTTTTATTATGAAACGTATAAAGTGGCGAAAAGCGGTTTTATATGAAATCTCTTTCAAACAAATCAAATTGAGTGATTGTAAAATTGTTTTTCTTCAATACAGATTGTAAGGGATTATCCGAAAAGCACTTTTGATATTCGGAGCTTGCAATAAACTTCAACTACATAGCAATGGGTACAAATAAAATATAAATATCTTCAAAAGCTAACTCTCAATTCTGATGTTTTATATTTGCCCAGCCAATAGAATAAACCTCTATATAAATCGTGTGTTTATTTAGTACATATAGTAGTCAACATCAAATGTATGGTGAGTTACTCCGTAATTTATGCGACATACTGAGGGTTTTATCTTTAACTCTCACTGGACGACGTTGGATGAAGTGACCAAATGACCAAAGAAAAAAATACACGAAGACTAAGAACACCGACAGCTAAAAAAGGGAAAAACAAACTTTCAGGACATTGACTGGTTGATCCATAAAATTCATAAAAAAGATGTTCAGTAATGAATGAGGATATGAAATATGCTTTCATGTTAATTCAGTGCAAAGAAGCAGTGAAATGGAAGAATATCAAATCGTATTAACTTCTATCTTATATAATAGTGTCACGAAATTTAAATTATGGTCTGGAAATTCAGAATGAGCTAGCTGCTTCAGACTACTAATTAAACAGGTCAGCATGGTAATTTTGGAAAATCAACCGAAGTAACTTTTTGGGTATAATCCTCAGATTAACAAATAAAATAGATATGTTTGTTTTGATCTTTTCTTGCCCCAAACATTGAGTCACATTTCCACTGCTTTGCCATATTTACAAAGTCTCTTTAGTTGCAGGAAAAATGAAATTAGCAGTTTAATTTTTTTTTCAATTAACAAAATCAATTTTATTTATATTTAAACGGATACAATGTATATATGAATATATAAATAAATTTTTCAGAAAAAAGAACAAATAAGACATTGATTCACAATGAAAATATACAATATAAAAACTAATAAAAAAAAATTTTGTGTCATCTTGTTCATAGAAGAGAACATATGCTTCTCCACTGACTAAAGATTTCCACGATATTAATAGCACTCTTGAATCGTGATATTCGTGCCACTGTCCCGTGTAGGGATGTCGGCAAAATGCTGTGTAGTGACCATTATAAGTGGTTCCACAGTGATTAGATATAGCGTAGAGGTTGTACATACAAGGTGCCACATTATCAGCCGCGTAATGGTTCATATCAAGCCCTTCTATTGGAAAATCTATTGAATCATTAAGTTTTCCACTAAAACTTTCTGTTTGCGAAAAGCGCTTCAGGTGAATAACCAGTATTTTCGGAAATTTATGAATTGAGAATGATTTAATGCATCGTCTTCGTTCCTTACATTTCGAACAAGTTGGTTAGGTTAGTCGAGTGTTTCTTCTCTTGTAAATGAATCTAAACATTGTGAAAGTCGTAATTGACCTGTTCTTTGTGGTATCAGAAGGGATAAATCCAAAAAAGGCTCGTAGGTAACTGAACAGTTACCACAGTGTGTGCACTTGATTGTTGATTTTAATAGACCGACAAAGTTATCCATAATCTTGGAGTTGTCCATTCTCGCATATCTTAACCAAAATTCTTGTGCTTTCTCGATATCACTAAGTTTGTCATAAATTTCTGTTAATATGGGCTTTGGTTTTTCATATACCTTGTTGACATCTTCGTGAAGTTCTGCTAATAGATAACGAAGAAACTCATGTGCATCATGTTGAGTGTATCCCATGAACCTTGAAGTAAATCGCTGAATCTTACTTTTCAATGATACTGTATTAACCACTCTGTCTGAACCGTCTTCAGACCAAAGTTCTTGAATAACTTCAGCAAATGCTTTAATTAGTGTTCCTTTCATGCTAGATATGTTTATGTTAATATCTCTTATGTATGCGTCTTTCTTTAGATATTCTAATAGCCACCTTGTGTTTGATAGGCATTGGATAATACTATTCATGAAACATGTGTTTGCTCTTTCGCAACTACTATCATTGTACGAATAATCTCGGATTCTATGATTGTCTTTCTCACTTGATCGGCGTGATAAGGAATTTGAATTGATGATGTTTGCTACTGAATTGGATGTAGATATTACGGATTTGAAAACTGTTTTGGTTAGAGAAAATCTATTGCGTATAGGAATCGCATCATTCTCTAGCATAGTCATCTTCTTCAGTATTCCTATGAATGGGACATCATCTGGCTGGTGGTTATCTGTATTTTTTAGTACACTGAGGCCCAAAAGCTTGTTGGGGGCATAATTTATTAAATTGTCAACGCATGTATTATCAGAAGGCACACATTCTGAAGAAGAGAATGAAGATGTTAAATAAGAATTTCGGAAAAAGGAAAGATCACATGTTTTAGGGTCTGTAATGTGAGAAAGTTGTAGAAGAATTACGTTTCTTATGATTAGGTTCCATAAAAATGCTGCATTCAAACGAGCCTTGTCTGATAAATTGATAGCTTTCTGAAGCAGATTTTCTTTTTCAATGTTCAATAAAGGGATATCCCAGGGCTTTTGAAAGGATTTAGAATCATCGGGTACAACTTTGTTAGACTTTAATGACCAAATATTTTCTGCCTCCATTAATAAAGGGTCTTGTGTGTGGAAAAATATAGGCAGAATGTAATTAATGAAATTTTTTGAACTATTTAATGATGACAAAAAAGGAGGAAGAGCTACTGAAACGATTGAGCGAATTCCTAAACCACCATATGAAACAGGTAGTGAAGCTTGTTTCCAAGAAAGGTACTCTAATTTAATGGTAATTAATGAATGACGAATGGCATTATCAAAATTGATTAGGATATCACTATGTAACCAGGTCTGACTACATCTTAAGATATATGTTAATTTTGGAATTAATAGGCAATTCTTGAGAAGGTAATAAGCAATATGTGTCAGTAACCAGGATAAACGAGATGACATTTTTTTGAAAAAGGTTAGTTTTTCATTGAAAGCTGATAGAAAGGATTCGTTTAATAAAGGAGCACCTAATAGAAATAAATTTTGTCTGTTGGTAATTGTTATACCTGGTGCTACAGAATTAAATTTATCAATGGTTAGATTATTTGGTGATTCTAAGAAAAATAACTCGCATTTGCTGAAATTGAGTTCAAGACCAATATACCTCTTTCCGACTAAATAATGTTTTCGCCAAATAAAAGATATGAAGGGAATCGATAACATGTGCAACTGCTTCACAACCACCTTTCGACCCGAAACCAAATTGTAATGGAGGAAGTAAATATCCTAATTTGTCTCTGATGTTTGAACAAATTATTTTCGCTACTAAACGACGATAAACTGTACCAATAGCAATTGGTCTGATACCTCCTGCTTTTTTAGTTAAAGCTAATAGTGACGCGCCGAATAAAATAGAACGAATATTGATGTTTACTGTGTCATTTAAAATAAAATTACATAATTTACACAAAGATGATAAGAGATTTTTTCCTGAAGGGCCAGTACTGTTAACTTATTAAATCTTGTAGATGTGAAGGTCTTAAAGAGTCTAAACCACCAGCAGAACTTGTTTTAAAAGAGTTTATTGCGCTACTCACAAAATAAAAAAAGGAATATGTTCCGAAATCAGAGTAGGGAACGTACTATTAAGTTTCTCTACAGGATGTTTCGATTTTAAATCTGTTAAAGTGGCTGCACTGACATCAGCAAAACTATCATCTGAAGCTAAGATTTTGATTGCGGATGTCAAGTCGCCGTCAGAAACTTTATTAATGACATTTTTAATTTTACTATTTTTTGATAAATTTATGTTTTTCCGAACTGAAAAATTTCTATTTTGTTGATCAGAGAAATTTAAATGATGATCTATATTTTCAAAAGTTTTTAAATTATTCTTGTTTATAGTAGAGAGAGATACTTTTTTATTAGAATTTTTAGGAGGAAGACTCAAAACATTATACGGAAAAAGCAATAGATTTTCCCAGGTAGTAATAGAATTTTGTCTTACGCATTCTTCAATCAAATTAGATAGCGTTGAGGCACAAAGAGCCCTTGAAGCTTTTGGGACTCTTCTTATTACTGATCTTTGGCTCTTCAATTTTGCCAACTTTATATGAAAATTCGTATCTTTTATATCCTTATTTTCAAAACTTTCTACTGTAATCGAACTTAAATTTTGTCTACCATGCGTCTTGTTTTGATGTAATTTTAGGCCTCGCTTCTTAAAAAATTTACCACAGATTTCGCACTTCACTGTGACTGGCGCTGACATAAGGCTTATATCGTATAGAATTTGAAGTTATGCAGTCCAAAAAAATTCTACCGTCCGCTTCACGTTGATAAATGTACATCCATGAAATGAAATATTCAAAAATAAACTTGGAATCAAAACTTTTGTAAATGACCTAAAACTACAAATGTCAGTGTCCATAACAATATGTTTAATTGAAAATAATGTGTTAAAAAGTTAAGCAAATAAAAAAAAGTCATACTAATTTATGCATTTGAGTCGCTATTTTTAAAATTAATTAATAATACTTGAATTTTATTTAATAAAGGCATATTGTTATATAAATTTTAAACAAGTATTTGCTGTATCCTTAGATACATTTATGGTTATAACTAAAAGTTGCAACATTTCTCAAAATTTCTGTAGCTGTTTAATGTGTCAATAGTAATCGATTTAGTAGTTTCATCCTTGTTTAATTACCATTTAAAAAGAGATGCAAATATCGTCAGAGTGTGATCGGCGATCATTTCGAATACGCCGTAGTATGTAGTAAATAATGTCAAACGTCGTTTGTTTATATGAGCGTCATTACGACTAGAGAGTAAACAATTAGTTCTTTCGTTTTGATGTGTTTTTCAAGACTTTAAGTGACAAAATAGACTTTTAAGTTGATTAATTTAATGTTTTTGTATTATCATGGTTCGTCGGTGCCAAGTTTCTCAGAAAAACAGCCGAAATTACCAAGGCCATGTAGCTACAATAACATCCCCACTTTTTGTAATTCATTCATTATTTCACTACTGGCGTTTAGAATTGTTGACCGCAAAAATGAACGTGTTTATGAATGAATAGCCCTCTCTAGGTTTATTATTACTCTAAGGTATATTCCGAGACCGGAGCCATCTCGTTGGGATTTTAAGATATAGCAATAAATCGGATTTTTGTATTCTTATGTTAGAATTATCCAAAAACATAATAAAACAATTGTGGAGCTGTATTTAGCTCTCACGTAAATATAAACAAGTTAGTTACCAGAAGGGTAGGATTTTTTTTAACCAGGCAGGAAACGCCCTCCGGCAGTGTTTCCGTTACCTATAAGTCTAGGAATCCCGGTTATCACCCCAAAATGCTTTCTCTGTAAGATATCAAACGAACCAGACAAATCACTCCATCCATTAAGACCCATAACAAACCACCGCCATCCTCTGGTGCTGGGTCTTTATCTAGCCAAACCCTGAACCTGAGAAATCTTACTCAAAATTATACCTCATAGAAGGGACTACAGGCCCTTTTAAGCACCCAAGAGCTTATCCGAGGACAAATGATGGTCATAATAGCCAGCTTCACATAAATTGTTTTTCTAAAAACTTCTTCAAACATCCAACCCGCGAAGCTCTTCCAAAAAATGCAGTACCCCTTAGTGACCAAAAAATCACCATAAATGTCTTAAGCCCTCTTCAGACAAAAATGACCTTCAAACTCCCGCAAACCCACTTTTTCTTTGATCTGCTGAAATACAAACAAACCAATGCACTTCACACAATTAATTCGAGGACATTCTCAAAAGCCTCAAATTCCACTACGGAGATGGTTGCCAAGTCCACCGACAAACCCACTTCCACCATTCCGATTCTGAGCCCACTACTATCATGCCATCTCATCAGGCATAAAATAACATGATCTCTCACGTCACTGGGGGGCTTCATCCTACTCTAATCATCTCCAAGCAATACCCAAATACTGCTCTCACCTGTTTAAATCGAAGGGGTTCATACCGTGTATAACACACTGGTGGCCTTCAAAGGCTAGCAAGCCACAAGACACAGCTCCAATTACACTAGCAAAGCTACAAACTCCTTTCATCTCACCACAGACATGAAATTGTTTCTAGAAATCTCCTATTGAACCGTCCCTTACTCCCGAGAATTTGTTGCCTACATTCTTTGACATCTCGTTCCCTTTTTCTACGATAACAACTGCTCTATAACTAGCATAGGCAGCCGTGCTCATTTCGATACCACACCTATTATAAAGAGAAGAGGCACTACAGCTTAGAGCACTCCATAGCACGTTTTGCCCTTCCACTAAATATTGAAAGATAATCACGCTCCTACAATGGAGTCATTCAAATTCTGGGCTGTCTCCATAAAAAAAGCATCCCTTGTTTCATAGACACAGGTAAGGTAAATTGCCAGTTATTGACACTATTAGAACTAATTTTGCCATTAAAGATATACAGGGTGTCCCGGGACTAATGGGAAAAAAGTCAGGAGCGTATAATCTGAGCCAAAATAATGTTAGTACATCATATAAACTTTTTCTATGGAGGCCCTCGTTTTCGAGTTATAGGCCTCCAAAGTATTAATTTTGAATTTGGTTTTTATTTTTATTTTTTGTACTAGTTATTTGATCTTTATCAAATTTACGGCAAAGCTATAATGTACGTGTATGTTTATTTTGGAAAGGTAAACAGATTTACAGTACTGCCTTGAAGCCAGGGACGGACTACTCGCAATGGTTAGTGATCCAAAAAATTTGCAGGGATGGCACACCCTGTATGAAATCATCGAAATTGACTTCCCCACACATTAAGCTAACGAAAAGGTACTCTTGTTAGAATTCGATAAAATAAGCCGTTTGGATAATATTTACAGTTTTATTAATGCACTACGTACAAATCTACCTGACTAACTTATTAATTCGATGTCCAGGATTTACTTCCTTTTAATCAAAATTACGAACATAACATTATTAAACCATTACGAAAACCTCAAAAAACACAAGTTATAAAACATTAGACTAATACTAATTCCTAAACAACAACAAAAACTAACGTTATTCTAATAAATGTTCAAAATGAGCTCCTCCCACTTCCACGCACATTCTAAGTCTACGAAGGTTGTTTCTTTGCACTTGAATGAGCAATCCCACATTCTGTCTATTAAATCTTGTCTTGTTTGCACAGGTGTTGCGTATACCTTACTTTTGAGATAACCCTAGAGAAAGAAATCCATAGGATTAACGTCTCCTGATCGCGGTGGCCATTGAAAAGGGCATCCACGACCAATCCATCTATTAGGAAACCTTGTGTGTAAATGCTGTCGTACATCTGAACTGAAATGAGGAGGGGCCCCATCATGCATGAGCCATAAATTCCTACGAGTTTGTAGTAGCACATCATCAAACAGGTTCCATAACTAATTTTGCAAAAACTCCAAATATCTCTGACCAGTCAAAGTACCGTCAATAAAGTATATGGCTCTATCAAATGATTGCCAACTATTCCTGCCCAAATATTAACCATGAATCGATGCTGGCTCCTAGTTTGGATAATGCCATGTGGATTCACATCATCCCATAAATGCATATTATGAGAATTTATGATTCCATCTCTGGTGAAACCGGATTAGTTCGTAAAGAGAACGTTACTAATAAATGTATTGTCTGCTTGTTGTTGTCGCAGAAACCACTGGCTAGACTCAAGTCGTGCAGGATAATCAGCCACTGTCATACTGTGTACTTTTTTCATGTGAAAAGGATATAACAGCTGTTCTTTTAGGACGCGATGAACAACTAATTTCGAGACGTTATGTTCTCTTGATACTTTTAGAAAACTCGTTGATGGTTCATTATCAACTGCATTTAACAAGTCTTGTTCAACTGCCACAGTACGTATGCTTCGTACTGGAACCTCTCCAACTTTTTTTGGCAAAAATATTCCTAAAATTAAAAATTTAGTTTTGTATACATAGAAAATTACATTTACTTATTCATACCTGTTTCTCGTAACCTGAGATCAATACACAAACAGTTTCGAGAAGCCAGTCCATACATTGGATGCATATTTGCGTACTCGATAAAAGCGAATTTTGCCATTGTAACTGTTAAATTAAGGACTTATGAATTATTGACAAGTACTGACTACGAACTATTCTACACAACATTTGACAACTAATCCTATGGTAACTTGATAAACGGTAAAAACACTTATAAAAAGTTTTTACCAAGTTTCGAATTAATAAGTCGTTAATGTTTTTCATCTTCTGCTATTATTTTTTGTAGTACTGTAGGTAAATCTTGGACATCTATTAATAAGTTACGTTTTACCTCGTTGTGTACTTATAAAAATGGTGAATGCGAAAATTGGTACGTAGTGCATGAATAAAACTGTAAATATTAGCCAAACGGCTTATTTTATCGAATTCCAACAAGAGTATCTTTTCGTTAGCTTAATGTGTGGGGAAGTGAATTTCCATAATTTCATACAGGGTGTGCCATCCCTGAAAAATTTTTGGATCACTAACCATTGCAAGTAGTTCGTCCCTGGCTTCAATGCACTACTGTAAATCTGTTTACCTTACCAAAATAAACATACACATACATTATATCTTTGCCGTAAATTTTATAAAGATCAAATAACTAGTAAAAAAATTAAAAATAAAAACCGAATTCAAAATTAAAACTTTGGAGGCCTATAACTCGAAAACGAGGGCCTGCATAGAAAAAGTTTATATGAAGTACTAACATTATTTCAGCTCATATTATACGCTCCCGACTTTTTTCCCATTAGTCCCGGGACACCCTGTATATTTCACTTAAATAAAGCAGAAACCACATCTTATCTATTTCATGCTAATTTTGGAGGGCTTATTAATTGGAAATTAAATAGAAACAGGCAATAAAATGCTGTTTTTGGCATAAAATATATTTTTTATAAGGCCATTTTTGGACCTAGTAATTGACATGCAAATAAAAGAAAATTCCAATGATTGACATGCCAGTTATTGACAGAAAAAATATACATATACTTAATGCAGGCAAACGTATAATTATTGTTGTTTACATTCAAAATAACAACATAGAGAAGAAAATAGAGAAGATAATTAGTAAAATATTAATTGCTAAATAAACACTTATAATATCCAAATAACAGGATGGGTGCATAAATATTGAACGAAAATTAATCAAACATCTAAAGTAAATCAAAATAGAATATTTTCCACATCAGCCGGCTCAGAAAATTCGTATTTAAGTCTGTCACCAGCAATACTCATTTTTGGAAATGGCATTTTTTTAATTATCTGAGGTAATTTAATGACAGAAACATCATTTTCATTTAATTTGAATAGCGTCTTTTTTTCGTTGCAACAGATCATCCCTACAACCTCAGCATCTGTATTGTCAATTATTTCCTGAATCACACACATATAGTTCTTGGAACTATTATTTTCACAAGGAAATGCAACTACAACATAGTCGCCTTCTCTAACTGGCTTCTCCTGCTCATCTTCCTCACGCAAGTTTTCATTTAATTCGTTGTCTGCAAATTCATCAAGGCCTTCAATACTGCTTCCACTTGGCGCCCATTCTTCCTCATCGGATTCAGACTCACTCGATGTAATGCATTTCTTTTTCTTTAAAAACTTCGGTTTCTTAACTTTTCCACTTTCATCAAAAACTTGCTTCTTGGCACCTTCGACTTTTATGTATTTTTTTCTTAGTTTATTTTGTTCTCTCAATATGGATCTCTTTTTTTTTTCTCTTCCATCATTCGTATTTTTTTTCTTCTTTTTGTCTGTGGTAACTCTGCCATGCTGCCGATGTCACCACTGACGTTTTTTTTCTTTAGTTTTTCTTTTTTTGGCACTAGCAGTGTTCTCAGGCCAAAACAACGCCCCTTTAAATGGCGATGGTACATCAAATGGCAAGTTAGATATAGACAAAAATGGCATTGATACTGCACCAGAATATGCGCTACTAGAAGCCGAAGGTACAGCGAGATCGCAAGAAACTACAGTTGAAGGATCTTCTTATGTCTTGTTTGCTGGTTATTTGTCCACAGTCGTTCTTGAATATTTTCCTGTGTTGCTGTTTCATTATTGTCTTGTGCTGTTTCTTCGCCATTTTCATGGGATGCATATTGGACATTTTCTTGTCCTTGGCATGGTTTCTTCCTTCAGTTTCTTTAAAAAGATCTTGCCACAATAGAAAAAGGGATGTATCCTCAATTTTACACTGATTGCCAGTTGTTCAAATTCAGTTACCTTTACCTTGCCTATACTATTTTCAATGGTCTTTAATGTTATTAAGGCATTAATGTCATGCTGCTTTGGTCCTGATCTTTTATTAGCAGAAATTTTGTTAAATTTAACATTCTCTACATTAAAAGGACACAAACCAGAGACTCTGAATCTATTTTTTATGATATCGATGGTAATGCAGTCCAGGGCATTCTTCAAAACAGGAGCAAAGTTCTGTTTTTGTAGTTTTCGTCCATCATTTTGAACCCTCCAATTGCGAATCTCCTTCTTCCAAGCAGTTTTCAATTGACGAAAAACCGATACATCCATTGGTTGCAGAAGATGAGGGAAATTTGGAAAAAGGGCTATTAGAATTATGCCATTTGCACAACAAAATTCGGACAAATGGAGTGTCATGTGTGACACATGTCCATCCATAAAAAGCAAAACTGGACGTTTTATTCTTCCCTGTCGGGCCAAGGTACAAATATATTCGTAATATAACAATAAAATGTGGAACCACACATCCATCCATTTTCAGAAGTACCAATTCCCCACTCCTTAGGAATACTTTCCGAAATGTAGCTTGGAACCCTGACATAGGAAAATACTATCATGGGTGGAGGTAGCTTTCCTGCAGAATTGGCGGTAACGAGGACTGTCACATTTTCTTTTTCGTCGCCGGACACATTGTAGACATTCTTTTCGCCTTTTCTAGTAATAACCCTGTCGCCTTTTGGATTTAAAAAAAAGCACTTTCGTCGGTGTTAAATACACGATGTGGTTCTTAAGTAATGTGTGGCACGTCTTGGGTGATCATAAATTTGTTTATTTCCAAAAACCAGTCTCTAATTTGTCTCTCAGATACAGCTTCTCTGGATGTAGCTAAATTTTGAGAGATTCGAGTGCTTAGATCAGGATGCCTTTTCAAAAAACTTTTGAACCATTTATCTCCTGGTCTTCCATCCTTGAAATAATGTTTCGTAGGTTTTTTCTTGATAATGTATTCAACACTGTCGAACAACTGTATTCGCAACACTGTATGTCACTGGAGAAACCGTAAAGCTACAAAACAGAATATTTCTTAACAAGCCAGTGATCGACATGGGTGTCAATTACTAGATTCACTAGGGTTTCACATTACAGTAATTGACACTCTTTTAATATCATTACCTCTACTGTTTGGACTTCCCTAGATTATGGAATGTGCTGTTTATACATTTATTACATAATATAAGTGCTTTAAAATATAAATCTGATGAAACGTGATAAAAAATTTGTATAATAAAAGTTTACCTACCTTAATAATTAAGAACTCTTACAAACACGTCCGAACTTTTCTCAAAATGGCGCCATATGAATATTTGGAAGTATGCCACACTGTTGCCAAATTGTATAAGGATAAATTACCGACGATCGATCTATATTTAATTCAATTTGTTTTCTTATAAAAATAGATCATATAAGAAAGTGTCGATCATTGGGATGGTGCCAATAACTGGCAAGTTACCTTAATCCTCGCCTCCTACATACAATTTATTGTCTTCGCTTCGGAGACGCAATTGTGCGTCCTCGCCTCCTAGTTACAATTTGTCGTCTTCGCCTTAGAGACAGAATTTTGCGTCCTCGCATCTTCTTCAACATTTTGGCACATCCATAGTACGTGGTTTCAAACAAACTTTTGTCCACCCCCTCCGACACTTCACTTACAGTGAAACTACCGTACGTTGTGGTTACAGGTTTTCTGCATTTTCCCTGTAATCTATCCAAACGGCCGCAACTTTAGCCGCCAATTCGAACTATGAATACTTAAGTCACGCCAATTTCTAATGTTACCAATTTTAATTCAGTCACCCCATACTTGTTCTTCTTAAATAGTACGAGTCATACCTACCAACACCGGCTGATATGAAAATCAACAACGACACACCTTCTTGCACTGAAAAGTCATCTCCAATCCAAACCTTGCAGAGTAAGCGATCCTATAGCAGAGTCAAACATTTGGCATTTTCCGCTTACCGACAAAATTAAGTATCTCCAAAGAAAAACTAGAAAATAGAACACGAGCTGCAAAAGAAGATATAGTAAGATGTATAAATACACAAAGGCGCTAATGAGCTGGACATATAATTAGTAGAAAACCAGTAGAACATTACACCGTAGATCCCATTATAGCTAAGGAGAATATGACGACGGAAAAACACCTGAAAAGATCAAATAGGAAAAGACATATGAGCACTGGATATAGAGGACTGGAAAGCACGATGTCCGAACCGAAAGGTGTGAAATACAAACAAAACAGCAGTCAACACCAACGACAAACTATAAAGACAACAGAAATCGAAATTGAGAAGAATTCAGCCTCAAAAAGGACTGATAGCGTTACCCATAATCCAAAGAACACAAAGATGATAATGAAGTCATCCGTAGATATTAGCATATTATCAATAGTGGTTATTGGGTCTAATAGGCACTAAATACTTATTATAAATAAAATTAGGTTCTCACCTGGCTTCCACAACGCGAATCACTTGCAAAGGTGCGAAAGACCTTAAGGAAATTTTGGTTTTTTCCAACAATATTTCTAATTAGTTTCGTTAAATACATTTCTATTTTTCTGAGGATTAAAAATATGACATTTTATAAAAAACAACTATGACAATAATCATTATGCATTTTTTAGGTAAATAGATAAAGCCTAGATTTCACAATTG
Source organism: Galeruca laticollis (assembly GCA_963921935.1). Lineage (NCBI taxonomy): Eukaryota > Metazoa > Arthropoda > Insecta > Coleoptera > Chrysomelidae > Galeruca > Galeruca laticollis. The sequence goes on from OY998178.1 coordinate 197,699,963, forward strand.
CGTTAACTGCGGATTATTTTTCGCATACTTTGTGTGGATTGGATAAGATTCAAAACTTGAATAATGCGCAGACATTTCGAAATTTAGAAATTCAGCATAAATTCACATATATAGTACCTATATTACATTAGGGTTTAATCAGCTTAGAGGTACAATGAAGCTAATGATTTCTCTCCTAATTGATGTAGGTAGGAACATATATTTTTACACAATATTACACAGTCTATGCCTATATAAATTACTAAGGTGATTCGAAAGTATAGAGAGCTTAGTTCACGCCTTTAGCAAGGGTGGCGCATCAGATTAACAAATAAAAAAGATATGTTTGTTTTGATTTTTTCTTGCCCTAAACATTGAGTCACATCTAAGCTCACTTGTGGACACGTCCATTGTTTTCCTAATTTACAGAGTCTCTTTAGTTGCAGGAAAAATTAAATTAGTAGTTTAATATAAAATTTGTTAAAAAGTTATGCAAATGAAAATAGTCATACTAATGTATGCATTTGAGTCGTTATTTTTAAAATGAATTAATGAATTTTTTCTAATAAAGGCATATTCTTATATAAATTTTAAACAAGTATTTGTTGTATCCTTAGATACCTTTATGGTTATAACTAAAAGTGGCAACATTGCTCAAAATTTCAGTACATGTTTAACGTGTCAATGGGTGCGTTCATCCGAGACACCGATCCATGAGCGCTCAGGTAGCGATCTTTAAAAATTTTATGAACGCGACACCATAGACAAATAATATAAGAGACGCTTTGATGCATAGGTGGCACGTTTCTGCGCCGCCGCCCGCGCATGGAGTCTCTGCAGTCGCGTGAACTACAAGACTGTTTTACATAAACAAAATAGAATAAAACAATTTAAAATATTATAAATGATAAAGAATTTCAACATATTGCCTTTATTGTGAATAAATATTATAAAATATCCTAGTATATTAACTTTTAAGTAAATAAAAATGAAAATATACAAAATCAATCTTGCATTGGTTTGTGTTTGTCAAAGTGAAGTGTCAAAACTAAAAATAAGGTTATATTGGTTATGGTTACAAGTTCTAAGGATGAGTAAAATTAGTATAGTTTTGTTCAATTTATTTAGGTTTTCCGTTCTAATAAAGTAAATAAAAGTAAGTGAACCTTTAAAATGTCATTACTAGGTATAATTCGTCATAGTTATATTGCAAAAAATTGTTAATAGTAAATATTTTTGGCCACTTCGCAATTTGGGTTTAAGAACAAAACATTTTTCAAATTTCCATCTGACATTAATCAAAGAGAACAGTGGTACAAAATTTTAGAACTTATACATCTAATGATCAAAGGTTGCGTGAAGATCATTTTGATGATGATCCACTTACAAATACGTGTCGCAAAATACTTAAATTTGCTTTACCTTTTCAATCCTTCCATCATACACCACCACATGGTAATAATATGCAAGCTTTTTAAAGTACAGTATTTTCTGTAAAAAGAAACCTTATTTTTTGTGACATTGATAATCGAGAACTACAACACAAATTGTGAAGCAGACGATGTAATTTATTATTTAACTTAGTCTTTGAAATTTTCATTATTAACCAAAACCATTCTCTTCTAAAACTATTAATGAATTGGAAAAAATTGAATTCTCGTTCTTAGATACATAACATTATTCAAATGTTGACACAATAAGCTACCTATGTCTATGGTTTCGTATAACTTTTAATTGCGAAGAATGTAACGCTAATTTGCAGAGAGATATTTTAGATGTTCACCACCGTGGTTTCACGTCCTTCAAATAAAATGATGATTAAATACGTCTGATTTGTGTACTGTTGTGTAAGTTGAGTTGGCAACATAGCCTAATTAGTCTTAGTTTGTCATCCTGGTTTCTCGATGATACGACGTTGGCAGTAGCGAGATATAGAAAAGGGCGCTTGTAGCTAGATTATGTATCATACAAAAATATTAATAAAAACTATATAAAAAGTAAATAACAAAAAATTATTATTAACCAAATACGAACTAAAACATGGTGTCAGGTGTTCAAATAAGAAAATTGTAAAAGTATAGAAAGTGAGTTACAATTAAAAATGGTCGATTGTAAACCACCGGAACCCTTTAACATTGAGGATTCAGGCTCATGGCCAAAATGGAAACAACGTTTTGAGATATTTTTATTGGCTTCTGGAAAGGACCAAAGTCAGGAGAAGATAAAAATTGCCTTATTATTACATGTAATAGGTGGAAGTGGTCTGGATATTTATAACACATTTCCATCAAACAAGACTGAAACGCTAAACCATGTCCTTTCATGTTTTGACTTATATTTTTTGCCTAAGAAAAATGTTACTATGGAAACATTTAAGTTCAATAGCATTGTACAAAGAGAGGATCAAAATATTGATTCTTTTATAACTGAACTTAGGAAATCAATTTAAAAGTAGAATTTCTATTATCATAACATTGATAGTGTAGGAGGTCTTATATGGAATATTTACCAAAGTTTTAATAATACAATAGATTTTCTAAACTTTGGTTATGCCATGGTAGCATGAATTTGGGGAGCCCTATTACCTTTCATGGCCAAAAAGTTACCCACTATCTTTAGGAACAACAGTTTATCACCAATGAACCAGCTACCACTAACTCTGCAATGTGATGCAAGCAGTGGGCATCTCATGCAGGTAACTGACTGTATGAATGTTCATGAGTCAATGTCAAGCCGGGTTGTGGCTCATGTATCAAGGGTCCTTGCAGCACTCCGACCTCAAAAAGTGAAAATGCAAAATCCTCATGATTATGTAAAGGCCCAGAATTAATTTACAATACAGCAAGATTCCCTAAAGTACAAGCCACGATAGATTGTACACATATAAAAATTGAATCTCCTGGTAAGTAGTTACCTGTAGGCTACAAAATAAATGTTTGCTGAATTAAGTTCTTAGGCGATTTCGTCCCGCTTTGGTTGGTAGGGACTTTGGTTAACCAAATGGTAGGTCCTACGTCACCGGTATGACGTAAAGTACCAATTACAGGCGAAATCGTTTGGTTCTCAAGTGGTACAGCTGATTGATGGAATTTACATTTCCGTTTTGTATTGCGATCGGAAAAGTTGTTTATTGAGTTTTACTATATTTTCTTGGAGTTTTGAGTTAAATATATACAGCAAAAACCCACAAAAGGCTTCTTGTCATTTATAATAAAATCGACAGATTTCATTATTACTAGACAAAAAAAAGAAAAAACAGACAAAACTCAATAGAACGTGTGTTTGGGATCTGGTAGTTATGGCATATGGGCTTCGACTTAAAATTGACACAGTTCTTAGAATCATTGATCATAGTAACTACTTCCGTGCTTTATAAAATTGCTAGAGAAATGAACGCACCAGAACCTCCCACACCTGAAGATATAAACAAGGTAGAATTAAATTAGCTCATGGAAACCCAGCAAATTGAAATGGATGCCCAAGATCGCTAAGATAATAACAATAATGTTGTGCAGAATGAAATTATCCGATATTTTAGTCTATGAATTGCAATAATTTGGAAATGCATTTTATTTCTCTAGCATTGTGAAACACTGATAAAGCAGCTGCATTTTGAATTAGATTTTTAATTGCTTTTATTTCTTTTTAAAAATAATGTTGCTTGGTTCTTGATAGATCAATAAAATAAATATGAATTACTTTTTATTTTTTTATATATACATTTTAAGTGTCCAAAAACAACAAACTAAATCTAGCCTAAAAATAACACTTAAAATTAAACTAAAAATCATTACACTGGCAGAAAGAAGCCTTAAGAAAAAACCAGGTTAACAAGACGGTTTCTAAAGCTGTTTTTTATTTATTTCAACATCCTCTGCATGTAATGCTTGTCTTTCCAATTTTTTTACTATGTGTCGCGTATAAAAGAGACTTCATTATAACATTGTTTACAGTGTCACAATGAAGCTCTTTGAACACTGTTATAGTAATTTTTAGTGTACAGTTGGTTATTGTATTTAGTTATATTTTTATTTGACATTTAACTTAACCTTGAAAAAATTATAAATAAAATGGTCTAGCGTTGTTCTAGCTAGCAAATTATTATATTAAAGGTAAATTTGAATGATTTGTATATTAAAAATATTAATGAATAAAGTACGCTAACGTTTATATATCAATGATTTGTCAATTGTTTATTTTTATATTGTATATGATCAATATATAGGTATACAAAACGTTCGATTTTTGGGATAAATTACCAGATATCTATGTGAAGATGTATTACAGAAATAATTCTGTTCATGATATAATATAAATAGATCGCAAGAGCATACACGAAGAAGCTCTTTTTTAAACAAATAATCATCCTCTTTTTGCTTAAATGAAAGTTTGTTTACAATTTACACAATTATTCGGTTATAAAATGTCAAAAGTCAGAAGCTCTGAATAAAACCATCTGTGATCTGACCAATTAGGAATCTACAGAATTGCCAACTTAAATTCAAACCACTCCTCCTAGTTTAAAAACAGGGATTATATGAAATTCTATTTTATTTAAATAATTAAATAAATGCAAATTATAAAAAACATTATGTAAAACTTGTGCCACAATGACTTTCTATAGTACTCGTGATTTGCACAACTCACCGCCTCGCGGTTCGTTGTGCAAACTTCACTCTTACTACAAAACGAGTCATTGTGACACTTGTTTTACAAATAACTATTTTATCGGCTAGAATCTCATATTTTTATGCCAACGCACTTGATGCTATGCTCTTCACTAACGTGGTCCTTGGTCTTCTTCGATCATGACCGTAGAGGAGATTTATTACATAATGTACTTTATAAAAATGCACAAGAAAATTGCTTATACCTATATAGTTATCAGAAAACTTACTCTTTTGACCTGATTCCCTGGCTGCTCTTTTATCTGACTTCTAGCTTTCCGAGTGGATGTCCAATAAGGTTCTTCAAAAGCTTCTCTGATAGCAGGCCATACCAGGATGGGATGTACAGGTCTTTTGAAGGCGCCTATGGTGTATGTTTTCCATGTTTGCTTTACCTAAATACATTGTGTATAAAAAAATCCTGTTAAGTTATTTGTCACTTTGTTAGCAGTTTCAGAAAGTTTAAAATATAATATATTTTTTCTACGCCAATGTCTGTAAACGTCAAAAATAGCACTGTCAACATTCCTTGTAAAAATAACATGCATGTAATGAGATCTCATAACATACACGTGTGTTTTGAGAAGAAAACCTAAACTTATTAGTTTAATTCAATTACAATCAAATTGTTAATTACGTAAGACTTTATTTGGTTTATTTACACAAATTTAGTCAATAAAAAAAATAAAAACTTTTAGCATTAGCGAGATATATTTAGGATTGAAAGAGTGATGCCCCTAAATGTAGGCAGCACATTATGCAATTTCTTTAAAAATAGGACATGTTTTCTTAAGAGGGGCCTCCTCACAGGTATATAAACCTAAAAACCTACACAATACTAGTTACTAATTTAGTAATTATTTGGTTCAAAATATTTACGATAGATGTCGATAGTAGTACTGAATCGGCTTTTACTTATTCAACATATTTTCTCTCTCTGTCTTTCCACTCTTGACGGTTCAAAGAAACGCATCTCTGTTCGAATGTTTTGATTTTAAATATTTCGACTTTTTGTGAGCACAGAAACCTTATCTCCATGGGTGATTTGTGCTTATCTCTGTTTTTTATGTTGCATCCAAACCACAGCACAGCTGTGCATAGATAAGAGAATATTATATACAGGGATCCAAACAAAATTTGTTGACATAATTTCCATTTGAGTGTAGATTTTTGATTATTTAAGAGTTTCATAAATGTAAATATACATACTTTAAAAACATTCTACCTTTCAAAATTTGTACCATTTATATTAACATAATAAAGTGTTTTCATAATTATACATTTCCGTTTGTTTCATGCTAAGAAAATTAAACTGCGGAAAAGTTGCAAATTCACATGATTTAATAAAATAGGCCATTTAGTCTGAAAACACAGAACGTCGTATCACAACTTTGCCTCAATCTAATCATATTTCAGAGTTTCTGTTGATTGCTTTCAAATTTTATTTGACATGTAGGCTCTTTTTTCAACTACATGTGTAAATATATTCAATTTTATCTAGAAACAAATAATATAAACAAAGAGTTTCCAAATTTATTATACAAAGAAATATTTACTTGTAATACAATGCTTTACATTTAATAGAAAGAGGAAAGTAAGGTAAACTGAGGAATTTCAATTTAAAATAGCAAACGTTTAAAAAACTTACAAAGCAACTATAACAACTAATAAAAAATTTAAAGCGAAAGATCTGTAATGACAAATAATAGTATATATTGTGGGAAGATCGATATATACAGTACAAAATCAAACATACAATCAACATGTACAAGTTTGCTTCTACCTTGTTTGCAAAGATTGATCATATATTATGCGTTGTGGATATTGGAACTGAAACATTTTTCCTTCATTATACAAAAAAATTGTTGGTTCATTTTCTTTTTTCCATGAGAGATACACATATGTGTCACAGCCTAATAAACACACAGCCCAGACTCTTAACGTCGGCACTTTGATATTATTTATTGAAAATCTGTGACCTTGAGGACGCCATTTGGGGGTAAATCTCAGAGTTGGCTATGGGTTTATTCTAGTACCGCTGGCAGGGCCGTACTTAGAAATTTAAAGTAAACATGAGAGTATTATGTTTATTTGAATTTACATAGATACTTATAAAAATAGAATATAGGCAAGCTGTTCTTGTTACGTAAAATATTCATATTTATTATTTAGCTATATCACCGCATTGGGAAGTAGGTAGTTCGATTAGAAAGAAAATCAAATAACTTGCGAGATCACACGTTAATAGACCACATACAATCAAAAAGTTAGTATGCTAGAATTGTATGTGCTTTTAGAAGCATTTGATAAAATTAGCCTACCTATAATAGTTTAGAAGATAAAAAAGATCGATATATACATCGTTAGAGATAATTGAAGGAATTTTTGTAGATAAGTATAGTGTCAAAGGATAATCCATATGTGACAATTTTAAATGAAAATTATATGGGAGTGTTATAATCAAAATTAACGATATGCAATTATCAAATTCAGATTAATTTAATACGTATAACTTAAAAAGTGAAACAATCAACCTGGAAACAGAATTAAAAAAGACATAAGATCTAGATATGTGTTCACATGTGAAAAACGATTTATTAAAATTGTGCGATACTTTCGCAAATATTTTTACAATTAATAATAGTTTCACTCACGGAGTAGTGAGATTAGTAAAAAAATGAAATGTGTCCAATAATGACGTTAAATAAACAATACTAACATTACAAATACAAAAAGTAAATACAATAACACAAACCAACATTTAAATAATAATTGTTCTATGTGACATAATAAATTTGTAACTTGAAGTATTTACACAAATATATACTTCCACCTATTGATTACGCCATATAATCAATTTATTACGAATATTTTTTTGATCTTTAAAATTATTATTAATATGTTTTAAAGTATAATAAAGTCGTATGCGTAAGTACAATTTTAATACAAACTCTTTGGGAAATTTCCCACAAGGATGCGCAAGATATTGCCTGTGTACAAGTTGGAAAAGATTATTGCAAATGTTGGTCCTTGCTATTAGACAGTGGAAATTTGTCTGAAAAATTTCTTCAACATTCGCAATAAAATCCACAAAAATGTCTGCTGGATTTTTTAAATTTCCAAAAATAGTTTTTTCGGAATTTTCGTATGCCCTAAAATAGATATATAATGAAGAATCATCTAATTCTTGTTGATGGTTTGAAAATGTTATGCACACGTCGCAACTATGTATATTAAGGGCTTTTTTTAACAGATAGCCACAGATATACCGTACAAAATTCTAGTGTAGCATCTCATCTTGCTGATAATCTGTACCTATAAGTTGAGTGGTAATTTCTATTGGCATGTTTTTTGTAGACGGTACCGCATGTACATCAGGTACATCTGCCAACTTCAAAAGTATGGAATCTGGATCTGCCTCACAATTTTCGGTCCCTGAGTGGAATATTTTTAAATACATTAATTTTTTAAATGTTCTTTTAAATTGAATTGGAGTAGGATTTCTACAGTTGCCATTTTGTTGTCTGACAGAACCGAAAAAATTCTCCAGACAATCTGAATTTAAACGCCTAGTTAAAAGATAATTAATTTTTTTCTCATTGAAGTCATTCCATAAGCTCCGAATGCTATTTATACTAATCCTAATACATTTAAAGCTTTTGATCCTATTCGTCACATTTTTGTTTTGTTCGTTTATAATTTTAATTTTGTTAAAAAGGGCAGTGCATTCATTTAATAATTCCACCTGATGGGGTAAATTCTTGTATTGAATTATATTGAATGTTAGTTTCAGTTTTGAATAGGCCGGTGGTGATATTTAGCATGGCCGACAACAACTATTTATATTTAAGTAACATAGATATGTATAATTTACCTTATGGGATCTACAGGAAATCTAAAAAAACTTTTTTTGCATATATAACTTTTGTTTTTGCAAAATTTCGCGGCACAAGAACGGCCCATTATAGTCAGTTTAACAAAACAACGGTACTTCAGAATTAATATAAAAATCTCAACGACACTAACTAACTAAAATAAGAAAAAGAACTGTTTTAACACTCAAAAATCAAATACTAAGTCAAACTAATCTGAATTTTTATAACTACCGATTAAAAGACTCCCAACTACGAACGACAATGGTTACGACTAGCTCCTTCTGCATTCTCGTCACTGATCTGAGAGGTTTTATCCCGAAGGGCGTGTATGCGCGAATAGCTGCGCATTCTGTTCCCGCCAAGTAAGAGTCTCTGCTGTGTGTTCTATATGCTGTGTATGTGTGATCACCTGAATGGTAAATATTTTTTTTGTTTTTATATAATACATTATTGGTATTATTACTTTTCCATCCAACCCATCTAATATGCGAGAAAAGTATTGGTTTACCAAAAAAAAAAGTTGGCATTTTGGATTTTTTTGAGTTGTTTTTACGTTTTTCAGTAAGAACAACACAAAAAAATGGTTTTAAGAAAAAAAATCCTATCTGTATAACTCAATACAGCCCCCGAAGTGCAACAAGTCACCAATTTTATGACTGAATATTATTCAGGATATCTCACAGATGAACCCTTTTGATTTTCAGCTCACCAGAGACAGTAGAACGAGTGCTATGGTACTTGAAGTATCACATTTTTGGAGAACTTTCAGTTTGTTAGCACGATACAGCCTCAGGAGTGTATATAAATGACCAATTTCATGATTGGATATTATTGCGACATTTATAACCGATGTTGGCAAGTTATACGAAAATCCTCAAACAAGGAGAAAAAAGCAAAAAACAATATTTTTTAACAAGAAAAACTATGCACGTCATAAGATTATTAGGTATATTCAGGAACTTTCAATGTCTATATAGTGAGCATTTTACTTGTATGTTAGGTATCTTATGTTTTCAAAATTCGTTTTTTGACTTCGTAGTGTATTTATGTATTCGCCATAAGATAAATTGTGATTAATTTTTGGGTTTCCAAAATAGAGATATATCAGGTAAATATGTGCTTATATTTTGTAATTGTTTTATTTCAGATAATTGTAGGTTTTTCATTATTATTTTCTCGTTACCGTAACTAGATTACTAAATTAAACATTATGTTTCTAGTTCTGGCAACTATGTAAATTCTAAACATTTATGTTTTTTGTGCAAAAAACTAACAAATTTGACTGGCTCAAGTTACCACAACACAGGGAGTATTTATTTGGTCATTACCGATTGTTTCAGCATACTTTGTTAGTGTTATACTTAGTTTTTTATTGCCTATAAGGTGAAAAGAACACCATTTTATTATTTTCATTGCGATATTGTGGTATCTTCATTGGTGAAAAAGACACTATCGACTCTCATTATTGTGAACCCTCGGTGAAAGAGACACCTTTTTTTAGTTTTTTTTAGCATTATACTTAGTATGGCGTGAGAAAAGTACAGGAACAAAAAATAATTTTGTAAGTAAAAATATTATTTATTTAAAGAAAATATTCAAAGTATATTTTTTCAGCCTTTATAACTACGTGGATCCAGACTTCAATAATGTGGATAGGGGGACACCACCCCTTTGTGAGTATAGAATCGTAAAAAATGGATATTTTTATAAACTTTTTATTTTCTTTTTGTTATGAGGAGAAATGGTAGAGAAGAAGATGAACTTCAGTTGCCATGTATTAATAAATATGAAGACAAACACATTAAATTTGTATTAATAATTTTATTGATATTTTTATAAAATATTTTTTATTTGTTTCTTTTCAATAAAAGCATACACCAATTTTTCGTTTAATTTTTTTGAATAATTAATAAGGGTCAATGAAAAAGCGGACATGTCTGTTTATTGCTGTAATAAGCATTTTTATAGTTTACCTAATTAATTGGCATTTCTTTGCTACTATTCATTTGAATTATTAAGAGGGGTCAGTGGAAAGCAGACATTCTGTATTATAATAAATATAAAAACTACCTACTTACTTTCTCTGTATTTCAAATTTGTAATACTACAATTAAACAAACATATTGCATAATTGATTTGATTTTGTTTTCAATAAAAGAAAACACTTGCTATAATTTACTTGAATAATTGAGAAGAGTCAATGGAAAAACAGGCATGTCCGTTTATTACAAACTGGAGGAAAATGCTAAAAGTATAACATTTCAATACATAACATGGAAAAATTGAAGAAAAAAATATAACATTTTTAGTGTACAGGTTCTTGGAGGAACCAAAAGGCCCTGATATGGGGATCAATAATTATAATGCACTTATGAAATCACTAGCAACAGCTAAAAATATTTGTGGATTATTTTATGTCTAGGCTACACTAAACACAATATTGTGGAGTAAATATAAATAGTATGTACGAAGCACAAATTTACTTATTTAGCATGGAAATTACTTTTTTATAATCACTTACAAATACAATACACACTAAACTATAAATTTGGGATATTTTTATGAACACAAAACATATGACAACAGCATTTGACCCATAGAGAAAGTTATAATATTATTTGTCTATGATTTGACCTTCGTCCTCTGTCATTGTTCTATACAGCGCCATGCATCAAGGCGGTGGAGCGGTGGAACTAAAGTAAAAAGATGTTCGTTTGCAAAAATTTGCGCACAACAAATCTCAAAAAATACAATGATTTGAGATTTCCTATTTTCAGAATCGAATTCTCTAGGCTTCCTTTTGGGGATCAGGTTTTGGTGTCCAGATTGGTGACCACAAATTGTCAAAACTGTCAAAATCACACCATCACTTAATGGCTTATATCTTTTTTATAACAATATAAAACTCAACCAAAATACCTGATCCCCAAGACGAAGGTCCAAGTTATATTGTGTTAGAATTTCAACACTTAATTTCCCTGCGTTCTTTAGATTTGTTGTGTACAAAATGACCTAAATTTTGTTGCAAATCACGGGTGTCAACTGTTTTCAGGTTTCTAAAACGTGAGGCCCCTCTTATGTAGCATGCTATGAAAATAAATGTCATTTCCGTTCATCACCATTAAATAATAAGGCACAATCGATTTACAATAATTGTTCAATTGTTAGTAACAACTATTGTAATAAAGTTTAAGAGATTGCGATGTTTTTCATTTAATAGAAGAAAATTAATGGGCGTAGAAAAGGTATAGTACGTTACACGAGTTGTAAGCTTATTACGCACTCATGAAATTCATGCACGAAGCCGCTGCGTGCCTAATGGGTTACTTACAACTCTTACTTAATATACTATTTTCAACATATTTATATTTGTGCTTTAAATGACACTCACGGTCTCCAGCCAACTCCACAATATTATATTGTGGAGTTGGCTGGAGACCGTGAGTTTCATTTAAAGCACTAATATGAGCGGATTCCACGAAGCAAGGGTCGAGACAGTTAATTTCATATTTATATTTCTCTAAGAATGAATGTGCGGATCAATCTGCAAATTATAACTCAAGTGTTAAAATAAATACACCTGTAGCGAAATAATAATTTGTGGATTTTTCCTTTTGTAATAAAAGGCCAGCTTATTTAGTGACAGACAGGTTAGAAATTTAACAGGATCAATTTGACTTTCTCTATGAACAGATCTGTGACAGTTGACAGTGGCTGAATAATATATTGTTTATTCAGATACTAAATTTGTTAATATTAAACAAATCAAAAGCAATCAATATTTTTAGCGCATAATGGGTAGAAAGAAAAATAAAAACAAGAATTTAGTTAATATTTCCGTAGAAGAGTTAGTTTATTCAAATTATTTATAATGTTGCAACTTACATATCTTTTTATTTTAGGAAAGCGCCTGTGGGATTCAATGCATTAATTCCAGAGGTTACAATACTTCTAACAGAGAGTTCTATGAATATTGCTAAATTACAGAAAATAGTAGACCAATTTCGACCTTTCTATTATCATAAATTTTTTGTAAGTTTGAAATTTATATTTGTTGTGATTATAGTTTCTAGTGTTGTATTGTACATACATTCATGTCAGATAATTTACATTCATAATTAACATATTAATTAAGAACATATTTACTTCAACTCCAATAGCCAAAATAAGTCCAAACCTACTCTACAGATGTAACAAAAGGACAGACAACAGAAAAGAGTTGTATAGGAGTCCATTTTGTCTAGGGAATCTTCAAAATCAAGAATGTATTATTCATCCAAATTTATTGTATGCCCATTCCAAATTAATACACCATGACAAGTAATCATCTACATCTTCTATTGATTTAAAACTTCTGTAGTGGTAATTTGACTTATGGACAAAGTTAAAAGTCGGCCGGAGTCATATCAGTTGAATATAGGGGCTGTCCAAATAGATATGTTGAGTTTTGCCTAGAAATTTGTTGATACTAGTAGCATTATAAAATGATGTTGTGCTATTGCGGTACCCAAACAATTGCTTAAAATGATACAAATTGATTCAATGAAGCAGAAATTTCAGCCACTAACACTCATGAGTCCATTCATGGAGAGTAATGGGATGGTTGTGTTGAGTTCTGCTCTGGTTATTCGAAGAATTACAAACTAAGAAATCAACAAAGCAGTGTAAGATTGTTCTGTGAAGTGTTATTTTGTGCCCAATAAATTTGTAGTAGAAACTGAGTGATGATTACACAAATTAAAACAGTGGAAAAAGGAAGAGGGATCTAGAGGATGTGCTGTTTAACCGAAGTAAAAAAACATATAGAACCCCAGATAAAGGGAAAAAAATGAGATTTGTTAATAGAACTAGTGAAAAGCAAGATCAAAAAGAAACAAAAAACCGGATAATACAAATTGGAGAAGAGGACAAACAATTATTAAGAGAAAATCGAAAAATGGAAGAGGAAAATAAAAACATGAAAAAACATATCAAGGAAGTAGGAAATAGAATGGAAAGATTAGAAAGAGAAAAGAGGATAAAGAATGTTGTCTTAAATGGATTAAATATAGATACTGATGATAATAAAATGGTTAAACAAGCTATAGAAAAAGTGTTCAAAGAACAACTACAAGTAGGAATAGAAGTGAAGGATGCATGGAAATTAGGAGAGAATACTTGCCTAGTCGGGCTGAGGAATGAAATGGACAAAGAATTGGTATTGAACAATAAATTCAACCTGCAGGTACTAAAATATATAAAAATATACCTAAATCATGAAATGTTGAAAATGGGGAGAGAAAATGCAAAAGAGATAAGAAAAGCTGCCAAGCAAAAAATAGAAAAAGGGAAACAGGTCAAGGTTGGCTACAATAAAATAATGATAGATGGAATAAAGGTATCCAGAAACTGCAACAAGTTAAAAAATTAGTAGTAGATAGATTCCCTCATCAGGTTTTAAAAATAAGAACTTGGAATGGAAGAGCTACTTTGAAGTGAGAGCCCTTAAGCCAGTGGCTCCCAACCGATGGGGTCGCAACCCACTAGTGGGTCACGGAGGGTTAACAGGTGAATTGCGACTCGATTCTTAAACTATAAAAAACCATCAAATAAATCAACAGAAACGATAAAAAATCAAAATGTGTTTCAACTTTTTTCTTGGTTCTGATTTTTGTTGAAAGTGATTTAAGATCGAAAACATCTTCATTCAATCCTGACATTGACTTGTTAGTTCAATTGAAACAATCCCAAAAATAAACGGTTTTAAAGATTAAAACTAACTTTTCCGCATCTGTGGCCCTGAACAATATTTTATCATACAATTGTTATTGGTATACACTTCGGGGGATGTATTGTGCTAAAAAACCGAATTTCTTTTAAAAATTTAGTATATCTGGATTTATAGGACCCGCTGTACTCGCTCTATTCAACTGAAAATCAATAGGGCACATCTGTGAGACACCTTCAACAATATTCAGTCATAAAATTGATCAATCTTATACTCTCTGGAGACTGTATCGTGCTAACAAACTGAAAATTTTCCAAAAATGTGGGACTTCAAGTACCATAGAACCCGTTGTACTGGCTTTAGTGAGCTGAATTTCTATAGGGTTCATCTTTGAGACGCTCTGAATAATATCCAATCATAAAATTAGTCACTTGTATATACTCCGGAGACTTATCGTGCTAACAAACTGAAACTTCTCCAAAAATGACGAAAATATCGTACTTAAAGTACTGTAGCACCTGTTGTCTAGCTCTGGTGAGCTGAAAATCAATAGGGCTCATCAGTGAGATGTCCTGAATAATATTCTGTCATAAAATTGTTACTTGTATACACTTCGGGGGATGTATTGTGCTAACAAACCGAAATTTCTCCAAAGATAACCAAAACTTTAGTATATCTGGATTTATAGGACCCGCTGTACTCGCTCTAGTCAACTGAAAATCAACAGGGTACATCTGTGAGACACCTTGAACAATATTCAATCATAAAATTGATCAATTGTATACTCTCTGGAGGCTGTATTGTGCTAACAAACTGAAAATTCTCCAAAAATGACAAAAATTTGGTACTTCAAGTACCATAGCACCCGTTGTACTGGCTTTAGTAAGCTGAATATCAAAAGGGTTGATCTTTGAGATGCTCTGAATAATACCCAATCATAAAATTGGTCACTTGTATATACTCCAGAGGCTGTGCCGTGCTAACAAACTGAAACTTCTCCGAAATTGACTGTCTCGGCCCTTACTTCGTGGAATATGCTCATATCAGTGTTTTTAAATGAAACTCAAGGTCTCTAGTTAATTCCACAATATAATACAAGTTATTGAAAATTCTAAAAAATTGACGATGATATTGATTTATCGAAACAATTGTCAATTTTTTAGAATTTTCAATAACTTGTATTATATTGTGGAATTAACTAGAGACCTTGAGTTTCATTTAAAAACACTAATATGAAACTTCTCCAAAAATATCGTACTTAAAGTACTGTAGCACCTGTTGTATTGGCTCTGGTGGGCTGAAAATCAATAGGGTTCATCAGTGAGACATCCTGAATAATATTCTATCATAAAATTGTTACTTGTATACACTTCGGGGGATGTATCGTGCTAACAAACCGAAATTTCTCCAAGAATAACCAAAAATTTTGTATACCTGGATTTATAGGACGCGCTGTACTCGCTCTAGCCAACTGAAAATCAATAGGGTATATCTGTGAGACACCTTGAACAATCTTCAGTCATAAAATTGATCAATCTTATACTCTTTGGAGACTGTATCGTGCTAACAAACTGAAAATTCTCCAAAAATGACAAAAATGTAGGACTTCAAGTACCATAGCACCCGTTGTACTAGCTTTAGTGAGCTGAATTTCAATAGGATTCATCTTTGAGACGCTCTGAATAATATCCAATTATAAAATTAGTCACTTGTATATACTCCGGAGACTTATCATGCTAACAAACTGAAAATTCTCCAAAAATGACGAAAATATCGTACTTAAAGTACTGTAGCACCTGTTGTATTAGCTCTGGTGAGCTGAAAATCAATAGGGTTCATGACTGAGACGTCCAGAATAATATTCTATCATAAAATTGTTACTTGTACACACTTTGGGGGATGTATCGTGCTAACAAATCGAAATTTCTCCAAAGATAACCAAAAATTTAGTATATCTGGATTTATATGACCCGCTGTACTCGCTCTAGTCAACTGAAAATCAATAGGGTACATCTGTGAGTCACCTTGAACAATATTCAGTCATAAAATTGATCAATCGTATACTCTCTGGAGGCTGTATTGTGCTAACAAACTGAAAATTCTCCAAAAATGACAAAAAATTTGGTACTTCAAGTACCATAGCACCCGTTGTACTGGCTTTAGTGAGCTGAATATCAAAAGGGTTCATCTTTGAAATGCTCTGAGTAATATCCAATCATAAAATTGGTCACTTGTATATACTCCAGAGGCTGTGTCGTGCTAACAAACTGAAACTTCTCCAAAAATATCGTACTTAAAGTACTGTAGCACCTGTTGTATTGGCTCTGGTGGGCTGAAAATCAATAGGGTTCATCAGTGAGACGTCCTGAATAATATTCTATCATGAAATTGTTACTTGTATACACTTCGGGGGATGTATCGTGCTAACAAACCGAAATTTCTCCAAGAAAAACCAAAAATTTTGTATACCTGGATTTATAGGATGCGCTGTACTCGCTCTAGCCAACTGAAAATCAATAGGGTATATCTGTGAGACACCTTGAACAATCTTCAGTCATAAAATTGATCAATCTTATACTCTTTGGAGACTGTATCGTGCTAACAAACTGAAAATTCTTCAAAAATGACAAAAATGTAGGACTTCAAGTACCATAGCACCCGTTGTACTAGCTTTAGTGAGCTGAATTTCAATAGGGTTCATCTTTGAGACGCTCTGAATAATATCCAATTATAAAATTAGTCACTTGTATATACTCCAGAGACTTATCATGCTAACAAACTGAAAATTCTCCAAAAATGACGAAAATATCGTACTTAAAGTACTGTAGCACCTGTTGTATTAGCTCTGGTGAGCTGAAAATCAATAGGGTTCATCAGTGAGACGTCCTGAATAATATTCTATCATAAAATTGTTACTTGTACACACTTTGGGGGATGTATCGTGCTAACAAACCGAAATTTCTCCAAAGATAACCAAAAATTTAGTATATCTGGATTTATATGACCCGCTGTACTCGCTCTAGTCAACTGAAAATCAATAGGGTACATCTGTGAGTCACCTTGAACAATATTCAGTCATAAAATTGATCAATCGTATACTCTCTGGAGGCTGTATTGTGCTAACAAACTGAAAATTCTCCAAAAATGACAAAAATTTGGTACTTCAAGTACCATAGCACCCGTTGTACTGGCTTTAGTGAGCTGAATTTCAAAAGGGTTCATCTTTGAAATGCTCTGAGTAATATCCAATCATAAAATTGGTCACTTGTATATACTCCATAGGCTGAGTCGTGCTAACAATCTGAAACTTCTCCAAAAATGACAAAAATATCGTACTTAAAGTACTGTAGCACCTGTTTGTATTGGCTCTGGTGTGCTGAAAATCAATATGGTTCATCACTGAGACGTCCTGAATAATATTCAATCATAAAATTGGTGACCTATTGAACTCCGGAGGCTGTATCGTGCTAACATACTGAAATTTCTCAAAAAACGACAAAATGTCGTACTTCAAGTACCATAGCACCCGTTGTACTAGCTCTGGTGAGCTGAAAATCTATAGGGTTCATCTGTGACATGTCCTTAACAATATTCCTCCATAAAATTGGTGAATTATTGTACTCCGGAGGCTGTGTCATGCTAACAAGACATGTAAGGAAAAGTGGCCAACGACGACGACATACAGACAGGATTTTTTTCTAAAAACCGTTTTTCCGTGTTGTTGTGGATGGAAAACGTCAAAATAACTCAAAAAAAAATTTCAAAATTCCAACTTTTTTTGGGGTAAACCAATACTTTTCTCGCATGGTAGATAGGTTGGGCGGAAAAGTAATATTATTAATATTGTATACTTACTTAAAAACAGCAATTTCACATATTGATAGATCGTAATAACAGTTTTCTTAACGGTGAACAAATAAAAGCTGTATAATTTTTTTGCCTGAAAAACTAAAATTTGCTTTCGTATATTATCTACTTTTATAATTGTACTTTTTATCTTCTCCGGGGAATACTTGTAGTTAAAAAAATGTTTTGCTACAAAGTGTTTATATTTTGTCAAATTATTATCAATAATCGAACAGTATCTTCAAAAAAGCATTGATACCTATATTTGGAATATTATATGGTAAATTATACATACAAATGGAAGGTAGACTGTGCAAGTAAAGTTTTTACTCCATCATGGACCATGGAGATAATCCGATAAGGAAATGTGGGTTGCCAGCTGAAAAAGGTTGGGATCCCCTGCCTTAAGCACTTCATACACGAAATAAATAAATATAAGTTTGACAAAATAGTAGTGGAAGTAACAGATTATTTGGTACAGGATTTTAGATAGTAGTATTATTTAGAAACAGTTAGTTTTCATTTTAAAAAGTAATAAAGAAGGTATGCGGATAGCTGGAGAAAGCAAAATACTAGAAATGTGGAAGGAATACCTTGAAGAATTACTGAGATCTCAGAACAATGAAAATAACAATGTAGAAGTGGTAGAAGTAACAGAAGTGAACGATCATGTACTGAGAATAGAGCAGGTAAAGGAGATTATAGATAAACTCTGAAATATAACAAAAGTTCTGGTATAGATAACATAACAACTGAAATGTTTATATAGGGTGAGAAAAACGTAATTAAATACAGGCACAAGCTGGTAAAAGAAATATGGTAACAGGAAAAATGCTGGATAAGTGGAAAGAAGCCATAATATGCCCGATACTAAAAAAGGTGTTTGTGAGAACTACAGAGGCTTAATAATGTTAAATATAGTCTCATACATAAAGAACTTATTATTAACAAAAATAGAATAGGTAGTTGGTGAATATCAATGCAGATATCGTAGAGAAAGATTAGTGGTAGATCAAATATTCAATCAAATCAAGGTGGAGAGCTACAAATTTCAAAAGTACACACACATATTATTCATATATTTTAAGCAAGCCTTTGATACAGTAAAAAGACAAGTTGTATCCAGCATAAAACAATTGGGTGTAAATGATAAGCTGATTAGAATGATAAAATGAATATTACCAGAGACAAAATGTTCTGTAAGAGTAGGAAATGAAGGAACAACAAATTTTGTGAGGGGGAAAGAGTGAAGCAAGGAGACCCTTTATCTTCAATGTTGTTAAATTTTGTTCTGGAATATTTTGTGAGAACAGCCAATATAAACCGAACACGGTTAATATATCATAAATGACATCAGTGCTTATTACCAAATATAAAAATTGAAATACAACCAGAATACTGAAGGGAAATAAATGTATGTATAAGCTAAAGAATGTGCTTAATAGTAAAATATTGTCTAGAAGTGCTAAGATAAGAATATACAAATCAGTTCTGAGACCTATATAATTATTTGGTAGTGAAACAATGGATAAAAGAGAATAAAGAATACTAGCCACCTGGGAACGTGAATAATGAAAAAGTCCCTATGAAGATAATACTGTTACTCTTCTACTTTTTAACTTTTCTGTAACTTTAACTATTACAATTAAATCTAAATTTTTACCATAGAACTCAAATCTAAAATATCTTCCACATGTTTCCTGACAGTACTCCTTTTCTTTCAAAATGACATTTTCCGATGTTTTCTTCTTTTCTTTTGTGGACCTTATTATATCCTCAGAACAGGACCGACGTAATATCGCTCCCTCATTCGTCTCCAAAAATCTTGACTGGCGGGGTCTAGTTGAAGCCAACGGGGCGGATTGGGTCCGCAGTAAGGGGCTAACCTTTCAACATGGATCACCTTTGGCTTACTCCTCACTGACAATTGGATGCAGTAAACATTTGGGATTGAACAGTGATACGGGTCACCCCTCGAGAAGCTTGTGTTTGTAATATGTCGAGTCTAACCTTTACCTTATTGTTGCAGAGCTTCAGACATTCACGAGCAAAATTATGGACCATTTTCAATTTTTCTTTGAAGTTTCCTATGTACATAAGGGGTGCACATCCTTCTGCTTCGTTCCCGGGAGGAAGTCTTCCAAAAAGAAGACCGTGAGGAATTCATTTAACTGCCAGTGACTAACATAGATGGGCTATAACCAGTTGATTTGTGTTCAGAACTTCTATAGGCTAGCAGAGATAGAGGAACTAAAGTGTCCCAGTCTTTTTGGTTTTCACAAACGAACATTGAAAGATATTGGCAAATAGTTCTATGACGTCTTTCTACCATTCCATCGGATTGTGGGTGAAAAGGCGTAGTGCATGTTTCCTTAATGCCTAATATCTTCATCAATTCCTGCCATAATTGGGATTCAAAATTTCTTCCTTAATCAGAATGAAATTTCAGAGGTATTCAGTGTCTCGCAATATCGTTAGTTACGAAAGCCTCTGCTACTGTCGTCGCTTCTTGATTAGAAAGAGGTGCTATTTCAGGCCATATGGAAAAATAATCTATTACAAACATCAGGTATTTGTGTCCTCTTTCTGTCAAAAGAAGTGGACCGAGAATATCAATTGTAAGCTGTTCAAAGGGCTCTCTGGAAAGATACTGTGCCATTTTTCCGTGGAATCTGGTTTTAGGACCTCTTCTACTATTTTACAGATCACATTTTTTGCACCAACCTTCTACGTCCCGGCGACAGTTGACCCAATAATATCTTTCCCGAACAGTGTTCTTTTAGTACCAAAATGGCCTCTCGAGTGGCTACTATGAAGTTTTTCTAACACACTTCTGATGTGTGATCTCGGCAGTATTAATTGGTGAACTATACATACTTCATCGGGGCTTTGCCATCTGCCATGCAATATACCATCATGAAGATAAAGTGAATTACACTGAGCCCAGTACTCTTTTATGCTTCCACTATATCGGGCTACCTCATGCCAAGTAGGTCTGACTCCATTTTTAAGCCATTCTCTTATAACCTTCAAGTTATTGTATTTCTTTTGACTTTCTAAGGATTTCAAGGGGATTCTGATTATCATCACTTTCTGGTTTTAGTGCGTTTATCTGTAGACCAACTTCTTCCACTGGGTTCTTCTTTTCTTGAAGCTTTTTACATTGCTATGGAGACGTCCTTTCCAGTGTACTATTACAAAGTTGTATTGCTGTAGTCTCTCTATTCACCTAGCAACTTGTCTTTCAGGCTTCTTAAAATTCATTAACCACTGCAAAGCAAAACAGCAATAGCCAAAAGTTCTTTTCTGTTGACGGGATAATTTTTCTTGGCCTTTCCCATGGTTTTACTGAAGTATGCAATCACTTTTTGTTTGTCTTCTTGTTCTTGTGATTACACGGCGCCTATGCCGTGTTGGAAGGCATCACTATCCAAAATAAATTTTCCTTTCTCCCGTGGATAGGCCAAAATAAGTGCTAAGGTTAATCATTTCTTTAAATCCACGAATGCATTTTGACAATCAGGTGTCCAGTCAAATTCAGTGTTGTTTCGATGAAGAGGTTTAGCAATTGACAAATCTGCGATCTGAACGAAGTCCAAGAAAACTTCTTATTTCCTTTTTGTCCCTTGGCTTAGGCCAGTCTTTTTGTCTTTTATAGCTACAATTTTCTCTGGATCGGTTCTAATTCCTTCTGAGGAAACAGTATGTCCCAAATAATAGGCCTCGTTTCGAAACAGTGAACATTTCTTGTGATTCAGTTTTAAATTGGTATTTCTTAACCTTCTACTTGCCAATATAAACTCTTTAAGTCTAGAGTGGAAAACCATTTTGCACCTGATAGAGTATCTAGTGAATCGTGTATTCTTGGTAGTGGATGGCTATCTTTTTGTGTAACCTGATTTAGTCTTCAGTAGTATACACAAAAACCAGTGGATCCATATTTCTTAATTACCAGGACCACAGGTGAACACCAGGGGCCAGAAGCTTCTTCAATAATATTTGCATCCATCATATTTCCTACTTATTTCTGTTTAGTAAATGGTAATCTCCTTGGCATTTGATGAATTGGTCTGGCATCTCCTGTATAAATTCTATGCTACTCTAGACTGGTGCGTTCTGTAGATTTTCCCGTCTCAAACATATCATAATAATAATAATCATAAAAAGGTCTTTATTTACACTAGTTTATATCCCTAATTACATGTAGCTCAAGAAATATGCAATAAGTAAGTAATGCCGATGTTCTGGCCATTTCCGAACCACTTGTGTACATCTGAGGGTATGAGTTGGCTCCTTGCTCTTGTGGCATCATCCAATTGTTTCTGGCTGGGGAAGTTACTTTGACCCTGGTATTTTTTCGACTGGTATGCCTCTGAAAAGCAGCTGAAAAACAGGGTTTCAAAATGAAACGGTGGGTTAGGTTATGTGAGACGGCAACTTGGCTGAAGTTGGTAATGATACAATTTTGTTTTAGTTGATTTATGATATGGACTTGTTTTTAGGAGTAACTAGGTTAACTCCTAAGTTGAAGCAGTTGGTTGTTGGAGATAACAATCAGTTATATGTATAGCGACCCGTGCAGAAGCCTACACCCACTGTCGCGGATGTCTTCCGCACGATTGGCGGCTTTGAGTTGTTCACGAAGATTTTTTGGGAGACAGTTATTGTAAAAATTAAATGAAATTTTTGATATGAAGTCCTTGACAGTGGGTATGTTGGCTTGTTCGTGTAACCATAAGGTTTTTGGAAGTTTGGGGTAGCTTGTTTTGTATTTGATTGCCATGCGGTGGCACTTATTCTGTACCACCTGCAGGGTATGAAAATTGTGTTTTGTGTCAATAAAATAAACTGGAGCAGCGTATGTCAAGATTGGATGGATGATTTGTTTATACAGGGTGTTTTCAAATGGCACTTACAACGTTTGCATGTAGATACCTCTCGTAAAATTGGACAAGATGATATAGGGATTGAGGGGTCCAACCCATTTACTTTTCGAAATACAGGGTGTTAAAGTTATGAAAAATATAATGTTTTAATTTGATAACTTCAAAATGGATGGGTATATTGATCTGAAATTTGGCAGGTTGTTTTTAAATGTAAAAGGGCATATTTTGATGGAAAAACATGTTTCAATTCTTGATGCAGTAGTGTACATTTGAAAGAATATGTCACCTTTCCCCTCCCATTTTTTACGCCACTGGCATTTGAAGCTATTTTTATTTAATTTTGTATTCCTCAATAGTTTTCACGTGAAAAACGCATAACCTTTACATATCAAAAAATTTGTAGTTTTGAAGATATTTAATGTTTTAATGAAGTCTGCATGATCACTTTTTAATAAAAAAGTTAAAAAAATATTTTTCTTGAATGTTTTTTAATAACTACCAAACTACTAATGGTTAGAATATGTAACAGGAACTAATTAGCAATGCATATAAAACATTGAAAGAGGATTGTTGAAAATACTTTTCCAAACTTGTGATTTTATTAACAAAAGAATTAATGACAATAAAAAATGAGATAATTACAAAGTTAAATAATATCCCATTCAAACATAATTTTTAACTAAGCAGCCAACAAATTACAAAAGATGTTCAAAATTATTTACATTTACACATAAACTGCAACGTTTTCTCATTGAAAATCGCATACCTTGGAAATACTGGCGATTGCCGAAAATAATTTCTGTAGCTTCATGGATTCTTGCTATCAGTTCCTCCTCCGTTGCTACTATTGTATCGTGGACTAGGGACTTCATGTAACCCCACAGAAAGAAATCGATTGGATTTAAATCCGGTGACCTCGCAGGCCACATATTGGGTCCACCTCGGCCTATCCAGTTGTTTCCGTATTGTTGGGTTATAAGTTGTCTGGCCGCTAGAGAATAATGTATAGATGCCCCATCGTGCTGAAACCATACATTATCCATATTCGCCCTAATATTTAATGGTACAACGTCGTTTAATAAATCAGGCAGGGTTTCTCTCAAAAAATTACAATAAATGTTATCATTGAGTTTATTGGGTAATAAATATGGACCCACTATACAATCTCCAAGAATGCCTGCCCACGCGTTAAGCGAGAAGTTTTCCTGAAATCCACGTTGTCGAATAACATATGGATTATCGTCATCCCACACTCGGCTATTCCTTGAATTAAAAATTCCTTCACGTGTGAATTTGGCTTCATCAGTAAATAGAGCAAATTCGGTAAAATTCCTATTTTCTAAACATTTTGGGTGTACTAATTGGCAAACTCCACTCTTTGAGGACAATATGTTGATTTTAGGGCCTGAACTTGGGTATACTTATAAGCATACAACTGCTGTTCATTTAAAATATTCCACACAGTTGAGTTATTTACATTTAAAGATTTGCCAATGGTACTGCTTAAATCAGGTCTATTTTCAATACAGTCTATAACAGCCTCCTCTAATTGCACAGTTCGTACAGTTCGTTTTCTACCGCTACCTTGTAATTTTGAATTGTACAAATTCTCGCAATCTCCTGTCAATTTGAGAAGATGTTGTGTGACATGGAAATCTAGGTCGATTTGGATATCTTTCTCTATATAAGCGCTCGGAACGGCTACCATTCTTTCTGGCTTCCGCGTATATTAGTTGCATATCAGCCATTTCTTCGAAAGTATAATCCATCATAACAAAAAGTGTGAAAGTTGCACAAACCAATTTAATTACAAATAATTCATTTTTGTTTTAACGTTAAACAAAATGACATTTACCATTTCATTATTGACATCTATAGCCTACTATACGGACGAGGCAATGATAGCAAGAATCCATGCAGTTACAGAAATTATTTCCGGCAATCGCCAGTCTTTCCTAGGTATGCGACTTTCAATGAGAAAACGTTGCAGATTATGTGTAAATGTAGATAGACAAAATTTTGAACATCTTTTGAAATTTGTTGGCTGCTTAGTTAAAAATTATGTTTGAATGGGAAAGTATTCTCAACAATTCTCTCTCAATGTTTTATATGCATTGCTGTTTCACAAATTAGTTCCTGTTACATATTCTAACCATTAGTAGTTTGGTAGTTATTAGAAAGCATTCAATAAAAATATTTTCTCTATTTTTCTATTAAAAACTGATCTTGCAGACTTCATAAAAACATTAAATATCTTGAAAACTACAAATTTTTTGATATGTAAAGGTTATGCGTTTTTTACGTGAAAACTATTGAGGAATACAAAATCAAATAAAAATTGCTTCAAATGCCAGTGGCGTAAAAAATGGGAGGGGAAAGGTGACATATTCTTCCAAATGTACATCACTGGATCAAGAATTCAAACATGTTTTTCCATCAAAATATGCCCTTTTACATTTAAAAACAACCTGCCAAATGTCAGATGAATATATTCATCCATTTTCAAGTTATCAAATTAAAACATTATATTTTTTATAACTTTAACACCCTGTATTTCGAAAAGTAAATGGGTTGGACCCCTTAATCCCTATATCACATTGTCCAATTTTACGAGAGGTATCTACATGCAAACGTTGTAAGTGTCGTTTGAAAACACCCTGTATATGATTAATTTATTTGCTGTTGAGAGATAGCTATTTTGCATATGATGGGATATAATCTGCTCATTGCAATTTTAGCTTTTTGAACTTGCTTCTTTATATGTGCATTAGCATTTGTGTTACCTTGTAAAGTATATCCTAGATAACTTAAAGTGTTACTGGGTAAAAGGTGTTGTCCGTCAATGCACAGTTGATATTGCAATGAGCTATTTTGCCTTGCGATTCTTCTGAGTAACAAGTACTCTGTCTTGGATGTGTTGATAGTTAGCTTATTCTCTCTCAGGTATGGTATGATTTGTGTGTCTGTACGTTGTGTAGTGCAGTGTGCTGATGCTACAAAACAGGTGTCATTCGCATACATGGCTGTTAGGACTTGTGGTGTGGTTGGTAAATCGTGGGTAAATATTGAATATAACAAAAGTGATAGAACTGAGCCCTGAGGAACTCCGTCTTTTATGGGGAAAGGTCCAGCCGAGCCTTCATTGATGCTTACATAAAACTTACGGTTAGTAACGTATGAGTGCACTATATTAACTAAGTATTTAGGTAAATTTATTTGGATTAATTTATAAATTAATCCCTCGAGACATACAGAGTCAAATGCTTTTTGTATAGCAATAGTGACCATAACTGATTTGTTCTTTTCTCGCAATCCCTCTCTGACGTGGTTAAATACTCTAATGATTTGTGCAATAGTACTGTGTCCGTCCCTGAAACCGTATTGCTCGGGAGGTATAATGTGGTTTTTGTCTGGAAATTTTGTATTCTTTTAAAAATTATTTTGTCTATGACCTTTGCTATGTTATTCAATAAGGAAATAGGTCTGTAGCTATTCACATAACATGGTTGTTTGTTAGCTTTGATGATAGGTATGATATTGGCAATCTTGAGCATTTCGGGATAGTTGCCTGTTTTAATTATATAGTTGGTTATATGTGTGATTTGTACAACAGCTTTCTTAGGAAGATGTTTTAATAGAATGCTCGGAATGCCATCCCTTCCAGGGGCTGTTTTATTTTTCAACGATTGTATGGTGTTATAAATTTCATTATATGTGGCCAGATTTTTTGTGTTTAGTGTGTGATTTGTGTGTAGGTAGTTTTGAAACAAAATGTGTAATATTATTCTATAGTTGTGTATTTTGTGTGTTATTTGTGAAATTATTTTGGAAATACTCTCCAAAGTTTTCTGCTATTTCAGATTTATTAGTGACAGCTTGTCCATTAACAATAATTTTGGTCATTTCGTTATTCTTGTTTTTTAGGTTTCTAGCGATTTTCCGGAGAGAGTTATCTACTGGTTTTAGTTTCTCTAAGAAGATCTTCCAAGAATGATTTTTGTATTCATGTACTAACGTATTAATTAAGTTTTGGTAATATTTCAGCAGTATCTTGTCATTGCTGTGTCTGGTAGTTTGCCATTTTTTACGAATTTTATTTTTCTCGTGTATGATTTTGGTTATATGATCGGGAAAGGTATTGTTAATTAGAAATTTAGGTTTAAGAGAAGTTGTGTTATTTCTGGCAGTTATGATGATATTTTGCAAATTCTTAATTATGTTTGTTAAATGTTTTCTATTTGATTAGTAATTATTAAATTTACATTAATAATTTTTCTGAATTTTATCCAGCTTGTGGTGCTATAGTCATGGCTTTTTTTAGTGGGTGTGTGTATGTTATATGTAATTTTAATTCTATAAGGATGGGGTCATGATCGGAGTTGAGGTCGGGTAAGGTTTTCATTTTGGTAATATTGTTTATATTACGCCCTATGGCTAGATCTATTGTACTCGGAGTGTAGTTAGAATAAGGGAAATGGGTGGGATCATCTGCATTAAAAATGTTACAGTCACTGTTATCACAAAATCTGAGGAGAGTATTTCCATTTGTGTTAGGATATTTAGCATAGGAGTCCCATAGTGGATGCTTACAGTTTAAGTCACCCACTATGAGGACCCTATTGTGTGTTTTAATAATGTTGAACAAATTGATCTCTTTCAGCTTATTATTGGGAGGACTGTATGCTCCAACGATTTTAATTTTATTGTCTAACAATATAGCGATATGCTCAATAGAAGAATTATTTTGTTACGGCAGTTGGAAATTGATGCCTTTTTTGATTAATACTGCGATACCACCTCCGCCGACATTAACGGGGCGGTGTTGTCTAAAAAGACTATATTCAGGGTTTCAAAAGTTAACAGTTTTGTTAGCTTTAAGGAGCGTCTCAATTAAGAAGAATATATCTGGTTTATGAATGTCGAGAAAATGTCTGATCAGATGAAGTTTATTAAAAACTCCACGTACATTACAGAAAACTATTTTGAGATGATTTCGTTTTTGAATTCCTGTTCTACCACCTACCTGTCTAGATGTCATATTTATCTATTCCAGCGACAAAGTTGTTATACATAGTGAATTTCTCCAACTTGTTGGTGGCAGCTTTCATTTCGTGCAATAAGTCAGAGACAGCCCTGGTCAGTTCGTCCAGGTTAAAAATTTTGTGGAGTTGTTTAAATAAATCATTTAGATGTGTGAATTGACCTATATCTGTAGTGGCTTCCTGGTTAACGGTTTGACTGCGAAGATTAGGTGTAGAGCTTTGAGGGGTTAGTTTAGATACTGCTTTGGTGGGAAGACTAGGGAACTTTTAGGTTGCGGAGCGTGTTTTCTGGTTCCATGGATTAACAATAGGAATGGGTGCGGGAATGAATGTTGTGGCTGCTGGCTTGTTATTTGTGCTTTTAGTTCTTTTTAAGTTCTAACCATTCTCTTCGTTTTATGTATTCTGGGCAGATTACAGCATTGGCAGGATGGTCACCTTTGCAATTTACACATTTTGCAGGTTTATTCCTGTCCTTCGGGCATGCAGGTGTTAAATGTGAGGCCACACATTTGAGACATCTAGGCACTCTGCCGCAATTTGATGTGGCATGACCCCACAGCTGGCAGATGTGGCATTGTATGATAGGTTTTGTTTGACGTCTGTGCTCCCATTGGACACGTGTGTGCTCGATTACTCTTGCGTTTCTGTTTAAAGAGTCCAGAGTGACTTTACAATCAGTTATCACCAGGTATAGTGGCCTACCCTTAGTGGTCATCGAATAAATGTCTTTAACTATGATTTTATATGTTTTGGTAAGTTCGTCCTTTATGTCATCGAGTTGGAGTCCCTCCGCTAACCCTCGCAATACGAAGGCATGAGTTTTTTCCTCGCGTCTGGAATATGTGTGAAATGGCACTTTCTCTTCCCATAGTGTTTTCTTTAGGCTACTGAAGTCAGATACTTCCTTTGTAAATATTATTTATTACACTAACTAATTGTCTGTGTGCAGAAACATTTCCATCAATAACGATGGGAGGGCAAGTGGAGGAGCTTTTATTGTTGGTGGTGCTGGTAGTTTTTTAGTTTTAATTCGTTTGCTATCTTGTTTATTTACGTTATCTTCCGAGCTGCTGGATGAATCGTTGAATTTTCTAAACCTCAATTTTTTACGTTTCTTTTGCGTGGTGTTTGGTTCGCGTAGGTCATCATCAGATACTCAAGTCATATTTGTTATGAGTAACTACTTTTTGTTGACTTTGGGATGATTGTTTGATAATCTCAGTGAATTTTCTACACTTTTTCGGTTTAATAAAATCTGCGGGAATCACTTCGGAAACTTCCATTTGTTCACTTTGCGTAACAGTTGTAATAGCGTTTAGATCCTCTACATCCTTGGGCGTCATGTCTAGTGTTGTGGCTGTAATTGGCTTACTTCTTTTAATCAGGGTCTCGTACCGTGACTTAAATTTGTCGGTAGTCGGTTTATCGGCGATATTCTCAATTTGGTCTTCTACTTCCTGAGCCCAGGATGGGTTCGTTTGTTTATGTACTTGGGCCTTAGTAATTGTCATTTTTAAGGGCAGGTTTTTTGTTTGTGAACTGTTTGAGTCCTCTGAGGTGGAATCACTTGTCTCATACCCAATTGTATCTTCTTCCATATTATTATGAATAAATTTCTTTTTGGCTATTTCAGATTTGTCTGGCGTTGAAGTTCTATTTGAATTGTTTCCAAGACACGTGGGTATATCTATATTTAGGCTTTGTATGATATTTGACTGAGTTGTAAGAACAGAATTTTCTATACACTTGTTAATCGTTAATTCGTGTGTCTTTTTATTGCGTTCTAAACAATTTTTATTTTTGTTTCCTAGACTATTAACTTCTAATGTTGATTATCGATGTTTTGCTCGTTTAAATAAACCAATTTAAGGTAGTTTAGGTTTTTATTCTTTAATTCTAGTTTTTTTGTTTTAATCCTATCTATTTCGTTAAAACATTTGGAGTTATTATGGGAATCTATAAATACTGCCGGTTGACGTAGTTTTTCATCAACATTGAGCGACTTGGAATTTTGAATTACTTCCCAGACACCGTCTGATAAGTGTTTGTGCAATGGAAATTTTTACTGAATGTTTTGATTTATTTCTTTTAATATTTTTGGATTTGAATGTACCTTTCTTTATGGCCCTTCTTGAGGAGTTTTAACTTTCACTGCGGGCTTTAGATTGTTTTTAAAATTGTTTGAATTATTTTTCACGCACACAGTATTATCACTCAACAGATTTTCACTAGCAAATAGTTCAGGTTTGATGGTGTTCAGTTTATGTCAAACATGTCATAATTGTCATTGATAAAGTTGTTAATTTTTCTTAAGTCTTCAGTTGTTAGGTTGTCATTATTTTAACTAGTTGTTTCATGAGACTGGCATCAACTGAGTTTCTTGTAGTATTTTTTCTTTGGAACTATTTTTGCACTTGATTATGCTTTTCACCAGTGCGTCCTATCTTCTGTGCTTTCTTTGATAAATTAGCAACTCTAACGGGAATCGGTTGATCTACATTGACGAGGCATCGAGCTACCAGAATTCCTTAATTCACTAGTTCCTCACTTTCCACAATGCCCAAAAGTAGATCTTTTGGTTTTTGGCTACGTCTCGAGAAGACGATTCCTTCAGAATTTTAGGGAACCTCTGTATCTTTGTCCACTATAACCTTAATTTGAGAAGTCTCTTCTTCCGAATTTAGGATTATTTTTTCATTTCCAATTACTAAAATTTTATTTTGAAGGTCTACGTTAAATTTATTTTGCATAATGACCATTCCAAGGATGCATTAAGTAATCTGTAATTTAAGCTACCAGAAATAAGTATTTTATAAGAGTATTACCAATCTGTATAGTTGCTGTTATTTCTCCTCGAACAGGAACAGTATGACCTGCAGCTGTTTCAAAAACTAAGCTTCTTCCAGTAGGTTGTAGTTTTCGATTCAGAATCCCTGTTTGAATAAAAGACTTGGTAGCACCGGTATCAATGACGAAGGTGCAATTTTGAATGTCAACGTGCCTCCTGACTAATAGATGTTCATTTTTATTTAAAATATAAATGCGGATTTTGGGGCTCCCAGTACATGCAGTTGACGCCCGCCCCAAAGTGTCAACCTTTAGTCGTTTCCCTGGGTGGCTAGTGGAAGTTATCTCTCAGTGTTCTAGACACCTTATTTCTCTCAATTTAGGAAAGATTTGATATGCTTTTTGCTGCCTCGCATTCCTGAGCAGCAATCAGAGTTCCGTTCAACGTTTTTTAGTGTTGTAGCCAAAAAGCTTGTTGCATTTCCACATCTTGTAATCCATCAACCAATGCCTATGCTCTAGGAAATCTTTAGGTGGGACGCATAATTGGGCGTGTCTGTGGAAGAAACTGCAAAGAGTAATTGGCTCTGGTTGTAGCTTCAAACTGGAATCAATATGTTTCCCATGCAGTTTGGCCATCAAATGTGGGTGGTTTCAGGGTCTTGCTGGAGTGACTTTGAGAAACTGTACATTGTATGGGGCCAGGTTCGGTTATAGAAGACGACAAGGTCGTGCCTTCAACTTCAATATTAGTTACTGAAGCTTGGGTACGAATTCTTCTTTTTAAATTAACAATCTTATTTCTAATTTGCTTTTCTTAATTAGATTTTGAACTTTCGTGTTTTTGTTCTAAAATAAATCTTAAATTTTCTCGATTTTGTTACAAATGGTCTACTCGATTATTAAGTTCCTACCTCTAGCTTTAATGTTTCCTGAATCTATGTTAGGCCATTCATAATTTCTACATCTGCTTGTCTACACATCTCCTCCTTCCGTCTTTCCTTCTCCTCCTCACGTCTTTCCTTATCTTCTTCCTCCTCTCTGCATCTTTCCTTCTCTTCTTCCATCTTAAAAACCATGCTGAAGGTTTGGTAGTATCCATGTCTCTATTGTATGCGGTGAATCTAATATTTACCATAAACAGATAGTAGAATAAATATTTATTAAATCCCACCGTTGTCACCAATGTTACTCTTTTAATTTCTAACTTATTTATGTCTGTAACTTTAACTATTAACATTCCAACTTTTTAACACAGAACTCAAATCTAGTATTCGTTCCACATGTTCCCCGACAAAATACTCATGAGGTGAACTGACAAAATGGAATACTGTAATCAAATTAAATGACAAATGATTGTTATCAATTCTACGGTGTAGAGGAAAGCTGTGTCAATTAGAGACAAAAAAAGTTCAACCATTCCTTTTAAGCAGGTTTTTTGAATGATCAATTCTCGGTATTTTACGACAGTACATTTATCATTTTGTAGGTTCAGTTTTATTTTTCTACGCTTTAATAACTAAGAAGGTCCATCCATAAAAAATGATGTCTAATTAAATCCATTCATGTAAATGTATAGAATCAATGAATATGCATCTTATATAAATTACTAATTTTGAACATTTAAATTGTTTTTTATTAGACAAATATAACTTTTTCTTATAGATATTGAATGCTGAGAATTATTCGAAGAGTTACATCTTAAATGCAGTCTTGGATTTTGTTCAACCTTCTAAACTTCGACCAATCTACTATAATAAAACGGCATCATCAGCATATTTCCTTGCAAATAATTGTTTGAAGAGTATAATGAAAATAGTTGGTAATAAATTTAAAGTGCCACATTCTACGGACGCAGGTCAGCTGGTAAGTGAAAATTAATGATATTTATATAATAAATTTGAGGAAAAGAAATGCAACGTCAAACAAAAACAAAAAAGAAGCATGGGTCAATAAAATAATGGAAGAGTTCAAAGACAACAACAGAGGTAACACTAAAATTTACCAATACATTAAAAGCCAAAATAGGAAAAAACCTACAGTACAGGCAGACAGCAAGGCTTGGGAGCAACATTTCAAGGGAAAACGAGGGGGTAACATATGACGCTGTATCCAGCTAGCGTCAAGTAGCCTCTCCTACTCAATTCCGACTCTCACCTCCGCGGGGTGAACCCTGGTAACCTGAGTAACCTTGTGGAAGACTGGTAACCAATCCCAGTGGGAAACAGGGTCGGGGCTAACGAGAGCGGGAGAAATGGTCCACCGAAAAGGGGGCTGTGCTATCGACCAGCAATCGATACGCATAAAAACCTGAAGCTACGAAACAGAAACTATTGCCTCGGAATCGGACGGCTCTACAAGGAATAAACAACAAAAGCAAGGAAAAAGGATATTCTTTTGGGAACATGGAATGTGCTGAGTATAGCAACGAGAGCGGTTAAAGAGCTTCAAAAATATAAGATAGATATAATTGCAATACAGGAAGGGAGATGAACAGTAACGGGAAATATGGAGATAGAAAACAATATAGTGCTCTGGTCAGGTAGTGAGGACAGACATGAATACGGATGCGGCTTTGTCATAGCAAAGAGGCTAAAAACAGCAGTAATAGAATTTAAGCCAGTCAGCGAGAGAATTTGTTATATCAGACTTAAGGGTAAATGGTTCAATCTCACGATATTTTCGATTTATGCCCCGACAGAGGGCGCAGAGGAGGAGAAGAAAGATGAATTTTATGAGCTACTGGATCAACAGTATAGGGCGGCTCCAATGCATGATATCAGGGTAGTGATGAGAGATTGTAACGCTAAACTGGGAAAAGAGGAGTGTCTCAAAGAGTTGGTAGGAAGACATAGCCTACACGACATAACGAATTATAATGGGCACCAATTAGCAGAATTTGCAATATCTAATAATATGGTAGTAAAATCCACACAATTTGAAAGAAAGAACATATATAAAGCCACATGGGTTTCAAATGACGGAACAACGCGAAACCAAATAGACCACATTCTCATAGATGCAAGACTCTCTAGTAGCATCATCAGTGCACGAAATATGAGAGGAGCAGAGAGAGATACTTATCACTTCCTAGTTAAATCCAGGCTGAGATCGAGAATAATAACACAGAAACCTTAACAAAAAGAGTCAAGAGAAGGATGGGACGTAGAAGCTTTTCAAGAACCCAAAAAGGAGGGTGAGTACCAAATGGCCTTGAGCAACAAAATCGAATGCCTAAGACACGAGGAAGATAATAAAGAACATGAGGAAACATGGCAGCAAGTGGCAACAGTCATAGAAGAAGCAGCGACAGAAACCATTGGAAAAAAGAGGAAGTGTCCCAAAAGAAGGTGGTTTGACAGAGAATGTGAAGAAGCGCTGGAATTGAAAACAAATAAGAGACTGACAATGCTAATAAACCCTACGAATGAGAACAAAGAAGAATTTCACAGAACAAGAGCACAGACAAGGAGATTCCTTAGAACTAAAAAGAAGAACTACCTAGAACACTAAATACGGGAAATAGACAAGGATAGAGGCATGAATCAGACAAGGAAGTTCTTTAGGGAAGTAAAGAGAGTGAGGAGGAATGGGAGTGTAGGAGGAACAAAAGGCATGAGAAATGAAAGTGGAGAACTGATAATGATGGAAACGGAAATTGTTGAACGATGGAAGGAGTACTTTAAACAATTACTGAATGTTGAAAGGGAGACAGAGGAAGAAGAAGACATTACCTTCCACTCAGCGGATATAATAATACCACCACTAACACTCCAAGAAGTAAAAAATGCAATACAATATCTCAAAGATCATAAAGCACCAGGCAATGATGGTGTATAAATGTGTGGTGCAAGAACACCAAATACGGGAAATAGACAGGCATAGAGGCATGAATCAGACAAGGAAGTTCTTTAGGGAAGTAAAGAGAGTGAGGAGGAACGAAAGACATGAGAAATGAAAGTGGAGAACGGAAACGGAAATTGTTGAACGATGGAAGGAGTACTTTAAGCATTTACTAAATATTGAAAGGGAGACAGAGGAAGAAGACATTACCTTCCACTCAGCGGATATAATAATACCATCACCAATACTCCAAGAAGTAAAAAATGCGATAACTTATCTCAAAGATCATAAAGCACCAGGCAATGATGGTGTATAAATGTGTGGTGCAAGGGAAATTCCCTACTAAACTCAAAAGGAGCAAAATCGTACCGGTATTAAAAAAAGATGACCCCCAATGTGTCGAAAACTATAGAATGATTTCTTTGCTTAGCTCGTTCTCTAAAATAATTGAGAAAACGGTATGCAATCAGCTAATTGGTTACCTAGATCAAAATAGAATTATAACCCCATCACAGCATGGTTTTCGAGAAAATCATTATAGAAACTGCATCAACTGAACTGGTACAATATATTCATGAAAACATTGACCAAAACAAATACTTGGTGGGTATATTTTTTGATCTGATTCGTGCGTTTGATACTATCAATCCCCACTACTTATCCCTGAAAATAGAAGCCGCGAACATTTGAGGTCCAATCCAATCGTGGGTTAATTCCTACATGTCTGGTAGAACACTCAAGGTGCAGATCGGGGATAAATTATCAGATGAATTTAGCACCTCCATTGGTACCCCCCAAGGTGGTATCCTGGGACCACTTTTGTTTCTTTTTTTACATAAATGACCTACCCTTATATATCTCCCACGGACGTATTTTTATATATGCAGATGATACCTCAGTTATAATTGCGGCCGACAGTTTAGATGAGTTACTCAAAAAAATAAGGAAAATCAAGAGTTCACCTCTTGGTGTCAAAGAAATCACCTTATTATAAATGAGGGCAAAACTGTTTTTGTTCAATTTACATCACCACTCAAGGAAGGCAATGCCCTTGTTTTTGATTTTAATAATTGCACATTCAACACTTCTGAAAATACAAAATTTCTTGTAATGGAATTGGATGGTAAATTGAATTTTAAAAATCACGTTGACTATGTATGTACAAGGTTGAGCAAATTGTATTTTGCTTTTATTAGTTTAAAATCATATTTATATCTAGATTATTTACTAAATTTGTATTACACAGTAATATATTCTGCAATCGGCTGCAATGTAATTGTGTGGGGCAGAGCAAGCGAGGTTGGGCGAGTATTTATTCTCCAAAAGAGATTTATTCGTTTGATATTTGGCTTAGGCTACAAAGAGTCCTGTAGGAGCACGTTTAAGAGCAATAACACCCAGGCATTCACAGGTATATATCTCTACAAACTTCTGATCTACACATTTATTAACAAAAACAACCTTCAGAAAAATAGTGACATACATGATCATGATACGAGATCTAAGAGTGATATTCACTTGAACAAATTTAATCATTCCTGATTGAAGAAGTCGCCAATATATGCCGGGGGTGAGTTTTTTAATCGGTTACCAGATGATATTAATCAAATAAACCATCTCAAAAAATTTAAAACTAGTCTTAAAATGTTTCTAATACAATATTGTTTTTACTCGCTGGATGAATTTAGTGGGTGGCGTAGCATCTTCTCAATCCTAATTACTTACCTAATTTTTTGGATCTTTTAATATTTAAAATTTAAAAAACATAACCTTTTATTTGTTTCATTTTCTTCATATTCTTGTTTATTCCAAATGATTGTTATACGCTGTTGCCTGTATATATTTAAATTTTAATTTTAACTGTTTTAACTATAGTTTTATACTGTATCTGACTTGTCTTATGTCATATGTATGATGGTAAATTCTAATAAATTATCTATCTTTCTAATGCAGAGATGTTAAAAAGGGAGGAAATGTTTTACACCGAAAAATATATGAAATGATCATGAATATATGGGTACAACAGAAAATGCCTAAAGATTGGATGAGAAGTATCATAATACCTATACATAAGAAAGGAAACAAAGAAGAATCTAGAAATTATAGAGGAATATCACTTATCAACACAATATACAAAGTATTGGCAACCATACTACTGAGAAGGTTGACCCCTTATGCGGAAGACATTATCAGCGACTATCAATGTGGATTTCATGCTGGAAGATCAACGATAGATCAAATATTCACGATCAGATAAATATTAGAAAAGAACTGGGAATTCAACCGCAATGTTCACCAAATCTTTGTTGATTTCCAGCAAGCATATGACTATAAAAGAAGCAGGTTGTGGGTGGCAATGCTAGAAATGGGCATCCCAAGGCAATTGGTGGAGCTAACACGAATGTGTGTGGTAAACTCATATGCACAGGTGAGGATAGGAAGCAGAACATCAACTCCATTTAGGGTAACATCAGGACTCCGACAAGGAGATCCCCTCTCACCGTTGCTATTCAGTTTGGCCTTGGAGTATGTGGTTGGTAAAATAACATCGGAACTAACTGAAGGTTTTGCTAAGCAGGGTTCAAAACTATTGTTGGCTTTTGCTGATGATATAGATATGGCGACTCATTCAACGGGAGATATGAGAGAAGTGTTCTACCAACTCGAGGAGGAAGCAGGTAACCTGGGTGTACGAGTAAATGAAGAAAAAATGAAATACATGGTAGTAACCAAGAACCCAAGACCTAGAATCAGACAGAA
This sequence comes from Galeruca laticollis, assembly GCA_963921935.1. NCBI lineage: Eukaryota > Metazoa > Arthropoda > Insecta > Coleoptera > Chrysomelidae > Galeruca > Galeruca laticollis. The sequence continues at coordinate 197,737,358 of OY998178.1, forward strand.
TATTTCCATTAATGAGTACAACTTTGAAGTGGTTAAGGAGTTTAAGTACCTAGGAGTGAGGAGAGAGATGTCTCAGTAAGAATAATGGCGGGAAATAGGGCGCTATATTCTCTAACTAACAACACTCTTCAGATCTAAACTGTTAAGAAGACAATCCAAATTAGCAATATACAAGTCAATTATTCGCCCAGTGGTTACATATGGCTGTGAAACCTGGACCCTTAATCAACGGGAAATAAATAAGCTTCTTGTCTTTGAAAGGAAGGTTCTTAGAATGATATTTGGACCGCAACAAGATGAGGCAACAGGACACTGGAGAAGACGTCACAATGCTGAGTTGTCAGTGCTGTATGGAAATAAGAACATAGTCAGGCACATAAAGGCTAATCGAATAAGATGGGCAGGCCATGTATTGAGATCAGAGGACCACAGATTGTTAAAAGCAGTATTCCTTGAGAGACCAGATGGTAGAAGATCAATAGGCCGACCCAGGAAAAGATGTGTCTAGAATGGGAGTCCAACAGTGGGTAATGGAAGCACAATATCGAGAAAGATGGAGGGCGATAGTGGATGCGGCTAAGACCAACCCAGAGCTGTAGGGCCAGGAAAAGAAGAAGATATGAACACAAAAGGGGTTTTTACTGAAGGAATAGAGGGAGAAGAAAATGCACCAACCCTTAATGAAGCAGAACATGTAATTAAAAAAATTAAACTCAATAAAGCAGGAGGACCAGATGATATCGATAACTAGAGGGTAAAATTCGCGGATATTGAACTGCTTAATAGAATACACCGGTATCTGTAATAGTTGGAAGGGTGGGTAGACCACACAGCACTTAGGCCACAATTGGCCCATTGTGCATCCTTCTGAGGTTCAAAACTTCATTCTAGCTCGTCATCCAGCCTACTTCTCTGAAGTAGGCGATAACGTCGCCGAATACATGAAACCTAAGATGAGAGAGTGTCAGACATTCGCAAAGAATGTGCTCGACAGTCTCGTCTTCTTGCTCACATCCTCTACAAAGTGGGGTGTCAGAGAGACCCAGTCTGTGGAGGTGTTTTCGTAGGTGGCAGTGACCAGTCAGAATACCCGTGGCTGTTCGTAGGTTCCGCCTGTTCATAGTCACGTATTTTTTGGCTACATTGCTGTGCGGATATTGTAGTAGTTCCTTGGCAAGCCTGCAGCCTTCTGCGTCGTCCCATCTACCCTTAAACTTATTAAGGGAGTGTTCCTTTAATAGGTCGGCCGTCGCTGACGCCGATAGACCAATGAAAGTGCCAGGTCCCAAAAGTTTTTGGGAGGCTGCCTTCCTGGCTAGCGAGTCTGCAATACGGTTTCCTTTCGATTTCTCATGGCCCTTAATCCAGCCTAAAGTGACCGTGTTGTTGTTACAGGCTTCGATTAAGGCCATGTTATATTCTAGTACTAGGCCTGATGTAATACGTGGTCTGTTCAGGGCTAGTAGTGTTTGTCTACTGTCCGTAAGGATGTATATGTTATTACCTGTGGCTTTCCTTTTGTTAATCTCTTTTGCAGCGATGCAGATAGCAGTGAGCTCTGTTTGAGCAACACTTGCATTGCAGCCCATTGCCCATTTTATGTTTAGATTCAAGGGTCTGGAGAAAATTCCACATCCTGAGCCCACATTTGATTTAGACCCATCTGTGAAGATGCGGATTGCGTCTTCTTCCGTTGAGTCTTGTTCGTTGTTTTTAAAGATTACCTTGTAGGGCCTGTGGAAGGCATATCGCGGTGGAATCGAGTCCGTATTGGCCTGAAGCAGTGGGACCTCCCTGAGGGCCTCATGCCACAAGTTACGTCTCAGTTTACCGGATCCTACATCAGGTTGTATACCGGTAGTGCGTAGTCGTGTCATGGTCATCAAAACAACCTCCTTGATGTATATGTCAAGGGGAGTGAGACCGAGGATTACCTCCATAGCTCTTGTTGGTGTGGTTCTCATGCCTCCTGTAGTGTTGAGGCATGCTCTTCTTTGGATTTGATCCAGTTTACGGACGACTGTCAGCTGGTTTGCTTTAGCTTCCCAGGCAATCGCGCCGTACGTTAGCATAGGTCTGATGATGGCAGTGTAGATCCAGGCAGCAACCCTAGGTGACATTCCCCAGGTGCGGCCGATGGTTCTACGACACAGCTCATAAAAAATATATGCTTTTTTAACTCTGTTTTCTAAGTGAGAGTTCCACGTTAACTCACTGTCAAAGGTGACCCCTAAATATTTCTCCTCTGAAGAGAAATTAAGTTTGGTATCTAGGAGCTTTGGGGCTTGATGTTTTGCAAGTTTCCTTTTTTTCGTGAAAAGAACCATCTCAGTCTTTTTGGATTTATTGACAGCGAATGGTCTCTGCACCATTGTTCTATGATATTGAGGGCCTCTTGCATTAAAGAGCAGAGTGTCTCCTCGAATCTTCCTGTTAGCGGAATCGCTAAGTCATCTGCATATGCTATTGTGTAGAAGTTGCTTTCGTTGAGGTGGCTGACCAAGGAGTCTAAGACCATGTTCCACAGTAGTGGCGAGAGCACCCCTCCCTGTGGACAACCTTTTACAACCAAGCCTCTGATGGTTACATCATCCACACTGATTTTTATCGCTCTTTTTGAGAGCATGTTATATATCCAGCCGTTTATGGTTTGGGGGATATTTTTGTTGGAAAGTGCATTTGTTATTTTAGGAAAAGTGGTACTATCAAATGCTCCTTCTATGTCTATGAATACACCCAGGGTGGACTCCTTATTTTCCAACGATCTCTCGATGCGGCCCGCTACGAGATGAAGAGCCGAATCGGTGGATTTCCCTGGAGTGTATGCATGTTGATTTGGATGCAGTGGATTTCGTGTTATCACCACATCTCTTATGTATCGCTCGCACAGCCTCTCCAAAGTCTTCATTGAAAACGATGTGAGGTTAATGGGTCGATATGGTTTTGGGATGGAATGGTCCATTCTTCCTGGTTTTGGTATGAACACGATTTTGACCTCTCTCCAACCTTTTGGAATATACCTCAGTGCCAGTGAGGATCTGAGGATTCTTACCAGGTGCGGCATTAGGTCATCCAGGCCCCACTGAAGTAGGGCTGGATAAATGCCGTCTGTTCCCGGGGATTTAAAGGGGGAGAAGCCTGAGATGGCCCACCTCAGTCTGTCCCGAGTCGACGATCTGTCGTGATATACGCCAGTCGTCGTCCGTCGAGTGATGATTCTCCTCATCCTCCCAAGCTGCCGAATTTGTGATTTTGGAGTCCGGGAAGTGAGTTGACATCAATAATTGAAGGCTTTCCTTTAGGTTGGCAGTTTTTGTGCCATCCTCTCTGGTTAGTATACCGATATGACGGTGGGGATCTTTTGAGAGGGCTTTTTGGAGTCTAGCTGCTTGGGGGAAATCCTCGATTTCCTCGCAATAGATTCTCCATGCTTCTCTTTGTTTTTGTCTGATGACTTTTTTGTACTTCTTGAGGTGAGACTTGTATAAGTTCCAATCCTCGTCGAGTCTGGTTCTTTTAGCATTATTAAAGGATTTCCTCGCCATCCCCCTGAGTTGGTCAATCTCATAGCACCACCACGGAGTGGAGGATTCATCAAGATCGACCCGCCTGAGTGTGCAAGACATCTTATAGGCATTAATTATGGAGTTTTGCATGGTTTTAGAATAAATTTCCAAATCTCCTTTATTATTGGGCATCACATCCTCGACTCCTCGCAGATCCCCTTTCAAACAGTGGACATATTTTGTCCTATCCGTTTTCCTGGGGTCGCGAGTCATTGTAGAGGTTGTGAGCGCTAGTTTTATTTCGAGCAGTGTCTAGTATGGGTGCCAAGACATGGAGGGATTGCAGGCAATGAATTGGCGAACCAGCTATCTAAACAAGGTTCTAAAGGAGACTTCAAGGTCCGGAACCGTTCTGTGGAATCACAAAGGATTGCATAAGATGGGAAATACGGAACTGCCTAGACAATGAACGCTAAATCAAATGGAGGATGACAGAAGGTCTCCTTCACACAAAAAGCTTATATATTGAAGAAAGTAAACAAAGAACCCTCAAACAGGTTATTGAGCAAGAGACATTTGAAGACGGTTACGGATTTGCTTACTGGACACTGTACTACCCTGAGGAAACATCTATACAAAATGGGAAATGTTAGTGAACCTATATGTTGAAAATGTGAACTAAGGGATGAAATACCTACTCACATACTCTGCTTATGTAAGAACTTACAAGAACTCCGGCAGAAGCATTTTGGAAAGGAAATAATACAACCATTAAAGCTACTCAAAATCCCCCCAAGTAAGCCAGTGGTCTATATCAAGGACACAATGCTTCTGGAGTGGAAGTAGATAATATTGGGAATTGTACAATGACTTAGGTCAAGTGCCTGGGCTGTTGAGCTCAACCCAAACGAATGAGTGAATGAGCCTATTACATTAATATTAGTAACTTTTGAGACTAATGATAGGTATACATTTTATTCGCAATAATGATGTAATTTTAATATTTTTCAATAAAAAAGCGAGATATCGTTAACTATATAAAAGTTAAGCAAACAGTTATATTATCAACATAGCTCATGTGGCGCCCTCTAGAAAACACATTGAAACGGATATCTTATTATGATTTCTCATGCCTTAAAACCCCCTATCTTGAAGTTTTTATGTTCGTATATCTAAAATCTTCCAATTTACTTTGAAAAAAACATGTTTCACATTTCGATTTTGCCACCCTGTCTCATTTTTATTATCAATATTTTATTAAAACAAGTTGCGTCAGACAGTAATATTTTGAGGCCAAGAATCTTCCATTTCACTTTGGACTATTACTTACGGACCACCCTGTATGTATATAATGAAACAAGAGATTGTGTTTGATTTATAGGAAAGTGATATTTAAAATTTTTGTACATATTGAGCCATAGAGAGTAACTAAATGATTTATGATGGTTCATATATATAGTGAGCAAGTAAAGGTTTGAATAAACTCGTTAGAAGCTTGATTTCGCCATTGGGAAAAAAGTCAAACGCGTCGATTTTATTTTTTGTATACGCATTTTTTGGTGTACTCATATTTTTATGACGTCGTCACTGTTCAAGTTATGACGTCCTTATCAGTTTTTCAAATGGGAATACCCTATGTTGATCTTCTTCTTACAGTACCATATCCGTGATCCGAAGAAGCGGCTGAATGTCACAGCCCGTACCGACGTTGCCAGCTTTCTCAGGTTTCGATAGAAGGGTGGTACATTTGAAAATCTTCATACTCTTATGAACTATTCTGTAGTTTCATTTTGTGTGAAAAAAAACGTATGTGATCTGATACAAATTTATTTTCAAATACATACAGTAGATATTTTAAATACCACAAAAAAAATAAGTATTAGTACATATGATCTTGTAATAAACCCTCTAATACATGTTTTTCGGCTTCATTTGGTTTTTTAAAATAGCTAACATGTTTCTTTTTTTTTGGTTAAAAAGAAACTACTTTGTCTGTCAATTTTTTTATTTGCAGGTTTCTTAATGGTAGATTGTAAGGACTCAAATTTGGCGGAACATTTACTTTTGTCCATATTTAACATATCCTTAGCAATTTTGATGTGTTGGGAAATTATTCCAATTTCTTCAAAACATTGTTATTATCTATTTGGTTAATAATAGTTGTAGCCTCATCCTTAATCTGACTTTTTCTTACTTGGTTATTATCTTTTTGCTCTTTAAATGAATTTATCAAATTTTGAGAACTATTAAATGTAACAGTTTCGTTGATAATCGGCTCTGTGACAGATAAAGGTAACGAGTCGTTTAAAACAAAAAAATGAATATGCTTGCAAATGATAGATCTGATAAAAAAATCCATGCAAGTACATTTGTAAGTATGTATGCAAATATTACCGAAATTGCATTTAATATAACAGCAAGATTCTTTGGATTCATTTTTGTATACAAAATATTTTTCACTATTTTCTGTATTCACAATTAAAGTTTCATTTTCTGAATTGTGAACAATTTTTAAATTTTGCGATACTGTGACAGCTCGATGACACGCATGAATCTTCATCATATGCTTGGTTGTTTTTCCTTTTGTAAGTTTAATTAAGTGTTCCACACATTTTTCGTGTATAAAGACATTTAGCATGTGATTGCTTTTATCCATTCGCTTAATTTTTTCCATCAGTGTATAAATACTTTAAATTTCTATGCATATTTTCCAGATGCATATTTGTATTTATGCCACATTGTTTCCTGTAAGCATATTCCCACTACTGTTTAATAGAAACATAGTTTTCTATAAAGTATACTTTAAATTCTACCAGAATTTCATTCTGTAGGCACATTAAAACATTTGATAATTTATTTTCAAACTCTTCTTCACTTAAGGTATACTGCAAAGAATTTAAATGTTTATATAAAAGCTTCCTCTGTTCTTTACAAACAACTTATTTAAATTTTTTTGCCAGCATTTATCTACATGCGACTAACAATATAAATGGAATTCTGCGGGTCCCATAATATTTCGCGAGGCATTATAAAATGCAGGTGCAATATCACTCATAAATACTTTACAATCAATGCTACCAATTTTTTCCTTGTTTTTTTGGAAAAATATTTCAAAAATGTATGTATATTTTTTATTTGAGTACATACAAGAACCAGGAAACCCCTCCACAAACTCATCAACAAGTAATAGATACTATTAGCAATGCTTTCTAAAATATGATGCTGAGCGGAGCTCATGATGATTATACAAAAATTTTCTTTTTGTAGATGATAACATTCCAAACACTGTCCTTGCTTTTTATAAAAAATAATAGGATTTGATTCTGGGTGTTGGAAACATTCATTTACCCATAAATCAACACTTGTGGTGTCATGATTATGTCGAACACCATCATTTACGTGAATGCCATATGTTGTCGCTGCATTTGCCTTTTCTCACTTCCAATACATTTTCGTTCATCCATAAGAATTCTAAAATGAAGAATATTGATATGATAGAGCAAGTAAAACATTGAACTATAATATAGGTAATACATACTTAGTATGAAAGTTCGATATAATATTAATAGTTAAAAACGAAAATGCCAAGAAATTTCTGACACTGAATCTTGTTTGTACCGCCATCAAAATGAAAAAACAAAAAACTTTGTGTCTACTTTAACTGAATGTGACAAATGTTAGTTTATCGAATCTAAATTTTGTTCATTTTAACTGTGTCACTTAATTTAAATGTCTGTTGTTTAGACCTAAATTAAACAAAACAGTTCTTTATGGTTCCATACATGTTCATTTTCTTCAACTTATGGAAATATAAACACTCTTATTTTAACAATTACAAAATGAAAATTTTGTTATTATATAAATAAACATTTATGGAACAATAAAGGGCTGTTTTATTTAATTTAGGAGTTATTTTTTTTTTAAGTAGTTTGGTGTTGGCAGAGACCAATTAGCCAGATTTAATTTGTAATCCGTTTTTACGGACGAGTTATTAAACAAAGTTTTCTTGTAAAGAATTATGTTAGTATGTAAAAACAAGGTTTTCTTGTGAACAATGAACATTTGCAGATATACCTTCTCTGTGTTAGTATGTTACGTATGTTGTTAGTACTTGTGCATCTATTTCTATTTTTTTTTTTTCTTTTTCTTTCTTTTTCTCTTTTTTCTTTCTAAATATCTTTTTTTTTTCCTTTTTTTTCCTTCTTTTTTCTATTTTTTTTTCCATTTTTTTTTTTTTCGTCGACGCACTTACAGGATATTTAATCGCAAAATTGCTTACAATGTATTTATGTTAGTATCAGGTTTTACAATTTCATTTTGCACCTTTTCAGGTGATTATAAAGACAATATAAAATATTAATGTTGTTGCTGAATACAATTTGGTTTACACATATAGGTAGTTTTGCTTTATAATTTATTAAATCCTCATAGAATGTATTTAGATTTACTTGGAATAGGGAGCATTCTAGTATTACATGGGTTAAATCACCAAGTTCGCCACATGTGCAAGCTGGATTTTCAATTATACCTATTTTCTGTTTATATAGCGGAGTCATAGCATGCCCTGATCTTATTCTATTTATGGTAACAATGAATTCTCTATGAGATATCCCATAGAACCATCTCTTAAGTGGAATCTTGACTTGGCAGCTTTTGTAGTTCTGTCCATGAGTGTTACTTTCATAAACTCTTTGCCATTCGAGTAGCAGACTGTTCCTATATTCACACTTAAGGTCGGAATGTGGTACGAATTTTATTGTTAATGGTTCTCCTGAAGAAATAGCCGATTTTGCTAACCTGTCAGCAATTTCATTTCCTTTTATACCCGAGTGACCCTTTATCCAGACCACTATGATACTTTTATTTTGTTGTATTATATTATGATGTTCCTTTAGAATTTCTAATTCCACATGGGATAAATTTGAAGAGTTATGAATATTTTGTAACCTGTCTACGAGGCTTTTACTGTCTGTAAAAATCACTGTATTTCGTATATCAGTTGATGAAACATATCTCAGCACGAACAGCACAGCATAATTTTCAAGTGTATAAATTGATGTTTCTTTAGGAAATTGCTTCAAAGACGTATGGGAAGTGCTAGCATCGTAAAAGGCGCATCCGCATCCTTTGCTTGTCTTGGAACCATCTGTATAAATATATTTGTATTCTGGCCAGAAATGGTTGATTTGCTCTAAGAAGTTTCCGTTTGGGTTTACGTAACTTGTTTCCATTTTTGAGGAGAATAAAATGTGGTGTTGCTCTGCATAATATGGAAGGGTACTTGAGGAGAATACAATTTCCTGGTACTTGACGATACGTGTGTAGCTGTCCACAGTTAGCGGAGTTTTTTTGTGTTGCCAGTATGGGTGGGTAAGGACTAATATCGAAAGGTTGTGTATGGAGTGAATGGTTTGAGCACGCTTAGCAAATAATTTAGTTATGAAAATATCGCTGATTAGTTTTCTTCTAAGGGATAGTGGAGGCTCTATTGCCTCTGCTTCCATGACATGTACTGGTGTTGATTTTAAATAGCCAAGACATATTCTAAGACATCGATTTTTTTGAGTTTCTATTTTTTGTAAATGAGATTCCGCAGCTGATCCGTAAAGGTTACTACTGTAGTCGAAAATTGATCTCGTCATTGTCCTGTAAAATAGGAGGGCGATGTTAGGGTCTGCTCCCCATTTAGTACGACAGAATGCTTGGATAATATTTATTGAATTTTGAGATTTTTTTATAATGTTATGGATGCAATCTTTCCAAAGTAATTTGCGGTCCAGGTAAACACCCAAATATTTAACCGTGGTTTTGATTGGAAAGCGATAGGGTCCTAATTGAATTTGCCCTTGTGGGATGTTTCTCTTTTTGGCAAAAATACATACTTCTGACTTTTGTTGAGATAATACGAAGTTGTTTGTAGACATCCATTGTTTAATATTATAAAAGTCAGTGCTAAGTTTGTCCAAAGTAATATTTAGATTCTTGTTTGTAGAGTAGAGCAGTAAATCGTCTGCGAATTGGATAATATTTGTATTTCTTACTATAGAATCAATATCTAGGGTGTATAACACGTAAAGAAGTGGGCTTAATATACTCCCTTGTGGAAGTCCTATCTGCGCTTGCGTTTGACGTGGCGGATTCAAGTCGTGGTTTATTTTGATGTATGTAGTTCTTTCTGAATATAGAGAGATCAAGAAAGTTGCTAGCTCTGTAGGAACACCAATATCAGCCAGTTTGTGGGTTAGTATGTCAAGATTAACATTGTCAAAAGCTGCGGAGATATCCAGGAAAGCTGCTACTGTTGTTTCTTTATTTGTGAAACCTGTCTGAATGTCGGTGACAAACATTGTCAAAGCTTCTAGAGTGGACCTAGATTTCCTGAATCCATATTGGCTTTTTGGGAGAATATTTTCTGTTTCTAGCCACAGTTCCAACCTATTCTTGATGATTCTTTCAAAGGTCTTAAGGATACATGAAGCTAAAGAAATTGGTCTGTATGAGTTTGATTGGTGTAAGGGTTTTCCTGGTTTTAGTATTGGCAATACTACATATTCCTTCCAGCTAGTTGGAATACTATGTTGTTTTGTCCAAATAAGGTTATAGATTTTCAGGAGGGATTTTTTGTGTCCTGGTGGTAAATTGTATAACATCGAATAGGTAATATTGTCTTTGCCAGGAGAGTTATTTGTTTGTTTTAAAGCTCTTTCGAGCTCCCACATGTTTATGTCGTTTAGCAAGTGTTGACAATTTTTGCGGCAAGTCATTACCATTGGACTTGTTTTGATATCTTTAACCCATGCGGGTGAAATTTTACAGTGAAATTCATGGATCCATTCTGCTTTATCATCTAATGGTAATTTATTTTGCTGTTTTCTGTTTTTAAAGGAATTTACTTTTTGCCACACTTCCTTTATTGGTGTTAAGGAATTTAGACTTTCACAGTATTTAGCCCACTGTTGTTTTTTGGTGTGTTTGAATGTTTTTTTAGTTACTGCTTCCAGTCTATTATACTCCATAAGGTTTTGGACATTTGGGTTATTTTTGTATTTTATATACGCCTCTTTTCTGTTTTTTGCTGCCTCTTCACAGGTTGAATTCCACCATATCTTCGGATTGTGGTTCCTTCGGGGATTTGAGTTTGTCTTTTTCTTTGGTATGGTCATCTCAGCTGCCATATTAATGTTTTCCTCAAATTTGTTGTAGCACGTTGCAGGTGTCATATTTTCAAGTTTTTCAATGTAGTTTGTCCAGTTAGCATTTTTTGGTATCCAGATGTTATGTTTTATATTTTGAAAATGTGAGTGTTGTTGTGGTGATTCGAAATAATATATTAAAGGTAAGTGATCTGAGCCATGAGGATCATTTACAACACTCCAATTGAGGTGTTGTGTTATTTCTTGCGAACAAATTGTAAGATCTAAAGCGCTGTCTCTACCTCTTGTAACAAGAGTGGGTGAGCCATCGTTTAATATTGCTAAGTTACAATGATTTAAGGCATCTAGTAGAATATTTCCATATGAATCCTCAAATTCGCATCCCCATGATTGATGGTGAGAGTTAAAGTCTCCACCTATTAGAAATGGTTTTGGTATACTGTTAAAAAATTGAATCCATTCTTGTAATTTTATTTTTGTATTTGGTTTTATGTAAACTGATACTATGTGTACTGTTTTTTTGATAATACATAAATCTGTTTGTATACAACTATTTGGAATGTTTATATTATTTGTTATATTAACCTCTTTAAACAAGATATTGTTTTTTATTAGTATGGCAGTTCCACCATATCCATCATTTCTATCAGTTCGTACTATGTTATAACTTTTAAAATTATAATATTTATTTGGTTTGAACCATGTTTCTGATAAGAGCGCAATATTTATATGATTTGATTGTAATAAATATTCTAAGTTTTCCTTATTGGATACTGCCGATCGGCAGTTCCATTGCAAAAATTTAAATTTGTTTACGACTGCGAATTTGACGATTCACATGACAAAATTCTTTTTAATTGATTACTAAATAGATTTTCTAAGTTCTCTTTTGACACATTTATATTGTTAGATTCTTTAAGTTTATTTAATAACTCGTAAAATATTTCAAAAAGAGTTTTGATTACATTTTGATCTAAATTTTCATTATGTACTGGATTGCTTGTATGGGTATGTTGAGTATATAAGTAATTATTTAGGATATTAAAGTTTGGGCCTGGGGGACGGGGATTTGAGATGATTTCCTTGCGAGCCAATAGAGTTGGATCTGGGCTGCTGGGCCTCTGCCGTTTATTAGGTACCCTTGGATGTGAGTATGTCCGTGGGTGATCCATTACGTGATGTTGGTTTGCGGTTTCTTGGTGATTTGTAGGTTGGGGGTGTATATGAGGCTGAATAGCTGGTTGAGTGGGGATTTGTTGTGGGTTGGATGGCATGTTTAGATTTTTTAAGACTACATTTGCATAGGAAATTTTGGGGATTTTGGAATTGGCATCATGATAGTTTATATTATTAGTTGTCATTGCGTTTTTTATTAGTTTTTGTCTTTTAAATTCATCGCATTCGTTGAAGTTTGTAGTAAAATGATTGCCATTACAGCTTAAACATTTGGGTATGATATTTTGTTCTTGACATTCTTTTGTATTATGAGGTTTGTGACATTTACTGCACCTTGGATGACTCTTACATTGTCCGCCAAGATGGCCATATCTCAAACAATTGAAACACAGTAATACTTTTTGTTGGTAGGGTTCCACCTCCTTCAAAACTTTATTTATTGTGATGAATTTTGGTAAATATTGTGTTTTAAAGTTTACCACACATGATTTAGTTGGCACATATTCTACTTTTCCATTATTAGTAACTTTTCTATTTATTCTCTTTACACTAGCTACTTCGAATTTGGTATTGAAGTCGTACTGTTTTATTTTGTTTTTAACATATTCTTCTGAAAAGTCTAATGCTATATCTCTAATAACTCCTTGTCTAAATATTATAAATTTGGGAATATAAATATTTAAATTTTTTACAATGAATATTTTATGTTCACAATTTTCGAGAAGGTAATTTGCACTTTTGTTGTCTCATGATTATCCTTATTCTATTGCGACCTATGGTGTCTATACTTTGGATTTTGTTATCTATTTCCGGAAAGTTTGAAAGAATTATATCTCCGATTTTTAATGCATTTAACCTGCCTTTAAAATCAATTTCGTTATTTTCAACATAAATATGGAAAGGACCGAGGTCATTTAACCCATATTTATAAACTGGCTGCTTTTTGTTGAGCTTATCATAATTACCTGTTTTTGTGACCTGTTTGTTTTGTGGTATATTAAATGATTCATTTATTATTATTGGATCGGATCTACTTACTTTTTCTGAGTTTTTATTACTTGTACCTATTTTGTTTTCAAAACCTGCAAAAGAGGTTTCATCATCTTCTGACATGGGTGTGGGTGGTTTATCGGGGGGTCTACCCCCCGGTTGGACATCCATTTGTTTCAAAATAAAATTGTTATTTCCTTCTAAATTTAGTTTCTGCAAAAACTGTTCTAATAGGAATTTAACGATTTAACAAAACTTGAAAGCTTCGAGAATACCGATGCACACGACCGACTTGTACGAGAGCTCATACAATACTGAATTTAGGAGTTGTGGATTATTAATGTAGAAAGTTAAAAATATTACCAGCAATGAGCTTCTCTGCAACCTTCTCCTTTGCTAGTTTTGGTAAACGAATATGCTAAACAGAACAATTATGTCCATAGTGAATATAATAATAATTAGCTACTATAGAGCCACTGGTTAGATGACGTCTTTCAACAATTTGACTTGTACGGTATTTATTTAGTTTACAAGAACCAATAATTTTTGTTATTTTTGATTTGATTTTCTTCTCTATAATCTTACCTATGAAAATTTCATTGATTAGAATTGCAAATGTTAATTTTTAAAATTTGGTTCTTACCAGATCGGTTGCAGTTGAAATATATGGTTTTGAATTCATCATTGGAGCAAGTGGCAGATTTAAAATACTGTATTGTTTTGTCACTCTCTTCCTGCTTTAACCATATTAAAAATTCTGTAACAAATAAGAGGTAATTATTATTCAAAATAAATGTAAAAATACACTGCTTTTGTACCCGTTAATTTGTGGTTGAATGGAGACATAATCGGATACGTATAGTTAATTTAAATAAAATACTTGCATTCATAAGAAGAGAACTTCAATGCTTCTATTAAATTATTATTTAAATTATGTTTATTATTTAAATTATGTTTATCATGCAAATGCAGTCTTAAGTTGCTATTGTTTATAAATGATAGACCACATTCACTACATTTAAAATTATGCAGTTTCTACATAAGATATTATGTTTTTATTTTCAAGATTATCTTTTTAGCGAACATGACGATTTACACTACTCTGACTTGAAAATATTCTATCACAAATTTGACAGCATACAGGCATTATGATTAATAGTAAAACAACTAAACACAAGTTCAAAATCAAAAATGGAAAAGGCGCAATATCCAAAGACAATCGGCCGACACTTAATTATTTGTTTTGATTAACCTGATGACAACCTCAATTCCAGTTCTGTCACGCAAATGTCATTTCGTTCAAAATTTGGCAACGACGGTACGGGCTGTGACATTCAGCCGCTTCTTGATCGGATGTAGGTGACCTCTCACTTCTATCTGTGTTGTGCTCTCCAGTTACCACAGATACAGGGACCTACAGTTTAACGACTGATCCGAACGTCTATGTTGAGAGACTGAGTAGGCAGAATACTGTCGGTGGTTTGCCATTGCCTTCCGACAGGTGGCTCTCCGAATTTTTAATTATGATGGGTTTGATCCCGGGGCCTCTCGGTTAGCAGTCAGAGCAAAATTCCACTAAGACTACGGACTATGTTGATAGTAGCATAAAAAAGAACGCATTTTTTTAGTACGGATGTCATATTTTTTATGATACATAACCGAATGTTAGAGAAATAAGTGATTTCATTAATAATAATGTAATTCATAGAAATGTAAACAAGTCTTAATAAACCTACGTAAGTATTAAATTAAATGCTCAAATGGTGAACCATTTGTTTCTTGACAATATGCAAGGCAACGTTGAAACTCTTGCACAAAATTGTTAAGGGTATCAGCATTAATTAAATTAATTTCGATACTAATTTTCTCTTTTAGTTCATCAATATTATTAGATCTGTTAACTTTTCATTTAAGGTATCTGCTGACTACTCTAAAAATCCTCATCTGCCAATATATCTCTAGGAAAAAATATTATTTAGTTATTCACGTACATGTCGTGCGTAATAATGCGGCGACGCTCCGTCTTGCTGGTACCATAGAGAAATTGTCCGGTAGCATAATAGACGAATTGGTAGAGGAGGATATTAGAGTTGCCAGCTATAGTTGAGTAACAAAATTGTAGGCACTAAATTTCTAGAAACTATGGTCACGTTTAAGCGTAATTATTGATCGTCCAGAGGCGTACGAAAAATATAAAAGGAAATACAAATAAAATCGCATTGCTAAAGTTTAAAAGTTTAATCGATGAAGACATTAACCCTAGCGCCCGAATTGATTTTTTTGGAAAATTAATTTTATATTACGATAGTGTTAGCCTAAATCATGTTTTTGACAAAAAGGTCTTAACGGAAAATGTTCTTTCGGTTACCACTTACGAGATAATGGCCGTTGCCATGTGGCAACGCTAAGCGCGTTCACTGTTATGCGCTTACCAAGTTTCTGAACAAAAATAAAAATCATTCATCTGATGAAAAGCATAACTGGAAATATTTATTAAAAGTAGCATAGTGAACAAAAGCTTTATTATATAGTTTTATTTCAAATAAGCTTGTAATATTTTGTGTGAAAAGTTTGGATCACAGTGTTCTGACTATGTACTTGCACGTATTTTTTGTACATCTTCGCTTTGTATTATTTGTAGTTTTTATAACCAAATGGTCCATCCTGTCAAATCTAATGGCGTCTGATATGCGACCATCCGACGCATCAGAAGACGTAGCAGGTTTACCAGCACCCGTGCTTGGAGTCCCAAAACGTTTTATATACGTCATCGCAATTTCTTAATACTATTTTGGAAAGCTACGTCAAGCATCCAAGTGAAAATAGGCCAATACCATTTTTTGAACGCATGCCGACTCGATATGTATTGACGTTCTGGTCCATTTGGTCAGTTCCTCCCATATAATTATTATACTGCCCAATTGCTCTTGGCCTAGATACATACACATATCTTTTCTCTCATTGGGAGTATCGTTTGACTTGAGCTGCTTCTCGAACACCAACCGAAGTTGATAACATCTGAATTATCCATCCAACGTACATACAAAAGCCCATAATTTTTTTCAATTGCATGTTCATAGTACTATCTTTCTTTTTTTTAATTCAGTTCTGGTGAGCAACGGACAGGGTTTAGGAATTCGATTATCTGGAATTATCCCAACACAGTGATAACCGCGAAATAATATAAATGAGAATTAAGCTGGCTCAGAAAATAGATTGTCCATATAAAAATGGTATCTCAGATTTCGCTTTTGATCTGGGAGCTCATCTAACATAACGAGAAGAGGTCTGCTGGTCTTTCCAAATAATTGTTGATAATAATCATTAGACTTACGGTTTTTTTCCTTGATATAGGTCAAAATTGACCAGATATCCAGCTTTTGTATTTATACACCACACTTTAAATTCGAACCTTGTTGGTTTAGCACAAATGAACTGTTTGCACCCATGTTTGCCAAAACACTCTCGTCGTGTGCAAGGTTTTCTTCAGGTTGAAATTTTCGAATGCAACTATCTTTTAACTTTTTCATTATTGGGCGTCTCCTGAATCATAATCAATTTTGTTACTAACTGTTTTTTATCTGTGTTGTACCTAAACTAAAATTAATATTATTCAAAATGCTCAAATAGTTTCTACTTAAATAAATAATTATTAGCACTCAATTCGTGGGCGATGTGTACACTATCACTGCATGAATTGAACTGTTGAACTACACGTTTTTTTCTGATAAAACTTGAGATATTATTTACCATTTGGTAAACATTTTTTAAAGTATTTTCTGATGGTGTTTTGGATACAACTCCCTATATGCTGTTTGTGCTGCACGCTTATTTTTGTTATTTTTTACAAAACAGGTAAAAATTTGTATTTTTTCTTCCTTTAAACTATTTTGATTACTTTATCAGAAAAATAAATATACAGAGTCTCCCATTAAAAAAATGCTATTATTTTTTGTATCCCTTTAAATTTGCACGCTACTGAACTTTTGATAGCATATTAACAAAATTTAGCTGTAACCAAACAACTTTTATATGACATTTTTTTTTCTAAAAGCAATAATAACGATGGTAGGGGGTTGGTGATTTACAATGATTAACCCTGTATATACTTAAAAGGAAGAACATTATGATAATTATATATTTCAATAATTACTATTGACGATTTTGAATATTTTTTTGTTGTTTGAAAAATATGTATATGTTACAGACCGTTTATGAAAAATAGACTATATATAAAAGAACTAGTCCGTATATAAAAGGACAGGATATTAGTCTATATGTGCAAAAAGCTTGTCTTTTAATGAACTGTCTAGTCCGTTTGTAAAAGGTCTAGTCTATTTATATACGGCCCAGCTGCACCTACGCCATATGTATATTTCTAAGATATTTAAAGACAATTTTTATTTATTTATTACTATAGAAATGAGTTGTACATAAAAATACGTACGTAAAGAATACAGCCACAATTACAGCACCTGATTTTCTTCGGCTTCTTTTCTACCCTATCTTCCAACAAGTTGACGATCTGGTCAAGTCTGTCATCGTCACCTTCTTCCTGTATGGTCCTACCTTTGTTGTATCCGGAAGCGATCGTGGCTGCTTCATATTCAAGAGCAGCTGTCAATGCGTCGACTAATGTTTTCGCATGGGCTAAACGAAGCGTCCTCTGCATATCGGGGTCACGTAAGCCATCAATAAAGGCCTGGATGCCCAGACATTCCATCATGTTCTCTGGTGCTGACGGATAAGCAAATCGAACAAGTCGGGCACTATCCACTTCATATTTTTGAAGTGCTTCGGCACGTTTCTGCTTTCGGTTCCTCAGCTGGGATTGGAACAAATGTTCTAGATGTTCGTGACCATATCGCTTGTCCAACCTCTTCTTCAGCTGCTCGAAATCACCCGTTTCTTCCAGAGGTATCGTCTGAAGTACATCTAAGGCATCTCCCCGAAGCGCGATGGTTAAGTTTACTGCCTTCTCCCTATCGGACCAATTATTCACTCTAGCGGCTGCTTCAAATTGTTTCACATAATTGGTCCACGATGTCTTTCCGTCGAACGTTGGAGACTTGACTCGGCCAAAACTGCTAATATCTTCTGTCTTGGGTTGTGTTGTTGGCTTGCATATATCGATCTTCTTTTGTTCTGCTGGCGTGTCTTGTGTTCTTAAATCTGTTATCTTACTCCTTGGTTTTTGATGAACTTAAGCTATTATGGCATTTATAATTACATAATACATTACCTTTTCGACAAGCACATTTCTTTGATTGACATTTACCCTTACAATTACATTATTTAAAACCTTGCCCATGTCCTGTCGATTGAGCAGTAACCACCGATCTAAGAGGGATTTCCCTGACTTTGCAAACTTCTCCAATTTTCATAATGTTAGCAGGGCACGTACTAAATTCTGAACGGCTATAGTATTTTGAAATCGACGTCTGGAACGGGAATTCGATTTTGGATGGGTGCTATCTGATATTACTTTTATTCGTTGCCTGTAGCTCTAATCCATCATGAGCAGGTTTCTTGCCATTGCTATGTTTCTGTTTCTAGTGCAAAAACTGCAAATGTTTTCCGAACATGGGTTTCCAACATCGAAACCTTCTTCATTCACGGGATTGAAACAAGTACTGCATATCGGACATGACATTTTTTACCATTATCATGATTTTCCGCTAATACTCCTTCCAGCTGCTCTTCTATAACCTCTTCTGTTTCTGTAACAATTTCTATCTCCGATTGATGCGATTGCTTGATTTCTGCATTATCAGCAATGTCAGCATGAATGGAATTAATCACATATTCCAAGTCTTCTTCAGTTGTTACACTATCTATAGCTTCTAATGGAATATTTGAAGTTTTTAATCCAATTTTTGGTTTGTCCCCGAAAATGGCTTCATATCTTTTTATCCCAGAATTTAAAGAAGTATTCTTCATAAATTGTATAAATCTTAAACCTTGACTCCAATGCTCTGTTTTGTTTTCCAACATCCATGTGGTTAGCATGTTCTCTACATCTTGATTGGCGCGTTCGACGCTGCCTTGGTTCTGGCTGTGGCGTGGTTTGCCATGCACAAGCTTTAGTTCGGGCCACATTGTCTTCAATTCTTCATTAATCCTGCTGCAAAATTCACGGCCATTATCAGATTGCAAAACCACAGGGGCTCCAAAAATGGTAAAAATACCGACAAGGTGGTAAGCGACTTCTTCTGCACGTTTAGTCTCGAGTGGTCGCAAAATGACAAACTTTGTCAAATGATCCTGATATACAAGAACAAATTTGTATTTACCATCAGCATGGGATTGATAATCTATTAAATCTACCTGGCAGCGGGAATTCAAATCGTTGAAAATCATGGGTTTTGACACGATTTCCTTCTTTTCTCTCTTTTGCTTCATTTGACATGGTGCACACAGGTTAATAAATAATAAAATATCAGTACGAACGAAGTTCTTGTATTTTTTTCATCATGCGATCTCTACCTCCATGACCTGTAAGTAAAAAAACATTATCAATATTCAGCATTTTCTCACAATAATTGTTGAACAACATACCTGTAGATATGTGTATTTCTTGAAGACTGTTAAATAGATCATCATCATGGACGTAGTATATTACATCAACTGATTGATTGTTAAGGGGTATTATCAGGTTATCTACGCTCTGTATAGACCATACATCATATTGATTCAGAAGCCAATGCATTCTTGGCGTCTTTTTCTCAGCAATTTTAGCACTTTTCACTTCTTCAATAATAGCAGAGTACTTTTCTATCGTTAAGCCACGGTTGTTTTCAGCAACGTTTTTCCGTCGCTCATACAATTGTTAATAAAACCTAAATAAACAAAAAACGATTTTATGACAATTGTTGTCAAAAACAACACGCGGAGTATCTCTCTAATAGGTAAAACTTGGGTGAGGTTATGTTACTTATTATTGTTATTACATTAATAAAATATCTTTCTTTTTGATATTTCATTCCAAAAATCTGTATCATACGACAATAAAAACCCTCAACGTCGTTGAAATATCACAAATCAGGTTATTTTAAGATAAAATACTTTGTAAACAACAGCAAAAAAGCGGTAAACTGTCCACGTGCTTGGAAACACTGCCATCGAGCATACGGCTTGAATCACAATAGTCCGTATATAAACGGTCTAGTCCGTATATGAAATACCATATTTTTTACATACGGTCTGCCCAATTTAGACCGTATGTATACGACCTAGGCCATATACATACGGTCTGATTTTATATACCATATGTAACGTATATGAATAACACACATTGCATTTCATCTGAAAACGTTGTTTTCGGATTAACGCATTTACTGTTTCTAAGAATTTAGTGCCTATAATTTTGTTACTCAACTATAGATCTCCTGATCTATCCATATTAGATTTTTTGTGACTTAAGTCAAAAGTTTGCGTTAACAGACCTAATGTAATATTCATTTCAACATCATCTTGCATGTTGTCAAGAGGCAAATAATTTGCAATTTGATCATTTCATCTGATTCTTTGGAAGTTTATTTAGTCCTGTTTACATTTTTATAAATTACATTATTATCAATGAAATCTTTTATTTCTCTAACACATAGTTATGTAACATAAAAAAATATGATACCCGTACCACCGTACATATAAACACATAGTAGCGACACTCTCCACTCGTCCCTTTGAAGTCTTTGTGGATAATTTAGCCGACAACCTTCTAAGAAGTCGGGCAGTTGTTCACTTGCCGGCGGATTTACGAGGGAGTGCTGGCGTGCTACTTCTATGGAAATATATACGGGAGCGCGTTAAAATATGTATCATGGGAAAATTTAATGAACGATTTTTGACTTTGAGATTGTTTATCATATTTTTCTACGTCCGTTATAATATTCACGTTTCTTTCATTCATAAAGAATGTAATTTCTGAATCGGTCAAAAAGCGTGAAAAAAAGTACCTTGCGCTTTTGCGTTAAAAATAGTGCCGTAACGTGTTTTTTAACGCAATTATAAAATTGTTTTATCAAAGCAGTAGGCTGTAAACGCTTTCTTTCTCATGTCAATTCGTTTCTCAGATAAACTGTCACACTTTCATTTCTTGATATTCGGTCAAGAAAATCCGTTTTGTGTCTAATTAAAAGGAGTGTAGTATTATTATTAATGATGGAGAGTGATAGTGAAGAAAGTTTAAACTGCACACCAGAAGATGTTGTTGAATCGGTAACTGCAGCTACTTACTTTACTCACTTGTTGCATAAATAACTATTCTTATCTTATTTTTGTATGAGAATAAATAAATAACGGGTTGTGGATCTGCATTGAATAATAATTATAAAAAAAAACTAGTAAATGTGGAAGTTATATTAATACTTGATATGTTTTATACTTACACGATATACTTATGTGTATTACTAGGATAAACAAATTTTACAGTAGTAGATTAAAAACAAATCAAAAACTTATAAATTTTGCAAAATTGTAAGTTTGGCATTCGGTTTAAACAATTTCTTAGCTTTTATGTCCCTATTTAAAAATTTCAATGTGTAATAAATACGAACGCGTGTGTACAAAGAAACTAGGTAGGAATGTGGGAAATTGGCGCAAGGATGGGGGAAAGGAACTTTCATGAAAAAAGATTTTAATATAGAACCAATACCATTTGTGCAAGCTATTTCATTGAAATGTTGAACAAAACGATTTTCCAATTCTATAATGTATTCCGCAAAATTTTTTGGGGGAACCACTAAGCCGCTAAACGTTTTTTTTTCACAGTTGTATGCCTTCAGTTTAGAAAAAAGTGTTGCTTGCTCTTCTAACGTAATTGAGTTGTTGAACGCTATGCATATTTCACAAGAGTGTTGCAGCAAACACTTCTTTAAAAGATACCCTGTCACATACACAAGAGCGTTACCCTCAGTACTATGCAAGTTTTTGTAATCAGTTGTGAATACCTTGAGGGAGTTTCTTGTCGACGGAGGTACAATTATTTCTTTCCAGTTTTCAATAATTTCAGGAGAAAGAGACAATAAAACTTCATTTATATCTTCCATACAATTTGCACCTTCCGCATGGTCAAAATATCTTAATGCAAATATCTTTTTGAAAGCCCGACAGAACTGAATGGGGGTTGGATTTCTGGCATTACCGCAACAGTTTCTAACTTGTCCAAAGAAGTTCTCTAGGCAGTCTTGGTTGAGGTTTCTTGTTAGCAAAAACGAATAGCCCTTGGCTTTAAGAATTTCCCATAATCCTAAAATTCCTTTAATGGTTAACTTCCAACCAAATATGAATTTCATTTGCTTGGTAACTGATTTTCCGTTGCGGTTCACAACGGTCAGATGTTCAAACAGGACTATCATCTCTTTGAGAAAATTTATTTGTTTTTCTGTGCCTATAAATGCATTGAAATTATTCAGATGACAAGAGTTTAGCATGTCGAATAAATTGTTCATTTTCTCAACGAATTTGGCTGTTATTTTCGCTTCAATGGGCAAAATTTTAAAATCGACATAAGTATTTAGTGCCACTGTTACTGAATGACTGAATACTTGTGTAGCTAATTTCACCTTCATTTTTCGGAAGTTATTTGGATAAATGTGATCATCTGTTAACTTAGGACACAATCTATACTCTTTCAGCTTATCAAATTTATACATGGTTTCCAAATAACACTTGTTCGTTTCTCCGTCAACCAAGTTAAATATGTAGGAAAAAAAGTTATTTCTAGTTGATTTTATAAGATGAGGCACATCAAATAAATAAACAAGTTTTTTATTATCTACGAAAAAGAAAGGGTTGTCTTCTGTCAGTTTCAAACAA
Source organism: Galeruca laticollis (assembly GCA_963921935.1). Taxonomy (NCBI): domain Eukaryota; kingdom Metazoa; phylum Arthropoda; class Insecta; order Coleoptera; family Chrysomelidae; genus Galeruca; species Galeruca laticollis. The sequence continues at coordinate 197,760,003 of OY998178.1, forward strand.
GTATTGACTAATTTCTGAAAATTGGGCCCTTGATCTGAAACAACACCAAGCACATTTAGACCAATAGCGTCTAATTTCCGTACACTTTCGAACAAAATATCTTTAATATCATCAGAAGAAGCCGCAGATTTATAAAAAAAATATGCGATCGGTTGCTTCCAGTTACAGGCAACACCTCGGGCCATTATTACCAAAGCGCTACTTGCTATATCCACGCTACTTTTACTATGTGCTTGTTGCAATCCTATAATTCTGTCTTTTGAAATATCATAACAAAGGTTAGACTTTAGAGACATTTCATCTACGCTGATCATGCAATCCCTTTCCTTTTCTTTTAGTAATCGAACCGTAAGTTCTGTTATACGGAAAATAAAATCGTTAAATCCAGGGTTAATGGTCCATCTTTTGGTGAAACGTTCAAGTGTTCTTTTGGAAGGTAGCCTACATAGAGTGGAAAATTTTTTATAAGCTTTGGGACCTAAGAAATATACGCTTAAAGCAAACCTCTTAAAATCATCAGAGTACCGACATCCTTTCGGTGCTTTGTTTAAAAAGTTTAGTTGCGCTTTCAAAAGTGTACACGAATGTTCTGAATAATTTTTTTCCAAAAATCTTACAACATCTTCCATATTGATGTCGTACTTCAGTGTTTTCCTGCAATCAGATGGATTAGCTGTTGTCTCCAGAGTTCTGATTTTGCTTCTAAGTGAGGTTTTTTTTGGCGTTTTTGCTGAAAGCACCGAAGTGGTCTGAGTTGACGCATCCAAATCTGAAACAAAATTTCCATGTTCTTCACAACAAGAACAAGTGCATAAAGTACAACTTTTCAATACTCCAAGTTATAATAACCTTTTTTTAAAGTTAAAAAATTTACTCACATCTCTTAATAGCTGTTTCTTTGTTGTCTGTTTGAGCAAAGGCATCTTGAGTATTTTTTTCCTGATTTTCACTACCGACAGCAGTAGGTGCATTATCTAAAATAAGAAACTCGTAAGTCGTGTACCTTAACACGGTATTACAGTAAAATATAGTACTATTAAATATTTATCAGTTAGCTACCTTTTACAGTATGCAGCCTTAACGAAGGAATGGCATATTTTCTAATATGGTTCTGCGAATCGTTCGTAAAAGATCCACTTGTAAAATGTAGACTGCAAACTTTTATACGGCAATTACATTGTTCTGCAGTAATACTTGCATATCTATGATTACCCGTAAATCCCAAAGCATTTCTCCAAAGCTCGCATCTGTAACAAATTAATAAAAGTGGTTGTAAAAGCAAAATATATTTCTACCATATACCCGATGCTCAGTTATGATTCGTAGTCTGTGTAAACCTAAATATCGTTAATACTAAAGTTAAGCCACAGCTGTAGAAACCTTCTTAATTCGCCCCTATTTAACTATTTAAAATATATCTTACCTAGCTTCATCTTTTGGACATCGGAAAAATGAGATACCAGCACTACCTACTTCGCTAAAGCAACCATCCACAGAACAATATGTCGCACACATTTTTAATATCAAGGAGCCGCAAATAAGAGTCCAGCTGTGCCACTCGGTATACTGCAGAGCTTCGTGTCGTATGCTCTTACGCGATCCACTCTATACTAAGCAAGCCGACGTCACCTGCTAGAAACCTGCTACTCTATAGGCGGGGTAAAGCGGGTTCGCATATCGGCTTCTGCACAGAGTGTCGCTACTATGTGTTTATATGTACGGTGCCCGTACACAGAAAAATGCCTTTTTTCGATGGCACTATCAAAATAGGGTATACTAGTTTAAAAAAATGATAATGACGTCATAACTAAAAATAAAATCGACGTGTCTGAGCTTTTTCTCCAATGGCCAAATCAAGCTTTTAACGAATTTGTTCCAACCTTTACGTGATCACTGTACATTTTAGGAATACAAATCATAAACAGTTCTTTGTCATAAAAATTACTGAATCCTTTTTAAAATAAGCTCTTTTGTAAGAGCTGTAACCTATTTTTGAAGCACTTCATTTCTGTTTATTGACTAACCTTCATCTATATTTGTCAGAACATTTCTAGGTAACTGTAACAATTTTTTGCTGTTAAATGTTTATGTAATATCATATTGCTTGTCATACTAACGCTCCAGTCTCATATTGTCCACCTGTGAAATGTTTATTTTAGGTATGTTCCAACTGACACGAAAACCATACATTGTACTATACAAATCCAGTTGACCTGCTGATTAGGGAATATAATAAGTATTTGACATGAAATTCACGAATTAGCAGGTCAACTGGATTTGTATCCTACATTGTACAGTTTTCATGTAAGTTGGAACAGACCTTATTCTACCCTTGTATAAACCACTTTAATTAATTTCCGTAACAATGCTAATAGGGTCATGTCTTTTTACCAATAATATATCTGAAGACTGCCATACTAATGGTAAGGTACTTAAATCTATCAAATATTTGAGAAATTTTAATTGCACTCTGATCATGACCTGCTGCACTCCTAGAAAATTTGATTATATTTATTCATACAGTTTTTATAATGGTGCTTCAATTTTTAATAAACCATACTGTTTCTTACACTTAGTATTTAATAATATTTAAATATTTGCATTATTAAACTTTAGTTCCTAAAAACTAATACAATTTTTTTCCAGTTTAAATTGGCTATCTATGAGAATTGCATAGCACCTGAAGATGTTCCAATCATAGATACTCATAAAAATATTAATCAAGTTCTACATAAACTACATGATCCCAACACAAGAAGGCTCAATTTGTCAAATTTCTCCAATAATGAGGGTAATTTAATATTATACATTACTTAATTTTTGTTAGTTGCAATATCCTCAATAACATTTGAAATATCTGTTACACAATCCTTCTCATTTAAGTTGATTAAAAAGTGTGTGGTATTTTATAAGAATGTTTTGTTCCAGATTTAATTGAATATTATCCTTTAACGAATGAACAAATATTTGAACAAGTGATGAAGCAAGCTGCACTGTTAAGACCATCAGAGGTTAATTTAAGTCAAAATTCTATCAAGGATCTTTTTTGTATACGCTTTTTAAAAGATAGTTTAGTGGTGTTAGATATAAGTTCTAATAATGTAAGTATTGTATATGTGTACATGATGATGATATGTTCATAAGAAAATTGTTAAATTCTAAGCAGGTCACCTGTGTAATATGTGATGTACTGGCTGTCGCAATACTAATGGCTCTCGACCATACCTCGGGTACTGTGCAGCTTAGGAAAAAAAAATTCATTACAAAAGCTGCCTCGAGAAAAACTTTTTGTTATTCACTGACTTGTAGGTCAGCCCCTGGGGATAGTTGGATGCCAAAAATTATAAAATCAAAATTTTAGTTCGTCTTATTAAGGGGGTATTGGAAATACAATCAATGTACTCCCCTAAAAATTCTGCGTATAATTGATTTCACAAATAATAGTGGCAGGCGAGTGAGAACCTTGTTATGGAAAACCACAAGTCCGTTTCTGCTTTATCAATTTTATGCAAACTTATTTATGTTGATAAGAGCAATTTTCTACCTATTTAAGAATTATCATTTTGAAACAACCTCATAAGTTTTGTGCAACGTAGGTGGCACTATTAGCCTAGTAAAATGTAGACATGTAGCCTCCCAAAAAATACAAAGTGAGAGAAAATTCAAATTTGAGTAGTTTAAAAGGTCAAGTTGAAGAAACCGAAAAGTTTACATAGGTTTTCCGTTTCCGAAAAATCTGCGAGTGAATTTTTTTTCAGTTTTTGTTGTTGTAATTCTTTAAATAATAAAAATACGGAAAAATTTTCAAATCAAAATTTGTAGCTGCCGCATTTATATATAAAAGTTGTCTGAAAAGTTTTTTTGTAAATTAAAAATTATACGAGATATCGTAGATCAATTCATCCGTTGCGCGTAGACGGCCAGTGAATCAAATTCTTTTATCATTCGATTTTCTGACTGGCATTACAAAAGTAAGACCATCTGGAATATAATAAAAACTGAGAAAGGCCTCAGCAAATCAACACTAGAAATTTTCACTGGAATTAAGTCAAATAATGAAACAGTATCATCTATGTCCGTTGCAGCTAACATTTTTAATGAATATTTTGTCACAGTGGCCACAAGTCATGTAGACTCTTCGGTAAAAAATAGAAACCTAAATCATATAAACAACAATCTATAATCTATGAACCTATCCGAAGTGGATGATGTTGAAATTCTGGAAATTATAAATGGTTTGAAAAATAAATGCTCAAGTAGCGAGGATAGTATCAGTAATATTTTGTTGAAAAAAATTGCGACATTTGTTTTAGAACCACTGACACATGTTGTAAATTCAGCATTCTCAGGTGGAGTTTTCCCATCTAGACTTTAAAAATGGAGACACATTATTGGTGGAAAATTCTAGATCAATAAGTCTCCTCTCTACTTTTTCCAAAGCTTTTGATATTGCTATGAGAAAAAGATTGGTTAATTTTTTGGATAAGAACCAGATTATAGCTTCGAATCAACATGGATACCAAGAAGCAAAATCTACTATAACTGCTGCTTTCGGTTTTATTGAGAGAATTTGGGACGCCCTTGATAGTAGTAGTCTCGCCATTGGGGTTTTTTTGGACCTATCGAAGGCATTTGACTGTGTGAACCATCAATTATTTCTTGACAAAATGGGATTTCAGGGTAGATGCTATGATTGGTTTCAATCTTATTTAGCAAACCGTTCTCAAAAAGTCTGCATTAAAATAAACTCTTCTGAATATTCTTCTAATGTCAGAGAAGTTACACTGGGTGCACCTCAGGGCAGTGTACTTGGTCCAATCCTGTTCATACTTTACATACATGATCTAGAACTGTTTTTAAATGTTATAACAACTACACTAACAAATTATGCTGATGATACAAATGTGCTCATTGTTGGAGATAATTATAAGGAAATGAAAACTAAGACAACATCTGTAATTTTAAAAATGGCTGAAGAGGAACTCTTTAATCATGAATAACAAAAAGACGCAATGTATTCTATTTAAACACAGTCGTAATGAAATTGTGTATCCTAATAATATTGAGATTAATAATAACGTAACTACATTTTCGTCAGAAATTAAGTTTCTAGGAGTCACAATAGATGAGCACATGAGCTGGGTGGAGCATGTGCAGCTGCTCTGTGATGGATTAAGTAAACATTGTTATTCTTTAAAGGGATTAAAAAAAAAGTAGTTAGCAAACATACATTGATAACAGCATATTATGGGAATTTCTATTCATCGCTGACCTATGGAATTGTTTTTTGGGGTTGTTCACACAGTCAAACTGTCTTTGTATTACAAAAAAGAGCAGTTAGAATTTGGGCTGGTTTAAAACTACGTGAAAGCTGTAGGGGATATTTAAATTCTTTAAATCTATTAACAGTACCTGGTATATACATATATGAGTGTCTTTGTTATGTCTGTAGAAATAGGAAATATTTTTCAGATTATACAATTGCACATAAGTGTCATTCGAGACAGAAACACATTTTCCGATACCCTATTCATAAAACATCATTGCTTGAAAAAGGTTGCTTATATAGATTGTTTGTTAACATTCAACCTACTACCTAAAGAACTACGGGATATTACTTACATACATAGATTTAAGATTATAAGGAAATGTCTTGTGTCTGCGGAACCATATAGTATAGACGATATAAATAGAAATACATTTTTGGATTTTTGATTCAGTGTTCCACGCATATCTTTTTATAATTGTTTGCGTGTTACACATTTGTTTTTTGCTTTTGATCTGTTTTTTAAATATTTTAAATATAGTTTGGTGCATATTAACATTGTACAACAAGTGAGAACGTTTAACATTGTAGATTTTAACTGTTTTTATCAATTTTTAAAAAATGTCTTTTTTAAGTATACTTTATATTTCGTTTTTACAGAGAACGTTTGACATGTACCATACAATGTATATACATTTTTTTTTTCAAAAAACGTATCTTGTCACTAATACGAAATAAATATCTATCTATAAATTAATAATTTGTGGCTTATACAGCTCAGAAAAATAATGCTAATAATGTAAAATAGAGGCTCAACATTCAAATTAATATAAAATCTAGGTATTTAGTTGTAAATAAATAAGTATTAATAAGACAATCAACAATTTTAATTCATATTTGTTTAATAATTGTTGAGAGAATTCCTTTTGGATTTACTTTTTTAAATATTCATCTAACGTTATTATTACAAAAAACGGGATAAGTATTACGGGAGGAAAACAATTTAAAGTTAATATTATCGTTTTTTCACGAGTTCAATTTTCCGTGTATTTTTAAGATTTTATTTAATTATGTATTTTTGAAACTTAATGTATTTAGATGAAACTTCATTCATAAGTACTTTAAAACATATTCTTTCAAAATTATATAGTTGTTATATAAATATTCAATTTTTTAAATAATTTACATTTATTTATAATTACTATAAAAATTACACGATTTTTTGAAAATATTTTATAACTTGTTTCAGTATTAATATTATTAGGTGACTGTCTGAGCTTCGAGATTAATTAATGTAGAAGCGATTGTGATATATATATAAACACACCTATGGCTTAGGTAGAACGGGAAAGGATTGTGAATAAATTAAATTGTATCTAAGGCGTTTGATATATGCTGCAGCTACAAATTTTAATTTGAACATTTAAAAAACTGAAAAAAAAAATTATTCACTCGCAGATTTTCAGGACAAACAGACCTAGCTGCGTAAACTTTTCTGTTTCTTCAATTTGACCCTTCGAAGTACTCAAATTCAAATGTTCTCTCATTTTGTATATTTTGTGGCATTTTGTGTACTTTTACTAGGCTATATTCATTTATCAATTTTTTTAGAAATCTAGTTTCGTTTGGAAAATATTAAATAAAATTATGCAGTTGGAGGGTTACAAAAGTAAATTAGCAAGAGAATAGCGGAAACCTCATGTTGATATCTTTTACCTATCCTGAAATATCTCACGAAACATGTAAATTTGAAGTATTTTCCTTTAAATATAGAGTACTCGAGTTCTACTGAACAGAGGTTGATAATTTTAAACTCCTTGAAGTTGACTTTCCTTGTTCTATTGATAATGATTTCAAATATTCCAATATTACTGCTTTCCAATTGTTTTAAGATTACTGTTAGTTGTAGGCAGCCTTAAGGAAGTTAAAACTGAAATATATGTAAAATTTCTAAAGACTAATCAAAGATCTTGTTCTTGGCCTACTACTAGAGACTAAATGATCGAGAGAATACGAAATATCGTTCAAATTATTTCAAGATCAGAAATTGAAACTGCTGCCGTATCTACTTTTCAAATAGTAAATGCTGGTGATATGATGGACGGCAATTTGAACATTTAGGTCGTTACTAGTTATTTTTGTTATATTTTATAGTATTTTTGTTATTACAATTTTTTTATACATTTAAACATGTGGTAAATATTACGTATTAGTATCTTCCGCAGTCATTATAGGCATGATGGCAAGTTTTGAAATCCACTTCTACAATGTAGGTACACGTCTCTGCTATTTCCGAAAAATACATTATTTCAGCAATAAACTAAGTTTTAACGAAAATTATTGCATTTTATTCTATTTACTTTGAATTATGGGCGAAAACGCATGTGACGTCACGCCTAAGTAGATATTACATTGTGTTTATGCTTAACTAAGAACATCAACAATGCATTTTCCGTGTGTCAAAAATAAATCCAAAAATGTATAAGTGGTGTGCGGTTTCTCAGTGCACAAACACATCAATAGCAACACCTGAAAAATTGTTTAAGTTCCTAACAAAAAAATATTGACAGATAAGATAAGCTCGCTAGGCGAAACCCAGCAGGGACAGAAGTTACATTTAATGTGATGCGTACCTGATGTTTAATAATTATTTTTGGCTAGACTTAATATATATGAATAGAAAAAAGAAGAAGATATGGCATTACAAATATTATAATATGTAAGTAACTGATTAGGTCCATCTGCTAGTTAACTAACCTCAAAAATATCTTATGACAGAAGTTTTAAAAAGGCTTGTGTGAATTAAATTTTACTTAGTGCTAAAGATTAATAATAATGTACTTAACAAGGAAGTTTTCACATTTCGAAATTTAAAAATAGTCATATTTAATACTTCAAAACAAACATTTATTAATGCTTTGAAAAGCATTGGGTAAATCGGTCACAAATTTTATGATTGGGTATTGTTCAGCTCACCAGAGCCAGAACATCGGGTCCTATAAATCCAGATAAACCACATTTTTGGAGAAATTTCGCTTTGTTAGCCTCCGGAGTGTATAAGAGCGGAAAAGTTAGTTTGGGGTTAGGTTGAGCCTTCTAGCGGGGGATCTGGTAGTTTCCATCTTTATTCTTGAAACTAATTCTAATTTTAAAACTTTTTTCCCGCAGCTGCACTATAAACGTTTTCTGAAACATGGACGAGAGCCATTCTCATTTGGACACCTGGTACAAAATGAGTAGTCTTGGTCGATATATCGGTAACCACGATATTTCACCGGTCAATATAAAATCACTGGCGCTACCGGTGATTCAGTTCTCGCTGATGCGGTTATCGGTGATTCAGTTTCAACCGAATACTACAATATCGGCGTCATCGATCATTGAAACTAGCATTGGAAATGCGCGCCGATCGAAAATCGATATAAAATATCATTATTAACAAATATTATGTGAAGGAAAAACGGTGATTTAAGCCGATATGATGTTATTATTGGTAATAAGAATATACACTTTTGCTTTTATGGAATGACAAGGCCTCAATCGGTTTAGATAATATAAGTATATCGGCGGGCGCGCCACCAAGTCAATGAGAAAATACAAATATGCGGCCCGACCCGATAACGATAAGGGCAAACATGCCGCTTTTTGTGAATTATTTTGTTTCTTTCAGGGAGAAATATTAAAATAAATTTGCAATCAGGATATTATTTAGTGTTTTAAAATAAACCGATAAGAGATACATAAATAATATATTTGTATACGTCGCCAGTCACCGCGCGCTAGTCTTATATTTTGATGTGCCTTTGCTGTTTATACTCAGTCACTGCGGTGATTCAAAGCACCGTTTAGAATCATGGTGATTTAGGAATCACTGACACCGGTTACCGGAAAATCACCGTATTTCCCAACACTAAAAATGAGTTATCTCATTATCAGAGTTTCACAATAAATGTTTCATTCAACTGAACATCTACATAAACAATAATACATTTACATAACTGATCAATAGCTTTTTCATTGGGTGCTGCACATATATGAGGGAATATTTGCTAAACAAGGCAAGAATACGTTTATTAAATAATGTAAACAAAGCGGCACATTATAAAATTTAAAAGACTTGTGATTGTGGAACAATTTTCAAAATATATTTCCTACCGTACCAAAACTGATGTTAAACTTTAGAATTGAAAAAAACTCATTTTTGTTTTGGCTGTTCAAACTTTATCATCGTAGTGCCTCAATAAGTATCCCTCAAGTCAAATATCTGTCATGATTGACCAGTCTATTAGTTATCTATGTTCGAAAAGACCAGAATTGCATGACATGGGGAAGACTTTTAATAACGCCTAAACCTATTCTTATGGCTTTGTACTGAATTCTGTCAAGAATTAGTAAGTTTGTGTTTGAAGCTGTTCCACAATATTTGAAGTTTCTCAATAATCTTGTCAATTAGCACATCTGATTTAAATAAGGTGATTTGGCTTTGCTCCTATTATTTATCATTTAAAATATAACATGTTTTCAAAACTTAATTAGTTGATTGTTTCAGCTGCAAGGTGTTTCGTCCTTAAATGCATTACAAGGGCTTACTAAGTTGAAGGTGTTAAAATTGACAGATAATCCACTGTGTCAGAATTATGACTCATTTAATTATGTTAAGGATATAAAAAAATTCTGCCCTTACCTGCGGAAATTGGTAAGAATTATTAATTGAAGTTTTTTGCTAGTGTATATGACTTTTCCATATTAGATAAAAGTTATAATTGATATCAGTCAGACCTTAATTTTGTAGTAGCATAGATCAATATATACAACCTTAAAGGGACATCACATTTTAATAACAAGTATATTTTAGGATGGAAAGAACATTCTAATTCCAGAGTTTAAAAAAAATTTTGTTTGTACACCAGATGCGCAATATTTGGCCACTCAGTTTCTGGAACATTTTTTTATAACCTACGATTCCCCCAATCGAATTGATTTAGTCCATTTGTATCAGGCCAATGCAATTTTTTCAGTAACATCAAAAATTATTCCCCATCAGAGTAACTCCAAGACAGTAAAGTAAGTACATTAACTCAATCTTCATCAAAGAATGTGTGTTAGTAACTTTTTATTTCTGATGAACAAGTTTAAATCAATAATATCATTAATTAAATAAGAGAATTCATATGCTACACCATTTTCATAGATAATTACAAATAAAGTGTTAACCCTAAACTGGTGACGTGGTTGAAATTTAACACAACAGGTGACCTGGGGTCTTTTCGGACCCCGTTCAAATAATAAGCTGTTTACTTTTTATTTTTGTTGTTGTTTCTAGATGACTACATAAAATTTTGTGTTTAACTGTTTGGTACTACATCAAGTGTCAAAAAAAATTAAGTTGGAATAATATAACAAAATTTTATTGGTCTCAAGTAAAGGAACTGACATCATTGTTGTGGTTAAAAAAAATAGAACAAAATATAAAAAAGCACAAAATGAACATCATATTCGGAAATGTAACTGTAAGACATAAATATAATTCTTTGGACAAGATCACAAATGATTTTTTCATACAGTTGAGGAACTTGATTCGCAAATTTTCACTTGACAGTTAGCAATGTGCGCATTCCTGGATATATCAGGGGCCTTTGACAACACAACTCATGTGTCTGTCAAAGAATCACTAAAAAGGCGAGGAGTGAATGAAACCATTGTAAAATGGATGTATGAGTTGTTGACAACGAGGATATCTGAGACACAGGTGGGGAATCAAACCACCTCAGTTAAAGCCACAGGGGGATACCTCAAGGGGGAGTGATGTCTCCCCTTCTATGGAGCCTCGTAGTAGATGAGTTGTTCTACAGGCTAACGGAGCTTGGCGTCGAATGTATTGGCTGCGCCGATGACATAGTTTTAATAGTCAGAGACAAGTTCGAGAGCACCTTGTGTGATTAATTACAAAAGGGCCTCAGAATCATTGAGCAATGGTGCTTGTCAGTGGGGCTAAACATTAACCCAAGCAAGACCATAGTAATTCTGTTTACCCGGAAAAGAACACTTCCACCCGTGAAACCAGAGGCTAAATATCTAGGGGTAACCCTAGACAGTAAGCTTCTGTGGAAGAAGCATGTAGAAATAACTGCTAGTAAAGCAATAAGAGCTTTGATGGCGTGCAGAAATCTAGCTGGTAAGAGGTGGGGCTTTAACCCAAAAATACTGCGATGGATGTACGCCATGATTGCGAGACCAGCGATTACGTATGGGGAAATAGTTTGGCATACAAAAGCAAGTCAGTACAGCACGAGGAAGACCCTCGACAAAGTTCAAAGGCTTGCCTGTATGTGCATCACTGGAGCTATGAGAACGTGTCCAACTAGGGCACTTGAGATCATTACAGATCTCACGCCTCTGCATCTAGTGATAGAAAGATCTGCCGAAGAGGCAATTCTTAGAATATCTAAGGAAGGTTCAGGCAATGAGAGTATTAAAAATCAGGGAGCTTGGTCCTCTCTGACAAGATACATGTCATTAGCGAATCTTCCCAATGACGAAATGATCAGGAAAGTAAGCATCGAAAAGAAGTTCACCACGATGCTAACTACGGGGAGAGACTGGGAAAGGGAATACACCACCCAAACTCTCAAACAAAACACCGTTAGATGGTATATGGATGGTTCAAAAACCACCATTGGAGCAGGCGCTGGAGTATTTGGGCCTGGCACCAGATACTCATTATCGTTACGCTCCTTCCCGAGCGTCTTTCAGGCAGAAATACTTGCGATCGAAAGATGCGTGGAAATGAACCTAGAAAGAAACTACCAGAAATGTGACATATTGATCTATTCTGATAGTCAAGCAGCTATCAAAGCATTGAGCTCCCATGTCATTGACTCAAAGTTGGCATAGGAGTGCCGAAGAAAACTTGATGAATTAGAAAAAGATTAACAGGGTCTCTTTAGTCTGGGTTCCTGGCCACTCGGGAATCACGGGAAATGAAGAGGCCAATACACTTGCCAGAAAAGGAGCACAAATGCCCTTTATTGGCCCGGAGCCTTTCTGTGGTGTAGCAAAATGCTCCTACAAGAAAGAGGAAACCGAAAGAGAAGCACTCTGGCGGTGCTTTCCCGGGTTGGAACATTCCAAAAAGTTCCTGTGGAACTTTGACACTGCTAGATCCAAAAAATATTTGGACCTCAGTAAAGATAAGCTACATCTCCTCACGGGCTTTCTTACAGGACACTGCCGCCTTAGGAAGCACTTAATGAGAATAGGTCTAGCAGAGATTGACGAGTGTAGATTCTGTGGGGAGGAGGACGAAACTCCGGATTACCTAGTTCTGGAATGCCTCGCCATTGCAAGCCAACGCAAGAAATGCTTCGGACAAGAAACGTGTAAGAGTGAGGACCTAACCTCGTTGAAGCCGTCCCAAATACTCGAGTTCATTAGAACCTTGGAACTGGAAGGCGAGCTGTAGTAGTAGCGAGAACAGCTCTGATAGGGGGGGGGGGGCACAATAAACCTCTGGTTTCAGTGCACTGTAACCCCGTTAAAATCTAATCTAATCTAGCACATATTGGTATGTGACAAAATTTGCATTGTTCATTGGTTTTCCTTTCTGAGTTCCGTGGGACATCTTTTTCTTTTGTTTTCTACATTATCTGTCGGAATTGACACCAGTTTTCTGAGAATGGTAGTAATATTCTACCTAATACTTCTAGGCAGTCTTTCATTTACCAGTCTTCTATTCAAGTGATCCTGAACCAATTCAATTGACAACATTTTCATAAATTTGATTCATGGCATAGCAACATATTGTTCCTATAAGAACCACATAAAATAAACGCATTTACGCCAGATGTGTCAAGAATGCTGTAAAAAATTGCCAAAGGCTACCTGCGAGCTCTTCTACTTGTACTGCTATTCCCACATTTTTTATCCACTGAATCCACTGCCCCTTTCGTTTGGTTATACTGCGATATTATTTCAGGCTTTCAGCGTCGGTTGTTATGGTATCGTGCGTAGAGGAAATCATTACTACCGCCTTTTTCTTCTTGGGTATGTGAGGAAGAAGAGTTACCTCACTTGTAAAACCATAAATTGCTGATTTGGAATTTACCTATTATTTTTATTTAGTGTACCCATGTAGGTTAGCTTTTTCTTTTGTAACAACCCAGGGCCGTCGCAATATCGACCTGTGTTGATATATCCATTAATCATTTAGGAGGTATGGGTATCATACCTTTCGACCTATATTTGTTGGGTTTATTGAGCATATAGAATCGAAAACTGCATTGACCTCGAAATCCTATCAATATATCGACTATACAGGCATAATTGCCAATACAGTAGCACATCTGAGAATGTTCTACTAATTTATTAAAAATCCATGACATTGGAGCTGCTTTGTCATATTCTAACATTTCATGTTTGTGTGTAACATCAATATTCTCTTCTAAAAATGTCTCGGCCTGTGCGATCCGTAGCGAAGAGAGAATCTAAATCTTCATTATTAGATTTGAAGATACCTCAGTAGTATAATAGTTCGATGAGCGCTTTTGTTTCTGTGATATCTGTACCTTGGAATTTCTAGCTTGTTTTCATTCTTGTATGTGTTTCGCTCTGGAGTTTTTCATTTGTTCTTCGGACAACTTCTTCTAACATATCATTACCAAAAATTAGATTCCAGATGGCAAAAGTAATAATATTCTTAGCAATAGTTTTTCTGCTCCTGGAAATGGTTGTGGACGACCATTTGAAACGGTCTCTTCCATAGAAAGCTTTTTGTCTACTTGTAGATGGCTGATCGTGGACAATGTCTCCCTCTTCATGTTCTGCTTTATTTTTTCATTTATATTCACGTTTTGACTTTCTCTTTCTCTTGTTTTGATTCGATGAGTTCAAAAATAGCACCACATCACCAGTTAAGGGTTCAAAAATGGAATTCCACTAATGCAACATATTATGAATTCATTTTATGACATATATTTCAGGCTAGGACACTATGGCATAAAGAACCCTTATGCAGTGTACGGAATAGGGGAAATCATGAAACTGTTTCAGGAATTTCCAAAAAGTTACCATGATCCATATCCTATGGTTTGTGATGTTACTTTGTATAATGTAAGTTTTTAATTAATAAATATGTAACGCCAGTACTTGTTAAAAAGTATATAAACAATAATCATACTAAGAATCCACCATCATTTACAATTACTATTTTTGTATGGTTAATATATTTAATTTTGGTCATAATTTTCCCCATAGTTCAAATTTTATAGTTTGGATTCAACGTTACTGGGATACTATCTATATTTAATCAAAACTTTTGTACTTTAAGCATGTTATAAATCAACAAAACGTTTTTTGTCTTCCTTTCAATACAGAATACCAACGCACACCTCATAGTCACAGGGATTTTCAGAGAATACGATCAAGTTTTATCTTTTTGTCGAAGTTTTTATTTTCACCATTCAAATAACGAGTTTAAAATTATAAACGAACAACTACACGTTAGTAACGCACTAGATTTTCAAATGGGTTGGAGTTTCACTTTCCCTGTAGATGTGGAGTATTTTGGAAACCCTTTACCTTACTATAGAGAGGAGTTTAGCCAATTTGAGAAAGCAATGCAAAAATTGACCAACATGAATTTAGAATACTGCCAAAAGTAAGTATGACTTCAATTTTTTACAATATCTATTTATTATTTTCTATATTTTAGGAAATTTGAATAGTTTTATTAGATTAAACAGATAGTTTGATAACTAAAAACTTAGTAAACATAATTTAAAATAATTATATAAACATGCTGAAAGTTTCTAATTATTTGATAATTGCACCTGTATTAATGAACTCTATTCTTCTATTACCTATACGTCAACTAACTCTTTAAAAACTACATGATCAATGAATAAACTTTTCTTTGGTTCAACCGATGTTCTAGTATAACACACTTGACCAAAAGTGAATTTTATTTGTTGAAATTTGCCTCATTTTATTTTCGACTCAGTCTCATTCCTGGTTCTACTTTTGCTTCTGTCTCTTGATTCTGAACAAATGGTGGGAACTATTAAATTTAGAGAAATAAACTACTAGGTTATTAAATTTTTTTTTTAATAATAATATATTTGTTGCTTGTGCTTGTCATTTCGTGTTATGAATTATGTACTTTCCAGTCTAAACTGAATGGAACAAATATAACCAAAACTAAACCGTTCACTCAAGAGATACTTGAGTCGGATTGTATCCAAACTGAAATAAGGAACTTGATATTTTTTGAGTTGGTGCATATGTGGTTATCAATCAAGCCATTTCGCCTTGGTGCATATGTGATTATCAATAAAACCATTTTGTCTTGGTTGCATTTTTTCATATAATTATTAGCAATAAGACAATACAGTATATAAGCTTATGTCAATATTGGCACTAGTGACTAGGGAATTATTTGTTAGTATCCTTCTGTTTTGTACTAGTTGAATCAGTGGTTCCAGAAAGGGATTTGTGTGTGTTTCAAGTTTTCCATGGTGTTTTCTATATATCTTTGATGCCAACAGATTAACATGACAACCATTTAATTAGAATATACTGATATAGTGAATTTCAATTTTGTAAAAGTGAATCAAAGTGCTTGGCTCAGAGCAGTGTTTGTAAAGTCTTTCATTCTGATATATCCAAATAGTGTTGTGATCAAATTAAAAGTGATGATTATATGTAGGTGATTAATTGTAGTTATATTTGTGCTGCAACTTGCTTCACGAGATTGCTTACCAGATGTGAATAACAGATTAATACAAGACATCAATTATGCCTGGAAAGGAATTGACAACATATGCTAGATAGTTCTATAGAAAGCATCTGTTGTTGCTATTAATCGAGCATGATACACTACCCAACCCATTAGTGCTGAGTGTAATATCCTTAACCCCATTGTTGCTGCTAATACAGGATGAATTTCGACATTTTGCTCTAGTTGCTGAGAGGAAGACCTCTGGGAAACAAGTGTTTTGAGATAGGCGATTTCTTTTTTTATATTAACAAATTTTTTCTTAGAATAAAAAACTGGTGACGCGTCAATTAGTAGGTTTAAAACGCTCAAAAAATTTCAAAAATTTATAGAAATCGCCTAATCATCCATGTCTCGTGATGTAATACTGTTTGTAAAGTAAATTTCAATAGATTTTGTGTTTCTTATTCATAGAATGTTCAGATATGAAACCTTTTTTGTGAACACGCCATTATAAATTGTCGTACACCAATTTTTTAAGTTTTCATCTTCCATTTCAAAGCTGTTCATCTTAAAGATTTTGGAAAAATTACTCAGCGCCGTCCATATGCTAATAAATTAGATAGAAGAGCTCAGTGTTGAATCTACAACTGAAAAATAAAAGTAGTATTCGATATCAAGACTGGACAGATGATACTCATATTATTAAATGAAATAATAAACAACGTTAAATAGTGTAAAACGAATAATTAAGTTGCTAATATAAATAAAAAAAATTCGTTGTTATTGTTGTATCATTTGTAGACCTCCAACATAATTATTTCTATCTCGAAATGATGTAGATAAAGTTTTTTACATTGTTTCTTTTGGCTGTTTTGAAATTAATAAAACTTAAACAATGCTATTTATATAACATCATCAATTATAGGTATCTGGTGTATTGCAACTACGACTTGAAGAAAGCACTTACACTGTTTTCAGAATTATATATTACTGATGACGTTCCCAAGGAAGCTTTTGAGATTCAGAAGTAAGTAAATGTGATCATGTCGTTGAATGTTTACCTTTGTGTCATAATTCACAGTTTAGTTATTCCCAAATCCATGCAGAAAAATTCAGACCAATTAAAACAGTTTAACTAATTTATTTTAACCAAGATATTCTTGAATATCTGTATCGTACTACAACAGAACAAGACAGTAAAAACTTATGTGCACACCAAAACGAGAGTCTGATAATTCAATTATCAAACCATATTTTCTATATTTTAAATGAAAATTCAGAAATTAAATGCAATCTGGCAAAATGTAATCAATTGCAAACTGTTTTCTTATTGTCTCCAATTTGCAACCAGTCTGAAATATTAGTATTTACCAGCTATTTTTCCCGATGTCATCATAATCATCACATTAGCCTTTATCGATACATGAAGGATTTTCTGCAATTCATCGTAATGACTTGTCGGAGACAAGTATAACTGCACACCTTCTCTGGTTCATCCAAATGAGGAAGCAAGTAAAACTACGCCATCTGCAAATCTCTAATGTTTTATTAATTCTCCATCAATTTCAATGCCTTTCTATTTCCAATTTATTTTATTAAATATTTCTTGGAGAACTACATTGAACAGTTTAGGTGTTGCCTTGTCTTACACCTTTTCTGATTTTGAATGTGTTACTTGTGTGAAATTCCAACTTAACTGTTGGTTCTTTATAAATATTTCAAATAAGGTGAATATATACTGAATCAATATCAGAATTCCTTAATGCATCCATAACTGCTAGTGATGTTACAGAATTACGATGAAGAAATGAATATATCAGTTTTAATGCAATGATTACTACCTTTGATTGTCGACAGTCTTTTTCATATTTCACTTCTACATTTTGCTGTAAAGATCCGAATTATTAGCTGAATTTTCAAATCAATATTGTTCTCATATTAGACTAAATATTGTCAAATGATCAATCATTTTGCGTTGAACGCTTAGTGATCATTACATAAATAGTGGCATTCTAATATATTAATGACACAAGGGTAAATATCGATTGTTCATTAATTAATTCTGTAATATTAACGTAAATTTTTTCAGGCCGAAACCCTCAAACTCAGATACGAGTAAGTTCTAAAAAAATTATACCATATTTTAAGTACACTGATGTAAAAGTACGTACAACACATCTAGCTTGTATCAAATAATCATCGCATCTTATCCGGGTGTGTATTTCCATATATTTCAACTTTCAACGATGATGAAAACCTAGAAGTTTTTTCTTATTTAATCTTTATTTGTAGTATTCAAAATATGGAAATTATACCAATATCATTACCTGAAATGGTCATCAACACTAATATTTCTTACTCTGATAAGTGCTAACTCCATATTTCTTCTGTTTTGATACCTAGATTGTTTATAACCACAACGAAGTTAAAAATGTACATTACTTTTGGACTACTTCATTCTCTATATCTCTATCTACAGTTGTCATGTTGTGATAATTGAAATAAAATAAATCATATACACATGTATCATAAAATACGAGGTGTGTCTATAATGATATATAAATTGCGGTTTTCTACTATACACCTATAATTATTTCGAAATAGCAGTCTGACCATTCCTCGAAGAGTATAACAGCGTCTTTCCTGGCTAATACTCTGCAGAATATTGAATTACATCCCCTTCGAAGAACGTGTCATCGATCGACCCTTTTGCCGATACAGACATTTGTGTTGATTCGTAACTGTAAGAAGGGCATAGTACACTGACCGGATTTGACCTTCTTGGGTCTCTTCAAAAGCGCCGTAATGCCTTCTAGTTCGGTGTCTCGAATCCAAACTGAAAATTCCGCCTTCCAACAACTCTATTTGGCTCGTGGAGTTACACAGTTACCAGAAGTAGTTAGTTGGCGCCATCTCCTCTTCCAATTGCGAACCACCACCTCAGAGAATTATTCGAATGTAGAAAGAAAAAAAATCTTCTACTCTAATAAATATTTTGGTCATTTGAAAAAATCAGCAAACAAGTAGCCAGTCAAATAAACGGTTTTAAAGATTAAAATTAACTTTTCCGCATCTGTGAGACGCCTTGAACAATATCCTGCTATAAAATTGTCACTTGTATACACTTCTGAGGCTGTATTGTGCTAACAAAACAAATTTTTTCCAAAAATATAGTATATCTGGATTTATAGAACCCGTTATACTGGATCTAGTGAGCTGAAAATAAATCAATAGGGTTCATCTGTGAGACAGCCTGAAAAATATCCAATTATAAAATTGGTCACTTGTGTACACTCCAGAGGCTGTATCGTGCTAACAACCCGAAATTTCTCCATAAATGTGGCGCTTCAGGTACTATAGCACCTGTTGTACTAGCTCTAGTGACCTGAAGATCAATAAGGTTCATATATAAGACGCTCTGAACAATATCCAATCATAAAATTGGTCACTTATATACACTCCTGAGGCTGTATCGTCCTTAACAAACTGAAACTTCTTCAAAAATGACAAAAATTTGGTACTTCCAGTACCATAGTACCTGTTGTACTCACTCTAGTGAGCTGAAAATCAATAGGGTTCATCTATGAGACGCATTGAACAATATCCAATCATAAAATTGGTCACTTGTATACACTCCGGTGGCTGTATCGTGCTAACAAACTGAAATTTCTCCAAAAATGACAAAAATGTCGTACTTCAAGTACCATAGCATCCGTTGTACTGGGTCTGGTGAGCTGAAAATCAGTAGGGTTCATCAGTCAGATGTCCCGGACAATATTCAAACATAAAATTGGTGACTTGTTGCACTCCGGAGGCTGTATCGTGCTAACAAACTGAAATTTCTCCAAAAAAAATCGTAATTCAAGTACCATAGCACCCATAGTACTGGCTCTGTTGAGCTGAAAATCGATAGGGTTCATCTGTGAGATGTCCTGAACAATATTCAATCATAAAATTGGTGACTTGTTGCACTATGGAGGCTGTATTGGCTAACAAGACATTTTACGAAAAGTGGCCGACGACATACACATTTTCTAAAAACTATTTTCATGCTGTTCTTGCTGAAAAACGTGAAAATAACTCAAAAAAATTCAAAATTCCAACTTTTTTTGGGGTAAACCAATACTTTTCTCGCATATTAGATAGGTTGGGCGGAAAAGTAAAATAGGGTATAGAAAAGCATAAAACCGATATGGTTGAAAGGAACTGGGGAAGATATATTTCTAGTAATGGATCTACAATGATTGACAAAGAAGATGAATATGCTGCTCCACTATATAAATAACTTGGATTCCAACATGTTACTTTTCTATTTTCGTCACTCAACTATTTTCTTGCAAACTCTTTTCCTTTGTGTCTACTTTAATTTCAAGTTGTTCTTTATTCCTTCCGAAGTATAGATATTAAAATGTACTATTGGACTTTATTTTACTACCCTATTCATTGTAATTAATAATGTTGCTTCATTGAAATTTCACAGGTTTGTTGTAGAACTGAGTTAATTAATGATATCTTTAGTTTGTAATAGTTCAACGTCAGATAGTACTATGTTGGCCAGTAGGGTAGCTTTATCAAGGGAATTAAATTGTTAATTTTTTATTTACGCTTATATTTACAGTTAAATATTATAGAAAAGTTGTACGTGTATTTACATACATTATAGTAATAATTAGAATGAAATTACATAAAGTATATCTTATAAGTTACAGTTTCATTCTTCACCACTTTTTTCAGGTATTTGTGAAGCTCTCAAGGCGAAAGTGCTTCAGAAACACGGCAGTATTTCTTTGAAAAATGTTTGGAATACTCTTAATCATGACCGAATAGAAAATTCAAACGACCCTCCAATCGCAATAAACACAAGTATTCTTAGAATATTTAAAAAACCAGACGTTCCAGTGAATTATGAAGATTATCCCATTCCGCAGGAATCAACTAATGTACAACAAAATTTCCGAGATTTTTGCGACACGAAACTTCAACAGTCTCATGAATCGATGCCGGAAAGAAAAGCGCAAACAGAGAACAATACAAAACCAATTTCTCCAGTTTTACCTCGGCGTCCTAAGCCATTAGATGTATCAATTCCCAAATCACGCCAAAGAAACACTTTAGTTGATTTGGCAAATAAGATAGCTCGTAACAAGGAATTAGTAGCGAAGCAGTTAGAAAAGAGGAAGAATGAGTCGACGCAACAGATGCCACAAAGTTCATCATCATTATCATTCATCCCGCCTAAGCATGATACAAGCTCAAAACAACTCTCCACAATTCCTATTCGTACTCCACAAACCCGCCCAACAGCTGCAGCATTCTTCAATTCCCCTCAAACGCCCTCTAGTGAAACACCAAGGCCAAGTAACTATATAACAGGTGTGTAATTTACTACAGTGTAAAAAGATACAAAATAATATGTATTATTCATCTAAATTTATTATATCGCCAACTCGCGCCAAGAATAATCATATCTTGAAAACGGTTGACTCGAAGTGGTAATATGAGTTTTGGAAAGAGTATCAGGTAATTCGGTGGTTGTTCGATAAAATTGTCTGAGTTTTTGCCAGTAATACGTTCACAATGAGGCAATGCGCATATTGGGACGCGTTTAAGATGACGTGACACACCGCGAGTTTTTCTAACATACGTGAATGAACTGGTTAACGCATATTGACAACGCAGCGCGATTTGCGTTGCACAGTAGTCTGGGCACAGTTTCATGCGTATAAACTTAAACTACATTGCAATATGCGTTTATATACGCGACGCGTGTGGCGCGATCGTCTCATGCCATGCGCGTCCCAATATGCGCTTTACTTGATAGTATTGTCATATGGCGCGTTTTTTTTTCATACAAATCTTTTTTTTTCTAAAAATGTAATCTCTTGAACACCTGATAACGCTCAGATAATATTCAATGTATCACTTTCTGGCAAAAATTCTGATTGGTCAACATGATAATCGAAAAAAATGTGAACATGCCCTTCACTTTTGATCGAGTTTGAAATACTTTTTTTCGGTTTCTCATCTTGTTGACTAGTAAATTCGTAAACCGATGTCTCATCAACACTTCAGTGCATTTTATGAATGTGGAATTATAATTGACTTATTGTAGCAAGTCTTGAGGGACCTTACGCGATTGAGTTTTCACAGAAAATTCATGTCTTTCGGTACTAGTCGAGTGGCAGGCATCGCTTTTTATGTCCAAGAAATTGTTTATAACGTCAGCCTGGTAGCCTACGTTAACTAATGAGAACGTTTCGAATTCGAATCATTCTCTCTATTATCGGATATACTAGGAGTGACATAACAAGTATTGGGCATTGTTTTGTGCAATATCTCATGTATTTACCAAATAAACCATAAGTTGGTTACTGCCACTCGGCAAGTGCCTTATTGTGAACTACATCTGTGATTATGAATCACTACTTGAAAGTGATTATAAATAGAAATACGGTACATACTCTATTGAAAAAGAATATGAACAAATTAAGTTTATTGCATGAACATTATTTGTTTGTTCGTTAAAATTAAGAGATTAAGATCTAACAGAGATGACATCCAAAATTATAAGTGGAAGCCGAGAAGAGTGCAAGGAAATAACCAACCAATGTGAGTAAGAACAATATCAAATATATACACATAAAAGTGTTACACAAAAAGGCAAGTTTTCAGTGTGTTGCCGTTCCAGAATTATTTTAAATAGATTTATTGATTTATTTCTTATCAATATCTCGTATACTACACGTTACTAAAATTCTCCTAATAGACAACTTAGAACAAGATTAAATGACGAAACCTCCCAGCACCTCCCTTTATAGTCTGGAATGCTTTAGGGCTAATAATTCAGCACCATTACACTTTCGCAGGTTATAGAGTCAATTAAACTAGCCACGAGTGTCCCATAATAGCAGCTGCCAACCTACAAGACCATCTCTTCAACATTAAAGAATGGCTCAAAATATTAACTTAAAAATTACCAGATCAACATGTAGTATAAGATCCCGACATAAAACGACCTTCACCGAGATGCTTATTTAATGAAACGTATTTTATATTTAATTTAATATGTCTATAAATATAATCCATATGGGTTGCCTAGCAAAATTCAGTCCAGAGTATGTTTAATTAATAATTGAAAAAAATTATTTTTTTAAACATTTCACCGGTATGATTATTAGATAAATTCTATACCAATCGAAAGTATGAAGCCCATAGAATATGCAAACGTTAGGTTGTCTGCTCTTTTCCGGTCACAACTATCGGGTTGCCAGGTATAAACAGGTAAATCTGTACTAGCATTTTGCAACGGTCTGTTTATTGAATGAAATTTTAATGAAATTAAAGATTATTTTATTCTGAACACGGTGGTATAGGGTTGCCTGCGAAAAATCAGTCCAGAATTGCGGTTGTCGAATTTTAAAAAGTAAAATATTGCTCCGAGTGAATGTGTGCGACTGAGAGGTCCCAACCGACTATCCCATGCGATAGAAGAGGACACAGCATAGCAGCTGTTTAAAGTCCGCCCATTTAAAGAAAGAGAGTGCGCATGCTATTTGGGCTTGGAAAAGAAAAGGATAGCGATAGACTCGTAAACACTATGCATTTTTTTGGAGTAGAGTGTCGCTATAAATACAATTCAAAAAAACGTGCTACTATTTATTGTTGGAAAAAATGGCAAAAAAGTGTTTTTTGTGTGGATCGGATGATGAAATAATTGATTTTAATGATGAAACTTTTGAAAACTGTGTATTAAAGTTAGCTTTTCGTAAAAAAAACACTTTAAATACAATTTTGTTGAGCTAACCAGTGCGTCTCTTCAATTTGTAAGTTATCATACCACGTGCTACAAAAAAGTGACCGTTTTGAATAAAGAATATAACGAAGAATTTCTTAATTTTAGTGCTGAATATACAGTAAGTACATAATAATTGAATCTTTAAAATTATCTTAGCTAATACATCTATATTTTTTTCATGTTTAAATAATTGTTAGTAAAATTCACCTATGGTTTTGTTAATTTTCGACACACATAATTTACTTAAAAACGGTAATTTATAAATTAAACAAGAAAATGATCTGATTTCATTTTTTTTTTGTAACAATTAATGAGGATGTTTTCAATCAACTATTCTTATCAAGAAGTTTATAAAATTTATGTATCAAACATTTTCATTTAATCGCAAAAATTATTTTTTTTTAGGAGCATACCAATGTATCTACTACTGAAGAAGAATCAAAACAGTTGAACCCTAGTGTCGATTCCTGTGCTACAGTTGCTGAAGATGAAACGAGTAATGTTGAAGACCTTTCCCAAACTTCTGGGGACTTTGACAAGGTAATAAAATATTTGTTGTTTTTTTTAAGCTTTTTTAAAAAAATTATATGAAAATCTATTAATTAAACTTGTATTTTCAATTATATTTATTTTCTTCGATTTTTACTCAAAGAATAATTTAATTCTTTTAGGAGCAGTCAACATCAACAGCATCGACATCAAGCAAAATTATTTGCCTTTTTTGTGACCACAGCCAAAAGAGATGTGGGAAGAAGCTGGTCAATCTTACTGTCCCTAATGATGACAAAGTACCACTACAGATAAAAAATATAGCGCAAAATTTTAGCGATTCGGTGATTCTCTCCAAACTTCAACATCAAACTATCGCGTACCATTTGCCTTGTTACGCAGTGTATCAATCGAAAAATAAGCGGTCCACGGAAGAATCTACCCATTCCAACTATAGTAAATATAGACAGTTACATCAGTTGGCCTTTCAATCCATATCGAATTTCATTGAAACAGAAATAATTGAAAACAACAAGGTTATGTACTTGGCTCAATTATTTTTAAGATACCAAGCTTTATTGTTAGAGTTTGGAAATCATGAAATTGATTTCGATGATATTCAAGATTATCGATGTGAAACCTTGCAAAAAAAATTAATGAAGAAATTCGATGATCGTATTACGATTGAAGCGTCAATGGGAATACGTAACAAAAAAATTGTGTATAAAACAGACATGGACGTCTCTGTAATGGCAAACAATTTCAAACTTTTGGAGACAAAAAATGATTATGAGTTTGATAATGTAGCATATTATTTGAGAAGCTGCATTAAAAATATAGATGCTCATCCACTTTCTCGCAACATAACTGCTGATGATGTCATTCGTGGAGAATGTGACATTCCTCAGCAATTAATTGATTTTATACGAAATCTTATCGAAGGGCCTAATTTTTCTGATGAAGATTCGAACGGACTAAAAGTTAAAATAACGTCAATATGTAGTGATATTATTTATGCTGTCACTAGGGGTGCATGTAAGCCCTCAAAAAGTTTGTCCCTTGGATTGGCAGTAAAGTCTTTAACCAACTCTCGGCAAGTAATTACGATACTTAATAGGTATGGCCATACAATTGGATATAATTTGGCAGAAGAATTGGAAACCGAAATGACATATACATCGATCCAAGATAACAAAGTTATACCAAAAGGCATCACTGCAGCAAATGGACACAGCACCCACGTAGCGTTCGACAATTTCTACCGCTTCGTTGACACAACTTCTGGAAAGGACACAATGCACGACACAGTTGGAATTACTTATCAATTCTCTAGTGATGGAACTGATAATTTTGATGATGGTGAAGCTACAACTTCATCAGCGTCTCAAGTAAATGACAACGAAAATGGAGAAGGACCTACCCGCAAGAGAAGGCGTTTCAATGAAATATCACGAGAAATTCGGCCATATTATTCTAAATCTAAGGCAAGTATGCAGCTGATTACTGTAGATTCGTTTACCAATATAACGGAGTTATGCAAAGGTGCTACGGAAATAGCATCTGATAAAGATTTATTAGGGATAATGTCGTTGTCAAGAATTGATTCCGTTCCTATGTGGTTGGGTTATAACTGTTTGATATCTTTTGACCACAGTGAGAAGCAAAAAGTTGAATATTTGCCCCCCATAAATTCATCACCAACGTCGTATGCGGTAGTCAATGAAACATTAAACATGGCTAAAGAAATCACTGAAAAATGTCAGCAGCCAGAAATTATTGTGACATATGATTTAGCGATAGCAAAAATGGCAATGCAAATTCAAGAACAAGAAAAACCGCTATATAATAAAATATTTGTTAACTTGGGAGCTTTCCACACAGAGATGGCATTTTTTAGAGCCATCGGAAAATATATTGACAGCAGTGGATTAGTGGAAATATTGGTGCAAGCAGAAGTATTAGCCGGCGGCTCCATGAATAGCTTCTTGGATAGCAAACATTTCAATCGTTGCAAGCGCTTACATCCGCTAACCGCTGCCGCATTACAAATATTACATTTTGAACAGTATTTATCCACAACTATCGTAACACTTGAGGCGATGGATGAACTGCTGCAAACGCAAATACAGAATGCATCAAATCAGACTGCGAATCACGTCAACGAAACAATCGAGTTACCAGATTTATTGAGTCGTATTGTTAACGGTTATAAAGAATTCTGCAATCAGACTTTGATCGGAGAAAAAGGGAAAACTGCTCAATTTTATTACCAGGACTGTGAGTTTATTAATTTATATCATCGGTTTTCCAGAAGTATCCGCACCAGTAACTTTGAACTGTACGTGGACTCGATTTTTAACATGTCTGATATATTTTTTGCATTAAACCAGCCCAATTATGCCAGATGGTTCTTGTTATATTTGAGCAATTTAATCAATTTGTATACTAATAATTCATCTTTGGTAGCTGAATTTCGTCGAGGCGCCTTTGGAATTAGACGAACTGCAGCAAATTTTGCTCGATCACCGGTTGACTTGACGCTAGAGCAAACTATCAATGCCGATGCTAGCAATCAATCGGCTGATAATCTTGCTGCTGACTCAATATCTGCACGTCAAAGATGGGCGCTCAGTCACAGCATGAGGACGAAGATATTAACATCTATCAAACAAAATATCGGATTAACCAAAAAAGATGATACTTCGCACTCATTGCAACAAAGTAAAATTAAGAAAGACAAAAAAAATCTTAACAGTATCATTGAAGCAATAAAATGTACGATGAATCCATTTGATGACACTATTGATAAAGACACATTATTCAACATTTCAACCGGCAAAGCTGCGTCTAAAGAAGTTGCTGATTTCTTGCTGAACGTGAAAACAGCAGGCTATCAACAAAAATTAAATGTTATCTCAGAATGCTCTTCAACTCCTGCAAGATTCGATAAACCAATAAAACGAAACAAAATCTGCAATTTTGCTTCTCAATGTATGACTAAAGTCTTGAGTACCAAAGACAAGAACAAGAAAGTATTATTGAAAATGGAACGAGACGTATTTGGGCGACTTTTGGCAATAAGCCTAAACAAAAAAATTAATCTCGAATTTTGCTTGACTTTTCCACTAGCACCATTGCCCCCTGCTCTTTTTTCATGTACCGGAGAGATGTTAAAAACTTCAAAATCAACGTTAGCAAAGGTTTTGAAATCCAAAACTGAAATGGTTGAGCCAACACATATCAACGTTGAAATAATAGATGGTTTGATAAAATTGCTGAGGAATACTCGTAAAAATATGTTCAACAAACGCTACAGAAATACATTTGATTTTTGATCGCTACTTATCACCGTCAATCAAAGATTGCGAACGTGAGAGCAGAAAAGAATTCAATATTCCGTACAAAATTTCGGGACCTCAACAAACTAGACCAAAAAATTTTTTGCAAAGCCTTAAAAATTATCGCTTCAAAGAGGCTCTGGTGCTGTTTCTGGCTGATTATTGGGAAAATGACCATTTGGTAACAATAATCCATAACAAAAAAATCTTTTTAACCGTCGACCATCACTGCTACTCTTACCGAGTTCATAAAAATTCCGTAAAAAAAAACTGAAGAAAGTAATTATGAATGTCATCACGAAGAGGCAGATACAAGGATTATTTTTCATGCTTCTAAAGCGGAACCAGGCTCAAGGATTTTAATTAAAGCCTCTGATACTGACGTTTTGATAATTTTGTTAGGAAATATGCACAAACTTATCGAATCAGAAATTTGGCTTGCCACTTCAGCAACTAGAAAGACTAATAATCAAACTGTTGATTGCATTAATTGCACTGATTTAGCGTTGAAGTTGGGAATTAAATTATGCCAAAGTCTTCCCGCCTTCCATGCATTTACGGGTTGCGATTACACGGCAGCCTTTTACAACAAAGGGAAAGTAAAACCTTTTCAGCAATTTTCGAAAAATGAAAAATTTCAAACAGTCTTTGCATCATTAACAGATGCTGCTGATATTTTCATTGATGAAAAAATGAAGACCGTTCAAGAATTTACGGCTAGTATGTACGGTATCAGGAACTGCACCAGTGTGAATGATGCGAGGCATCGTATTTTTATGAAAAATTACTCTGTCAAAGAAGACAGCGAGCACTTTTTAAAAAAAATAAAAGGCTTCGACTCCAACTCCATACCACCATGCTGGATATCATTAACTCAGAAAATTTTACGAACTATTTTTGTAAATTCCATGTGGCTTAATGCAACGGATCCAATATGCGTGAAACTTGAGTCTGAGAACTGCGGATGGTTCTTAGATGAATATTTAAAACCAGTAGGATTCATTGGGGATCATACACCTTTAAAGATAGAAGACATTGTTGAAAAAACCGAAACAGAGAGTGATGACGAAGAAGATTCAGAAGTTGAAGATCGTAGTTTTATGTCCGATGACTCGGATTCTGAATAATTTAAAAAAAAATTGTATGTTTAATTTTTTACAATAAATAGAAGTAATTTTTTAATTGTTGTTTTTTTATTTTGTCTTCTTATAATAAAAATAAAATTTGCAAGATTACCCTGATTAAAAAAATTCACTTTTATGGGTTTTGAATTTTTTCCAATAGTTTCAATTGATTTCAATTTCTCTGTTTACATTTATAGATTTATAATTTGCATGTAGTAAATTTTTTAAATTTTTTTCAATCAATATTTTTAATCAGGGTAGTATTATATATGTATCATTATAACCTTCTTTTTTACTAAAGATGAATATATACTTTAGTGTCACATAAAAAACATACATATAAATAATTAATTGATTAAAAAAAATTAAATAACTATTTCTCTATTTAAATAAACTATTCCAAAATGATGCATAGTGTTTACGAGTCTATCGCTATCCTTTTCTTTTCCAATCCCAAATAGCATGCGCACTCTCTTTCTTTAAATGGGCGGACTTTAAACAGCTGCTATGCAGTGTCCTCTTCTATCGCATGGGACAGTCGGTTGGGACCTCTCAGTCGCACACATTCACTCGGAGCAATATTTTACTTTTTAAAATTCGACAACCGCAATTCTTGACTGATTTTTCGCAGGCAACCCTATACCACCGTGTTCAGAATAAAATAATCTTTAATTTCATTAAAATTTTATTCAATAAACAGACCGTTGCAAAATGCTAGTACAGATTTACCTGTTTATACCTGGCAACCCGATAGTTGTGACCGGAAAAGAGCAGGCAACCTAACGTTTGCATATTCTATGGGCTTCATACTTTCGATTGGTATAGAATTCATCTAATAATCATACCGGTGAAATGTTTAAAAAAATAATTTTTTTCAATTATTAATTAAACATACTCTGGACTGAATTTTGCTAGGCAACCCATATGGATCATATTTATAGACATATTAAATTAAATATAAAATAAGTTTCATTAAATAAGCATCTCGGTGAAGGTCGTTTTATATCGGGATCTTAGACTAATGCTTAAAATATCTAGGGCTACATCTTCAATTGGAAACAACATATCACAAAAAATAGAAAACAAATAGATCTAAACATGAGAGAACTATATTGGTTGCTAGGTAGGAGGTCACAGCTGTCTCTAGAAAGTATGTTGTTAATATATAAAGCTGTTGTCATCTGTACATAGACAAAACATTTAGAATTTTTGGGGCTGAGCAAGTCAAAATTCAACTAGCGCTATAAAAAAGTCTCCGCTATATTTCTGATGATCTGATTACGAATGGCAGATTCCAAGTGCTAGGGACAGTTCAAGAAATGAGCTGCAAACGCCACCAAAAACTGTACAGCCACACCAACTTACTACTCCCGCTGCTCCAAAAAGGCAAACAATGGAAGACTAAAGAAGCGATGGCCTATAGACTTAAGATAAAATTCAACACTCTATTATAAAGAGTTATGAAGACATTTACTTTTTTAAACTTTTTTTTAATAAATAAATTTAGCTTACTTTTTTAGTATAAAGTTGAACCAAATATAAAAACTGTATAATGTACAATTTATATAATTAATGCAGATATACATAATGGACTAAATATTTGTCAGAGCTACAATTTTTATTTTGCAAACTGGTTGTTTTAAGTAAAAACATTTGCCATCGTGAAAAACGTTTTTTTTTAATTTAATATTTGGATTTAAATGTTATTTGATAAAATATAGAACCATCATGTCTTCCATGACCATATCTTTAATCATACTTGTCACTTTTTAGACTTCAAAAAATCAAGGGCATCTCAATTGATAAACATTCCACTAGTTCCCAACAAAAATGTAAGTATATTAACCATTTTCGTGTGCTTCTATCACCTTTACGTAATATCGACTTACTATTTAATAATGGAAAAATTCACTAGTGTAAATATGGGCGCCGGAAGGGGGGGGGGAGGGCAAAACGCAAAGCAGGGCACTTGCCTCCTCCCTGGAAAATTGAATATCCGATTTTGATTATTCACCAAATAAAATACTATACTTCTTTAAAAAAATCATGTAACACAACTGATAAACTAATACTAATATTTTTTTAATAATATCCAATATTTATAATTTAAAAAATGATAATTTTATGTAAATCGTGGCAACACTGCGTACTGCGTCATTTCTTGTTCAGATTTTCTCGTCGTAATTACGCGGCCGCCGTCTGAGTCTGGAGTGTCGGTTTAATTTTCTTCGCATTTCTAACATTCAAATTCGCTCAAATGTCGGTTGTTGTTGTTGGCTCATTAACTTCATTTGTTATTGAATAGTGACTAAGTTAGACATTTCATAAGTTATGTGCTACAACTACAAACATCGTTATACCTAACTGGAAAAAAGTGCGAGGTAAGTTTAAGTAAGAGTAGGTATTGTCATGTCATACTTTAAGCACAAAGCACAGTATACACTCAAACGAGTTATGGACTGTTACTACGTTTATTTTAATTGGAAATCGTGCGAAGCCTCGGTTACTTTGGAACAGTCAGTCCTCAGCCGTCAAATATAGTAAATATTATTCTATTATCGGCAGTCAACTGCAAATTCATTGTTGCCAGGTTGTAGGTCTGCTTTATGTAGAATTCTTAGCCTACTTTATAAATAGCTTAGAAATCTAGTTTTTCAAGATAGGTACCTATAGTTAAATTAAAACATAAGGAGAAACACATTCCTGCTCTGAATTTTAGCTTTAAATAAAATGATTTCTGCCATTTTTTAAAATTCAATATTTGTTTTTTTTTTTGGCAAAAATGAAGCTAAAAGATACTGATTTTTTCTGCTTATCATTTTTCCCTCTTTTTTTGCTTCTTAAAGCCGCAGGTCGCTAATGAAGTCCCTGTATTTTGTTTTCAGAAATCAATTAGAATGGATATGAGAAGGTTTTTTAAGAAAAACATGGAGAATGAGAGTAGTACATGCACTAACGAAGCGAGTACCTTAGAAGGAGTTGGTGTTGATCCTGAGCGCGATTCTGACTCTAATGAAACCTCGTTATCTGCTAATGCTATTGGTGAAAATCCAAGTATTCATCCTTTAGATGTAGGGAATTTTATTGGTAACTATGCTTCTATTTCCGATGAGACAAAATATGCGTTATTAACGCGACATTTTGTTCCCGATAAAAGCTACAATTTTTAAATGGGCTCAGATGGAAAAAGAATTTTTCGGTGTGAATGGTTACAAATTTACGATTGGCTTGCTTATTCCAGTAAGCTTAAAGGTGGACTTTGGTTAAATTGTGTTACGTTTCGCCCAAGTTTAAGAAGAGGAATATTTGGATTTTTCAATGTGAAACCCTTACAGAATTACAAAGACTTTCATGAAAGTCCAAAAAAACACATGTCTTCCGAGTGGCATCGTTCATCGACAATAAAAGTTCTAAATTTTCGAAAAATTACGGAGGGTAAAAGTACCTGTGTTACTGAACAGCTTAGTAGTTATGAACGCGAGCTGGTGAAGTCTAATAGAGAAAAGCTTGTGTCAATACTTTCCACTATAATATTCTGTGGTACCCACGATTTATCTCTCCGTGGTAAAACCACTGGAAATTTTGAAGATCTCCTAAACTGAGTTGAATGCGGAGATTCAGTATTAAAATCTCATTTGAAAAATTGTGCAAAAAATGCTAATTATACTTCTCACTAGACTCAGAATGATTTACTAAAGATTTGTGGTGATATTATTCGAAAAGGAATTATTGCAGAAGTAAACGCAAGTGACGGTTTCTCAATATTAGCCGATGAATCTGCTGATATTACAGGTGTTGAGTAGCTTTCAGTAGGAGTCGGATTCGTAGATAAAAAAAATTCTGTGCGTGAGGAATTCATAGGATTTACTGAACTCACTTCTATGACTGCTGTAGGCATATCATCAGCTATTTTGGAAGTATGCGAAAATAATGGTTTGAACATGCAAAAGTTAGTGGGATTAGGTTTTGATGGTTGTGCAACAATGGCAGGCCGCAAAAACGGAGTTTAGAAAATAATTCGTGAGAAATATAATAAAGCTCTCTTTTTTCATTGTGCTTCGCATAGGCTCAACTTGGTGGTCTACGACTTGAACAAAATTCAGGGTGTGCAACATTCCGTAGATGTGATTAAAAAAATTATCAACTTTTTGCCGTGAAAGTCCGCTATTTTGTGAAACTAGATGGTCTGCTAAGTACAAGTCTATTAGAATATTCTCGGAACATTTTGAGGAAATAAGAAACGCGCTTGACCATTTATCTAATACAATGGAAGTAAATGGAGATACATGATCTAAAGCCAACCAGTTACTATGCGCTATTTCTAATCCCAAATTTATTGGTAGTTTGCATATTATTTCACACTATAGTGCTAAACTGGAGCATGTATGTAACATTCTACAAGCAAAAACAATAAACCTTTTGTCTACAAGAAAACATATTCAAATCCTCTTATCTATTCTGAAAGATCACAGGTATAATGCGGTGACTTATTTCAAAGCTATTTTTCAGAAATTTTTATTGGACGGGGAGAAATTTGATGCTGATATCAAAGTACCTAGATTAGCTGCGAGGCAGACACAAAGGGCTAACTACGCTACTGATATTGCTGAAGACTATTTTCGTTTTTCTTTGTTCATTCCGTATCTGGATTCAGTTATTCAGTCGATTGAAATCCGATTTTCCCAAGAGACGGAAAACGCTTATGCTCTGTCTATTTTTCACCCCTATTTAATTACGAACGATGATACGTTTAGTTTATTAAAAACAAAAATTCATAGCATCTCAAAACTGTATGAAATCGAAAATTTGGATGCTGAAAGAAATGTGGGTGTCAAAACTCAACACTGACCTCGAGCAGCTTGAGGTGGTTGAATTAATAGATGAACGTTGCCAGTTTTTCCCAAACATCAAAAAAGCTCTAAAAAATTTCGTAGCTCTACCTCCTACCACAACAACAATTGAAAGATCTTTTAGTACCCTTCGTCGTGTAAAAACTTGGCTAAGATCAACAATGTGCGAAGAAAGGCTTTCTGGTCTATGTATGCTCAGTGTTCACTGAGAAATTGTGAATAAAAATAAAAACATAATTATTGAAAAAATAATAGATCGGATTGCACAAAACAGGAGAAATATTCTATTACTTTTCTCCCAGTAGAAAGGTACATGTACATGCAAATGTATTTTTTATAAAAGGACATATACATATTTTCAACATTAGAGTTAAGTTGTAGTTCAAGTCAATCATATATATGTATTTTTGAGGATAAAAATATAAAAGTTGTAATCTATCTTTACTTGCCCCCCCCCCCTATATTTCACCCTTCCGGCGCCCATGAGTGTAAATATGCAAACTGAATATTCAAAAACTTTAATCCTATCTCCTTATACGTTGATGTTTTTGCTTGAAATTTTAGTAGATGGTAATGCTCATGTTTTAATCTAAAGATTATATGTACACTAAATGGCTACTTTCCTACATCATAGTAAAATTTTACAATTGTATTTTGCATTACTCACTACTCACTGAAATATAATTTGAAAGAACCAATTTTGAATAAAACTAAACTATAAACAAGTTCGATATTTAGATAGTGGTCATTATTTGGTCCATGGCTGCATGGATTTATTTACAATTAGATCAACTTGTTTCAATTATATTGACAGTAATTATCTTGAATGATTAGCTTATTTATTATGTGAATTTCTGTAACGAATGTTATTTCAAGTTTTTTTCTCTCATATTCTATTTGCAATTTTTACATTATGATAAATAATATTCAAAATACATTACTAATGTAGTGGGAAAGCAAATTTCTAATCTCTATCAGGTAATGTTGTACTTTTCAATTATATTCATTTATTTCTCCTCATATTTAGACAATTCCTCAACCAATTCATAGCAACGTCGTTTATAAGTTGGATTCTGCAGACAAGACTCAAAATAATGTACCAGTAGCTGTTCCTGTTACAGAAACTCTTAATGCTGATACAATAGCAAAACTCCGAGAAAACTTACAGGTAACAATTAAGAGATATTCCAATACATTTTTGTATTACAAAATTTAAATCAATAAGTAAACATTTAAATAACGATAATTCAGTTTTTACACAAGTTCTCGCTAACATTAACAACAAATTATTTTGAGTAAAGATCAATTTATTGCACTAGTAAAATAGTTATTTAATTATTTTACTTTTCAATTTCATTTTAGGGATCTTTCCGCCAATTTTCCGACGAATCTCAATCACATGCCTTTCCGTCCATGACAAGCGTCTATAGCACCACATTCCCGATATTCATGTTTTCTACCATACAATGTAGTGCTCCACTGTACACTGTGTTATTTATAAAATGCGACATAGGGTTTCCTGTACAAAACTGTCAAATGCGAGCTAACTTTTTTACCAAATAGCGTTCGTGAAAAATAATAACAAATTTGAAAAGGTCGTTAAAAAATAAATTCAAGTGCACTTTTAATTTTCTTAAATTCGGTCTGGTTTAATAAGAAAATGCATAATTATGTTTTTAAAAGTACGCCATTTTTATATCACTTTCGAATACAAACAACCGGGACCGAGATGGCCGAGTTGGTATTTGGTACGTGAAATTTGAAAGTTGAATGTGGAGGATGACGATCCCATGCTGTGACGAAGTTTTTTGTTTTAGTTCTTTTTTTACAATTTTTATCTAAAAAACATTAATTTTAAAATAAAAGCAAACTTAGTATAAATTTTAAAAACCAACATCTAGTAGGTAGCCTTCCAAATAATGTCATTTTCATTCTTGACAATTTGTAATCTTTGGAGCGAATAAGTATTTTTGAAGCGATTAGATTTGTTATTTTAGTGTACTTGTGAGTAATTTCTTGTTTCGTTTGTCGATATTTTTGTAAGTTCATTTGTTGTTTTAAGTTTAGATTCATTTTTTAATAATTTTTAATTTATTATAATACTTATAATTTCATTTAAAATTGTTCGCGTTTTCCCATTATTTAATTTATTTTATTGTTTATATTTTTGGTAGTTTTTAATTTTTATCAGTTAGTTATTATTTATTTTTGTTCTCTTTGTAAAATGCTTACTCGTGAAGAAACTGTGCAAATTGTTCGTATGTATTATGGCGGTCACAGTAGTCGCGATATTAAACAATTTTTATTTAATATGTCCAATGGTCAGACTGATGTACCACATCACAGGATACATCAAATTATTAAACAATTTGAAACAACGTTGTGCCTAAAACCGGAACACCGACGATAAAATCGAACAACATTAATGGAGATTGACCTGTCCATTTTGTTGGCTTTTGTCGAAAACCCTAGGACCACCATTAGAGGCGTGGCACGAGATTTAAATGTTAGTATTTTTAAAGTACACAGTGTTCTAAGAAAAAACGGCTTCAAAGCTTACAAATTTCATAATGTGCAAGAACTTTTTGAGCAAGACTATTTTAATAGACAATTTTTCTGCGAAATTATGATAGACAAAGCCAATCGAAATAGGAATTTTTTAAGATACATCTGTTTTACCGACGAGTCTAGTTTTGTTTTAAAGAGAAAAATTAACAAACAAAATCAAAGGTATTGGGATACAGTAAATCGATGTAAAATAAATGTGTCTCATACCCAATACAAGCGTATGGGCCGACATATTTTCTGATAAAATAATTGGTTCTTTCTTCCGAAGTAATAACTTCAATGGCCAAGAATATTTGAATCTTCTCCAAAATGAAATAGGTCGAGGGGGTACAATAAATTGGCCGGCAAGATCTCCAGATTCAGCACCCCCCGATTTATTTTTATGGGGTTTCCTAAAAAATAAGGTAGCAGAATATTAACCGGAGACAGAAGATGAATTGAAAAATATTATTATTAATGAATGTCGGGAAATTAGTAGAACTGTTATTAATAATGTACGGTGGAACTTTTATTATCGTTTGGGACAACTGTTTAGCAGCAAACGGAAAACAATTTGAGCATTTAATTAAATAAATAAATTTGTAACCTAAAAAAATCGTCTTATTTTAAATGTCTCTACTTAAAATGTCTTTTTGAACAAAAACTATGAAAAAAAAACATTTCGGACACACTGAGGGAGAGAACCGCAACCTTTTTTAACTCATTTACTGGCACTGGCTACCGCGAACTGGCCAAAACTTCGTATCTTGTAAAGATATTTTTTATTAGCATATGGTTTGTCAATTTTCCCAGTATGGGAGAATAAACTATATCAATTGATTAACTTTTCTGTTACAATTTTTTTTCTGCACACATTTTTTTTTCAATTCATTATTTTTTCCAAATACATAGGCACTTTCAGTGTGTTAGATGCTTCTATTGCCTTTTTTTAATCTAATTTTTTTTTAAATATTTTTTTTTAATCTTTAAATTTTTTTTTATTATTTTTTTTGAGACATGGTCACTTGTTAGGAAAATTTAATTGCCGGAGGACCTCCCTGGTCATTTTGTGGTTTTTCTATGACAATGATTGTGTTATGTGACTTGCAAAGCTTTCTGTTTGATGTATGGTTTGTTTATATTCCTTGACCTGATTATATGATTCTATCAATAGTGGTTTTTTATTGTGAGCCCAGTATTTGTGACTAGTGCATAACTGAGAGAAAATTTGCAATTTCACTGATGTTCCATTATTTTTAGCTATAAGTTTTAATGTAAATTTTCCTGCTAGTAAAACCCTTCTTATTTCCATTGGTGGTTCTCGAAATTCAGCCTCAAGTATATTTATTGGTGTACTGATATCCACCGTAAATGCGAATATTTATATTTTTGATTTTTTAAATTTTTTCTAGTTGGGTTTTGGCGATGTTATGATAGAATAATGAACCATAGTCTAATATTGATCTTATTAACGATCTATAAAGTAAAATTGCTATGTTAGGGTCTGCTCCCCATTTTTGCCCACGTATTGACTCTAAAATGTTAATTGCATTTGCTGCCCTTGTTGTGATGTAGGTAATGTGTTTTTTCCAGTTAAGCTTCATATCAAGATATATACCCAGGAATTTAACATTTGTTTCATATCTAATATTGAACGATGACAGTTTAATATAACGTGGTGGATTGTACCTTTTTCTTGTAAAAGTACAAACATTGGATTTCTGTTCTGATATTTTTAAACCAACTTCCTCGGTCCATTTTTTTATAATTGCAATATTCTGTAAAAGGGTGTTATTACAGCTGTCTATTTGTTTTGATTCTGCATAGATACATATATCGTCAGCAAATTTTAATATGTTAGTGTCTGTTGTTAATAAACTTTCTTATTCCTGTGTGTATATTATATAAAGGAGTGGGCTTAAGATGCTTCCTTGGGGTAGACCTACTTGTGTCGGTCGCATGTTAGTGAGGCCTCTACTCGTTCTGATATATAGCCGACGTGTTGAATATATTTTTAAAATATTTATTGGTATACCGAGAGCCATAATTTTTGTATATAAGATATCCAGGTTTACATTGTCGTATGCTCCTTCTATGTCTAGAAAAATGGCAGAAATTGAGTTGTTTTTAGTGAAAGCTATTTGGATATCAGTGACCAAATTAGTTAAACTTTCTTGTGTAGATCGTTTCCGTCTGAAACCACATTGTGATTTAGGTAATAATTGATTTTTTTCTAACCAAAATTCTAAGCGATTTTTTATTAGCCGTTCATATGTCTTCAAAACACAAGATGCTAACGATATGGGTCTATCAGTGGTTCCCAACCTTTTCTGGACCACCGCCCCCTATAGAAGAGAACAAAAATTTCGCTGGTTAGTCCAAAGTAATTAATTTTATTTGAATATCATCTGTACCATCCCAATTGATCTGTATTTAGCTTTAATTTCAGTTAATGTCCAAATTTTATTTTAGAGGAATGATGAAGTAGAAATTTATTAAACGACTACCAAATGTACAATAAAATTGTTTATTAAACTTTTAAATATAAACACAGAATCAATAAGAAATACAATCACAATAAAAATAAGAAACGCAATACAATAAGAAATACAAAATTAATAATAAGGAAAAAATCAATGAGACTGTTGAGGCTGGTGGAGTCTTACCAGTTTGTTAATATCGGGTTCCAATTTCGTTAACATCAATCGCAGATCGCCACGTTCAGTGATGTGTAGTCTGTTCCTCTTCTTTGACAGCAAATCAGTTACTGCACTGAATGCACGCTCAGCCATGTAGGACGAAGGAAATGCAATTAACAACTTCTGTACTATTGTCCACAATCCAGGATAGAGAACTGGTATTGGTTTTTGAAGCCAGAACTCTTGATATCCACGTTTGAATTTTGCTTTCAGTTCTTCGTTAGTTGTGAGTTCTAATAGCTCCTCTTCCAAATTTGATGAGCATTCAGTATCTGTGTTTGCGAAAGGATCTATAACCCAACTTGGTATTTCCATATTTAAAATATCTTGGAAACGCTCTGTAAAATCAACATGAAGAACTTCCAAGTGGTGGCACTAAGTAAGTAAATCTTCCGGTTTTGCAGACACTGTTGATAATGTGGGAAAATGGTTGTACTCACCTCTACCAAGATTTCTTTTGAATATAAGAAGTTTTCCTGCAAAAGCAGCTATCATCACCTTGCAATTGTAGATTAACTTGATTAAATACTTTAAACAGGTCCGTCAAATAAGCGATGTCATATTTTGACGTAGTCAGGTTTTCGCGTACATGTTCGTTTTCTTCAAGAAATTCCAACACTGAGTCAAATAGATTGAAAAAACGATTCAAACACCTTTAGAGAGCCAACGTACTTCTGTGTGCAGTAGTAAGCGATTGTAGTCTTCATCATTTTCATTGCAAAGCTTTTGAAACAAACGGTAATTCAATGAATTGCTTCTAATGATATTGATTGCTTTAATAACGTTATTGAGGGACGCATGCAGACGTTCATTTAATTTTTTTGCAACCAAATGCTGACGGTGAATAATACAATGTACAGCGAGTACATTTGGCACTGCTTTTCTCAAATGTGCTATAAAACCCTTATGACGCCCGGTCAATGCTGAAGCACCATCAGTAGCAGCAGACAAAATATTGCTAATAGGAATTTATTTCTCTTGAAAAAATTCTTGCATGATATTAAATATAGAATGTCCCTTTGTATCTGATTCCAAATTCTTAGCAAATAATAACTCTTGATGAATTTTTTCTTCTTTTATAAATCGTACGTATGATAAGAGTAGAGCTTCGTTACTTGGTAAAGTTGATTCATTGAGTTGAATGGAAAATTTGCAAGTCTT
The DNA here is from genome assembly GCA_963921935.1 of Galeruca laticollis. Classification (NCBI taxonomy): domain Eukaryota; kingdom Metazoa; phylum Arthropoda; class Insecta; order Coleoptera; family Chrysomelidae; genus Galeruca; species Galeruca laticollis. The sequence goes on from OY998178.1 coordinate 197,799,986, forward strand.
TAGGTAATCGCATAATGATATTTCAACGTCATTTGCCATTTCATCTATTCTTCTTTGCACTGAATTATTACTGAGAGGATTTTTTAAAGATACCAAATGGTGTCTTATTATGGAGAACAGTTTTTAATCTCTCTTCGACTGCCGGCAAAATTAATTCCTCGCCAATGGTGTGTGGTTTTCCTGACTGAGATTAACAATGAAACGTTATATGAGGCTCGTAGCCCATCATCGTCTCGTTTAGAAGACGATGCAAAAAGATTTGATATAGTTGGTTGTTTTAAATATTGAGTGAATGAAAACGACGAATACTCAGTGTGTATTAGTTTATTACTTTCCAGCTAAGCGCTTTCGGCTATTAAGCCATTATCAAAGCCGTCGTCATTTAACTACTTTTTTAAATGACGACGGCTTTGATAATGGCTTAATAGCCGAAAGCGCTTAGCTGAAAAGTAATAAACTAATACACACTGAGTATTCGTCGTTTTCATTCACTCAATTTACATCTAGTGTGTACACCATATCCACAGGCATTTCTGTTTTAAATATTGTTTTCCGAGTTCTTGAAAATAGAATATATCTTTGTTCTTCTTATCAGGATGCATTTTATGTAAATGCTCTTGTAGCCTAGAAGGTTTCATAGCTTCATTTGAAAAAACTTTTCAGCAAATTTAACACAGGTAATGATTTGTTTGTAGAAGATTCCGCAAATCCATATTTTACATATTCAATACTGTATTGTCGGCATTTCTTTTTTAATTTAGAAGTAGATTCAGCCATTTTCATACAAAAATTAAATTCTCAATAGATTTATAGATAGTAATGTTTATAAAATGACACACCACTCACGATTATTTACTACGGCAGAGCTTATCATTCACGACTATATATCGCGGCCAAGCACATACAACTAACTAACAAAAAATTCGTAGAGCTGTTGCTTTTATACGTTTCATTTCGTGCATGATTCAACTTGTCTGTGTGCGAACATGTTATTTTGTATGAACATCGCGCGTTCGCTTATCAACGTGCCTTATATACTTCTATTCTGAACTAAAAGAAATTATTATAATTATTGGTATTATTATTAATGCTAATTTAAAACTGCTTATTAACCCTTATTAAATCATTTTTATTTCACCATTCCTCTTGACTGCTTATTATTTGCTTCTGAATCCGCTACCGCCCCCTAAAAGGCTGCAGCGCCCACAGGGTGGCGGTATCATCCCCGTTGGGAACCAATGGTCTATATGATTGGTAATTATCAGGTGGTTTGTCCTTTTTTAATATTGGCATTATTATGTAATCTTTCCAGTCTTGTGGTATTGGGGATTGGTGGGTCCAAATATTATTAAACTGTCTGAGGATTTGTTCTTGAGAGTTTCTGCTCAGATTGGCTAACATTGGGTAGTGTATTTGGTCTTTTCCCGGAGACGAGTACGACTTTTTAAAACATAATTATGCATTTTCTTAATAAATCAGACCGAATTTAAGAGAATTAAAAGTGCAATTGAATTTATTTTTTAACGACCTTTTCAAATCTGTTATTATCTTTCACGAACGCTATTTGGTAAAAAAGTTAGCTCGCGTTTCACAGTTTTGTACAGGAAACCATATGTCGCATTTGATCACAGTGTATACTTTCACAAATAAAAATAAATTCTTAATAAGCAAATTTGGTTTTCAGAAGGAAAAACAAAAACTTCAAAATATGAAAAATAAGTTGGAGCCAGCAAGTCATAAGAAGACAGTTGATGAAAACAAGAAAAACAAAGCTGCCACCTCACACAATACTGTCTCTAGCATTAATGAACAAACTAATGTAAGTAATCCTCTAGGTCTTCAAGCGTCTTTTACCAACTATTCAACTTATCCATATCAATTAAACAGATTGAAGCACAAGATTATAATGTGTAAGACATTTTATTACAAAAAAAAAAACAGAAAATGACGGGATCCTCACTTGAACCAGATAGAAGAAGTAAAATATTGGGAGAATCAGAATATCAAGATACAAATTATGGAGAACGTCAACAGTCGGGATCGCCACCAAAAATTAGAAACATAAGAATGAGGACATGTTTATCTCAATAAATTGACTTTTAAATAATGTAGACATGTTGCTGCATAATTCTGTTGAAATGATAATATTTCCGGTTTTTACTAATGATATATTTCCACTCAAAATCCTAAAACTATCAGTTTAGTGCCAGTGAAATATAAATAAATATGTCGTATGTTTAACGGACTCGACTAAACCAGTTTATGTGTCGTATGAATTAAAGAGGTCCAACATCAGCAATTTATCCTCAATCACCAGTGGTGATCAAATTCTAATTGAGCCGAGTCAATAATATCAAGTTTGAATTTTAATTCGAACAGTTGTGTTACATAGACAGCAAAAATAATTGGTCTCAACACAGCACCTTAGAGAATACCATAATCAGACTTCCTTACATTAAATAAGAATGTCTTATTTAACCCTGCGGTAGTCACGCATCCTAAATTTTAACGAGTGGACACACTGCGGAATTTTATGCCGCATTTAGAAAAAAAGGTATAATGCAATGGCGCACTGCAGATGTGGCACCGTCCAGCTCGATTTTGGTTTACCGTTCAGCCCGATTTTGGTTTACCGTTCTTGGTAATCCGAAACCGAAGAAGAAATTCTATTACATCTTTAGGGAGGGTAAGTATCTTCGCTCGGTCCTTCAAATGATCCTCCATTAGGGAGAAACCTAATTGGGTTAGGAATTTTCTCCTTCTTAGTGGTGGTTTTCATGGCAAGGTTTTATATATTACTTCGGCATTTATTCCAGCTATACCTAAAATGCGGAAAAACATTGCTTATGGCCCTCTACTGGTTATCCTTTGTGTCGTGTATGTAGCACATTTCTGGTCAACTGCATCGACGCCACATTTTGTCGAGTTGTAATCTAAAATCATTAGTGGTTTCCCTGTATCCTCATCAATTACGTCTGTATTCGTTATAGTAGAGAGCAACGGCACATCCTTGTTTCTTTTACGCACATGCGAAACTAGAGACACGTCTCCTCGAAATCCGAATATAGAAGATCCAACAGTTCTTTTTTTATTTGGAAGAAATTTATTTTTCATTTTTTTTCAATCTACCAAGTGTCAGGCCATTCTGCAATAGATCTTCACCTAAAAGATACCTTGTGTAGTAGTTGTCTGTAGTTACATTTCTCTTCGAATTTTTTATAGGATCGACTGAACGCTGTACTATATCGAATGGCGTATTTGAAATCTTGTAGGGCCCATCTCGTTATGCTCCACAATATATTTCAAACTTCCAGGTACAATAAGTCTTGCTGTCACAAAGTGCATACAGTATTATCCCATATTTGGCTGGTTTTTGTGGCATATATTGCACAAAGCCACATCATCTTCTAAACGGACGAAGCATTTCGTCTATGGTAATGAATTTCCCCAAACTGTAATTACTCATACAATTATTTAGAAAGTCTGTATATACACTTCTAATAGCAGCTAACTTGTATACATTTTCACGGACTTTTCTCGTCCTAGTGTCCCCAAAACGGAGAGCTCGATTTATAACCAAATGCAGGTCTCTATCTTACCATACCTATCCTATCCCTTGCCCAGACTTCTTGAACATTCACATGATTTCCTTTCTTTACTGCAAGAAGAAATAGGACTCCTAATAAAGCTTGAATTTCGTTACGAGAAGTAAGTTTACTATTTCTATCTCTTCGGCAAGCAGTATTATTGGTTCTTCTATTGCTGATTAATTATATCTATATATGTATCGGTTTAAAACGTTCTCCGACGTCTTCCAATTTCCAGTCTCCATCTATCTCTATTATTCCATATGTCGTCTTCAAGCTCCCTCTCTCTCTGATTTCTTTGTCTATACCCTCCCTCCATCTTTTCCTTGGTCTGCCTGGTTTTCTTTTTCCTCTAGGTTGCCAATTTAGAACCTGTTTGGGGATTCTCTGTTCGTCCATTCGTTGTACATGTCCGAACCACACTAATTGTTTGTTTCCGATATCCTCGGTAATGTTGTGTGTTATGCCCATAGTTTCTCTTATCCGTTCTCTTCTGGACTTTCCGGCTGCTCGTCGCCAAAAATCCATTTCGGTTGCTCGTAGGGTTTTTTCTGTTGTGGTTTTTATGGGCAATACTTCGGAACCATAGATAATTATACTTTTTACAATAGTGATTCGTTTTTTGTTTTATTTCGTAATATTTTTATCCCACAGTATGCTGATAAGTTTTCGGGTCATATAATTTAAATCATCATAATCTTGAGCAATCAGTACCTGGTCGTCTGCGAAACATAATGTATACAAGGTAGCGTCAATTAGCGGTATACCCATATTTTTAACTTTTTCTTTCCAGTTTTTCAGAGCTCCTTCGAGATATATTTTGAAGAGCGTTGGTGATAGACAGCACCCTTGTTTTAGTCTCTTTGATACAGTGAATCCCGATGTTACTTGCCTTCCTACTTTTATCTTCGTTATTGGTTTGTTATACATACTTTTAACTGCTTTAATTATTTCATAATTGATATTGATGTCTTCTAGAGTTTGCCAAAGCTTTGCTATCGAAACAATATCGTAAGCTTTTTAAGATCTACAAAAAGTAGATGTACTTCTGGGTTTCTAGCTATCTTTTTCTCTATTACTTGAGTAACGGTGAATATATGGTCTATTGTAGATCTACCTGCTTGGAAGCCTGCCTGCTCTTCTGCTTCCTTGTCCTTTGTGGTGGTTACTTAGAAAGTGTCCCTCGTATACTTGACGTTTACCATAAAGGCATATTATCATTGAGGAAACCACTTACCTAGCAACCGGTATTCGGGAATAGAATAAACAACATCACATTTATAAAAATCACTGGGTCGAGTTTTTAATACATTAAATACACAAATATAAAATATCAAACGACTTAGTCAAAGTATTAATAACCATAATATTTCCTTGGTTCGTTCACTCTCATTTTATAGGAAATGTAACTATATTTTGCTACATGCCTGACCTCCGTCTATTAAGCTGTACGTGTGTGTTTACATTGCGATTAAAACGTGTTATAAACATATAATTATCATTGGCCTTCCTAGATCAATGCTCGCTAAATACTATAATTAATATTAATCTCAATTTAAATATTATTTCTAAACTAATGTCTTTTTGCCGTTAATGTCTTTTAGGGATCACTACACCTTGTATTCTTGTTCTATTCGATTTTTTAGAAATTTTCCATACACTCTACTTACCGAGCTTGTGACCGCTATGCCTCGATAGTTCTCACATTTGGCTTTGTCTCCCTGCTTATATATACTTGTCATATATGAGATTTTCCATTCTTCTGGGGTTTCAGCTAGACTTACACATTTTTGGAATAACACCGTGAGTTATTCATAGAGTTTCTTTCTGCCGTATTTTAGTTCTCCTGGAATATCCCCTGGTCCTGGCGCCTTTCCATGTTTTATTTCTTTACATACTTTCTCCATTTCTTCTATTTTTAATCTTACTTTGTATATTAATATTTTGAGTATTATGGGCTTGGTCATCTTGGTTTTTAAATTCTTCAGGATTTTCGGTTAATAACAGTTTAAAATGATCTTCCCAATCTTGTGGTTTGATGGACGATATTATTTCTTTAATATGCATTGATTGTTTGGCAGTATCTTTCCCAGGTTTCGTTTTTCTTCTGACATATTTTTTTCCTAACTATTGCTTGGGCTGCTTTGACCTCTACTTTGTCTTCTGTTTTCTTTGATCTTAGATATTTGTGATGTTTTCTCTTCTTATCTTTTATGTCTTCCTCAATCTCCTCATCCCACCAATATGGTGCGTTTTTTTTGTTTTGTTCATAGAGTCCTATGCTTTCAAAGGCTGCTTCATGAATAATGTTCTTTATATTTTCGTAGTATTGGTCAACATTTCTAAACACTTGATTTCTTAGTTTCTCATTGAGTCTACTCTGGTATAATATTTTAACGCTTTCATTTTCTAAACTTTTCAAATTGTATCTTCGTTCCTGAAATTCTGAGGTGTTGTCCGTCTCATGTTCTGTTCTTTGAAACGTGTTTCTTCCTGGAAACATAATTTTTGTGCATAATAAGTAATGATCACTCTCGCATGTTGGACCTCTGCGAACTCTTACGTCTTGTGGTTTTAACCGTGTTTTTTGTTTCATTATTGCATAATCAATTGATAAAATTCATTTAAAATTTTTAGTTCGTTTTGAGTGCATAGTTGTATTAGTCTTTGTCCATTGTTATTCACGATTTCGTCTTCATATTGTCCTACTACTTTATCTCGGTCTCTACTCCCTACTCTACTGTTAAAATCTCCACGTAGTATAAGTTCCCTTGAATTTAAATTTTTTGTTATTTCTTCATTACGTTGTTCAAAGAAATTATCTTTGATGTTCACTAAGGCATCATCGTTGACTGCATGATAGTAAGTCTATATCCTCGTATACATATATTGACTTTAATTATCCTTTCACTGATTGGTTCCCATGTTGTGATATACTTTCTCAGTTTCCTATGAATCAGTAAGGACACTCCTTGTTGAGCTCTACTGTCTTTGGGGGCGCCTCTGTAATAGTGATCGTATTTACCTAAATTTTCTGATCCTTGTCCCTTTTTCTTTGTTTCAGTAAGAACTGCTATATCTACTTTCAATGTTGTAAGTTCGCCTATTACTTCAATTATTTTCTTAGAGAGACCTTGAACGTTCCGTGTACCAAAAATCGTTGTCCTTTTCCGTAGCCCTTGTCGTCGTTTTTTTTCCTTACTATTCCAAGGCTGGTGACTAGAATTTTTAACCTTCCTTTATTTTTATGAGTATCAAGGAGTTGGCCCGATGCCTGAACCCTCAACCTGAAGGACCAGGGTTTTCAATCAGAGTAACCTTCTCCTAGATGGGTTACTTTTATACTACCCCTAAAAAGCAGGGTTGCCACTTACGCCAGACCCGCCGTATCGAAGCTTCTCTTCTTCGCCTTCCACGCCGGTGTGGTCGTCATCCGTAACCCTGGACAAGGGGCCCTTACAAGGTACTATCAGCCGGAGCTAGCTGAACCTAGGATTTTGCGAGGTGTTACTCCTCGATCCCTCTTCATTCCTTACCTCTTGCATGGTAAGGCCCCAGGCTTGGGACTGGCTTAGCGGAGTTTTGCTGATAAATTTATTGGTATAATTGACAATACTGTCAGTTATGGCTGGGGTTATAAACAAAGGAAACGAATCTAACGGATTCAATACATTTTTTGCACTACCTTTGAGTCCACTATGTTCTTTGATAATATTTTTGGCACTAGTTTTATTACAATAAGCCACCGAGGTACTTTTCCAAATTGTCTCTTCATCTTTTCCTATATAAAATCGGTAATCCATGTCGTCCTCATTTTGTAACGGTTCTCCTTCATCATCCTCAGCACTACCCAACTGTTCTATTTCGCTGTTGTAAATATCATTTTTGAACGATTTCATCTTCTCCACCTGAATCACTGAAGTCAGCAATATCATCTGAATCAGTCAAAATATCCGCAAGCTCTTGTAATGCTTTATCACTCAAAACCTTTCCTGGTCTATGTCTAGCCCTAAAATAGCAAAAATTTACATCAGTTACTCTGGGTAATAAAAAAACATAAGGACAAAACATTAACTTATATGACTGGACACACTGTGGCACGGAATACCTCAAACAGACAACTCTCACTTTAACGTCTAATATCAAACTAATGTAACACTTCAGAAAATGTGAGAACCGCAGGTACCATTCCTAAGATAGTCACTCACGCATATCTAGATAGACAGTGGCGTCTACAAATAAATGTGTCTAAAACTTATTTATATGTAAAAATGCGGCATGTAGTACCGCTGCGTGACTGCGGCAGGGTTAAAAAAGTAAGCACCGATAACTGTTTTAAGCTTGTTATAGTTTGTTACTTGAACATCATGATTTTTTCCAATTATATGTTACTCCTGTTAATTGGTATCTATGAATAAATAAAACTAAATAAGTGGTCATTGTTTAGTCTATTGCTGCATGGATTTGTTTATGGTTAGATCAACTTGTTTTAGTTATATTGACAGTTATTATCTTAAATAATTAGTTTATTTATTTTATTATGTGACTTTCTCTAAGGAAGGTTTTTTCAACTTTTTTTCATTTTATATTCATAATTTTTACATATGATAAATAATATTCAGAATAAAAATATATTACTAATGTAGTGGGATAGCAAATATCTAATCTCTATCAGAAAATGTTGTACTTTTCAATTATATTCATTTATTTCTCCTCATATTTAGACAATTTCTCAACCAATTCCTACCAGCGTCGTTTATAAGTTGGGTTCTGCAGGCAATACTCAAATTAATGTACCAGTAGCTGTTCCTGTTACAGAAACTCTTAATGCTGATACAATAGCAAAACTCCGAGAAAACTTACAGGTAACAATTAATAGTATATTATATACCGCGGGACTGAAGTAGTACATTTAATCCTGAAGGTAAAGTTTATGGCCCGACCGCAGGGAGGGCCATAATTTACCTGAAGGATTAAATGTACTTCAGTCGCAAGGTATATACGATACTTTTCGTACTTCCGGTATGATTTTATTAATTATTTCAATAATTTCAATCAGTTTTTTCTCTCTTCAACTCATTTAATAAACTGTCTTTAAAATAAGTTACCATAGTAACATTGCGTTGTGACAGTTATAATTACCATTCTAATTAATTATATTTTTCAATGAAATATCCCTTAAATTCGTTTGTTTGTGATTTAATCGTTCCGGGAGTTTCGTCAATATTTAATCCCGGAGGGATTAAATGTGACACTTTAGTACCTGTCACAAGGGAGTGAAGTTGTCACTTTAGGCCCGGAAGTACGAAAAAGATATTCCAATACAGAATTTAAATCAATAAGTTAACATTTAAATAATGATTATTAAGTTTTTACACAAGTTCCAACTACTTATTTTGGATAAAAATCAATTTATTGCACTGGTAAAATACATATTTAATTATTCTACTTTTCAAGTTAGTGAAACATTTTAGTGATCTTTCCGTCAATTTTCCGACGATTCTCTCAATCACAAGCCTTTCCGTCCATTTCAGTTTTGACAAGCGTCTGTAGCACCTCATTCCCAATATTCATGTTTACTACCGTTCACTGTAGTGCTTCACTATATTTTTACTTTGTCTATTAAACTTTCATTGCTTTAATACGTTCACAAATAAAAATAAAGTCCTAATTAGAAAATTTGGTTTTCAGAAGGAAAAACAAAAACTAATAAATAAGTTGGAACCAGCAAGTCTTAAGAAAACGGTTGATGAAAACAAGAAAAACAAAGCTGAGATCTCACAAAATACTGTCTCTAGTATTAATATACAAACTAATGTAAGTAAACCTCTGGGTTTTCAAGCGTCTTTTACCAGGTATTCAACTTATCTATACCAACAAAACAGATTAAAGCTCAAGATTATAAGTTCAAAGTTTGTTATAGTTTGTTTCTTGAACATCATTATTTTTCAAAATATATGGTACCTGGTAATTGGTATCTATGAATAAATAAAACTAAATAATTTATATATTTGGACAGTGGTCATTGTTTAGTCTATGGCTGCATAGATTTGTTTATGGTTAGAATTTCTGTAATTAATGTTCTTTCAGATTTTTTTCTCTAATTTTCTATTTATAATTTTTACATATGATAATATTCGAAATAAAAATCTATTACTAATGTAGTGAGAAAGTAAATTTCAAATATCTCAGAAAATGTTGTATTTTTCAATTATATTCATTTATTTCTCCTCATATTTAGGCAATTTCTCAACCAATTCATACCAACGTAAATCAATTGGATTCTGCAGACAAGACTCAAAATAATGTACCAGTAGCTGTTCGTGTTACAGAAACTCTTAATGCTGATACAATAGCAAAACTCCGAGAAAACTTACAGGTAACAATTAGAGATATTCCACTACACTTTTGGTATTAGATTTAAATCAATAAGAAAACATTCAAATAATGGTCATTCAGTTTTCACACAAGCTCTCGCTAACATTACCAACTATTCATTTTGGGTAAATATCAATTTATTGCACTTGTGAAATATATATTTATTTATTCTACTTTTCAATTCAATGATACATTTTAGTGATCTCTCCGTCAATTTTCCGACGATTCTCTCAATCACAAGCTTTTCCGTCCATTTCAGCTTTGACAAGCGTCTGTAGCACCTCATTCCCAATATTCATGTTTACTACAGTACACTGTACTGCTCCACTATATTTCTACCTTGTCTATTCAAATTTATTCGTTTTAATACGTTCACAAATAAATTCCTGATTAGAAAATTTGGTTTTCAGAAGGAAAAACAAAAACTAAAAAATAAGTTGGAGCCAGCAAGTCTTAAGAAAACGGTTGATGAAAACAAGAAAAACGAAGCTGAGATCTCACAAAATACTGTCTCTAGTATTAATAAGAAAACTAATGTAAGTAAACCTCTTATAATGTAAGACATTTTATTACAAAAAAAAACCAGAAAATGACAGTTGTGTTACATAGATTGCAAAAATAATTGGTATCAACACAGTACCTTGGAGAGTACTATAATCAGATTTCCTTTTTAAATTAATATATTTTTTTTTTAAATTAAGCAAAGATATCTGTTCAAAGCTTGTTATAGTTTGTTTCTTGAACACCATGATTTTTCAAAATATGTTACCTGATAATTGGTATCTATGAATAAATAAAACTAAATAATTTATATATTTAGACAGTGGTCATTGTTTAGTCTATGGCTGCATAGATTTGTTTATGGTTAGATGAACTTGTTTTAATTATATTAACAGTTATTATCTTTGAAGAAATCTATTTTATTTGTTTTATTATGTGAATTTCTGTAATTAATGTTCTTTCATTTTTTTTCTCTAATTTTCTATTTATAATTTTAACATATGATAAATAATATTCGAAATAAAAATCAATTACTAATGGAGTGGGAAAGTAAATTTCTAATTTCTCAGAAAATGTTGTATTTTTCAATTATATTCATTTATTTCTCCTCATATTTAGACAATTTCTCAACCAATTCATACCAACGTCGTAAATCAATTGGATTCTGCAGATAAGACTCAAAATAATGTACCAGTAGCTGTTCCTGTTACAGAAACTCTTAATGCTGATACAATAGCAAAACTCCGAGAAAACTTACAGGTAACAATTAGATATATTCCCATACACTTTAGGTATTAGATTTAAATCAATAATAAAACATTCAAATAATGGTCACTCAGTTTTTACACAAGCTCTCGCTAACATTACCAACTACTCATTTTGGGTAAAAGCCAATTTATTGCACTTGTAAAATATATATTTATTTCTTCTACTTTTCATTTTAATGATACATTTTAGTGATCTTTCCGTCAATTTTCCGACGATTCTCTCAATCACAAGCTTTTCCGTCCATTTCAGCTTTGACAAGCGTCTGTAGCACCTCATTCCCAATATTCATGTTTACTACAGTACTGCTCAAATATATTTTTACTTTGTCTCTTCAAATTTCATCGTTTTAATACGTTCACAAATAAATTCCTGATTAGAAAATTTGGTTTTCAGAAGGAAAAACAAAAACTAATAAATAAGTTGGAGCCAGCAAGTCTTAAGAAAACGGTTGATGAAAACAAGAAAAACGAAGCTGAGATCTCACAAAATACTGTCTCTAGTATTAATAAGAAAACTAATGTAAGTAAACATCTAGGTCTTCAAGCGCCTTTTACTAAATATTCAACTTAGATATATCCATGAAACAGATTGAAGCACTAGATTATAATGTGAGACATTTTATTACGAAAAAATAACAGGATACTCATTTCAGCCTGATTGCTGATCAAATTCTCATTGAGCACAGTCAATAATATCAAGACAATCCTATAATTTCTAAAAATATCACTTCCAAATCAACTTTGTATCTGGCCAACTACGACACTGTGGTCACCCTCATCATTTTAGTCCTGAGAAATTATTTTGATTGTAAACCCTACTATTTTCAATTTTAATTCGAACAGTTGTGTTATATAGATAATTTTTTTTGACATTTAATCTTTTTAAAACTGTGTATTTCTAGTCAAGTGTTCAAAAATAGCCAATTAGAAATCAGTTACACTGATAAGAGCCCCATGGGTAATTACCATTTATGTCTTAGCGTTTCCAAGGTAATTTAAAAATATTTTCTGTGAATAAGTAAACTTGTCAATTTGACAATTATAAAAAATGTCGGTTTCAAGATTTGGAAATAATACATAATACTCCTCATAATACTCCTCAAAGTACCAAAAATAATAAAAAATATTCAAATTAGGTGGAGGTAAATGTATTAAAATCCTTAAATTTGTACAAAGTTTTTATTACCACATGTCGACTAGTTTTGACTTAACAAAGTCATCTTCGGGGCGGGTAAGGTACAATTATGATGATAATTTAATATAGCAATTCGGATTCTATTCAAATAACTGTAACTTACCAGTCAATTAAAAAACTTCACACAGGACGAATAACAGCATGAATTTAAAATAAACAGAAAAAACAAGACAAGACAACAGAACTAGACGAACTAACGTTTTAAATAATTTGATCGTTAACACACTCAAGTGAAGATGATTTTTTATAATCTAAAATCCTAAACAGAGGTGGAACTTCAATAGTTGATTTTAAATTTAATGATATAGTATTTTCATTATTAATTGATTTAAAAATTTCAAAGTTCTCCAAAGCGTTCAGTCTAGTTCCATGTTCACAAACATGTAAAATTTTAAAATTGTCATCCACCACAAAGGAATGGTTATTAAATTGCAAATGTCTGTAGAAAACGGAACTATTCCTTATCAACTGTTCCTGGATTCTCAATTTAAACATCCTACCACACTGCCTTATGTTTTCAGCAGTGCAATTGTTGCAAGTCAATTTATAAACCCTACTTCTGTCAAATTGTGAAATTGAGTCTTTGGATCGAGAAAATATAGTTTTTCTACGCCCTATCTTTAAAGTACCTTGTATTTCATCGGTTTGCAGCGCTTAAAGTGGTTGTTTATGGTTACAGTGAAAAAAAGTAAAAAAGCGTTAAAAAAAGTTCCATAATGTTAACTTTATTTCACGCTTCCCATAAGCTAACACAATGAATCTTGGCTGAGCATCGAGGATGGACTTTCATGAAACTTGGAATATGTATAACTAACACAATGAATCTTGGCTGGGCATCGAGGATGGACTTTCATGAAACTTGGAATACGTATAATTGTAATTTACCGAAGGAGCTTAATTAAAATATCCCAAATTTCTATTTGAATTTTATTTTTTTGTATAGGGCTGTAGAAAAAATAATGTATGCAACATGTGCATAAAGTGTCTTTTTTCCATCGTGAAAAAAAGTACGACTCTATGCACTTGTTGCATAAATTACTATTTTATGTTTAGTGGAGTTTTAAAGGCTACTTTATATTCTGTTCTATTCTGAATAATGTTGACCAATTGATAGGAAAGTGGACCGTAGTAAAAAATGCTAACAAATTCTTGTTGTTCCCTTTTGTCTAATGCATATGAGTCATTTATTAAAAGCTTATCCATCTTTCTATTAACTAAATTGTCAATTAGAGTTGTGGAGTAACCGTTTTTAACTGCTAAAAGTTTGATTGTTTCTAATTATTTATTAAAATCATCAGGACACATTGGAATCAAAAAAAGCAGCTGAACGTATGACCTGAACGATGAAAGCTTCTGCTGAAAAGGGTGATTGCTGTCACTAGGAATAACATGAGGTGTCTGAGTATTCTTTCTATATATGCCAAAAGAAACGTGCTGATTAACCCTCTTCAAAGGTAAATCCAAGAAATTGAGAGTGTAGTTATTTTCCAATTCCAAAGTAAATTTGAGATCTATGTGTAAGTTGTTAATAAAACTTAAAAAATCACAGTTTAAAACGTTGACATCCCCCTGAAAACCGAATACCACGTCATCAACATATCTATACCAGAAAACAACATTCCTTGAGAATTGGCTATTGAAAATTTGTATCTCTATAAAGTCCATAAAGATATCTGCCAAGAGAGGAGCTAGTGGATTTCCCATACCAAGACCCTTCTTCTGTTCATAAATTTTATTATTAAACATGAAGAAGTTTTGTTGTAATACTAATGACAATAAACTGAAAACATTCTCCACCACATAGTCATCCAACGATGAATGAATCAATAAATCCCTAATGAGACCCAAGGTTAGTTCCACGGGAACATTGGTGTATAAGCTAGAATGGCGTTCGAGGGAAGTTCAATGTCTTTAATTTTCATTTACCAAATCATTAGAATTCAAAAGAGTGTGTTGGGGTTCGAAATTTAGATTATTTCTAAGGAAAAAATTTCAGCTCCCTTGTGATAAATGAACAAAGTGAGTTAATAAATGAGAGAACTGGTCTTATAGGGTGATCCTTTTTATGAATTTTTGGTAAGCCATACAATCTAGGTGTAGAGTAATTCATTGGATTAAGATTAATTGATTAAAAAAAAACCTTATAGGAAGACAAAAGAGATTTTAGTTTTCGAAAATGTTTCTAAAGGGTTACTTCTGAGTCCATTTTTATTTACTAAAGATCTATAAAGAATAATCAGTGTGTTACGCTTATCCGCTTTCACGGCAATCAAATCATTATCCTGATTTTTTTCCTTATAGAACTGATCATTCGTTTGTGGAATTTATCAGAAGTGTCTCTATTTTTTTCCCCAGGAGATGATCTTTTCGGCCAAAAAACTCCTCAAGAAATCAGCTTCATCACTATTCAATTTATTCAGAAAACATTCCATGTCAATGATTGAATTTTCAGTAATAGTGGTATTGTTGAAAATGTTAGGAGTAAATTTCAAACCCTTATCAAGAAACTCCATTTCCTCTGTGGTGACGGCAACCTCCGTCAAATTAAAAGTTCTAGTGAAGAAATCAAAATTATCTTTTAAACAAAGGGCAAAAATTTTATTGTTATTTCCCGCATTGAAATTATTAGAAATATCAATACTTAAGTTGTTTGTCAATATGTTGGAACCTCATTAAACAAATTGTCATTGAAAGAAATATCGATTTTATTCGAGTCACCTTCACCTGAATGTAAACAAACCTGCCTTCCCGACAACAACCAATTCAATTTTTAACAGATTTTTCCAAACCGAATTTTAGAATAATTTTTAGTTTTTAACTTTATTTCGCTGAGTACAAAATCCAATTCAATATTATTAAGCTTATCACAAAGAATATCATATATAATTTTTATTTTAATTCTTAACTTATCCCTCGTATAGTACCAAAAGGAAATTTGATTTTTTATTAGCTTACGCTCACATTTGTCAATAATTGAGTCCTCTCTATGTCCTCTCGTTCTGAATTTAACCCTGGCGTAGGTTGGAATAATGTCTCGCCTTAAACACTTGTTGAAAAATATGTGAGATGATGCATTCACCCTTTTCCTATGCCAATTTTCCAATTTTCGGTTTAAAATTGCCGGATTGACTAAATTCATTTCTGAAACAAATCCACTAGAGTAGGGTGATTTTTTAAGTTTTATTAACAACTCACACGTAGACCTCAAATTTACTTTGGAATTGGAAAATAACAACACTCAATTTCTTGGATTTATCTTTGAAAAGGGTTAATCAGCACGTTTCTTTTGGCATATATAGAAAGAATACTCAGACACCTCATGTTATTCCTAGTGACAGCAATCACCCTTTTCAGCAGAAGCTTTCGTCATTCAGGTCATACGTTCATCGGCTTTTTTTGATTCTAATGTGTCCTGATAATTGTGTGTGTGTGTGTGTGTGTGTGTGTGTGTGTGTGTGTGTGTGTGTG
This sequence comes from Galeruca laticollis, assembly GCA_963921935.1. NCBI lineage: Eukaryota > Metazoa > Arthropoda > Insecta > Coleoptera > Chrysomelidae > Galeruca > Galeruca laticollis. The sequence continues at coordinate 197,815,882 of OY998178.1, forward strand.
TGTGTGTGTGTGTGTGTGTGTGTGTGTGTGTGTGTGTGTGTGTGTGTGTGTGTGTGTGTGTGTGTGTGTGTGTGTGTGTGTGTGTGTGTGTGTGTGTGTGTGTGTGTGTGTGTGTGTGTGTGTGTGTGTGTGTGTGTGTGTGTGTGTGTGTGTGTGTGTGTGTGTGTGTGTGTGTGTGTGTGTGTGTGTGTGTGTGTGTGTGTGTGTGTGTGTGTGTGTGTGTGTGTGTGTGTGTGTGTGTGTGTGTGTGTGTGTGTGTGTGTGTGTGTGTGTGTGTGTGTGTGTGTGTGTGTGTGTGTGTGTGTGTGTGTGTGTGTGTGTGTGTGTGTGTGTGTGTGTGTGTGTGTGTGTGTGTGTGTGTGTGTGTGTGTGTGTGTGTGTGTGTGTGTGTGTGTGTGTGTGTGTGTGTGTGTGTGTGTGTGTGTGTGTGTGTGTGTGTGTGTGTGTGTGTGTGTGTGTGTGTGTGTGTGTGTGTGTGTGTGTGTGTGTGTGTGTGTGTGTGTGTGTGTGTGTGTGTGTGTGTGTGTGTGTGTGTGTGTGTGTGTGTGTGTGTGTGTGTGTGTGTGTGTGTGTGTGTGTGTGTGTGTGTGTGTGTGTGTGTGTGTGTGTGTGTGTGTGTGTGTGTGTGTGTGTGTGTGTGTGTGTGTGTGTGTGTGTGTGTGTGTGTGTGTGTGTGTGTGTGTGTGTGTGTGTGTGTGTGTGTGTGTGTGTGTGTGTGTGTGTGTGTGTGTGTGTGTGTGTGTGTGTGTGTGTGTGTGTGTGTGTGTGTGTGTGTGTGTGTGTGTGTGTGTGTGTGTGTGTGTGTGTGTGTGTGTGTGTGTGTGTGTGTGTGTGTGTGTGTGTGTGTGTGTGTGTGTGTGTGTGTGTGTGTGTGTGTGTGTGTGTGTGTGTGTGTGTGTGTGTGTGTGTGTGTGTGTGTGTGTGTGTGTGTGTGTGTGTGTGTGTGTGTGTGTGTGTGTGTGTGTGTGTGTGTGTGTGTGTGTGTGTGTGTGTGTGTGTGTGTGTGTGTGTGTGTGTGTGTGTGTGTGTGTGTGTGTGTGTGTGTGTGTGTGTGTGTGTGTGTGTGTGTGTGTGTGTGTGTGTGTGTGTGTGTGTGTGTGTGTGTGTGTGTGTGTGTGTGTGTGTGTGTGTGTGTGTGTGTGTGTGTGTGTGTGTGTGTGTGTGTGTGTGTGTGTGTGTGTGTGTGTGTGTGTGTGTGTGTGTGTGTGTGTGGTTACAATGGCTTCGGAAGAGATTCCATTCGCCAGATTTAATTTGTATTGCAAAAAATGATTGATTGTCATCACTCTGCCTTCACATTATATTTAATACCTAATACCTTTAACTAGTTTAAAGTCTTCTCTTTTCTTTATTCTTTATTTTCCTCTTATTACTCTTTTTTTAAATTTTTTTTCTGTTTATATATATATATATACATATATTTTTTTTTGTTTTTTTTATTCTTTATTTTTTATATATTTTTTTTAATTCATTTGGGGAATGCACAGGGGCACTTAAATTTGCTCTGGGGTATGTCAGAGCTGGACAACACAGTGGGTGTACCGAGTATAGATTAAGGGTGCAAAATAGGTTGCACACAAAGGATCTTACATATTAATTTCTAGTCTAACAATATGTGTATATAAAATTCTATAAATATACATTATTTAAACTAATCAGTTGATTTAAATTAAGTGGGTGTTGGATCAATACAGGAGAATTCTCAAGATCTTGATACAATAAATCAATTTTGTTTTGAATATTTTTACAATTTAAAATTACATGTTCCAGGTTTCCTACTTCGCTACATTCACAATACGGTGATTCGTTTAATTTGATTTTATATAAATATGCCGGGACAAGTGCGTGGTTACATCTCATCCTATATATGGTTGAGACAAATCTTTTGGTATTATCTGTTGCTGAAAACCAAGGTTTAGATGGAATATCAGTTTGTATATTTTTCTATGCTTGACCAGTTTCTTTTCTTATTGTTCTTTCCAGATTTGTTTTGTTTCGATTTCCATTAAGGATGATATATCAGTGTGAATGCACTTATATGGAGCAACATCCGCTTTGTAGATTCCTTGTTTGGCTGCTTCATCAGCTTTTTCATTCTCCTTAATCCCGCAGTGGGCTTTAATCCATATAAATTGTATTTTGACATCAAGTTCTTCCATTTTTTGATAGTCTAGTAAGATATTAGTCAGGATATAGTGTGATTTTTTTGAATAATAGATGTTTTTGATGGATTCTATCGAGCTTTTACTGTCCGAAGCTATAACATATTGATTAGTATCCCTTTCCGTAGCTTTAATATATGTTATTGCTTCCAGGATTGCAACTAGTTCTGCTGAAAAAATTGAGAAGTAGTCATTTAGCCTTAAGGATAAAGTATAGTTCTTTTTTGGATCAAAAACTGCACATGCTACGTTGTTTTCCATTTTGGATGCATCGGTGAAGATGATATTATGTTTTGGAAAACATTTTACGAATGTTTAAATATTATTTGCCTCAAATTTATCGGTATTAAGGAATAGTCCTGAAGGAATCGGCACTGTATGTGGTTATTTGTGTTGTATATATCCCTGGAATAAATAGGATCTAAATTTGCACAATAAATATCTTCTTTATATTTTTGGATTCTTGAATAGGCTTGGACGATTGTAAAACTTTTCTTGTTACTATAGTAGTTGTGTGAAAGATCCAGAATATACAGGGAGTAGATATTATTTACGAGGTCACTATTTTTGGTTATTAATTTTGCTAAAAATCTGCCAGCTAATATTTGCCTACGGAATCTTATTGGAACTTCACCAGCTTCAGCATATAAGCAATCAATTGGGGTACTTCTTAGAGCTCCTAAACAAAGTCTAATATATTTATGGATTATAACGTCTTCTTTAAATGGTATTCTGCCGCTTGGTCATAAAAAAAACATCCAAAATCTAAAATAGATCTTATAAAAGACTTATAAAGAAGCAACACTATATTTTAGTCTGATCCCCACTTGGTACCACATATCGACCTAAGTATGTTTATTCCTCTTTCGCTTTTTTTATGATATAATTTATATGTGTTTTCCACAATAATTTTTGATCTAGCCATATACCCAAGTACTTGATAGATGTGCATATGTCATAAGTAGTTTCATTTAGTTTAATTTGTTTTGGAACACACTGTCGTTTTCTTGTAAATATACAGGCCTGGCTCTTTCTTTTTGATATTGTTAGTCCATTATTTTGACACCACTTTTCCAGATTACTATATGCAATATTAAGATTGTTGCATCCTTCAGCAATGTTTTTACATTTATGATGTATACAAATGTCATCAGCATATTGTATTACTTTTGTAGTATTATTTATTATGACAGAATTTTCTAAGACCATAGTATATATTAGATACAAAGTTGGACTTAGGATACTACCTTGTGTAAGGCCAATATTCGTTGTTTTTGGACCGTCTAGTTCATTATTTATTTTCAAATATATAACACGATTCGAATAAAGATGTCTTATTTTGCTTGAGAAATTTTTTGATAGTCCCATCCCCACAATTTTTTTGTACATAATAGTTAAATCGACGTTATCGTAGGCGTTTTCCAAATCTACAAAATATGCAGGTACTGATTGTTTTTGACAAAAGGCCGAATTTATTTCACTAACCGAATATCCTATATTTTCATTGATAGAACACCCGTTTCTAATCCCTAATTGTCTTTTAGATATCTTGTTGTTAATCTCTAACCAGTGATTTAACCGTGCTTTAATCATACTTTCTACAGTTTTCATGAGACAGGATGCTAGTGATATACCTCTATATGACTGAGGTAGCTCCGGATCCCTACCATGTTTTAAAATTGGAGATACTAAAAATTCTTTCCAGTCTTCTGGAAACGTCGCTTTTGACCAAATATTGTTTATTATGTTCAATAATATTTGTTTTGCAAAATATGATAGTTTTAAGAGCATATTATAATATATAAGATCTCTGCCTGGGGCAGAGTTATTGTTATTTTTTGTGCTAACTTCTAGTTCTAGTAATGTAAATTTGCTATCCAAATTTGTACAATATTATTGTATTCCAACTCTAACTCAAATTCTGTCTCTACCCATGGCGGAGCTAATTTATTAAAAAACAATTCTGTCCAATCTCCTATTTGAACATTATTTATAGGAGGAGAATATGAATTTTTTAACATTTTAATATATTTCCATATGTCTTTTACCGGTGTGTTTTTATTAAGATTTTCACAAAATAATTTCCAAGACTCACTTTTGCTTTGTATAATTATTTTTTTTTGTATGAGCTCTGCACTTTTTAAATTTTAAGTAATTCTGTAAATTTGATTGCTTTTTAAAAGCAGGAAGGATTCTTGTTAACGTTTTATTGCATCATTGCACTTTTGATTCCACCACTTTTTATTAAAACCAGGTTTGGACCCTTTCTTCACTTCTGGAATGGCAATTTTGGATGCCTGATTTATTGCTTCTGTTATATCCGTGTATGAATTTCCTGCATTCTTTATTTGTAAAAATTCGTCTACCTTTTGTGAAAAAGAGGCCAATCTGCCCTTTTAAAATTGGGTCTATTACTTTCATTTATAGTTGGTGTGTTATTTAAATAAATGTTTATAATTATAGGAAAATGGATGGAATCCCCTAACGGTTGATCAATTACATTCCAATTACATTTTAGTGTTAAATCGGTAGAACATATGGAAATATCGATTGCCGATTTGTTTCTGCTACCAACTCTTGGAATTATTGTTTCTGAGCCATTATTGATAAAGTTTAAGTGACATCTTCAATAGCAGAAATATGTCTGGAACCGTCAGAATCTATATAACTACATCCCCAAGCATAGTGACCTCCGACAAGAAAGGGTTTGTCAAGACTATTAAAAAAATTCTTCCACTTTTCTTCACTGATGTTGTTTTTTGGTTTTGAATATATGGAGCAAATATTTATATTAGTTTTGTGGTCTATTCTAACTCTCACAGACACGCACTCCAACTCATCAATTTTAAAGAATGAATTGTTTTGTGAATACTCAATATTTTTTTTAATAATATGGCTACTCCCCTGTACCCATCATTGCGATCTGACCTAAAGATATTGAACCCACTTATAATAAAATTTGATGATTTTTTTAACCAAGTTTCTGATATCAAGGCTACATTTATTTGATAATCAAAAAAACATTTTTCAAAGATTCCTTTTTTAAATATAATAGAACCGGCGTTCCATTGTAGAATGTCATCTAAAATTTGAGTTATTATTTGTTTTAACTTATTTTATATTTCCTTATCTTTCAGTATCGACCCATCAGTATAAGTTAATATGTCTTTAATAAGTATTATTAGAGATTCACAAGTTTTGTTAATTTTTGTTTCATTATAGGTTTTCTTTTGATTGTTAGATTGGTAGTTAGGAATATTAGGATAATTAAAATGAAAAGGTTGGGATTGTATACTTGGTACCGATAGAATTTCCCTATGTTCTTGTCGCAAATCTTCGTCAATGGGAGTATATAGCTCTAGACGTTTTTTTTTAAATTAACTGTATATCTGTTACCTGTATTTGTCCTAGATACACTTGAATAACTTCTCTCAACTTTTTTGGATGCTTCAACATAAGAGATATTTTCTCTTACCATAGATTTTTTTATGTTTTTTTGTCTTTGGAACTCTTCACACTTGTTTTTTTCTGTGGCTAGATGGTTTTCATTGCAAAATAAGCAATTTATATCCGTTTTTGTACATTCATCATAATTATGTGATTCTCCGCATTTTTTGCATCTTTCTTTTGATCTACACTGTACACTGATATGACCATATCTTAAACACTTATTACACTGAACTACTTTAGGTATGTATTGTTCCACCTCGTATACTAATTTTTCAATTATGACTCTATTGGGTAATGTTTGCCCTTTGAAGGTTACTATGATAGTTTTTTCTTACAATTCTTATTACATGTGACACTTCAAAATTATATCCTAACTTTGGTTTAATTATTTCTTTTAATTCCTCTTCGCTTAGCTCATTATCAACTTGTTTAATTACACGTTTTTTGTGATTATAAAAAACCGGAATGTAAATATCTTATTCTTTTTCTGTTAAAGACGTAGCTTCTATCAACTTATTTGCACTTGAATATGAATTTAATTCTACTTTAATTTTTTTTGCTCCAATAATTGACATATTGATAATATTATTTTTTATTTCTGGAACTGCATTCATGATTATCCTTGCAGTTGCTATTTTATGTAAGTTTCCTATATTCTCTTTTTTACTAAGAATATAAACGAAATACGGGCCACTATCAATAGAGCTATATTTATTGACAAAATTATTTATATCTCTTTTTTGCGTCCTACTAATTATTGTGTTGTTGTTAGTTTCATGGTCGGAGTTTTTGCCTTTGTTTTCTTTGTTCTTATTATTATCAATTGCATGTTTTGTTATATTTTCAAAAAAAAAATACTAATATGATCATTACTTACTTTATCATTACTTCCTTTGTCTAAAGTTGGGTTTTTTTTTGTTACCTTACCGTTCGAGGAGCTATCATCAATATTCATAACATTATTATTTTGTTGATCATTTTTACAGAAACCTAAAAATCCATCCTGAATTCCCGAGATCTTCGTCGGATTGATTACTCATCTTATTTTTACACTAACTAAAATTACTTCAACTTATTTATTTTCACTAATGTGAATTTAATTTATTCTTCAAATCTACTCTCTATCGCACTCCGTTAAACACGTCTATGTACTACGACGAGTACAACTGTACTCAGTCCTGATAATTTTAATAAAGAATTAGAAACAATCAAACTTTTAGCAGTTAAAACAGTTACTCCACAACTCTAATTGACAATTTAGTTAATAGAAAGATGGATAATCTTTTAATAAATGAGACAAATGGGAACAACAAAAATTTGTTAGCATTTCTTACTACGGTCCACTTTCCTATCAATTGGTCAACATCATTCAGAATAGAACAGAATATAAAGTAGCCTTTAAAACTCCACTAAACATAAAAACTATCTTTTCTCGAAACAAAGACCCAATTTCACAATTTGATATAAGTGGGGTTTATAAATTGACTTGCAACAATTGCACTGCTGAATACATAGAGCAGTGTGGTAGGAGGTTTAAATTGAGAATCCAGGAACATTTGACAAGGAATAGTTCCGTTTTATTCAGACATTTGCAATTTAATAACCATTCCTTTGTGGTGGATAACAATTAAAAAATTTTACATGTTTGTGAACATGGAACTAGACTGAACGCTTTGGAGAACTTTGAAATTTTTAAATCAATTAATAATGAAAATACTATATCATTAAATTTAAAATCAACTATTGAAGTTCCACATCTGTTTAGGATTTTAGATTATACAAAATTATCTTCACTTTAGTGTGTTAATGATCAAATTATTTAAAACGTTAGTTCGTCTAGTTCTGTTGACTTGTCTTGTTTTTGCTGTTTATTTTAAATTCATGCTGTTATTCGTCCTGTGTGGAGTTTTTTTAATTGACTGGTAAGTTACAGTTATTTGAATAGAATCTGAATTGCTATATTAAACTTTGTTAAGTCGAAACTAGTCGGCATGTGGTAATAAAAACTTTGTATGAATAATAAAAAATATATTTGGAAACTCTCTTTGGATTTTCGTGAATTTATAAATTATGAATTAAATGGAAAACGAACTGAGGAAGAGCTGGCATTAATATTAAAAGATTGGGCAGTAAATATGAGAAAAAAGTTTGGATCTGAATTTAAAGAATCTACTGTTAAAACGGTATGGAATGTTACGAGCAAATTGGTACAAGAAAAGTTTTACAACAAATATAAAACAATAATAGATTCGTTCAATAGCGTAATATTCAAACAAGCGCGGAATGCTCGTGACGCGACAAGAAAAGTATTGCAAGCGGACTCCACAAAACGCAAAAACAGTTCTTTGCCATTAATTTCATTTGAAACAAGAAGTATTATAAACTTGTGGAATGAAAATACTCCAGAAGGCCTTCAGCGCAAATTTTACCACATTGCCGCCGTTGAATTAGCTTGGAGAGTAGTTGAGGCCGTTGCTTGTTTGGTAGATTTTTTTTAGTCTAGAAAAAAAGCCATAATAATGACGGTTCTTTAAGCAACCGGGTAAAATATATCCCAATTTTTATCAAAACTTGTCAAGGGGGTCCAAAAAGTTGCACTGAGAGTAAATGGCTAGTGGAAATATATGTCCAGTTAGAGTATTTTAAAAATTCATTTCTAAAAGGGGATCTAATGTTACATCTAACAGATTTTTTCTAAGGCCAAACCGTCATTGGAAAACGGTATGACAACATGCCACTTGGTAAAAATGTAATAAATGAATGGACAAAATCCTCTGCCGAAGCCATTGGTTTGGATACAAAAAAAAAATACCAATCACTCTAACAGATCCTTAGCGGTCAGTCAATTGGCTAAAAGTGGTGTTCAAGAGCAACAACTATTAAAAATAACACATCATCTGCTTCTACATTTACTTTTAATACTTGTTCATTTTCTAATTGTGTAATTAATAAATAATTATTTTTTAAATATTTCTAAAATTTATTTTGATAAAAAATGATCTTGCCGAATATACCTCGAACATTGATAAGTATTAATAATTTTGCCATAACTTTCCTCAAGCATGTTGCTTTGAGGTAACAACCCTCCGCCTTCGGCGCCGGGTTGTTACCAAACAACACGCTTTCGAAAATCTATGACAAAATTATTGCAAATTGTCAATGTTCTTAGTATATTATAGCTGATAAGAAAAATAATTGGTCCCAACACAGTACTTTGGAGAATACCATAATCAGACTTCCTTACATTAAATTAGTAGATATACTTATTTCAAAAATTGAACAAAGATAACTGTTTAAAGCTTGTTAGAGTTTGTTACTTGAATATCATGATTTTTTCCAATTACACAGGGTGTCCACGGATGGGGTATCCTATAGATGAAAAATGTTTAAATATTACTTTTAGTGAAAAATGTCCATTCTTGATAAAAAGTTTTCCTTGTTCTGTAACCCCATAAAATGAAGTAAAACTCAAGTTCTTCAAAACATGCCTCATTTTATTGCCGGTTTTATGAAAACCGTATGAATTTTTGCACTTGGAAAATAATTTATTAATCTAGTGAGTGACGTTTACGATGTACGATGTCATTATTTAAGAAATATTTGACAACACTGTTAACTATTCAAGAATTATAATCACTATCAAAAATAACAATACAGAATAATATTGTAAGAAACGCTAAGTAAACAAAAAACATCTATTCAATGTATCCTCCCCCAACTTCAAAACATCTCTCAATTCTCTTTCTACATTCTTTGTAAGTATTTCGCAGGATTTCTGGGGTAATATCGTTATCAATGATAGCTCGTTTCAAGTCTTCAATATTATGGTTTAAATTATTTGCGTAAACTTTTTGTTTTAAGTTACCCCATAAAAAAATCTAAATTAGTTAAATTGAGGGATCGGGGCGGAAAAAATATTGGTCTCTCTAATTAGCAAAGTCGAATGTAACGAACATCCATCATGTTGAAAGTAGATTTTACGCCTTTACTCCAAGGGAATATTTTCTAATTCAGGTATTAAGAAGTTGTTCAACAAATACAAATATACCTCCTGATTTAATGTATCTTCCAGAAAATACGGTCCGATTATTCGATCCGGTTAAACCGCACACCAAACATTAACTTTTTTAGCAAATTGACTATTACAAATAATCCTGTACATCGAGTTTTCACTAGCCAATATCGACAATTTTGGGAAGAAACGACTCCGTTTGTTGTAAACGTTGCTTCATCAGAAAACAAAATATTATTGTAAAAGAATCGGATATGCATAAGTTGTTCACCAATCATCGCACAAACGTTTAACCTTGTGTCATAATCATAATCTTGTAAGGTATGAATAAATTTCGGTTTCAATGGATGAATTTTGTAATGCGTAAATATTTTCTGTAGGTGACTCTTGCAAAAACCAACCTCCACTGCTCTTTTTCATAGACTCAACTTGGGATTTTCCCTTAACAAATGCACAGCTAGTGCAGTAGCTGCATCATCCTCCTCAACGTACGCCTTTTTCAATTTATATTTGTCTCATCAAACTTCTTCATTAATTTTTTTAATCCACACCGCGTAATAGGTACATCTGGATATTTTTCGTGAAATTTTGCAATTGCATACTGGTACGAAACTTCCCCAATACCATAAAACTCTTTGATGAATAGTTAACATTGTTGTCAAATATTTCTTAAAGATTGACAATTTGAAAATTATTAATAAAAGTTGACAGTTACTTGGTACATCGTAAACGTCACTCACTAGACTCATAAATTATTTTCGAACTTCGTGCAAAAATTCATACGATTTTCATAAAACTGGCTATAAAATTTCATTTTATGGGATTTGAGTGTCAAAATAATTGTAACTATCCAAACAAACCTGTTGACTGTTGTGTGGCAATACTGCCTTGTAAAAAGGAATCAGAGTCACAAGTTGTCAAATGTCAGCGTTTTTGATAATATGGTTGAATGAACACGTTTCTTATATATCTTTTCGTTTAATTAAAAAATGCAATAAAGTTGTTTTCCAGTGGCTGTTATTTATTGCTTCCTTACAATTGGTTATGGGCCCAGGTCAGTAGGCATAAAAATTATCAACAAGTAATAACAGTCGCTGATGAAAGTATTTAAAGTGTAAAACGTGGTCAAGAGAGAGGTTAAGTAAAAATACAAAGAACCAAAATGAATAGAACAACAAAGTGAAAATAAATATGAAATTATTCCATTCAATGGTAATAATTTCGATAACTGGAAATTCAGAATCGAGGTAGTACTAATCAGAGCTGATGTGCACAGTGTGTTGCAACCAATTAATGAAGAAGATAAAAATGAGGAATGGTACAAGCAAGATAATAAAGCAGAAAATATAATTGTGCATTGTATTGGAGATTCGCACCTAGAATACATCAAAGACGTAAGAAATACCGCGAAAATTATAGAAAAATTGGAAAGTGTTTTCGCAAAACGTAGTACGTTCTCGAAATTCTTTTTAATCAATGAATTAGTAAATTTGAAGTATGATATACAAGATTTGCAACAACATTTTTCAAAACATGACAAAATAATTAGAGAACTTAAAAGTTTAGGAACCGTTTTCTCACAGTCAGATATGGCATGTTTTCTATTATTGTCGATGCCAGTTCAGTATGAAAATATTGTCACAGCAATTAGAACCATAACAGATGAGAATAATTTGAATTTGGATGCTGTAAAGAAGAGATTATTGAAATTTAAAGATAATAAACAAAATACCATAAAAGTTGAAGAAAGTTCCAGTTCAGTTCCAGCATCTAAATCAAATATAAAATGTCATTGTTGTGGTAAAACAGGGCATTTACAAAATGTATGCGGTTTGAAATGTTACAAATGCAATAGATTTGGGCACAAGGCTAACAGTTGTAGAAGCAGACAGAAAAACTCAGATGTCCTTCAAGCTAATTTTTCGAATTCAGGTGAGGCACATACATCAAACAATACAAAAGATGAGGAAGTATAATTTTATACATCTTTAGAACAAAATCAAGATGTTGTCGAATTCGAGCACATCACCTGGTATGTGGATTCTGAAGCTACTCATCATTATATCAACAGTGAAGAATTGTTGGTGAATAAAAGATATTTCAGTGAACCAAAAATGATACAATGCTAGCGATTTGTTCAGGAGACTTAAAAGTAAAGAGTGTTGTTAATAAGAGAAAAATGTGTATAACCTTAAAAGATATTTATTGTGTTCCTGAGTTAAGAGTAAATTTACTTTCGATTTCTAAAATAAAAAAATCAGGGTTCAGGGCCGGATTAAGATTTACAAGGCCCGGGGCTAAAATAATGACGGGCCCGCTTAAGGAATTCGGAAACCCGAAAAAACAAGAGTAATAAAAGTGATAGACATTTCCAATAAATTAATTATACCACATATTTCCTCTACAAATAATTATTACATACATATTATCTCAAAAGTATTGATTATAACTACATTTTAGAATTTCAGTAACAATATATACATTTATATGCTCTTTTGAGTACTACATGAGAAAGTCATTAGAATTTTTTTCTGCACTTTTGAGCTATGAAATTTTGAACGAGCTCTTCAGAATCTATTGTTCTAAATAATTCACTTTCAATTTTCAGTCTGGCCAGTGCTGACAGTCTTCCATCTGCCATGTTTGCGCGATGAAGATCTTTAACTCTTTTTAAAGTTGAAAATGGTCGCTCTGCTTCACAGTTAGCGATATGTATTGTAACATATATACGATAAGCTATATAGGTATTGGGAAACACATCAATCATATTAAATTTTACCATCCAATTTAAAATTTTCACAGGATTTAGACTTGTGTTATCTGTAGTGTGAAGTGAATCGCTGCTTATTTTTACTAGAGGAATAAATTGTTTAAGCTCACCTGAAAAATGATCGTTCAAGTCACTCGAAAAAGTTTTCACTAAAAATTTGGCCTTCTCATCGATAATATCATCTTCCATCACGTGCAGCTTTAAAAGAAACTCAAACGTATTTACTATATGCGAATAAGCTTCACTCCTCTTCTCTAATTCAGCAGTGAGTTTGCCAATGATAACATAATATGTATCAACACGAAATCTATCAGCCCCTGTTAAAGTTTCAGTCGTGGTAGATCCATCGGGTAGCTTCTTCGTTATTTTTCTTTTTTTGCGTCTGAATATTCTGCAATCACAAAGTCACCAAGGTTTTTTGCTACCCCTTCAAAATTTGGAAAATTATTACGTAAATCTTTGACAAAATCTGCCAGAGATAGAAGCATATTATTTGCCGTGCACAAGTCTAACTACTTTTTGGATATATTTGCTGACACTATCAAATCTATTTAGAACAGAATCCCAAAATACCGTCATGAAGGCATTTTCAAACACCGTCATTTTTTGTGCTAGTGAACGGGCTTCTTGGCGAACATCAGCCTTTTGTGATTCATCTTCACCTATGGTGACAAGTGCTTGATATATACATTTATAGTTTTATTTCAAAGCTTTTGCAGCGTTACTACGACGTGACCACCGAGTCGTAGACAAGCTTTGCAAATGAGCCTTACACGCTGCCATTAGAATTTCCCATCGCTGCGTAGAACAAGTGAAAAAAGTATAAAATCTCTGAAGTAAGCCAAAAAAAATTATGGCTTGAATACATTCCTCTACACTACATTCACCAACCAAATTGAGAGAATATCCGATACACGGAATGTAGAAAGCTAGATCGTTCAATTCTTTTATATGTGCTTGTAACCCTTGGTATTTTCCTGACATAAAATTAAAAAAATAATAGCAATACGTTAGATTAGACATCAAAAAATACAGAATGATTTCCAAATGATGGAGCCCTCTTGGACCTGGGGCCCGGGACTATGGCCCCCCCAAGCCCGTAGCTTAATCTGGCCCGGCCAGGGTTCAAAATAGTATGTGCTCCTGGCACCATTACAATTGAAAAGGAAAATAAAATGTATGCTTTAGGTGAATGGGTTAATAATTTATATAAAATCAAATTTGAACAGAATAAAGAAACCAACAATGCAAATTTAGCTGTAAAGTCAAGTGAATTGTGGCACAAAAGGTATGGTCATTTGAATTATGACTCATTATGGAAAATTAATAATTTGAATTTGGTTAATTGTTTTGATTTTTGTAAAAATAACAAAAATAGAGATTTGTGTGAAGTATGTATGTCTCTCATATGGTTTAAAAAGAAATACACCTAAAAGAATATTAGAGTTAATACACACTGATGTTTTCGGTCCTATTACTCCTACTTCTCACAATGAAAATGGATATTTCGTTACTTTTATTGATGATTATTCAAGGTATACAATGATTCATGCTATTAAAACAAAAGATCAAGTTCTAGATTGTTTGAGACATTATGAAGCAAGCAGATTAGGTGTGATAATGGGAGTGAGTACAGTTCAAATAGTTTTAAAGATTTTTGTTGTAAAAAGGGTATTGAAATTTCATATACACCTCCTTATACACCACAATTAAATCAAACTCTGTTAAATATGGTAAGAGCAATGATAATGCAAGATGGATTAGACAAAGCTTTTTGGGAAGAGGCAGTTCTAACTGCCGCATATATAACAAATCGAACCCAGTCATGTATAGATCAAAATAAAAGTCCTTTTGAATTATGGTGTAATAAAAAACCTAATGTTTCTAACATGCGTGTTTTTGGTTGTGTGGCCTATGCCAAGGTACCTGACAATTTAAGAACAAAACTTGATGATAAAAGTATAAAGTGTATATTTGTTGGATATACAGAAAATGTTTATAGATTATGGCAAAAAGAAGAAAACAAGATTATTCATAGCAGAATTGTAATATTTGATTAAAGCAGGTTTATGAATATGAAGTTAATTTACGAAATAATGAATTTGAAGAGGAAGAAGAAGAATTTGTTGAAGATTCAAGAACAAGAGAACAATTAGATTTTTTTTTTCACTATTTATTGACAATCAGAATGAAATACAATCTATAAGTCAATTTGCTGGCTAGTACAATAAAATTAACAATACATATTGTACATCTGTGGCGTGGAGAGGTGGGGCATCCAATGATGCTTCCTCAGTTTACTCGGAGATCTAGTGGCCAGATTCTTCTGAGTCTTCTGTTGAGGGTAGGTTGTAGTAGTGGTTGTAGCATTGGATTTGGATGGTCTTCTAGTCTGTTGTGATGCTTGATGTTATTTTCTTGAATTACGTTTTTCACATATGGAATCTTGAGGTCGTTATGTAAGGTTCTGTTTGACACATACCATGGTGAATTTGCCATGGATCGGATTATTTTTGACTGGGCTCTCTGGATGATGGAGATATTGGAATTACTTGCGCATCCCCAAAGTTCTGCACCATATGTCCATATTGGCTTTAATACCGTTTTGTAAATCAGTAGTTTGTTATCTATTGAGAGTATGGAGTTTCTGCCTATAAGCCATTGGATTTCTTTAATTTTTAAGTCTAGCTGTTTCCTTTTTTTTACTATGTGGTGTTTCCAGGTTAGTTTTCGGTCAAAGTGGAGTCCAAGGTACTTAACTTGATTGCTCTGGGGTATTCTCACTTGGTTAATGTTGACTGGTGGGCAGTTCCCTTTTCGGAGTGTAAATGTTATGTGATTAGATTTTGACTCATTTACTTTTATCTTCCATTTTTCCAACCATACTTCCATCATATTTAGATGGTCCTGTAAGTAGTTGGATGCTATCACTGGGTCTGAATGAGTTGCAAAAATGGCAGTATCATCTGCAAATGTTCCAATAGTAGTGTTGTCAGTTGTGGGTAGATCATGCGTGTATATTAAATATAGGAATGGTCCTAGGATACTTCCCTGTGGAACGCCTGAGTGAATTATCATATTGTCTGAGTTTTCTTCATTTACTTTTACTGTAAACTCTCGTTGATGGAGGTAGGCTTCTATGGCTTTGTAATAAGGACCTGGGAGAATTGTTTTTATCTTGCAAAGTAGACCTGGGTGCCAAACTTTGTCAAAGGCTTGGCTAATGTCTAAGAAGGTGGCTGTGCAATATTGTCGGTTTTCTAGGGATTCATTAATGGTGTTAACTATACGATGGCATTGTTGTATTGTTGAATGGTTTTGTCGGAATCCGAATTGATGACTTGGTAACCAATTTTGTGGGTTTAGCTCTGTGTTGATTTTGTTTAGAATAAGACGTTCGAGTAATTTTGCAATTGTTGATATTAAACTTATGGGGCGGTAAGAATTGACATCTGTTTGGTTTTTCCCAGGCTTCAGTATCATTATGATTTGACCAATCTTTAGTGGTTTTGGCCAGTAGTTTAGTCTCAGTATTGCGTTGAAAATATGTAGCAGCTTGACTAGTCCTTTTTTAGGTAGTTCCTTTAACATTTTCGCTGTTATTAGGTCTATTCCTGGTGCTTTTTTTGGATTTAATGTGCCAATAACTTCTTTTATTTCTTTTGATGTAATAATTATTGTTTGATGTGTTTGTAGTGGTTCGCCAAGGATTTGGTCTACTTCTTGAACTGGAACATTATTTTGTGGTGTAAAAACTTCAGATAGATGCTCAGCAAAGAGGATGGCCTTCTCTTTATCACTTCTAGCCCATGGTCCTGGAGGTGTTGAATATTTCCGTATTGGGGGTGATGTTGGTACAGGCTTTCTTTTGCTTTTTATTGGCTTCCATATAGAGTTGTCTTAACTCTGTAGGTTTGATATATAGCTGTTAAACGATTCATTTTTTGTTTCAAGTAGTTTTAGTTTTAGTTTGTTACTAATTTGGTTATATTTTGTTCTATTTGCTGGAGTATGTGTTCGTTGCCATAAGGATCTCGCTTTTCGTTTTTCAGCCACTAGTTTTTTAATTTCTAGGGGTATGTTGTTTTGTTGTTTTTTTAGAATATTTATGGGTGTTGCTGTTCTGGCGGCATGTTGTAGTATTTTTATAAATTTTTCACAATCTTCTTCTATTTCAGTTGGTTCTTTCAATCTTGTTGAAAGGTCTACGGTGTCTTGAATAATTTGCCGGTAGGTGTCCCAATTCGTTTTCCAGTTGTGTAGTTTGGGCTTAGGGTCTTTTGTTATAACTGTAGTGCTTATTGTGGCTATTATAGGACTATGATCGGATGTCAGGTCATAACTTGATATTATGTCTGTGTATGTTGTTGAGATTCCATTTGTTATTAGGAAGTCTAGTAGATCTGGGAGTTTGTTGGGATCAGTTGGCCAGTAAGTTGGTGTGCCAGTAGAAAGAAATGAATAATTGTTGTTGTGTAGTACTTGAGCTAGTTCCCTTCCTTTTGTTGTTATAATTCTTGAACTCTTGAACCCCACATCATGTGCTTACTGTTGTAATCTCCCCCAGCTATAAATTTTGGACCTAATGTTTGGAGAAATTCCTCATATTGTTCTCTTTTTATATTGTGGCGCGGTGGACAATATACAGCTGTAATAGTGAGGTTGTATGGAAGTGTTTCGACTCTTATCGACGTTGCTTGAATGTGAACTTCCTCATATTTTAACAGTTCATAGTGCTTAATCTGGTTTTTGATTAGTATAGCAGTCCCACCATGGGCTGTACCATCAGGGTGATTAGTAAAGTATAGTTTG
Organism: Galeruca laticollis; assembly: GCA_963921935.1. Taxonomy (NCBI): domain Eukaryota; kingdom Metazoa; phylum Arthropoda; class Insecta; order Coleoptera; family Chrysomelidae; genus Galeruca; species Galeruca laticollis. The sequence continues at coordinate 197,833,088 of OY998178.1, forward strand.
TATTTCGGAATATTGAAGTAGCTACGGTTTGTGAAATGAGTTTCGCTAATTAACAATACATCAATGAAATTTGTTTCTAGGAATATTTTTATTTCCTCTTTATGTTTTAGAAGGCCATTGGCATTCCATTGTGCTATTCTTATGTACTTAGCCATTACTATTTAATTTTGTTGATGAGCGTGGTCATCATGCTGAGGACCATACCATTTTGCTGTATGAGTTGGTTGAATAAGTTCCTAAATTCATCCAAGAATTTGTTTAACACCATAGTTGTATCTGTCTCTTTCAATGTTTCAGCGTAGCTTTTGCCCGTAGTTGTTTGTTGTATGTTTCTGGCATATGTCTCGTTGTTGTAAATTGGAGGTACTGTTGATTGTTGCCTATTATTTTTAGTGTTTCCTTTTGATATTTTTAGGTAGTGTTCACAACCCCTATAGTTAGCAGGGTGATTTCCTCCACATAAGGCACATTTTGCCAGCGTGTCTCTGGTTTTACTACATGTAGTAGTATTATGTGATCCTCCACATTTTACACATATATATGGTTTATTGCAGTACGATTTCGAATGACCATACTGCTGGCATCTTGTACATTGTATTATATTGTTTCTCTGAGTGCGAGGGGGTTCTATTTGTACCACCCTGTTTTGCAGGCCTGTTATTTTATAGATATCTTTATTGTTTTGAGCAGGTTCTAGATCCACAAAGAACAGGTTTAGCGGTTCTTTAGTTGTTCTATGTAGTACATTAGTAATATTTCTTACTGTATGTCCTAGTTGCGTCAATTCGCTTTTTATGTCTTCTAGATTTGTTGAGTGACGTAGATATCTTATAACTATCCTGTATGCTCTTTCTTCTTTTAGTTGGTAAGTATGGTGATATATATTCTTTTCTCTAAATTCCTTGACAAGTTTTCTGTAGGTGTCTGACGTTTTACAGTTTATCTTGACGACATTATTGACTAAGGTTTTAGTTTGGTAATCTTGTTTGTTGACTATTTCTTCGATTCTTTTCACCATTTCATTGTAATTTTGCACTCCGTGAACAAATATTGGTGGAGTTTTTAAAACATTGGTACTTGCCTCTTTTGCATTGTTTGCACCATCTGGTTCATTTGGTAATTCTTGGAATTTATTGCTAAGTGTAATTGTATTTTCAGTTGTCTTTTGTTTATTATTGCACACTTTCTTTCTTTTGTAACTTCTTATTACTTGCCATCAATTGCTGTTTGTCTCATTTACTTCTTCTTCATCCTCGCTAGTGGATGTCATTCTTTGTATATGGTGTCCCCTCTCTTCATTGTTTGCGCAAATATTGTCTAACATTGGTGGTGGTCCCTGGTTGGTTGTAGCATAGTTTAAATAGTTTTGAGATGACATTGGTTGATTTATCATAACTGCATTTGAGGGAGTGTACATTTGTGGCTGGTATTGTATTGCATTGTTTGAGTGTTGTATTTGGCTATTTAATTGTGGATAACCATGTATATTAATGTGTTGATGAATTGGTTGCCCGTTATTATCATATCCGATAAGGTTCCCTGGAGAAAACATTTTGTTGTGGTGTTTTTTTTTATCACTAACACTTAAGAACTTGTTTTATTGTCTATTAATCACCGCAAAAAATTATCATTTATTATCACCGCAAAATTTAACATTATCGTTGTCGGATTCTCGCAGCGCTTCGAATATTTGTCGGTACGTCTTTACGCTACGAAATCTAAAACGAAACTAACAATTAGATAATGATAATAATAACGAAAATGGTGATGAAAATAACTGGAACAGAAGAAAATAGTAGACCATGAAGAGTAAAGAAACTACCAAATAAATATAATTACTGAGCTAGATTGTACAAAGTTTGATGATATAGATATAAGTTGCTTGGCTTTGTTAAGTGGATTATCAGATGTATCAATGTCATATGCAGAAGCAAAAGAAAGTTGCCAGTGGAGTTCATGGAAACAAGCAGTTACAGATGAATTAAATGCATTGGAGAATAATAATACATGGAATATGTTGATAAACCAAAGAATGAGAAGATAATTAGCAACAGATGGGTATTTACAGTTAAAAAAGGAGAAAACGGTTCTCCTATATATAAAGCTCGCTTAGTTGTACGTGGTTTTGAACAAAATAAGTTTGATATTGGGTCTCAAATTCATGCCCCAGTAGCAAAATTGTCTACTCTGAGAACTTAGTGTCAATTTGTAACTACTACAAGTTAACAATAATGCAGTTAGATGTTAAAAATGTTGAAAGAAAAGATTTTTGTGTAGATTCCCGAAGGTCTAGATGTATCACACACTGACAAAGATAAAATATGTTTAATGAATAGATCTATGGACTTAGACAAGCACCAAAAGCCTGGAACGAAAAATTCAATGAATTCATGTTAATGCAAAATTTTAAAAGATCTAAGTCAGATTATTGTTCATATAATTTCATTAATACAGATATAAGATGTCATTTACTTCTGTACGTTGATGACATTTTAATAGGTTGTAATGAGAATAGGTTTTTAAGTAATTTAAAGTCAAAGTTATCTGAATATTCCAAAATGAATAAAATTAATGATGAATATAATATCTTGGGAATAAAAATTTGCAGAGATCTTGAAAAACAAATCATAATCATTGACCAAATATCATCAATTGAAAACTTAGTTAAAAGATATAATGTTGAAGAAGCTAAAACGTTCAGAACACCAATTGAAAAGAATTTGAGTTTAAAAAGAGAAAATGATGGAAGTGTAAATACTAACTTACCATATCAGGAATGATTAGGCAGTGTTATGTATATAATGTTGGGTACAAAGCCTGTTATTTGTTTTAGTGTAAGTTATTTTGGATAATTCCAAAGCTGTGCTACTGTTGAACACTTTAAGCATCTTTTAAGAGTTTTAAAATATTTAAAATCCACTATTAATTATAAAATGTACTTCTGCTGTTCTGATGCAAGTTTAATTGGTTACACAGATGCTGATTGGGCAAATGATGTAACTGATCTATTAACGGATACTGTTTTAAATTATTTGACTGTTTGATATCATAGTGCTCGAAGAAGCAACCTTTAGTTACTTTATCAAGTACTGAATCAGAGTTTGTATGTAGCAGTTTGTGCAGCCTCATGCGAATTGCTTTATGTTAAAAATTTATTGTTGGATCTAGAAGTTGATTTTATTTTGCCAATTACATTGTTTGAAAACAATCAATGTACAATAAAGTTGCTAAAAAACTTTGAAAATAATAAGGGGTGCAAACATATAGAAGTGAAGTTACATTTCGTTTTAGATTTAATTGAGTTATAAAAATTGAATATATTTGCTCTGGTGAACAGTTGGTGTTATGTTTACCAAATCGTTATCTTATGAAAAAGTCAATTATTTTGTGAATAAGTTAAATTTAAAATAAGTCTTATGTTGATTGGGAGGTCGCCAAGAACGTTATCACAGCACCGGCGATTGAATGGGCAATAAAATCATTTCAGCCCTTCAAATCTCCCGGTGAGTATGGCATCTTTCCAGCTCTGCTACAAAACGGACTGGAATTACTTATACCCATCCTCATTAAATTGTATAGAGCTAGTCTGGCGTTGAATTATATACCACCCAGTTGGTTGGCGGCTAGGGTAGTATATATACCGAAAGTGGACCGCACAGACCCACACCCTAAATCGGTCAGACCAATTAGACTAACATCTTTCCTGCTTAAAGGACTTGAAAGAGTACTGGACTGCCATATCAGGCAGGTAGCTTTATACAGCTCCCCCCTGAGCATCCACCAGTATGCTTATCAAACAGGCAAATCAACTGATTTAGCATTACATAACCTTGTTGAGAAAATCACACAATCCCTTAACAATGAGGAGATTGCGGTGGCCATTTTTCTCGACATCGAAGGAGCATTCGACAATGCACTACCGGCCTCCATTGGTTCAGCTTTGACTGAAAAGGGCATTAAACCAACGATTACCGGCTGGATATATGCCACGCTCACTAATAGAACAGCCACTACATCTATTCAAGACGAAGCCATTAGCTTTAAGGTTTCCAGGGGCTGCCCGCAAGGTGGAGTGTTATCTCCCCTTCTGTTGTCACTCCTGATGGATGATCTGCTTGGTACTCTCGTGGGAAGAGGGGTAGAACTGCAAGCGTATGCAGACGACTTTGTCATTCTGGCAAGAACCAAGTCAGGACGGGTTGCACATAATACCCTCCAAAGGACTTTGGACGATGTCTACAGTTGGTGCCAGAGGGAACAGATGTCTGTTAACCCTGGTAAAACTGTAATAGTTCCCTTCTCTAGGAGAAGGAATTTGGCGGACCTTCCGCCACTTTCCTATAATGGTGAGGTTATTCCATTTGCAGCGGAAGTAAAATATTTGGGGATCATCCTAGATAAAAAACTTACTTGGAACGCTCACTTGGAAAAAGTCATCCATAAGGCCAGACTTTCCTTGTGGACATGTCACAGGATCTGCGGAAGATCTTGGGGCTTGGGTCCCAAACAAATCCATTGGATATATGTGATGATTGTTAGACCAATGATCACATATGGAGCCATTGCTTGGTGGTCAAAAGCTTTATAGAAAACGGCCCAAGCAAAGCTCTCTGGCATACAGAGACAGGCTAGTTTGGCTATGACTGGTGCCATCAGCACCACACCATCAGCAGCTATGGAAATCCTCCTGGACCTTCCTCCTCTCCACATACTTCTGGAAAAGGAGGCCAGATGGACAGCATATAGAATTGTGCATATTTCTAAATGCACAAAACAGGCTTATACAGAGCAAAGTAGAATGCTAGCGGCCACTTAAAGTTATAGTATTCTGGAAATGACCTCTGATATAATGTCCCCAACAGTAAACTATAATCTGCCTTATACCGTCCTATTTCCAAATAGAGATGAATGGGTCCTCCGCAAGGATGAACTCTCAAGAACAGACATCTGTTGGTACACTGATGGATCAAAGACACCCTCAGGCTCTGGTGCGGGTGTATACGGGAGAAGACCTAGGACAGAAATCTCAACCTCTCTGGGATCCTATGCAACCGTATTTCAGGCGGAAATTTATGCCATTGCTTCATGTGTGGAGAGTTTGGGGCAATCCAACCACACACATAGATCAATAAAAAATTTCACAGACAGCCAAGCGGCCTTGAAAGCACTTAGCTCGTACTATGTAACGTCGAAATTGTTTCTAGACTGCCAAAAAAGACTCGCCTCAATAGGAGAACGCAACAGGGTATCGCTGGTTTGGATCACTGGCCACTCTGGTATGGATGGTAATGAGAAGGACTCTCTTGCAAGAGAGGGTGCCGCTCATGACTTTATCGGACCAGAACCTACAATTGGCATCGCAACAAGTGTTGCCAAACAATCACTAAATACTTGGACAGCAAGAAGAGTTTTAGACTTCTGGTATAATATACCAGGATTAGTTCATTCAAAGGCCTTCATACATCCTTCGAATAATGTATCCAAACAAATATGCTATAATAGACACGATCTACGGTGCCTAACAGGCCACTGCCGTTTGAATCATCATATGCTGAAACTTGGACTGTCGGACGATCCAATTTGCCGTCTTTGTTTGGAAGATGATGAAACAGCAGAGCATATAATTTGAGCCTGCCCCGCCGCGGCTCGAGTCAGGTATCTGATGTTTGGCAGTGCCACTCTCTTGCCCTCGGACCTGAAATATCATTTACTGAACAAATTAATCGGCTTCGTTAAGAAGCTGAATTTGTTTGGTGAAATTTGAATAGGTATGAGCCACAATAGACTCTCACGATTAGCAGTGGAGGGCCTCATTGACCCACTCATTATAAACCTAACCTAACCTATGTTAATCAACAGGTTTGAGGGCGGGTGTCAAAATAATTGTAACTATCCAAACAAACCTGTTGAATGTTGTGTGGCAGTACTGCCTTGGAAAAAGGAATCAGAGTCACAAGTTGTCAAATGTCAGCGTTTTTGATAATATGGTTGAATGAACACGTTTCTTATATATCTTTTCGTTTAATTAAAATAGTTATTCGTAAAACAAGTGTCACAATGACTCGTTTTGTAGTACGAGTGAAGTTTGCACAACGAACCGCGAAGCGGTGAGTTGTGCAAATCACGAGTACTACAGAAAGTCATTGTGGCACAAGTTTAACACAATACTTTTTATAATTCGCAATTATTCAATTATTTAAATAAAATACAATTTCATATAATCCCTGTTTTTAAACTAGGAGGAGTGGCTTGAATTTAAGTTGGCAATTCTGTAGATTCCTAATTGGTCAGATCACAGATGGTTTTATTCAGCACTTCTGACATATTATAACCGAATAATTGTATAAATTGTAAACAACATTTCATTTAAGCAAAAAGAGGATAATTATTTGTTTAAAAAAGAGCTTCTTCGTATATGCTCTTGCGATCTATTTATATTATATCATGAACAGAATTATTTCTGTAATACATCTTCACATAGATATCTGGTAATTTGTCCCAAAAAACGAACGTTTTGTATACCTATATATTGACCCTATACAATATAAAAATAAACAATTGACAAATCATTGATAAAGAAACGTTAACGTACTTTATTCATTAATATTTAATATATAAATCATTCTAATTTACCTTTAGTATAATAGTTTGCTAGTTAGAACAACGCCAGACCATTTTATTTATAATTTGTGTCAAGGTTAAAGTAAAATGTCAAACAAAAATATAACTAAATTCAATAACCCACTGTACACTAAAAATTACTATAACAGTGTTCAAAGAGCTTCATTGTGACACTGTAAACAATGTTATAATGAAGTCTCTTTTATAAGCGAATTATAAAAAATACATTAAAGTTGTTTTCCAGTGGCTGTTATTTATTGCTTACTTACATTGAGAACAAGCAAAACTTTTTATCAAGAATGACATTTTCCACTAAAACTAATATCTAAACATTTTTCACCTATAGGATACCCCATCCGGGGATGTTACTCATGTTATTTGGTATCTATGAACATTTTTTTAGAGACATTAATACCAACAAGGAGAAATTTCTGAGAAGTGTGGAGTGTAGGGTATAGTAGAACACTTATTAATGTATTGTGGCTCTAATAATAATAAAATTAATACATGTGTTGATCATGTTTATCGTTTAAATATATCAAATAAACATTTCAATCTATACAAGGTGTTTCATTATTAATGGGACAACCGTTAACTGGTGATGCTACGGGTTAAATAAGGATGATTCACCCAAACATGCCTTATCCAAATGTTGATGGTTTAGGAAATACAGGGTATTAAAAGATATGATTTCATTTGGTTTTGTTAGTATTATCATCGTATTTCTTGGACTATCGACTTAATAATTGGCAGCTTTACGTTTTTGGTACGATAAAATTTATTATGTTGATATTTTTTATCTTGTTACTTTTAACCTGTAGATATGATAAATTTGATCATAACTTTTTACCCTGTACATCCAATGATAAATTGGTTTTAAAATCTGAAAGAGCAGCCATTTTTACATTAAATATGTATTCATGCTCCTTTTCGGAATCTTAATTCATTTTCCAAGAAAAAGCAATTTAATGCAGATTATATTTTAATCCTAGAAAGTTCACAAGAAACACAAAAACTGAGAAATATGAACCTTTAAAGCAGGTGTTCAAACTGTGCACCATTGAGTTCAATACATTTTCTGGGAGACAGAGTAGTTCTAAACAATGCTTCTTGATTAACTTTGATTTCATCGGTAGCCGCTTGTATTCTACGCCACAACGACTCGGGCGAATCAACAGTTTCTTTACACACTGTCTTTCAACCATGCCCAAAAGGAAAAATCCATTGGATTTAAGTTGGGAAAAGACGTTATCTAAATGTGCTGGTGCCCCATCTTGCATAAACCAAATATTTACCTTTAAATTCGGTGGTAATTCTTCAAGCTATTCCCATAAATTTTGTTGGAGAAAATTCAAATACAGTAGGCCGGTTAGAGAAAGTGAAAAGGTCCAACAAAATAATTTGAAATGACATTGTACCAAATATTTACTTTAAATCCATGCTTTAAATGTCTTTCCTTTACGGCATATGAGTTTTCTGACTCCCAGAAATGGTTGTTTCGGAGTTGAAAACTTCACGACGTGTAAACTTTGCCTTAACAGTGAAGAGGATATTATTTAAAAAATTACCGTTCTTATTTTGCTGCTCTTCCAAGAAGTGACTGAACCATAACTAGACGGGAGGATTTTGCGGCAACAAATTCTGCACTAGAGTGTAGTGATACGGATGGAGCTTCTGGTTGTTCAAAAATTCTCTAAATCGATGCGTAATTTATGCACATTTTCGCACTTAAACAACGACTACTTACACCTGGATTTACGTACACTCTAACCAAAAACTTTTCCTGATCAACCAATATAGTTCTTGGAGAGCTATTTTCTATTTTAGTATGGAAAGATCCTTTTCCCCTAAGTGGTTGTACACATTTCTGAATAACATGATTGGATTACCTGTGGAGGGAATGTAGCTGGGACTGGCGCCACCATTAAAATTTGTCTGACCAAAACGCAAACCATCTCACTATTGGAAAAGTCATTATGACGTAGCATTCCTCATGTTTTCAGAATAAATCTTAAGAAGCTAAGTACTTACATAAAGTTGAAGAAATCAAACAACACAATAACACTATGAAATATTACTTTTTATCTATGAAAAACCCTGGAAACTGAGAATATATTGTTTTAGTTGACACTTCAGACTATTATAAATTTGGAATTAAAACATATTCTGCATTAAATCGCCTTTTCTTGAAAACTAATTTATTAATATATCGAAAAGGAACAAGATTGCATATTTAATGTAAAAATGGCTGCTCTTTCAGATTTGAAAACAGATTTATCATTAGATATACAGAGTGAAAACTTATGATCTAATTTATCATAGCGGCAGCTTGAAAGTAGCGGCTATAAGCAACATAAGAAATATTAACATAATCTTTTTCATCGTACCATAAACCGTAAACCTGCCAATTTTCAAGTCGATAGTCCAATAAACACGATGATAATAATAAAAAAAAGCAAATAAAATTAGAACTTTGTACGTTTGGGTCAAGCATAATTATTTAACCAGTGGTATCTCCAGTTAACGGCTGTCCCATTGTTAATGTAATGACCTCTCAGGGGAACTATTTTCCATATTTTCAAATAATACAACTTACTCGTTTGAATTAACTTTATTGAATATCTTTTACAAAACTCACCATTAATAATATTACCTTTTTGCAATATATAAAGAATTGCTTACTTGCTGTTTCTGTGGAAGCCGTAAGTGATTGAACTTTACTTCCTGTAACTCGTGCCCATAGAAACCGCGAGTAATAAATACCAATTAGGTCAAGGATCATATTATTCAAAAAACTATTTTAAAAATAATATTAAATCATATTTTCCAGTTTACCACTACATCTTCCCTGAAAAAATAGAATTTTCGTTATATAAAATGAAAATTCTGTTTCATTACTTGAAACTAAAATACAATGATTAAGATGCTACATACTAAAATTTATTACTCAATTTGTTACCAGAAATAAGGTTTTGTTCTGTTTTTATGAATAAGCACTTCTTTGTTTTTTCGGTTAATTCTGACGTTTGGCGCCTCGTCATTTACCACTACATACAGTCCCTCATAAATAGAAGACATTTTATTTCCTAATTCACTTTTCACTAAATAAGATCATCTTTTTTGTACGTCACTGGGTTCATATTTTCATCATAAGTCTTTTTTCTTTTCCCGAAACTAAGTTATTTCGCGCATCTTCCTGAGCTTTTTGAAGTCTATATTTCAATTATAGTGGATAACTGTTATAATTATACAAAGGGTCGACAATATTTTGCAAATTGTTAAGTATGTTACATATTTTACCAAAGACTAGTTCGAATGGAGTATATTGGGTTTCTGTATGAACTGTGTTATATGAAAAACACCAGTATGGAACCCACGAACTCCATAACGAGCTATTGTTTTTACACTGTATTCTTAAATAAGCACCGAGAACTTTATGAGAGTTTTCCAATGAACCAATGCTTTCATGATGATACACGGTTGATTGAAGCTTTTTAATTTTTAATAGTTTACATATTTCTGACATAGTTTCTGAAATGAATTCTGAACCTTGATCTGTGGAAATTTCTCTAGGTATACCATATCTTAGAATGAAGTTTTCGACAAAACTCTTAGCAACTGTAACAGAATCCTTTGATTTAATTGGATATGCTTCAACAAATTTTGACAGTTCACATTGAATTGTTAAAATATACACAAAATCCTCGTCACCTTTATCTAAAGATCCAACAATATCCAAATAAAATTTTTCTAGTGCTGTGTTAGCAGTAGAAGTAATGACCATCGGTTCTTTTATATTTTTACAATGTTTTTGTCTTTGACAATTGTCGCATTTTTTAAAGAATTCTGTTATATCTTTATACATTCCTAGCCAAAAATAATATTTCTTTATGTTATTTGTCATTCTACGAATACCTGCATGACCGCTTGTTGGTAGTGAGTGAAAATCGTTGAATATACAATTTATAGTATCTTTGTTATTTATTCGTTGTACTTCTTTTATTACACAAACATGTGGGCCGGTCCAATTACTACTTCTCACAATTGCATTTTTTATTTTATTTATGAAAGCAACATTATTGCAATTTTTAAGGATAGCTATCTCATTAATGTTTAATTGTTTACATAATGTAACTAAATCTCTCAACATTTCGTCTCGTGTAAATGCCGATCGAGATTTTTAGAGTACACAAATACTAGATATTTCTGGTATATAACAAAAGCTCTATTACTTCATGAGGCTTTTTGAGAACTTCCACAATATTAGGTTGATCAGATCCAACATTTATAGGAGTTATCTCAGTTTTACTCATATTTTCTTTTTTACTTTGAGCTCTCGTCAAAATGTTAACCAAATTTCTATGCATATCTTTAAGTTCTTCTGAAGTAATAATTATTCGAGATAATGCATCTACAGTTACATTATCTTTCGAAATGCCTTTCCCTTTCATATACCCTATCTGAAAGTCGCATTCTTCCAACAGCAATCGAAATTTTGTTAAACGGCTTGACGGGCTGTTATGATTAAACAAATACACTAAAGGTCTTTGATCTGACAATATTTCAAAGTATTTCGGGAGCAAATAAGGCCTAACATATTTTACTGCCCATACAATGGATAAAAGCTCTTTTTCTATGGTTGAATTATGTATTTCACTTTTATTTAGCGACTGATATATGCCACTGTTTTTTTTACTATTTGATAGCACTGCCCCTATAGCTAGCCCTGAGGCATCTGTTTGTAATATAAATTTATTTTGGTCAAAGAAATGTGGATAATCTAATACTGGCGGATTTTTAAGAGAATTTTTTAAAAATTCAAAAGATTTTTGACAGTTTTCCGTCCATAAAAAATGAGATTGTTTTCGAGCTAACATATTTAATGGTTATGCTACCTTGGTTTATTTTCTGGAGTTAATTCGATTTGGTAATACCCCTGGCTAAGGTCATGATGTGTAAAATAAATTGCGCCAGACAAAGAATATAGAATTTCGACAATATTAGGCAATGGAAATTTGTCATCCTTGATCTATTCATTTAACTTCCTATAATCTACCACTAATCTAGTCCTTTTTTCAGTACTATTTGGCAATGATTTCTTAGGACCTAATAAGGCAGGCGAATTAAATTCACTGACCGCTTCTTCTATAATATCATCCTCCAGCATTTTATGTATATGTTTATTTAACTCTGCTTTCTGGTTATGAGGTACTCGATAAGGCTTAACATAAACTGGTACTGCGTTTTCCTTAAGATGAGTAGTTCGTTATTGGTTATTGATAATGTATGCCCTGGTAGATGAAATATATCACTAAATTTAACACAGATATTTTCTATCGAAATTTGTTCTTCTAAGTAAAATTTTCTAAAATCTAATTGGTTTAATAGTGTTTTAATTCTCTCTGCTGTAACAGTAGCATTAAAAATCATCAAGTTTGTGTATTTCCGGTAAGATATTTTTTAATGTTACTTTATCTTCTCACGTATTTAAAATTTTTACAGGTATCTTCCCATTAATAGGTTTACATTTTGCACCTGCTAAAACAACTCCGTCACATGTTCTTTTGGAAGAACTACACAGTCTTGCATAAAAACGATAGGAAAGTATTGAATACTTTCGCATCTCGCGCATAAAGAAATGATATTTTTATGTTTTGAATTCAATAGTATCGTTACTCCATTGTTGTTATTTAACAAAGATAAAGTGTTTTTCTCGAAATTTATTATTCCATTATATTTCTTAAGAAAGTTTTGCCCTAATATACCATTATTTGCACAAGGTAAATTTTTGAATACATAGAACTTCTGTTCAAAATAATGATTACCAAATTTTATATTTAAAATAACATAACCTTCAGAAATTAAATTTCCACCTAAACCCTTAACAGTCAAATTCTCTTTATATATAGTGTCGTTAGCTGTTAGACAATTCTATTTTATTACACATAAGGTTGCACCGGTATCTATTATAAAGTTATAATTTTGTTCTCGTATGTAACAATTTACCCAGTTCAAACTTTCACAAGAATAAATTTTCTTAATTGTCTCGAAAAAACTGAAAATTCTCGTTATTTTGTGAATGTCCGCTTAAATTTGAAGCATTTGCATCTTCTGAAATAAAAACTCAGTTACAGATCTGTCGGCCTTGATAACGTCCGCGGCCTTGTCGATATCTCAAATTGTTATTGCGATGAGATTCCCGCTGTTTTTTTGCTGATAATGTGTATGAATAAATCTCCTATTTCCTCTAAAATTTGAATCAACATTATTTCTGTAATTGGCTCTAGTAGAAAATGACCTATTAGGATAAGAATGACCCCTTCTACCGCGATGGTATCCCCTTGTAAATGACATTACTTGTGGATATTCAGAATTTCTCTGTATATTTTCACCTAATGCTGATCTAATCGCGTCTTTTAGAGAGGTAAAATTTCTAGCTGAAATAATAGTACTAAGTCTTTGATTTTTTAAACTGTCTGCAAATTGTTTTATCGCTATTTTTTCATTAATAGGTTTTAGTATTTTAAATGTGTCGTTATTACCGTTGCGAAATTGTTAAATCAACGAAAAGAGATTCTAGCTGCTTTCCAAAATCTTCAATCGACTTATCACCTTGTCTAGAACGTAAAACTTTTGATTGTAAAGCAGTATCAGATTTTCTAGTCAACAGATGGGTTTTAATATCAGAAATTCGATCTTTAACATTAGTATAATTTTGGGACAGCCTAAGTTTAGCACTCGCTGACAATAGTGTTTTCAAAACAAATGTTACTAACGATTGCTTACCATTACCATCAAGCATCGATTCGTATAACTCAATAGCGTCAATTAACTGGTTAGTTGTATTCTCATTATCATCCATTATAGGTAATAAATTTACGGCTACTTTTAATTCAAATTAAGCCATTTTTGTGTCAAAACTATAGCTCATATGGACAAAATTTAAAATTTCTGAATACAATTTATTAATTTTATATGGGCTATTCTTCCGTTATGGTCAATTTTCCAGTTTTAAATATATATAAGAAAAAAGTCTTCATAAAAATTGAAAATATAGTAAAACATAGTGATTTCAGTGGGTAATGTAATTATACAAATAGCAGAGCTGAATTTTTAATTTTGACAGTTTTTTTAAATGTCATATCCGTGTGAATGAAACATGATCCACGTAAATAAAACATGATCCACGTAAATACACAATTCAGGTACGAAATAAACGTTAAAAAATATTTGATGACAAAATAAAACATATTTCAATACATTTAGATCTAAAATAGAACATTTTTTCAGGTATACGTAATCCTATTAAGATAAGAAATTAAACGGACATTTTAAAAATAAAGTAGGTGATACAAATTATGGCGACTGTAAATATCTCTTCACTTCTTCATCTATAACTTCCTGATTAGTAATTCGGGATAAAGTATTATTTATAGGAATTGGTGCAGATTCCAACTTTTTCAAAATTCCATCCCTTTGAACGAACTGTACGTCATTTGATGTGGGCCACTTGAACAGACTACCAGATCTTTCCAAGAAATTTATGCTCAGTTTATCATTTTTTATTTGTTCAATGACTCCTAAAATAATTCAAGTTTAAAGAAGTAAATAAGATATTTTATAAAAATTACCTGGATACCATTGATCATAAAGTACTATGACCCAGTCAAATACATTTAATTCCATCTGCTTGGATTCTTGATTACTATTTGATGTTTGTAAGTCATTGTGTTCTTTATCCATAGGTGGCAATGACATAGGAAGTTCAGGAATGTCCTGAACTGTGGCAATTGATGGCAATAATTCAGGTTCTGATATTTCATTATCAGTAATAATTGTTGGTGGTAATTTAGTCTTGACATAATATTTTTCGTAGTGTGTTTTTCCTATAAAATAGTGTGAACACTTGGTACCGAACTCACATGAAAAGTAACTTAAAAAGTATTCATTGTTAACGTAGGATGACGTTTGGACCAAGTTATTTGATCTGTTTTTCTGGTACCTTTAAATGCCTTTGGTGTTGGTGGCAACATAGTACTCACTTCTTCAATGTTTTCGGAGTTGACACTCTCAATAAATATATTAGTGATTTGTTCTTTCTTGTTCTTTTCAAATGAACCAAAATTATTAATATCCTTATTTGATGCAACGATTTGGTCAGCAGTTCTTTTTAAAGTTGCACCAATTCCATCCGGAGCTCCATTACCGTTACCTGCTTCGAAATAGTTCCAGGACAATTTAGAGAGAACTGGAAACTTTTCAGGTATATAATTTTCAAGAAGATAGAACAGATTTTTATTTCTATATTGGGTACTCGTACCATCAGATAAAAAGTGAATTGTATCAACTCCTTTATAGATGTCTAAATAATGTTTAATAATTGGGCACAAATGTGCAATAATTGCTGATGCATTATGACAAAGGGAAGAAGAAATTGTACAGAAACCTTCTTTCTTTGAAGCAGTATACATCATTCCAGTATGTAATGTGATTTGTTCACGAGATGCCCCAAAATGAACTGATTGAATTTCAGTTCCATATTTGCATGAATAATTCTCTGAAAAGTCGACATGTAAAATAATTTCATTATTAGGTAATTTGATTCTCAGGTCTTTGAAAATTGAGTATTGGTGAGTAATATTTTTAGAAGACTGCTATTAAATACAGAAATAATTTCCTTAACAGTAGAACTAAGTACCTGCTTCGAGGTAATCTGAACTGTTATTTCTTTTTTTGTTTTAACACTGATCCTGTTCTCTTGTTTTAAAATCCACTGTTTGTATCTAATAACTTTATTCCACATATCGTTTTCTACTTTGAACATTACTTTGTTGGTGATACAGACGCAACATTTCCTTTCCAAACATTTTTCATTAAATTTACAACATATCGTCTTTAAAACATCATCTAAATTCTTCTCCTTCAGGATTTTAAATTTATTTAGATAATACGATAGCAAATTGAAATTTTCATAAAGCACACAAAGACATGTATCTCTACTAGATACTTTTGGAGGAACAACCCAGAAAGGACGCAGCTTACAAAACGCTGCATAAGAAATTTGAAAATTATGTTTATTAATAAAGTCACCATAGAGTGTTTTTAACGAACCGTTCAAATAACGTACTTGCTTCTTAATTCTTCTTTTCGTAACTGTATCTTTCTTTTCTGGACAGTGCCTTGAAACTTCATCACTGATAAAGAATTTATGGACAGTAAATCTCAGTTTCCCAAATTTGCTTATACTTTTACGATCATATTTGATCAACGTGGATTTTTTTCTTCCTACAGAGCTCATTTTATAAGACAGGAAAGGACGCGCATATTTGATAAGTCGATATTTCTTCAACAGTTTTCCCTTGATTACTTTGCTGAATATCTGTTTTGATTTTTTATCTCGCAGTTTATTGAAATTTTCACTCAATTCTTTACTTAGAACCTCCCCGAAGAGAATTTTCTGTTTAATTTGATTGCTAACTTTATAATTTTTAAGCAGTATTTCAACTTTAGTTTTAGGTGATTCATCTCTGAGTAATATTAGTTTCCTTTTTGTTCTAAAATATCGGGTTTTATATCTAGACAAAGCAGTGCGCAACTTTGTGTTTTCAGCTTGTATCTTTTTAATTTTTCTGTAACAAATAGCCCGGTCTTTTCGAACAATTTTACGCCCTCTCAGTTTTTGATAAGATATATTCCTACTTAGAATAGCGAACCTTGTGCTTCCGATTACTGTTATTATCATAAACAATAGGTGTCGAAGAGCCCGCTAGACAATCTCTATCAAACTCACTTAATGGAGTTTCATTCAAAATCTGTTCTAAGGATTTTTTCTTTTGTAGGTATCGTATTGAATTTTTTCTCCATTGTTGTCTTTTCATCCTCTGTTCTCTGGGTGTGAGATTATTTATTAATTTGATAATTTCTCTGATTTTATTTCTTTCATGCCTCTCATGTTCATCTCGTTTGTGGATAGCATTTCTAATCGGATCACATTTAATCTTTTCCCTTCGTCGCTTTTCACATTCCCTTTTTCGTCGTAACCTTTCTTGCTCTGACATTTTCTTACTTCGTCCCATTTTTTGACTTTTTTTCTGTAAAAAAATTGAAGAAGATCATTAAAGTGGTTCTTATTCATTTACGTGGATATAAACGAGCACGTTAATAAAATTTAAAATAAGCCAACTTAATGAAATTTAGACGTAAAATTATTGGTGTGCTTATAACCCATTAATAACACAAAAAATATATATGACGTTTAAAATTAATTGTTTTCTACTGCAACAAACTGATGAATTCATAATTTTAATATAACTGATGGTATTCATATAACTGCCATGTTAATGAATCCTAAGAAATGTACTCACCGAAATCTGCACGATGTGCTCACTATTGCCACTAAACGCATAGATAAGATAATATAATATACAATAGATGGGCCACTCTACTGAATAATTATTCAATGTTATTTTACTTATTCAACCCACCGCTCTAGCGCTGCATATAGAACCAGCGGGCTTTTTGAAATATATGGAAATAACTATTTTTGCTATTTATTTTCAACAGATAGAAATAGTGAGCTCTAATGTATTTTCATGCACCTTTTTAAAGGGCTCGAGAATACATTAGCTTACACCAATTTTATCAATCGACAACGCTATTAATAAGGAATTTTATGAAAAGTGGAATTAATATTCCAAAATAAAAGACTGCTTGAACACATTATTTTTATTCATGAAAAAACAGGAAACAAATCAATTTACTTATTCCAAATTTAGATTTATTTATAATTGAACTCTTTTTTTAATCTCAAACAGTTGTTTTCGTACACCGGAATTTTGTCTGTCAATTTTTCTGGCTAGTGAAACCATGTTTTTGGCAATTCCATAAAATTTTCTAGCTTTGGGCGTTAGCTGAATGGCTCTACTTGAATCTCCATGGCTTAGTAAATTCAATCTTTGTTTAATATCTGAAAAAATATTATATGTACTATTTTTTACTTACATTTATTATTGCGATTTACTTTTTACATATTACTTTTTTAAATATAGTCTGGAATTATTTAGAAACAGTTAGTTTCAACAAAGTAAGGGTCAAAACAGTAAACTTTCTACATACTCTAAAAATTTACCTTTACGTTTGCTGGGTGTCTTTAATGTAGTAAGAATGGTGTTCGAGGTAGTTGGAGTGCTGCAGGAGGCGATGGCAGGATATGACTCTGAACCTGTAATAGTAAAAGCTTTAGTTATATTTGCTAAGTCAAAATGAAACTTTTTTAAAGCATCATCAGAAAATTTTTTTTAGCAAAACAAAAATAAATAGGCCAAATCGCTTTTAACTTTTGTAATATACAACAAAGTTTGTGGCTTTGTCTATTTTTGACATATTCAATAGCACACACTGAAAACGATTCCTAGTGAGAACTTCAATTATAGTGTAGCAAATCTAAATTTTCATATTTACTGGGCTGCTCCTCATAATTATGAAGCAAGCTGATGAAACTACAATTAATTACTTTTTTGTGTTTTTCGCTGTCAGATTAAAATACATTTCCTAAAACCAGTTTTTGCTACGACTACTTATGATATGGGTCAATTTCCACAATAGTATTGTACATTACCTTGGGATTCAACAATGTCCTGGTTCTTCTCAGGTAATTCCTCCATACTTCTTGTTGGTGCTGGTATATATAAGTTTGGAACTGCATTTGCTTTTAAGTTTGTTTAGGAAGGAGATGCATTTTAATGTCTTTACTTGTATTTTTACAAGTGGGAACAATACAGTATTGAACCATATTGTTAATGTTTAATATACACAATCACTTGAAAAGCACAAAAATGTCTGTTTATACAAATTAATATAATAATAACCGTATAATATACAAACGAAAGCAATGGCTGATAATGGCGATCGAAGTATCAAAATGAGATGGAGGTTATAGAAATGGCGAGATTTAAAAAATCTGACAGTTCATTGATTATGTAGCGCTACCGGCGACGGGTGGTATAACTAAATAAACATGACAAAATTTATAGTGGGAGTGAGCATAGCATGACTAAACGTAAGCTGCGATCTGAATTCGCTTGGTTTACATAAAAATGGCGGTACTGGATACTCTCTTATACATTGTTGCCATATTTTTAAAAAAGTTATCAAATCAGTTTTAATATGTTTTGTACATTTCCGCGTTAATGAAGAAACAAGTCGGTTACAATATTTATTGTTGTACAAAAGATCAATAAAAATATCTAAGATATGTGAATCAAATAAAATGGTGCCCTATATTCATTGTATTTAGAAGACTTAATATAGATATTTCAGTTGCATTGAATTTTCGTATAACGTTTAGTAAAGTTAGAAAATCGTGACTAGTTACATCCACGTAAATGATAATTAACAACAAAAAATTATATTTTAGTTGTGAATTTAATTTTTTTTCTTTTAATATTGGTGGAGACAGTTCGATCTTATTGTTTACTCTTTATATGCAATGAAAATATAAATTAAATTGTTAAGTGTTGTTCAGAAATCGCTGGTTTCATAAAGTTGCCCGTAACGGAAGAATTGCCCATATATATTAGCTTTTCTTATTGAATTTTCCTCCTCTGTGTATTCAAAATTTTTAATTTTTGCATTAATATTAGATAATATTGGCTCAAAATTAACATATATTTGCTTAGCTTCCCCAACTTTCTTATTTAAAATATCGCCTTTTTTTTCTCTGGTCCTATTTTTATTAAGTACTTTCTTATTTCATATAATTCGTTGTAAATTTCATTAAGTTTAGGCATAGCCATTTATATAAGATGTGAGGGAAGTTTGCAAATTTACTTTAAATGCATTAACTAAGAAGTACATGTTAAATATTCTTTTTTTTACTAGTTACCCTTACGTTCTTTCTATGTTTATAACTCACTGATTTTTGCACATTGTTTTTTCTTCACTTTTTTTTCACTTTCACAGTTTGACACTTACACGGTTCACTTCTAAACTATTTCTTGACTCCTTGATATCTCTTTCCTAATTTTATTTACTATTCTTCTTTTGAGAAACTTGTACAACATAACTGCCAAAATGAACACAACTGCAATGAAAGCAATTATTCCTAGAACTCTCACAACATCGCACTTTGATTTGAGGTCTGGGACGTCTGGTTTGTAACATCTCCACTGTTACCTGCTTGGGATATTATGACCTCCTCTTTAACTTCCTTTGATTGATTACTTCCAGCTTTTATTTTAATTGTAAGACTGTGCATTCTATTTATTACAACTCCATTTCAGCCACTCTAATTTACTATACTTATTATACAACAATTTTGAAAACCTATTGGCAGGATCGCCATGTAATGACCTCTTAGAGGAACTATTTTCCATGTTTTCAAATAATACAACTTACTCGTTTGAATTAACTTTATTGAATATCTTCTACAAAACTCACCATTAATAATATTACTTTTTTGCAATATATAAAGAATTGCTTACTTGCTGTTTCTACGGAAGCCGTAAGTGATTGAATTTTACTTCCTGTAACTCGTGCCCATAGAAACATCGAGCAATAAATACCAATTAGGTCACTGACCATATTATTCAAAAAAATATTTTATTAAATAATCTTAAATCATATTTTCTAGTTTACCACTACAGTTAATGAAACCCAGTATATAATATATACAAACAGTATGTACTTGTACATAATGCTTTACAATCACATCCTCAGTTTAGAAATACTTGTTTTGGTAGATACATTTAGGCAAAAAAATAATTGACAATGGAATCTGAAGATTCCACATTCAATATCTCAAACACACAATTTTGATTGATGTATATGTTGTAGGTAGACGAAGAAACAGTATGTGAAATGAAATCAGTTAAAGATACAATTGCCAGTGAGAAAACAGTTACAATAAAAAAGGAAGGTGATGTTTTGGAATCTGCAGGTATGACAAATACCAATAATGAGAATAATCCAAGGGAAGTTGACATTGCAAATAAAACCAACTTGGCTCCTAAAGGCAAAATTGGTACTGATGACGAAAAACCTCGTCCAATTATTGAAAGTCCTGAAAACGAAACATCTGTAGATGAAAATGAAATTAAGAGAAAAACTGTTCCTAGTAAAAACACTGAAGGAATTAAATGTGACCAATCTCTATCAAGTTCTGGAAATGAAATAACAGTTGTGAAAAATGAAGTAGGTTATGAAAAGATGTTAATTAAGGAAGAAAATACAAAAGACAAGCAAATTGGTATGTGACTTACATTTATCCTCAAAAAAATTATTATTTCAGGCAATTCATTTATTTTAGGTTCAGAACATTGCAATGCAAGTGATATCAATTTGGCTGATCCCTTGTCAAACGTACCGATTTCAAATATTGAAACAAAAACTACTACAGAGACAACATCTCATCAAAAAAGTTGTCAAAAAGATATTAATACAGGAATGGATTACCAGATTGTAGATAATAAACTTATCGCATCTATCCAACTGGACAACAAAGTAAGTTGAGCTAATTGTAGGTACAACTTAAAAGTAACTATTTATATTTGACATAGAATATTAGAGAACAAAGTTATCTTTTTAATCACTTAGGCAAAAATGCAGACCTAGATTTTTTTAATAAGATTGTTCTACTTGTTTATCGTAAGTATTAATCTTTAATAGCTTTATGAGTGGTAGTTTTTCTTCTTAGTCACTACTTCTGGATTGTCTCCTTACTGTAGTATTCAAGGAAACTTTACAAAATGATAAGTAATTTGTGATTGTTGTAATGAATTGCAACAATCATATTGTTTCAAGTATAAGCGTTTATTTTGCCCTGTGAAAAAAGTAGTTGAATTTGTGAAAAATTGACAATGATTAACTGTGCATATTATGTCAATCAATTTCAAAAAGTGCAACATAGTCAATGAAATTGATGCATCAATAATCCTTATCACATAGAGGTATTTATTCCTTATTGTAATTCCAACAAATTAATAAACTGATATGCTAATTATATTAGAAAACAAATTATAGACCAGACATTAAAGTTCATTACGTTAACGAATAACTTGGAGAAATTTAAAAAATTTATTTGTCAACAAAATAACGCCTTGACCACTAAGCTAACAGAAAGAGAATCAGATAAAATATGTAATAAATGATAATAATGGAACATTGAAAAAAACAGTAAATACTTAAAAAGCAAGGAACAACTCATCGAAAAGTAAACATTATAATAATATTCAATTCTGGATACAACAATGAAGTGGATAATAAAATATTCTTAAAAAGTAACAAGATTATTGTACATAGTAAAGTTCACAAGATACATTACCAAACAAAAGGAGAAAAGTGCAAATCATTGGGCACAAGAAGAAAGAATTGAGAATAGGAAATTAGTGAAATACACTAGATATGAAAATAAAAGCACACATTTTCAGATATATACTTCATATAAATTGGAAAGTATATATGTTATTCGCATTAGCCGATATCGTCCCCTGCCCGATTTTTTGTATCTACAACGGGTAATGGATAATGACAATACACCCATGATGCGTGTGGAATATTTTTTTCCGAGCAGTGAGTAAAACTAATTAACCAGAATGCGTTAAGGGTAAATTGTAACACCCGAAACGCGGAATAACGTTTGCGCCCGTTTGTTTTGCTTTGTGGAGTATTTATTTTGCATTTGTCGCGTTTTGTTATTACTACAAAATAACAGGTTATGGGCCCGGGTAAACAAGACAATTAAAAAGCATTTATAATAAAGAAAAAGAATCAAAATGGCGATGCCAATCAATAATAAAACAAAGATAATTTCAATATTGAATTACTTAATGGTAACAATTATCATGCAAGGAAGTTCAGGATGACAGCATTATTAAAAGAAAAAGAAGTGATTAAATGTTTAGAAAACGAATTTAAAGTAGAAGATTATCCAAATGAAAAAGCGATAGAAATGGCATTAAAAAAGGAAAATTTATGTAAGTCAATAATACAATGTTTAGATAATACACAAATTGACATTATTAGAGATAAAGAGACTGCATTTAAGATGTGGAACAGTTTACAAGATAGATACGAGAAGAAAGGTATACCTGGGCAATTGTTGTTAAGAAACAAATTAATGAACATAAAATAAAAAGAAAATGAAAATTTGGAAACATTTCTTGCCGAATTTGACGATATAATGAGACAATTAAAAGATACTGGTGCTGAAATTAATGACCAAGATATAGTATGTAATCTCTTATTAGCCATGCCAAAATCATATGATACTGTTATTACGATATTAGAGAATATTACCGAAAAAGAATTAATACTAGACATTGTCAAAACAAAATTAAGATCAGATCTAAAATGAAGAAACTCATTACAAGAGAGAAGTAATCAAGACAATACAAAACATGAAGTATTTCTTTCAAAAGATATCACAGGATATGGATGTGGAAAGACAGGACATTTTAAGAGAAATTGCAGACAACAGCATAATAATAGAGGACATAGAGGTCAATTTAATGTCAGAGGAAGTAGAGGCGCAAATATCAGGGGCACAGAGGTCAATCAATCAAGTACCAGAGGATGTAATCGAAGACAGAATTCTACAAGAGATCAAGAGAGTGAAGGTTATCATAAAAAAATCGATGTGAAGACTAATGCAGCGTTACCAAGGCAATGTAAAATGACTTTCTCCCCAAACCTAACGATTTATCGCCTTTTCTATGGATTTATGAATGATTTGGTTCGTCTATTCTTTGGTTGAATGTTTTTGGGAATATTCCACCATGCATTGTTTTGTTATGTCTCAAAGGGATTGGGCAGCATTTTCGATTAAAGCTCCCAGGCGGCTTGCCTGTTTGCGACAATTCCAACAATTATTGTTATATTTCAACCAATTTACACAAAACCTTGACAAATTATACACCTAAACCTCAAATTAGAAGGATGGCAAATGTACTCAGTCACATAGAATCCCGAACGTCTAATAAAAATTATTTTATTTCGATAATATTTGGCATCCATATCAAGAAGTTCGTAATATGTAAATGACTGAAATTTCACTCCAATCTGGTGAGGATAATCCAAGTTTCTAATCACCGACTTTAATAATGGGTTGAATCTCCACAATTTCTAATACATTCCCTAATGCGACTAGGCATGGTCATAATCAGGTGATCAATATCCTCCTGGAGTATCTCATTCCATCCCACCTCTATCTCATGTCGAAGAGCCATCCGAATTTGCGGAGGACACTGTAAATTTCTTAACCTCCTACTGATTATGTCCCACACATGTTCAATTGGGAACAAATCCGGGAATCTTGGGGAACCATTAGATGTATCGATGTGGATTCATATTGCCTCTGATAAAGACTAAAGGTTACCCAACAGTCCGATGTACATGCTGCTCAACAAAATATTCAGGAATACGACGTTCGCCTCAGCTCCTTCACACCTTCCCTCGACCATCATGTATGTCTAGACCGAACCGGGATTCATCACTGAAGACGGAAGTGTTCCATTCCAGACTAGTTGTTCTTGGCACCACTGAAGTCGATTTCTTCGATGTTCCAGAGTTGGTTACACCAGCTAAGGTTGGTATGAAAAAAGTCCAAACCTTCTGGTCTATCTATAAACACTTCGCATTCCAAGGACCCTTCCATGATCTGCAGAGCACTGAGTTGCTATTGCCCTTGTCGATTAGAAACGATCTCTTAGAGCTAATAACCTTAGACGATCTTGGTCCTTTTCTGCCTGTGCCTCTGACTCTTCGTGTTCGGCTTTCTTGATGCAATACCTGTTAACATCTGACAACGGTATCCACATTCCTGTTTATTCTACCAGAAATTTCTCGAAACGGGAGTCCAGCTTCCCGAAGACCAACAATTCGATCTCTCTCGAACTCAACTGCCGATAATTTGCATTTCTTGCACTCTAGGCATTATAAAAAAAATACTTGTGAATGGGCCGTTTCGTCTAGTACTTGCAGCAAAAAAAGAATTGAATTAAAACAGCAATGTTCAACTAATAGCCCTCAAATTCTAATTTTGCTTAAAGACTTTTATGATAAACATGTACGTGAAATATTTTTGAAATAAAATAATATTTACTGGGTGTTTGGGTTTTTATGTCACTGAATATATTCAATGCAGTTTATATATTATTTATTATTAATAACTTTGTTTCTTTTGTACAATTATAATAATTTATCTTTTCTTTATATTACTTTTTTTGTGTTTCTATAAATTTTCAAATCAAATGTGTTCTATGAATTTATTATTACCGCATAATAAATTATTCTACTACAAGTTTTGTTTGTTTTCAGGAAAAACGAGTTGAATTAGATGAAACAGATACAATCAAATTACAGGACTTGTCATCAAGTTTCTCATCATCCGAAGGTAAATAATATATTTTTGGATATCAGCATATATCTTATAGTACCATATATCCCCTATAATCCTATAAACAAAATTATGTTTATCTCTTGTATCTCCCATTCTATCCACGCATCACAAATTTGCAACAACAAATACATATTGTAACACTTTGTTTGGAAGTAACTATGTTGTGGAACAAAACCTTAATTTACACCAAGTCCTCAACCTGTTTGGTTACAAGGTGTACAATTGGGTTGTTATAAAGACAGCTTGATATAAACTATACAGATCTTCCTCGACAAAATATTGCCTATCATAGGTAGACTCCACTTCACGAGAGAAACAGCCACCTGAATTTGGACCATTGGCAATCGCAGAAACCAAATATCTACGATGCTTAGTAACGGCCAATGACGTAGAACGAATATTTATGCTGATTGGTTTTGACAAAAGTTCGCGCATACTATTGCAACTTCAAGTGACACCTTCTCTCATGAAGCGGAGTCTAACAGTACATACTACATAGGCAAACATAATGTGCATGTTATAAGCTCACAACATATTATTTAAAACTACTTTGAATTCACTTTTAACAACAAACATCTATTATTTTTAGAATCGACTGTTTCAATTTCTCTCAAACCAAATAATGATCCTGAAGGAGCAAAAAGAGGACAGAAACGGAAGCTGGTAAACATCATATATACAAATAATATTACTTATAGTTTGAACTTTAGTCATAGATCACAAGAATTTATGTCGAATCTATTCATGAGGAAGAAATTGATTTTTAATAGAGATAATAAAATGTAGGGTTTAAAAGGAATGTACTTGCAGTACTCTAGAGGTCTATAGGAGTATATAGATTTCGTAGATTATATCCATTTACATATCTCGAAAAACTGATGTTTATTTCAATTACATTGAATCTTTTATTCTATAATATAATCTTCTTTTTATATTGTTGTTCTGATTCAACTTCTGGTAATGTCAGAGGTGATTCTTATTCACCTAACCTTATAACAACAAAACTCCGATAACTTAGGTCATTTTTATCAAACGATTATAATATTTTTAGAAGCAGCCCAAAATGAAGACTACTACTATAAAAGGCGGTAATTCAAAAGGTAATTCATACTGAAGTACTGAATTTTTTTCTTCTTAATCATATAAAAATAATCTCAAAGTTTTTAGTGATAACTGAAGGTACTGTATATAAGTGATATTTCAATTTCAGGAGATTCTTCAAATAAAGTAGTAACGAAAAAATCCAGATGTGCAAGAAACACTCAGCAGGTTAATTCGATAAAAGAGGTAAGATCACAGTGGCATTGTACATAAGATGTAATAGAATTGATCTGTATGCGTTTCAGCATTTTCAATTTCTATAAAAGAGATATATGTTTCCTTTTTTACTTTTCCGCAAACCCCAATCTAAGATACTAGGAAAGTATTGGTTTACCCCAGAAAGAGTTGGAATTTTTATTTTATATAGTTTTCGCTTTTCAGCGAGGAAAACACGATAAATGGATCTTTAGGGAAAAATATCCTGTATGTCGTGGTTGTCATCAGCCACTTTTTGTAACATGTCTTGTTAGCATGATACAGTCTCCGAGGTGCATACAAGTCACCAATTTTATGATAGGGTATTACTGTTTTAAATGAAACTAAAATGTTGAAAATTATAAGAAATTGACAATTGTTTCAATATTAAATATCATCGCCAGAACGACAGAAGTTACATTTCATTTGATGCCTACCTGATGTTTAATTATTTTTGGCTAGTTCAAGAAGTGACCTACCTTGTGAATGACTTAATACATATTAATAGAAAAAAGAAGAAGATATGATATTACAAATTTTAAAGCTTAGATATTATTAGCCCTATAGGGATATCCTGGATATCAAGATCAGTATAACTGCAATGATATAGAAAACCAGAAAAATCTATATCTGCTGATCTTTACAATTATCATTATTCACTTAATTACTGTTTAACTCACTATGGCAAATTATAAACTGAAACTCATCCGCTGATCGGTCCTGTATTTATATCAAAAACTTTCTTCACTAGAACATTCCGTAATGGACATGCCTTTCGCGATATTTCTTAAAATGCCTTTCGAGAACATGTTTAAAAAGGACGGTCACAATAGATCCCAATAGACCTTCTCAGAATTCGGCACGCTCGCCTTTTTCTTAACTCCGTTAACATAAGGTTACAGGGCCGTACTTAGTATCTGCTTCGGTGTACGAGTTCGTAACATTACCCCCTCCTTAAATGAAAGTTCCTCCTGGAACTTTTGTGTAGCCGAGACTGGATGTTTGAATCGGCAACTAGCCCCATTTCTACACTTTCCGATCTTATGGAAATAGCAGGGCACCGTCTTCATCGGATACTGATAACGGGGGTTGTAGCTGCAAATTAATATCTGGACACCGGTATCTTGAAAGATAATCTCTACCATGTTCCTGATGATTCGCCAATCCAACTGGTTACTCGCTATCTTAGACATAGCCAGTTTCTTCACGTTGGTTTCCAACACATGGTCTCGGAGGTTTCGAAGTGCTTCCCACACATCGCGGTAGGTAGATCGATCTTGTAATTCATTTTTAGTTACCACGTAGAAGACGTACCGCGAATTATGTTTCAGCTTCAGTGTCTTGCCAGGGGCTGGAATCTGGTCTTCAAGTTTTTCTAATTGCCCGAACTTCTTTCGAAAGACGGTTGCCAACCCTCGTGCGTTCTTGATAGGGGCGGGGATGTTGTATGCCAGTGAATAATCTTCCGGGAGAGTGAACAAATCTTGTTGTTGTTCCGAAGTGACTCCATATCTAGCTTTCCCGGCATCTCCATACGCGCCCATAAATTCATCGAAGGTGGGGTCAGACACATCTCGAATAAGGTTTACTCCTTCCTCTATGTCATGGTTTCCTTCGAATGGCGCTAGTCGGTTTCGGTGAACTACTTTTGGTTTTCTGTTGGGGATCTTGCTTATGCGATATAAAACATCATTGATCCTTTTCTTGATTAAGTATGGACCTTCCCAGGATTTTTGTAATTTTGAAGAAAATCCTTTTCTCCTCGCCGGGTTGTGTAACCATACTTTGTCCCCTTCTTTAAAACCGCCTTCTGTGGCCTGCGTGTCGTACCGACTTTTCATTCTGTCGCTGGCAACTTGAATATTTGTTCGAACTAATTCATGAATATCGTCCAGCCTTCTTCTCAATTGGATCACGTAGTCTTCGCCTGCTATATCTTCTCCAGGCCGCCAGCCAAATTCCAGGTCACAAGGAAGCCTCATTTCACGTCCAAACAGGATTTTCGCAGGTGTTTCACCCGTGGACTCATTGACGGCAGATCGATAAGCCAATGCGAATAGGGAGAGATACTGGTCCCAATCTCTCTGATGGCTGGATACTACTTTAGACAGGTATTTTCCAATAGTCCTGTTCATTCTCTCGACCATTCCATCTGACTGTGGATGTAATGCTGTGTTCTGGTCTTCTTCATTCCCAGCTTGTCGCAAATCTCCTGGAATAGATGGCTTTCGAAATTTCTTCCCTGGTCACTGTGGACTTCCATGGGCACTCCATATCGGCTGATGAATTCTTTCACCAATACATCCGCGACAGTTGTGGCCTCTTGGTTCGGGATAGCGTAAATTTCCACCCACTTTGTGAAATAATCCATTACAACCAGTATGTACTTGCTACCATTTTCTGTCGTCGGAAATGGTCCAGCGATATCTAAAGCAATCCTTTCGAAAGGGCTTCCAACATTGTACTGTTTCATGGGTGCCTTTCTCTTGCGATGTGGTCCATTACTCGTAGCACAAGTCGTACATTTCTTACACCAGTCCTTCACATCGTCGGAGCTGTTCGTCCAATAAAACCTTTAACGAACTCGCTGAAGGGTTTTCTTCACTCCCAGATGACCTCCCGATGGACTGTCGTGTAACTTCTTTAGTATCTCAGCTACTCTTGTTCTCGGGATAACTAGCTGTCTCCTCATCTCAGGACCATCATCGTTTTCAAGGACTCTTTTCAACAGCCCTTCTTCCAGGACAAGGGAGTCCCACTGAGCCCAATACGCCTTGAGTTTCGGTGAAAATCTTGACACTTCTTTCCAGGTAGGTCGCCGGTTTTCTTTCTTCCATTGCCGGATCATCTTCAGGTGAGGATCATTCTCCTGATCTTCTCTGATCCTGGTGGGTGACCATTCCTCGTTGACTACAGTAGTTCTTGAAACTGCAGCTTCCCTAGATTCCACCTTGTTGCAGTGGGAGCAGTCTGTTGGGCACGGCCGTCTGGACAGGGAGTCGGCATTTCGGTGACTCACACCAGCTCGATGTTCGATGTTGAAATCGTATTCTTGAAGTCGTTCAATCCATCTAGCGATCTGGCCCTCGGGATTCTTGAACTGCATCAACCACTTGAGTGCTGCATGATCAGTCCGGATTAAAAACTTCCTACCATAGAGATACTGGTAAAAGTGTTCCACGGACTTCACTACCGCCAAAAGTTCTCTTCTTGTGACGCAGTAGTTTCGTTCTGGTTTGGAGAGGACTTTACTAAAATATCCCAGTACTCTTTCTTGCCCTCCTTGGATCTGTGAGAGCACTCCACCAATTCCTACGTTGCTTGCGTCAGTGTCAAGAATAAAGTCTCCCTCTGGTAATGTATATCCTAATATCGGCGCCGAGGTTAAATGCCTCTTCAAGGTTTCAAAAGCCGTTTGACAGTCTTCGTCCCGTTGGAAAGCTCTTGCTTCTTCTGTGAGTCGCGTTAGAGGCTTGGCAATATCTCCAAACTTCCTGATAAATCTTCTATAATACGTGCAAAGTCCAAGGAAACTCCTAATTTGATGTTTGTCGGTTGGTTGCGGCCATTGCTGAATGGAAGCAATTTTCTCTGGATCCACCGCCACTCCTTCATTGCTCACTATATGACCTAGATAGTTGACTCGGTTTTGGAATAGCTGACATTTCTTCGGGTTTAACATGAGCTGGGCAGCTTGGAGTCGTTTGAATACGTCTTCCAAATTCTTCAGATGCTCGTCAAATGTCTTCCCCAGTACTACGATGTCGTCCAAATAGACCAGGCATATCTTCCAAGACAACCCTCTCAAGACATTTTCCATAAGTCTTTCAAATGTCGCAGGCGCATTACAGAGCCCGAATGGCATGACGTTGAGTTGCCATAATCCAGATCCGGTGGTAAAAGCAGTCTTCTCTTTATCTTCTGGGTCCATTTCCACTTGCCAATAACCAGACTTCAGGTCCAAGGTGGAAAACAGTTTGCTGCCGGCCAAAGTGTCTAGCGTATCGTCAATTCGAGGCAGAGGATAGCTGTCTTTCTTCGTCACGTTGTTAAGCTGGCGATAAAACACGCATAATTTCGTAGTTCCATCCTTTTTCTTGACGAGTACTACTGGAGACACCCATGGACTAGTAGATGGTTCTAGTACTTCTTCTTCTGCCATCTCTCGAATTATTCTTTCAGCTTCCTCTCTCTTCGCTCGTGGAAGTCTTCGAGCTGATTGTCTAATTGGCTTAGCATTACCAGTATCGATTTTGTGTTTGACGGCTGATGTTCTGCCAGTCTTTCCTCCTTTTGGTACGAATAAGTCTCGATACTGCAAGAGAAATTCTCTCATTCTCTTTTTTTCAGCTCGATCCAAAGATTGACCAGCTACTGATAACATCTGTTCGAATCTGGCATTAGAATTGTCAGTGGTCGTTGTTTGGCGAACTATATACGTCATTGGTACGCAGGATCCAATCCTAGTTTCCTTCTTGATGGTGACTGGGTAATCATTCACGTTTATCACACGTACTGGGATTTCTTTCGCCGACGTAACCAATCCTTTTCCAATTAGTACTCCTTTGCCAACTTCTTCGTCGTGGTTCCTTGGCTCCATCATAACCGGTGTACCTTCCTCCATGATTCCCTGTAGCCGTGCTGCTATCATGGTTTCGCTTCGTGCAGGTAGAACGGTATCTTCGTGTACAGCTGCCAACACCGCGCTGCCTTCATATGGATGCAGGAATACCTCCTCGAAACCCACTTTAATGGTTCTGTTTCTGAAGTCTAATTGGAAACCATGTACATTCATTACGTCTATTCCCAGAATCACGTCTTCTTCAATGTCAGCTACGATTACCGTATGCGTGAACTTTTCTGCGCCAATTCCCAATTGGATTTGTGTCTCACCGTGAACGTTGGCGCTCTCACCTGTGGCGGTCCGCAGTCTCGTTGGTAAAAGTTTCTTCTTGGGTTTTATTAGTTCTGGTCGTATAATGGTTCTAGTTGCTCCAGTGTCAACCAGCAGAGCATATTTCTTGCCATTTACTTCGCCATCCACATATACACTGTCGTTACGACATCTGAGAGAAGCTATCAGTATGAGAGGGTCTTTGGAATGATCATGGGTCGGTGCTGCTCCCTCGTAGCCGACCCGTTCTAGTTTTCCTGTGACTGGGGTTCTTGGTTTGCAGGAGTCTTGGGGCGCTTACAAGAACTACGTACATGTCATAGCTTGCCACAATTCCAGCATCTGATCTTTCTCGGCTTCTTGTCCATCATACCTTTGATCAAGCTGACGATCTGGTCAAACTTGTCCTCGTCGCCTTCTTCTTGGATGGTCCTAACTTTGTTGTAACCCGAAGCCTTCGTTGCTGCTTCATATTCAAGAGCAGCTGTCAATGCGTCAACTAATGTTTTCGGATGGGCTAAACGAAGCGTCCTCTGCATATCGGGGTCACGTAAGCCATCAATAAAGGCCTGGATGTCCAGACATTCCATCATGTTCTCTGGTGCTGACGGATAAGCAAATCGAACGAGTCTGGCAATATCCACTTCATACTCTTGAAGGGCTTCGTCACGTTTCTGCCTTCGGTTCTTCAGCTGGGACTGGTACAAATGTTCTAGGTGTTCGTGACCGTATCGCATGTCCAACCTCTTCTTCAGCTGCTCGAAGTCATCCGTTTCTTCAAGCGGTATCGTCTGAAGTACATCTAAGGCATCTCCCCGAAGCGCGATAGTTAGGTTCACTGCTTTCTCCTTATCGGACCAATTATTCACTCTAGCGGCTGCTTCGAACTGTTTTACGTAATTGGTCCACAACATCTTTCCATCGACCGTTGGGGCCTTGACTCGGGTAAAACTGCCAATATTATCTGTCTTGGGTTGTGTTTCTGGCTTGCAGATCTCGATCTTCTTTTCTTCTGCTGAAGTATCTTGTGTTCTTAAATCGGCAATCTTTGTCTCTAACTCCTTGATTTTCTCGTCCATCTGATTTTCCATCGTTGTTATCTTATTCTCCATGTCTGATTTTAGAGACGAAATTTTATTCTCGACTTCAGCAGCAATGTCATTTTTCAATGATAAGATATCTGCGGAAATATCATTCTTCATAGCAGAAATATCGTTTTTCACATTCGTTGAAAGTTTCCCTTCCATGGCAGAAATCTTCTCGTCCATGTTCTCTTCCATGGCAGAAATCTTGTTGTCCATGTTAGCAGAAATTGACGAGATTAAGGTGGAAGCCTCGTCATTGAATAGAACTGTTTCTGGATCAAAACCGTCATTTTCCAGTGCCACTTTAAGTCGTTCTACTAATTCGCTTTTCTTACCGGACGTTTCCAACTCACGATCTTCCAATTCTGCTCTTAGTTCCGCCACTTTGAGGTCACATAGTCCCTTGGCCATTTTTGCGTAGCAATTTATTTATATTATACCACTTCTGACACCAATGTAATGTTTTTGTTATTTATTTAAACAATAAACGGGTGGGATAAAATTTAAACACACGATATGGCTACTTACTAATTTATTTAAACACTAACTCACTAACACTTAATTTATATATACTTAACTAATCACTTAATTATTAATTTATATTAACTGTATATTCACTCAAACTAATTTATATAAACACTTTATATTCACTTATTTACTGTTTAACTCACGATGTCAAATTATAAACAAAACTAACTCTTCCTGATCAGTCCCCTTATATACTAGTGCCTTTTGTACTAGAGAATTCCGGGCTGCGGCTTATACACACAAATAATTTTTCTGGCCTTTTCTAGATAACTCTGGTCACAAAAACCAGTTCTAGATAAGATAGTCTCAATCGTAAACAGTTTTTTATAACTGCGTATCCGCCATAATTTTAACTATTATATCTGGCTTAGACAGGGTCGGTTTTAGGGACTATACCAGTGTGCTGTTTCGTAACAATATGTAGGAGAGTGTATGAGGGACCGCCGTCCGCCTTGAAATATGCTAGGGTAGCGATTCCGAGGCGGGAGTAACGGCGAGACAGAGGTGGGTTTGGTGGATATGCATCCTCTTGGAGATGAGTCCAACACTGTTTGGGTCCCGGGAAGGACCCATTCGAACATGAGTTTCCCATCTCAGTCCGAAAAAAAAGTGGTTGGAAAAGACGTGATTGCGCTACGAAAAGGAGTTTGGGATAATCGCATACAAAGATACTTTAGACAGAGATAGTCAGTTTCAATTTATCAACTTGAAAAGACGAGCGTCTACAGTACCAGTTGATATTCCTCTTATATCAGTATATCCTTTGCCTATATCGAAAAAAAAGATGATCTAATATCTTGCCGATCATTCCAGATGTTTTTCATGATTTCGATTTACGTTTACTCACTACTGAGAATTCACGTAACACCGATCCCGATATTATAGAAAACGAGGAAGAGCCAGAGTTTTGAAAATAACAATAGTTTTAGTTGTGCAGATATAGTTGGGTTAATCATTTACCTATGTATTTTTTTATTTGTAGCTGCGTACATTACTAGAATAAAGAGTTAAGTTTTTTTATCGTTTGTTTTGTTTAAGGGGCCTTAGCAAATTCTGTATTTATGTTACCTAGCTCTTCAATACGAGAAATTTCACTTTTTTTAGACAGTTATTAGGGACCTAACATATTCGGTAGGTAAGGTACTTAAATACATAAGTCAAATTTAATTGGCGATCCTTATAACATAAGTCAGTTAAATACAAAATTTTATAAAAGGCCCAGTAACATAATGTCACGTTAACTACTATAAACTTTATTTTGTGAGGTTACATTCAACTAATAATTAATGAGTAACATTTGAATCGGTTTTCTATTCCTTCTGCAAAGTAGCTATTTTTGACTTATGTTCTTTAGTCTACCAGTCCTAGATATATTAAGTCAATCACAAGGTAGGTCACTTCTTGGTCTAGCCAAAAATAATTATTAAACATCAGATAGACATAAAATGAAATGTAACTTCTGTCAATCTGACGATGATATTGAATATCAAAACAATTGTCAATTTCTTAGAATGTTTAACAATTTTTCAATATATTGTGGAATTATTTAAAAACAGTTAGTTTCATTTAAAACAGTAGTATTTGTAGATTTCATAAAGTAAGGGCCGAGGCAGTAAATTTGATGGGGTATTGTTCAGGGTATCTCACAGTTGAACAGTATTGATTTTCAGCTCACCAGAGCAGTACAACGGGTCCTATAAATCCAAACATACTACATTTTAGTTTATTTTTGGAGAAATTTCGGTTTGTCGCACGATACAGCGTCCGGAGTGTATATGTTATTTGCATTTGCCGATATCGTCCACTGCCCGAATTTTTTGTCTACAATGCGTAATGGGTATGACAATACACCCATGATGCGTGTAGAACCTTTTTTTTCGAACAGTGAGTAAAAGTAATTAACCAGAACACGCCGTGTTCTGGCCATTGCACTATATTCAAAACGCGATTCCAATAAAAAAACAAGTTAGGTTATGAAATTTATTTAAATGTTTCATGTAACATTAATTGTTTGCCATTATATAAAAAAATAAAAATAAAACCTTGGAAAAATAAACAAATACTTGAAAAACTACTTACTTTTACAAGAGCTGCTTCGGTGACATTTTTTTTAAATTACATTTAATATTTATTGCATGCATATGCCTTTGTTTGATATCCCAATTACATTGAGTAAATTTTTGCTTGGATCCAGAAGACAACATGGTGTCTTGACGTATGTTGACAGATGATTCTGCGGAAGTCTCGAATACGGATAGAAAGGTAATTGAAACACATTTCGACTGTATTGCCGTTGCAATTTTCCATTTTTAGTACTGAGAATGTACAGACCTTGATCAGTCTGTTCCATAATGACTACTAAAACATTCCGAGGAACTAGACGTCCGCGATCTACCTCTGGTATGTTCACCAAAACGTTGTCACCTACATTAAGGGGTACAAATTTGTTTTGTGATTGGACAAGCATTTTGTCAGTTTGTTCTTCAAGATCCCGTTTTCAATTTTTTCTCTCCGTAACAGCTGCTTTTTTTATTACCCCAAAGTTTGCACAATGGTAAATTCAAATCAGTAACGCATATTTCATGGAATGCTTCTTTACATTGAACACAAACATGATTTGGTACATACGTGTTATCACAAACAGAACATAGATTCATACCTACTGTTATTTTCGATTTCTATTTTCGATTCAACGATTTCAATATTAGGATTCTTAGTGATAGTAATTTCTTTTTGTAAAGACTCTTCTATCAGTTTCGACTACTTTTCAAGTCGATCTTCGGTCTCAATTTCATTAATGGCAGAGGATTCCAAACATATATCCAACAGTTCATTTCGTTGTGGAGTTCCGAACATGGCCTCATAAGGTTTCCACTTTATACCTGTATGGAAACTGCGATTTTTAGAGCTTTGAACAATACAATGACCTGTTGTCCAATTTTGACAGTTGTTATCTGATAGCCATGCTACAAGGCTATCGCTAACATCTTGATTTACTCGTTTAACAGATCCCTGGGCCTGTGAATGACGAGGTTTGCTGTGGAAAATTTGATGGCTGACCAGCATGCTGCCAACTTTTTAATTATCTGAGAGGTACTCAAATTATGAAATGTTTATATAGAGGATAATGGGGTGTAAAAAAATATTCCTATAGTATAGCTTTAGGTATTGACATTTTTAGTGTAGCATCCTGTACAAATCAATAATTAAACTTACTGCGTTGTCACTGTGCAAAATATTTGGTGCTCCCAACAAACAAAAAATATCAAGAATATTATCTGCCACTTCCTCGGCTGTTCATGTTTTAAGTGGTCGCACTATTAGATATTTAGTAAGGTGAACTTGATAGTTAAGAATTAACGTATAATCTCCATCGCGCTCACTTTGCACGTCGATTAGGTCAAGCTGTAAGAAATCGTTATTTATATTCTTTAAAAAATGGGCCATAATGGAAGGGCTTAGGAAATAGTTGAAAAAAATACCTGGCATCGTGAATTCATTTCCATCATAATTATAGGTTCCACAACTAACCCTTCACATTTTGATTATTTTTCAAAGCACACTGTTGGGGCTGATTATTAAACTTTTGCTTGTCCCTTGCCCTGATTTGAGTACTTTTGGTAGAAACTCTTGCTGCAGTTTCAATCCTTTGTAAACTTGTTAACTGATAGGTTATATAAATAAATAGTCTAATCTTTTTTCTGAATTTTTATATATATTTGTCAAAAGTGACACAAACACACACCTCCATCGCTGTTCTCAGACGATACAAAAACTAGTTCTGACAGCGGACGGATACCAACTGCCAGAGACAAATACTACTAAATAAAAATTAAATTGTTGACAGCGACAAAAGCTGAATCCGCTCTCCGCGACAGATGTCCTTCACAACATACTGGCCCCCATTTCTTCTCCAAATCCATTTGGGGAGAAATCCATCTTCAGTCTGATTGGACACACCATAGCCACGGGTCTTTTCATTATAATTTCTTTTCCTTTCCATTTCCTCATTGTAACTTCTACAACTCGGACTTGACCGTCTTTTCCCGGAAACACGTTAGAGATGAAACCTTTTCTCCAGCAATTCCTTGGAAGCTGCTTATCCACAATGAGGACAATGTCACCCATTTTTAATGGCTCGACAGGCTTATGCCATTTCTCACGTAGCAATAAAGTGGGTA
Organism: Galeruca laticollis; assembly: GCA_963921935.1. NCBI lineage: Eukaryota > Metazoa > Arthropoda > Insecta > Coleoptera > Chrysomelidae > Galeruca > Galeruca laticollis. The sequence continues at coordinate 197,870,087 of OY998178.1, forward strand.
GATATTCTTCTGTCCATCTAGTCCAGAAGAGGTTAAGTACAGCTTGGGATTTCGTCCATTGCTCACGAAGTATACCTGTACATTCTCCTTCTCATGGTAGGTTTGGTCCAACACCCGAAAATCCCCTTAAGAAGTCATTTGGCGTGAGAGTTGTAAGATCCATAGGGTCGCTTGAGACGTAGGTTAGTGGACGAGAAATTACTATATTCTCGGCTCCTTTGATGATGGTTAGCAGAGTTTGATCTCTCGGACACTTTTCCTTTAATGTACTCTTCAATATTTTCTTCACGGATCGGACTAACCTTTCCCAGACACCATACATATGGGGAGCTCCTGAAGGTTGGAAGTGCCACTCCATCACCTCGGATTTTCCAGTTGATTTAATTTCTTCCCAGTTCAGTTTACCCCATTGCTTCTTCAATTCTGAATTGGTCCCAACGAAATTCTTGCCGTTATCACTATAAATGTGGGTGGGTCTTCCACGGCATTCTATGAAGCGTGACAAAACTAACAGCATCTCATCCGTGCTCAGTCCAAACGCGACTTCCAAATGAATTGCCCGAGTAATCATGCAGGTGAATAGGGCTATCCATCGCTTTTCCCGATGTCGTCCAACTGTGACCTCAATGGAACCAAAGAAATCAACTCCAGTTAAGGTAAAGGGTGGACGACCCGCAGCTAATCGAAAGTGAGGTAGTGCACTCATCTCAGGAATTATTTGTTTGACATTTCGGAATTGGCAAAGAAGGCACGAAGAGATGGCTCGGCGGACTGCCGTATGACCATTCATAATCCAGAAAGATTTTTGCAGGTTGTTAAGGGTTGTCGACTGTCCTTGATGACCATTCTTCTCGTGCTCATTCAAAATTAAAAACATAACCACACGATGACGAGACGGCAAAATGACTGGGTTAAAACCGGGTATTCTTCCATTCACTCTCATAAGCCCATCCGTGTCCAAAAAAGGTTGAAGTTTGTAAAGAGAACTATTTTTCATCTTCATATTCATCGCCAGTGCACACATTATTGGCAGGTTACATGACTCGAAATGTTATCCTTTCTACATTGTTCTTTTCTCCAAGGTGCATCAATCCCCGTCTTCTTCCGTTTGATTCGGCTTATCCAGAACTTGACTGTTGCGGTGACTCCAGCTGCTACGCGTTTCATTCGGTGATGGGATAAAAAAATTTCGGATTCAATCAACAGTCAAGTTCACTCGTCCCAATTATACCATCCATGTTTCAACGTGATTGTCTCTATGAAGAAGGATGAAACCAGATGACAGAGTATTAAATATATACGAATCACCTCCATAGTAACCGTGCAGTATTTCTTCTTTCCATTGCTTTTTTTTTCATTTTTATGCCCTATTTACAAATGATCTATATGTATCACATCATACATTTTACTTGCTGTACAGTAAAAATAAAACCAGGTTGGCTTTCTAAATTTTCTTTGCTGACTAATTTATGTTTTTCGCTAACTGTTAATAAATCATATACAATATTGCTTGGACGATATTTCAAGACCATCTTGTTTTCTTTGTAGCGCTTCTATAGTTTCGTTTACAATTTCATTATAACGTTCATCTGATAATTAAAACGATCTTTTTGTCTGCCATCAATTCCCGTAATTTTTGTTCAAATTCAGCCTCCATCTTAAAATGTGGGAATGTGGGAACTACAACGCATTTTAACACAAACTCAATATACAAAACGAGATATGTGCAAAATAAATGCTGCACAAAGCAAAACAAAACAAACGGTCACAAAAGTTAATTCCGCGTTTCGGGTGTTACAATTTACCCATAACGCATTCTGGTGAATTAGTTTTACTCACTGTTAGGAAAAAATATTCTACACGCATTATGGGTGTATTGTCATATCCATTACGCGTTGTAGATAAAAATAAACGGTTTTAAAGATTAAAACTAATTTTTTCGCATATGTAACACGGCCTGAACAATATCCTACCATAAAATTGGTCACTTGTATACATTTCGGAGGCTGTATCGTCCTAACGAACCGAAATTTCTCCAAAAATTAGCAAAAATGTAGTATATCTGGATTTATAGGACATGTTGTGCTGGCTCTGGTGAGCTGAAAATTGATAGTCACCTGTGAGACACCCTAAAGAACATCCAATCATAAAATTGGTCACTTGTATACACTCCAGAGGCTGTATCTTGCTAACAATCCGAAATTGCTTTAAAAATGTAGTACTTCATGTACCATAGCACTCGTTGTATTGGCTCTAGCGAGCTGAAAATCAATAGGGTTCATCTATTAGACGCCCTGAACAAATCCAATCATAAAATTGGTCACTTGTATTGTGCTAACAAGACATATTATGAAAAGTGGCCGACGACAAACACACAGGATTTTTGGAGAAATTTCGGTTTGTTAGCATTATACAAGTCTCCAGAGTTTATACAAGTGGCCAATTTTATGATAGGATATTGTTAAGGGTGTCTGACAGATGAATCCATTTATTTTTTCTTTTCATTTTTCCATGGACTTACTAGACCCTTTTAGACTTCTAAACAATAAAAAAATTCTAAGAGTTTTTTTTTAAAAAACGAAGTCTTATGATCTGGATTTGACTGTCCGTCCGTCGCGAGTTTCAGTGGCATAACGGTAATAGATAGAAACAAACGGACAATGCCATTCGATTCAGCATGGTCCAAAACCACTCCCGTTTTAAGGAATTTGACCTACGACCTTTTGATCACGTGATCTCTGTATCTCCGTAACTATAGAAATATAAAAATGATATATTCTTAATCAGCGCGCAAAATATAGTATATTTTTGTATATAATTTGTGTGAAACGCATTTGTTTAGAAGTCTATCTACGCCGCACTGGGGCGTTCGTCCAACTTGTTTAATTTCAAAATATATTTATCAAAAGTTATTTAAAAGAAGTTCATTTACAAAAAGATAAACCAAATTGTACATATCATTAAATTTATTCTACAACTCAGTATTATTTCGAATTTAGAATTATTATGGATTTTTTGTGAAGTCACTAACCATACCCATTTTCTTAAAATGCGAACAAGCCTGTTTAATGTATTTTGACGTTTTAATCAAACAGAAAACAACCATTTGATTGTATCTGTCATATATCAATGCAACTTACTTTCTAATGGTGCTAAATTATTGTTTTAGACTCCTGATGAGACTAAACTACAATATAAGGAATTCTCTCGAAATCTGATTGTTCGATTACACAACTTATCAACGTCAGAACTGAACAAAGATATCTTGAAATCGCCTTCTTTACCAGTAGTTGACCAAAAATCAGACGATATTGATGCTTCAATTAATCCTGTGGAAATAAATGGTAATAGTTTTAATTTAGATTTATACTTAACATTTATTATTTATTGCACTAGCTCATTTTCACACTTTATATTTTTGAAATCCTATAGAAATATGTCTTCAATGCTACTCATTCACACATGCTATTTATGGTTATTTTTAAGAAAAGAAAAGTGAAGGCAGAGCTCTATTATTTACAAAGTCTCGAGCTATTTAGAAGGTTGTTGGTAGGGACTTTTAAATTATTGTAAATTATTGTTTGTAGTTGTACACCCCCAAGTTCATGACATTAAATGAACCGACAAAAAATTGACAAGCGAACTATATTAGATTAGATTAAATTTTAACGGGATGACAATGCACTGAAACCTAAGGTTTATTGTGCCCCCCCCCTATCAGAGCTGTTCTCGCTACTACTACAGCTCGCCTTCCAGTTCCAGGGTTCTAATGAACTCTAGTGTTTGAAACGGCTTCAACGAGGTTAGGTCCTCACTCTTACAAGTTTCTTGTCCGAAGCATTTCTTGTGTTGGCTTGCGATGGCAAGGCGTTCCAGAACTAGGTGATCCGGAGTTTCATCCTCCTCCTCACGGAATCTAAACTCGTCAGTTTCTGCTAGACCTATTCTCATTAGGTGCTTTCTAAGGCGGCAATGTCCTGTAAGAAAGCTCGTGAGGAGATGTAGCTTATTTTTACTGAGGTCCAAATATTTTTTGGATCTAGCAGTGTCAAAGTTCCGCAGGAACTTTTTGGAACGTTCTAATCCGGGAAGGCACCGCCAGAGTGCTTCTATTTCGGTTTCCTCCTTCTTCCGAAACTCTTTCTTATAGGAGCATTTTTCTACATCACAGAAAGGCTCCGGGTCAATAAAGGGCGTTTGTGCTCCTTTTCCTGGCAAGTGCATTGGCCTCTTCATTTCCTGTGATTCCCGAGTGGCCAGGAACCCAGACCAAAGAGACCCTGTTATTCTTGCCTAATTCATCAAGTTTTCTTCAGCACTCGCATGCCAACTTTGAGTCAATGACATGGGAGCTCAATGCTTTGATAGCTGCTTGACTATCAGAATGGATCGATATGTCACATTTCTGATAGTTTCTTTCTAGGTTAATTTCCACGCATCTTTCAATCGCAAGTATTTCTGCCTGAAAGACGCTCGGGAAGGAGCCTAACGATAATTAGTATCTAGTGCCAGGCCCAAATACTCCAGTGCCTGCTCCAGTGGTGATTTTTGAACCTTCCGTATACCATATCATGGTGTTTTCTTTGAGAGTTTGGGTGGTGTATTCCCTTTCCCAGTATCTCCTCTTATTTAGCATCGTATTGAAATTCTTTTCGATACTTACTTTCTTGATCATTTCGTCACTGGGAAGATTCGCTGATGAGATGTATCTTGTTAGAGAAGACCAGGCTCCCTGATTTTTAATACTCTCATTGACTGAACCTTCCTTAGATATTCTAAGAATTGCCTCTTGTGCAGATCTTTCTATCACCAGATATAGAGGTGTGAGATCTGTAATTATCTCAAGTGCCCTAGTTGGACACGCTCTCATAGCTCCAGTGATGCACACACAGGCAAGCCTTTGAACTTTGTTGAGGGTCTTCCTCGTGCTGTACTGACTTGCTTTTGTGTGCCAAACTATTTCCCCATATGTAATTGCTGGTCTCACAATCATGGCGTACATCCATCGCAGTATTTTTGGGATACAGCCCCACCTCTTACCAGCTAGATTTCTGCACGCCATCAAAGCTCTTATTGCTTTACTAGCAGTTATTTCAACATGCTTATTCGATAGAAGCTTACTGCCTAGGGTTATCCCTAGATATTTAACTTCTGATTCCATTCTATGATTTCCCCGTGTAAGGATATGGGTTTCATGGCTGGAAGTGTTGTTTTCTGGGGAAATGGAATTACTACGGTCTTGTTTGGGTTAATGTTTAGCCCCACTGACAAGCACCATTGCTCAATTATTCTGAGGCCCTTTTGTAATAAATCACACAAGATGCTCTCGAACTTGCCTCTTCTGACTATTAGAACTATGTCATCAGCATAGCCCATACATTCGAAGCCAAGCTTCGTTAGCCTGTAGAGCAACTCATCTACTACGAGGCTCCATAGAAGGGAAGATATCACTGCCTCTTGAGGTGTCCCCCGAGTGGCTTTAACTGAGGTGGTTTGATTCCCCACCTGTGTCTCAACTATACTCGTCGTCAACAACTCATACATCCATTTTACAATGGTTTCATTTACTCCTCGCCTTTTTAGTGCTTATTTGACAGACACATGAGTTGTGTTGTCAAAGGCCCCAGATATATCCAGGAATGCGCACATTGCGATTTCTTTGTTGTTCAGAGTTCTCTGGATGACTTTGGTCAGCTGATACAGAGCCATAGATAAAGGATAGGTTAGGTTGATTTTCAATAGATAGATAGGCAACTCAGTATTAAGAGTTTGGTTTACTAGTTACCGCGCCTTCTAGCGAGTGTAGTCAGAAATAAAGCAAAAGCGGGAACTGTACATATAAAATTTAAATTTTTTTTCTGGAACTGGAAGACTGTTTCAGAATTCATGAATAAAAAAACTGTTTCACTACATACGTTTATTTACAAGTTATATAATAATTAATATAATATAATATACAAATATGGCCTTCTCAACCGAAGTATATATATCGTATTTTTTTCACTACTAATCGCACAACTAATACCGAAAGACCTTATTTTTATTTTAAAATTAGTCATTTCCCCAATTATTCAAGGATATCGAAATATCAGCTCGGAATACTTGTCAAAGCATTGAATAGAATCATTGAAACTAAGGGGATTCAATAAACGTCATTTCTACTATTATTTAAAATAAATTTCATATTTTCTGATCATTTTCATTGTCTAGAGTTTCCTAGAGTTTATTTTTCATGTTCATTTCATTGAATAAATAAAGTTTTAGGTAAATACTGAGCTACTTCTCATTAGACAAATGAGGTAAATAATAAGGTTTTCTCATGTTAGTAGTGAAAAAAATAACATATAACAGATTTTGTTAATATAATTATCACAGCTTTAATATTGAAAGTAACGCCGGTACTCACATTTTCATAGGTTTTGGAAAATCGATGCATTTTCACAGTGTCGCCCCGGCTTCTGCATGTTGGCACACAACAAGAAAACACCATATTGGTCTGGTTTGGTTAAATCAGTTTAATAAACACACACAAAAATTAGAATTCAACTTAGTCTCAATACAACACTAATTAGAATAATAATGATAATGAGTTGTACTAGGTATGGGTGTTGATAAAAATAAATCAACCTAACCTATCCTTTATCTATGGATAAACATTGGGCGAGAAATGGATGCGCCTGCGTATTGTGTTCTCGTAAAGCCGCTGTGATGTTGCCATATCTCAAAATTATCATTAAAAACTTATGATTTTTATTTTAATCAAAAAATACAACTTGAGTAGCTTCTGTAGTGTAGGGTATTGAAAGATAAGTTAAAATTCAAATCCAAACTAACATTCAAGTTTTATGTTATGATAATGAAAAAATATGTTTATACCTATTACATATTACTAACTTTAATCAATGGATCAGATGATTGACGAAAAACTGAGGAATTTTTCTTTACAGATTTGACAACGTTCAAATTTAAGGTAATTACAGCGCCTCTGGCGGGTATAGTCGCAAACAGCTTTTATGGGACAAGCTGGTTCATAAGAGTTACCTATGCATGTACAGAGCCGTCTCAGTTGATCGACCCGCTCTGTAGGCATGCTGACATTTATGAAGTGGTATATTCTCCAGATTATCTGTTCTTATGTAGTTATCCACTACTTTCTCCATCGTTTTGAGTAGGAACGATGTTAGACAGATGGATCTAAAAGATCGGGGATCAGTCCCATCTTTTTCCCCTATTTTTGGTATGAAGGTTACCCTTGCCCTTCTCCATTTTCTAGGTATTAGACCCACTGCTAGACTGCTTCTTGTAATCTTCAGCAGGTGAGGAAGAATCTTCTTTATCCCTTGCTGCAGGAGTGCTGGAAATATTCCATCTACTCCTGGTGATTTATATGGTTGAAAGGTACTTATGGCCCATTCCAACCGTTGTCTGGTAAATATTTTCTTAGTAATGTCCCATTGCTATTTCAGTGCTTGTTGCTGGTTCACTACCTGGAAAGTGGGTTCTAAGAAGAAGAATCGATCGTTCCTCTTCACCTTCCGTGTATGATCCGTCTGGTTTTTTCAGCGACATTGTGGGGTTAGTTCCCCCACTTGCCATGACCTTTTGTAGTCTGGCCGCTGTGTGAGTAGAAGTGATATTTTCGCAAAAGGCTTGAAAATTAAGCATTTTGGCCTTCCTAACGAACTATATACAATAGACATGAGGACTGGTGTCTTCTCATTGGAAAATTCTTTTATATGACTTTGGGTCACAACCTATTTAGCCTGAATATTTAAAATAATAATAACGACGCGTGTAGTTAATTCAAATACATAAATATTTCCGGTCCAAACAATGTTATTTCGGACCATACAAGAGAAACTATCTCAATAAAGAAAGACAATTGTACTCTCTTCGTGATATTTGTCATAGCGACTCTATTCATACAAAAAGAAACAGCCAGTGGTTGAAAAGAGAGTATAATCAAGAGGGAAGACAGTAGGAATACAGACGCTAATCTTTATCAGTCTATTCAATCTTCAACACAATCAAATTGAATGATTTGACTGGTTCGAGAGTTTTTGACAATTTGATACTTAGATTTTGTTTGATCTATAAACATGTATAAATAAATATTTGCCGGCACCTTTTAGTCTAAGAGCCCACGACACCAAACATGTAATGATAGGGCTCCCAAAGGTCATACATATAATTCGTCATTTCATTCATAAGAGACCACAAAACGGCCCTTCTGCCATATCTAGGACCGGTCAACACGATACAAAATAAATAAATAAATAAAAAAATTATTTTTTTAGGTTTCTGTTATAAGTCTCCCGTACTGTGATTGTTCCTCGAGGCAGGGGAGGGGTAGGACTATATGAAAAACCAGTGCTGCCAACCCCTCTGATTAAGCTTTATCAGTTGCTGCCGAGAGATGAGCGACACCTTCGCACCCAGGTTTCTATCATCATCGACCTCCTCAAAAATCCAAAGTTTTTCTGAAAGGTCATCATTGTTTGTGTAAGAAAAACCACTACTGCTTTTTCCAGACAGTGGAGGATAAAGCGGCAGCAACGTTTGAAAGTCGCCCTATATATTTTGAGTCGCGGAGACGATACTGTTGAAAATTTGTAATACAAAGGCTTCGGAAATTCACATGGTGTTTGATAGATTCTTTTCTCCCTCGATTAAAGATTGTGCGCGTGAAAAACGCAGTGCATAAGATATTTCCTATAGAATCGTAGGACCGAATCAAACTAGAACGACTGATCTTTTGAAAAGCTTACGAAACCGAAAGCTCAAAGAAACTCTCGTGAGCTTTTTATTTGAGCACTGGGCGAATGATAATGTAGCGACCATCCGTCAAGGTAAGAAGGTTTTCATAACAGTCGAAGATTGCTGTTTTTCATACCAAGTAATTGGTAACCACGTCGCCAAGTCAGAAGAAACTAATTACACGTGCTCTCACGAAGAGGCCGACACGAGAATTATATTACACCTCTCAAAAGCAGCACCGACATCTAGAGCTGTCATAAAAACGTCGGAAACGGACTTCTGCGAAAGCGTTGGACAAATCGGTAGTCGACTGCTCTAAATTAGCAATGCGTTAGAACCGAACTTATGTCGAGCGTTGCCCGGTTTCCGCGCCTTCACTGGGCGTGATAACACGGCTGCATTTTTTCGAAAAGCTGCGACCGTTTAAAAACCTTCAAAAGAACGATCGTTTCCTGAATATTTTTGCGTCTTTAAAGGATAACACGGATGTGGAGTACGAAAATATAATCGATACATTGCAAGAGTTCAGGTCACAAAATGGCTCAATAAAAAATTGTAAGCGTGTGGATGCTGCGAGATTCGAGATTGTCCAAAAATTAAGAAAGAAGAAAATAAATTTATTCATCTTCGAAAATTCTACTACTGCATTACATACATTTATAAAATTTTATGTACAGACATAACAGTTCAAAATATATGTAAAATTTGATTATTGTTATTATTATTAGTATTGTTTTCTATTTATTTAATCATTTCATTTAATTTTTCTATAGCATGTACACCCAACAAATAGTAAAAACACAACATTTATTTATGTAAATATATCAGAAAGTCATTATGATAGTAGAGCAGAAAGCATTTTGGACGAGATGATTGTATGAAGCTGACTTATAAGTTACTAAGCTACATGTGTATACAAATAATTTGAGTGCATGGTTGTAGTAGATGATACCTTGATAACTAGCAGAGTCTTGTCCCAGAGCCAGACGAGAGTAGGGTAGTTGTAGTTCATTACCTCTTCTAGTATTGTAGTTGTAAATCAAATTATTTTAGGTTTAGTGTGTTTCATTTTTTCACATTCATGGTTATTATGTAAATGTACAAACTGCAGAGGTTAATTTCAGTGGGAACGCAAGGGAACGGCGTTCCCTTACCTCCCAAGAGTGCCGGAACGCAAGTAACTCTAAAACTGCAAATTTTTAAAAACTGTAGGTAGGATAAATTTTAGGCTTTGTTCGCGCCTCGTAAGCAGATAATAAGCGCCCTAACAAGCGGTTGTGATCCACCGAATCAGGGAGGGAGGTCAGTCATCTCGTCCGCACCACACAATAACAAAACAATACCCTCCGCCTACTCCCTCCATTCCTTCACCGCGCCCCGCCACCGCGCCCCTCCACCGCACACACATTACAGTGGCAGTGGCAACACTGATCACAGCGTAGGTTACTTGAACACTTGAACGTGACGTGTTTCAGTCACAAGTTGCATTGCATCCATCATCACTGTTTTGTAATCAGTTCGTTTTTGAATCGCAGTTTGTGTTTGTTTATGTTTATGCTTACTAGTGTCTAGTGCTAGTACAGCTACAAAAGTTTACTACTCGAGTTATGACTAGCAGAAAATTTTTTGATTACTTTAAACCTAACCCTAAGAAACAAAAAGGTAATGTAAATAATGAGAAATGCAGTTTGGACGCATCGACTACGACTCCAATTGTTGATCAAGATGAAAAAGAAGATGCAATCGGAATCAATGAGGATGATTACCCTTCAACTTCCTCATCGGACAAAGAAGTATCCATTTTGGTGGGATTAGGATCTGATTCAGACGAAGCTAAGATTAGTAATGAAAATAGTGATATAGTGATTATGTTAATGGGGGTTGAACACCCTGTTTGTTGATCTCTTGAACAAATTGTTGAATTCAAAGCAAAAATCCATGGTTAATTGTGAACAAAGAACTAGGTTGTAGTACTTGCAGAAGCGTGAGTACTCTAGGTGCCTAGAAAACAAAGGGCCTAAAAATTAGTGAGGAGTGGGTTTTAGGAACTGTTACCGCTTATGGAAACAATAAAAAGGCCAACAATCCTGATGTTTTTACACCGTGGGTCTCAGCTCACTCTTTAGCTGAAAACACAAACATACTCAATGAAGCAAAGAAATATACATTGAAAAAAGCTGTTGCTTCTATGCATCAGGAGCAGCAGATTGTTACTGAGCGCATTTTCCGCACAGCTTATAAACAGGCCAAACTAAATAGGCCGTTTTTTGAGTTTGAAACAGAAATCGATCTTCAAATAATCAATGGTTTGGATATGGGCCGAATACTCCATTCAAATGTTGCTTGCTCCAACATAGTTCATCATACTTCTGATGAAATGAAATCAGACTTAATAAATGGCCTAATCAAGTCAGACTCTAGATTTTCACTGATTTTGGATTAGGCCACTTCAGTTTCAAACAAAAATGCTTTGGTGGTTTATATCAGAACTGTTTTAAAAGGAATGCAAAATCCTATGACAATATTCTTAACACTTTTTGAGCTAAATAGCACAACATCAATGGTATCTTAGAAGAACTTTTAAATCAGTTACAAGCATTAGGTCTAAGCTTTCAATTCATGAAAGATCATGTGATTGCTCTAACTTGTGACAGTGCATCAGTGCTACTAGGTAAATAAGCTGGCCTTGCTATGCAGCTTACTAAAAAATTACCCAACCTGTTCATTTGGCACTGTTTAAACCATCGTTTAGAGCTTGCCGTGCACGATTCGGTAGAAGAAGTAGCTGGAATCAATAATTTCAAGATATTCATGGATAAAATTAGAAACATGTTTAGTTGCTCTTCGAAAAATAGCAGAGAGTTGGCAGAAGTTGCTCGTACTACAAAATGAGTCATTGTGACACTTGTTTTACAAATAACTATTGTAGCGCATTGTCATCTACAACTTTTGTACACAACCTAGCGTTAATGTACGATGCTTTAGATGAGTTAGCGGTCTTATCCTTACAGCTTCAGAAATCAAGCCTCAACTTATTCCAAGGTTACAGTGACATAACAATGTTAATAAAAGTGTTTGAAAACCGAGTTGATAACATGGGTACACGTGCAGTGGAAACTAAAATTGCTAAAGACAATATGAAGTTTCAAGATGTTGAACTTTGTGAAAGAGCCAAGATACCGATTATTCCAGAAAAACAGTTCTACCGGAGCCTTGCTAACAACTTGACTTCAAGGTTGCTATCATCTTCAAATGCGTTTGAAAATTACGACTCCATCATGAATGACATCAAAGTGATCCACCCCATGTATTGGCCAAAAGATTTATCTATCATCTACGGAGAATACGAGATCCAGCGAATCTTCGATAGATTCAAGATTAGCAGCTCACGAAATATAATTAGAGACTTTAGACACTTTAAGCAGGGACTGAAGCCTATGCTAAGCGCAGAGAAACCTACTATTCTTGAGCAGCCGCCGTCGTTTAAGAAACTGATCTCTATCATAAATAGTATTGCAGTGTCTAGTGCTGAATGCGGATGTGCGTTTTCTACAATGAATTTAATTATGTATCCTCTAAGATATCCACTCTACATCAGCACTGTTTGTGATTTATTGCGTATTAGGCTCCTGGGACCTCCTGTGCGACACGTCAAGTCTTGGCTGGCGAAGGGACACCATTCTGCAGTTGACACCAACGCTCGTTCTCTTTTAATATCTTTCAGGTTTTTAGAACACTAAGTTTTCAAAAACATGGCTTGTAGTTGTGTTGTGAAAAATAATTTTCTCTGTTTTTTTTTATTATTTGCAGTTAGTTTTATATGGTTTTTGTAATGTTTTTGTAAAATATAAAAAATTACAATTCAAGCTGTAACATTAAAAATAGATTTTAAACATTTAGACTTGCTAGTTTTTCAGGAAATTATCAAAAACATCTGGTTAAGTATTGATATGTATTATTAATACTACTGTACTGTAGGCATAAATAAATAAAAATGTAAAGGCTTTATTTGTTTTCATTTCACTTGCTCTATGGATCTGTTTCTAACTTGTATTAGGGAGCAGTAATCATAAGAAATGTTTTTTTTTTGGAAGATCATGAAGACTGTTTTACTGATGTTAATTACCAAACCACTATTTTCACACCATCTGGCGAATTCCTCTGCAGCTGAGTTTGCTGTTTTTATAGAGAGAGAAAGCTTATTCTGTGCCACTATTTTACGAGTATCATCTGCATAGATAATCGTTTTCTGCTGAACCGCACTTGAAAGTTCTATGTCACTCATAAATATTATGAAGAAAAGTGGATCCAAAGTTGAACCCTGAGGAACCCCCATTGAAACAGAAGCAGATTGCGATTTCACAGAGTCAATAACCACTATCTGAGATCTGCTTTTAGGTATGATGCCACCCAATCATATGCCACTCCTCTGATTCCAATTCGATACAGTTTTTCCAGCAGTAAATTATGATTCACTGTATCGAACACTCAAAAAACAGAACAACAGGAAATTGTTTGTTGTTAAGGTGCAAATATATGTCTTCACAGAGTTCATTTATTGCAGTTGAAGTTGATCTTTTTTGTATGAAGCTGTGTTGGCAGCTAGGAATAAGTTTGTGATTTTCAACAAAATTAACCAGTCTCAGATAATAGCCAAAATCGATAAATTTCGCAACTTCAGATTGTCAGCATACATGACAGTAGTTGGCCACTTCGTTTTTAGATCCTTTTTTTTATATATGGGTACCGATTTTGATATTTTTAGTGCTTCCGTGTATGTTCCATCAACAAACGACTTATCTATTATGTGAGATAGTGGATAGCATATCACATCACGGACAATTCTTAGAGCCTTACCGTGGATTTCTATACCACGTGATGGGATTTTTGTTCTTTTGGTAATGATATCCTGAACTTCTATATAAGTTGTTGGGTACAAGAATTGTGTAGTATTTGAGAAGGGGGATAACTTCAGATTATTTGTTATTGGATCTGTTTTTTCGATTCCCATGAAAAAATCATTGAAGTGGTTGCCAATGTCATATTTATCTGTGATATGATTATTATTGATAGTGAGCTTAATTTTGTTATTAGTTTTTGCATTATTCGTTGTTTTATTAATAATTTTCCAACTCTCCTTACTTATATTATTTGCATTCAATATTCCTTTGTTGTTATATTCTGCATTAGGTTTTTTCACCATTTCTTCATAAATATATTTGAGTTGTTTATGTCTGTTATTGACTATCTCGTTTGTTGAATACTTTGCTATTTTATACATATCACAATACCATTTCATGCCATTCCTTGATTTCTATATTAATCCACAGTTTTTCCCTATTACTTCTACTTGTTCTCATTTTTTTAGTGGAAAAGCAATATTGTAGATTGTAGTGGTACAGAAGGGTTGTATTGAAAATATTTTATTCTTCATTCAAATCACCAGCTGTATATACATCCTCCCATTTTTAGCACTATTTGGTGTTCTGTACACTGTAATAATATACAATCCACTCTTTTCATTTCGGATTTATAAAACGGCTATTGTTGCTTCAAAACTTTTCTCTATTCTTTTGTTGAAAGTGAAAGGTTTGAGAGGAAGATTTTGTTTTGATAGGATACATACCCCACCATGTACGTACAGTTTTCTACAGTAACTATTTATCAATCTGTATTTGGATAAGTTTAGTTTTTCTATTTTCGCAGAGGTAAGCCAGTGTTCCGAAAAGCACAGAATATCTGGTGATTGCTGGTCTAGTAGAACTTCCAGTTGATTTATTTTTCTTGGAGCCATGCCTTGAATATTGAGATGCATTATAACCAGTAGTTCTTTATCTCCTATTTGTCCATTTTGATGTACTGTATGTACTGCGTGATTTAGATGGGCTCTAGGGACCAGGATCATATCTGTGGTATTTCCTGAAATCAAACCTCTTGAATGCAACATACTTTAGCCAAGTGGAAAGTTTATAGATTTCATCCTTCAGCTACATGAAACATTTGTTTTTATTTTCACTTGTAGGCAGTTCATTTACTATGATTTTGGAATTTTTGAAAGCTTCTTGATCCTTCAGGTATCTAGTTATCTTGTCAGCTGTAATATAACGGTTTACCCTAATAGATACAACCAGGCTTTTCTATGAACACCGAAGTCCATTTCATCATCATTTTCACCAAAGTTTTTTTTTCAATTGTAGTCTTTTCTTTCTAGAATCGACTTTTGTGAAACCATCATCAATGTCGTGAGATGTATTGTCTTGATTGAGGTTTATAATATGGTCCATGGTAGTTTTTTGTGTTTCTTCAAGTTTAGACATTTTTGGGAAACTTGGCAACATGGGGGATTCCTTGTTATTATCTGTTTTTGCACAGTTTACCGCTGAATTATTTTGGACTAATTCCATGGCTTTGTTGACTTATTTTTCACTCACAATAATGATAATGGGTTTGTTGTTAGTTTCAGTTTTTGTTTGGAGTAGATTAACTTTTTCTTCTAGAAATTTATTGTTTTGATTTATCAATAATGAGTTTTCTATTAATAGATATTAATAGATGGGAAACGGGAAACGAATTGAATGATGTTTTTATTTGAAAAATGTAAGAGGCTTCGACTCAAGCCTTATCCTGCCGTGTTACCGATCATTGAAACAAAAAGTATTACGTACGGTATACGTCACCAGCATGTGGTTGAATGTAACGTCCCCAAATTGCGTAACGTTCCGTTTCGAGGAGTACGGTTGGAAGATGCGCGAAAAGCTACAGTCCCTTTGGTATACGGGTCAGCCGACGCCCCTAATTGTAGTTGTTGGGGCTGATTATTAAACTTTTGCCTGCCCCTTGCCCTGATTTGAGTAGTTTTGGTAGAAACTCTTGCTGCAGTTTCAATCCTTCGCAAACTTGTTAACTGATAGGTTATATAAATAAATAGTCTAATCTTTTTTCTGAATTTTTATATATATTTGTCAAAAGTGACACAAACACACACCTCCATCGCTGTTCTCAGACGATACAAAAACTAGTTCTGACAGCGGACGGATACCAACTGCCAGAGACAAATACTACTAAATAAAAATTAAATTGTTGACAGCGACAAAAGCTGAATCCGCTCTCCGCGACAGATGTCCTTCACAACATACTGGCCCCCATTTCTTCTCCAAATCCATTTGGGGAGAAATCCATCTTCAGTCCGATTGGACACACCATAGCCACGGGTCTTTTCATTATAATTTATTTTCCTTTCCATTTCCTCATTGTAACTTCTACAACTCGGACTTGACCGTCTTTTCCCGGAAACACGTTAGAGATGAAACCTTTTCTCCAGCAATTCCTTGGAAGCTGCTTATCCACAATGAAGACAATGTCACCCGTTTCTCACGTAGCAATAAAGTGGGTAGATAATCTTCAGTCCATCTAGCCCAGAAGAGGTTAAGTACAGCTTGAGATTTCTTCCATTGCTCCCGAAGTATACCTGTACATTCTCCTTCCCACGGTAGGTTTAGTTCAACATCCGAAAATCCCCGTAAGAAGACATTTGGCGTGAGACTTGTAGGATCCATGGGGTCGCTTGAGACGTAGGTTAGTGGACAATAATTTACTATATTCTCGGCTCCTTTGATGATGGTTAGCAGAGTTTGATCTCTCGGACACTTTTCCTTTAATGTACTCTTCAATATTTTCTTCACGGATCGGACTAACCTTTCCCAGACACCAGACATATGGGGAGCTCCTGGAGGTTGGAAGTGCCACTCCATCATCTCGAATTTTCCAGTTGATTTACTTTCTTCCCAGTTCAATTCGCCCCATTGCTTCTTCAAATCTGAATTGGTTCCAACGAAATTCTTGCCGTTATCACTATAAATGTGGGTGGGTCTTCCACGGCAGTCTATGAAGCGTGACAAAACTAACAGCATCTCATCCGTGCTCAGTCCAAACGCGACTTCTAAATGAATTGCCCGAGTAACCATACAGGTGAATAGGGCTATCCAACGCTTTTCCCGATGTCGTCCAACTGTGACCTCAATGGGACCAAAGAATTCAACTCCAGTAAAGGTAAAGGGTGGACGACCCGCAGCTAATCGAAAGTGAGGTAGTGCACTCATCTCAGGAATTATTGGTTTGACATTTCGGAATTGGCAAAGAAGGCACGAAGAGATGGCTCGGCGGACTGCCGTATGACCATTCATAATCCAGAAAGATTTTCGCAGGTTGTTACGGGTTCTCGATTGTCCTTGATGACCATTCTTCTCATGTTCATTCAAAATTAACAACATAACCACACGATGATGAGACGGCAAAATAACTGAATTAAAACCGGCAATTCTTCCATTCACTCTCATAAGTCCATCCGTGTCCAAAAAAGGTTGAAATTTGTAAAGAGAACTATTTTTCATCTTCATATTCATCGCCAGTGCAGGGTTTTCCTTAATGAAGCAATTCTGCTGAACTTGACGTAGAATCAGTCTTTCTCTTTGTTCCAAATCCACAGGTTTAAGACTAGAAGTCACACATTCGTGGCAGGTTACATGACCCGAAACGTTATCCTTTCTACATTGTTCTTTTCTCCAAGGTGCATCAATCCCCGTCTTCTTCCGTTTGATTCGGCTTATCCACAACTTGACTGTTGCGGTTACTCCAGCTGCTACGCGTTTCATTCGGTGATAGGATGAAGAATTTTCGGAATCGATCAGCACCTTACTCCACGAACTCGATCCACATCTTTCCTTAGCAGAGTCAAGTTCTGGATCTGTCGGCAACGAAGAACATGTGAAGAGTTGGCTCTTTACTTCCTCATTTCCTTCCAATGAGTCTATCAAAGTCTCGACCGGCCAAGGTGAGGGATCCTTAAGGAGAAATAACGGTCCACATAACCAAAGGGAGTTCTTAGTCAGCTCAATTTCGGTCTTCAGTCTTGTCCCTTCATCGGCTACATTGAGTGCTGTTGGAATCCACTTCCATTCTGAGGTAGAAGTACTTTCTTGCACTTCTCCAATCCGATTGGCTACCCACTCACGATAACAAAGGCTCAAAGAACGAATCCATTTCAACACTGTCTGCGAGTCACTCCATAAAATCCGCGAATTAACTTAACGCGTAGCGCCTCGCAAATTGTTGTAGCTATACGAGTACCAAGTACTGCTGCCAATAGTTCCAGTCGGGGAACAGTTAGTTTCTTCTGTGGTGCTACTCGTACTTTTGAAGCCAGGAAAGAAGTAGTGATGGCTCCACCAAGAACAGCTCGGAGATAACAAACTGCGCTATAGGCTTCCTCGCTAGCGTCTACGAAAACATGGAGTTGGAGGTCTTCAGCGAGATGAATTCCGTACACGTAGTGTCTTGGAACTTTCACATTTACGATGCTCTTGAGGTTGGCAATCCATTTCTTCCATTCTTCAAAGACAGAATCAGGTATTGGGTCATCCCATCCCACACCAGACTTCCAGGTGGATTGTAATAAAATAATTCCTTTAATCTTGAAATTCCCAAGAAAGCCGATAGGATCATAGACCGACATAAAGAGGCTGCTTACTTCTCTCTTTGTGGGATGTCTGCCTTCAATTATCTCTTGGTCAACCTTGTGGAAATTGAGTTTAGAACTAAACTCGTCGTCTGCCGGATTCCACCACAACCCGAGAACTCGTTCTCCGGAGAAGTTTTCCCCTTCCATCAGCTTCATCGACGAAAGAGATCCGGACGCTCTGAATTCTTCAGGAATGCTTTCAATAACATGTTGGCTATTGCAGGTCCACTTCCTGATACACATTCCACCAGCAGCAAGGATAGTAGTGATGTCCCTTCGTAACATAATAGTTTCTTCTACCGTTCTGGCACTAGTACAACAATCATCGACGTCGAAATCCTGTTGAGTAGATCGAGAAGCTTCGGGATATTCGTCCTGGAAACGAGCGGCATTTTTCTTTTTTACAAATATAGCGGATAATGGAGATGAAGTCGCTCCAAATATCATGACTTGCATCGCATACGTCTCAAGTTTCCCCTTCTCGTTTTTCCACAGGAAACATTGGCTCTGTCTCCTTTTCTGATTTTAACACGATGAAACATATCCTCTATATCTCCCATGATTGCGATGTTATGGAGTCGAAAGTTCCACCAAAACACTTTACAAGGATTGATTTAAATCAGGACCTGTCAAAAGGAAGTCGTCGTCTTAGCAGCAGCGTCGAAAACCATCCTTATTTTTCCTGGCTTGTTGACGTTGCTGATAGTAAAATGAGGAATGTACCATGTCCTATCCGTGACCACTTCCGCTTCGGCTGAAAAAAGCTTCTTGATAAATCCCTTAGTTTCGTATTCCTTGATTTTTGCGTGATAGATCTTGGCATATTCCGGGTAACGTTTCATTTTCTTCCCCACAGATGAAAGTCGACTGATTGCATAAGATTTACTTTCCGGCATACAAAAATTGTCTTCTTTCCAGAGGAGTTCACATTCCCATCGGTTCCCGTTGAGCTTCGTAGTCTCCTCCAGTATGTTCAAAGCACGCTGATCTTCAATTGATCCTTTATTAGGACATGGGACGACTCCGAAAGCTTCAAGACTAAACTGCTCCTTCAGCAGTTGATCGAGATGACAGGTGTTGTATTCGGTTAAGATATTCATTGCAGAAATGTTCGCCTCCGTGAGCGACGATAGTCGATCACCGGCTAGGACCCATCCTAACTTGGTCCTCTTGGCTATTGGCTCGTGCGGATGTCTTTCTAAGATTTCACGATGTGCAGTGAGGTATGGATGATCCACACCAATGATGAGTGGAGGAATGACTTTTTCCATATTTCTCAGCTTTGCACGTCGAAGGAAAGGCCAGTTTTTCTTTACTTCCACTACATTTATGGTGTATGGGGAAAATCCAAGTCCGTCCATCGTCACAGCATTATTTATAATGTACTTTTCGGCTTTCTGAAAACTTCCATTGACTGTAATCTGAACTCGACGAGCTACCTCAATAAATTTTCCCCCTTACTCCCTTATATGTGTGCTTGAAAGTTTCTCCTTCCAGGCCAAGTTGATCAGCCAAGCTCTTTTCAATCGCTGTGATATCCGCTCCAGAATCCAATAGAGCATAGGTATGGACGGACTTATTTGGACCTTTTACGATGATAGGAACTTTTGAAAGCGGTTTGGAAGACTCTATCTTCATTGTAGAGATTGCATTTATTTCTCCAGTCCGTGAAGGGATATCTACTTCCTGCGAATTGAGATGCGAGGATTTGGCACACTCCCTTGTTCAATCAGCTGGCTCATCTGCTTTCGACCCACAGAAGTTGAAGCATCTTGATCTCCGCTACTGGCAAAAACTTGTGTTTTGGAAAATCGCGATGATCTGTACTTTGAAAGGTGACTTTGTTAATATGACTGCGTTGAAGATGGGAACCTGACTGTTCCGTAGGATGTTGAAATCCTTCCGGCTGGTTTCTTTTTCATAGGGACAATCACGTTGAAACATGGATGGTATAATTGGGTCGAAGTGAACTTGACTGTTGGGTTGTTGATTTAGACTCCCGTTTTCAAACTCAGCTGCATTCCTCTCATCTTCAAATTCATCCTGAGTTTCATTCATGGTTCGTAGACGGATGCGATGATTTTGTGTAACTTCATTGATCGAGTTCACAATCTCCTTATCTTGACCCTTAACCCATTCTCTCACGCTTTCAAATGATAGATTCTCATCTCCCGAATAACTTGCTCCTGAATCTACCTTCTCTGAGTCTGCGACATGCTTACTCAATATTGCATTAACTTTACTGCTAGAAGTTGACTCGTCGTACTCGACTTCTCCCATTAGTATTGCCATTTCTTCTCTCAGAGCTGTTATGTTATCCTCTAGCTCTTGCTACAGTACTTCTTCGTCTTCGGACTTGTCTTTCTTTCGTTGAAGACGTTGTAGCTTGTGTAATCTTGTTTCCAGCTTTTTTTTCTGCCGTTCGCAGTTTTTTCTTTGTAAGGCCTTCATTTTCTTTCAGCTTCTGTAGGGCCTTGTCCCTTCCGGCTTCCAACTCACAGCGTTGGATGGAAAATGTTTTACTGATTGCTGAGGCTTCCTTCGAAGTTTTGCGTAGGGCAACTGGATGAGGCATATTCTCGATCATGAATCTTGCTGGAGGAATTCCCTTGTTCTTCCTTAGACGACGAACAATTGGTCGATAACTTGAACTGTCGGTTCTTTGGCCCTGGCATGACCTCACTGTACTGATGGTGTTCTGTCCATTCAACAGTCCTTTCGACGAAGAATTGAAGCTGGCTGCTTCCGTATCTTCCCTTAGTTGAAACGGGTTGTTGGAACTGCGGCTTCACGTTGACTTAGAGACATCCTTTTCCGAATTCTCCAACTTGAACTTTGACACAAAAACTGCAGGAAGTTCTTCCCTGGTTTCGGCACCACTATGTTGGGGCTGATTATTAAACTTTTGCTTGCCCCTTGCCATGATTTGAGTAGTTTTGGTAGAAACTCTTGCTGCAGTTTCAATTCTTCGCAAACTTGTTAACTGATAAGTTATATAAATAAATAGTCTAATCTTTTTCTGAATTTTTATGTATATTTGTCAAAACTGACACAAACACACACACTTCGACCTCTATTCTCAGACGATACAAAAACTATCTCTGACAGCGGACA
Organism: Galeruca laticollis; assembly: GCA_963921935.1. Lineage (NCBI taxonomy): Eukaryota > Metazoa > Arthropoda > Insecta > Coleoptera > Chrysomelidae > Galeruca > Galeruca laticollis. The sequence goes on from OY998178.1 coordinate 197,891,475, forward strand.
GATACCAACTGCCAGAGACAAATACTACTAAATAAAAATTAAATTGTTGACAGCGACAAAAGCTGAATCCGCTCTCCGCGACAGATGTCCTTCACAACAGTAGTTATATCGGTTCAATCCGACGACGATTGTGACGATGTGACGAAGTATGGAAACAATAGTTTAATTCATAAGAATAATTACAAAATTTAGTTGAAAGTAGTTGTTGAAAACTAGCGAAAGAATAGTTGATAAGAGGAATGAGAAGTAGTCCGTATCAAGTATAGTGTAAGTATAGAATAGTTGTTTCTCACCTCATCTTGTAAACTGGTATACGTGTACAACTTTCAATATTGTGAAAAAAAATGAAAATTTAATGAATGATCAAATTATTTGAAAACCCAATATTCTTTCTTTATTGCCCTCTTCCAAATTTCAATATTATTCAATTTTATCTTGTATAATGTCTCTTTATACCAATAAACCATTGAAAACCTTTCAGAATCATTTGTTTCAACAATCAACGACAAAAGAAAGTATAAAAAAACACAATGAAAACTGCTGAAAAATAAAAACACCACATAAAATATGCAATTTCATTTGTTTAAACAATCAACGACACGTAAAACTCATTGTTCGGGATATTGGCAGGCGTATTTCAACAATACAAATCGAAAAGAACCGGTCAATTACTGATAAAACGCCAAATTCGGTTACGCGGACGGCGACTTTCAAACGCCGATGCCGCCATGTTCTCCATTGTTTGGAAAAGGCACAAAAAATGGTGACCTTTCAGAAAAGATTTGGTTTTTTGAGTAGGTCGATGATGATAGAAACCTGGGTACCAAGGTGTCGCTTATCTCTCTGCAGTAACTGATAAGGCGGTCCTAGACATGGCAGCAGGGCCATTTTGTGTTCTCCTATGAATCAAATGACCAATTATATGTATGACCTTTGGGAGCCTTATCATTACAGGTTTAGTGTCGGGGGCTCTCCTACTATTTCATCTTAAGTGAAAACTAATCGCCATTCAAATTCTACTATTACCCTTATATAAATGATATTCACAAAATTTGTATACATTTTTATTCAGGTCCAAAGTTGTTACTTGAATGTCTGCAGGTTTATTTTTTTATTCTTTTCTGAAATAATTTTGCAAACCATTCGTGTAAATCAGTTTTGGTCTTTCATGTGACCTCAATTATTTTAATATATTCTTCAATGTTTCAGATGCAAATTCCAGCAGTCCGACGAAACGTGTAAGTATTTTTTTAACTTTAAAAAAATAGTTTATCCATGCAAATATATCCAGAATACAATTAAACAAAGAAATAACAGCAATGCAAACACATGAATTTCTGTGTACAATGTTCACTCTTAGATAGTGGATATAAGAAAAATGCCAATTATTGTGTCAGGACTCTAGCTTTGGTGGGCTGGTATTGGGAGTCTCTTCATTTATTCTTATTCTAAATTTTCTGCCAGTTATGCAGTAATAGTAAATTATAGTAAGCAGGGAGACGAATTTTAATTCTATGTTGTAACAACCCCTCATTGCAGATCCAATACTCGGCTAACATCCAAAATGGCTGCCGAGCAAAACTTTCTCTCTTTCGGGCTTATATTATTTGATGACACTGGTTGGGTTATAGAATTCTCTTGACAAAAGTTAAACTGGTGCTCCGGAATTATGTTCCCGATTTTTCTTTATCCTGTAGTTTAATTATACTAGAGTTTACCCTCGATCTCTGAAGGCGATAATTTTTTTATCGAAACGCGCATCAGACAGTGTAATTGTGTGTGTTGATATAGTTCGGTATATTATATACATTATATATGTACGACAACATCCAACAACCTTTTCCAGTTATCATATCAGTTCCTTATGCTTTCTTATTATTTAACACGTTCAGTGCGCATGACGCACCCGTGCGGTGACCTTTATTTTTCAGCCACGCGCATGACGCACTGGGGCGTCATGTACATTATTTTATCAAACCGGCAGTATTTTACTAGCACTTGCAGCGGATGTGTCGAAACAGCAGGAGCGCGTTGAATACGGTTGGGTTATAGTAAATTCGGCGTCGTCTGTGATTTCATTAGATTTAAGGGACAAATTTAGCAGTGCAGTATGGGTAATTCAGTGATGAGTGAGGGCTCCTATATCCCTAGTGATTATGAGCTGTCCTCTAATGAAGGTGAGCCTTTTCGTTTTTTAAATAGGTACAGCTATTACTTTTCCGCCCAACCTATCTAATATGCGAGAAAAGTACTGGTTTACCCCAAAAAAAGTTGGAATTTTGAAAAAAAATTTTGAGTTATTTTGACGTTTTCCATCAACACGAAAAAGCGGTTTTTAGAAAAAAAATCCTATGTATATGTCGTCGGCGTTGTTGTCGTCGGCCACTTCCTTACATGTCTTGTTAGCACGACACAACGTCCGGAGTGCAATAAGTCACCAATTTTATGATGGAATATTTTCAGCTCACCAGAGCCAGTACAACGGGTTCTATGGTACTTGAAGTACGATATTTTGTCCTTTTTTGAGAAATTTCAGTTTGTTAGCACGATACATCCTCCGGAGTTCAACAAGTCACCAATTTTATGATTGAGTATTATTCAGGACATCTCTCTGATAAACCCTATTGATTTTCAGCTCACCAGAGCCAATACAACGGGTGCTACAGTACTTTAAGTACGATATTTTTGTCATTTTTGGAGAACTTTCAGTTTGTTAGCACGATACAGCCTCCGGAATATATACAAGTGACCAATTTTATGATTGGATATTATTCAGAGCGTCTCAAAGATGAATCCTATTGATATTCAGCTCACTAAAGCCAGTACAACGGGTGCTATGGTACTTGAAGTACCAAATTTTTGTAATTTTTGGAGAATATTCAGTTTGTTAGCACGATACAGCCTCCAGAGAGTATACGATTGATCAATTTTATGATTGAATATTGTTTAAGGTGTCTCACAGATGTACCTTATTAATTTTCAGTTGACTAGAGCGAGTACAACGGGTCCTATAAATCCAGATATACTAAATTTTTGGTTATTTTTTGAGAAATTTCGGTTTGTTAGCACGATACATCCCCCGAAGTGTATACAAGTCACAATTTTATGATGGAATATTGTTCAGGGCCACAGATGCGGAAAAGTTAGTTTTAATCTTTAAAACCGTTTATTTTTTACTTGCCTTTATTGTAGATGAAGCTAATCAAACTACCTTAACAGTTGATAATATCGGTATTTTGGAAGGTAGTAACAATATTGTGGACAATTCGTATGTATGATTAATTTAGATTATTATTGGACGACAATTTGTTGAAAGATGTTGTTAATGAAACCAATAGTTATGCTGAAAACATTTTCCTTTCTGTTGGTATTTCGAAACATTCAAGAATAACTCGTTGGAGAAATGTTACCAAGGACGAGTTACTTCAGTTTATAGGACTTATCATCCACACAGGAACAATCAAGTGCAACGTTTGAAAGGACTATTGGAAAAGTCATTAGCTTTTTGGTATTAAATGTTTTTCAAAATATATGAGTCGCGATCGCTTTTTCCTAATTCTGAGAAGTTTGCATTTTGCTAGAAATCCAAGTGAACAGGAAACAACGCCAGAAGATCGTATAAGATTCGTCCGTTATTGAATTATTTCCAGGAAAAAATGAAAACTATTTACTACCCCAACAAAAACTTGTCCTTGGATGAATCAATGTTGCTTTGGCGTGGGAGACTTGTCTTCGGGCAGTATTTGAAAAACAAGAGGAATAAGTATGGTATAAAATTGTATATGCTCACAGAATCGGATGGCCTTGTAATTAATTTGGTGGTGTATACTGGACAAGCAGATGAATATGGTGGATTAGGACATGCGGAAAAAGTGGTTTCAAATTTAATGAACCATTATCTAAATGCTGGCGACGCCTTATACATGGATAACTTCTATAATAGTTTTGGTTTAGCTAAAAATTTGCTTGAAGTAAATACTTACTGCACGGGGACACTAAGAGCAGGAAGAAAAAAACTCCTAAGGACGTCACGACCGCAAATCTCAAGAAAGGAGAAACGACAGGAGGGGCATACAAACAAAATGTTTTGATCGGAAAGTGGCGAGACAAGAGGGATGTTCTTTATATATCTACAGAATTTAAAAATAATATAGTCGCATTGTAAAATAGAAAAGGTATTATCAAAGAAAAACATTTGCTCATTGCAGAATACAATACATTTAGGAGCAGTATCGACGGTATGGATCAAATGATTCGTATTCGCAAATCACTCCGGTGGTATAAAAAACTAGGAATTATATTCCAGCTACTACTTTTTAATTCTTACATTTTGTATAACAAGCATTCTAAAAAGCAGTTATACTGTTACGATTTTCGTTTATCCGTTCTAGAAAGAATTCTTTCTGAAGAACAAACCATATCTGAGCCGAAAATCACAAAAACAAGATACAAGACACTTTCCTAAAAAAATTGAAATAAGAAATAAAGAAAGAAGAGTTTTACGAAAATTATGCAAAGTGTGTTGGGCAAAGAAAATATTCTCCATATTACTACACTCAGTGTCCTGATAGTCTAGGTCTATGCGTTGGAAAATGCTTCAAAGAATATCGTGAAAAATAATTTTAGTTTCAAATATCAGATTTTTAATTAGGACTTTCTTAGTTTTATTTTGTTCCAAGTTGAATACTTCAAATAAAAAAGACTATCCATCTCGAATGTAGTCTGTAGGTACATAGCAGTAAGTAAAACTCAAAATCAGTAATACAGCATATATTAGTAAAAGGTGAAAAGGGGCAACTAGTTTCGGCTTACTGAGCCATCATCAGGCCTGTAAAAGGTATCAAGATAGAAAAAATCAGAAATTCACAACATGTCGAATTGCCTTAATGTATATCAATCCATATGTAAAGTATTGAAAGAGAAAGCCGTCACATGTCCGTGGCATCCAGCAGACTCTGACATATGTCAGTACGCAATAAGGGGATATACCTGTAGGGGAAATCATCAATAATAATAGTAATGAAAAAATCTTCATTACTATGTAAAACGTCGAGCACAATAAAATTAAACAAAACAAAAAAAAGTCATAAAAAATTGGCCAAAGTATAAAAGAAAAGAGAAAAAACTGGACATCGTCTCAGTAAATCTCAAATAGACAAGATGGTCGGAGACCTGACAGATGACAAGGACCAATGACGGTCCTCAACAAAATGAAATGAAAAATAAATTTTAATCAGACATATCGTCACCCTAATTATCAAACCTCGTAACTCCAATTTTGGTCAAAAATGAGATTTTGGTTCCATTTGTGAGAGAAAAAAAACTACCTATTATGGAAAAAACCATGTAACTCCACATTACTTTATTTCAATAATATGGAAAGAAGAAAAGCCTCTTAACTCCATATACATCCGCGTGCCCTAGAATGCCTCGTAACTCCTCGATCTCTAACCTAAAAATTTTAAAAGCTGTGACAGACACAAAACAAAATTTATTATAATATTTGGTTTGATAGAAGCTTAATAGTGTATTAATTGTGCTTTACGTTAAATAATAAAAGAAGAGAGGTAAGTATTACTTTTGTTCAATAGCGTTAACAAATCGTAAATAAACTTTCAGAATGTCTCGCGCTCAAAAAATTTTGGAAATGGCACTCCAACATGAATTAATTTTTGAAGATTCTGTTACTGGGACCAGTGCTGTAAATACTGATGGTGACATACCGTTATATACCATTGTAAAAAATGATTCCCTTTCTACTGAAAATGCACTCTCTGATTCCGACACTGCGCCTTTGTTAAATAAAGTACAACGCCCCGATGCAACAATAGAGAGTGAAGATCCAAATCATGAAAATGTATCTACCAACATTGAAAACAAAAGTGAAACTGAAGAGGAACCTTTAAAAAAAGAAGAAAAAGAAGACATGCGAAACAGAGTACTTGGAAAAGAGAGGAAAATAAAAAATATCGTGAATCCGGAAAGGAGTATAATGGAAAAAAACTGGTAGACACTGGATGGAAGTACGATATTTCAAAATAAAAGCGAAATATGAAAATAAGATATTGTTATAAAAATTCTGAAAAAATAACGGGGAAAACAAAAAAACACTTTAAAATGTTATCTACTTACAGAAGACAATAGAAAAAAAATATTTAATGACTTTTGGCAATTGAATTGGAAGGAAAAACATTTATTTGTTCAGCTGCATGTAAAGGTGTCCAGTACTAAAAGACAAAGAGATAGAAAAAATGAAAACAAATCAAGGAGAACCAACTCATTTATCTACTATTTACGAAAAGATAATGAGATGATCAAGGTGTGCAAAAAATGTTTTTGAACACAATTGATATAGGTGAATGGACGGGTACGCTCATGGAAACTCATGGAAAAATAGAAGGCTGCTCGTGAAGAAGAGCACGTTACTGGGCAGGAAGATAAAGGAGCAAGGCAGAAAAATAAAAGGACTTCAAGAGAAGAGAGATCAGCTATTTTGAAAGAGTTTTTGCTGAAATTGCCAAAAATGGAATCACACTACTGTCGCTCAACAACAACGAAATTGTATTTAGAACCTGTTTGGAAATCAAAACAACAATTGTATGAGGTCTACTCTAAAGAAGGGTGTCAAGAAAAACAAACAAATCCCCTTTCAAATACCTATTTTTTTAATGTGTTTGATGATTTAATTTTGAGCTTATTTTCACGTTAAAATGATTAATGTAACGTATATGTTGTACAAAAAACAAATAACATATCTCAGGAAGAATACGACGTTCACCTAGAAAAGAAAAAAGAAGCTAGGATAAAAAAAGACAATGATAAAAAAAGTGATAAAAACAAAGTATTCACGATGGACTTGCAAGCCGTACTTTTAAGCCCGAAATGAAATGTTTCTTCTTCATATTATAAAACCAAATTCGTCGTACATAACTTCACGGTTTACGGCATTAAAACTCACGATTAGATTAGATTTTAACGGGGTTACTGTGCACTGAAACCAAAGGTTTATTGTGCCCCTCCTATCAGAGCTGTTGTCGCTACTACTACAGCTCGCCTTCCAGTTCCAAGGTTCTAATGAACTCTAGTATTTGGGACGGCTTCAGCGAGGTTAGGTCCTCACTCTTACAAGTTTCTTGTCCAAAGCATTTCTTGCGTTGGCTTGCAATGGCGAGGCATTCCAGAACTAGGTGATAAGGAGTTTCATCCTCCTCCCCACAGAATCTACACTCGTCAATCTCTGCTAGACCTATTCTCATTAAGTGCTTCCTAAGGCGGCAGTGTCCTATAAGAAAGCCCGTGAGGAGATGTAGCTTATCTTTACTGAGGTCCAAATATTTTTTGGACCTAGCAGTGTCAAAGTTCCCCAGGAACTTTTTGGAATATTCCAACCCGGGAAGGCACCGCCAGAGTGCTTCTATTTCGGTTTCCTCTTTCTTCCGAAACACTTTCTTGTAGGAGCATTTTGCTACACCACAGAAAGGCTCCGGGCCAATAAAGGGCATTTGTGCTCCTTTCCTGGCAAGTGTATTGGCCTCTTCATTTCCCGTGATTCTCGAGTGGCCAGGAACCCAGACTAAAGAGACCCTGTTATTCTTGCCTAATTCATCAAGTTTTCTTCGGCACTCCCATGCCAACTTTGAGTCAATGACATGGGAGCTCAATGCTTTGATAGCTGCTTGGCTATCAGAATGGATCGATATGTCACATTTCTGGTAGTTTCTTTCTAGGTTTATTTCCACGCATCTTTCGTTCGCAAGTATTTCTGCCTGAAAGACGCTCGGGAAGGAGCCTAACGATAATGAGTATCTGGTGCCAGGCCCAAATACTCCAGCGCCTGCTCCAATGGTGGGTTTTGAACCATCCGTATACCATCTAATGGTGTTTTATTTGAGAGTTTGGGTGGTGTATTCCCTTTCCCAGTCTCCTCGTATTTAGCATCGTAGTAAAATTCTTTTCGATGCTTACTTTCCTCGTATATCCTATATTTATTTAGTTTTAATTCCAGAAAAACTCGCATCTCCCGAAAAATTAATAAAATTAAATATAATAATATAAAATTACTTACTTTTATAGTAATTAATGTACTTTAAAAACAACAACAAAATTTAAATGATAGCGACTTATCTGAATTTTTTGGAATGTTTTTTGTGTTTCCTGTAAATTTTGTGATTTTGGAGTTACAAGGTTTGATAATTAGGGTGACGATATGTCGGAGTCTGCTGGATGCCACGGACATGTGACGGCTTTCTCTTTCAATACTTTACATATGGATTGATATACATCAAGGTAATTCGACATGTTGTGAATTTCTGACTTTTTCTATCTTGATACCTTTTACAGGCCTGATGATGGCTCAGTGAGCCGAAACTAGTTGCTCGTTTTCACCTTTTACTAATATATGCTGTAGTACTAATTTTGAGTTTTACTTACTGCTATTTAAATACTTCAGTTTTACTGCCTTCATTTTTCTCGTTGTTTGTTTTTCATATTATTTTTATATTTGTTTTTGTGTTTATTTTAACTTTGATGACTGGTTTTGATGACATTGTGCTCGATTCACTTTGTTTATTTTCATTGAGTACCTTTGTTATGGATATTATAAAAATATATTGTAACAATAAACTAAATGATTTATGACTCACTGGTGCGTCATGAAAACACTGAACCAAAAATAGGTTCAGTGTGCGCATGACGTACCAGTGCGTCACAAAAATATTATCAAATTAGCTTCTATATTATTCCAAATTAACAACTGATAAAAACATCTTGAGGTATATTTACCCTATTTAATGAGAAAAAGTTGTCAGGCCGTATGTAATGTAAACAAACACACAGCACTGAACGTGTTAAGAAGGTTAGCTCTTTCTTAAATTCCTTGTAACTTTTAGATTTGTAGATTGTATCTATTTGATTGTTTGTTTATTATATTTTGGCCTGGTGTGTGATTGAAATTTTCATCAGGTGCTGTGCAAAGAGCTTTCTTTTTTCCTTATTATTTCTTACCCAAGTTATATTGTTTACTGCCTCATTTTGAATGGCAAGAATTGCTGTTATAGGCTTCATAGATGATTTGATTGGCAGCCATTCCGGTTTGTCGTAGCGATTGAGCTTGCAAATATAGTTTGAATAGTTGTTATTACTGATCTCCTTAATTTTTTATTTGCTAGTGTTGTTCTGGTGGTTATTACTTTTTTATCGCGTGGATCATGACCTCTTCCACCTTGCCCGCGCTTTTCTTATTTGAACAATAAGTTTTCTGATTTCCCGCTGATGGTTAATATTTTATTGTTGCTATTTTTGGAGCTTCTTGTAAAATATCAATAAAGGTATTTAGGTATTTAGTTCTTCTACTTCTGGTGGATCTTTTGAAAGTACATTAACGTTAATTATGTTATTAATTTCATATTTGTATTGTAAGAGTCCCAGAGTGTATTTTAATTAAGGTAAAATTGTTTGACACTGAGAAAATTTTTATTTCATTGCTTGGTTTGGACTTTCATCGAGGTGCTTGAAGATGATTAGTAGAGTAGTTCATAGTATTTCATTGTTGATTTGATGAAGATAGTTTGAGTCTGGTTGGTTCCTGTAGTAACAATTCTAATAGGATAAATTAATATATGTTTTGTTCATAATGTGAGTTTTGCTTAATAATAATATATTTATGTTTTGTTGTAAAGATATGTGTATTTCATTTTTATTATAATTCTGTTAGCGTCCTATAATGCAATTCTGAGATATTTAGCCATTACTTCATTCAAGACATAAACATTGTTAACATATTGGGGATTATTGAGCTTTTTTAATAAGTTGTCTTTACATGTTTTTGAACTACTATAGAAATTTGGCTAATATGCTAGTGTTTTTTCAATCTTAATAGTTAAGTTTTCTCTCCTCACTGCATTTATGTAACTGGGTTGATGTAAATTTATGATTTTCTTGTGGTCGTACAAAAGTTTGAGTATGTTGGGCTTTTTGTGTTTGGTGAGTAGATAGTGATTAATGTTTTTGTAAAAGTTGATGTAATACTCACAACCTCTATATTTGGTGGGATTAGAATAATATCTAACTATACCTATAGAACTACATATGTATAGATTATCGTTTTGTAGAAAATACAGTTTAATCTGCTGCAGAAGAAGACGACACATATGAATACTATGGAAAGTGCTCCATCAACTAGTCAAAATACTGAATCAAGTACTCCAAATATATCGGGTAAGAAATTCATAATAGTTTTGTTATTTTTAATATGTGTATTGTAGGTTATTTAGTTTTCTCAAATCCAACTACAATCAAATTTATAGCTGAACAGAAAATGCATTTAATTAAAAAAACATACAATATTGTGTTATTAGCCCTTTCGGTACGATTGACGGATATATCTGGCACAAATAAAAGTGCGACACGGACGAATGACGGACATACCCGTCAACGGTTCAAATTACTCTCCAGACTACCGCCAGTTACATCCATCGCTAATGAAAATTTATGCTTGCATACAGAAGACTGACTTCTTTATCCGTTACAAAACATCGATTCAGGTGGATGAGTGTCTGATATATCTGGCACCGCCGGATATAGCCGACAGCCGGCATCTCCCGAACTGCTAACGTTATTTATGTTCAGTAGTGAGCACAATGTCGACAGATGAGGTTGATGGACCCTCAACCAGTCGCTCACCCCGTGCGAAAGTTTCGAGGTTGGTTTCTAATTATGGATTAACTGAAAGTGAAGTACATAGTCTTTGTAAATACAATTTAAATTTGTTAGATAGTGTAGAAGAGCCGTTTTCTGGTAGTGAAAGTGAGTATATACCAAGCTCTGGGGATGAAAGTAATAGTTTTGAAGAGGGCCCAGAATCTGATCAAGAAGTCAGAGAAGAAACTGTGGAAGCTGAAGCACCCCAAGATGAATTTCCAACACCCGAGGTTATAGTCAGTCACGATGAATTATAATTTTTGTGGAGAAAACAGGATTTTATTCCAGAAGTCCATGAATTCGACAGTAGTAATAGCGGAATAACCGACAAGACTTTACGTGGAAAAAGGGAAATAGATTTTTTTTAAATCTTTTTACCGAATATATTGCTACTACCATTGTTGAGGAGGCAAACAGGTATACAATTCAGCAGAATACACCATGATGGACACCTATTGACTTGAACGAATTTTTTGTATTTATTGGCATAACTATGCTGATGACAAGAAATAAATAAACTTACTTTCAAGGAGTTTTGGTCCAGAGGCGAACTGCTTGATTTCTCTATTTTCGGGAAAAAATGACAAGGGACAGATACCTGCAAATTCAAAGTAATTTGCACTTTTGCCATAATGAGATAGCTCCCCCAAATAATCGCCATATTCTATCACAAATAAAGGAGAGGTTTCAAACACAATTTCGTCCGTTTCAGGACCTTGTCATTGATGAAAGTTTAATACTTTTCAAAAGATGACTGAGCTTCAAACAGTTTATAAAGAGTAAAAGACACCGTTTTGGGATTATGCTGTTTGTTTTGTGCGACTGTGAAACAGGAATAGTATTGGACTTTATAGTATATTTGGGAAAAGGCACAAGTGAAAACTTGGGGATCGGGAGCTGTTGTACCAAGCTGATGGATCAATATCTAAACAAAGGAGACTCGCTTTTTACAGAAATACTATAGCAGTCCTGCCTTGTCTACTTTCCTATTCAAAAATAAAACAAACTCTTGTGGAATCGACCGGCCACATAGAAAGCATACTCGTATGCCAAAGTTCACAGTCAAACAAAATAAAGGAGATGTTTCTTGGTATTCTAGTAATCATCTGTTGGTATTAAAATGGAAAGATCGTCGAGATATCCATATGATAACCAATATGCATGCAAATGAAATTGTGGTTCTTCCAAAAGTAGACAGGATCACTAAAGAAAATGCACGGTAGCCCAAATGTGTAGTGAAATATGATTGCAAAATGGGAGCAGCCGACCGTACTGACATGATGATTTCTAGTATTGACTGTATGCGTAAAAGCATAAAATGGTATAAGAAGCTGTATTTCCACATTATGGATGTTTGTTTACTCAATGCCCATGCCATGTTTTTGACCACAGAATCTAGAAAAATTCCTTTAGCGATATTTCAGTTAGAAGTAAAACGTCAGTTATTTGAGAGGTTAGTAAATGTTTTCATTTTAGGTAGTTATAATTAACAATGTTTCATGTATAGGTTTTCGACCAATCATCTCCTAACAAGACCTGATCTGAACCTTAATTCTGTAAAGTTAATCGAGAGACACTTTTCGATATACGTTCCTGAAACAGAAAAGAACAAGAATCCTTCAAGAAGATGCCTGGTTTGTTCGCACACAAAAAAACGAGACAAGAAAAGGAGAAACTCTAGATACATGTGTAAAGAGTGCAATGTTGTACTTTGTATTGTACCCTGTTTCCAAATTTACCACACCCAGGCTAAATTTTAAAATTTTTAACATTACCTTTAGCTATTATAATATCATTTAAGATGTATTTTTTTGTGTTCATTTATATAAATAATTTTATTTGCTTTATTGAGTGAACATGCCCTTAGTATAGATCAATTGCTATTTTCTAATTTAAACATAAATTCGAGTTGAACAAAACCTAACCTACCCTCATTTTACTCATTTGCTATTTGACGGTTATATCCGTCACTTGTCTGTCGAGCACTGCAATTCCGTCGTCAAGGAGGAAAAAACATCTGATACTCGAGCTGTACCGGAAGGGTTAATTGGTTTAAGTGTGACTATGCTTCCATAATATATATGAATAGTAAATAATTAGGTGGCATATTAAGATAAAATTCACATAAAGTGCTCTTAATTTTTTATAGTTTAGAAAAATATCTAATTAATATGTTTGTCAAAAAACTAAACTAATATTTTTTTCACAAATCATATACGAGGTTCCTCCGTTTTTAAACCAATTCAATAACAAATTGTATCAATTATTAAAAGATTTAATTATGTTGCTGAGATTTTATATCTTAGCATAAACATTTATGATATTAAATTTCTTAGGCAAACCATATGATTAAATTCTTATAAAATGAGATACCTGCTAAACAAATAATTAATATCTCTTTAACATCAAACATAGCCAGATTGTTCACCAAATTTATGTATGTTTAGTTTTATGTATTTTCATTTATTTATTCATTTCATTCATTTTTTAATGCTTGTCAATATTTTCTAATTATATTTCAATTATTCGTTTCATTACAGACTCCTATAATGAACAATTGATGGACACAACGGAGGAAATTAAACCTGCTGAAATTCCAGAGAGTGTAAGTATATTTATCTATTTTACAAGAGTTTCAATCGTTACTCTATACTAATATAATTCTTAACCCTTGTGTTGCCACCCAGAAAAACTAGTTTCGGCTTATCCTTTGATTTGAATACTGTCATAGTCTAGTCAATATTATAATTTAAAATGCTTATTAGATGATATATTCATTTAACATTATAATTTCAACTAACAATCGTTAAAATGTATTTAATAATTTTATAATTATTAAATACGTCTTTAACATAACATGATTGTAGTGTAGACGATTACGAACGCTGTTGTGAACTTATGCAAAAAAGTATGAAAAATATTAATAATACATTTATTGTGGGGATTTCAATATACCCGAAATAAAGGGTAATAACACTAATTCCTTTTCTAGTCCTGTGATAAAGTTAAAAGTTATACTGGATTTTCTAAACTTCAATTCTCTAGATTTATACAATGATGTAAAAAACGCTGACGGCAAAACGTTAGATTTGGTGATTGTTTCTTTGGAAAATAGAAACAGTTGTAATGTGTCTAGAGAGTTGTTGCCCTTAGTAAAGGAGAATCCGTCGCATCAATCTCTGGACATAAAACTTACATTTACAAAATTGAATAATAGTAGGGAAAACCATATATATATATATATATATATATATATATATATATATATATATATATATATTGAACCAGATATCATAGATAATAAGAGAATTAGTATTATAAAAATATGTTGCTAGTATGAAATATATATGAAAATAATATAATTTAAGAATACAAGTAAAAAGGAAACACTTTTCTTAATTTAAACAACATATCAAATAAAGATATATTAAATAATAGCCTATAACAATATAATAAATAAAGAATTACCTCAATAATAATACAAAATATAGAGATTGCCTAACCAATGTAATGATGTAAATAAAGTTGCCTAAGACGAAGAATATTTTCCATACCATAACCAGCTGTTCACCTAAAAAGATATAATTATATAGTCAAGTCAAGAGAATTTTAGATATAAGTAGTTACCTTAGAATACAAATATTATTATAGATAATTCATTATAATCACTAATTTAAGAATAAAAAAACAAATACAAATATTGAATAGAATAGAATTCAATAGATTTTCATAGATAAACAAATAATGACATATACAAATGATATATGGTAAATAAAATAAACGTTGAATCAATAAATAGAAATTTGTTAAAGTTTATTATAAATAATATAATGCAAAGAGTTTAGACAAATAACATAAGAGAATTTATATTTATAATGAATATGAGTGTAACAATGATATACTATCAATAACAATATTGGATGTTGTACCATTTAAATGTATCTATGTATAACCAATTTTAATTTAGTTGTATGATGAAAAAACTCATAGGAACTCTATAAATGAACTAATTATGTAAAAGAGTGTATGTATGAAATTTTTTAATAAGTGATAGAAGTTTCAATTATCTGATTGCAAAAGACACAATATCTTATTGGTTATAAATTATGACAGAAAAAATTGTGAATCAATAAATAAACTTTGAAATAGTGACCTGAAAAAGAACAAAAGACTGTTTGTTGAAAAAAGTAGAGAATCGAGGGGACGCTTAAAGAGGAAGGGAATCTGGTGTCAAGAAGCGAGGAGTGTGTGTGATGGTGTTCCTGAAATTTCAAGAAATTCCCGGTTTAACACATTTAAACCTATAAAGTACTATTAAATACAATCTTAGTAATACTCACAGTCAATTGTATCAAGTTTTTCGGCAAGAATTTACGAAATTTTCATCAATTTTGGTTTTTTGGAACTTCAGCGGAGTGTTCCTGGGATCCAGAGACTTTCATCCCAATTCAAGAGCAACAGGTCAGTGTTTTTAAATCATTATTGGCCAATAATCAGTGTAAAAACTCAAAATACTCAATTAAGTACTTAATTTCATAAATTGATAAACTTTTGCAAATATGATCGATCTGAAAAAGAAAGAAACAGACTTTGTATAGTGAATTCATTGCATAAATCGTTAAATTTAATAAAAGGCCGAATTTTCAATAAATTAAAATATTTACTTACGCCATCTTGTAATCGCATAAATCTGGTGATTGAAATTTCATAATGTAATAACTATTTCCATCTGTATATAATTTCTATTTTTCTATCTATGTATATAACAATTTTCTTTCCACAGCAATTTGTATCATATATAACTATGATTTATATATAAATTCTTTTATGTGTTTGAACCATTCACTTGTTTGCATCTTCAACAAACTTTGTATAATATGAATAGATGCTTCTTACGTATCAGAATTGTTCGTTTTATGTTAAAGCGCATGACTAGTTTTTTCACGCATGCGCATTGATGAAATTATTAAAATAAATAAGTAGATACAATATAACCATTGGCGTCGCATATTATTTTTATCAAATATAAAATATTGCATTGAAAATTAAATCTATTTCAAATAATGTGTTTTCTTTTTATTTAAACAATTACAACAATATAATAAGCCAGGACTCAAAGAGAAAAAGGATTTCATGCTCCCGAATTAATAAATATATAATAAATATAACAACTATATAAAAAAAACAATAACTGAGCTAGCCAAACTAAATAAAAATTCTAAATAATAAACATCTACATTTAAATTGCATAATAAAAGTAAGTAAATAATTTCTCAATTATAGTTCAATATATATATATATATATATATATATATATATATATATATATATATATATATATATAATTTCAAAAAATCAATTTTTTTGCGAATGAGTGAACTGATGAGAAGTGAGTCTTGGGAGCACGTCACAACGCAAAACGATCCCAACAAAGCAATTGACATGTTTTATAGTAAAATATACCATATTTTTGATGAGTGTGTACCAAAATACAAACTGTATAACAATTATAATAAATTGGATACAAGGAAAAAAATTAAATCATTGGTTAATATTGAACATAAAAAATATATACAAGGTATCGAACAAAGTGTGGGAACTAATATAATCTCTTTTTGGAACTACGTTAATAAAAATAGTAGGGAGGGAGGTCTAGTAGATCTATTTAAATTTAACGATCAAATAATACAGGGGGCTCAGGTAGTAGAATCATTTGCAGAATATTTTGCTTCAGTACACAACAAGGAAAAATCATCACATAACCTGAATTTTGTAGATATAATTAATAATAATAGTGTGTTACATATAGGTATTATCAGCGATTCTGATTATGATGCTATGGTGAAGAAATTAAAACCAAAGAAAGCTGCGGGGGTGGACGTTATACCACCTTACATTGCAAAAGGATGTCAAGAATGGCTTAAACAACCACTACTTCATATTTTTAATAGTATTATTAGTTCAGCTTGTTTTCCTGAGATATGGAAAATGTCAGTTCACACTCCAATACATAAATCAGGTGCTAGGAATGAAATAGAAAATTATAGGGGAGTATCAATTATGTACGCTCCTACAAAATTGTTGAAACAAATTTTACACACCCATATTTACAACCATGTCAAAAACAGTATAGTAGAACAACAGCATGGTTTTATGTCGGGTAGATCAATAAATACAAATTTAATGATGTTTGCAGAATCGGTTAATGATATATTCGAAAATAAGTCGCAAATGGATGTAATATATACGGATTTCCAGAAAGCCTTTGACTAAGTTAATCATGATTATTATTAAAACAGTTGCATAATTTTGGCTTCTCATTCGCGTTGTTAAAACTGTTTGGTAGTTATTTGCAAAATAGACATTTTATGGTAAGATTCAACGGAAATACATCGGGAAAATTTCATGCAAACTCAGGGGTCCTGCAGGGGTCGAACTTAGGTCCCTTGCTATTTATTTTATTTGTTAACGATTTTGCGGACAATTTTAAAATATTGAAGAAGATTCAGTCAGTGAGAGATTGCGTACTTCTGCAAAAGGATTTGAATAATATAGTAGATTGGAGCAAAGAAAATAAATTATTATTCAATGTAAATAAATGTTGCTCAATGTCCATTTTTCGTAATAAAAATATAAATTTTGATTATATGATGGAACAAAATAATTTAAGAAGGGTTAAGGAAATCAAAGATTTGGGTGTGACTTACAGTCATGAAATGTCTTTTACAACACACATCCAAAGGACAGTAGCGAAAGCAAACAGAGCTTTAGGTTTTGTCTTCCGACAAACATCCAATTTCACAAATGGAAATGCTATAAAAATTTTATTCAATACGTTGGTTAGATCAAAATTGGAGTTTGGGTCTGTTATTTCGAATAGTCAAGCGCAGGTGCACTTGGACTCGATAGAAAAAATAAGTTAAATAAGTTTCTACGGTATCTGTATCTCAAAAGATATCGGAAATGGCCTGACTGTTCATATGTAAGATCAACCTTTTTACGAGAAGAATTTAATGTTATATCATTAACAGCGAGACGTAAATTATTAAATATGGTATTTTTGTATAAAATAGTTAATAGCATTTCAAAGTGTAGTGATCTGTTTATTAATTCCTTTTAAAGTTACTATTAGGGTATCTCGTTTTTCTTTATTATTTCAAAAAAAAAGAACATGAACCTCTTGAAGTCATGTTGAAATTTGCTAATATTGTCAAGAATGTGTATAACATTGATTTTTTTATGTCGTTGCGGCAATATAAGAAAACAGTGCATTTGTACTTGAAAAATTACACTACCTAGGTAATACAAGTAAATATGCGTTAATAACTTATCAAACAGAGTTCCGCTACTTTCGTGTTTTGAATCGCAATTGGATCAGGATTTTATTCTGATCTAATGTAAATTTTATTTGCCTAGTTACATTAATTTTTAATATTAACCTATGTCCTATTCCTATTTTCATTATTATTCAAATTATTGTACCTATTTATAAATCCATGTAATTAGGTTATATACCTGTTTGGATTGTTTAACAATAAATAAATAACACCAGACAATTAACACTACCATATATCTCATTTTATTAATAAGAATTAGTAATATAATTTCCAAATAACTTATTATATTTCTCATATTTTACTGAACTATAAGTATACTTTGAGATAGGATTTTTTTCGAACACGCAGGTAGCCACTAGCGATAAGCAACGCTCACTATTTAGTTGGTAAGCTAGCATCAAGGTTGAGTGTAGTGTGTAAGTGGTATTGGTAAAAGTAAACAAAACATTAATACCTATTTGCAACTTCTGTGATCGTATCCTTATGTATTATTTATTTGATGAATATTCATCGGTTCTCTAGGATAATATGAAAACAGATTTTCCACTATGCCGACGTTTCGGATTTATTTGAATCCTTTATCAAGGCTAGTTAGGCTTTTTCCGTCGAGCAGAAATGATTCATTTCCTTGTCAAATTAAAAAATTGACGAGAAAACATGAATATTTCAGAATGTTCTGGCATGTCATATAAAAACAAAGTAATGCACAATCTTCAAACATTGATAATAACTTATTTTCCTTTTTATTGAGATTCTATAAACAAACTGCACCTTAATATTTGGTGTTGACCACAGCCACACTCAGGGTTGGCAACTATAGTTTTTTTTAACCTAGATTTTTTAGGTTTTATAACAAACCTACTTATTAAAATATGGCCATTGTAGGTTTTTAGGTTTTTCTCTATTTTCTTTTCAGATACTGAATAAAAGCTTCCTGTTACAGCCATCTTTTACTAAAATCTAAAATTACCCACCCAAAAAGAAAGCTTTTCTTCCTAGTTTAAATTTCATTCAAATCATAAATATTAAAGGTACAGACACAGACAGTTAGAGGATGCTGCAGGGCCGGGATTTACCAATTCATGTTGATTGACATATATAATATCAATGTTTTGCTTTTTTTTAAACCTAAAAACCATAAAAAATCTGACAACCTAAAAACCCAAATATATATATTTAGTTCTTAGGTTTTTTCCAACCCTGGCCACACTAGCCTTGATAAAGGATTCAAATAAATCCGAAACGTCGGCATAGTGGAAAATCTGTTTTCTTATTCTAGAGAACCGATCAATATTCATAAAATAAATATTAATACCTTTCAGAGTGTAGCTCCGCAACATAACTTAAAGGGGATATACCATTACATTTCGGCACTATATGTTTTGCGTGTACTTTACCCGCCCATAAAATCGCTTTCAAAGTCCATTGTTACTTGAAATAACTATATACATTCAATCAATATTTCATTATTCATATTTTAGAAAGATATTTCTACCTGAATATAACAATTAAATTATGCATAAAAAGTTGTAGTTGGATCGTGTTACATTTGCAACTTTCAGCCTATTCGAAAGCAGCAAAAAACCAGAAAGTCGTGTGTTGACTCAAGTACGCCCGTTGGTGATCAACACACGGCGAAAATAACTAAATGTCTGCATTACAATGAGTAAATACATTTTATTTTCCTAAAAGATAATAATCACCATTTTATATCATACATACAATTTTGCAATTGAAAAAAAAGCACGTATCCGCGACCCGGGTACCCGGATACCCGATACGTGCTTTTTTTTCAATTGCAACATTTCTGGGTTAGGAACTTTCTCAAAGTTTATTATTGAATAAGATATAAGTCATTGTTTACAATTTAGAAATTAATAAAACACATCATTCCAAGTATGGCCTTCGAAGGTGAAGGTATTATTTTCGTTCGAGTGCTCATTAACGTTATGTTTAACACAATTGATTAGTTTTTTGTGTCTTATGTTTGCTGCCCATATTGGTATGTGTCTATTTACACTAGTTGATACTTAAAATTAATTCATCCATACACAAATGGCTTGGTCTATATAGTTTATTAAATATTTTGGCATCCAAAATGTTTTAACATGTCCACTCAACCCACTGCACGAAGTTTTGCTACTGTCACTAAATCAAAATTAAGAAAATCAACGTTGACACCGATAACATATTCTAGTAGAAATCAAGCTATCATATACAGTTTTCTTCAGTTACATCAAGGCAATTGGTGAAATTGTGACACCAAAAGGAATCACCCATGCTTCCCGTATACCTAACCAACGTATTTGCATCTTTCTCGCTTCTACTTTAGTTGTTGATAACCTCCTTAAAAACCATTCTTCAGTTGCCATTAAAGAAGAAATTGTCTCCATACGCAAACTTCCGGCACTTCTAAAATATTACTAATATCTAATGTATGTTCCTCAGTTACTAATCAACTCATCGAACAGGCTCTAAATCACGATCTCGGACCTCAACTTATATCCCCCGTCACCAATATTCGTACTGGCTCACCTGAAGAAGATTATTTCCAAATCCTAAGCTTTCGTCGCACCGTGTATATCATACCAGACAAAGATAACTTCGAAATACAAACCTCTGTTGTAATATATTTCGAAAATACTGTTTTCCGGATTTTCGTTACCTCATTTAAATTGGAGTGTTTCCTCTGCAAACAAGCTGGACATACTGCACATACCTGCCAAAATCCTCTTGACACTTCCTCCCTCTCCACAACTACACCTATCCAGAATGATTCTACCGATAATATTTCCACTGATCCTAGTTTCTCTCCACCAACACACTCCCTCCTTTAGACCAATCTACTCCTAGTATTTGTGGTCGCAAACGACTTCATTCTACTGACTTCAGCCTCGAATCACCCCCTGTAATTATCTCGTCTGGTCCTCTCACACTCAGCCAAGACAAAACAGATTCACTATCTGACAACGCCTTTCGTGTCCATAAGCCTGCCCCAAAAAAAAGTCCAAGGCTCTAACAACAACTATTATTACCCCCTAGCTAGCTCAAGAAATGATATAGATTTTCGGTAGAGTAGGGGTGGGTAAATATAAAGTTCCAAGAATGCTTTACAGTGTAAAAGTAGTACGTTAATATCACAAATTGACTCTTAATGTGACGTGATTAACAAGAATCAGTTACCCCAAATGGTACCAGTTGGTTTCCAACCACTAGGTATAAGCAAGCTTATGTGATATATTACTAATATTAAATGTAGATGTGAAGTTTGTGGAGTCCTCAAGGCCAGCAATTATTTGGAAAGTAAATTCACGATAATTCAGTGGAATTGCGACGGATACTATCCGCGCCTTGAACGTCTACAACAACTTATTTCCCTCTACCATCCGGATTTCCTATATCCCCAGGAAACACATTTTACATCTTCCAATATCCCTACACCAAAAGACTCCGAAGGATATCATTACATCCGAACCATCTGCTCCAGAGCCAGCGGTGGAGTATCCATATTTGTATACAAAGATGTTTATTCAACTCATCTGCCCCTTACTACCATTTCCATAACAGCCTATTGTCCCCATAAATTAACTATATGCTCCATATACATTCCCCCGACCACAAACTAAATGAAGAAGAACTTCTTGACTTGGTTTACGATCTCCTCCAGCCCTTTATACTTGTAGGTGACTTCAACGCGCACAATACTATGTGGGGCTCCTCACGCACATTTGGACGCGCTAAAGTTGTTGAGAATATACTAAATTGTACTAATTCATCCATCCACAATAAGGGATCATATACCCACTTAAATATCGCTTCTAGTACCTTTTCTGCCACTGATCACAAAACTGCCCCTAACTTAACCTGGCAAACTGCTGATGTTCTATGTTTCTATTATTACACCATAATTATACGTGACAACTCAAATGAACAAGCTTATGTGAGAAGTTATTGGCACCTCAACAAAGCGAAATTATCGGAGTTCTCTCTGGAGACTGGATCTCTCCTGTGTGATTTACCCACCAATACTATTGATGATTCTATTAAACTTTTCTCAGATGCCATAATTACAGCTGTATTCACTCACATTGGCAAAACCACCCATATTCCCCGTAACAAAATTGTTCCCTGGCGGAACCCTCAATACGAACAAACAATGCGACAATCCAAAATTGCCCTCAACATTTCCTGCAAACACAAAAGTCCTGTAAACCTAATTGAATTTGAAAACCAAATATGTAATCAAACAGAGCAAAAAAACTCCTCTCATAATTAGGTAACAACCTTGCATAATAATTCGATCCGCTTCCAAACATGGAAAAAAATTCGTCACGTTCAAGGTCACAAAACTAACACCAAAATTCCCCATCTTTTTTTAATGGCACTTCCTATAGCAATAGCCAAACTATTTCTAACATCTTTGTTGATAAATTTGATGAAAATTTTCTAAACAAAGTCAAGCCCCTCTTTACATCTATTTCTTATGAATCTGAGTAGATATAGGGTGGGTTGGGCCTGGGAAAATTTTTATCGACCGTCCTCGCTCTTATCAGTTTGCGGTTTTCCACCCACGCACTCGAATACCACAGTATTTATACTAGTAAAAATACAGGGTGTAGTCGTAAAATATTAGGATACAGGATCGTAAAAGATTATACAGGGTGTAGTCGTAAAATATCAAATGTTATACAGGGTGTAGTCGTAAAAATATTAGGGTGTAAAGATATACAGGGATGTAAAAGATTAGGGTCGTGGGGTGTAAGGAAGATTATACAGGATGTAGTCAAAATGCCATAAGGGCGCTACGGTCGACAGGAAAACGGCGTTATTTATGGGGCGCTACGGTCGGCGCAAAGAAGTCATAAGGGCACTACGGTCGGCGGGGTTATTTTGATAAATTGAAAAACAGGAATGGGGTGGATTTACACGTCGGGGCGGTACGGTCGGCGTTTTTACGGAACGCTACATGGGGTGAGGACGGTTGGACGAGGCCATAAAGGCGCTATGGTCGAGCAGGTGATTGAAGAGACCTCACTATGCGCATACGTTCGAAGGCGAAGATGGGGCACTAACATCAGGGTGCCAAAACGGCTGTGGGTAGCTACTTTTTTTCGTATAGCCTGATTGGATTGAAGTGAACGACGAAGAGGACAAGAGGTAAACATGTAAACCCATAAGGGCACTAGCCTGGTCGGATTGAAGTGTAACATGTAAAGCCATTGAGGAACTACCATCTCTTATTGGTCGGATTCGAACGCCATTGGTAGGGGATTAGATGTACAGCCATAAGGGCACTTGCCTGGTCGACGCCATTAGGGGTGTACAAAGATGCCATAAGAACACATATTTTACAGGGTCAAAAGGCACTACGGTCGGATTTACGGGGCCGGTCGGGGCTACGGTCGGGATAACACAGGATGTACGGGCACTCGCATCTCTGGTCGGGTCGACGCCATTCGTATACAGGGTATGCAAATATTATACAGGGTGTAGTCGTAACAATATTAAACGTAATAGAAGATATTTTAAAATCTTATGGACATGTGCAGAAGTGCTTCTTGTCGGCGGCGTTTACAAGCCATAAGGGCGCTACGACGTCGCGCATGAGTCGGGCGTGCGCAGGATGTACAAAGATGTCATAAGGCCCTAGCACATATCTCTGATTGGTCGGACCGAAGTGTAATAAACGACATTATGAAGAAGAGAGAGGATATGGTTGATAGGTGAACATGTAAAGCCATAAGGGCACTAGCATATATATCTCTGTTATTATTGGTCGGATTGAAGTCGAACAAACGCCATTGTGATAGCACATTTTTACAGGATGTACAAAGATGCCATAAGGGCCCTAGCACATATCTCTGTTATTATTGATCGGATTGAAGTGGAATATAGGACATTATGAAGAAGAGAGGACAATAGGTAAACATGTGAAGCCATAAGGGCACTAGCATCTCTGATTGGTCGGATTGAAGTCGGACAAACGCCATTGTGATAGGTAGAGCATTTTAACCAATTCAGCTACTTTTTTTGTGCATAGTAAAAATTTTCATTTACTATTAGACTACATATTTTCACAGAAAATAGAAGTGTTGGCCGTTAAACGAAGTTTTTTCAATTCGTATTATGGTTTGCAAAATTGTTGGCGTAATTCAACTGCGCTAATAGATTAGTTGATGGTAATTTTTTCATCAAACATCGATATGACGTTTTTTGTCAAAATAGGACTTTTCGGATATCATAATCTTAGGTTTTTCAAATGAGAGTTTTTTGCTACAACAATTTTTGACAGATGAAAAACAACTGCTTACTATTTACATCAAATCTGCATCGAATGATAGTGACGACCCAGTACCGTGTATATGTTTTAAAAGTCAATATTTTACACTTCGCTAATGTTTTGAATTGAAAAAATAGAAAGATGATAAGAAACTTTGTGCCATAAGGGCGCTACGATATATCTGATTGGTCGGATTGGTATTATGATATTTTTTTCACAGACCATAAGGGCACTACGATTGGTCCATTTGACGATGATATGATATTTTATAACCCAAAAAGACCCACGTCAGTTTATCCATAAGAAAGCTTGTAAAAAATGATATATTTCTACCATTTCTCTTACTTTTTAGTAGCAATATTTTTTAGTGATATTAACGATTTTCATAGGACTAATAAAATCAGTGAGTGTACAATGTTACCTATTATTAATAATGATTTCACTAGTCGGACGGAAACGGTAACCCAAAAAGACTCACGTCTGATTTTCACTAAGAAAGCATGTAAAAATGATGTATTTCAACCAAGTCTGCTACTCTTTTGTACATAGTCAAAATATTCATCAGAATATCACAAATCTTATTTACTGAAGACTACATATTTTCACTAAAAAAACAGGAGTGCGTTATCTTAAACGAAAAGTTTTTTCAAATCGTATTATGAATTGCAAATTTATTGAATTATCTATCACAAACTCAAGTTATTCGATGCTAAATAAAATGTATTTAACGCGCGCCCGCTTCATAGTTTGTACTACATTATTTTGAATATGCGCAATGGTTGTAGGAGTGCTTACGATTCTTTTAAAATAAATGATTGTGAGAAAAAACGTTTGTATGCCATCAGAAAATATTAATGATATATTTGCAGTGAAATTTTAGCATCAGAATAAATCTTCTTTTAAAACATACATTGTGTTTCAATAAAAAATCCAACGAATTGACCATAGCATTTTATATTAGAAATCATTTTTATATTGTATTAATTGAAATCTCACATTCTCTGATAATTAAGGTAAGTTTTATGTGTCATATTTGATAAATTTTCTTAAAATAGAAAACATTATTTCCTCTAAATGTATCATCTTTAATCACGCTATGAAGTCAGATACACTGATAATTATTTAGTTAACTGTAAATTCACCAGAAGTATTTCCAATATGTTTTACCAATAAAAATCTCTTTTGCAAATAATTACAAATTACTTTAATCAAACTACACCAAACCTACTGAACTTCCATAAAGGTACATCATGATCAACCAAGTTTTGGATCTTTCACAAAAAAAAAGATATATGGGTATAGTTGTAACGAAGATTGTAGAACAATATGATTTAATTAATATATAGAGTGTAGTCGTAATTAAGTTATGTTAAAAATACATAAACTTTGTTGTTATTAGTCAAATATCTTGGATTATACGAGGATGTTGAATAGGTAGTTATATAATAATAATAATAATAATAATAATAATAATAATAAAGTTTATTCACAAATTTAACAAATATAGTGATGAACAAACCTACTGAACTTCCATAAAGGTACATCATGTTCAACCAAGTTTTGGATCTTTCACAAAAAAGAGATATGGGTATAGTTGTAACGAAGGTTGTAGAAAAAATATGATTTAATTAATATATAGAGTGTAGTCGTAATTAAGTTATGTTAAAAATACATTAACTTTGTTGTTATTAGTCAAATATCTTGGATTATACGAGGATGTTGAATATGTAATTATATAATAATAATATTAATAAAGTTTATTCATAAATTTAACAAATACAGTGATAAACAAACCTACTGAACTTCCATAAAGGTACAACCTGTATATCGATTTCTTGAATTATTTATCATATCCTTAGTTTCCCAAGTCGTTCTTTTTCTTTTAATAGTTCTCCCCTTTTGTGAACCAAACTGAAGAAGAAGTTTTGGATGTTTCACAAGAGATATGAGGATAGTTATAACGAAGATTGTAGAAAAATATGATTTAATTAATGTATAGAGTGTAGTCGTAATTAGGTCATGTTAAAAAGACCTTTGTTGTTATTAGTCAAATATCTGGGATTATATGTGGATGTTGAATAGGTTATTATATGGAGTATAGTTTTAATGATCTTTCAATATCAAGAGATGGGTTTGGAGAATGAAAGTAATACGTAATAACAATACTTGTAATTAATATATTACAGAAAAACAAGCAGAAGTAAGTACATCTGTATTATAAAATGAGCTTAGTATGTATCAATAAGAATTGTTTAACAAATCCTTCATTTTCGCACAATAACTATATGAGGACATCTCAAATCACAATTAAATATCCTTGTTTTAATGATTTTTCAATATCAAGAGATGGGTTTTGAGAATGAAAGTAATACGTGAATAACAATACTTGTAATTAATATATTACAGAGAAACAAAACAGAAGTAAGTACATCTGTATCATAAAATGAGCTTAGTATGTATCAATAAGAATTGTTTAACAAATCCTTCATTTTCGCATAATAACTATATGAGGACATCTCAAATCACAATTAGATATCCTTGCTCCGAAACTTTTAGACATAAATATTCTTCTATTCGATAATGTTTGCTAGTCTAAGTTCTTCAATTATTTTATGAAATTCATCATCATTCGAATCTAGTTGTTTTAATCTGTCTACCAGTATATTTGGATCTGACCATTTAGAAAGCATATCATAAGTTTTTGACGTGTGATGCGGAATTCTATTGAATTGTTTTGTGTTATTTCTCAACTTATTTTTAACGTACAGTTTACGAGGATCATTGAACTGTTTTGTAATATCACTTGAATTTCTAGAGTATTTACGCTTTTTGAAGAGCGGCTTAATAATATTATTAAATTTAGTTGGACAAGCCTGATGTCTTAGATGTCCTCTTCTATCACGATGGACATTCGTTAATTCCAACATCTGTTTGTATAATTGTAGATCAATCATGGTGAAATGTTTGGGATTCTTATAGAATACTAATTGTTTTAAGCCAGGTGTACTTTTAAATATTTTGCTGCCTACAATTAGTCGTTCATCATTAAATTCTAGTTGTTTGCTTCCGAACATCCAATGTTTATCTTTTAATTCTGGGCCATAAGCATGGTCGAGCATCCATTGTTCATTTCTTAATTCTGGAGTGAAAGCATAGTCAGACTCTTTCGATACATTCCGATTTATGTCATTAAATAATTGTTGGAATGAAGAGTCCTCCTGCACAGGTTCAGTTGATGCTGGTGAGATTGATGTGTCTTTCAGAGAATCTGCAACTTGATATGTGGAGTCTTGCGATTCTGCTAGTTGTTCCAGAGGATTTGTTACAGACTTGAATACATTTTCGAGATATTCTCCTTGCTTATTCTTAGTTCTTTTAAGCGAATTATATTTTTCATCTAAAGCTTTTGCATGCTTTGAGACTTGTTGCTCGTATGACGACATTATAGTAAATTAAAATTTGCGAATGCGTGACTCAATATATTATTAGACGAATAACACACACCGCACTCACATCAGAAGTCTATCAGAGGGATAGCAGACACACACCAGACGGATAGCAGAGGACACCTAAAGCTTCTGCATGCTTTGCGATTTGTTGCTCATATGACTTACAGTAAATTATGCTGTGACTCATTATATTATTAGAAGGATAACACACACCAGACTCACATCAGAAGTATATCAGACAGATAGCAGAGGGGTAACAGAAGGGTAACAAACACACACCAGACAGAAGTCTATCAGTTTGACAGTGCTAGTACTAACAAATTTACTGCAACCCTCGGTTCATATGAATTATTTTTCTAGAAACCAACAAAAGAGCAACATATTCATAGATATTGGAACTAACAAATGTACATAGGGATTCTCGAGGACAGTTAAGACATCAAGCTAACAAAAACATAGTATAAGATAAAATCATCATTTAAGAAAATAGGTTGCTATAACAAACAGAGAACACTTTTGTTAATAATGGTCCTATTTCCATTGACGCTATTGTCGGACGGAAGACTGAACGGTAACATTTTTCCCAAAAAGGCCCTCGATTGAACAAATTTGTGTCTGTTTTTCCATAAGCATGTAAAAATAATGTCTTTTAAGCTATTTGAGTAATTCTGCTACCTTTTTGCGTATAATATTTGAGGGAAAATTATATTGTTGGACTAACAATAAAAATCGTATGCAGATTGGCGGCATGACTACACATTTCAACTAAGAGCAATTTTGTAAATAATAAACCAAACCTAACGGTTATCGTAATCTTAAGGGAGGTACGAAAAGTTTTTTTTTCAAATCGCTAATAGATTAGTTAAAGCGATGGTAATTTTTTCATCAAACATCGAAATGATGCTTTTACGTCAGATTGTCTCAGATTTTGTCATACCCATCGATTATTACAATCTTAAAGGAGATACGAAAAGTTTTTTCAAATGGAATAACGTAAAATAATATTATTTTTCTATGATTTGCAACCATTTTAGACAATTTAGTATGCAGAACAATCTAAGTTACTACTTACTATAATACATAATATAGGTATGATTGTAAACCAAACTCATACTGCAATTTTTATTGATGTTATACAAGGTATATTTTGAAAATAATAAGGTAATATGATAAGAAATTCATTGTTTAAACATAACGCTTTGCTAACGTATCGTTTTTAATTGAAAAAATGTTATTTTTGAAAGATAATATGATAAGAAACTCTTTTTAATGTAGAAAACTATATTTATGATATTCTCGATTAGTTTGGGGAATAAACGATACATGGACACATGACGTAGATTATCAAAAAAAATCATATTGATGCTCTGGTTTTTGACACATAATAATGTGAATTTATTTGTACATTTTTTTTGACATTTGTTGTCATAATACAAACTATACCAAGAATTAAAGATATACAGTATTTGTTTATACATATCTTGTTATACATTTAAATCATTTATTTTTAATGGAAGAACGAAAAAAGTACTTAAAAATCACTTTACAATTTACAATTATATATTCATAAATGTGCTTGAATAGAAATGATACTTTTCACAACTAGAGACATCCTATAATACAACGAATGGGAAACAAAATATTTTAATAAAGACATTTTTTAATAATAATAATACACCGCAAGCTACATAATCAATAGAATGTATTCTCACAGTTTTGATAAGTTTCATTTTACCAAAAAATAGTTTTTGAATTTTGCGACTAACAATTTTATTGATATTGAAAAGTTTGGAGTTATTGAGTATTTTTAACAAGTTAGTGTGTGTGAATTATATAGTAAAGTCTCTATTGGTCTGATTTTTTGGAGTCAAGATACTGGAAAAAATTTTTTACGAATCGTATTTTTTGTTTTATTTTGTAAAAAAAAATGGAGAAGTCTCAAATTATTAAAGATTTTACCAAGAAAATACGTAAATTCGGTGTCCAGAGGTGAACCTTGAAATTTAAAATACTTTTTCACTCAAGACAACACCTACTACAAATTCAGCAAATATTCGAGAAGTGTTGCATCATCTGGACCATTTGATTGGAACCTCTTTGATATACCATGCACCAATGGGAGCAACTAAAAGCACTTCTCACTCATGTACTTTCTATTTATGATTAATATTTTCCTCTGAAAGTGTATGGGAGAAAATAAAACAATCAAGTATTAAGCATTCGTTTTATTTATATGTCAAAACAATTATCTTTTATATAATATTTATAGTTAGTTTGAATCATATAACAATGTTTTACAACTACATTAGCCAAGAAATATAACTAAAAAACTTACACAAAGTATTTAGAGTTTCTTAACATCTTTTCCAAAATTGTTTTAAGTATAATAAGAGTTTTTACAAAAAGTGAAGAATATTACAAATTTTCTACCTAAAAACTCACGATATCTTTGATAAAATTACATTTGTTTTTGAAACTACCTATCTTATCTTTTTTAAATATATAGTAAGTTTTACAAAATTAGTACATTTTTGAAAAATATACAACTTAATATGAGTCGTCACTATCATCTTCATTATCACCGACAAATCTGCAAATTTGATTTTCTAATACACTTCGATGAAGATTTTTATCACATTGTTCATGACTTTTTATAATAAACAACACTTGATTGAATTCATTTTGACACCATGAAAATTTTGAAGCATATAATGTACCCAAATCTTCAGTTTCATAAACATGATGATAATGATCTCTAATGACATGTAGTTTAATATTCACATGATTTTTGTCTAAAATGTATTCAAGTTGTCGATAACAACGTTGACATAACATTAAATTTAAATTTTTCACATAATAGTAATGAAACCAAACGCAATATCTTTTTAATTTATACAAAGAATTCCAATTTGATTCATGAATGACAGCATTACGTAAATAATTTGGTATATATTGCAAGTTTTCCAAACAATAAATATGATCGTTATTGTCTTTTTTAGCAGTGTTAAATAAAAAGTTCCACCTGTGTTCGCTGTATGTTTGCATAACCTTATAAATAAGCGGATGAGGTAATAAATTTTGATTTGCGAATTGTAAAATACAATTAACATTTTTAGAAATTTCTTTAATGGAAATATCTTGAAGTGAAGGAACCATTTTATTATCTGAAACAAAATTGACTGATTTTTAGAGGCTAGCCAATCGTGGATATCTTGTTTACGCCATGCAGTTGAAGGTAATTTCTCCACTAACCTGGAGTGATAACTTGCGTTATCCATAACAATGACTGAGCCCGTTGGAATTAGATCTAACATTTGTGAGAAATATTCTTCGAAAACGTCTGCATCCATATCTTCATGATAATCTCCTGTTTGCTTCGACTCAAAGCACAACAATCCACCTTTAACAAAACCTTCGGCACTTTCGATATGAGTAATGATGACTCGAAGCAAACCGGAGATTATCATGAAGATATGGATGCAGACGTTTTCGAAGAATATTTCTCACAAATGTTAGATCTAATTCCAACGGGCTCAGTCATTGTTATGGATAACGCAAGTTATCACTCCAGGTTAGTGGAGAAATTACCTTCAACTGCATGGCGTAAACAAGATATCCACGATTGGCTAGCCTCTAAAAATCAGTCAATTTTGTTTCAGATAATAAAATGGTTCCTTCACTTCAAGATATTTCCATTAAAGAAATTTCTAAAAATGTTAATTGTATTTTACAATTCGCAAATCAAAATTTATTACCTCATCCGCTTATTTATAAGGTTATGCAAACATACAGCGAACACAGGTGGAACTTTTTATTTAACACTGCTAAAAAAGACAATAACGATCATATTTATTGTTTGGAAAACTTGCAATATATACCAAATTATTTACGTAATGCTGTCATTCATGAATCAAATTGGAATTCTTTGTATAAATTAAAAAGATATTGCGTTTGGTTTCATTACTATTATGTGAAAAATTTAAATTTAATGTTATGTCAACGTTGTTATCGACAACTTGAATACATTTTAGACAAAAATCATGTGAATATTAAACTACATGTCATTAGAGATCATTATCATCATGTTTATGAAACTGAAGATTTGGGTACATTATATGCTTCAAAATTTTCATGGTGTCAAAATGAATTCAATCAAGTGTTGTTTATTATAAAAAGTCATGAACAATGTGATAAAAATCTTCATCGAAGTGTATTAGAAAATCAAATTTGCAGATTTGTCGGTGATAATGAAGATGATAGTGACGACTCATATTAAGTTGTATATTTTTCAAAAATGTACTAATTTTGTAAAACTTACTATATATTTAAAAAAGATAAGATAGGTAGTTTCAAAAACAAATGTAATTTTATCAAAGATATCGTGAGTTTTTAGGTAGAAAATTTGTAATATTCTTCACTTTTTGTAAAAACTCTTATTATACTTAAAACAATTTTGGAAAAGATGTTAAGAAACTCTAAATACTTTGTGTAAGTTTTTTAGTTATATTTCTTGGCTAATGTAGTTGTAAAACATTGTTATATGATTCAAACTAACTATAAATATTATATAAAAGATAATTGTTTTGACATATAAATAAAACGAATGCTTAATACTTGATTGTTTTATTTTCTCCCATACACTTTCAGAGGAAAATATTAATCATAAATAGAAAGTACATGAGTGAGAAGTGCTTTTAGTTGCTCCCATTGGTGCATGGTATATCAAAGAGGTTCCAATCAAATGGTCCAGATGATACAACACTTCTCGAATATTTGCTGAATTTGTAGTAGGTGTTGTCTTGAGTGAAAAAGTATTTTAAATTTCAAGGTTCACCTCTGGACACCGAATTTACGTATTTTCTTGGTAAAATCTTTAATAATTTGAGACTTCTCCATTTTTTTTTACAAAATAAAACAAAAAATACGATTCGTAAAAAATTTTTTCCAGTATCTTGACTCCAAAAAATCAGACCAATAGAGACTTTACTATATAATTCACACACACTAACTTGTTAAAAATACTCAATAACTCCAAACTTTTCAATATCAATAAAATTGTTAGTCGCAAAATTCAAAAACTATTTTTTGGTAAAATGAAACTTATCAAAACTGTGAGAATACATTCTATTGATTATGTAGCTTGCGGTGTATTATTATTATTAAAAAATGTCTTTATTAAAATATTTTGTTTCCCATTCGTTGTATTATAGGATGTCTCTAGTTGTGAAAAGTATCATTTCTATTCAAGCACATTTATGAATATATAATTGTAAATTGTAAAGTGATTTTTAAGTACTTTTTTCGTTCTTCCATTAAAAATAAATGATTTAAATGTATAACAAGATATGTATAAACAAATACTGTATATCTTTAATTCTTGGTATAGTTTGTATTATGACAACAAATGTCAAAAAAAATGTACAAATAAATTCACATTATTATGTGTCAAAAACCAGAGCATCAATATGATTTTTTTTGATAATCTACGTCATGTGTCCATGTATCGTTTATTCCCCAAACTAATCGAGAATATCATAAATATAGTTTTCTACATTAAAAAGAGTTTCTTATCATATTATCTTTCAAAAATAACATTTTTTCAATTAAAAACGATACGTTAGCAAAGCGTTATGTTTAAACAATGAATTTCTTATCATATTACCTTATTATTTTCAAAATATACCTTGTATAACATCAATAAAAATTGCAGTATGAGTTTGGTTTACAATCATACCTATATTATGTATTATAGTAAGTAGTAACTTAGATTGTTCTGCATACTAAATTGTCTAAAATGGTTGCAAATCATAGAAAAATAATATTATTTTACGTTATTCCATTTGAAAAAACTTTTCGTATCTCCTTTAAGATTGTAATAATCGATGGGTATGACAAAATCTGAGACAATCTGACGTAAAAGCATCATTTCGATGTTTGATGAAAAAATTACCATCGCTTTAACTAATCTATTAGCGATTTGAAAAAAAAACTTTTCGTACCTCCCTTAAGATTACGATAACCGTTAGGTTTGGTTTATTATTTACAAAATTGCTCTTAGTTGAAATGTGTAGTCATGCCGCCAATCTGCATACGATTTTTATTGTTAGTCCAACAATATAATTTTCCCTCAAATATTATACGCAAAAAGGTAGCAGAATTACTCAAATAGCTTAAAAGACATTATTTTTACATGCTTATGGAAAAACAGACACAAATTTGTTCAATCGAGGGCCTTTTTGGGAAAAATGTTACCGTTCAGTCTTCCGTCCGACAATAGCGTCAATGGAAATAGGACCATTATTAACAAAAGTGTTCTCTGTTTGTTATAGCAACCTATTTTCTTAAATGATGATTTTATCTTATACTATGTTTTTGTTAGCTTGATGTCTTAACTGTCCTCGAGAATCCCTATGTACATTTGTTAGTTCCAATATCTATGAATATGTTGCTCTTTTGTTGGTTTCTAGAAAAATAATTCATATGAACCGAGGGTTGCAGTAAATTTGTTAGTACTAGCACTGTCAAACTGATAGACTTCTGTCTGGTGTGTGTTTGTTACCCTTCTGTTACCCCTCTGCTATCTGTCTGATATACTTCTGATGTGAGTCTGGTGTGTGTTATCCTTCTAATAATATAATGAGTCACAGCATAATTTACTGTAAGTCATATGAGCAACAAATCGCAAAGCATGCAGAAGCTTTAGGTGTCCTCTGCTATCCGTCTGGTGTGTGTCTGCTATCCCTCTGATAGACTTCTGATGTGAGTGCGGTGTGTGTTATTCGTCTAATAATATATTGAGTCACGCATTCGCAAATTTTAATTTACTATAATGTCGTCATACGAGCAACAAGTCTCAAAGCATGCAAAAGCTTTAGATGAAAAATATAATTCGCTTAAAAGAACTAAGAATAAGCAAGGAGAATATCTCGAAAATGTATTCAAGTCTGTAACAAATCCTCTGGAACAACTAGCAGAATCGCAAGACTCCACATATCAAGTTGCAGATTCTCTGAAAGACACATCAATCTCACCAGCATCAACTGAACCTGTGCAGGAGGACTCTTCATTCCAACAATTATTTAATGACATAAATCGGAATGTATCGAAAGAGTCTGACTATGCTTTCACTCCAGAATTAAGAAATGAACAATGGATGCTCGACCATGCTTATGGCCCAGAATTAAAAGATAAACATTGGATGTTCGGAAGCAAACAACTAGAATTTAATGATGAACGACTAATTGTAGGCAGCAAAATATTTAAAAGTACACCTGGCTTAAAACAATTAGTATTCTATAAGAATCCCAAACATTTCACCATGATTGATCTACAATTATACAAACAGATGTTGGAATTAACGAATGTCCATCGTGATAGAAGAGGACATCTAAGACATCAGGCTTGTCCAACTAAATTTAATAATATTATTAAGCCGCTCTTCAAAAAGCGTAAATACTCTAGAAATTCAAGTGATATTACAAAACAGTTCAATGATCCTCGTAAACTGTACGTTAAAAATAAGTTGAGAAATAACACAAAACAATTCAATAGAATTCCGCATCACACGTCAAAAACTTATGATATGCTTTCTAAATGGTCAGATCCAAATATACTGGTAGACAGATTAAAACAACTAGATTCGAATGATGATGAATTTCATAAAATAATTGAAGAACTTAGACTAGCAAACATTATCGAATAGAAGAATATTTATGTCTAAAAGTTTCGGAGCAAGGATATCTAATTGTGATTTGAGATGTCCTCATATAGTTATTATGCGAAAATGAAGGATTTGTTAAACAATTCTTATTGATACATACTAAGCTCATTTTATGATACAGATGTACTTACTTCTGTTTTGTTTCTCTGTAATATATTAATTACAAGTATTGTTATTCACGTATTACTTTCATTCTCAAAACCCATCTCTTGATATTGAAAAATCATTAAAACAAGGATATTTAATTGTGATTTGAGATGTCCTCATATAGTTATTGTGCGAAAATGAAGGATTTGTTAAACAATTCTTATTGATACATACTAAGCTCATTTTATAATACAGATGTACTTACTTCTGCTTGTTTTTCTGTAATATATTAATTACAAGTATTGTTATTACGTATTACTTTCATTCTCCAAACCCATCTCTTGATATTGAAAGATCATTAAAACTATACTCCATATAATAACCTATTCAACATCCACATATAATCCCAGATATTTGACTAATAACAACAAAGGTCTTTTTAACATGACCTAATTACGACTACACTCTATACATTAATTAAATCATATTTTTCTACAATCTTCGTTATAACTATCCTCATATCTCTTGTGAAACATCCAAAACTTCTTCTTCAGTTTGGTTCACAAAAGGGGAGAACTATTAAAAGAAAAAGAACGACTTGGGAAACTAAGGATATGATAAATAATTCAAGAAATCGATATACAGGTTGTACCTTTATGGAAGTTCAGTAGGTTTGTTTATCACTGTATTTGTTAAATTTATGAATAAACTTTATTAATATTATTATTATATAATTACATATTCAACATCCTCGTATAATCCAAGATATTTGACTAATAACAACAAAGTTAATGTATTTTTAACATAACTTAATTACGACTACACTCTATATATTAATTAAATCATATTTTTTCTACAACCTTCGTTACAACTATACCCATATCTCTTTTTTGTGAAAGATCCAAAACTTGGTTGAACATGATGTACCTTTATGGAAGTTCAGTAGGTTTGTTCATCACTATATTTGTTAAATTTGTGAATAAACTTTATTATTATTATTATTATTATTATTATTATTATTATATAACTACCTATTCAACATCCTCGTATAATCCAAGATATTTGACTAATAACAACAAAGTTTATGTATTTTTAACATAACTTAATTACGACTACACTCTATATATTAATTAAATCATATTGTTCTACAATCTTCGTTACAACTATACCCATATATCTTTTTTTTTGTGAAAGATCCAAAACTTGGTTGATCATGATGTACCTTTATGGAAGTTCAGTAGGTTTGGTGTAGTTTGATTAAAGTAATTTGTAATTATTTGCAAAAGAGATTTTTATTGGTAAAACATATTGGAAATACTTCTGGTGAATTTACAGTTAACTAAATAATTATCAGTGTATCTGACTTCATAGCGTGATTAAAGATGATACATTTAGAGGAAATAATGTTTTCTATTTTAAGAAAATTTATCAAATATGACACATAAAACTTACCTTAATTATCAGAGAATGTGAGATTTCAATTAATACAATATAAAAATGATTTCTAATATAAAATGCTATGGTCAATTCGTTGGATTTTTTATTGAAACACAATGTATGTTTTAAAAGAAGATTTATTCTGATGCTAAAATTTCACTGCAAATATATCATTAATATTTTCTGATGGCATACAAACGTTTTTTCTCACAATCATTTATTTTAAAAGAATCGTAAGCACTCCTACAACCATTGCGCATATTCAAAATAATGTAGTACAAACTATGAAGCGGGCGCGCGTTAAATACATTTTATTTAGCATCGAATAACTTGAGTTTGTGATAGATAATTCAATAAATTTGCAATTCATAATACGATTTGAAAAAACTTTTCGTTTAAGATAACGCACTCCTGTTTTTTTAGTGAAAATATGTAGTCTTCAGTAAATAAGATTTGTGATATTCTGATGAATATTTTGACTATGTACAAAAGAGTAGCAGACTTGGTTGAAATACATCATTTTTACATGCTTTCTTAGTGAAAATCAGACGTGAGTCTTTTTGGGTTACCGTTTCCGTCCGACTAGTGAAATCATTATTAATAATAGGTAACATTGTACACTCACTGATTTTATTAGTCCTATGAAAATCGTTAATATCACTAAAAAATATTGCTACTAAAAAGTAAGAGAAATGGTAGAAATATATCATTTTTTACAAGCTTTCTTATGGATAAACTGACGTGGGTCTTTTTGGGTTATAAAATATCATATCATCGTCAAATGGACCAATCGTAGTGCCCTTATGGTCTGTGAAAAAAATATCATAATACCAATCCGACCAATCAGATATATCGTAGCGCCCTTATGGCACAAAGTTTCTTATCATCTTTCTATTTTTTCAATTCAAAACATTAGCGAAGTGTAAAATATTGACTTTTAAAACATATACACGGTACTGGGTCGTCACTATCATTCGATGCAGATTTGATGTAAATAGTAAGCAGTTGTTTTTCATCTGTCAAAAATTGTTGTAGCAAAAAACTCTCATTTGAAAAACCTAAGATTATGATATCCGAAAAGTCCTATTTTGACAAAAAACGTCATATCGATGTTTGATGAAAAAATTACCATCAACTAATCTATTAGCGCAGTTGAATTACGCCAACAATTTTGCAAACCATAATACGAATTGAAAAAACTTCGTTTAACGGCCAACACTTCTATTTTCTGTGAAAATATGTAGTCTAATAGTAAATGAAAATTTTTACTATGCACAAAAAAAGTAGCTGAATTGGTTAAAATGCTCTACCTATCACAATGGCGTTTGTCCGACTTCAATCCGACCAATCAGAGATGCTAGTGCCCTTATGGCTTCACATGTTTACCTATTGTCCTCTCTTCTTCATAATGTCCTATATTCCACTTCAATCCGATCAATAATAACAGAGATATGTGCTAGGGCCCTTATGGCATCTTTGTACATCCTGTAAAAATGTGCTATCACAATGGCGTTTGTTCGACTTCAATCCGACCAATAATAACAGAGATATATATGCTAGTGCCCTTATGGCTTTACATGTTCACCTATCAACCATATCCTCTCTCTTCTTCATAATGTCGTTTATTACACTTCGGTCCGACCAATCAGAGATATGTGCTAGGGCCTTATGACATCTTTGTACATCCTGCGCACGCCCGACTCATGCGCGACGTCGTAGCGCCCTTATGGCTTGTAAACGCCGCCGACAAGAAGCACTTCTGCACATGTCCATAAGATTTTAAAATATCTTCTATTACGTTTAATATTGTTACGACTACACCCTGTATAATATTTGCATACCCTGTATACGAATGGCGTCGACCCGACCAGAGATGCGAGTGCCCGTACATCCTGTGTTATCCCGACCGTAGCCCCGACCGGCCCCGTAAATCCGACCGTAGTGCCTTTTGACCCTGTAAAATATGTGTTCTTATGGCATCTTTGTACACCCCTAATGGCGTCGACCAGGCAAGTGCCCTTATGGCTGTACATCTAATCCCCTACCAATGGCGTTCGAATCCGACCAATAAGAGATGGTAGTTCCTCAATGGCTTTACATGTTACACTTCAATCCGACCAGGCTAGTGCCCTTATGGGTTTACATGTTTACCTCTTGTCCTCTTCGTCGTTCACTTCAATCCAATCAGGCTATACGAAAAAAAGTAGCTACCCACAGCCGTTTTGGCACCCTGATGTTAGTGCCCCATCTTCGCCTTCGAACGTATGCGCATAGTGAGGTCTCTTCAATCACCTGCTCGACCATAGCGCCTTTATGGCCTCGTCCAACCGTCCTCACCCCATGTAGCGTTCCGTAAAAACGCCGACCGTACCGCCCCGACGTGTAAATCCACCCCATTCCTGTTTTTCAATTTATCAAAATAACCCCGCCGACCGTAGTGCCCTTATGACTTCTTTGCGCCGACCGTAGCGCCCCATAAATAACGCCGTTTTCCTGTCGACCGTAGCGCCCTTATGGCATTTTGACTACATCCTGTATAATCTTCCTTACACCCCACGACCCTAATCTTTTACATCCCTGTATATCTTTACACCCTAATATTTTTACGACTACACCCTGTATAACATTTGATATTTTACGACTACACCCTGTATAATCTTTTACGATCCTGTATCCTAATATTTTACGACTACACCCTGTATTTTTACTAGTATAAATACTGTGGTATTCGAGTGCGTGGGTGGAAAACCGCAAACTGATAAGAGCGAGGACGGTCGATAAAAATTTTCCCAGGCCCAACCCACCCTATATCTACTAATCTGCCTGCCCCAAACTCACTTTAACTCACCTACAAGATATCGACGATATCAATTCACCTTTTTCAGTTACTGAACTAACAACTGCCTTATCTCCATGTAAAAACTCTGCCGTTGGTCCTGACGACATCCCTTACATTTTTCTTAAAAATGTATCCGCCTATAGTCTTACTCAACTATTAAACATTTATAACACCATTTAGTCTTCTTAATTATTCCCTACTCAATGGAACACATCCATTATCGTTCCCATCCTAAAACCGTCACAGCCATCTACGTTACCATAGTCCTATAGACCGATTTCTCTTACATGAACTACATGCAAATTAATGGAAAAGATGATAAACAGACGACTCATGTGGTTTATCGAAAAACACCAAATATTACCAAAAGAACAATCCGATTTCCGTCGTCACTGATCCACAAGAGATAACCTCGCAGTCTTACAAACCCACATCGCCGATGCTTTAAATTGTAAACAAGAGGTGTTTGACATTGAAGCCGCATTTGACACCTTACTAAGGCAGACGATTATTGATAAACTTTCATTTTATGGCCTCAATGGTAACCTTTTCTCATTTATCAGACACTTTCTTAGTAATAGATCATTTAGGGTCTCTGTAAATGACTGCATATCATTAACTCATGTCAAACAAGACGGTGTTCCACAGGGCTCTATTCTTAGCAATACATTATTTATTCCAGGTATTAGTCATTTATGTAACAATCTTCCCTCCCCTGTCAAATGAGCTGCATATGCTGACGACTTTGTTATCTACTGTCATGGCGCCTCGTCACCTACTACATACAAACTCCTCCAATCTGTTGTAAACCGAATACATAGTAGAATATCTTGACTTGGCCTTTCCCTCTCCTCTACAAAATAAAAGCTCAGAAGATTCAGCAGAAAAGCCCCATCCCCCCTACTCTGAACACTGCAAAATTCTAGGATTGATATTCGACTCCCGACTTTCTTGGAAAGAAACCAGAGGATACTGCCTAAAACTCTTGAATATTATCAAAACAATCTCCCACTATCAGTGGGGAGCTAGCGAATATACCCTTATATTTATAAAATTTACACTGGGAAATGTATTAGAATATATTATACTGGGATTAGCTGTTAATTTACGAGTATTAGGTTATGAGGTGATTGCATGTTCACATTGCCTTGACAACCATTGACGTTATGTGTTTAATTGTAATGCCACAGTTTTGCTAAATAAAGCCTTTATCTTTCGATATCTAAGGGTTATTACTTTACGACAGGTTGT
Organism: Galeruca laticollis; assembly: GCA_963921935.1. Taxonomy (NCBI): domain Eukaryota; kingdom Metazoa; phylum Arthropoda; class Insecta; order Coleoptera; family Chrysomelidae; genus Galeruca; species Galeruca laticollis. Next base: position 197,932,573 of record OY998178.1, read on the forward strand.
AATATATTTTGATACAAAAAATGTAAGCAAAATATATTACAACCTAATAAATTAACAGCTAATCTCAGTTTAATATATTCTAATACATTTCCCAGGGTAAATTTTATAAATAGAAGGGTATATTCGCTAGCTCCCCACTGATAGCGGGAGATTGTTTTGATAATATTCAAGAGTTTTAGGCAGTATCCTCTGGTTTCTCGGATATGACGAAGGAAAAAACTCGGCATCACCTAGTTCTAGAATGCCTCGTCATTGCAAGCCAACGCAAAAAATGCTTCAGAAAAGAAACTTGTAGGAGCGACGATCTAACCTCCTTGAAGCCATCCCAAATGCTGGAGTTCATTGGAACTCTGGAACTGGAAGGCGAGCTGTAGATGGTAGCATGAACAGCTCTTATAGGGGGGCACAATAAACCTTAAGGTTGCAGTGAAATGAAACCCCGTTAATAATCAATCGTATTTTTATGGAATCTATTATAATTATATAATATATTAGTTATAAATCAAATCACAATAAAGCAATAATATATTTCTTTTTCAGAAACCAATCCTCACATTGTTAAAATCAAGTGATATGAAATTAAAATCTTCTTCTGGTGTAGATAGAAGTAAACCAGAGAAAACTGGTAAGTCCTAAAAATTTATGTGCAACTAAATATAGAATATGCGAAAAGATAACAAACATTGTTCCAGGCATAGCTTAAAAGAAGTTCGGCATGTACTCTGTAGGATAAAAATTAACTATCATAATTGAAAAATATTTCCACAGTGATTTTTTTCAATAATAAGTTAGTCGCTAGTCCATCTCTTAATACTATAGAATGGCTTATCTGCTTTTTCTAATTTGTTTTCCTTTACTTTCTTAGATATTTCATTTATTTTCTGACATATTGCTGTCCCTACTTTACTCCCTACATTAAATTTGAAGTATTGTTGGATCACTGCCAAGTTCGTTTTTTTTTATAAATTTCAAAACAGATTGGCCGGAAAATGGACTTCGACGCTTGTGCCTCACGACCCTTAATTTTGATATTGAACACAAGTTACCTATCACTTTATGACGCGGATTTAAACTTTTAGAATATAAAATACAATAGCACATGTTCCTATAACGTTGTTTGAATATATGTGACCGGTTTTGTAATGTTCTCTTTTAATTCTTGTATTAACGATGTAAACCATAGTTTCAAAATACAATAATGTTACGAATGGTAAGTAAAACATGGAAGAAATGAAAAGTGGAATCATTATTTCCGGTAGTCTCTTATAAAAAAGTTCTTGCAGCCTATGCACGTTGCTTCGTTTGCTGGAGAAACTAGCTGCCAAAAGATGAGTTTCCTGGACTGCAAATCCTGTGACATGATTAATAGTAAGGTCACTAACTTGTATATATATATATATATATATATATATATATATATATATATATATATATATATATATATATATATATATATATATATATATAGGCCTATAGCCTTGTATGAATTTTCCATTTGTATCTATCTCTTGCTACGCTTTTGCAGTTCCGTATTCCCTTTTCCGCGACGTCCTGCATTACGGCTTCTTTCCACTTTCTTCTGAGCCTAGCCTTCTTCTTCTTTCCCTCTGGTCTTTTCCATGCTACTTCTTTTACATCTCTTGACTGTTCCATTCGTTCTAAGTGACCTAACCACTGCAGTCTTTTTGATTGGAGTACTTCAATTATTGTTGCGTCATCGTATAGATCATACAACTCCTTATTTGTGCGCCTCTCCCATCCTTCTTCTGTTTTTTTTCCGCCATAAATTTTCCTTAATATCTTCCTCTTCCAGATTTCGAGTTTGTATTTCTGCTTCTTATTCATAACCCACGTTTCACATCCGTATAGCACTGTCGGTCTTAATATTGTTTTATAAATTCTTTTCTTTGTTGCTCGTGTGACTTGTTTTGATCTCAATATTTTGAGTAATCCTCCAGCACATCTATTGCCCTTGGCCAATCTAAGATCGATTTCTGCTTCTTCCTCACATTTATCATTTATTAGGACACCTAGATACATATAGTTCTTGGTTTCTTTTATTTGTATTATTTTATCGTTTTGTAGCTCTAGCCGTAATGTCTCAGGCTCTTCCGTTACTGTTTTATTTCTCAGTTTCATGTACTGGCTTTTTGCTTCATTTATCTCCAACCCCACTTCTTGTGCTGCTGTCAATAGATCTTTTGCTATTTTCATCAGTTCTTCCTTTTTCCTTGATAATAAAACTACTTCATTTCTTGCCTGCTTGAGTGTCATTTCCACCAGTTTGCATAGCTTCTCTGGGATTTTGTATTTTCTTAAGACTCTCAATAGCTTAGTCTTGTTTATCGTGTCTTAGGCTGCCTTAAAGTCGATAAACACCATATATGTAGGAATCTCGTATTCGTAACAGTGTGTTAATACTTGTTTCAGTAAGAAAATTTGGTCTGTTGTTCCTCTAGCCTTACGGAATCCACACTGGTACTCGCCGGTTATATTTTTGACTACTATAGCACCTGTTGTACTAGCTCTAGTGACCTGAAAATCAATAAGGTTCATATATAAGACGCCCTGAACAATATCCAATCATAAAATTGGTCACTTATATACACTCCTGAGGCTGTATCGTGCTTAACAAACTGAAACTTCTTCAAAAATGACAAAAATTTGGTACTTCCACTACCATAGTACCTGTTGTACTCGCTCTAGTGAGCTGAAAATCAATAGGGTTCATCTATGAGACGCATTGAACAATATCCAATCATAAAATTGGTCACTTGTATACACTCCGGTGGCTGTATCGTGCTAACAAACTGAAATTTCTCCAAAAATGACAAAAATGTCGTACTTCAAGTACCATAGCATCCGTTGTACTGGGTCTGGGGAGCTGAAAATCAATAGGGTTCATTTGTTAGATGTCCTCAATAATATTCAATCATAAAATTGGCGACTTCTTGCACTCCAGAGGCTGTATTGTGCTAACAAGACATGTTACAAAAGTGGCCGACGACATTATGACTTTAACGTCATTGTTTCTTTTTGCCCATGGCACCACAACCTTCAAAAACCAGTCTTTAAAATGGCTGCATCGAACCACTCCGATTTTGAACGATTGTAAAAGGTTTGAAGTGGTCCACTGATAATCCATCTATCATACAGCCTTTCGGCTTTATACAGGGTGATTCATTACTAATTGTAAATAATTTAATAGTAGAATCCTAACTTCAAATTATGAATATTTAACCCAAAACACCTATATAAAATGTAGCTGCTTACTGTGTTACAGGGTGTTTTGTTTAAAAATTTAAAAACTATTTGTGCTCAGTACTTTAAAACTGTTTTACCTATTCATTTCATATTTGGCAGAAAGTGTAGACACTGTACACCCTACCACATTAAAATAAACAAACGTTTCTGGCTACTACCAGAGGCATACGACAGGGGCAAGTGACAGGTTAATCGTTCCCAAATTCTACGCCACTGGCGGAATAGGAATTTTAGCACAATTTTTTGACTCTCCAATACTTTTTACGTAAATAAAGTACTCTTTTTTCATAACGCCATATGAAATCATTACTATATTTACAAGAAATAAAACTCGTCAGGAACTATGGCAGCAAATTGTAAATTCGGCTAATTTTATTGCCAATCAACCTAACATATTTTTCAAGGTAAGGAGATCCTTTAGCCAGAGAATGAATTAGCTTATTGAAGTAAACGGGGGTCACATAGAACGTTTGTTATAAAATGTTTTTAGGTACTTTTCGTTTCTGATATTTCCGATATGTTATTAAAATTGTAGGAACCTACTTTTATTTAGATTATAATTTTCAGAACCACAATTTGTTTTCAATTCATCCGTTCATTTAATAGTTGTTTCTTTATTGTTGATACGGAATAAAGTTTCATTTGCGTATTTAATGCAATTCACTGGTCCAAAACATCGACATAGTTATTACACATCAAAATTGGGCAGCTTCGTGTTTAACTTGAAATATCTCGAGAAATATTGACTTTATCGTTATGAAAAAGAGTACTTTATTTACGTAAAAAGTATTGGAGAATCAAAAAATTGTGCTAAAATTCCTATTCCGCCAGTGGCGTAGAATTTGGGAACGATTAACCTGCCACTTGCCCCTGTCGTACGCCTCTGGTAGTAGCCAGAAACGTTTGTTTATTTTAATTTGGTAGGGTGTACAGTGTCTACACTTTCTGAAATGAATAGTTAAAACAGTTTTAAAGTACTGAGCACAAATAGTTTTTAAATTTTTAAACAAAACACCCTGTAACTCAGTAAGCAGCTACATTTTATTTAGGTGTTTTGAGTTAAATCTTCATAATTTGAACTCAGGATTCTACTATTAAATTATTTCCAATTAGTAATGAATCACCCTGTACACAACGTACAATGGGATCCAGTCTCCACTTGCACTTGCAGCAAACAGGGAAACTACACTTTTGGTTGTGTTCATATGTGGCTCAGTGTATTTTATACCACGTCGAAAAACACATTTTTGGTTACCAGGGTCGTCCGTTAAATTAGTTTCGTCATAATTCAGTAGCGATTCGACGTCTTGAACAGAAATTTTTAAATTACTAAAATATATGATGTAGCAGTTTTTTCTAGCAAAAACTGCTTTAATTTATTTTTAAAATTGTAGAAATTACTGTTTTTTATATCCTCTGGGCGGATATTATAAAATTTACATCCCAGATACTCTAGATTTTTTTCAGAAAGTGCAGTATGGTGTCTAGGCACCAATAATTGACTTTTATTTCTTGTTTTATAGTGATGAGAAGCACGCTCGGCCACATAAATCGATATATTCCCATGAATGAAAGTACATGCTTCCAATATATATACACCAGCCAGGGTCAATATTTTGTATTTTTTAAAAAACTCCCTACAAGAATCTCTTATTCTGAGTTTTACAATAATTCTGAAAGCATACTTATGAAGAACAAATAACCCTTTGCTTGGTAGAACAAGTCCCCCAAATTTGTAAGCCATATTTTAGATGGGAGTGAAAATTAGCATGATACACTGTCAAGAGTGTATTTTTACTACAATGACTGGCAAATAAATCTAAGGCTATAGCAGCTTTTTCTGAATTTGTTAGTGATACCCAATAATTTAATATTTTCCTTTGATGTAATAGGAAAATCAGTGTTTTCAAACAATTGGTTCTGTCTAAATTGTCCATGATTATTAAATATCACCGTATTTGTTTTAGTTTTGTTTAATTTTATGTTATTCCTCTCTGACCACATCACAACTTGATCATATGTTCTCTCTGTTGATATTTTTAGAGCATCCTCATTGTCTTCAATAATTATAATATTAATGTCGTCAGCATAACAAGTTGGGTATATTCCAGGGACAGCATTTAATGTAGTGAGTAAGTCATTAACAAAAACTAAAAATGAAAATGGACCCAAAATCGATCCCTGGGGAACACCTTGTGAGACCTCAAGTTCCAAACTAAGAATGTTATTCACTTGAATAATTTGTTTTCTATTTGATAAGTATGACTCCAACAAATTGAGTGGTACACCTCTTACCCCGTATTTAGACAGTTTAAGCAGTAAAAGTTTGTGGTCCACACAGTCAAAATCGCTTGAAAAATCAATAAATAAACCCATTACGTGCTTTTTAATATGAAGAGATCTAACAATTCTATTATGGAACTCTATCAATGGAGTATCTGTACCTTTTTTTGAAATATAACCATGCTGTGAGGGCGATAATAGCTTAAATTTAGCAAAAAAATTGCATAACTGATTTTTAATATTCAATTCATATACTTTGGAGATAGTAGACAAGATACTAATTGGTCTATAGTTACTAATATCATTAGGATCTCGTTTCTTGTAAATGGGAACTACTCTACCCAGTTTTAAAAATTCAGGGAAGATTCCCGTATCAGTTGACAAATTCAATAAGAAACTCAATGGTTTTGTCAATAGAATGGCACACTTTTTAATTAATTTATTATTTAACCCATCAGTACCAACTGCAATAGTATTTATTAAAGATAGTATTAATTCTAAAACCTCCTCCTCTGAAACAAGAGCCATATAAAAGGTTTTAGTATTAGAAGAGATATTTTCATTGACAAATTCTGCATCACAAACTAAACTATCACTAGGGGGTTTAGTAAAATTTATATTAAATTTATTTGCTAAAACAGAATCACTTATTTGGTTACCCTGATATCTTTTGTAAGAGATTTTGATACATAATCGTTTCATGACGACCAAAGATCAAATATGATCTGAATTCGTCTGATTTTATTTTTGTTACACACTATATTGATGGGTATCTACTGTATTTACTTTTCACACTTACACTTACGTAATTCATTAATCATTGTACTTTATTCACAGAATTGCAAGCTGATAAAACAACTAAAGACATAGCCGATTCCAAAAATGATGCCAATACAATGACAAATGTTGTTGTGAATATAACAAGAATGGTGGTAAACAAGAATGAGATGATAGAATCTCCAAGTGCTAAGCAGAAAACGAATCAAAAAGTAGAACCTGCCAAAATTAAACCGACTATTCGGAAAGAATCTCCAAATTCCAGTACAGATAATGTTGAAATCGAACAAATAATCACTAGAGATATAAAAGAAAAAATTGAGGTAACTGATAGTCAGTGTATTAAAGTGGAAATCGATGAGAAGAAAACAATTCAAGAAGTAATAACACTGGAACCTGTCAAAGTAAATCTCAAAACTGTGGAAAAAGAGTCGCCAACTTCCAATAAAGAAAATCTTAATGTTGAAAAATCGAAAAGTGAAGATATAAAAAGAGAAACTGAAGCCGCAGATGTGGAATGCAATAAAGTAAAAAGTAGTGAAGAGAAAACGGTATCGAATCAAGATGTTTCAAAAGAAAATATTGAGGAAAGTGTAAGTAGTAAATCGGAAAATCAATTCTCTAACAAAAAAATGTATCTGAATTAAGAAATGTGTTAAAATTCGATCACAGAATCAATTTTTCAAAAATGAAACAACCAAATCCATGATATTATTGAGTAGCTATAGTTTGAATGTGCTAGTTATAAATAATTTAATATCAATAATATTGATGAATATGTCAATAAAGGCTTAAATGAACGAGGTGGTAATTTAAATATTATCCAAAAACCAGAAATTGAAAAAAGTAGCAGGTAACTCTAGAAAACATAACTCTTTACAATCGCGTGTAAACTGTACAACTACATTTAGAGCCTATATTTTCCTCGTGTCTCGATGTGCAATAAAAAATCTCATTCTAAGGTTCACAAGTTGCTCTTCTGATGGCAGTAAGTAAATGTAATGAAAGATCCTTGAAATATTCAATGGAAACGATTATTTTCATTTAAAAAATTGACCCTTAGGATCATTTGCCATAGAATTTTCCTACAGTGTATTTATAATAATTCAATCAATTTTAAGTCTTCAATAACGTTAAATTTACAAACCATATCAAGAGCTTATCTACCCCAGAAGCGTTAACAGTTATTAGTATATAACACATATGTAAAGGTCCTATGAAGTTCCCCTTCTTATATTGTATAATTATCAGAAGTACCTTAATTTATTTTGATTCTAAACTCTCTATCACTTACGTAAGATTTTATCAGCTTAAAATATGTGATCAGAAGACAGTATCTAATTTTGTCTAATAAGTCTGCATGCTTAATCCTGCCGAATGCTTGGTTAAACTCTACAGTATTTTTTGTCTTCCAATGGCCGGTTTATTGTGTGAGTCATTTGTTTCTGTTTCTTCGTAAATCCAAACTGGTGAAGGGATATGAATTATTCAATTTATTCTTTTTGTAGTACTAATCTTCTGCGTGAAATAATATTGAATATGTAGGTTATAACTAATACACCTGGTTAGTAAGCAGGTAGTGGGAATTTCAAATAAATTACTTTCTATTTCTGAGTTAGGTATATCATTGTTGAAACTAAAGAGTTTTGTAAGGTGCTCTGAAAATATTACTGTTTTTTCTTGGTTACTTGAAGCCCTTTGTCCATTAGGCTTATTCTTATTCTATTAAATATTGTTTTGTTTCATGGGGCATGACTTTGATAATCCGTTGTAATTATTAATATTCAAAAATGTATAACAATTTTTTTCAGGATGTCAAATCGAAGATAACACTAGAGACCATATTCAAACTGGACGAAAACGACGACGACGATGACGTTCCATTAAGTTTTTTGAATATGGGAAGTGACAACGATGATTAACACATCCAATAATTGTAATATTTTTCTTTGTACATCACTTTTAAAATATTATCAATTATCCTTATCCAACGCCAAAAGTTGAAAATGTATCAATTCATGTAAAGGTCAATGTTGCAATGAAAAAAATAATGATCACTTGATAAAATCTGCGTGTTTATACACTTTAATGACATGAATATATTGATCTTAATTTATTAATCGAAAGCAAACATTTTTGGCACTCGCACTTTTTGGAACACTTCCAATGTTATATCCTCCAGTTTAAATAATGATTAATACAGGATGAATCTACATCTAAATAGGTAGAAGTTAAGTCATTATTTTAATACTACCCAAAAAATTCCTCAAGGACGTTTCGAGAGGAGAGGAAGATAACCTGGTATCTATGAATTGAAACAACAATTTTCTGTATAATAAGAGTTTGTTTTTAAATTTTGTCTCTTCTCCTTTGTTTACTTTTCTGATGTAAGTGATCCTCCTACATCTAAATAGGTAAAACTTAAGACATTAGAGAGTTATTGAAACGACTTTTGAGAAATCCTTTATTAAAAGATTCCTTTATTATGACATATACGCATGCGCATTTCTTAAGTACGACTTTAATACTTTTATCTAAATAAAGGATATCCTATATTTAAATAAAATACATGAAAGGAAACTTTTAGTTAAAGATCTTTAATTTTGACATGTTTGACACACTTTTCACAGAAGTAGAATAGCTATTTCAGTTCTGTGATTGTATTGAACCTAACAACCAAAGACAATACAAATATTAATATATTTTAGTTTGTCTATGTTAACAACTATATTAATTTTTATTTCGTTATTCAGTATATCGTTGGTGATTCTGCATCTACTTTAGCAAAATTTGCCAAGAGGGCAATAAAATTGTACAGATTAATGAAAAAAATAATAACAGAATCTTTGATTGGCCCATAAAATAAAAATCAGTATCTCATAATTTAAAGAATACCTATGTCCAATGTAGTAAAAATTTGTATAATTAATCTTCAATTTGTTCATAGGTATTAAGGAGCAGTTGCCTAATTAAAAGTATGTAAAAATAAAGTACAAGTTCAAATTCACACATTAATTTATTATACATTTCAAAAGTTACCCATAAAAGATTAATTATTGTAAAAAAATAAAGACCTATTACAACCAGGTACTGGTTGTAAAAGAATAAAGTCCCTCCAGTATTCAAAACATTTTTTGCAGTTTTAGGCACATAACAGGAGCTTATGGTGTAAAATGAATTTTTTTATCAAAAAAGTATAACATCATTATAAAGAATATTATAATAGTTCGATAACACTTTAGTACTTTAGAGAATAACAACAAAACCATTCGTCTTATGACAAAACTGCTTTAAGAGCTTGCAGATGTACTTTCACTTCTCTTTTTTAATTTTGAGCATTTCCTCATACAGGGGAACCACTTCTTTGTTATTTGCCTTTGATTTGTTTACTAACAACTTGTACTCCTCAGTATGGCGAAGTTTAAAACGTATCTCAGTATTTTCATATTCGAGGCAACGTATATCGGATATCACCTAAAATCCTGAAATTTATGGTAATTAGAGATTTTCCTCAAGACACAGAAATAAGAATGTGGTTTTGTTTATCACACTATTTCCACTTTTGGTGATGAAATGTTCTGGTAATTTCAGCAGATTCTTCAATTTAAGGTGTACTATATCAGCCCTAAGCAATCTAAAGTGATTTTTAAGTTCGTCATCATTCATATTATTTATATCAATTATTTGCATTTGTTCATTATTTTCAATACCAATAAAATAGTGCAAAATCTCTATCTCTTCTGCATTCGCTCTTGCTAAAATTGCTATTTCTAATTGTTCTTCCATAATAATATAAATTAATAGTACAATAGATGATGCACACAAATAAGCATGATGTTTATATACCAAAACAAATAGATAGATAGGTTATGTTCTTTTATAATCTGCCAAATATCATTATAAAATAAAGTTCTTTTTCCTGTATTGCTACTTTCAATAACTCTATAAAAAGTCATACTAAAAGATACTTTAATAAAGGTGTACTATATCAGCCCTAAGCAATCTAAAGTGATTTTTAAGTTCGTCATCATTCATATTATTTATATCAATTATTTGCATTTGTTCATTATTTTCAATACCAATAAAATAGTGCAAAATCTCTATCTCTTCTGCATTCGCTCTTGCTAAAATTGCTATTTCTAATTGTTCTTCCATAATAATATAAATTAATAGTACAATAGATGATGCACACAAATAAGCATGATGTTTATATACCAAAACAAATAGATAGATAGGTTATGTTCTTTTATAATCTGCCAAATATCATTATAAAATAAAGTTCTTTTTCCTGTATTGCTACTTTCAATAACTCTATAAAAAGTCATACTAAAAGATACTTTAATAAAGGAATTATTAATAAAAGCAGCCTTTATTACAGATCTTCAATAACTCTCTATTATTAATACTATCCAAAAAATTCCTCAATGACGTTTCGAGAAAAGAGGAAGTTAACCTGATATATATGAATCGAAGCAACAATTTTCTGTATAAGAGTTCGTTTTTAAATGTTGTATCTTCTTCTCTGTTTAGTTTTTTGATATTTGTTATCCTGCTTTCTTCTCATTTTTCCTTTGACAAAATTAAGTCCAATCTAAAAGTCACAGACTGTGCATTTTGTACCTTCGTTTATTCATTATAGACAAATTTCTTGTGAGTAGAGTAGAACCAAACAGAGAATGGAATAGAAACTTCGGCGAAGATGCGCGTTGTTTTGTGTAAGGGAGAGTAGGTAGGGTCAGTGATGGTACGGATTTTACATTTCCACAGTATAGATGAAAAAAATGTATTTATATGTATTAATTTATTTGACATATATTTTTTAAATTAAAAATAGAAAATACAGTATTGGCATAAACATAATTTGTGAAAATATATCATTTTTTTGCTGGATTTTTGAATTGAGATCAAAATAAATATTGAATTGGTGATGGATAAGGAAATAATATTTTTCTATTAATTTTCTGAGTGTCTAGGTACATTATATATTTTTTGTAAAAATAAAATACAAGTACCGAGTTTTTAGAAAATTTTTTCAAGTATTCAAATAAATGTGGTAAACTAGTTTTATTATTTGAATAAACTATAATATAATTGATATTTCCTTTAACTCCTTTTTAATACACAGTGATGTATATCATGACAGAATTTCAAAGAGTAGCTATAAACTTTCTTGGGAATTGGCTACACTTTTTGAGAAATTATGCAACTATTTAAAATTCTGGCTCTGTTAGTTACGGATAAATATCTGGGAATTAAATGGTTAAAGGTAAATCATAATCAAGATAAGAATTAAATTTTTATTTTTCTATTAAAAAATTCTATTTAATTCAACAAAATGAATATTATTATATATTCTTCTATATTCTTTAATAATATTTGCCCCACGTTTGGGTGACAAATATTATATTTCGATATTTTAATAATTATATTATGATTTTATCTATATGGATTTTTAATTTGTTGATGTCACAATTTATGATTGTAACTACACTCTTGTGAATATGCCTTTACCACTGAATATAACCTATTGAATTTTTTTGACAGCAGTTGTCAAATTAATATGCCCGGCTCAGATGAATATTAAATTTTATATTGTGAAAGATAAATCAATACACAATCGACTTACTCACTCTTATCTCAGGGAGGGATCAAAGATTTCAAATAATAATTCAAATTTATAAATTTTTAAAGAATTTTCCAAATTACGTATTACACTATTCCAAATCTAGAGTAACTGTTTGTTCAATATACTACAAGACAATTAAATTATCTTATGACATATATGATTTTACTGTCAGGAAATTAACCAAATGTCACTTATTACATCAAAATTTCTATAGCCTGAAAATTATCAAATACAATGAGAAATGAATATGAAATGAGTACCAAAGAGTGATTGGAATTCAAATTTATATAATATATTATCAAATAACAAATTACAAAAAATTAGAACTTTTCAAAAATATTATAAACGCAGAAACAAAGATAGAATTTTCTATCAACCTTAATATTAAACAACCTATAATTAGAAATCTACTATCTAAATAATTTATCCAAAGTTCAAAATGTTTGATTATATACTTGATGTATATCAATGTCAAAATACGCAAATTTCCGTTTAAATTGTCTATTCCAAAATTATCTTCGCTTGATGTTGAATTTTATATGAGTAACGTTAATGTAATTTCGATCGAATTTATTACCATAAGATGCATCTAATTTTGAAATATTTTAATAAAGGCCTATTAATTCTCGAGAAATAATGTAAATAAACTGGACAGGACTCACCAACTAGGTACTGGTTAACTCGTTCGTATTCTAAACCGTGTTTAGAATTCAGGAACAACTTTCTAAATTAATAATTTAGAAATCGGAAAATCACTTGCACTTTATCGATGTAATTCGTTGCGAATTATACACGCACTGGCTTTTCAATGCAGGATTTGATGATCTGATAATATTCACATAAATTACTATGATATTTTTAAATAAATTTGAGACAACTCTTATTTCGATGTTGCCTCGTGTGGATATCAAAATCAACTAACTAAACTTTTTATATCAATAATTCTCCTCTCCTATGGTTACCAAAAAATTCTTTTAAAAAAAAAATACAAACTTACGTTTTCCTATAACAAAGAGAGATTTTCATTCTTTTAGTATAATTGAGACATCTGTATTCTTGTTTTCAAATCGTTATAAAGTATATTCTGCATTAATGTCATCCGAAATTGAAATGTCAAAATTTATTTGTATATTGAAACTTTCAAATTATTGATAATACAGTGTGTATCACTAGTATTACATCCAAATATGCACATTTTTCCTTATTTCAATATTTTCTTTAGAATTTAGATAGAGGATATGTATTAATATATATATATATATATATATATATATATATATATATATATATATATATATATATTACTATTATTTAATTATAATGAATAATTTATCTTTTTGTTAAGTTTATTTATGGGCGCCAATTTATAATTATTCCCTTGACTGACTAGCTCAATTTTTTTTAAATTATTTATTTATAACGTTTATTTAATTAGTCGGAAGCATGAGAATCCTCCCTTTGAGTTCTGGATATAAGAATCAAAGATTGAGGAAATATATTCATAATCTTACCTTTAACTTACAACCTCTGAAAGAAACAATATCTGTTAAATAAAACGATTGAAATACGACAACAATGATATTGATAATGTAATCATGGATGTGAGAATAAAAAAAAATCAACACATTAATGTAAAGCTGTTTAATAAAATAATTTGAAAATTTTTAACCTGATTGGAACATAATAAAATATTTTTGAAACTATTAATTTGCTTTGAACATTTATTCTTATGAGATTGTGCCACCCTATATCATACATGTATTATTTATAACAAAATGTTCCCACTACTGCGTCGGCGCTAAATCTCCAAACGCATGCGCTGCTACAATATACATGAAAGAAGGAGGTTTTCCTTCCATAAATAACGTTTTATAGTCAACACGACGTTAGCGTGCTTGTGATGAAAAAATTTGTTAAAATTATCAAGTTTCTATAATCAATTACATATAAGTGATAATTTATAAACTATATATGTGCGTGTGTTTAAAGGTCAAGAAAGTGATAGATTAAAGTTATACATGCAATAGCTGGAAGGAAGATATGAGATTTAATTTAACATTCATGATGCACGTAATATTTCAAATAGATAAATTTACAAAAGGTGAGTATAATAATTTTATAGATATTAAAGATATAATTCTCTATAGATAAATTTATGATGCATCATATTTTATTGCTTTTGGCCTTTTTATGCGTTATATAATTCGAATGTTTTACTAAAGATTTGAGTGTACACTTTGAAAATGTTAATTGGAATTCCAAATAAGTTTAAGCAAAATACACAGACCTTATTTTTGCTATCACTGCCGGCTGCACTCGCATCTTCAAATCTTGCAGATATCTCATAAGAGATATGCTCCTACTGCACTATTTAATCCTTACACAGGATTGGATACTCTTGTGATTAGTTTGATTTAACTTTTTTATATAATTTTAACTTTTAAATACTTTTTTAAACAATTTTGTACAGAGAGCAATCTTTTATCGACGCATCCTCCATCACCATCTCAAATCGACTTTTTTTGTTTTTCAAAATCAACAAGTATTTCAGCTTCCCTAGTCCATAGCTCACTTATTTGTTTTTTTATCACTAAAATTGTTATTCTCCAGTCTTTTAGTTACTATTTTGAAAAACATGAATTTATTGTCCTGGAGGGTAATAACACTGATTCACTTAGATTTCTATTGTATTAAGGAATTTTAATTAAGTCCTCTTTTCCTCCTACAATAGTCAATTTTCTTATATTTATGTTGTTTAGCTAATTTGAGAAATGTTTATTTTTACAAATTTTACAACCTATATTATTAATTAACCTATATGTAATTGATTCTATTTTAGTTTTGGAGTCTTGTTTTATAGTTATTATAGATAAACTCCTGATTATTTTTGTTTTTGTAACTAAATTTTATATATATAATCAATAAGCAATGATTTTATGTTGGTAATGAAAATTCCCTAGCAGGCATTACTTCCTGTAAATATTCATTTCCTTTTTATACGTTTGGGCTGTGTTCCAACTATCTTTTCCATCTAGTTTCAACCCTTTGCAATGAATGAATGAATACATGGTATTCTAAACTTTTGCTACTACAAAAAAAAATATGTAAATAATGTTAAGTTATCGTTAGACTGATTATTCTTTTCTCTTAATTTAGGTTTCAAGCTAAATAGTTAAGATGGCCGACTTGTGTGGTAGCTGTGCAAGCTCCTGCAAAAATTCGTATGCTATTAATTGCATAAAATGCCAGAAATGGTATCATACAAAGTGCGAAAAGGTACCAACCGCATTATTCAACCATTTTGCAAGTGAAATGAAAAATCCGAAAGGTGAAAGATACAATTGTGAATCTTGTAAAAAGAATGAGGTTATGACCACAGTACAAAATGTAAACAAAATCCCTTCAAAACCTCCAAAAATAAACTCAAATGATACTAATAGCAAACAGGAATATACCCTGAATGATATAATGAAAAAATTAATGGATATGGATAACAAATATACCGATCTACTGAACAAATATGAAGAACAAATTAAAGTCAACGAAATTCTGAAAGCAGAAATCCTGACAATAAAGTCGCAACTAGGAAAGGAACAAAACAAGAATGAACAAAATGAGCTGAGAAACAACATAATTGTCAATGGGGTACCATATGACAAGCGAGAAAACATCGAAGATATCATCAAAAAAATGGGAGAAGCACTGCAAGTTCAAACAGTAAATAAACTGAAATGCTTCAGAATTGGAAAAGGGCGAAACCACAATGGACAGATGCCTATAAAAGTATGCTTTACCAGTGAAAACGAGAAGGAAGAATTCTTGGAGGCTAGAAAATAGAAAATGATAAATGCGAAAGACCTGGGATACGATGAAGAAAACATTATCTACCTAAATCATGATTTAACAAAAGCAAATCAATACCTATTCAAAGAAGTGCTGAAGTACAAGAGAGAAAATAACTATAGATTTGCATGGATAAGTCGTGGGAAAATTTATATGCGCAAAGATGAACATAGCCCAGTTCAGCCAATCGAAGACACCAGTAATCTAAAAAACTAGAAAAATCCAATAAATTTAGTAAACCAAAAGCAGAAGCACAACTAAGAATTTTATATATAAATGCACAAAGTCTCAGAAACAAGTTGGAGGAACTACAGTGTCTCGTGAAAATGAAATATTATGATATATTAGTAATTGTGGAAACCTGGTTATATAAAAATGAAGTACACCAATTCGGAATTAATGGGTATACAGCAGTGCATGCATGTAGAGATACTAGAGCCGGAGGAGTCGCAATATATATTAAAGAACACATCAAGTTCATTGAGATGAACAATGTTGGTGGTGGCAGCCAATTCAACATGATTGGGATGAATCTACAGGTAAATGGTGTAAAAATTATAGCCTTATACAGACCACCATCATTCAATGTGAAGGAATTCCTGGAAATGTTGGAAGAAATACTACAGCCTGAGAAAAAACACTAATAATTGGTGATTTTAACATAAATTTATTAGATAATAATGAGACCACCAGTGACTATAGGAATTGTGTTATATTGAATGGTTTTGAAATCCGAAACAATATAGGCATAGAATATGCAACCAGAATTACACAACACTCTCATACTATTATCGATCATGTTTTAGCAACAAGTAACATAGACTGTAAGGTAAACATTGAATATAGCACAGTTTCGGATCACAATATATTAGAAATAGAATTATATACGAAAAATAAAAATTATAATTGTAAAGTTCAGAAAACATTTGAGAAACTAGATAACTCAAAATATGAAGACAATTTGAAAGATCTATTGCAAACCTCTATACCGGTTGATACATTCGAAACCTTGATCAAACTAATACAAGAAGCTAAAAATAAGGCTACAAAAACAATTAAAATGAAAATTAGGGAAAATAATGATTGGATAACCCCGCAGTTTTTAGAATTATTGAAAGGAAGAGATGAATTATACAAACTAACAAAAAAGTTCCCTCAAGATCAACGAATCTTAGGGGACTTCAGAAATGAAAAGAAGAAAGTTGAAAACGAAAAAAAAAAATCTAAAAACTAACTTTTTCAGAAAAAAATGGAATGACGCTGATGGAAATCCAAAGAAACAATGGAATTTCGTAAATAACCTAATAAAACATGAAAAGAAACAAACTAGTGTAGATACAATAGAGGTAGATAAAACATTATTAACTGATAAATTAGAAATTGGAAACAAATTTAACGAATATTTCTGTGATATAGGTCAATCAATCGTCGATAAAATCTATGCAAAACTTTTAAGTAACCCACTTTCACACTGTTTCGAGGAAATCAATATAAAAAACTCCTTGTACCTATATGATACTAATATCAAAGAAGTAAGAGAAATTTTGAATGAAATGAATGAAAACTCTGCTCCGGGTAATGATAAAATTTCTGCAAAAGATTTGTTAAGAGTACAGGAGGTAATAATACCAATTTTAGTCAACTTGGTTAATAAAATGTTTGAAACAGGGGAATTTCCGAAGGAGCTGAAAGTGGGTAAGGTTACCCCTATCCATAAAACAGGACCAAAAAACAATTTAGAAAACTATCGCCCAATTACTGTAGTTTGTGCATTGTCAAAATTTGTGGAAATTCTTTTCAAAAAACGTATCATGAACTTTCTTACTAGGTATGTTGAATTGGACAAGTATCAATATGGTTTTCAGAAACACTCGAACACCCAAAGCGATACAACAGACTTCCTGAACCATGTTGTATCCAACTTGGATGACAAAAAATTTGTCCTAACAATATTTATTGACTTACAAAAAGCATTCGATGTAGTGGATCATGAAATACTACTCGAGAAATTGTACCTATTAGGTATAAGAGGAAAAAGTGCAAGTATATTAAAATCATATCTAAAGGATCGTCAACAGTATGTGTCTCTGCATAAAGTAAATAGTGAAATCGCAAACATAAACTGCGGAGTCCCACAAGGCTCAGTCCTTGGGCCACTATTATATTCACTACACACCCTAAATCTGAAAAAGGCAAATCTTAAAGCTCGCTATTACATATTCGCAGATGATACCATCCTAGTATATGAGGGATCTAACTTGGGAGAACTGGAAGCCTTGGTAAATAGTGATCTACAACTATATGGTAAATGGCTCCTAGCTAACAAGCTGCAAATAAATGTGAGTAAAACAGTGTATATGCTCTTCAAAAATAAAAATAAAGAAAGCTGGGACCCAGATATCAAAATTGGGGATCAGGCCATTCAAAAGGTCGATTATACCAAATATCTAGGATTGGTAATCGATGACAAACTAAATTGGCACAAACATGCAGAGCACATGATAAAAAAAATTGTACCAATGATTGGAGCACTTTATAGATGTCAGAGTTACCTGAGTCTACAGAATAAAATTATGATATATAATGCTTATTTTCTTTCTATATTCCGATATCTGATAACAAACTGGGGGGTATGTTCTCAGACATTATTTAAAAAAATCAAAACTCTGCAAAATAAGGTGGTAAAAACTTTATTTGGCTATGGTTACAGGGCTAATACAGAAATGATCTACGATCAAACTAAAATATTACCGCTGGAAAAAATTCTACAGATAGAACAATGTAAATTTATCTACAAAATAACAAAAAATCAACAGAAATGCAACACAAAATTGAATATAATTAATGAAATACATTCCTATGAAACTAGAAGTCAAGACCAAATTTATCTACCCCAGGTGAGAACGAAAATTGCTCTAAATAATCCCTTTTCTAAATGTCTTCAGTCATTCAATCTTTTGCCAAACTATATAAAAAATAAAGATAGTTATTCCTCGTTCAAAGCAGAAATGATGCAATTTGTAAATGGCCATGAAACTTAAAATATATAGGTTCCGGTGCCAGCATTTATTGCTGATTAGGAACAATGCTTCACAAAAATTATGATTATATACATATATTCTTTTGTTTTGTTGTTGTATGTATATGTGTGTGCGTGTATATGTGTATGTATGTATATGTATGCGTATGTATGTATGAAATTTTTTCGAGACTATTAATTGAGCTCGTCCTGAACATTGTAATTAGGTGTAATTAGTTTTAAGAATCCTTTATAGTCTGAACATGTGATAGGCTAAGAGATTAGTTTTTCATACATTGTACTGTGACTTTGTACACTTGTTAAAATAAAAGCATTTCTATTAAAAAAAAAAAAAGCTATTATATGACGTTTTGTACTGCAGAAATTGCTATGGCTGTGTTCAGTGTAATACGGAATTCCGTGACTTTGACAACCAATCAGAATTACTGGTACAGGTAATATTTACTATTTAATTAACTAATATAGTGTTGGAATTTTTATTCTTCATCCCTTTTTAAAACATTCACATCAATATTTCACCCGATTTATTCATATTTCAATCTTTTTATATTTTAATATTTGACTTGTTATTGAGTTTATTCTAATGGTTGTGTCTACTGACACTCCTTCCGTTACAATAAGACCTTCTTATTATGTTTATTTATTTCAATATATTTACAAAACTAGATGACTAGTTCAACTCCCCTCAAATTTAAATTTTCAAAAAAGGAAGCTTTTAAGTTGCTTTTTTAAAATTTCAATTTCAACGTTCAGGCTAATAATTATATTCTACTTAATTCATTACTTTTTTTTTAACAGAAATTGAATTTGAAGAATCCTATATTTAAGTTTTTACTATTTCTATCTTAGACTTAGTTTCCATTATCTAATTCTATTCTATCCTATTCTAAATATTTTTACAAATATGAGACAAATCATTCTGGTTTCAAACATCTTATATATCTTTGTTTACTCTTAGTATACCATTCTATATTATTGTTTTGCTTCAATTCCTATTCCAATTATTATTCATTTATTCACACCGTAGAATCTTTATTCTTTGAACTGTTTCTTGTTTATACTTTTTTTTCTCCACTTAACAATTCTTTTAATGCTCTCTTATTCTTATCTTATCTTCAAATTCAAGAAAAACTCTATTATTTCCAATATTTCATATATTTTCATATCTTATTTTCAACCCTTATTCATGTCAATATAATTGCTCCTATAGTCTAACCTTTTTCTTTGCTTACTATATCCCTATTTATATTTATTTGCATAATTCTTAATTATAACTCATCAACTTCATTTCCTCAATATATTAATTACATTATACTTTATATATATATATATATATATATATATCATTTCTCCCTATCTCATAATAATTAATCATATCATATTATATATAAATCTTTGCTTCCATATTTCATCGTTACTTATCTCCATAATTCCTATAAAATTTTATTTGACATGAATATCTCAAATTCTATATCTTGATTTAAAACTTTCTCTCCTTTCCACCTCTTTTACTGTGTTATTCAATTGATAACGAGCTTGTCCTTCCTAAATCCTACCTGTTCTTATTAATAAGTGTAAATTCTGTTTCTTATCCCCTCTACCTAATAAATTCTCACAGAATTTCTTAACATTATATTGTCGCTTTTATTTCAGTCTGTCTTTGGTATTATATATTTATTTATAACAGATTGTGTCTCTATTTGTTTGGGTTTTTATTTATATAGCTACTCTAACTTTCCTTATGATTTAAATGTGAAGTTACCCTACTTTTACTTAAAATCATCTATAAGCTTTTTATTAATATTTTTTTCTTTTTAGATTCTTAACTATGATAATGGAAACCATCTATATGTATCCTACATATGAAAAAATGAAAGCCTTATATCTACCTAGTATCTAATATTTTATGTTACATGGAAGTGCTACTTATGCAGAACATTGGAACCATTACATCTACCTGTAATACTACTATTTATTTACATGTAAGTAACATAATATTATCTATTCCTCTTTTTCTTATTTCATTCTTGTATCGTTTATTGAGAGTTATATTTATAAATTGACTCAATGTTAAAAACACCCCTAACCATGTTTGTTCCCGGGTATACCAATTTATAACTGTTTTGTGCATTTTCAGTTAATACCTCATAAGGTCCCTCGAATGGCAATTGCAATTTAATACATTGGTCTTCTGCTTTATTAGATGTTTTTAGTGCTTTGATTATAACCAATTCTCCTTTTTTAAATCGTGTTATCTACTTGATCTTCTTGTTCTGATCCCGAATATATTTCTCAGCGTTCCTCCTGATTCTTATATTTTCCTTTTCTAATATCTCTTCTAGGGTAGTATCTCTATTCACAATCCAGTTTTGTTTCGGTTGAATACCTTTCATCAAATAAATTGGACTTTCACCTGTTACTCCATGTGGTAAATCATTAATAAATTCTTCAATTCTATCCATGTTTTCATCACATCGAATATGTATCCCTTGGCAAAGTATTTTTAAATATTTCAACATTTCTTTTATATATCTCTCTGCTGGATTGGAGCTAGGTCTTCTAATACTAATAAATTGTAATTCTATTTGTTCCTTGTCACAATATTGTTTTAATTTTATACTTTCAAAGTATGTAGCATTGTCAAGTATTATTCTTTCAGGTCTTCCTACTTCTTCTATGTATCTTCTTAAACATTCTATTACAACTTTAGCTGTAGATCTCTTACACGGAAAAGTTTTAATAAATTTGGTATATACATCTACTATAACTAATAAATTCTTATTTCCCGATTCACTTCTAATTAAGTTTCCAATAAAGTCCATTGCCACAGTCTGTAATGGTTTATTTGTTATCATAGATTTCGCTGTCATGCAGTTATGGTAATTTTTCTCTTTGGCCAATTGACATAGTTGACAATATTTGCATACTTCTTTCACCACACTTAAATCCTTCTTTAATAATTCTATGAGAGGAATTTCTCTCCTACTTAGATCGGGTATCAACTTCTTGAAATAATTAATGACACCTAGAAATCCCCGCAAAGTTCTTAAATTATTCGGTGTCTTATACTCCAAAATTGCTTTAATTCTCTCAGGATTCATTGTTATACCAGTGTCATTTAAAACATATCCTAAATAATCCACTTCTCTTTTATAAAACTGACATTTGTCTAAATTTAACTTGAGTCCAGCGTTTTCTAATTCATTTAATATTATTTCCAAATGTTTTTGATGTTTCTCTTCTGTTTCAGAAAAAATCAAGATGTCATCTATGTAGTGGAGAGTGAAATCTTCATAAGGATTCAAAATTGTATGCAGAGTTCGTACTAAAGCAGCACAAGAGCTTTGTAGTCCAAACGGCACCACACAAAATTGGTACAACACTCCATCTACCATGAATGCTGTGTATTGTCTACTACGATGATCCAATGGAATTAACCAAAAGCTATGCTTTAGATCTAATTTTGAAAATATATTAGCCTTTGTAATTCTTCCAAATATACCTTCAATATTTAATGGACTTTCGTATTGTTTTTTTGTAAATGTGTTTATATTCCTAGCATCCAAACATATTCTAATATCTCCCGATTTCTTCTTTACACATGTTATAGCACTTATGTATTGTGAATTTGATCTTTCAATAATACCGTCATGTAACATTTTATTTATTTCTTGGTATACCTCTTGTTTTAATTTATACGGTATCGGATAGGTTGTGATCTTAAAATTTTTTATTTCTGGTATTACTTCTATTTTATGTACATACCTGGTTGCAACACATACTTCTTCATTGAATAGTTTTGTATGAGAGTCAAGTAATTCATATACTCTCTGTTTATATTCCTCCAGACATAATTCATCCCTCATGTTTCGTTCTTCTTCAACAATGTGATTTAATTGTCCAATTGCACATTCGTTCTTCCCTATATCTGTTTGATATTTTGTCATAAATGGTATTGTATGCTCATTATATATTATATTTTTCATTTTATAATCTATTATAATTCTATGTTTATTCAGTTCATCTGTACCCATGATTATGTCATATTTTAAATTTTTTACTATTAACAATTGTACTGATAAAATCTTGCCATTTAATTCTAAATTTGTCATTATAGTTTTTGTTGCTTCATACAATTTTCTTTCATTTGCCCCTACTAATGATACTTTATGCGTATTTATCACCATAATATTGTCGTGATTTAAATTGTCTACGATATTTTGATTTATGATGGACACTTCTGAACCCGTATCTAACAAAACTCTACATTTAATGTTTTCTAAATTTCCCTCTATAAATATTAATCTAGTTAATTCTTGGTTTGTGTGATCTTCGTCTAAAATAAATTCCCTAGGATGTTGATATTTAGAAGAATAGACAATATTATGCACGTAAGAGCAACTTATTCGAAATTTGGATCAGAACTCGAGCCCTGATCACTATCCCTTCTTACCTCTTCCTGATTTTGTATCAAATTAACCTGTCTTCTTCTCGACCATCTCTTTGATAATAGTTCCTGTCCCTGTCCTCATTTCTTCGATCATCTTCATTATTTCTTCCATCCCTTCTATTCTGTTGCCAGTTCCTATTTCTATTACCGTTATCATTTCGTCTTCCATAATTTTGATAATTTCCTCCATTTTCGTATTGCCTATTTCCATTATTATGGTTATCATATCTCGGATTTCTATTATCCCGTCCTGGTCCTCTTCTCTCGTAATTTCTATTTTCATTATTTCTATAATCATTTCTCCTTTCATTTTCTCTTCTTTGCTGTCCGTTCCCATTTTCACTTGATCGATTGTCTCGTAGATCATTGTGATTTGTATAGCTCCTTTCCACTCGTTGTAA
The DNA here is from genome assembly GCA_963921935.1 of Galeruca laticollis. Taxonomy (NCBI): domain Eukaryota; kingdom Metazoa; phylum Arthropoda; class Insecta; order Coleoptera; family Chrysomelidae; genus Galeruca; species Galeruca laticollis. The sequence continues at coordinate 197,956,257 of OY998178.1, forward strand.
GTAGCTTGATAGACTATCCATAGATTTTATATTATGAAGCGCTATAGTTTCAGCTACTTCGGAATTATAATGTCTTCCAATGTACGACACTAATTCTTCCTCCTTCATTCCAGGTTCTAAGTACTGGGCTATATTGTATAATTGCATAGCGTAATTGTTAAGGTTTTTGCTCTTCTTGTAGTCAAATTTTCCGAAGTATAGCCTTTCCCTGAATGTCGCTTGTTGCAATTCTCCCCAGAAATAGGCTAAGAATTGTTGCTCAAAATCTCCTAAGCTTTGTATCTGTTCTTCCTTGTTACAGAACCATAACAAAGCATGGCCCTGTAATATGCTCCTTATAATGAGCTTTATCTCCATGATATCTCTTAATCCTTTAATTTTATTCCGAATTATTTTTAGGAATACTTTGGGATGTATATTGTTTATATTTCCATCAAATTTCAACCCGATTTCGAAATTGCTATGGAAATTTCCTGGACATACATTGACTCCTCCACTTCTTCTCAAATTCTCTTCCATTTCCTCTACCGTATTCTTTAATTTCCTATTCATTTCTTCTATTTCTTGATTTACTTGTCGATTTATATCTTCAGTGATTGCTAAACTCATCCCCGTTCTTTCTTCTATCCGGCCATCTAAATCCTTGAATTTTCTGTTTACGTTTTCTTTTATCTGTTCCACTTTTTTTGTTATATGCTTAGCTTGTTTTGATACCTCTACTTTAAAATTTTCTGGTAAATTCTCTTCTATATCTCTTCTAAATTCTGATACTTCTTCTACTATGATCTTTTCTATGTTTTCTCGAATTTTCATACCATTTTCTTGGATTTCTATCCTCAGATGTTTGTTTTGATCCCCAATGTCTTCTTTCACCTTCTCTATCTGCTTTCTGCTTTCTTCATTTTCTTCCCGAAGTTTCCTGAATTCTTGAATACTTTCAGCTTTCACCGCTTCTATCTTCTTTTCCAATTTATTCATGTTTCCATTCATTTTATCCATCTTCCCGTTTAAGCTCCCCTCTATTCTATTTATATTTTCATTCAAATCGTCCTTCATTGTGTTCATGTCTCCCCTCAAATTTTGCTCCATTTTGTTCATGTTTCCATCCATATTGTTAATATCTCCTCTCATATTTAGTTCCATTTTGTTCATGTCTGTCTTTATACTGTTTATGTCTCCCCTCAACATAGCAAATAATTGTTGCATCCATTGTTCATTTATATTTATTCCTCCTTGTGTTTCCCTTCTTTCTTGTGTATCTTCTTGTTCCACGTCTTCTTCATCTCCTTTTGTATTTTCTTCAGATGCACCTCCTTCTGATTGCTGTCCCTGGATCAAATATTGAACCTGGAAATCTCCCATTCCATGGCTCCTCTCTTCTCTTTCCTCTTCCGATCCGCTATCGTTTCCGACCTGCTTTCCATCTCTCAATACCATTTTCTTGTCCATGATTTCTTTGTTTGTTATTAATTAAAGCAATTTAATTATTTATATTTGCCCCAACGTTGGGCCGACAATTTACTATTATTTAATTATAATGAATAATTTATAATTTATCTTTTTGTTAAGTTTATTTATGGGCGCCAATTTATAATTATTCCCTTGACTGACTAGCTCAATTTTTTTTAATTATTTATTTATAACGTTTATTTAATTAGTCGGAAGCATGAGAATCCTCCCTTTGAGTTCTGGATATAAGAATCAAAGATTGAGGAAATATATTCATAATCTTACCTTTAACTTACAACCTCTGAAAGAAACAATATCTGTTAAATAAAACGATTGAAATACGACAACAATGATATTGATAATTTAATCATGGATGTGAGAATAAAAAAAATCAACACATTAATGTAAAGCTGTTTAATAAAATAATTTGAAAATGTTTAACCTGATTGGAACATAATAAAATATTTTTGAAACTATTAGTTTGCTTTGAACATTTATTCTTATGAGATTGTGCCACCCTATATCATACATGTATTCTTTATAACAAAATGTTCCCACTACTGCGTCGGCGCTAAATCTCCAAACGCATGCGCTGCTACAATATACATGAAAGAAGGAGGTTTTCCTTCCATAAATAACGTTTTATAGTCAACACGACGTTAGCGTGCTTGTGATGAAAAAATTTGTTAAAATTATCAAGTTTCTATAATCAATTACATATAAGTGATAATTTATAAACTATATATGTGCGTGTGTTTAAAGGTCAAGAAAGTGATAGTTTAAAGTTAAACATGCAATAGATGGAAGGAAGGTATAAGATTTAATGTAACATACATGATGCACGTGAGATTTCAAGTAGATAATTTACAAACGGTGAGTACACTAATTTTATAGATATTAAAGATATAATTCTCTATAGATAAATATATGATGCATCATATTTTAATGTTTTTTTTGGCCTTTTTATGTGTTATGTGATTCGAATGTTCAACAAAAAAATTTGAGTGTACAGTTTAAAATGTTAATTGGAATTCCAAATAAGTTTAAACAAATTACACAGACCTTATTTCTGCTATCACTGCTGGCTGCACTCGCATCTTCAAATTTTGAAGATATCTCATAAGAGATACGCTCCTGTTACACTATTCACTCCTTACACTTTATAGAATACTCCTATGATTAGTTTTATTTAACTTATTTTTATAATTTCAACTTTTAAACACATTTATACAATTTTATACAGAGAGCAATCTTCTAACGACGCATCCTCTATCACCACCATTAATCCACCCTCTTTTGTTTTTAAAATCAACAAGTCTTTTGGCTTCCCTAGTCCATAGCTCACTTATTTGTTTTTTTATCACTAAAATTGTTATTCTCCAGTCTTTTAGTTACTATTATTAAGAAATATAAATATATTGTCCTGGAGGGTAATAACACTGACACACTTAGATTTCTATTGTATTAAGGAATTTTAATTAAGTCCTCTTTTCCTCGTACAATAGTCAATTTTCTTATATTCAGGTTATTTAGTTAATCTGAGAAATGTTTATTTTTACAAATATTACAACCTATATTATTAATTAACCTATATGTAATTGATTCTAATTTAGTTTAGTCCTGTTTTATCATTTATTATACGTAAACTCCTGATTATTTTTGTTTTTGTAATTAAATTTCATATATAATCAATAAGCAATGATTTTAAGTTGGTAATGAAAATTCCCTAGCATGCATTACTTCTTGTAAATATTCATTTCCTTTTTATACGTTTGGGCTGTGTTCCAACTATCTTTTCCATCTAGTTTCAACCCTTTGAAATGAATGAATGAAATATGGTATTCTAAACCTTTGCTACTACTAAAAAAAAATTATGTAAACAATGTTAAGTTATAGTTAAACTAATTATTCTTTTCTCTTAATTTAGGTTTCAAGCTATTATATGACGTTTAATCCTGCAGAAATTGCTATGGCTGTGTTCAGTGTAATACGGAATTCCGTGACTTTGACAACCAATCAGAATTACTGGTACAGGTAATATTTACTATCTATTTAACTAATATAGTGTTGGAACTTTATTCTTCATCTCTTTTTAAAACATTCACATCAATATTTCACTCGATTTACTCATATTTCAATCTTTTTATATTTTAATATTTGACTTGTTATTGAGTTTATTCTAATGGTTGTGTCTACTGACACTCCTTCCGTTATAATAAGACCTTTTTATTATGTTGATTTATTTCAATATATTTACAAAACTAGAGGACTAGTTCAATATATATATATATATATATATATATATATATATATATATATATATATATATATATATATATATATATATATTGAACCAGATATCTTAGATAATAAGAGAAGTAGTATTATAAAATTAAGTTTGCTAGTATGAAATATATATGAAAATAACATAATTTAAGAAAACAAGTAAAAAGGAAACCCTTTTCTTAATTTAAACAACATATCAAATAAAGATATATTAAACAACAGCCAATAACAATATAATAAAAAGGAATTACCTCAATGATAACATAAAATATAAATATTGCCTAACCAATGTAATGATGTAAATAAAGTTGCCTAAGACGAAGAATAATTTCCATATCATAACAGCTGTTCATCTGAAATGAAAACAAATATTACTATAGTTAATTCATTATAATCATTAATTTAAGAATAAGAACAAATATAAATATTGAATAGAATATAATCCAATAGATTTCATAGATAAACAAATAATGACATATAGACAAATAACATAAGAGAATTTATATTTATAATTGATATGAATGTAACAAGGATATACTATCAATAATAATATTGAATGTTGTACCATGTAAGTGTATCTAAGTATAACCAATTTTAATGTATTTGTATGTATGAAATTGTTTTGATAAGTGATTGAAATTTCAATTATCTGATTACAAAAGACAATATCTTATTGGTTATAAAAGATGACATAACAAACTGTGAATCAATAAATAAACTTTTGAATAGTGATCTGGAAAAGAACAAAAGACTGTGTTGTTTAAAAAAGTGGAGAATCGAGGGGACGCTTAAAGAGAACGGAAGCTGGTGTTAAGAAGCGAGGAGTGTGTGGGATAGTGTTCCTAAAAATTTAAAGATATTCCCGGTATAAGACATTTAAACTCCTAAAGTACTGTTAAATATAATATTAGAAATACTTACAGTTAATTGTAACAAGTTTTCCGACAAGAATTTGCGAAATTTTCAACAATTTTGGTTTTTTGGAGATTCAGTGAGTGTTCCTGGGATCCAGAGACTTTCTTCCAAATTCAAGATCAACAGGTCAGTGTATTTAAATCATTTATTGGCCAATAAATAGTGTAAAAACTCAAAATCCCAATTAAGTACTTAATTTCATAAATTGATAAACTTTTTCAAACATGATCCATCTAAAAAAGAAAGAAACAGACTTTATATAGTATATTCATTGCATAAATCATTAAATTTAATAAAAGGCCGAACTTTATATAAATTAAAATATGTACTTACGCTAATCACGCCATCTTGTAATCGCAGAAATCTGGTGATTGAAATTTTATGATGTTATATAACCATGTCCATCTGTATATAATTTCTATTTTTCTATCCATGTATATAATTAATTTCTTCCCACAGCTATGTGTATCATATATAACTATGATATATATAAATTCTTTTATGTTTATTGTTGAACCATTCAATTGTTTGCATCGTTAACAAACTGTGTTGTATAATATAGATGCTTCTTACATATCATAATTGTTTGTTTCATGCTAAAGCGCATGACTAATTTTTCACGCATGCGCATTTATGATATTATTAAAATCAATAAATAGGTAAAATATATCCATTGGCGTCGCATATTATTTTATCAAATAAATATTGTATTGATAATTAAATTGATTTCAAATAATGTGTTTTCTTTTTATTTCAACCATTACAACAGTATAAATTGCCAGGACTCAAAGGGAAAAAGGATTTCATGCTCCCGAATAATCTAATTAAAATAAATTATTAAACAAATATTAAAAACAAACTGAGCTAGCCAAACTTAAAACTAAAAATCTAAATTGTAAACATATACATTAAATCAGCTACAATAAAAGTAAGTATTAAATCATTATTAAGTTTAATTGTCACCCAAAACGTGGGGCCCGTTATTAAAAATATAGGAAACATTTGTAAATTTAATACTTAATTAAAATGGCAAAACGAATGATGTTGAGAGATGGAAGGCAGATAGGAGCAGACAGTGGTTCAGAAGAGGAAAGGGAAGAACGAAGTCATGGTATGGGAGATTACCAAGCGGTATATTTGGAACAGGGACAACAAATGGAAGCTGTAGCACAAGAAGATAGGATACAGGAAGCGCCAACAAGAACAGGTAGAGATGATCAGATGGTGAACATGATGCAACAATTAATTGCTAACATGAACAGTATGAAGGATGAATTAAAAGGAGATATTAATAATTTAAATGGAAAAATGGACACTGTGAATGGAAATATGGACACAATGAGGGGAGATATGAACAAAATGGAGGACAATTTGAATGGAAATATGAATACAATGAGGGGAGATATGAACAAAATGGAGGAGAATATTAGGGAAGATTTGAATGGAAACATGAATAAATTGGAAAAGAAGATAGAAGAGGTGAAAACCGAAAGTATTCAAGAATTCAGGAAACTTAGGGAAGAAAATGAAGAATGTAGACAGCAGATAAACAAGGTGAGAGAAGATATGGAGGATCAAAACAAACATATACGAAATGAAATTCAAGAAAATGGTATTAAAATTAGAGAGCAAATAGAACATCAACTTGCAGAACATATCCAAGAAATAGAAGAAAAATTACCGGGAACAATCCAAGCAGAAGTAATGAGACAGAATGAAGACATAACTAAAGAAGTGGAAAATATAAAATTCAAGGAACAAATAATAGAAGAGATAATGCAGAATTACCAACAGAATGCGGAGCAGAAATTTAAGGATTTGGATACAAAGGTACAACAACAAACAGGAACATGTGAGGAGAGGAACGAGCACATTGGACAAACATTTCATAAAGAACTGGAAGAAATGAACAGAAAATTACAGGAAAGCATAGAAGAAATTGAATTTAATGTTAGGAGAAATGGAGGTGGAGTAATCTATACGGGAAACATGGATATCGGAGTAAAGTTTGATGGGAATATAAATACCATTCATCCGAAGGTGTTTATTAAAATCATTAAAAGCAAACTCAAAGGAATGAGAGATATGATGGAGAAGAAGATTTGTATTAGAGGGATGTTATCTGGACATGCCCTATTATGGTTCTGTAATAAGGAAGAAAGCATAAGTAATCTGGAAGAATTTGAGAACCAATTCATGAATTATTTTTGGGGTGAAATTCATCAAGCGAATTTTAGGGAAAGATTGTATTTTGGGAAATTCGATTACAATCGGAATAAAAATTTAAATGCATATGCTATGCAACTCTATAACATGGCACAATATTTGGAACCTGTTATGAAGGAAGAGGAATTAGTTTTATATGTCGGGAGACATTTCAATTCCGAAGTCTCAGAAACGATAGCCTTACACAACATAAAAACGATGGACAATTTATCTAGGTATTTGCAGAGAGTTGAAAGAAGTGTACAAAATGGAAATGGTTTTCTTAGATATCAAAATGGAAATGGAAATAATAGAAATGATGCACGAAGAGAGAATGGAAATATAAGAAGAGATTATAATGAAAACAATGGAAATAGAAATTATGGAAACAGGAACTTTGATGATAGACGATACCAAGGAAATGGGGAACAAAATAGAAATCGAGAAAGGAATAATGGAAACAGATATCCTGAGAACTATAGGAATCATAACAATTTCGAAAGAAGAAATCAATATAACAATAATAATAACAATCGAGGAAGGAATTGGCAAAATGGCAGAGAAAACCGAAACAATCCAGAACAAAACAGAAATAGGGAGGATGATAATAGGAGACAGGTAAACATGGTTAGACAGGAGATACAGGTAGAAGAGTGTATTCCTGGACAGGATAACATAGCGAATTTTGCTTAAACCGTCCTTACGTACATAATATCATCTATTCATCGCGATATGAACATCCTCGAGAATTTATTATAGATTATGAAAATAATAGTAAAAAAATAGAAAAACCTAATTTAATATTTATCCAGGGTAGATTACAAAATATTATTTGTAGAATTTTAATAGATACGGGTTCAGAGGTAACATTAATTAAACAGGATATAGTAGACAATTTAAATAAAGATGATATTATGATGATAAATACAAAGAAACTATCATTAGTAGGGGCGAATGATAAAAATTTATATTATACAAATAGTAGCATAGTCACAGATTTTTATTTGGGAAATATAGCTTATAAAATACAATTATTAGTAGTTAAGAATTTAAAATATGATGTAATTTTGGGAAATGATGAATTGAGCAATCACAAGATGATTATTGATTATAAACAGGGGTACATGGTATGTGAAAATAATATAATAACTTTTGACAAAAAGGAAGAACAAGAGGTAGAGGAAAGACAATGTCAATTAAATGAAATAGAAATTGTGGAAGATCTACAGGAACAATTTTGTCCCATACAATATAGAAAGGAGATTGATGAGTTATTAACAAAATATGGAAGACTCTTCAACAAAGAAGTATGTATAGCAGCCAAGTATATACATAAGTTGGAAATGAACAAGGATATTAGTAATTTCAAAATAAAAACCTATCCCATTCCTTACAAGCTGAAAAATGAAGTATACCAGGAGTTAGAAAAGATGATACAAGATGGTATTATAGAAAGATCCAACTCTCCATATATAAGTGCGATAACATGTGTCCGAAAAAAGGCAGGTGAGATTAGATTATGTCTGGATGCCAGAAATATCAACTCATATACTAAAAAACAATATGAGAGTCCTTTAAATGTAGAGGGGATATTTGGTCGGATTACAAGAGCTAACATATTCACGAAACTGGATTTGAAGCATAGTTTTTGGTTGATTCCATTAGATAAAAGAAGTCGTCCATATACAGCATTTATGATTGATGGTGTAGTATACCAATTTTGTGTTGTTCCATTTGGTTTACAGAGTTCGTGTGCAGCATTGGTAAGAACACTTCACACTGTTCTGAACCAATATGAACATTTTACATTGCATTATATCGATGATATATTAATATATTCAGAAAATGAAGAACAACATCACGAACATTTGAAGATTATATTGGCAGAATTGGAAAAAGCAGGATTAAAATTGAACATGGAAAAGTGTCAATTTTACCAAAAAGAAGTGCAGTATTTGGGATATATTTTAAATTCTACTGGAGTGAGAATGAACCCTGAACGAATTAGAACCATAAGGGAATATAAGACACCGACTAATCTCAAAACTCTTCGAGGATTTTTGGGAATTCTCAACTACTTCAAACGACTCATACCAGACCTCAGTAATAAGGAAATTCCATTAATTGAATTACTCAAGAAGGAAACGAAATGGAAATGGGATGCTAGAAGAGAACAAGCTTTCCAAGAACTCAAGGAAATATTTTTACAAAATTTGCAGGTTTATCATCCTCAATATGACAAGCCATTTATTTTAAGAACAGATGCATCAATAGATAGATTAGCAGGAGTTTTATTGCAAGAACAAGAGGAAGGAGAAGTACCAATCAGTTTTATTTCCCGAGTAACGAAAAACTATGAAAGAAAATACTCAGTTACTGAATTGGAGATGGCAAGCACAGTATTTTGTATAACTAAATTACGTTTTTATCTATTAGGAGCCAAATTTTACTTGGAAACAGACCATTCAGCTTTAACAGCAATGTTTAAAAATCGTTATGCAAACAATAGGATACATCGATGGATACTTCTATTACAGGAATATGAATTTGAAATAAAATTTATTCCTGGGAAAACTAATATAGTAGCGGATGCTCTTAGCCGTGAAACAGAAATGAAGAAGAAGGATCAACAATTCCAAATTGGCATAAATAGTTTGCAAAAAACTGAAGGTTTGTTTACTTTGGAAAAAATAATGGAGGATCAGAGAAATTTACAAGAATCTTGTAAAAGAGGAGCATTTCAAAACGAGGGAATTTGGTATAAGAAGATGGAAGATAGGGAAATTTATTTAATAACACCTGAATATGCTAAGGAAATTCTCAAACAATTACATGAGGAGTATGGACATATAGGATCTCGAAAACTATGGATGTTGTTTAGAGAAAATTACACTGCAAAGAAGGACATATCATTGGTTAAAGAAGTTTGTAAAATTTGTCAGTTGGCAAAGGAAAGAAACTATCATCATATTAGTGGACCAAAACCTATAATAGCATTCAAGCCTTTACATATAGTAGCTATTGATTTTATATCACAATTAATACCTAGCAAGCAAGGCAATAAACATATTTTAGTTATGGTGGATATATTTTCAAAGTTTGTAAGAACTTTTCCTTGTCAACGTACCAATGCAAACACAGTAATATCTTGTCTGAAAAATTTTATAGAAGAAGTAGGAACTCCGGAAAACTTAATATTGGATCATGCTACTTACTTTGTGAGTGAAAAAGTCAAACGATTGTGTAGAAATCATAATATTAAAATGAATTTCATAAGTATAAGAAGACCTTCATCTAATCCAGCTGAGAGGTATATCAAAGAAGTTGTTAAGTATTTAAGGATTTTATGTAATAATAGACACAATTTATGGGAAGAAAATCTAAATCAAGTCGAGAAATTTTTAAATCAATTACCTAATGGAGTTACTGAAGAATGTCCACAATTTATTTTGAAAGGAATACCTCCAGAACGTGAATGGATAATACAGAGAGAATGGGATATGTCTCAAGTTTTGGATAAAGTAAGCAAGAATTTGGAGAGAAGTGCTATAAGATTTATTAAAAGAAAAGGAAACAAAAATAATAAGAAGATTAGATTTGAAAAAGGAGATTTAGTCCTAGTAAGATCTTTAAGAACACCAAAGAAAGATGAAAATCAATGTAAAAAGTTATTATCACCATTTGAAGGGCCATATGTAGTCGACAATAGTGATGCTCAAAATAGTTATCGATTATTCTATCCAGGTACACAATTAGAAAGGGGAGTGTTTAATGTAGAACATGTATATAGATATTATGAATAGATGATGTTATGTTACGAATAATATTTGAAAAGAGGAAATGATAGTCATAAGGATAGATTTAAATTTTAATATTAAGTAGTGTACAAAGATAAAGTAGATATTAGACAGAATTTTGTTTTCCATTTGGCAGCTGATAATCCAATTAAATTCATCACGTTTGTTTCTTCAGAACCTAAAAAAATAAATATAATATAATATAAAGAAAAATTTATTAGATAAAACTTATAATTAAAACATTTTAAAAAAATTTGAGTATGGCAAATCTATATATATAGCAAATAAAGGAAACAATTTATAAGAGATACTGGTTTTACATAGAATGAAACTATTAAAGAATATAGGATAGAGGGGATAAAATAAGAATAACTCAAGTATCAAATAGAAGTTCACATTTTTAAATAGGGAAATAAGATGTAAGTAATAAAGGATAGGAAAGGATAATAATGAATGATATTGATTAAAAATATAGGAGGTAATGTTTAATGTCAATTAGAATCTTATAGATTACTTGAAAATACAGGAAGGAATAAGGAAGTTGATATTGATATATATATATATATATGAATTTAAGAAATAATTAATTATATTGAATAATGAATATTGAAAAGAAATATGATATGAGGAGTATATAGAAGTATAATGTAATTACAAAGAAATAAGTTGATATATAAGTGGATGTTAGGAAGGAATTATAATAATGAAGTATTATATGAAGTAATATTAAAAATATAAATTGACATTGATCTTAATCAAGTGTATTTTAAGGAAAGAATTAGGAGACAGTTATTGAAAGAAATAGATTTTATAGTAGGAAAAATGTGAACAAATATTTGAGAAACAAAGTTAAAGAAAGTAAGATTATGCCATAAAATTGTTAAATTTTTTTTGAATAAAATAAAATCAATCATTTATAATAAGAAAATTGAAATTTAAATAAATATCCAGGGTATGGATATCATTTAAATTTAAATTTGAGGGGAATTGAACCAGATATCTTAGATAATAAGAGAAGTAGTATTATAAAATTAACTTTGCTAGTATGAAATATATATGAAAATAACATAATTTAAGAAAACAAGTAAAAAGGAAACACTTTTCTTAATTTAAACAACATATCAAATAAAGATATATTATACAACAGCCAATAACAATATAATAACAATATAAATTATATATGAAAATAACATAATTTAAGAAAACAAGTAAAAAGGAAACACTTTTCTTAATTTAAACAACATATCAAATAAAGATATATTAAACAACAGCCAATAACAATATAATAAAAAGGAATTACCTCAATGATAACATAAAATATAAATATTGCCTAACCAATGTAATGATGTAAATAAAGTTGCCTAAGACGAAGAATAATTTCCATATCATAACAGCTGTTCATCTGAAATGAAAACAAATATTACTATAGTTAATTCATTATAATCATTAATTTAAGAATAAGAACAAATATAAATATTGAATAGAATATAATCCAATAGATTTCATAGATAAACAAATAATGACATATAGACAAATAACATAAGAGAATTTATATTTATAATTGATATGAATGTAACAAGGATATACTATCAATAATAATATTGAATGTTGTACCATGTAAGTGTATCTAAGTATAACCAATTTTAATGTATTTGTATGTATGAAATTGTTTTGATAAGTGATTGAAATTTCAATTATCTGATTACAAAAGACAATATCTTATTGGTTATAAAAGATGACATAACAAACTGTGAATCAATAAATAAACTTTTGAATAGTGATCTGGAAAAGAACAAAAGACTGTGTTGTTTAAAAAAGTGGAGAATCGAGGGGACGCTTAAAGAGAACGGAAGCTGGTGTTAAGAAGCGAGGAGTGTGTGGGATAGTGTTCCTAAAAATTTAAAGATATTCCCGGTATAAGACATTTAAACTCCTAAAGTACTGTTAAATATAATATTAGAAATACTTACAGTTAATTGTAACAAGTTTTCCGACAAGAATTTGCGAAATTTTCAACAATTTTGGTTTTTTGGAGATTCAGTGAGTGTTCCTGGGATCCAGAGACTTTCTTCCAAATTCAAGATCAACAGGTCAGTGTATTTAAATCATTTATTGGCCAATAAATAGTGTAAAAACTCAAAATCCCAATTAAGTACTTAATTTCATAAATTGATAAACTTTTTCAAACATGATCGATCTAAAAAAGAAAGAAACAGACTTTATATAGTATATTCATTGCATAAATCATTAAATTTAATAAAAGGCCGAACTTTATATAAATTAAAATATGTACTTACGCTAATCACGCCATCTTGTAATCGCAGAAATCTGGTGATTGAAATTTTATGATGTTATAACCATGTCCATCTGTATATAATTTCTATTTTTCTATCCATGTATATAATTAATTTCTTCCCACAGCTATGTGTATCATATATAACTATGATATATATAAATTCTTTTATGTTTATTGTTGAACCATTCAATTGTTTGCATCGTTAACAAACTGTGTTGTATAATATAGATGCTTCTTACATATCATAATTGTTTGTTTCATGCTAAAGCGCATGACTAATTTTTTCACGCATGCGCATTTATGATATTATTAAAATCAATAAATAGGTAAAATATATCCATTGGCGTCGCATATTATTTTATCAAATAAATATTGCATTGATAATTAAATTGATTTCAAATAATGTGTTTTCTTTTTATTTCAACCATTACAACAGTATAAATTGCCAGGACTCAAAGGGAAAAAGGATTTCATGCTCCCGAATAATCTAATTAAAATAAATTATTAAACGAATATTAAAAACAAACTGAGCTAGCCAAACTTAAAACTAAAAATCTAAATTGTAAACATATACATTAAATCAGCTACAATAAAAGTAAGTATTAAATCATTATTTAGTTTAATATATATACAAATGATCATTTCAATAAACTAGTAAATAAATATAAAAGGCCATAAATAAACAATATAAAGAACAATTTCAAAAAATATCGTATAGTTTTTATAGACTATTAACAATAATGACTCATCTGTTTTTCGATATATCCTTGTATATAGTAGCTTGTAAGAAATTTTAAAACACTTTCATAGTTTATTGGCTATTCGGGTTAAGATTGCAGCGCCGCGGACGGTGACAGTTGAAATCTAGATATGGGCCATTAAATTTTTCTCTGAGAAATATTTCCTGTGTAATGACTCGATTCGGATTGTGTTCATATAACAACATAATTAGACATGAAGCTGAGCATAGTAGAGTACATGAAATATATAAGCGGTTCCAAGCATTCCAAATGTGTAGTGGAAGGAGAAAATGTGCTGCATGCAGGGCATCTTATATTAGCCGGAAAAATTAAGGAGACTTCTTGTTCTGATTATATATATGTTTATAGTCAAGTGCGTTAGACTCCAATCCCCATGAAATCACAGGAAACTTGTCTATTACTGCTAAATACCTCAAGATTACCAGCATGATATGTTCATGTAAAGCTGGAAACAGTGGGAAATGTAAACATGTTTCAGCTTTCCTTATTAGATGTTTAAGGTATTTTGAAGTCTCCAGTATTTTCATGGAAATATTTCACTACTTAACTGCCGATATATTTTTAACTCCCGTTCTTTTTTTAGGGAAGATGTAGAGACATTGGTTTCCATTTCACAAACCGAAAAAAAGGGTATATGGACAACTCAAAAAAATTTAACTAAAGATAAATATCGGCCAGTAGCTGTGGATGAAATGCTATGTATTAAAAATAAAATGTTAAAAAGCAACATCAATATAAATAGCAATGATGTAGTCGATTTTTGCTGTAGTAAATTGCCGACTTCAGCAATTACTAAGCACAGGTATGTTCTTCTTTTTATTAGATGAATATGTTTCAACTTTTTATTTTGTAGGGAAGGTCGTAGGGAAGAGTTCTCTACTACAAACAGTATTAATAATGTACAAATATCTGACAGTTCTGTTAGTTTCATTGAAGTAATTTTGAATATGGCTTGCCAGTCACCTATTATGATGTACTTGGCATCAGTGGAAATACCCGTTGAGAAAGATTGCTGTACACAGTTAGTATTATCATTATGTAGTGATAACATGGAGGAAGCCATACATATTCCACAACATTCAGTTAATTGGGCAAAAAAAGAAAGTATCGTATTACTGGAAGTCGCTGCTATGAAATATATACATACTCGAAGGATGATTGGAAAACTAAGGCAATAAAATATTTCAACCCCATTGAATTCAGTAATAAATTTACTAAGCATGGCTTGAAATATGAGAGTAGGGCACGTGACATTTTTGTCAAAATATAAAAAATGACTGTTGTGGAATGTGGGTTAGTAATTCCACTGTCCAATAAATGGTTAGGATATTCACCAGATGGTATAATATTTTTATTAGATCAGCCACTTTATCTCCTTGAAATAAAGTGTATATTTGAAGGTACAAATATTTGGAATACTATGAATGGAGGAAACATTGATTTATGTATTTGTTTTAGGTAAAATTAAGACAATTTGTGAAGCGATCAAGAATGCAAAATATGTTAATGAAGAAAATGGAAAATATCAACTTAAAAAAAAGCACAAATATTACGGCCAAGTACAGATGGGGATGGCAGTGTTGAATTTATCAAAAACCTACTTCGTTATATATGCTTCTTTTGATGATAGTGTTATCATAATGGATGTTGACTTCGATTATGATTTCACATGCAACATGTTGACTGATGTAAAGCAAAAATATTTAAAAAAAATGATACACCACTATTGTAAATAATATTTATTTTAGTCGTAATGTACATACATATTTATTTATACATGTAACACCCTTTTTAAATACAATATTACAATAAACACATAATTATTGTAGGTCATAGTTTCTATAAAAAAAATAAAAAATCAATCATCGAAATTTTGATTCCTCATTTTGATAAAAATCTGGTGTCTGCCAAAATAGGTGAAGATAAATTTGTAATAGCAGAAATTATTATGAAGATATCCTCAATCATTGGAACTAGAGCCCAATTTAACTTACCACCAAGAATTTTGAAAATTTTCAATCTTTGATTTGAACGTTCAATATTAACCCTGGCAGATGCAATTTTGGTATTTAAGATAGATTCTTCTGCAGAAAGTTGTGATTTACTTCGTAAAAAGGTGGCCTAATAAGTTTTATTTTGTATACATTACAAATGTAATCTATTAAAAACCCTTTATCAGTCATAACAGCATCTCTGTTAGGATCTAATAATGATATAATTTGGCTTTCTTCAAATATTACCTTATCGGATGCTCTACCCCCATATGGCTTATTGATATATGTGATTAGGCCACCAGGTGAAACTCCTGTCATAAATTTCACAGTTTGGTTAGATTTATATTGTGAATAGAATCTAATTCTACAACATAAACACTTTGGAGACTGCACAAAAATTTCTGTACAATCCAATATGACCCTTACATCCCGAAATTCCTTGAAACAAATTGGCATGTTTTTCATAATTTCAGTCTTTGAAGGAAAAATAATTAATACTTTTAAAATTCTTGACAGGTCTGGAATTATTTCATATATATAGGTTTTAGTCAAATCTGGGGTAATTCCACATAGTGAGCTCAATGTAACATATGTTAAACTAGTTTTAAATTTAGTTAATACCAACATAATTCTTTGTCTAATGTTTAACCTCCTAACACGCTTATCACTATAATATTTTTCAAATATTTCAAAAACAAAATTTTTCGATTTTTGAAGTTATTTACACCAGTAATGTTTTTCAATTTTTCATCACTATTTATGAGTTCACATAGAGTTAAAACTTTTGGCGTATTCATCTGAACTGCACTATCTCTTTTGCTAGGTCCTGAAAGGGCAATTTCTCCAGTGTTTTGGTAATTGTGTAAACCTAATAAATTCATTGCAGCTTCTCTGTCTTGTGGATTTTCAACTTCACCATCATCCTCACATACAGGAAATACATCAGATGCCTGGATATATAACATGCTCTCAAAAAGAGCAATCAAAATCAATGTAGATGATGTAACCATCAGAGGCTTGGTTGTAAAAGGTTGTCCACAGGGAAGGGTGCTCTCACCACTACTATGGAACATGGTCTTAGACTCCTTGGTCAGCCACCTCAATGATAACAACTACTACACAATAGCATACGCAGATGACTTAGTGATTCTGCTAACAGGAAGATTCGAGGAGACACTCTGCGCTTTAATGCAGGAGGCCCTCAATATCATAGAACAATGGTGCAGAGACCATTCGCTGTCAATAAATCCAAAAAAGACTGAGATGGTCCTCTTCACGAACAAAAGGAAGCTTGCAAAACATCAAGCCCCAAAGCTCCTAGATACCAAACTTAATTTCTTTTCAGAGGTGAAATATTTAGGGGTCACTTTTGACAATAAGTTAACATGGAACTCCCACTTAGAAAACAGAGTTAAAAAAGCATATATTTCTTATGAGCAGTGTCGTAGAACCATCAGCCGCACCTGGGGAATGTCACCTAAGGTTGCTGCCTGGATCTACACTGCCATCATCAAACCTATTCTAACGTACGGTGCGATTGCCTGGGGAGCTAAGGCAAACCAGCTGGCAGTCGTCCGTAAACTGGACCAAATCCAAAGAACAGCATGCCTCAACAAAACAGGAGGCATCAGAACCACACCAACAAGAGCTATGGAGGTAATCCTCGGTCTCACTCCCCTTGACATATACATCAAGGAGGTTGTTTTGATGACCATGGCACGTCTGCGCTCTACTGGTATACAACCTGATGTAGGATCCGGTAAACTGAGACGTAACTTGTGGCATGAGGCCCTCAGGGAGATCCCACTGCTGCAGGCCAATACGGACTCGATTCCACCGCGATATGCCTTCAACAGGCCCTACAAGGTAATCTTTAAAAACAACTCACATGACCTATTGGAAGAAGGCGCAATCCGCATCTTCACAGATGGGTCTAAATCCAATGTAGGCTCAGGATGTGGTATTTTTTCCAGATCCCTGAATCTAAACATAAAATGGGCAATGGGCTGCAATGCAGGTGTTGCTCAAACAGAGCTCACTGCTATCTGCATCGCTGCTAAAGAGATTACCAAAAGGAAAACCACAGGTAATAATATATACATCCTTACGGACAGTAAACAAACACTACTAGCCCTGAACAGACCACGTATTACATCAGGCCTAGTACTAGAATGTCACATGGCCTTAATCGAAGCCTGTAACAACAACACGGTCACTTTAGGCTGGATCAAGGGCCATGAGAAATCGAAAGGAAACCGTATTGCAGACTCGCTAGCCAGGAAGGCAGCCTCCCAAAAACTATTGGGACCTGGCACTTTCATTGGTCTATCGGCGTCAGCAACGGCCGACCTATTAAAGGAACACTCCCTTAATAAGTTTAAGGGTAGATGGGACGACGCAGAAGGCTGCAGGCTTGCCAAGGAACTGCTACAGTACCCGGACTGCAAAGTAGCCAAAAAATACGTGACTATGAACAGGCGGAACCTACGAACAACCACGGGAATTCTGACTGGTCACTGCCACCTACGAAAAGACCTTAACAGACTGGGTTTATCTAACACCCCACTTAGTAGAGGGTGTGAAGAAGAAGATGAGACTGTCGAACACATTCTTTGCGAATGTCAGACACTCTCTCAATTTAGGTTTCAAGTATTCGGCGAGTACAGGCTAACATACGCCAATATGAGGGAACTTAATTCAGGCGACGTTATCGCCTACTTCAAGGAAGTAGGCTGGATGACGAGCTAGAAGGAAGTTTTAAACCTCAGAAGGATGCACAATGGGCCAATTGTGGCCTAAGTGCTGTGGGGCCAACCACCCTTCAAATCTTTACAGATACAGATACATCAGATGCCTCATTTTCTTTTGGCCTTGCTTCATTAATAGTACATGTATGGGAATAAACGAACGATTATTCCTTAAACACACATAAAGCTTCAATAGCTCTTATTTCACTTGGAAGGATTGGATATCATTCAAATTATCTTGAATCGTTGATAAAAATCAAATATATTTTATGAAGTAGAAATTTTTTATTTTTTGACAATGACAATTTTTTTGTAACTGACAGAAAAACTTCCAAGGTTGAATTGAAAATAAATATTTAAGCTATCATGTTAGCAGTTAGACAAGTTAGAAATTAAACATAACTCCCGCCTTGGACGTTTTCCGGGAGAAAACTCCAACTTAAACAAAACACTTCACTTCAGATAACTTCCGCACACAACACAGTACATAAAACCTAAAAAATAGCTAACCTAATGATAAAGTTTAAGATTTAACAATACACAAATCTAGGTATCATCAGGAAGGGGACATACCTTCGCTATAGACCTAAGAAACGTTCCATCTGATGTTTTGACTCTAATTAAACGAACTTTGCCGTCTGAACCCTGAATAATTTCAATGATTCGCGCGAGAGCCCACCTGAAAGGAGGCAAGTTATCCTCCTTTAAAAGGACTAATTGATTAATTTCCAAATTTCGGGTTTGATTGGTCCATTTTGGCCTTTGCTGAAGCCTATTAAGATATTCAATGGACCATCGCTTCCAAAATATTTGTTTGAATTTAATACACTTCTGATACATTGACAATCGATTTTCTGGAATATTACTCAAGTCTTTGTCTGGGAATGCTGAAAGATTGTCGCCTATTAAAAAATGTCCCGGTGTTAAAGAGTTTAAATCAGTCGGATCATTTGATAAAATGCTAAGAGGCCGCGAGTTCATGATGCTCTCAATGCAAACCAAGACTGTCGAAAATTCCTCAAAATTTAGAACTGTTTTACCAATAGCTTTAATCAGATGATGCTTAGCACCCTTAATTGCGGCCTCCCAAAGACCGCCCCAATGTGGTGAACGAGGTGGGATAAATTTCCACTGAGTCTCATTTTTCGATAAAAAATTTTCAATAGACTCAATATTACTTTTGGATTTAAAAAATTCGTATAAGGTTTTCAAATGGTTACTGGAGCCAAAAAAATTAGTGGCATTGTCAGAGTATATTACCGAAGGATTACCCCGTCGGCCTATGAAACGTTGTAATGTGAGCAAAAATTGTTCTGTCGACAAGCCCGACACCAATTCTATATGGACGCACTTAGTAGTCATACATACAAATATAGCAATATATGCTTTAACTTTAGAGGCTTTGCGTAAATTCGAGGTTTTAATTAAAAATGGACCCCCAAAGTCCACACCGACCTTTAAAAATGGACGACAAACTGAAATTCGATCTTTAGGCAGATCTGCCATCATTTGCTCAGCACACCTAGCTTTAAATTTAAAACAAGGGATGCACTTGTGGATTATGCGTTTAACAGCTCTAAGGCCATCTAAAGGCCAATAACGTAGTCTAAAGTTACTTAACACGGTTTGAACACCGGCATGATATAATTTAAGGTGCTCTCTCCGTAGCATCAAATCAACAATGTGGCATCTAGCGGGCAATAATATTGGATGCTTTTGTGCAAATGGCAGATCAGCATTTGACAATCTCCCGCCAACGCGGATTAAGCCTTCCAAGTCAATAAA
Organism: Galeruca laticollis; assembly: GCA_963921935.1. Classification (NCBI taxonomy): domain Eukaryota; kingdom Metazoa; phylum Arthropoda; class Insecta; order Coleoptera; family Chrysomelidae; genus Galeruca; species Galeruca laticollis. Next base: position 197,976,492 of record OY998178.1, read on the forward strand.
GGGATTCAAAGAATTAAACTGTTTATTTCGAAGGACCTTTTTGTTTTTTAATAAATCTTTTTCTTGAGAAAAATAATGTTGTTGCAAAACTTGCAATGTTGCCTTTAAAGCATGTTGTAATTCATCTACTTTTAAAGGATCAAACCTTTTATCATCTTTATGTTGTAAATTATGTCTAAACCGAAGACAGAATGCAACTATACGTTGTATTTTCAGAAAATCTGAAAACCTATTGAAAATACTTATCATATAATTTTCAGTAGAGGTTGTACTCATAACAACTTTTCGTTCTTCCGGAATTTTCTGAATATTAACACTTGACTGAAATGAATTTAAATTAAAATCAACATTTTTCAAATGTGAGGGCCCTTGCCACCACATATTATTAGAAATAAGTTCTTGCGCCATCATACCTCTAGATACATAATCAGCTGGATTTTGTTTGGTAGGAATGTACCTCCAGGTGTACAAGGATGTTAGTTCTTGAATTAAAGAAACTCTATTAGAGACAAATATATTCCATCTACTTGGATGTGATTGTAGCCATGCTAACGAAATTTGCGAATCAGTCCAAAGATTAACACTGGCTATTTGGAAGTTATTTTTGAATGTTTCTAAAATACGATGGGTGACCTTTGCTGACAACACGCATGCGCATAATTCCAATTTTGGAAGAGAAATTGTTCGCAAAGGACAAACTCTAGATTTGGCACAAATTAGATGACAAGAAACACTGTTATTTTCATAAACAGTTCTTAAATATATACAACACCCATATGCCTTTAAGCTTGCGTCTGAATAAGAATGAATCTCAATTCGCTTGATATTGCGATTATTAATTAAACATCGCGGAATTTTTAACTCTGATAATTCAAGAATGTTTGTAGAAAATTGAATCCATTCGTTACTTAACTCTAAATTTAAACAGTCGTCCCAATTTAAATTCAATAACCAAAGCTTCTGCATGAAGATTTTGGCTGTTATGACAATTGGAGCAACAAGCCCCAACGGATCATAGATTTGAGCTATAATAGCTAAGACGTTTCTTTTCGTAATTGGATTTACATTTATGTTCTTGGGCAGAGAAATAGAAAAGTGATCTGATTTCGGCTCCCAAAAAACACCCAGCACTTTATTGGAATTACTCTCAGAATTTATAGAGTAGTTTTTGGATTCAGTTTCTGAGGTAAAATTGTTCATAAACTCAATGGAATTTGAACACCATTTGTGAAGTGTAAATTGGCCTAAATTAAGTAATTTTATTAATTGGGTTTTCAGTTCACAGAGCTCCTCGAAAGAGTCAGCTCCAGCCAACACATCGTCAACGTATGTTTGAGTTTGGATTGCCATAGCTGCCAACGGAAATTCTTTTTTATACATGTCTGCCAATTCAACGAGACAACGAGTGGCTACATAAGGTGCAAAATTTGTTCCGTAGCTAACAGTTAACAATTCAATGCATTTAATATCATCTGTTATATTTTCTCGCCATAAGATGTTTTGTAGGTAAATGTGATCAGAATTAATCAAGATTTGCCGGTACATCTTTTCGATGTCTGCAACAACAGCCAACATATAAGCTCTAAAGCGACACAAAATGTCAAATAGCTCTGGCTGAACAACAAGCCCTTTTAGACATATGTCGTTTAATGAATATCCCGAGGTGGTTTTTAGGGACGCGTCGAAGACCACTCTGAGACGCGTTGTAACTTTATCATTGCGAATCACACAATGGTGAGGTATAAAATATTTGTGGTTATTGTGAATATTTTTAAGATCAAGAGGAATGTACCGTGCATGACCTAAGTTGATGTATTCTTTAATAAACTCTGAATATTGGTCAAACAATGACTTATTTTGATGCAATCTTTTCTCTAATGAAAGAAAACGTTTTTTGGCATATGAAAAAGATTCGCCTAGTTTAGAACTCTCAACGGGCGATTTAAATGGCATATCCACTTGAAATCTACCATTATCCAAAATTTTTGTGGTATCCTTAAATATTTGTTCAGAAAGTTCATCTTCACTTGATAAAATACGTCCTTGTGGCACATCTTCAACTGCCCAGAATTTTTGCAGCAAATTGTCGATTTGATTGAAATTAATGAATAAAGAATGTGAGGGAACTTGATCACATGTTATAAAATTTGACAAGATTGTTGGGGATAGGACACCTCCTACCACCCAACCAAGATGAGTATTTTGTAATATGGGTAGGTTGTCCCCAAGGTTAATCAGACCAGGTAAAAGTAATGAATAATAAACATCTGCTCCTAATAACAAATCTACGTGATCTGGAACATCATAATTTGAGTCGGCCAATACAATGCTACAAGGGATTTCTAATCGATCTGTTTGTAGAGGGAATTGAGGCAACTTAGAAGAAATAAAATTTGTTACGGAACAATTTACTTCAAATGTTTTTGTGGGATCAACCTTTGAGAACAATTTAATATCTATTCCTTCACTTACTTGCATGTGACCTGATACACCACAAATTGACAAGTTTTTATTATAGGTAGGGTATTGTAGTCTTTTCGCTAATTTATGTGTGATTAGTGATACTTGAGACCCACTATCAAGCACGGCTCTGGCAGATATTAAATGGCCATTGTTATTTGAAACATGTACGGATGCAGTTGCCAATAAAATATGAGATTTTTGGTTTATAAAAAGGCTTGACATAGTGTTGGATTGTGCCCCAAGCTTGTCACTAGTGGAAGCTTGAGTAACCTCCGAATTTTGTATTTGTTCTATGTTAGAAGCTTGATCTGAGTTACTACTCGATTTGTTCATGGAATAACCTTTTTGTTTGTGATTGGTAGGCCCACGATTGGAATCAAAACTCGAATTTTGTTGAGCATTTATTGTATTATTGTGAGAATTATTAGATTTTGACGAATAATCGACAGAATTTCCCGCATGTAATAGGGAATTATGAGCTTCGCCGCAAATAGGGCAATTCTTCCACTCACATTGACTTACATGATGTGGAGCAAAACATTTTAAACATAACCGATTTGAAAATATAAACTGTTTTCTTTTATTCAATGGCAATTCTTTGAATTTAAAGCATTTAAACATGTTATGATTTGACATTTTGCAAAACAAACAACTTAACTTTTTATCTACATTAGCAAAATTAGAGTTTTTACGAGGCAACTCTGGCGAAACCAAATTTTCAGCAGCCTGACATCTTTTCTCAACGAACTTGAGGAACCCGTCTAAAGTAGGTAAAAGAGTAGGACCTCTTTCCAATTCATACCCACGTCTAGTGTTAATGTCTAGTTTTTGGGACAAAATATACACCAAAATCAAATCCCACTCTGCTATAGGAACATTCAAATTTTTTAAGCACTCAGTGTGCTGTTTAACTGTGACAACAAAGTTACGCAAATTCATTGAATTACTTTTATTTATTGATGGAACGTCTAATAGGCCCTTGATGTGAACGTAAATATTCGCTAACTTATTTTCATATCTTTCCTTAAGTATGTCAATTGCTACTGACAAATTAGAGGCGACCAATGGTAAATTTGAAATTAATTTTTGAGGTTCACCCAGTAAATTTGATTTTAAATAAATAAGTTTTTGTATTTCTGCCAAATCATCATTGTCTAAAACAAGGGCTTTAAAAATATCATAGAAACCATTCCAACTTTGGTGCCCACCTGCAAATTTGTCAATTACAATTTCAGGCATCTTAGATTTTACCTCTGTTTTAACATTAACATTTTGTATGGAATTTGCGTGATGACCTTGTTGGTTTGTACCTTGAACGGTAGCATTATCTTTAGGAGAAGAATGATCAATCAAAATTTTTAATTGAGTTTTTAAAGTACAATATTTTTCTTCATAGTCACTAGGGTCACCAATCTTATCAAGATCTGTCTCGGAGCCCTCAATGACGTCCTGAGACTCACAAAATTTTTTGAAAGAAGTTTCAAGTAGCTCTAACCTGGTATCATATTCAAGTTTATGCAATAAATTACCTGCATTTGCATTGATAAAATTCTCTATTCTAGTGATACTACCTTTAGCAGTTCTTCGAGCGGCGTGCGCTTTTAATAACAACGCATCCGGATCCATGTTTGATTACAGGTTTATATACGTAAAAAAAGTTTGCAAACTGTGTGCGAAAACTCGCACGTCAAATGTTGAACAGTTCAAAAAATAAAGAATATATTGGAAACGTCTGACCTGAATGAGTCCTTGACAAAGTCCAATTCACAATCGGTCCAGTCCAATTACCAGATACCAGACACACATTCCATTTTCCAATTTTAATAATTAGGATTTATCGCTGGTTTTATGCTCTGTCCGACTCGAGGGATCAAATTTATGTATGGGAATAAACGAACGATTATTCCTTAAACACACATAAAGCTTCAATAGCTCTTATTTCACTTGGAAGGATTGGATATCATTCAAATTATCTTGAATCGTTGATAAAAATCAAATATATTTTATGAAGTAGAAATTTTTTATTTTTGACAATGACAATTTTTTTGTAACTGACAGAAAAACTTCCAAGGTTGAATTGAAAATAAATATTTAAGCTATCATGTTAGCAGTTAGACAAGTTAGAAATTAAACAGTACATGTAGGTGTTTTAATTCGTCTAGTTCTGTTAATTCTAGAAGATGGTCCTGGGTCTGCTTCATGAGAAATTTTTGGCAAATTTTTTGAAGGAACGGCCCTAGACTTCAATGTCCTACGTTTAACTCTTTCTGAAATAATGAAAAAAAAGTAATCAAAACTACTAAGTGATAATATTTTTATGGGGAACATACCTTTCTGAAGAAAATCACTTTCAGCAAAATGTAAGGAACAAACTCTCATGTGAATAGATGTTTTTTACCAATTTTTAGCAATCTGATCCACATTTCTCTCTTATCCACAAGCTCCTTATTTCTCAATTTTGTTTCTACAACAATCTTTTCTTTTCCTGCTCTTGGGAACGTATGAAAACTTAATTCAAATTTAGGGTTTTTCTTCACCCAGGATGAGCACTGGAGAACACAACAGTAATGATTCATTGTCAAATAATGATATTTCAGCAAATAATACGAAAACTTACTGGTATACGAGTAACAACTGTTAAAAACCAATGAAATACACGCCAAATGACTGATGATAATGGCCCATAGCTCGGTTACCTGAATGTGCGGTAGGGGTCGTTTCGCTTATGCCGATTAAGCTATAGTTTATTATTTCATATATGTAATTCATCTATTTCGTTTTTTATCACTATAGAATTTTTTCATATTTTATATAACTGAAAATAATACTTCACTATAATTCACACATAAATATATTTCAATCTTTCTCAACGTGCAACGTGTTCTAATATACAAAAAGACGTATAACGGAAGACTGCTGTGCGCAAGCGTTTGTATGTTTCAAGGTTGAATATTTCAGTATGCAAAAGGAGCACATCACAGGCGTTGCATAATTTATTTCAATAATTAAATTAGAAAGGTTATCTTAAATAAATAATTAATTGTAAATTTTTCAATTGGAACAACATTATCAATATTTTTTTTAAAACAATTTTCATTACATCAATCAATAAAAGCAATGGTGATTTTTCAAATTATTTCATTTACCCATGAACCCAACTGTGATCAAGAGTATATTTCATGTCCAAAATATAATCATTGATGAGCACCCGAAGGTAAAATAAATAAACAATAAGGAAGGTAGAGTAAATAAAGGTAAGTAAACAAACAGACAATAAAGTTCAATAAATATAATACATATATAAATAAATAATATCAATTCATACATAATAAATAAATAAAAAGTGAAACAAATTAACTTACAATAAATTGTTAAATCAATTTAAACTCTATTATCACAGTTTTAAAATTTTATTTCCGTTCTTGAGACCAAGCAAACTACATTATCACTATTTTAAAATTTTATTACCTTTCTTGAGTCTAAGAAAAGAAATAAAATTTTAAAACAGTGATAATGTAGTTTGATACATTTAAATACACAGTCTAGTATCCAGATGTATGTCGTTAGATATTTCGTATGTTTCGATTGCTGTATTAAATAATGTCACTATTAGTAAGTAACCAATATTGTATATTAATTGTGAATTAATTCTTATAATATTATTTATCTTGATCTAGAAATGTCAGAGCATCATTAAATAGTCTTTATAATTAAACGTATACAATCACAGATAACAACTAAGTAAAGATTCCGGAATAATAATAATAAAAATTATAATTCATATAATACTTTAAAAGTTATAGAATTATTTCTTAATTTTCTGTTTGATGTACAAAATTGTCGCAACCAACGTGGTGCAATATTAAAAAGGCTTATAAAATTTGGAAGGGGAACATTAATGAAAAGACGAATAAGCTGTTAGATAACATGGATAGCATGATAAAAGAAAAGAATGGGCAGGACAAGATGAATGTAGATAAATATGAATAATGAGACTATAAATATAAATGTTGATACTGTGGAACAGAACACATGTAATAAGTTGAAAAAGAAAGTGGATGAGGTAAAAATAGAAAGTTTAATGGAGATTAAGAATGTTGGGAAGGAAACTGAGGAAATAGATAATAATTTACAGGAAATAGCAAGCGAGGAAGTTATGCTTTATGAAGAAAATATGTATTGTAAAATAAAAGACTTAGATGATAGGATAGCAGGACAAACAGTGACTTATGCTAAAAGAAGTAATAATATTGGCAAACAATTTAATCGGGAATTGGAAGAAATGAATAGAAAATTGCTAGCTAATTGCTATGGAAGAAATAGAAGAAACCATAAGACAAAATCGAGGACGAATAATTTATACAGGAAATGTAGAAATAGGAGTAAAACTGGATAGAAATATGGATAATAATAATAATATATATGTCTTTATTAACCGACAATTTTCAAGAGAATACAAAAATATCAATATCATAACATAACATATAGTAATAATGTATTAACATTGCGAGGTAACTATCTCTAATAATCGGTTAAAAGGCGCAAGATCAGCAGAGCTGCTGTTCCTCAAATGCCCAATATTTGTTTATTAATTAGTGTAAACGGTTACACATTGAAAAGGAAAACAAAACAGACGTAACCCAAAAAAAATTTAATCTTCACTCATGATGTGGTATGATACTAAAGTACTACTTTTTTACTCATTGAGCAAATGCTCAAACATTTTCCTTCTAAATGTGTTTATATTTAATGTTTTCATGTCCTTGTTTAAAACATTATAAGTATTTTCCAAATGAAATCGAAAAGATCTCTCAAACGTGACCGTTCTGTGTTGCGGTATAGTTTATGTCTTTCTGCCTAATATTGATGTTGTGAACGTCGGATTTATATCTAATTTTATTTGAAAGGTACGGGGGTACGCCTGTGGATATAACTTTATGTAAGAGGCATAGTGAATGTAATTAGACATAGACATTCTGTCATATTTTCTGATTCCAAATATAAATCGTTGACACGAGTTTTTAAGCTTTTGTAATCTATTTTTATCGACAACTGTTAAAGAAGAGTCGTATACATAATCACAATGATTTGCATACGACGGTATTATAGCGTCGCAAAGATTTCTTTTTAACTCAACACAGAGTATTTCTGTTTGGGTAGAGACTTTTTAGATTAGCGTAAGCTTTTTGCAAAATATAACTAACATGATATGAAAATCTTAACTTAGAATCGATTATGAGTCCCAAATTTTTGCTTTTATGAGCAACAGTTAGCTTATCGTTACCTATTTTAAGGGTAAGATCATTTCCAAATAATAGGACGTTGGACATATTTATTTTTAAATCATGGTTCTTTGACTCCTGAATCAGACAAGCCAGTTATGTATTTATTAATTCCTGCTCTTATTCGTTTAAATGGAAAAAGTAATACACTTGCGTATGGTCGGCGTACATATGACAATTTAATCGGTTTAGAACGGTTGAAATGTTGCTAGTATACATAGAATAAAGTAACGTACCCAGAATTGTTCCTGAGGGGCTCCTCTATTGATGCATCCCTTAATAGAAACTTACCCCTGATATATTAATTGTTGCGATCGGTTATTAAAATAATTATGGAAGAGTTCTATAGCTGAATTACTTGAGCCTAGATAATGGAGTATAGCGAAGAGCATTTTGTGGTTTAGGGTATCAAAGGCTTTACTATAATCGAGTAAAACTAGAGCTCCACTTTTCTTCCTGTCTAACTCAGTAAATATATCGTCGGTAATATTTAACAGAGCAGTACCACAGCTAAAGCCTGCTCTGAACCCTGATTGTTCTTCTGGAATTAGTAAATACTTATTTAGATGGGTCTTTAACCCTTTCGCTGCGGCAATACGACGAAAAGATACGGCGTTTGCGGCATAATACTTTATTTGAAAACTTATTGGGTTTCTATGTATTGTACAGATTTTTGTCAAAGTTAATCATATTTGCTGTTTTTATCAGTAATTTTTGAAAGACGCTTATGTGCGTCCTCCGCATATTTGAATCGATGCGGAAAGCGCAAATTCGCTTTCAATGAAATGTTTAAAAATAATATTTTTTAAGAATATAACTTTATTTATAAACGAAACCACTTATAATAAAAAAAATGAAACATACGTATTATAAAACATTAACATTATTTTTTGTGGTATTCTTGAAAACATGCTCCTAAACACAGTCTAGGTTTGTCTGTGCATGCTAGACAATGGTAAATGGTATCTCTTCGTATTTTTTTTAAGTACAAGTTCGACATTTCTTTCTTAAAGTTTTGCCCTTTTCGTTGGTTATAGAAATTTTTGAAAGTATATGTTCCAGATTTGGTTTATGGCCTTGTAATGGGGGCGGTGCTGGTAAAAGTTTTTCCAAAATTGCAATTCTAAATTTATTGAGTATCATTTTTTTCCAGAAAATTTGTTGAACAGTATATGAGAGTTTATCAATAATAGCTGAATGACGTGTATACCCATTTTCTTATACCAACGTATTGTTTTCCGTTCCGCTGGATAATAAGCCATAAGTTGGTCTCTTATATCTACTCCACCCATATTTTTATTATACTGGACAATTGCTAAGGGTCTTTCTTTTTCCCGTCCTCTTCTATTTTGCACCACTTCCATCTTATTTTTAAATTATGTTGAAATGTACGTAACATCTCTCTTATCAAACCATTTACCAATCATTACTCCATTTAAATATTTGGCGTTCGTTTCATCCTTTTTTAACTTTACATGTACAATGTCACCTGGAGAACCCTTTCTATCCTTTCTCAGGGTACCTGTGCAAAAAGTACCTTGATTTATCAAAGTTTTGGCGAGATCATAGGAGTTGTACAAATTATCCATATAAAGTGAGTGCCCAGAATTTCGATAATTACGCATAAAATGAAGTACTACTACTTTCTGGGTATGATCTTTACCTCCAAGCATATCATTTGCGCCAGTATAAACTATCATATCCAGTACCGTTCCATCAGATTCGGTCAACATATAAATCTTGATTCCATATTTATGACGTTTTTAGGAAGGTAGTGTTTAAAAGTAAGTCTTCCTTTCCACAAGACCATCGATACGTCTAATAATAAATTCTTTCCTGGATAGTATATATCTTTCATTTTTTGAGTAAAATAATTCAATATTGACCTTATTTTATGTAGTCGATCTAGTTCCTGATCATAATCTATATTTGCGTTGAAATGTAAGCATCTCATAATGAGTAAGTATCTATCTCTACTCATATATGTTCCAAAACAAGTAGAGAATAGTCGATGTGTTTTCCAGTAGTCGTGCAAATTATTTAACTTTATTGTTCCCGTATGTATTGTCAGCCCCAAAAAATTAGTAATTCTGATACCGTAATATCCTTCCATCCGGAAATTCTTGATTTTTCTTTGCCACTACTATAAAAAAAAAGTCGATAGTCGAAATTCTGTAAAGTGACGTCATCGGTTATCTACCGATTTAAAGTGAACTCCATGAGCGTATCATAGTTTAAGGGTGCGAATACTGAAATATCTGGAATTTCAATTTTTAACATTTGAAATAATAACTTATCACAAGTTGTTCATAAGTAAGTTAAAACAAAATAAAAAAATGTTTAAAAGTCAATTCCAACTTACTACTACTAAAACTAAAAAAAAGTTGTTTGTCAAGACCAAAATAAATTACCAATAAGTATAGGTATGTTGCGAGGTCACTTGTAAAATGTCTGACTAACTGGAAGCGGTATCACTCCCTGACGACTCCTCAGAATCATCGCTTTCTCCTCCTATATCGATAATGAGTGGTTCCGTCATTACTTCTACACGTATGTCTAAATCCCAAAACTTTATTTCTTCTTTTAATACGTGTTGAATACATTTACGCCAACTCTCAGCAGTAACGGTATGCAGCGCCTCGTCAAACAGTTTCTCAACGTCAGCCATTTTGAATGTACTGTTTTTTCTCGCAACATAATTTTTCACTTGGGCCCAAACCAGCTCGATGGGGTTTAACTCACAGTGGTAGGGAGGAAGTCTAACAACTGAGACGTTGAAATCTTTCGCCATTTCATCGACAACGTACTTAATATAACTGCTTTTATGTTTCCGTACGAGAGATAATAATTCAACTTTTAGCATTGCCTCGTTGTGCGGAATGCTTTTACTCTCTAACCAATCATTTATAACCCTCTTGCGGCTAGCTGAAGTAGGTATTTGCTCCAGTCGACGAGAGTGGTATGAAGCATTATCCATAACTATCACTGAACCAGGAGTTACCTTTGTTAAAATTGATCTAAACCATGTTTCAAACCGGTTACCATCCATCTCTTCATGGTAATCGACAGTTTTTTTGGACTGAAAACTTAGTAATCCACCTTCTACAAATCCTTCCTCGCTGCCAATGTGAGTGATAATCAGTCGACGTCCTTTCCCAGAGGGAGCTTTTAAACCGGAAGAGAAACCCTCCATAAAGGCTTGTCGATTGCTTCGTATATTCATGTCTTGCCACACTTTTGACACAGTGTGGCCTTCATTTCACCATGTTTCGTCAAGATAATATATGTGCCGTCCTTCGTTACGAAACTGTCGTATCTGTTTTAAATAATTTCTCCTCCATTCCACAATGTCATTTCGTTCAATTAAGGCACTGTTTCTACTTCTTGTTTGGTAACGAAAATTCATTAATTTTAAAGTTCGTCTCAAAACTTTATCACTGATGTTTGGTAAAGTATCATCAGCTTCTATTACCTTGCTCAATTTAGCTACCGAGGGGATTTCATTCCTAAAATAAAAAGAATGTATTTCCCTACGTATAGCATTCCGTGTTTGGTCGTCCAAAACAATTTTCTTTCTTCCCCTACTTTCCGGTTTACAGTTTTCACCTCGTTCTCTTGTCAAAGATCCGTCCCGCGATTTCTTTAGAATATTGTATATAGTACTCTCAGAAACTTTAGTTAAATAACTGCACTTAATCACAGCGTCACTAACACCCAACTGTTTGTCCATGGCATGCAGTCCTTCGTACACATTTAATATGAGGACTTTTTCTTCCCGAATTAAATTGTTACGACGCCGTTTTTTATCGCCAACACCGCTACACTCCGCCATTATTGTCACTAAATATACCGATATAAATATTACAATAAATACCAATAATAACCGAGTTATCACACAAAACCACAACACAAATACTGATGTTACGTTCATGAAGAGAATAAACACCTCACATAACTGTTTACTATCACTGTCTCATTCGCGTAGCTCGATCTATCTATCTCGTTCTCAAAGCCAGAACATTGAAGCGACTCTCCAACATTGTCAAATCGGCGAGTTTTTCACAACAAACTTTGCGTTCAAGAAATATACATAAACACTTTATTTCACATTTCAAGTAAACTAATTATTATTAGTTTGCTTGAAATTTGAAATAAATATATTAAATTGGTATTGACTTAATTACATTGCATCTTTTGTACCTGAAATATTGACACAATGGATTTGAAGTGTATTTATAAAATACAGCATTTCTCTCTAGAATACATATGGCAACTGCGCTTTAACCAAAGTGTTGATTAGATAGCTCTGACTCACTTTACACAATTTCGACTATCGAGTATAGTAGACAGAACCTCTACAGCATATTCATTTGTTTCTCTTACTATCATTTCCAACAATTGGTCATCGATTAACATTCTAAACCAATCATACGGATCATTGCCTGGTGATTCAACCAGCAATTGACTCCTTTTTTGAAACTGAATCTTTGTCATATTGTCAATTGTTTCTAGCCACTCACTATTAATTTCCCCGTAAATTTCAGACAAATCTATAATATTTTGAGGAATAGTATCTCGAACCACGTCATGTAAATATTCATTTTCACTCTCAGAATTGCCAGTCTCATCTTCGTCATCAATTCGATCTAAAAAGATAACAACATCAGCATAAATTAAAAATCTCTATTGTATAATACTTTTACAACTTACAATCATAATCACTATCATTTTCATTTAGCAAACTTTCTTCATCTGAATCCTATAGATATCCCATCATTTCTTCAACTGTTAAGTCTTTTGGATTTTTTATATGTTCAGTTTTACGCTTTTTTACATTCAGAACTGAGCGAACCGCGCACAACGATTTTGAATGTGCGCATGCGGCCAGTCCCTAAACTGATTCGGAATCAGACCCGCGAACAAAGCTATGACACCGACCTATATCTGAACCACGTTTTATTTTACAATTAGAGTAAACCCACTATGCAAATAAATATTACAGTTATGTTAATTCAACATCACATTGTGATTATGTTCTTCCTTTTTTTCCTCTTGTTTTCATCACATATACATCTATACAACCGCTTATGCCCAGCTTGTGGCTGTTAACTTTTGTGATGTTTCAACTTCTCAGCAATGTTATGTCCATATGCGGACAAAATTTTGTAGAGTTACCGTAACTGCTGAATTCAAACGATACAATTATATTTTTACCTAAACAGGCCGCACGGGCGCGCCATCCGCATATAGCTCGACTTCGCCAGGCCGCATATGTGCGCTTGCCGCAGCGAAAGGGTTAATTGTGTTTCGATTACTTTTTTTAATATTTTAGACATAGTTGGGAGCACGGTGATGGGCCGTAGCTCATTTATGTTTGAAGGAGAGTTTACTTTGGATATCGGTGATGCCCAACCTTTCTTCTAGCAGATTGGAAATGTCGAGCTGATAAGACAAAAGTGGTGAGTGATATATGGTATTATTCGTGGACATAAAAATGTACTGAATGTCAAGTTAATGTCATCTAGTCCCGTAGCCTTCGTTTTAATACCAAGGATTATAAGTACGCTTTTTTTTCTGAGTTAATAGCTAAAGTAGTGTAATTACGGAGCTGTGTATAGTAATTCCAATGATTTATATTATTTGTTTTCTTAGATTTAGCTAAGCCTTTTTTACGAAGTTTTTGCAATAGTTTAACATTGGGTGTAAGCCAGGGAGAAACCGGCTTTGTAAAACGTGATATTTATACAGGAGCATATATGTCAAATATGTGTATTATAGAAGTGTTTAAAAATGAATTTTTTCGTCAATGTTATGAAGATTGTATATTTCGTGCCAATTGTATCCTTCTACATCGTTTTCAAAATTAGTCAAGTTTAGAAAAATCGCGGTAGAATCTAATCATAGGTGAATGCTTTGGAATATTTAAATTTAGAGTTAGATCAACTACATTGTGATCAGACCTATGGCAAGGGTAATTATTGTGTTGAATAATTTTGAGATTATTATCCACTGTGATATGGTCCAAAAGGGTTCTTGCACTTGGAGTTATTCTTGTCGCTTCAGTTACAATTTGTTGAAGATTTAAACCATTAAGCAATGTTAAGTAATCGATCATAATATTAGAATGTGTTAAAAAGGTCGATATTAAAGTCCTCCACACAAATAAACTTCCCATTTTCAATTGAAAGTGAAGAGCATCTAAAAAGCTTTTAAGGTCATTACTAGGAGGTCGATAAATGTTTCCCAGACACATTTTAAAATTAGGAGCCTGAATTGAGATCCAAAATTGTTCGAAGTTGTCATTATCCAAATGTATTACATTAATTTTTTAAACTTTAAAATATTTTTGATATAGAAACAAAGTCCTCCGCCTCGCGATCCGCGGTCTTTTCTAGTTACATTAAAACCTGGAATACAAATAAAGTCATTGGTTATTTGTGTCAAGTTTCTGACAAGGCGAATATATCATAGTTTTCTTTTTGAATTGAATTCCTCACAACATCAATCTTACGAAGCAACGAGTGAATGTCTAAGTGAGAAATTTTTAATTTCTTTAAGTTCATAGTATTGTAATGTTTTTCTTATTTAATTAAACGTTTTTATTACGGGTGGGATAAACTTTAAACACACGGTATGGCTACTTACTAATTTATTTGAACACTATACTACTCACTAACACTTAATTTATATACACTTAACTATTCGCTTAAATTTAATTTATATACACACAACCTTAATTATTAATTTAAATCAACACTTTACTGTTCGCTATTTCGGTGTATTCTTGTTTATTTGTCGAGATCATTTTTTAAACTAAACTTTCTCTCGCTGGTCGGTCCTTTATATATTAGTTCCTTTTTTACTAGATAATTCTAGATTGCGGCTTACACAAAAACAATTAGCTCTCTGGCATTTTCTAGATAAGACTGGTCACAAAAACAATGTCAAGATAAGATAGTCACAAAAAATCATAAACAGTTCTAAGAAATACCTGCGCATCCGCTATATCGATCTTCAAATTCATTTTTGGTTGCCACGTAGAAGACGTACCGCGAATTGTGTTTCAGTCTCAGTGTCTTGCCAGGTGCTGGAATCTGGTCTTCAAGTTTTTCTAATTGCCCGAACTTCTTTCGAACGACGGTTGTCAACCCTCGTGCGTTCTTGATACGGGCGGGGATGTTGTATGCCAGTGAATAATCTTCCGGGAGAGTGAACAAATCTTGTCGTTGTTCTGAAGTGACTCCATTTCTAGCTTTCCCGGTACCTCCATACGCGCCCATGAATTCATCGAAGGTAGGGTCAGACACACCTCGAATATGGTTTACTGCTTTCTCTAGGTCATGGTCTCCTTCGAATGGCGCTAGTCGGTTTTGGTGAACTATTTTTGGTTTTCCGTTGGGGATCTTGCTTATGCGATCTATAACATCATTGATCCTTTCCTTGATTAAGTATGGACCTTCCCAGGATTTTTGTAATTTTGGAGAAAATCCTTTTCTCCTCGTCAGGTTGTGTAACCATACTTTGTCCCCTTCTTTGAAACCGCCTATTGTGGCCTGCGTGTCGTACCGATTTTTGACTCTGTCGCTGGCAACTTGAAGATTTGTTCGAACTAATTCATGAATATCGTCCAGCCTTCTTCTCAATTAGATCACGTAGTCTTCTCCTGCTAGATCTTCTCCAGGTCGACAGCCAAATTACAGGTCACAAGGAAGCCTAATTTCACGTTCAAACAGGATTTCCGCAGGTGTTTCACCCGTGGACTCATTCACGGCAGATCGATAAGCCAATGCGAATAGGGAAAGATACTGGTCCCAATCTCTCTGATGGCTGGAAACCACTTTGGACAGGTATTTTCCAATAATCCTGTTGTCTCTCGACCATTCCATCTGACTGTAGATGTAATGCTGTTGTCCTGGTTTTCTTCATTCCCAGCTTGTCACAAATCTTCTGGAATAGATGGCTTTCGAAATTTCTTCCCTGGTCACTCATATCGGCTGATAAATTCTTTCACCGATACATCCGCGACAGTTGTGGCCTCTTGATTCGGGATAGCGTAAATTTCCACCCACTTTGTGAAATAATCTATTACAACCAGGATGTATTTACCACCATTTTCTGTCGTCGGAAATGGTCCAGCGATGCCTAAAGCAATCCTTTCGAAAGGGCTTCCAACATTATAATGTTTCATAGGTGCCTTTCTCTTGCGATGTGGTCCATTACTCCGTAGCACAAGTCGTACATTACACCAGTCCTTCACATCGTCGGAACTGTTCATCCAATAAAACCTTTCAAGGACTCGCTGAAAGGTTTTATTCACTCCCAGATGACCTCCCGATGGACTGTCGGGTAACTTCTTCAGTACTTCAGCTACTCTCGTTCTAGGGATAACTAGCTGTCTCCTTATCTCGGAACCATAATCGTTTTCAAGGACATTAATTTATATCAACACTTTACTGTTCGCTATTTCGATGTATTCTTTTTTATTTGTCGAGATCACTTTTTAAACTAAACTTTCTCTTGCTGGTCGGTCCTTTATATATTAGTGCTTTTTTTACTAGATAATTCTAGATTGCTCTTACACAAAAACAATTGGCTCTCTGGCATTTTCTAGATAAGACTGGTCACAAAAACAATGTCAAGATAAGATAGTCACATAAAATCGTAAACAGTTCTAAGAAATCCCTGCGCATCCGCCATAATTTTAACTTTCATACATGGCTTAGGCAGAGTCGGATTCAGGGTCTACACTAGTGTGCTATTTCGTAACAGGTATATACCTAAGGTAGTGACCGATAAACTATTCAACCAAGGAAAATAAATAGTAAAGTATTGTAAAAATATATACCAAATAGTAAACAGGATAATTCCTTTTATAATAAAAAAGTGTTAAGTAACTTATTGTTAAATATTAAGTCTATTCAGAATACAGTTTCAGGATATAAAAAAAAATCACCTATTTTTTACTTCGTAAATTACTGATCCTGCATCTTTTTCTTTTAAACTCCTCTGATAGTTGATCTTCAATAGTGTGAGTAGGCCTAACTTCTGTAGATCCTTTAAAGTAAACAATTTTCCATCAAACTCCAATTTGATTCATTTAATTTTAGCGTTAAGATTTTGACTTTTAGCATTCTTTAGATCAGAGGTTACCAACCTTTTCTGGACCACCGCCCCCTATAGAAGAGAACAAAAATTTCACCGCCCCCCCTCCCAATCGCTGTGGTTAGTCCAAAGTAGTTAATTTTATTTGAATATCATCTGTACCGTCCTAATTGATCTGTATTTAGCTTTAATTTCAGTTAATGTCTAAATTTTATTTTAGAGGAATGATGATGTAGAAATTTATTAAACGACTACCAAATGTACAATAAAATTGTTTATTAAACTTTTAAATATAAACACAGAATCAATAAGAAATACAAAAACAATAGAAATAAGAAATGCAATACAATAAGAAATACAAAATTAATAATAAAGAAAAAATCAATGAGACGGTTGAGGCTGGTGGAGTGTTACCAGTTTGATAATATCGGGATCCAATTTCGTTAACATCAATCGCAGATCGCCACGTTCAGTGATGTGTAGTCTGTTCCTCTTCTTTGACAGCAAATCAGTTACTGCACTGAATGCACGCTCAGCCATATAGGACGAAGGAAATGCAATTAACTACTTCTGTACTATTGTCCACAATCCAGGATAGAGAACTGGTATTGGTTTTTGAAGCCAGAACTCTTGATATCCACGTTTGAATTTTACTTTCAGTTCTTCGTTAGTTGTGAGTTCTAATAGCTCCTCTTCCAAATTTGATGAGCCTTCAGTATCTGTGTTTGCGAAAGGATCTATAACCCAACTTGGTATTTCCATGTTTAAAATATCTTGGAAACGCTCTGTAAAATCAACATGAAGAACTTCCAAGTGGTGGCAGTAAGTAAGTAAATCTTCCGGTTTTGCAGACACTGTTGATAATGTGGGAAAATGGTTGTACTCACCTCTACCAAGATTTCTTTTGAATATAAAAAGTTTTCCTGCAAAAGCAGCTATGACGTTTTTAGTTTTAATTAAATTTAAATCATCACCTTGCAATTGTAGATTAACTAGATTAAATACTTTAAACAGGTCCGTCAAATAAGCGATGTAATTTTTTGACGTGTTCAGGTTTTCGCACAATTGTTCGTTTTCTTCAAGAAATTCCAACACTGAGTCAAATAGATTGAAAAAACGATTCAGACAAACACCTTTAGAGAGCCAACGTACTTCTGTGTGCAGTAGCAAGCGATTGTAGTCTTCATCATTTTCATTGCAAAGCTTATGAAACAAACGGTCATTCAATGAATTGCTTCTAATGATATTGATCGCTTTAATAACGTTATTGAGGGACGCATGCAGACGTTCATTTAATTTTTTTGCAACCAAATGCTGACGGTGAATAATACAATGTACAGCGAGTACATTTGGCACTGCTTTTCTCAAATGTGCTATAAAACCCTTATGACGCCCGGTCATTGCTGGAGCACCCTCAGTAGCAGCAGACAAAATATTGCTAATAGGAATTTCTTTCTCTTGAAAAAATGCTTGCATGATATTAAATATAGAATGTCCCTTTGTATCAGATTCCAAATTCTTAGCAAATAATAACTCTTGATGAATTTTTTCTTCTTTTATAAATCGTACGTATGATAAGAGTAGAGCTTCGTTACTTGGTAGAGTTGATTCATCGAGTTGAATGGAAAATTTGCAAGTCTTTAGGTAATCGCATAATGATATTTCAACGTCATTTGCCATTTCATCTATTCTTCTTTGCACTAAATTATTACTGAGAGGAATTTTTTTAATGATATCAAATGGTGTCTTATGATGGAGAACAGTTTTTAATATCTCTTCGACTGCCGGCAAAATTAATTCCTCGCCAATGGTGTGTGGTTTTCCTGACTTTGCGATTAACAATGAAACGTTATGAGGCTCGTAGCCCATCATCGTGTCGTTTAGAAGACGATGCAAAAAGGTTTGATATAGTTGGCTGTTTTAAATATTGTTTTTCGAGTTCTTGATAATAGAATATATCTTTGTTCTTCTTATCAGGATGCATTTTATGTAAATGCTCTTGTAGCCTAGAAGGTTTCATAGCTTCATTTGAAAAAACTTTTCGGCAAATTAAACACATAGGTAATGATTTGTTTGTAGAAGATTCCGCAAATCCATATTTTAAATATTCAATACTGTATTGCCGGCATTTCTTTTTTAATTTAGAAGTAGATTCAGCCATTTTCATACAAAAATTAAATTCTCAATAGATTTATAGATAGTAATGTTTATAAAATGACACACCACTCACGATTATTTAATACGGCAGAGCTTATGATTCACGTCTATATATCGCGGCCAAGCACATACAACTAACTAACAAAAAATTCGTAGAGCTGTTGCTTTTATACGTTTCATTTCGTGCATGATTCAACTTGTCTGTGTGCGAACATGTCGAAACATGTTACTTTGTATGAACATCGCGCGTTCGCTTATCAACGTGCGAGGACAAGTCATAAACTTCTATTCTGAACTAAAAGAAATTATTATAATTATTAGTATTATTATTAATGCTAATTTAAAACTACTTATTAACCCTTATTAAATCATTTTTATTTCACCATTCCTCTTGACTGCTTATTATTTGCTTCTGAATCCGCTACCGCCACCCTATAAGGCTGCAGCGCCCACAGGGGGGCGGTATCGCCCCCGTTGGTAACCAATGCTTTAGATGGTCTCTTAATACTCGTTGAATATGCCTGTCCTCATATGACATGTCGTTTGCAATAGCAACACCACCATTTTTCAAATTCCTACTATATTTGAAAACTTCTTGCTTTTTCAGATTGGATATAAATTCAAGAACAATATGTGGTTTAACTTTATTTTTGTTGGTACCAATATAAATGTTATTTATATTATTTTTTTGTATGGTTATATGCCTAAGATATTATTCAAAAAATCCAGCGTGTTATTTAGTAAAATATTTTGGTTAACCTATAATCCAAAAATGATAGCGCTGTTACGCCTCGATTTTCTTTCTAGTAACAATACTTTGTTTTGTGGGTTTTCAACTTTTGATTCCACGGCATCTACTTTAGTACTCAACTGTTGCAGATTGGAATTTATTTCCGTCTGGTCTTTATTGACTTTTAGTAATAACTCGTTGTTTGTTAAATCATTTGGAGTTTTACTCATGATATTATAACTTTCACAACTTTATTCAATACTTGGCAAAATACAATACTACTTTTTAACAATTCAACTTATTAACACATCACACTATTTACTGACTGACTCTGTCACAACTGATCTCTATTTATATATAGAAAGAACTTTCCAGAAAGGACTAGAATATTCTATAACATACTAGTGCGTCAATATGGAACACAATAGAATAATCAGTTATAATATCACAAGAGCATAGACAATATTCGATTATTCACCGAGTCACGAGACGTTAAAGAGAAACAAACTCAAAGTACTGTCAAAACGTACTCTTTCAAATATTGTTCTCCTAATCGGATGCCTCTTATTAAAAAAGGTAACTCGCGTAGTCAAAGAAATTTGGCAATATATATTTTAAACTGCAGTGATGATGCTTTCAAAATATAAAATATAATGTAAAATGTATGTATAATGAAAATTAAATGTTCTCCATGTAGGTTGAGTTGTTTGGAAAACATGTGATGTAACACACATCCACAAATTGCGTTACCCCTGAATTCCGAACTCGATTTATTACCCGATCGCGCATTCTTCTTCTGTTTAGTGGAGTTGGACTGTTCTGACATCATGTCCACATCCACTTGAGGAAGATTTGTCGAATTAGCTTCGGTGAAACCTGGATCCATTTTAAAGATGTCTTTTAAAAGGCAAACAAACAGAAGCGCTTATGTACACCGCTTGGACTGTACTTTATATATTCCATTCATCAAAAAGTTTTCATTAAAATAATTAAAAATTAAATAAAGGGAATTGAGAGTATGATAGAGAATAAATTAATTAAAAATAGAATCAATAATATGGAGGAATTTGAAACAAAAATACAAGATGAAAATAGTGAGATATGGGACAACGATTTTAAAAAGGACATAGAGAAGAATAGAAAGAAATTTAGGAAACGAAGAGAAAATCAAACAGTAAGAGAAGAGTATAAAAAGAAGTTTAGGAAAAGAAAAGCAAATTGAATACCAAGACAAAATTATAGGAACGAAATTTAGAAGACAAAAAAGGAATTGCATGGTAAGGGAAAGATATCGAAACGAAGTATGGCTATCGGAAAGGACGATCAACGCTAGACGCGGTCAATCTGGTTGTCACAACAGCCAAAGATGCGATCGCGTGAACCACATGGAAGAGAGATACAAAGAAGTATTGCCTGGTAGCTACACTGGTTAAGAACGCCTTCTATTCTGCTCATTAGCACTACATTATGCAGGAGCTTGAAAGAAAAGCCGTACCAGGATACCTGCGTCGGATGGTAGCGAGCTACTTTACAGACCGGCTCCTGAAATACGACTCGAAGAACGGTCCAAGGGAATATAAAATAACTGGAGGAGTACCCCAGGACTCCGTTCTAGGCCCTCTTTTGTGGAATACCATGTACGATGGTCTGCTGCGGCTAGTCGTGCCAGATGTTAAACTCATGGCATATGCAGACGACGTGGCTGTAGTAATCGTCGCAAAGCATCTTGATGAGATAAATCTAGCGTTTGACATCACCTTCGAGAGAGTCAACCTATGGATGAATACGGTGAAACAGCAATTAGCACAGCACAAGACCGAGGCAGTGCTAATCACTAGCAGGAAGCGGGCGGAAACCAGCACTCGGGGAGTTGGAGAGCACGAAATCACAGCCGTCCATTCGATATTTGGGAGTGATGCTTGATGCCCGACTCAACTTCAAACCGCAGGTAAATCATGTAAGTGTCAAGGCACATGTGGTAAGAGCAAGCCTATTTCAATTGATGCCTAATGTTGGATGCCCAAAACAGAGAAGGGCACTGTTGTCATATGTAGTGACGTCAGTGCTGACCTACGGAATATCCGTTTGGGCCGACGCTCTTGGAGTCCAAGAATCTAGGGGACATTAACTAGTGCCTTCCACACAGGTCTGAAGAAGCGGTGTGCGTCATTGTCGGAATGATGTCCATTCGAGTGCTAGCCGAAGAACGACAAGCCCTCTATCAACGACGAAAAACATCTACGTTGAGTTCTGATGAACTCAGATCTGAAGAACGGCAGCAGGGCATACGTCGATGGCAAGCGCAATGGAATGCCGCAATGAAGGGTAGATGGACATATCGTCTTATACCACAGATCGATGCTTGGCTTAACAGAAACCATGGAGAGATCAACTACTACCTGACACAGATATGCTTTCAGGACATGTCTGCTTTCGGGCATATCTTCATCGCGTCAAGCGAGATAATTCTTCAGAGTGCCCGTCCTGTCCCAGAGTCACTGAAGACACGGAACACGTATTCTTTGATTGATTGTCGACGCTTCAGCTTGCCACGCGATGCTCTGGAGATTATCCTCAAACAGAAAATCCAACGAGAGACATTAGTAGAAGCAATGCTGTCATCAGAGACTGCTTGGAACTCGACCAGCACTTTCGCCACGGAAATCCTTAAGTATTTACGTTCCATAGAAAGGAAGAGAGCAAAAGAAAACCATGGCTAGAAGTTTAGAAGAAATTACTTCATTTTACTGAAGGAAAAGCAGCAGCTATATCCTCTCGCTGCGAAGTAATGCCTAACGGCGGTTTTCGCGGGGATACAGAGGCCGGAGAAAGAGGAGGTTTTCAAGGCCAAGCCACACCGAACATCCATCCATCCTTCGGATGGACGGGCTAGATGTTCAAAAAAGATCGCTCGCCAGCTTGGCAAATAGCGCAACGCAGACCGACATCCGTCCGTCCGCTGGACGTTTAAAACGTCCAATGGATGGATGTTTTAGAATCGCCGGGGGAGCGATTTTTCCTTCGCATCCGCATTGACATTTCTCCTGCGCATGAGCTCTGGGCCCAGTCACACGCGCTCCACTCGGTTTCAGACAAAACTACCCTAGTCCACATGGTTTCTCTGAAAACATATTCATGTAAGATACTCTTCTCGCATTGTTTTCATAAGTATACCAGTTTTGTTTATTTCATTTACGTTTAGTCTAGGTTTATATTTTTAAGTTTTGAGTGTACAAGTTTATTTTGGCTACAATGGAGCTGCTAATTGAAGAGGTGAGAAACCATACCCGCTGTGGGACACGAGATCTCCTGAGTATAGAGAACTCAATGTGAAGGAGAAAGCATGGGATGATCTAGCTGCTGCTTTGGGAAGAGACAGTAAGTTTGCAATAGAATATTCTTATTTAAATGAAAAATTATACCCTAGAATATATTAGCGAATTTCCTAAAGATTTAGAAGTAATCAACAAATTCTTCTTTTACATTCTTCGCCTCTTCAGATGCTCGCGTACCATAGTGCAGAAAAGGGTTCCAGCAAGTTTCGTAAGCCAGACGAATTTCTTCGGGAGTTCTAACATATGCCTTATCCCCTTTACAAATCAAATAATTGTGAAGGATTGTTGTGGCTTTGATAATTTTAACTGTGGTGGCATATTTACAGCAAAGAGGTCTGAAATAAACACGCCATCTTTGGGCAAGTTTGCCAAAAGCATTTTCTACACATCTTCTGCAGTGACAATGCCTGTATGGGTAAATTATCCCACAGGATATAGCCCAAAAAAGGAACGAGAAGAAGAAGACAATGCCTGTAGTTGTATACACGTTTTTCAATGTCAAATTCTTCTTCTCTGGGAAAAGAGCGTAATAAATAACGTTTCAGTGGAAATGCTTCGTCCCCAAGGATAACGTAAGTCTGAAATATCCTTCAAATTTTTCTTCGTCTAGTTCCAAATCGCTCATCAAATGATGAAACTTTCCGAACGTTTTCCTCCACTTGTTGATTGGGTGCACCCAATGAGAACGATTGTTATTTACACAATCATCATCGTCACTAGAGCTGCAGTCCATCAAGCCACGGGGTACTTTTTGACACATCACTTTCACACGTATTTCCCTCACAAAGAGCAACATAAATATACATTTAGTAACTCCAGAGATCAAAAGTCAGTAATTGATTATATAATAAGTAACAGGACAATCACACCATCACAAGTAATAGATGTAAGAGCACTTACCTCTGCAAACATCGGCACAGATCACAACCTGTTACTGTGTAAAATGATTATGGAAACACCCCACAGAGCCAAAAAACCTCCAGTATTCCTCGAAAAGTTTAATATCGAATCACTGACAGATGATAGCACGAGAAACCTGTATGAGAACCGATTAACAAATAAACTGGAAGGACTTAATACGCTGGAGTGTGATGTGGAGAGCTGTTGGAACAAAATCAAATCATGTATCGTAGAAGCAGCCGAAGAATCCATTGGTAAAAGAAAAGTCAACATAAATGGGACCAATAATAGCAAAAAACCCTGGTTCTGTCAAGAAGTTAAATAACTATCGCAGCTGAAAAAGAAATCCTACCTGATATACAGAAGCTCACCAACACCAGAGAAACACTCCGAATATACAGAAGTGAGAAACAGAATCAATGCCAGAATCAAAGCCATAAAACGGGATTACTGGGCAAAATTTACAAGCGATATGGATTACGACCTATATGGAGCACAGAAGAAAGTCTGGAAGATGCTTAAGAATAGGAAGAAGCCAATAAACGAGTTCGTGCAAACAAAAGGAGTCACCAAAGATGTATGGGAAAAATACTTTAGGGAACTTTACAACACCGAAGAGGCCATAAGGATCGAAAACTACGAGTCAAATCATCAAATATCACTGAACGAAGAAGAGGTAACAGCAAAAATAAAAAAATTGAAAAACAGAAAAGCTCTCGGAACAGACCTTATCCCAAACGAACTTCTAAAATATGCTGGACCCAAGCTAGGAAAACATCTGAAAATTATCTACAAAAAAATTTTAGAAACATCGGAAATACCTACGGAATGGCACAAAAGTATAACTATCCCTATATTCAAGAAAGGACAGAAGACACACCCAGACAACTACAGGGGCATAACGCTGCTGAACACAAGCATGAAACTCTTTACTAGCATTTTGAAAGAAAGACTCGAGGCACAAATAACAAACAGGGAAGAACAACAAGGTTTCAGACGAAACAGATCCACGACCGACGCCATATTCATTATCAAACAAATCAAAGAAAAATCAATAGAATTTAATACACCAGCGTATGTCTGTTTCATCGATTTGACCAAGGCATTTGATAGGGTTCGTCTCTCCGACATCATAAACATACTGATAGCGAAAGAAACGCCAGACACCATCGTAAGAGCAGTCCGCAGTCTCAATACAAACAACATGACCAAAGTAAAGGCAGGAGACACTTATACGGAAGAGATACCAACACCAGGAGGCATCAGACAAGGCGATAGCCTTAGCCCATTTCTGTTCAATCTCTTAATGGACAGAATTATAGAGGAAATATCATCACTAAATATGGGATACCGAATGGGACAGAATAAAAGAATTAACATGGTATGCTACGCCGACGATGCAGCTATTATTGCGGAAACGCAGGACGATCTACAGAGACAACTGCACAAATTCTACCAGGTCAGCCAAGCGATGAACATGACCATATCCATAGAAAAATCGAAAAGCATAACCTTTGCTAAAGAACCTGTAAGATGTAAGCTGGAAGTCCAGGGAAAAATCATCGAGCAAGTCTCACAATTCAAATATCTGGGTATGGATCTGCCGAGTTATCACGACCCAGTGAAGGACCTAGGAAGACAGATTAACAAAGCGACTGCCATATCGGGCTGCTTAAAGCAAACAATATGGGCAAACGAATACATGCGAAAGGATAGCAAGGTTAGGATCTATAAGACTTGTATCAGGCCAATCATGACATACGGAATAGAAACCAGAGAAGAAACCAACAAAACGAAAAGCATGCTTAGAGTAGCCGAAATGAAAACGCTCAGGACTATAGTGGGAAAAACAAGAAGGGACCGAGTTAGAAACAATGACATCAGGGAACAATGTGGAGTACAAGACATCGTAAGATGGGGGAGACAAAGAAGAAGACATTGGTACGCTCATGTGAGAAGAATGGAGGAGAGCAGACTGCCACGCATCGCACTTGAAGGGAAACCAACAGGGAAAAGAGCACCCGGTAGACCACCTAAGAGATGGAAGGACAGTTGGCAGTCCACCTCCCAGGAAATGATAAAGAGGAACCTTCAAAACTAACAGATCGCAAGATCTTAAATACGAATAAGAAGAAGACTTTCACACCAAGGCACATTAAAAGACATTATTTCTGCACTGCTACTAACACAAGTGAGCAAAATATTCGTTGATGAAGAGATTCATGAAAACATCTGTCCACTGGATGGATGCTTTCGGTGTGAATCGGAGCGCTCCGTGGACGTCCATCCATATCGGACGGATGGATGCCGGTGTGGCCCGGCCTTTAGTCGGTATTGACTCCGAGTTCGATACACCCAGGCCAAACAACAGGTCCTGATACGTAAAAGTATTTTCCTACCTCTATAAAAAAACATACAGACATTCGTTCATTTTTACTTCACCTTATGTATTGTAATGGAATGATTTTGACGTTTCGAGTGGATCTACACGTTTCATATGTTTCTAAAAACATATTCAAAAAATTCGGAGTTCAAAAAACATATTTAAAAAATGTCTGTCAACACGATAACTCAAAAACGCGACCGAGTTTTTTAATGAAATTTTATATGTAGGTTCAGAACGTAAAAACTGAGGTTAGGTTCGTAAATGTGCAAAATCTGATGTACAGTGTTACGGAAAATCCCATTTTCATAAATTTTCCACCCGAAATAATTTTTTTACAAACAACTGACACATTTATTCGTATCGAAAATCCCCATATTTTTTTGGGATTTTCAATCCATAGGGGGACCCTTCGGAATCGGAATTTAAAAAAAAAAGTTTAACTTTGATGTTTTATATCTCGGTTTGCATTATCGATGGGAAGTTGTTGTATTTTTTTATAATAGTATGAACACTCCTATTTCGATTTTCAGCAATTTTAGTCTTTCCATTGCATTGACGTAGTTAGTACACATTTTTTTAAGGTAATTTTTGACAAATATTTCTACTCCAGCTTTAATCCCGTATATCGTCTACAAATATAAAATAGAAGAATTCAAATATTGTAATTGAGATACGTCCTTCCTCTATTGAATGGCGTAAGAAATGAATCGATATATAACATAGTTTCGGAATAATAGTTTTTTATGGAAGCATTTTTCAAAAAATTTGCTGTTCTGACCGAAAAATTTTGGTTTAGAGTTAACGTATGGAAAAAATTATGCAGTATCATGTATTTTAATACGAGGAATCCATTTTTTGTTCAGTTTTATGGCACCGAGGAACCATGATAATCCAAAAACATATTAATTAACATAAAAGTTACTACATGTCTTAAAAAACTCATAAAAACGAAATACCTAACTAAATTTTTACTCTCTACTCATAATAAACACGTTTAACATTATTTCCTACAAATACTACGATGCAATCATCGTGGGCCACACTCTGACGATATTTGCATCTCTCTTTATATGGTAATTAAATAAGGACAAAACTACTGAATAGCTTACTCCAGACACATAAAGCAGGTACTGAAATTTTCAGCAATGTTGCCATTTTTAGTTACAACAAATACTGTTTAAAATTTATATGCCTAAATTAAATTCAAGTAGTTTTAATTATTTTTAAAAGAAGCGACTTAAATGCAAAAATTAGTATGATTTTTTTAAATGGCATAACTTTTTAATAAATTTTCAATTAAATTTCTAATCTCATTTTTCCTGCAACTAAAGAGAATTTGTAAATATGGCAAAGCAGTGGAAGTGTCCGCAAGTGAGCTTAGATTTTGACTCGAAGTTTGAAGCATAAAAAAGACAAAACAAACATATCTTTGACCTCTCCTTCCTAAAGACCTGCTGGTATTCTCCTATCGGTTTTTCTGTGTGTCTCTTTATCCTATTTCTTAACAGTAATGTTAGATTTTGTACGTCGATGCCAGAATACCTTGAATATATTCAATGTGGACCATTGTGTATTGGGTTTCAATAGATTGTGAATCATTGTGCTCCAAATGAAGCCAAAACTTAAAATCTGCATGTAATATCTTAATAGAATTCAATTCATTTTTTGGGATACTTTTTCAGGCTTAAATGAGATCTTAACCAAATCTATAAATATAGCAATAAGCTATTAAATGAAACACTAAGTAGAGAAATTAACAGTATTTAATGAAAAAATTAAATTATTTTCTCATATATACATTATATACAATAAAAAATGTAAACAATTCTAAAGCAGAATCATATGTAAAATAATTTAGATCCTGCCTTATCAATTGATCCAACAAATGTATGTTTGTTAAATTATAAATATTTGAATTTCAAAATTCCAAAAATGTTATTCAGTACCCCCTCATTGTGAACTTCCCGCTGTATCTTTCTTTAGATCCAGTTTTCCCGATTTGAATCTTCCTTGTAAATTAATAACAATAAGGTAGATTAAACATACTTCAATGTCACGTATCACATATTTGCTTGGTTTAAACAAATTGTTCATTACTGCTGGCAGATAGGTCAAGCATTCTCCAAGCTGCTCTGGGGTCAGGTTCTGTTCCTGATCTACAAAGTACCCACACATAATTAACTCTCATTACTTTGTCTGGATCGCCTTCAACTACGGTACCAGCTGCATCTCGAACTGCCATTACTTGTTGAGAAGTAAAGGAGATTATTAAAACTGGTCCCTGTTCCATTACTTTACCCATTACTAAATCTACATGATCAATATCAAGTATTTTTGATTCAATTTTATATCCCTTTTTATATGCTTCTTTAATAGGAACTGCAAAGAGATTGAAAGGACCTTCATGACACCAATCTTTTAAGATTTCTAGATCTCCTCTTGTCATGGCTTCAAGAATATTTGGAATTATATCAGTCTCACATTGTTTTAAAAACCTTTTTGTATCAAACGTTGGATCTATCTTGCAGATTTCTGTTAAAGTTTCAGATAGTTCAGTTTTTTGAAATAGTCCTCCCATGATATCACCAACTTTTTCTGTTAGCAACCTTGAAGCACGGATAACTGGATTTTCGCTTTCATCATATTTTAATTTCCAATCCATAACTTTGTGTACGTAAGGATTATTTTCTTTAAAATTCTGCCAAGATTCATAAAATTTAGAGTCTTTGTGAAGTTCTATTCCAGTAGCGTCAGTGTTAGGTTCATAATATTTTTGATGAACTATTGCACTAGTTTCAGTTCGTTTCCTCAACTTCTTGGGGCTGACATATACTCTACCTAAAATTAATTGATCAAAAAATTATTTATATAATAAATTTAATCAAGTTACTCATCAACTATAGATATTATTTTATATTTTTATGTGTAGTCTGATGGGTAATAACTATTTAATAACATTTTAATAAATTATTGCCTTGATATAAAAATTAGTAATTTTTTAGTTCAACTAAACAGGTCTGACAAAAATACTGAGGTTCTATTTATATTTGTCCTACTATACTCTGCTTTTAAATTAGGAGGACTGATTTGAATTTAAGTTGGCAATTCTGTAGATTCTTAATTGGTCAGATCACAGCCGGCTTTACTCAACACTTTTGTGTCCAATTTGTTATTTGTTGCATTCATGGTTACTTGTTATTATTTTATTAAAATATAATAATAGTTCTTGTCAGGACTAATTTGAAAATGGACTCAGATATTATTCCAAGTACTAGCAGACTTCAGTTATCCAAAATAGCACTTTTGTCTTAAATTAACGTGTACCAATTTTCTTTTTTGGAGTTGCTAAATTGACTGTGTGTCTTACTATCAAAGAATATAGAAACACTGGAGCAATTGTCTCTTCCAACCATCGTGGCCAGGAATAGTTAAAACCTTCTATGAAACAAATAAAAATATAATTCAACATATCGTTCAGTTCAGTTCAATTTTGACTGAAATATAGAAATGGCCGTACTTACCACAAATAATCATTTCTTTCTATAATAGTGACAGTGACGCAGATTCTGAGTAAATAATGATTTATATTCTATATAAATTTATTTAGTGTTTCTAGAGTTAATAAATAATAGACAATGTAATTCATAGTTCTGATACATTATTGTAATACGTTTATTTGTTACAAATAGAGTTTAATAAAAAATTATGCAAAATTAGTTCAATGACTAAACTATTTTTATACCAAATCTGATTTCTAAGTACTGAAATTACTGTTTTCAGTGTGAGGATTTTTCATATCATTTGGAAATTTCCTGTTTGATATAGGTACCTGATTTTTCTATAAAATATTCCAAATAAGAAATCTATGGAAAAAGTGAAGATAAATAGATTATTCTGCTAAAGTGTGTCACATCCGGGTCCACATCAGTAGATATGTACGTAGTTCGTCGGGGTATTTATTGATGTGGATGGGGTTAAGTACCAACCCGGCGCGTCTCCAGGTGGCGGATAGGAGAAGGGCCTCTGAGATGATTTTATATGAGGTCTGCGGGGAAATACCTGGGGCTCGTTGTGTCTAAAAACTCAACTGGCAGCCCTCGAATAACCTGCCGCGGACCAACTTTACCTGTCCCAGCTGTAGTATCGTGGCTAAGGGATTGCACACAGGGTTACGATGCCGGGTGAAATTTCGAGCTTACCTCGAAATCACCTATGATACCAATGTCTCCTGGCTGTATGTGGTCAAGTCTCGCGGGCCAGTGGGATGGGGGGCGTCTTGCCCGGACCAAGAGGAGACAACCTCATTAAAAACCTAAAGTCAAGGTGGGAAACCAGGCCGAACAATGAGTGGCTATATAGAAGAATAGTCCTTACTGGTTTCGACCTTGGGGCACCGGGGGAACTCCATTGTATTGAACCCCTTACCTCTGCATGTGTGGCTCTGCAACGGTGGACCGTAATGACCCTAGCTTCTCGTGGGATCACTCATGGAAAGAAAAAGTAAGACTTTCACCGGAAAAGTAGTGGAGAAAACCTCCACCTCTTCATCCGGGCACCTCATAGAGGGATAAAAGGCTAAACGGCACAAAGGTCGTATGCCATTCGACCTCCCAAAACCGGGAGAACCGGGCGGCATAGACGACCCACTGAGAAAAGGCCTCAGTGGAGCAGGGGTGCGGAAATACCTACGACTCCTCAATCAGGGGATATCCCCTGAAGAGGCCAGGAAGCAGGTAATTTAGCGCCCAACCCCCCCGAAGGAATCACCAACGGGGAAGACAAAGCTTAAAAGAGGCCCGGAGCATATTACTCTTCCGCTGCGGCCTCTAAGCAAGAAATCAAAAACAGCTGCAACGGTAACCGGGCAAGCCACTGATTACGCAGCAGCTGTCAAAACAGAGAAATCTTTTAGGGTGGGAATAATGCCCAAGGATTATCCTGGGGTCATCCTGGAAGCGGAGCAGCTCTCCACACTGGAAGACACTCTGGTGGAAGAGCTGTGCCAGAGCAAAGAGAAGGGAATCCACTTCTCAGGTATCCATTTCCGTTGTGGAATGATACTGTTGGACTGTGGGTTACAAGAATCGACAGACTGGCTTATGAGGTCAGCGCCGAAATTAAACTCTTGGGAAGGACCCGAATTGGTGGCTCGAAGTGGAGACGACATCCCAAAGCCGGTCACCATAACGGCGTTCTTCCCAAGAAGCCAAGACATGAAACTGGAGAAGATCCTCCAACTTGTCGAGATTCAGAACTCCAACCTCAGTACTGAGACTTGGATGTTCCTAAACTCTAAAAAAGAGGGACAGGGAACTATCCTCACGATTAGGATCGATCACCAATCTGGGGAGGCTCTGAAGGCAGGAGGTTACGCGCTAAACTTACGTTTTGGGCGTATCCCTGTCTCAAGGCTGGGAAAAAAGAATCCCGCGGAGGATCCAAAGGACATGGAGATACCCTCCACATCCGGAACCTCTGGAAAGGGGGAACAAGGCGAAAGCTTGACCTTGGGTCAGCCCGAGATCTCCGGCTCTGCTGGGATGACTGGGAATGCGGAGACTGCCTATGCATCCCGGGAAGCCGGGCAGAGCAGCCTGGGGGTCGAGAGTCTGACTCGAGATCAAGAAACCTGCTCGATTACCGAGGGAGATACTGCCATAGTGGTCGAGGAGGGTCAGGGAGAGAGAAAGGAGGGGGATGAATAGAGACTGAGTAACTCGGCCTCTCTCATCCATAATAATTCACGTTCACGAATGTAGCTCAGATTAGCCCGCATCACGCGAAGGAAGCTTCAGCCGTGATTGCAAGGTTGTTCGCTAGACTACAACTGGATATTGTACTGATCCAAGAACCATGGATCAGCAAAGAAGGCCAAATCAAAGGTTTGGCATGTAAGGATTCTAAATTGATTTATGATCAAAGGCAAGTATCTCCGCGTGCCTGTGTAATCATAAGAAATAACATAAAATATATTTGTGTTTCAGAATACGTGTCACGGGACCTTGTTCCAATCATGGTTCACCTCAACATTGGGGGTATCGACCGAGACATCGTCATTGCATCTGCCTACTTCGCTGGAGACGGGCCGATGATACCGCCAGTAGAGGTACAAGAGCTAGTGAGACACTGTGATAGCAGACGACTGCCAATTATAATTGGTTGTGATGCCAACGCACACAATACCGTGTGGGGAAGCACCAATAACAACGCAAAAGGTGAGTGTTTATTAGAATATCTCTTATCAAATAACCTTGAGACCTTAAACGTGGGGACAACCCCCACTTTTGTCACGAGAGCAAGAGAAGAGATCCTGGATGTAACAATTGTTAATGTTGCTAGGAAAAATGTAAAAGATTGGAGGGTGATGAGCGAACCATCACTTTCCGACCATAGGATCATCGAATTTAGGATAGAGGGACATACCACCTCGATTCCTACAATCCGAAATCCTAGAAATGCTAATTCGTCTCTTTACAAGACCAATCTGAAGGACAATTTGGAACACGTCGAAGTGAATGGGGTAAATCACCCGCACTACGACCTGGAACAAAGAGGCAATAATGGAAGCTTTTCATTCCAGTTGCCCACTCTCAAAAGCTCGTTCAGAAAAGGATGCTCCTTGGTGGAATGAGAATCTGTCAAAACTCAGAAAAGAGATCCGTCGGCTCTTTAATCGAACCAAACGTGACGGCAATTGGCAGAGGTACACTGAGAAGCTTACTCAGTACAATAAAGAGATTAGGAAGACCAAAAGGCTTAATTTTCAAGCCTTTTGCGAAAAGATCACTTCCACTCACACAGCGGCCAGACTACAAAAGGTCATGGCAAATGGGGGAACTAACACCACAATGTCGCTGAAAAAGCCAGACGGATCATACACGGAAGGTGAAGAGGAACGATCGATTCTTCTTCTTAAAACCCACTTCCCAGGTAGTGAACCAGCAACAAGCACCGAAATAGCAATGAACTACACGAAAAAATCCCGCAAGGAAGATTGGGACATTGCTAAGAAAATATTTACCAGACAACGGTTGGAATGGGCAATACGTACCTTTCAACCATATAAATCACCAGGAGTGGATGGAATATTTCCAGCACTCCTAAAGCAAGGGATAGAGGAGATTCTTCCTTCACCTGCTGAAGATTACAAGAAGCGGCCTGGCAGTGGGTCTAATACCTAGAAAATGGAGAAGGGCAAGGGTAACCTTCATACCAAAAATAGGGAAAAAAGATGGGACTGATCCCCGGTCTTTCAGACCCATCTGTCTAACATCGTTTCTACTCAAATCGATGGAGTAAGAACAGAGAATCTGGAGAATATACCACTTCATAAATGTCAGCATGCCTACAGAGCGGGTCGATCAACTGAGACGGCTATGTATGAACCTAGCAAGAAACTACCAGGAATGTGACATATCGATCCATTCTGATAGTCAAGCAGCTATCAAAGCATTGAGCTCTCATGTCATTGACACAAAGTTGGCATGGGAGTGCCGAAGAAAACTTGATAAATTAGGCAAGAAGAACAGGGTCTCTTTAGTCGGGGTTCCTGGCCACTCGGGAATTACGGGAAATGAAGGGGCCAATACACTTGCCAGGAAAGGAGCACAAATGCACTTTATTGGCTCGGAGCCTTTCTGTGGTGTAGCAAATGATCCTACGCTCCTACAAGAAAGAGTTTCGGAAGAAAGAGGAAACCGAAAGAGAAGCACTCTGGCGGTGCCTTCCCGGGTTGGAACATTTCAAAAAGTTCCTGGGGAACTTTGACACTGCTAGGTCCAAAAAATATTTGGACATCAGTAAAGATAAGCTACATCTCCTCACGGGCTTTCTTACAGGACTCTGCCGCCTTAGGAAGCACTTAATGAGAATAGGTCTAGCAGAGATTGACGAGTGTAGATTCTGTGGGGAGGGGGATGAAACTCCGGATCACCTAGTTCAGGAATGCCCCGCCACTGCAAGCCAACGCAAGAAATGCTTCGGACAAGAAACTTGTAAAAGTGAGGACCTAACATCATTGAAGCCGTCCCAAATACTAGAGTTCATTAGAACCTTGGAACTGGAAGGCCAGCTGTAGTAGTAGCGAGAACGGCTCTGATAGGGGGGGCACAATAAACCTTTGGTTTCAGTGCACTGTAGCCCCGTTAAAATCTAAAGTGTGTCACATACAGATACTTTTGATGATTCATTTCCAGTACAAAAAATATTTGTTGTATTTTTAAATCAAAACAAGCTCTTGCACTTACAATGGAACAACGTCTGATATCTACTTCATACTTAAAGGCGTTAATTTAAAACAATTTTTTTATTACAATAAACTTCATTTCTCATATAGCTTAATTTTCATTTCTCAGATCTCTCAATAATGTTATCTTCGTCTAATGTGGCTTCTTCAATTTCAATTATCTACATTTGATCAGTAACGTCTCAGATCTTACCATTTTTTTTAAATAATGTTCCATCAATAAATACAAAACTTGAATGTGTCAGCAAATTTGACAACTGCTATTAACTTTCTTACAAAAGTAGTCCCGAACTTTGGAATTATTTATAGATTTAATTTTACAATTAGTTATATTGTTTTTTTCGTTTTTAATAATATGCATACGCTCGGTACCACGAGTCTTAGCCTAATTATTATTTAGTTTGTGGTTAATTATTTACAGACTGTATAATTTTAGTATTAATAGTTTATGTCACAGCTCCCAATCAAGTAACTTTT
Source organism: Galeruca laticollis (assembly GCA_963921935.1). Classification (NCBI taxonomy): domain Eukaryota; kingdom Metazoa; phylum Arthropoda; class Insecta; order Coleoptera; family Chrysomelidae; genus Galeruca; species Galeruca laticollis. Next base: position 198,011,569 of record OY998178.1, read on the forward strand.
TTAGTGGTTTCTTAAAATGGCCCTCCTAGTTAAATAACAGGGTATAGTTGTATTTGACATTATAATTATATAAGCATGTAAGGGTCTGCTAAGGCTTGATGATATTGTAAATACACCATTTTGTTTGCATTGTTCTACATTTACTATCATCATTATCTGCTAAAACAGTATTCAAAAATTAAAAATAACTGAAAGTCACAAGGTGCAGGTTTGTATGCATCTTCAAACATTTAAAATATTTCTCATGGATGTTACATGTTACTATTTATTTCCAGGATTTAATTATTTATTTTCTCAGCAAAGGTTTAAAAATAAATTACCTAGATTGTTGTGGCTTATACAGGAGTTCATACCAAAAACAACTTGGGAGATGATAGAAAGACTAAAAATAATTATGGTATTTCACATAAAATACACCCTTCGTTAACGGACTATAGGGCTCTAAAGTTGGGAATTAAAAATGGGTTTTCATTTAAAATTATTATACTGAGTCTGGTGAGCTGAAAATTAATAGGGTATATCTGCGAAATGTTCTGAATAATATTCAGTCATAACATTGGTGACTTGTTGAACTCCGGAGGCTGTTCCGTGCTATCAAACTGAAATTTATCCAAAAATGACAAAAATATCGCACTTAAAGTAGCATAGCACCCGTTGTACTGGCTCTGGTGAGCTGAAAATCAATAGGGTTCATCTGTGGCATGTCCTTAACAATATTCAATCATAAAATTGGTGACTTGTTGCACTACGGAGGCTGTATCGTACTAACAAGACATGTAACGAAAAGTGGCCGACGACAACGACATACACTCAGGATTTTTTTTCTAAAAACCGTTTTTTCGTGTTGTTGTTGATGGAAAACGTAAAAATAACCCAAAAAAAATTTTCAAAATTCCAACTTTTTTTGGGGTAAACCAATACACTTTTCTCGCATATTAAATAGGTTGGGCGGAAAAGTAACACCGGAATTAAGAGTGAACTAAAGTTACACAGACAATGGAAGTAATTGAAAGGGAAAGAAGAAAAAAACAAGATAATATTGAGTGGGTTATCAATACAATTCTAAAGCAGGAGATGGAAAATTTATTACTTTTTTAAATGATAAGATAAGAATTTATTGGTCTTTATATTACAAGATTACATTATCCCAGTAGTGTATTTATTTTTATTTCTGTGTACATATAAAACAGCTTTAAGTATATATAAACATGGCACCATAAGAATCTCTAAATCAATGAAGAATGAAACTAACTGTTTCTAAATAATTCCACAATATATTGAAAAAATGGTAAATATCTTAAAAAATTGACAATAAAAATGAAAGAATTTTGCAAAAGGAATGATGTGTTAATAGATAATACCAAAAGGGAACAAAGACTACATTTGTGGCGGAGAAGAGGAATGTAAAGAGCATAATAGACTATATAGTATATACACAAAACCTGACAGAAAATAGAAACAAGAAAAGAAGAGGAAATAGGATCAAACCATAGATTGGTAATTGCAGAATGTAAGTTGAAAACAATAAAGAAGGAAGAAGAAAAACAATACAGTAAGATAGCAACTTTTAAACTAAGAAACAGAGAAATGAGAAAAAATATGACGACAAAACAAATTAGGAATTCTCAAAACTAAAGGACGGAAGAAAATAATGGACACTAGAAAAGAAATGGGACAACATTAAAGAAGGACTAAGTAAGATGGAAGAAAAAGTATGTGGCAAAACAACATACAATAATCACCTCAAAAGAAGAGATTGGTGGAACAATGAAGTACAACAAATGATAAAAGAAATGAAAATAGCATATAAAAAATACATACAAAGTAAAACACAAGAAGATAAAGAAGTGTATCACAGGAAAATAAATAAAGCAAAAGAAAGAATCGAAAAAGCGAAATCAGAAAGTTGGAAAAATTTTGAGGAAGAAATAAAACCCAAAAAATAGATAACAGAAGATTTTGGGCAAGAAAAAGGAAAATAAAAGGAACGAAAAGACGAAGAATGTATACAATAAAAGATAAACAAAACCAGATGAAGACAGGAATATGAGATGTTCTAGAAACATGGGAACATTATTACACAAACAAGTATGATAGTACTACACCAAAATGTAACATAGAAAGAAAAAAACATAGGAAACAAAAGAAATAATGAAAGAGGAAGTTGAAACGCAATAAATAGAATAAAAATGGGAAAATCTTGCAAGGTGGATGAAATAAAATCAGAAGTGATAAAATGGATGGGTAAAGAAGGTAAGAAATGGCTGTGGGAAATATGTAAAGAAGCGTGGAAAACATAGAAGATTCCAACAGACGAATATGTTTAACTCAAACTTCATTTAAAGTGTATACCAGAGTACAGAAACAAGACAAAGAATATGTGGAACATCGGTTGAGCAAGCAGCTTTTCGACTGGACAGACAAACAAGCGTTAATATACATGTGCTCAGAAGACTGATAGAAAGGAAAATCTAGGAAGGAGAAGAATTATATCTAACATACATAGACCTGAGGGTCGTTTTTGACACTATAGATATAGAGGAAATATGGAAATGCTTAGAAAAAATGAAAATACAAACAACACTGGTGAAAGTAATAAAAAGCACATGCCAAACTGTAAGATGCCAGATACAGATAAGAGGAAGATCAGAAAAAGTTCTAATCAAAAAAGGCATAAAACACGGGGACAGTGTAAGCCCGTTATTGTTTATTTTGGTCATGAGTAAGGTAATTAAAAGAGTCAAAGAAGATGAAGAAAGACAACTAGATACAATTATAGGATAAAAACATTTAGAACCAGTTAGACTCAGTAATTTGTTATATGTAGATGATATAGTATTGATAGCAAATTCAAGAAATACAATGCAGAAATTAGTAAATATATGAAATATAGGGGTTGAAAGAATGAAAATGGAAATAAACACAAACAAGACGAAATATATGATAATAAACGAAATAAATAAAGAAGACCCAAAAAGTAAAGAAATAAAAAAATACAAAGAAAACATTCTAGAAAGAGTATCTGCATCATCACAGAAGACGGGAAAATATATGCAGAATTAACAAATAGAGCCAATAAATCACCAAGATTATACTATACAATAAAGAAAACGATCCTAATTACAAACAGATGGATATTGAAATGAAGAAAAGAATGCATAATGTAATAACTATTTGTACAATAACATATGCAACAGAGAATTGGGTAATTCAAAAAAAATAGAAGCAATTGAAATGAAACAGTTAAATTGGTATGGACATATAATGAGAATGAGCTAGCAAAGAATAGCTAGGAAAATAATGGAGGTAGGTATACCAAGGAAAAAGCAAGAAGACAATGGATTAACCAGATAGAGGAAATAGGATGAAATAAAGGGAGAACTTTCTGGAAGATATGAAAATACTTGCTAATGACAGAAAGTCATGGATAAGTCAAGAAGAAGAAAATAAGAAGGTTTCCCAGTCAGTTTACTGTTTGTTGTGAAACCATTTTCTTGTGGAATAAATCAGTAAAACAAAACAATTGCATACCTATCTTCTAAACATGTTGCAGTTAACAATGCTGCCATCTTCTAATCACTCACTATCTTTATCTTTCATAAGACAATGTGTCAACAGAAATATCTGACATAAATTTTTCACATTTTGTCATTGATGTGTAAAACACATCTGGCTTGATATAAAATACAATTGCTTACTATATGTGACTAGTCACATCAGTACAAAATATGTGTATTTGCTGACTTGCTAATATCAACTTGGACAAAGTTCTACTTTGTGGGCCTGCTCAATGTTCTTTTAAATTCATCCCTTATTTTAAGCCTGAATATGTTTTGGAACCATTTAAATATCAAAAATTGAAAAAAAATAACATATTATCCAGTACCACAATTGTAGAGAGTGACTAATATTTTCAACATAGACCTTTGTGGGTCTGAGGGGAAAATAAATCCATGAGTCATAGGCATGAGGTTATTATTAAAAATAATCTTCAGCATTTTAGAATGAATTGGTTGTCAGAAAAATTATTTTCTTATTTAAAAGATGTAATAAACAGTCTTGTAAACAGTTCAACATAACTGAATACTTATTTCCATGAAATGTAAAAAATATAAACAGATATAATTAACATTAAGATTAGCTTTATTCTAATCTGAGTCATTTATGACATCTTCAGATTCATCAGTAGTATCTTCTCTTACATGCACAAATATGGGTTCTATGGTAATTTCAATTAGGTCATGATTCCAGATATTCCGCTCTTCTTTCACTATACAGCGTTGGGAACATTACGAGGGAACATAGGTTTTACCTTCAATGTGTTAGAAAGAGACAAAATACATATAAATTCAGTGCATCATTCTTTTTCGCTAACAGGATATCATAAAGTGGAAAACGTGCAATAAAAGAAGTTAAAAATACAGATGTGTAATGTGAACAGTTTAGTTTATTATTTGAGAAATAATAAGATTGTATGTACTATACTGATAGCTTAATGCAATGAACAATAAAAAAATCAACACTACTTTCGTTTATCCCTTCATGGTTAATTTACAAAGAAATAATTCAGTAGTAATAAAATTCACTATATTAGTTCGGTTAGTATTGGAATAAATAACCTAAATAACCGTAACATGCGAAATAAAATTTGTAATAATAATAATATGTGTTTCCAAATATCTCAATTCTCATTTTTCGCTAACAGGATCTCATAAGTGGAAAACCCACAACGCCGGCCTCTTACTATTTGTAGCTTCTGACAGTATTGCCAATTTTCATTGTATATTTATATTAATTGTAAAATGCATTGTTATAAGTTATAAGAAGATTTTAATTATGATAATTCAAGAGGTTGTAACAGATCAAGATATAATTAATTCCATCTATTCGTTAAATATTTTATTGTAATGCTGGAAATTGTTCTAGTTTTCAGTTTGAAAGCGGTTAAAACCTTTACTTTTTTTCAGATTTGGCAACGTGAAATTGGTCTCGAAACATCTGCTGTGTTTCGAATGTTAGTAAAAAAAATTGGCATCTTTATCGTTTGTTATCGTTTGTATGCAAATGAGAACGAATTCTCTGTGTAAACACACACACACAGTGTAAATTAAAAAAAAAACGAAAATAAAACTAAAATCGAATTCTAATGCCTACAATTTTTAAATAAAAGTAATATTATGATATGTAATAAATTAAAAAATAAAACTTAATTCTTCAATGAGCTTAAATCAAATGTTCGAATAAATCCCCGTTTTGCGCTAAGCAGTAGCCGAGACGGTTATAAAATTCTTGACGAACACGTATGAGCATTTCAGGTGTTATTTGCATACAAATTTGTAAAATTTGTTCCCTTAGTTCATTTAGAGAAGAGGCTCTGTTTTCTTGAAACCCATAAATTCTCGATTTTATATAACGCCAGAAAAAAAATCGTTGGGAGCCAGATCTGGAGATCTCGCAGGCCATCTTATGTTACCATTCGTGGAGATTATCCGATTGGGAAATTGTGTATTTAGAAAGTTTATTGCTAGTCGATAATTATGTGATGCCCAACCGTCATGTTGGTACCAGATATCATTGAAGTTGACACCTAATTGTATCAGGGCAGGAGTAATTTGATTTTCCAGCATGTCCAAATATTTCTGTCCGGTTAAATTGCCGTCAATAAAAAATGGTCCAATTAAATGGTCACCTAATATTCCAGCCCAAACATTTAACTTTTGGGGATATTGAGTCCTATTATTATAATGTTTGTGTAAATTTGTCCTTGACCAATATCGAATAACGGATGAATTATGTGCACCGTGTATGGGAAAAGTCGATTCATCTGTGAACAAAATATTTTTCGAAAAGTTTGCGTCCAATTGTATTCTTTCCATAATTATTTCACAAAATTCCATTCTACGAAATTGATCGTCTGGAAAAATTTCATGGCTCTTTTTCAGTTTGAAACTGCGATAACCATTTTTTTTAATACAGTCCGAATCGTTTTCGGATCAACATCAAAATCCTTTGATATATGAGTGGACGATTGTAGGGGATTATTTTCCACACTGGCACAAATTAAAATATCTCTTTCTTCTTATTCGGGTTTTGTTTGACGTTTTTGTGTATGCGGTCCATGTTTAGTAGGATTGACACATCCATGCTCTTCAAAATTTTTTATAACCGTTCTCACTTGTTTTTTGCTAATTGGTTGGGCATTTTCGAATGCCACAATAAACAAATTTTCTGCTATTTCTCGATATGAATGACCCTGGTAGTACCATTTTACAATTTGCACTTTATGGTGTACGTGCATACTCATCTTAATAAGATTTGCAAAAGATTGTTACTCATTCGCAAACAAACATTTAGTGAAGTACCCAGATTGTACAGTTGAACATCTTCAAGAGGCGCACGCGCGATTCGTATTCGTCTGGTGTAATAATCTACGCTGGCTTTTAATTCTCTGTCTCATGATTGTCCTTCTCCAACACACTGGTAACTCCATGTGACCATGATAATTTCTTTTTGGACGTGAGAGGATATCGTTTTACATTGAAATTAAATGTGACTGATTTCTCTCACAAATAAAAAGGAATTTTTGAAAGGCACTCTACAATCTAACGCGTGGATTGAAAATGAAGAAAGGGGACAAATAAAAGTAGAATTTGAGCTGTAAGCGAAATCGTTTTATCAGGAGCGTAGGAAACAGAGGCGGTTTACATTGAGATCTTTAAAACTATTCCTTATGATGTTAATGAAAATTATTATGCTTACATTCATTAATTGTACCCTCAATATCGACGAATGTAATTTTTTTAGCTATTTTCCAGTGATTTTTTAGTGGTACTTATTTCAAATACCTATTAGGTAGATTTTAATTTATTGTTCAAATCATATTAGCGTGTACTACCCGAACTGATATAGTGAATTAGTTTCTTACCACTGAATTATTTCTTTGTAAATTCATCATGAAGGTTTTTAAATGAAACTCACGGTCTCTAGTTAATTCCACAATATAATAAAAGTTATTGAAAATTCTAAAAAATTGACAATTGTTTCGATAAATCAATTGTATGTCAGGCACCGCCTTCGGAAAGACTACCGCCGAGTGAGTTGTAGGGTCACGGATGATCCTAACCAATGGAAATTAACAAGAATAACATTGTCGACGATTGAAGCAGCATTGCCAAATCGAAATCATTATCTGATGGAAGATTATTTTAAGGTGACAGAAAATAATTTTTACAATAATAAAAAAGTTATTTGCAATTTTAAAACTTGTCTAACTATACTCGATTCTCTAATTTATTCATTTAATACTTTTTCGAAAACTAGAACAATTTCCAGCATTACAATAAAATATTTAACGAATAGATGGAATTAATTATATCTTGATCTGTTACAACCTCTTGAATTATCATAATTAAAATATTCTTATAACTTGTTCTCGTGTTAGAACAATGCATTTTACAATTAATATAAATATACAATGAAAATTGGCAATACTGTCAGAAGCTACAAATAGTAAGAGGCCGGCATTGTGGGTTTTCCACTTATGAGATCCTGTTAGCGAAAAATGAGAAATGAGAATTGAGATATTTGGAAACACATATTATTATTAATACAAATTTTATTTCGCATGTTACGGTTATTTAGGTTATTTATTCCAATACTAACCGAACTAATATAGTGAATTTTATTACTACTGAATTATTTCTTTGTAAATTAATCATGAAGGGATAAACGAAAGTAGTGTTGATTTTTTATTGTTCATTGCATTAAGCTATCAGTATAGTACATACAATCTTATTATTTCTCAAATAATAAACTAAACTGTTCACATTACACATCTGTATTTTTAACTTCTTGTATTGCACGTTTCCACTTTATGATATCCTGTTAGCGAAAAAGAATGATGCACTGAATTTATATGTATTTTGTCTCTTTCTAACACATTGAAGGTAAAACCTATGTTCCCTCGTAACGTTCCCAACACTGTATGTTCAATACATTTTATGCACGACTGTGAGGTTACATTGCTGATGGCACTATTAAGCAGATTTTTTACATCATTTAATTTGAAAGTAACATTGTTCATTGCTACTTCATTTTTTAGTTGAACCATTTTAAGTTCTATTGAGTTTAACTTACAATGGTAGGGAGGCAATCAAACTACAATTACACCTCGTTCTCGTGCCATTTCATCTACTACATATTTGATATATTTATCTTTATGACACCATGCTAAGTTCAGTAACTCAATTTTCAAAATTGGCTCTTTGAATTTAATATTTTTCTTAGTAAGCCAATCTGCAATCTGGGCTTTTCTCCATTTGATGGTTGGTAACTGTTCTACACCCTGCCTGTGGTATGGAGCATTATCCTTAACAATAACAGATCCTGGATTGACTTTTAAAAGAATATCTGAAAACAATTTTTCATAGTGTATAATAATCTCCAGTCTTTTTAGAAGCAAATGCGTTTAAACCTCCTGCAATAAACCCAGAGTCGGTACCGATATGGCTAATAATAAAGTGTTTTTCCTTTCCAGATGGGACTTTTAAACCTGTCAATAAACCTGCGGATAAAAGATTGATGCTTGTTTTTTATATTTACATCCTACCAATTTTTTATCACATTTTGTCCTTCATTTAACCAAGTTCCATCTGTATAATATTATATAATTGTATATTTTCTATGATCTCTTACTTTCTTCAAAAAGGGTACTATTCCTCTTTCTTATTAAATATCTGAAGTTCATTTCATGCAAACATAACAAAACAAATCTTGATATTTTCGGGAGATTTTCATTAGATTGAAGAGAAGAAGCAATTTTCTTTGCAGTTGTTAATATTTTTTAATATAAAATTCATATACTGCACGACAAATGACCTTTATGGTTATATCTTCCAATTTTATTTGTTTTTTCCTCTAGTATCAGCCTTACAAGTATTAATATTGTTTGTTTCATCCCTTGTTTTAATTATTCTGTACACGTTAACGTCAGAAACTTTTGTCAAAATACTACAGGGCCTTTCGGAAACTATGATCGGGTTAACCCGATCATGATCTGAATGTTCAGAATCACGTTCACTTACGTTCCGAAACTGAACGAACTGAGCGAATCATAATCATATGTTTGGATCCTTTCTACCCCAGTATACCGGTGGGTAAAGGCGATCAGCTGACGGATTGTTTCGTTTGTTTTTGTTTTCTTTGACCTAAAAAAGGTATTAATTCTTTAAGCCGCGTAGTTGGCAGGTTGCTGGGCCTTCAGATTTTTCCTTTTTGGCTTTTCAATATAAATAATAGGTATCTTATTGGCATTAAAATTTTGTTTTTGTTCTCAACGTCTTAAAAAGTTATTAATTCTTTAAGCCGTTTTGGTAATTTTTGCTTGTAGGTATTAAAATTGTGTAAATAATGAGTGAAAAACAAATTATAGCTTAACAAAAAGCATGAAGACAACTACATGAAAAACAGAAAAATCAACACAAGAAACTAAAGTAATAAAGATAAAATGTTTTTGTAGGTCAAGTTTTAAGTTTGACATTTCCACAGAAAACAGAAACTGATTAAAATCTCGATCTGGGTTATAATCTGCAATCAGCTGATAGGTGATCTATTTGATTCAAGATTAATTTCAGAAAAGCCCAAATATAATGTAACTACATCCCTAACATACATATTTTGCCTTCCACTAATATTACAAGAACAATTCCTGTCTCTGCCTATGAGAGTGCCTATGAAACTGCTTTGGCGATAAAATCCAACAGCGTTGTTGCCAATCATTTCACTTTAATTTGCTACAGCAGTGATGATCTTGAGCATTATCTAGAGATATTAATTTTTTATTATATTCATTGGAGTAAACTTAACTTTTTTCCCACAACATTTTTTAGGATTAATAGGCATACATCGATGATATTCTGATTATCCTGATATTTTTTCTCTATGAAATATTGTTTTATCAATTGGATCTTTAATTTCCTTAGAGTAATTTTTTTACTATTTATTTTTTGAGAGGCCTTTTCAATTCAACGAAAAAGAATTTCAATATACGAGGCATGTTTTTTAAGCAAGTACCGTTTTGCGATTCCGCTGCCGCAGCGCTACGTTCGGCGTTCCGCGCTGGTTACCTACATCTCTTGTCTATGCACTGACACTATTACAGTCTGATTCTTCATTATATACGTTGTTTACTGAGTGTTTAAGATGCCTCCGACAATCGTGAGTCCCGCCGATTGTGAAGTACGATTTCTTAGTGCTAAAGGCGTGAAACCAATCGATATTCATCGTGAGATCTGTGAAGTTTACGGACAAAACATTATGAGTGATGGAATGGTAAGGAATTGGGTGAGATCATTTAAAGATGACCACACGAATGTGCATGATGAAGAACGGAGTGGGCGTCCTTCGGTCGTTAATGAAGATTTGGTGCAGAAAGTGGACAAAAGGGTGAGAGAAAACAGACGCTTTACAATTTCATCATTGTGCGATTACTTTCCTCAATATTCTCGTAGTGTTTTGTATCGCATTGTGACCGAGAACTTGAATTACCGGAAACTGTGTTCACGTTGGGTTCCAAAAATGTTGACGGATTTGCACAAAACCCAACGTTTAGACAGTGCACTGACTTTCCTTGAGCGGTAATGAATTAATTAAAAAGGTCTTTATTGGTGTTTGAGGCCCTAATTTACAAATTTCTAAAAATATATGTATGAATACAATGAACGCCGATGGACTGGCGATTTTTAGATGATTTGCGCTTGTTTCTCGGCATATATGGCTCCTTGCTCAGTGAGCATTATCCATTTGTTATGATGTTGTGCTATATCTTTGTCCCTAATATAGTTTTTACTCCCAGAATCTTTCGGCTCAGCTATCCCTGAGCCGAAAGATTCTGGGAGTCCTTGAGCGGTACCACAATGAAGGTGAAGATTTTTTAGACCAAATTGTTACTGGTGACGAAACATGGGTGGCCTACGTCACACCAGAATCGAAACAACAATCCATGGAATGGCGACATTCATCATCACCCAAAAAAGTGAAGTTTAAGCAAACAATTTCTGCCTGGGGAATCATGTGCACAGTTTTTTGGAACAAAAAAGGAGTATTGCTAGTGGAGTTTCTGCCTCGTAATGAGACAATCAATGCAGCGTCTTATTGTGACATTGAACAATCTGCGTTGTGCAATCCAGAACAAAAGATATGGCAAGTTGAGTAATTCAAATTCAAATTCAAAGCGACATTCATCATCACCCAAAAAAGTGAAGTTTAAGCAAACAATTTCTGCCCGGGGAATCATGTGCACAGTTTTTTGGAACAAAAAAGGAGTATTGCTAGTGGAGTTTCTGCCTCGTAATGAGACAATCAATGCAGCGTCTTATTGTGACATTGAACAATCTGCGTTGTGCAATCCAGAACAAAAGATATGGCAAGTTGAGTAAGGGTATCGTTTTGCTGCATGACAATGCCCGTCCACATGTGGCTAATCGGACCAAAGATCTTATCAAATCTTTTCAATGGGAAACTCTAGATCATCCTCCATACAGCCCTGATCTGGTGCCCAGCGACTACCATTTGTTCCTGTACTTGAAGAAATACCTGGGCGGTCAGCATCTTCAAGACGATAACGAAGTCAAAACATTTGTGATACAGTGGTTAACAAGTCAGGAGGCAGAATTTTATGAGGAGGGTATTCAAAAACTGGTGCCACATTATGACAAGTGCCTCAATATTCACAGAAATTATGTAGAAACGTAGATTAAGGTACAGGATTTCATGTAAAAATAAAATTATTGCGATATCTTTGCACGTCTTTTTTTAATTCCAAAACGGCACTTACTTAAAAAACATGCCTCGTATTTTGCAATAACCCACTAATTTGATTATTAATTAATACTGAATATTACTCCTTTGGTCAGTATACAAAAAATCAACTTTTTTACATGTAAACATCTAATTTAGTTGGCCTATAAAATCTCTTTACATCAGTCACAATCTACATTTGTAGTGCTGGACTATATCTACATACCTTCTATACTAGTATTGTCTATTTCCTGTTTAACAGCTCTAGTTGCTTGGGATATACTTTGAAATGCCCCAGTTTTACTAATTTCTTGAGCTGTTTCACTTAATTTGTGAGTAGTTCTACCAACTTCTTCTGTAAACTTTCCTGCTTTTTTGGCCAAATCAGATTTACTAGCTTCGTCTATTACTCCTCTAATTTTCTGTTTAACTGAACCTAAACTGTCTTTAAAAACTTCACTACCTTTACTGGCCTCTTTCTCTACAGATTCAAATTTTTGTCGAGCAGCTTTCAATGCATCACTTTGTTCTAATTTTTGAGCCTCCTCTCGAAATTTTTTTAACGATTCTTTCATCTCTTTATTTTTCGACATCTCTTCCTTGAAATTTTCATAAAGGCGGCCAATAAAAGAAGACCTCTTAGCGGGTTGTTGAGAATATTGTCGAAACTAAATAATATGAATTACATTAGTACTAATTCAGTTAGTAAACACTAGAGAAAACTTACCCCATTGTTAATAAAAATTAGGAATGAAACTCTATGAAATCCATACATCTTCAATTATGTATATTTGTTCGTCACGTTCTTAAGATACATAACCTTAAAATAAATATTTATAAATGTTTATATTTTACTGGGTTGTTATATATTGTAATAGAAAAGGAAATTGGCCAGTAAATAAAAGTAATTGTATACGTTTGACAAAAAAATTATTTTTGTGACATTTTTATTGACCAGATTGACATACAAATTGGATAAGTTTTAAGGTTAGGTTGGTTGTTAGTTTACGTATTACGTAATACTTAAAAGTACACTGGGACAGTATAGTTCAGTACGGGTACGGTTTAGATCTTTGGGTTTGTTCCAACTGAAGTGTTCCAACCGTTTTTGGACCGTACAACTTCAGTAACGCGGCATATTTGTTGTCAATTACAACCATTGAATAAAAAGTACTTTTTATTCAATGATTACAACATTATATTCACTATTCAGCCATAGAAATTATATATAACTTCTATGTATTCAGCAGGTCAACTGGGATTTGTATCGTACACGTGTTTATTTCTCTGTGATACATGTACGGTTATAGTGTCAGTTGGAACATATCTAAAAGGTCTATTGCCGTGTAAAATGTTCTGGGCAACAAAACAAACACAGTTTTTCTGACTTATCTTTTGTTTTTCATTTAAATTATTACAGCTGATAACTTCGTGAATATAAAGTCCACTGGCCACCTTTGACGAAAATTTTTAAATTTGTTTCCTGTTATGTTATTTGCTTTATAATTTTATTAAGGAACAAAATTAATGAAGATTGAAGAATGTTATCAAAATTAAAAACGACATCCAAACTAGGTTCGTATTTAAAAATGTAATTTTAATTACACGTTTTATATGAATATTTTCTCAGATTAGCGTATATGTAATAAATTTACTGTAATAGTTTGACCCATGGTTTAACCTTTGCACTTTTACCAATACACTTAAGTTAATACTTTTAATTTACGTTTTAGCAAAACAGGTGCATGTTCTGGTCAAACATTATTCACAAATTACAACTCACTATACAATATATCCAAGGGAAAAAGATCCAAGATGGAAGGGTAAGTATTTGTTTACATATATTTCTAGATTACTCATTATAAATAGTCATCAAAGTTGGCTACATCTTTTCAATTATTGTAATTGAGCCAATTTTAAAATGAATTAACATTCTGAACAAATCACAGGAGATACCTACATACAAAATTCTTGTGTTTATTATTAAATAATGTAGTCCAATATAAGTTTATTTAAAGTTAAGGTACCTATAAGTATTTCACAAGCAAAATGTTAGAAGAGTACTGTTGTAGTCCAGTACCAAAAATGTTGATAGTGACTCATGTTGTTAAGAGATTTTATAGGCCACACAAATTAGACATTTACCTGTAAAAAAGTTGATTTTAATAGTTGTTGATTTTTTGAATAGCGAAATCTATTTAATATCTTAGAATCTTACAAAACCCTATTTTCAATAATTTGACTAGTCTATCTTTAAACTGTTCAAATATCTTCAAAGCGAAGGTAAAATAGAACGTTGTCAGCGTGTATGATTCAACTCAAATTATCAGAATAGTTGTAGTTTATATCTTTTTCTAAAGGTAGATAATGTCTGAGATCATCATTGCCATCGCAGATTAAAGCCACAGGAATTGTTTGTAATATTAGTGGAAGGCAAAATATGAGTGTCGGGGATGTAATTACATTATGTAGTATTTTGACAAAAATTTCCGAAGCTAGTATGTACAGAGTAATTAAAACAAGGGATGAAACAAACTATATTAATATTTCAAAGTCTGAAAGTAGAGGAAAAAAACAAATAAAATTGGAAGATATACCCAAATAGGTCATTCGTCGTGCAGTATGTGAATTTTTTATAAACGGAATTACCAATTGTAAAGAAAATTGCTTCTTCTCTTCAATCTAATGGAAATCTTCGAAAAATATCAAAATGTGTTTTGTTACATAATTTGGGTGAAACGAACTTCAGGTATTTATAGAGAAAGAGGAATAGTATGCTTATTGAAAAAGAGAAAATCATTTATAGTGCAGAACATATCTGAAAAAAATTGCAGTGTTTTGAAGAGATGGTAGAAAAATATATAATAAAGATTAAACTTGAAATGCCGTATTACAACCCATATGGGTAGTGACTTAGGATTTGTTGAAGGACGTTTAAATGCATTTGTTTCTAAAAAGACTGGTGAATATCATGAGGAAATGGATGCAGAACACTATGAAATGATTTTCAGATATTCTTTTAAAAATTGAACCAAGATCTGGTATTGTTATGGATAATGCTCCATACCACACAACCTGTTGAACAGTTACTAACCACCAAATGGAGGAAAGCTTGCAGATTGGCTTACTATGAAAAATATTAAAGTCAATGAACCAATTTTGAAAAATCGAGTTACTAAACTTAGCTTGGTGTTGACACCTGGAATCGATGGTAATTTTTTGAGAAATTTCAGTTTGTTAGGAGGATACAACCTCCGGAGTATATACTAGTGACCAATTTTATGATTGGATATTATTCAGGACGTGTAACAAATGAACCCAATTTATTTTCAGCTCGTCAGAGCTAGTACAATGGGTCCCATTAATCCAGATATTCTACATTTTTTGATAATTTTTGGCAGTTTTTGGTAATTTTTAGAGAATTTTCGGTTTGTTAGCATGATATAGCCTCCGGAGTGTATACTTTTAATCTTTATCAGAAAAGCTACGTTGAACCTCTCTGCGAAGATTCTCATTGTTGACTGCATTTGAAGGTACTTTATTGATGATCTGCAAAATATTTTGGCGGATTAATCTTCTTAAAGTGGTTAGCTCCAAACGTTTTCTGAGAAATGGTTCAACTATAGCCATTCTCAGATCTTTTAAAAATGTTCTGCGACAATTTTATAAAATTCGACCTATTTAAATAATTGAAATCGCCTGAATTTTCTACGTCGATTGGTATATGTTTTGCGTTAGTTTGATGACTTTTGTGTCGTTTATCCCGGCGATGATTTTAATAATTGGGGGTGTTTTTTTACTAACCTACAGAAATAATATATTGGTAGTTAGATAAAATCTCAAATCAGAAACTGAAGTTTAGCTAGTTTTATCTGATTTCGAATTTATATCATGTCCATTATATCTTGCTTTGTTTTGATGTATTAATACTAAAATATTTACTTATCCTGTTTTCTTTGTTCAAAAACTTCATGAAATGGTATTTATCATTTTTTACTTTACTCCTGTGACAAAGAATTGTACACATTTTCATTTGAGTAAACATTGTTGCTTAACATTTATTGCCTGTAGAAGTTATTTATTATTTTACATTTTTATGTGTGTTATTCAATTAAATTGAATAACAAATCCGTTACAAACAAGAAAGTTATTATACAACAATCTTTTTAGTTAATTTGCTATTTCTATTTTTTATCAGGAAAGTACAAACACTAACAAATGTATGAATGAAACGATGACTGAGGTTTTAAAATCCACTGTAGAACCACTGTCACTAGATGCCAATATACCATTTGAGGAAAATGAAGAATCTGTTTATACTGATTTGCAGCAGTATATTCCTACATCATGTGCATTGACAAATCCATCTTTAAATTCCATTGAAAATGTATCTGGTACAAATGGTGTCAAATCAGCAAAGGTATTGAAAATATCTTCAGGTTCAAAAATATTTCAACAAGAGAGTTCTACGAAGTATCGTCAAGGAAAATAAAGTCGACATTACTTTGACTACTTATCTGATGATGAAGCTTTGTTAGAAAAAGTCTTCGGTAACGATGCAGATTCGGATGCATGCAGTGCAGGTTCGGAACCACGTACTGACACGACTAGAGAAAAAATTATGTAAGTAAGTAAACCTAAAGAAGATAATGTGTTTGGATAAGACGGTGTTAAATTAAACTGAAAGAATAAGAGAAAAGAAAGAAAGACATTAAAGCAGGCTGGCTAGGAATAGAAAAGAGAAATTGGTTTTGTAGTTTGTGTTGAAAGTATTCAACCTAATCCATGCCATGGTAAAAAGTGTGGCTATGACTGTACCTCAATTGCAGAGGATATAAGAAAACTAATATTTGATCATTATCGGAAGCTTAAGCATGAGTGCCGCAGAGACTGGATTGTGGCATCAAGTCAAAAATTACCAATAAAACGAAAGCAAGCTACTGAATCACAAAAGCGAAATTTCACTTACAAATATTTTATCAGTGAAGGAGAGGGCAGAAGATCAATCTGCCTTCAATTTTTAGCTTCAACGATCAATGTGTCACAAAAGTCTATCTATCACATGCTTAGGAATTCTGCATTCGGACTTGCTAAAGAAGAATTTCGAAAAAATGTGAGCATTGTAATAATACAAAAGATTCTACAGTTAACTGTTATCAACTTTATTAAAAGTCTGTCTGCCAGCAATTTCATCGCACTATTACTGCAAGGACTATAGTCGCGTCGACCTACTCCAAGAATACAAGAATTTGTCTAATTTTTACAAAAATTATAAGAAAATGTATAACGAGAAAGGAATCGATATAGTAAGTGAACGTGTATTCCGAGCAATTTTCACTGATCAATTTAACATCGGGTTCCATATTCCAAAAAAATACAAATGTGTAAAATGTTTAATATGTCAATAAAATAAAGGAAATCCAAAACATATCAAAGAGAAATTGTAACATGAAAAGGAAAGAAATGACACTTATTCTCGTTTTAAAGTACATCAAAATATTCATAAAGATCAACCAAGCACTTTCTGCATGAGATTTGATTTACAAAAAGTGCTAAATACACCTCATGTAGAAAGCATGCATTTGTATTATTCACGTAAACTTACAGTATACAACTTTATGAAAGTGGTACTCGAAACATGTATTGCTTTTATTGGGATGAGGTGAATGGTAACATAGGTGTTAACGAAATGGCAACCATTTTAAACAAATATGTTAATATTATTGATGAACGAGGAACAATAAAAAATTATTGTTATATTGTGAGTGTTGTCCTGGCCAAAACCACAATAGAGTAGTGATGGCCATGATTCACTCAACCTTTCAAAATTGTAAGAAGATTGATACTATGCAAATAACTTTTTTGTTGACAGGCCACACCTACATGCCTGTGGACTCTGTACATGCATTTATTTAGAAAAATATAAAAAACTGCATAATTTATGCTCCTTCACAGTGGTGTACCATACTGGTGTGAAAAACAAGACATGGTAAAAATTCAGTTGCTGAACTTACCTATCACACACAATCCGTCATCAACCAACCCATTTCACGAGAAGCTATCGCGTGACACCCGATCCGAGAAAAAGCGGAGGCCGTTCTTGTGCACTACCAAAATAATTTTCATAGGGTTTCTGAGACCCCAGAGTGCCGTTCCAGGGTTAATAGTTAAATTATTATATTTGGTTGTATATATTCATATAATATGTAATATTTTAGAAGTCAACATGGAAAGGTTCACAGACGAGACAGATATACTTATAGTAGGAGGTGGACCAGCAGGTATGAGTGCTGCTATTCGAGCAAAGCAGCTTGCAGAAAAAAATGGCAAAGAACTTCGTGTATGTTTGGTAGAGAAAGCTTCTGAAGTAGGTGGGCATATATTATCTGGAGCTGTGATACAACCATCAGGTTTAAATGAATTAATACCAGATTGGAAAGAAAAAGGAGCTCCACTTACTATTCCTGTTACTGAAGATAAATTTGGATTTTTAACTGAAACTAGTAGATTCAACATTCCAATTTTTAAAGGTAAGTGTTGGTTGTTCAATATGAATTTCAGTCATCATTATGTGGCTTATGTTAAGTGTATTTCGAATTATTGTGACTACACTGCATATCATTTAGCTAAAATTATAACAATCAATTTGTTCATGTAATTTCATTTTGGTGTGTATATATGTGTAAGATCAGTATTTAAAGTACAATACAGTCTCTATAATGCGTCCCTTCAATACTCCGGCACATCCAGTAATCCGGTGTTGGGTTTTTGCCAATGAGTCATTAAATTTCCAAATCTAGACTTGAGAAACATTAAAAGCGCGAGTCTCACAACAACAGTAGTACATTGTGTCACTTGCTGTTTCATATCACAGTTTCTTTTTCATAATAATTAACGAAATTTCATTATACCTTAGTCAAAACGATTAATGTCATAGTTTTCGTAAGCAATAAAAATATAGTTTATTGTTAAATTTCTTAATTTTTTAATTCACCCCCACTAATCCGGCCCCTACTAATACCAATATAAGGCCAGATTAACGAGATCCTAAAAATGTATAAGTATTCAATTGGCAACTATCATAAATGTTCGAATTTCTGCTTTAACCGTCAAGAAAACAAGGTTTGACTACTAGACCTACTACAGCACTGCTGTGTATAGTAGATGTAGATCTGGCAGTTTAGGGCTCACCAGAGAGACAGAATAAATCTACATCTCCAGATCGTAGTCATAGAGTATAATGGAGACTTAGAGAATGGTTTTATCATTGAACTATCTCTCAAAAGAAACCATTTGGTGGTGTATAAAAAATGTTTAGGGAAGGGCTCAGATTTATATCTGGAAACATTTTACAAGACCATGTTATGCCATTTGCGCCATTTATAGAAGCTACATTTTGCATGATAATGCAAGGCCTCATCTCATAAGGTTTGTGTTAGATTACTTAATTGATATCAATATTCAAAGTGGTTCAGTTCAGTACTATCTTTATGAAGATGCAAGATTTGAAACATGTTGCTCTGTTAGAATGAGAAAACATTTTGATACCAAGCTTAACCAGACAAACACAAGTGATTATAAAAGGGGGAGGTATTATGTGTTATTAAAGCTCATCTTTTTTATTTGTTTTGTCAAGTTAAATTTTTTTCTATTTGTATATTATCATTGAATTTCTGATTAATTCTTTTAACTTGAGTTAGAATAACTATTCCTATGCAATATTGTTTAATTACCCTCATTCATATTATTCTATATCACAAATATTTGTAGTGATATGATAATTTTGTATAGGAATTATTATCATATTTGTTTTTATAATTACCAGAAGGTGTTTCCCTTTTTACGATCTTCAATTAGAATTGACATTTCAATTTCGGGTATCTCCATTTGTCTATTCCCTCATATATAAAGAGGACAAATAAATATATTAAATGCTTCTGTTAAGTTACCTTTTTCTTTTCTGCAATGTATAGTATTTAAACTACCAAGTATTCAAGTAATAGTTGAGCATATTTACATAATATAATTTTTCTTTGTATCCAGCATCTCCATGTATCCAATATAGACTACAATTCCTACTGCACTAGTGCAGAGTCTTTGAATAAAATAAAATTAGTTTATTCTCCAGCACCTCCATGTATCCAATATAGACTACAATTCCTACTGCACTAGTGCAGAGTCTTTGAATAAAATAAAATTAGTTTATTCTCTATTAATTTGGTATTTTCATTTCCCATATTTTTCTATTCTTATTTTTTTTTAAATTCGCCCAAGTACAAATGATTTTGTGTCTGTCAAAGTAGAATAATTTAAGACAAATTCCACTTTTGCCTTTTTGATGTTTGAGGATAAATACAATACCACAGCTTAAACAAAATAACACAATACTCACATATTGTTTTAAAAACCCATTTTATTTTAAAAATATATGTATACACACTTTATATGAGTAAGTTGATAAACTGTAATAATTTATACAATAATGATAGCATTATTCAACTGTGAAAATACTTATTTTTGTAGGATTACCAATGGACAATCATGGCAATTTCATAGTTCGTTTGGGCCATGTTGTAAGATGGTTGGGAGAACAAGCAGAAGCACTAGGGGTTGAAATATATCCTGGATATGCAGCCTCTGAAATATTGTATCATCAAGATGGTAGTGTTAAAGGTATTGCCACAAATGATGTTGGTATTGCCAAAGACGGTAGCCCCAAGGAAAGTTTTGAACGAGGTATGGAATTACATGCTAAATGTACAATTTTTGCTGAGGGTTGCCATGGCCATCTATCAAAACAGATTATCAAGAAATTTAATCTTAGGAACAATGCAGAGGCTCAAACTTATGGAATAGGTAAGACTTGCAATATTCATCAACAAATCAAAACCAATTTTCTTGAAACGATCTCCACATTTATTATAATTGTTTTATTAATCCTTTTATGAAGTAGAATTTTTCCAATCTTCTTTAATTTTCTTGTAAACAGTTCCAGATAGTTGATGTTTTAATAGATTGTTGATTTTTTAGGACTGAAAGAATTGTGGGAAATTGACCCTGCTAAACACAAACCTGGAAGAGTAGAACACACCTTTGGCTGGCCTTTGGATATTCATACTTATGGTGGTTCATTTCTCTATCACCTCAATGAATCTACACCAATGGTAGCTGTTGGCTTTGTAATTGGACTTGATTACAGTAATCCATACCTAAATCCCTTTAAGGAGTTCCAAAGGTTCAAGCATCATCCTTCTGTAAAAGGTTACTTCGAGGGAGGTAATAGAATAGCTTATGGTGCTCGGGCTCTTGTAGAAGGTGGATTCCAAAGTGTACCCAAACTGACTTTTCCTGGAGGATGTTTGATTGGAGACTCTGCAGGTCAGTAATAATTACGATGGTTTTTGTATAGTACTTTTATTCTTTCTCATTTGACTAGAATTTTATTACTGTATCCGTAGTCGGTAGTCGTAGCACATATATCGAGTCTCAATAATACATCGATTTTTCATATTTAAGGTTTTACCAAAATTGTTGAAAGTTTACATACAACAGGCGGAATATCTAAAAGAGTTAGGCGTCGAGTTCAATCAACGCATTCATGGCAATTTAAAAAATATAACAATAAAATACAAAAAAGCCCATATTTCCACCAATGGACTATTATGTAGACAAATATAGCTTCTATTATGTAAAAATTTCTTAAATTTACTGCTTTTGATCAATATGAAACCCCTTCTATATTTCTAATTACCGAGTTGTGGTTGCACAATCTTATTCTTGATTCATCGATATATTTACCTGGATGCAAAATTTTCGGAGCTGATTGTATGACTCGAGATGGTGGATGTTTTAATATACATTAAAAAGATTGACTTTTGCGACTCTCAAATAACACCTGAAATTTTCTTCTGCTTTTCAATATGACAGGTTATTATTAAACTTTTCTTCAAAAAATTTGAAACTAAATTTCTCTATAGCCATTGTTTATAGGTCTGGTTAGAATTTAATTGAGGGCGATGAAGACTTGTATTATAAATTGCAGCAATTCTTAAATAAATATAAAACGGTCATCTTTCTTGGTGATTTTAATTTAGGTAACATTTGTTGGCCTATACAAATGTAGAATCCATTTCACGAAAGTTAAAGCCATCTGAAGTTGGAACATTGACAATCGCAGAAACCAAATTCTGTCTTGTTTATCTACGTCGCTTAGTAACGAACACTGGTGTAGAACAATAATTTATGTCAATAGCCATTTTTCTATTTGATATTTTTGAGGTTGTGTTTGTTTATCTGATTTCATTTATTTGTTTAATATTTTGTAATAATAATAATTAGTGTACTTTATTGGGTCACCCAATAGGCCATTGGCCGAGGTCCTTCAGCCTGTTACAATATATTACATGGTGGTTTGTATAATTATTAGATAATAGTATTGAATTAAAAATATATGTACAGAGAAAAAAGAACAAAAAAAAGTTTGGTATATGGTCTTCTTATTCCTTAAATATTGAAATTTTGAATGTGCTCCCATATGGTATTGAGTGGGTATTTTCTGAGTGGCCTTCTTTCTTGATTCCTGTTCATACAAAACTGGTTTAGTATCTCTAGGTTGTGTTCTTAATGTGCAAACTTTTCAGAGAGGTTGTGTATGTGTTGATTTATGGGGACAATACCTGTTTCATACAGTAGGTTATTGGGTGGGTTGTGCAGTGGATTTCTGGGGTGTCTTATCTTCGTTATGGTTCTCATGGAAATGGTTTCTGCAGTATGAAGTGTCTTGATGGTAGGAGTCTTCGTAGTAAGGTATATTGGGTGACAGTATTCTAGGATAGGTCAGCATATTGAACTATATATATGTGCAGCTGTTTTCTTACTTATCCCTGAATTCTTGAATGTTAAACTCCGAAAGTGTTTGCTCCTACTGTTACATTTCCTCTTTATGTTGTTAGCATGTTGTGTAAAGTTCAGTTTGTGGTCTATGTCTACCCCCAGATACCTCGCATAGTTTATGCAGTGAATGTCTTTGCAGTCTATATTTATTTTAGGTGAGTTTGGTGAATTAATGTGGTTAAATATTATATATTGTGACTTGTCTGGATTAACTTTCAGCCTCCATTTGTTGAACCAGGTCAGGGTCCTGTCTAACAATACTTGTAGATTTTCAACGGTTTTCGAGAGGGTGCTGTTGTGACTAGTCAAGGCCGTGTCATCAGCATACTGCAAAATATAACGATTGTTATTGAAGTAGTCTTGTTGATGACTGTAGTTGTATATGTCGTGACAGTAAACATTATATAGAAGAGGGGACAATGGCGATCCTTGTGGAACTTCTTGTTCGTTGTGGAATGTTGCCAAGTATTGGTCGTTGATTTTGACTTGCAGAGTTCTGTTCTCAAGATAGTCTTTCAGGAGCATGAACAAATATCGAGGGCATTCTAGTGTCATTAGTTTGTAGAGTAGTCCTTTGTGTCAAATACTATCAAATACCTTGCTTATATCAAGAAGAGTGGTTTCCCATTAGTTAGTTAGCTTGAATGTTGGATGTTAAAATGGTTACTGGGTGAATGGTAGAAGTTGTTTAATGCCGAATTGGTAATCAGGAATTTTGTGTCCGATTTCATTTTGTAACAGATATTTCATAATGTTTTCGAGTTGCTTTCCCAAAACTGAAAGAAGAGTGATAGGACGGTAGTCTATGATGGTTCGTATGAGGTTTAGGAATGGTGATAATGGTTCCCCGCTTCCACTCACTAGGAAAGTAGTGATGCTTCGAACAGTACTCGTATATTTTGATGAGATATCTGTGTATCTTTTCACTCAGTTTTCTTAATAGATCTTTAGTAATGTGGTCATGTCCTGGAGCAGTACTCTTTCTTTTGCTTAATATTTCAAAATACATATCTTCTATATTACTGTTGTGTGCTCTATGTTCCCCTTCAAAGTATTCATCATACCACTGTCCGATTTCATCTCATATTTGTTGGTCGTATTGGGGTTCATGGTTTTCTCTGAACGTTTCCTTATAGTAATTTGCAAATACTTCGGCTTTTTCTTCATCGGTGGCATACACAATGTTGTTTCCTTCAATTGGTTGTGATTTTGATATTCCTTTGTAGTTTGTTAGTTTTCTAATTTGTTGCCAGTAATCTTTACCTTTGCTAGCGTTTATTTCAGTACACACTGTAGCCCATTTGTGTTCTTTGTATTGTCTAATTAAGGCTTGTACATTTTTGTTGTAATTGTTTAGTTGCGAGTTAAGATACGACAATGGCTGATTCATATATAATATTAGCTTACGTTGTATTTCTTCAAAAACTTATATAAATGAATAATGATGTAATAAACAGAGAGATTGTTTGTAACCTTCATAGAATAAATGTCTTAAATAGTAATTTTTTTGTTTTTAAAAAGTATTTTTCGAAGTGACGAAATATAATTGGCGCAGTCGTAGTAGGATTTTCGGAGTTTTTAACGTATAGTACGTGAGCTTTCGTATCAACGATTTACCGAAAATTTCGAACTTTAGTGACCGGTTTCTTTCGAGTGAATATCGAACTTTGAACTATTTGACTTGTTCGAGCGAATATCGAATACAATCCGATCAATCGTCAACTTCGAAGAAGAAAAGAAAAACGAAGATTACATCTTGGGTTTGGTCTAACATCGATCGAATGTATAAGAATTAGAAATAAGTTAGAAGTAAGAAGATCTTGGGTTTGGTACCGCATCGACTGAACCTAGAATTAAGCTAGAAATAAGAAGATGATCAAAGTTTTCCTTTTGTAAGTACTTTTCTTTCCTTAATTTCCTTTTGATAGTAATTTATGAGTGATATAGATATTAGTACCTTAGAAATATTAGAAAAAAGTTTAACATTAAGCGAACCAGATAGTCCTATAGAAAACAGTTTAAATAATACTCTAGACTTAGAAATGTCTACTCCTTCAGTAAATTATCAATTACTAAAATTATATTTAGATTCTATTCCTTATTATGATGGAAACCCTCATACTTTCACAATATTTATTGGAAATTGTGAAAGTTTAATATCAGTATTTGCTAGTGAAACTGACATAGCTTTAAATACATTTCTATTAAAAGCTATCTTGGGCAAACTCGCAGGACGTGCACAAATATTAATTGGTTCTAGAATAGAGTTAAAAACATGGAAGGATGTTAAAGATGCTTTAAATTTAAGTTTTGGCGATCAACGTAATATTGATTGTCTTATTCAAGATTTAATTAATTTAAAACCATTTAAAAATGAATCACCCTATAACTTTGGCATGCGTTGTCAAGACGCTCGTAGTTTAATTATTTCAAAATTAAATTCGTTTAGTAATATTAGTGATATTGAACGGAGACTTCAACTTGAAAATTATAATAATTTAGCTTTAAAAACCTATATACGAGGTTTACCTTTACCTATTCAAACAAATGTTAGATTAAGAGTACCTGATAGTTTAGAAAAAGCAATGAGCTTAGTTATTGAGGAAGAAAACTTTATGTATTCTACTCAAAGAAGTAATCAATTAAATTCAAACACTACTTTTAGACCTAGTTTAAGAATTACACCAGCTAAAAATCCTAATTATAGACAACCAACACCTAACTTTTCATCAAATTTCGGAAATAATCAATCATTTCCCACAGTTTTTCGACAAAACTCAACACCTCTTATGAATTCATCACAGTTCAGACCAAATTTCCAACCAAATAACAATTCTTATAATTGGCGTCCCAATAACAATTTTTCAGCCCAGCGTTCTCAAATTTTTCAAAACCAAAACAATCGCCCAACTTTTCAAAATCAAAATCATCAACCAGTTTCTCAAAATAATTCAAGACAATTTAATTCACCTAATAATTCCCAAAACTATAAACCAGAACCCATGGACACATCTTCTGGCAATACAAGATTCCAGCCTAAACAACAAAAATATATTTCTAACGAACTTTATAATCAAACCATTAGTGATCCAAATCAAATTCAACAATTAAATAATAATCAAACTTAAAATTTATTTGAATATCAAAATGAGTTACCAACAGAATCTCTAGAAAACATTGACCCATATTTATCTGAACTTGAAACTCAATATTCTTACGATTATAATAATTATCTCTCTACACATGTTAACAATGATGTAACAGACAACCAGGATATTTTCTCATGTAACAATCCTCAAAATGCAACTCAGGATTTTACTCACATCCCATATCCACACAACCAGACGTATTAGTAAACGCTTTAAAAGCAAACTTACCTTATATCAAAATTCAAGAAATAAATGCAAACTTCCTAGTCGACACCGGCAGTTCTAAGTCTCTGATAAATCCCGATTTAGGTTACAAATTTTATAAACACTGCATTTTTGAAGAGCCATTTAATATACAAACAGCACACGGAATTTCGTATCATAATGAAATAGCTCATATTCCATTATTTAAAACTTTTAACTTAAATGAATCTCATAAATTTTATTTATTCAAATTTAGCGACAAATTTGATGGTATCATTGGCGTCGATTTATTAAAACAATTAAACGCAAATATAAATGTTCACCAAAAACAAATTGAAACACCCACAGCAATTATTCCTTTAATTTTTGATTCAAATGTAAATAATGATAGTAAGGTACAAAAAAATAATTATTCGATTATCACTCCTGGCCGTTGCCAACAAGTTGTTAAAATCCCTGTAACTGAAACAAATGGCATAGGTATACTCGAATACGAAAACTTAGGAAAAGGTTTAGAAATGCCTAAGGCATTAGTCAATATTCATAATAATTTTGCAATTACAACCATCATAAATAGTAACGAAAATCCAGTAAAATTAGATATAAAAGAACCTTTCGAAATTGAAATTTTAAACTTACTAGAAGTAAATTTTCTTGAAAACATGGAATGTGAATCTGATTCAGAATTAACAACTATTCAACAAAATAAGCTTAAAGAAAACTTAAAAAATCTCAGACTTGATCACTGCAATAAAGAAGAAAAACAAGCCATTAGAAATTTGTGTTTTAATAATAGACATATTTTATTGTGACGGAATACCATTAAGTTTTACCAATCAAATAAAACATAAAATCACTTTGACTGATGATAGCCCTATTTCTACAAAATCTTACAGGCTTCCCGAAATACATAGGGAAGAAGTTAATAGACAAATTACAAAAATGTTAGACGAAGGTATTATTGAACCATCTACATCTGCATTTTCCTCGCCAATCTGGATTGTTCCCAAGAAATTAGATGCATCAGGCAAAAAGAAATGGCGTTTAGTTATTGATTATAGATAATTAAATGAGAAAACAGTTCAAAATCGATACCCAATTCCTAGAATACACGAAATACTAGACAGACTAGGTAGAGCAAATTACTTCACAACACTTGATCTCGCAAGTGGTTTTCACCAAATTTAAATAGATCCTCAAGACATTGACAAGATAGCTTTCAGTACTCCCCAGGGACATTTTCATTTCAAACGTATGAGTTTCGGACTTAAAAATGGTCCATCAACTATCCAAAACGTAATGGACAATGTATTGCGTGGTTTGACAGACGAAACGTGCATAGTTTATTTAGACGATATCTTAATATATAGTACATCCCTTCAGGAACACTTAGAAAAATTAAAATCTGTTTTTGAAAGACTTAGACAACACAATCTAAAAGTTCAACTTGATAAATCTGAATTTTTAAAGAAAAAAATTATGTATTTAGGACATATAATCACACCCAACGGCGTAAAGCCTAACCCAGACAAAATTTCAATCATTAAAAATTATCCAGTTCCCAAAAGTCAAACAGAAATTAAAAGCTTCTTAGGTCTCTTAGGTTACTACCGACGTTTCATAGCAGACTTTGCTAAAATAACAAAACCCATGACCAAATGTTTGAAAAAAGGTTCAAAAATTATTCATAACGAAGAATTTCTTAATTCATTCCAAACTTGTAAGGAGATATTAACCAATGACCCCATTTTGCAATATCCTGATTTTTCAAAAACTTTTATTCTCACAACCGATGCTAGTAAATATGCAATAGGTGCAGTTTTATCCCAAGGAAACGTACCCAATGACAAACCCATAGCATATGCTTCTAGAACTCTAAATCAATCTGAAATTAACTATTCAGTTATAGAAAAAGAATTGCTTGCCATTGTGTGGGCATGTAAACATTTCAGGCCTTATTTATACGGGAGACAATTTCATATTTACACAGATCACAAACCTCTTTCTTGGTTATTTAGTCTTAAAGAACCAAATTCCAAATTAGTCCGATGGCGTTTAAAGTTGGAAGAATATGATTATAAAATCTTCTATAAAAAGGGAAAATTAAATTCCAATACCGATTGCTTATCTCGAATTCCTATCAATGCATTAGAAACAGAATCAATAGTCAATAACCCCGGAGATTTCCAAGACGATATTCTAGATTTCTTACAGCAGTTTGTTGAAAATATTCCCATAGATCCACAACCTTCTACAAGTAACACTTATCAATCAAAAGTTAACATTATATCTGACGTACAAATACAACCTCCAACACTACAAGAAAATAATGATTGTAATGATTTAAACACTCCTGAACCCTTCTGGACAAAACCTGACTCAGACGACTCTGCCAATATAACAAACCATTCAGCAAAAGATAACAACAGTAACGGTATACCCATTTTAGACGAAATGATAAATAATAAAGTACATCAAATTCTTGTTTATCCAAATATATACTCAAAAACAGATGTTTCTCATGAATCATATGAAAATCAAAAAATAATGAAAATTAAAATTCCCGAGATAATTAACGAAAAATTCATTTTCTGTTTTATAGCTGAATATACAGATTTAAATAATACATTTTATATGTACTTTCATAATGATAATTTATATCGTGATTTTAATAATGTTTATCTAAAACATTTTTCTGCAAACGGACTGAAATTAATTAAATGTACTAAATTACTTAATACTGTAAAAGATCAGGAAGAACAAATTCTTTTGTTAAAAAACTACTATGAAGGTAAGAATAACCATCGAGGAATCCATGAAACTTTAGAACAACTACGTAAACTTTATTGGAAAAATATGAAAAATACAATCTCTGACTACATTAATAATTGTACCATTTGTCAAAAAAATAAATATTCAAGACATAATCCTTATGTTCCTCTCATGTTGACAGAAACAGCTTCTAGACCATTCCAAATTGTTCACATAGATGTTTTCGTTTTTGACAGAAAAAGTTATTTAACATTAATTGACGTATTCACAAAATTTGCACAAGCAATATTCATTCCAGGCAAATCTGCAGTTGTTATAAACAAAGCACTTAAAATATTTTGTTTCTTTTGGAATTCCCCAATCAATAACAGTCGATAAAGGTACAGAATTTAACAATGAAACAGTTAAAAATCTCCTGGCATTACATAAAATAAAAGTTCACTTCACAACTCCTGGTCATCACGAGTCAAATTCAATAGTTGAAAGATTACATTCCACCTTAATAAAACATTTAAGAATTTTAAGAGAAATTTATCCCAATGAAAATGACTTAATGGACTATGCTATTACTGCCTACAATAATTCAATACACAGTGCCACGAATTTCACACCTTTTGAACTTACCTTTGGACATACACATTCTAGAAACCCTAACGAAATTTTTATTACTCATTCATTTTATACAGATTACGTTAATAACCATAAAGAAAAATTAGAACATATTTATGAAGATGTTCGAGAAAAGATGAATAAAAATAAACAAAAAATTATAGAGAAAACAAATATACAAGGTGACACAAACATACAATTTAAAATAGGTCAAACTGTATTCAAACGAAACCCCAAAAATCGAAATAAAAAAAGTAAAAGATTTTTAGTACCTTATCATATAACAAAAATATTGGATAGAAATAGAGTAGAAATTTCCAGAAAATTATTAAAACATAAGAAACAAATAATAGACAAACAAATAGTACATATTAAAGAATTAAGGAAACCTCCTATTACAGATTCTTCCTCTGGATCGCCAACGCAGAACCAGACACACCCCAGTACCATAACCTAAATGATAATCCCGGTCTTTTTCCTCTTCATTTAGGAACAGCACAAATTAAAATAAACTATTGGACGTTTATACATATATTTGATATTACAAACATTAACAAAGAATTTCTTGCTTTAAAGGAACAATATAATAATCTCTATAACTCTTTATTGAAATCACCTGAAATTTATAGTTTTAATAAACATTTTCAAAATTCTTATCACCTGATCAAGTTAATTGAACAAAAGATTACTCTTCAATTGAACCAGTTAATTCCATTTTGGAACACAAAATCAAAGAGATCATTATTTGACGGATTAGGATCTGCAATAAAATTTATAACCGGAAATTTAGATCAAAATGATGCAAAGCGTTATGACGAAGCCATTACATATTTATCTAACAGTCAAAACAAGTTGAAATCTCTTATTCACGATCAAATAACTTTACTCCAATCGTCTATCAACAACTTTGAGAATAATACCAAAATATTAGCTCATAACCAATTAATATTAAATTCACGTATCAATGATTTACAAAAAATAATTACACACTTGAATATAGATAAAGTAGAAACTTATCACTATTTTGCAATAGAACAACTTGTTTCACAATTTTCTATAAGTTTTCAAATAACATATGATATACTTGAAAAAATTGAAACGGCAATCAGTTTTGCCAAACTTAATACTTTTCACAATTCAATAGTTGATCCTAACGATCTGTTTTCTGAAATATTAGAAGTCAGTAAAAACATAGACAAAAATAACAAATTTCCAATCAATTTGTCTTTGCAAAACATTTTATTGCTTGAGAAAATAATTGAAATCAAAAGCTATAGTAAAGGTAACAATATAATTTTCATACTAGAAATACCAATTGTCGAAAATTCAGAATATAATTACTATCATCTCTATTCTTTACCTACACCATCAAAACAATCCTTTAAAAGGATTATACCACAATCCAAATTTATCCTTTTTAAACGATCAACATTACACCTTCTCAGAAGAAAGCTGCAAAGAAATATCTCAAGAAGATTTCCTGTGTAGTGATCTCCAAAAGTTACCAATTACTCAACACACTCCTTGCGAAGTACAACTACTTAAGTACTCTCAGTCAAGAGATTTATTATGTAAACAAATTCCAGTGATTATCAATAATGTAAAAATTCAGAAGATAGAAGACAACCAGTGGATCGTAATATCTCCATTTAACACAGTGGCCATCCAAAAATGTGGTAAAAACATGAATAACATTCCACTAAACGGTAGTTTTATAATTGAATTAAATAACCAGTGCGTAGTCTCAATAAACAATTTCACATTAAAAACTTTTTCAAGTAATATACCAAAATATAAAAGTGTAGAACTTCCTAAATTGCAATTTTCGAACGAAGACTTTAAAACAGACTCTTTTCATTTAAATAAAGTGCAAATAGACTCAGTGAATTTAGATGAATTAAGTAACATGCAGAACATACTCCAAGAAGACAAATCGAAATTAGCAAGATTGGACTTGGCTCCTGTTCATTTCAAAAAGATTAGTTTTTACACAATATTATTATATATTAAGGTCTTTTTAAGCATAATCCTAGTAGCCTTCAAAATTTACAAAAGAAAACAGAAGAAGATTAAGAAGAAAAATGAGAAGAAATAAGGAAAAAGGGATTTCAAAAACTTTCCTGGCATCTCAAACTCTGGAGAAACCCCATAGTTTTCTCTTTGGCCGGAGGAGTTAAGGTACGACAATGGCTGACTCATATATAATATTAGCATACGCTGTATTTCTTCAAAAACTTATATAAATGAATAATGATGTAATAAACAGAGAGATTTTTTGTAACCTTCATAGAATAAATGTCTTAAATAGTAATTTTTTTGTTTTTAAAAAGTATTTTTCGAAGTGACGAAATATAATTATTATAATTATATTTGTGCACGTCCTGCGAGTTTGCCCTGCGAGTTTGCCCAAGATAGCTTTTAATAGAAATGTATTTAAAGCTATGTCAGTTTCACTAGCAAATACTGATATTAAACTTTCACAATTTCCAATAAATATTGTTAAAGTATGAGGGTTTCCATCATAATAAGGAATAGAATCTAAATATAATTTTAGTAATTGATAATTTACTGAAGGAGTAGACATTTCTAAGTTTAGAGTATTATTTAAACTGTTTTCTATAGGACTATCTGGTTCGCTTAATGTTAAACTTTTTTCTAAAAATATTTCTAAAGTACTAATATCTATATCACTCATAAATTACTATCAAAAGGAAATTAAGGAAAGAAAAGTACTTACAAAAGGAAAACTTTGATCATCTTCTTATTTCTAGCTTAATTCTAGTTCTTCTAGGTTCAGTCGATGCGGTACCAAACCCAAGATCTTCTTACTTCTAACTTATTTCTAATTCTTATAGATTCGATCGATGTTAGACCAAACCCAAGATGTAATCTTCGATTTTCTTTTCTTCTTCGAAGTTGACGATTGATCGGTTCAGAACTATCGGATTGTATTCGATATTCGCTCGAACAAGTCAAATAGTTCAAAGTTCGATATTCACTCGAAAGAAACCGGTCACTAAAGTTCGAAATTTTCGGTAAATCGTTGATACGAAAGCTCACGTACTATACGTTAAAAAACTCCGAAAATCCTACTACGACTGCGCCAACATTGGGATCTCTCAGGTAATCCCTATGCATTTTTCTTTTGTTTTTTATCTTTTTGATAATGTATGGTGGTAGTTCGTGGATGTAGTGTTTTATTTTCAGGTCTGGGCTGTTTTCTATTGTGAGTGATGTTATTGTGGTGTTGAATTGTTCAACTTTTCCTCTATCAATTGGATCGTCCCCCATACCATCAATGTACTCCTCCAACTTTTCGTTAAGTTTGTCTATATCACACTTCTTGATGTTTTTATTATTTCTTGCTCTATGATTCATCTTTGTAAGTGATGGTTATTTCTATTACATCATGTTCTGTTCCTAAATCTGGATGGGTTTTTACTGTTACTATATTATTTTTGATGTTTTTCATGTATATTACATGATCAAACTTCCACCATGCACATTAGTGTTTACTATGTTTCCATTTAGTTGTAGAATGTTCCAGTTTCTGTAGTTTGTGTTATTATTTTCTTTTGTTTTTGTTTCCACAAATAATGCACAGTTTATTTTATGCCTCTCAATAATGTTGTTGATGAGGTGTTTTCTCGGTGAGTAACTGTTGAGATTGGTGTACATGATTTTAAGTGTCGACGTGAACTTGAATATTATTATTCCCTTGGATAGGTAGAGTGGGCGAAGTCGTCGAAGGTTGCTCCAAGTCGAACATCAAAATATACAGTTTATTTCCCGAGAAATGCGCAACTGTGCCTATGGAGTATTGAGCGACGAATTTTTTCCTCAGCTTTGCAATTATTTCATCTCTGTTAGTGCAATTCATTTTATTTAGTTTGTTGACACATGTGTCAATAATCATATCGTGAATTGTGACTGCTGAATGTATTTTGGAGTTTTTGATTATTTTCGGGTCGATTTCGTGAGATTTCTTGTTGAGTGTCTTGATCTGACTATTAGGAATGGTTTTCAGATCCACATGATGCGCATTTTGATGGTAGATGACTGTTGCATTTGCTATAGTGGTGAGGATCTTCGCATTTGGTGTATTTTATAGGTGTTGTGAAGTGTTCACGTGCGTGAGTGATTGCTTGACAGCGAGAACATGGTTGTGGGGTTGGTGCCAGTGGGTTGCTTGGATATCTGTGTTTATAGAACATCGCCTCCACCAGCAACTTTTCTTATGCCTCCAAACAGGGTGTGATTACTCTAATCATTAATGTTGGTTTGTTTGTTGCTCTTGATATAATTCGTTTGCAATAACAATGTTCTATTTTGCATTTTGTTAAGTGTTTACTAATTTCGTTTTCGGAAAAGTGATGTTCGAACGAACCTATACGATACTATATGAAGCACCAGCGTCAGGTCAGTTCTTAGTGGGTATTTGTGATGCTTGGGTTTCCTTATAATTTGATATTTTTTTATCGGAAATTAGTTGATGAAGAGTGTTTGTTATAGTTGTTTTGTTTAGATTGGACTTTAGTACAAAGCCCTGCTTTGTTGAAAGTATTACATCCTCTGTGTTTGGAGGAACAGTGTCCCATACATCTGAGAATTTTTTGCGTATTAAGTCTTCAGGGGCCTTTATGTAGAATAAGTATTTAAATGGTTTGTTTGTGATCTCCCTCATTTTTGCAGAAAAATTTGGTCTGTATAGTGAGTCTGTGGGATTTGTTTCATTTGTTGCCTTGTTTTTGTTTTGCAGTGTATTTTCCATTGAGCTTTCTTCTTGAATGTTTTTATTGATATTGCTTCTGCTTGGCTGATAATTGTGTGTATTTGGTGTTCAGCTTGTTTTGCTGGACTGCTGTTAGTAGGGAGGCCAAATATTACTCTTTTGATATCTTCAGCATCAGGAATAAATTGTTTTAGGTTATTCGATGTAGGGGAGTTTCTTCGCCTTTTCCTTTTGTGATGCACTTTTCTCCATGTTCCATTGTCCTCTATTTCCATCTCTGAGTATTCTCCATCACTTGAACTGCTCATGGTGATGTTTTGTCTCCTGGACTATTGTTAAAGTTCTCTAAATCACGTCTGTTCTCTTTGGTAGCTAGCAGGTTACTCTCTTGATGTTATGTCACTGGTAGAATTAAATGTCCCCAATAGTTGATACTTTTGGAATTAGTTACGTTTAATTGTCCTAAGGTCAATCACCAGTTTTGTAAAAATTCACATAGTGATTGTTCTACTTTTTCACAATACACAGAAAAACTCGTATTTTGATTTAAAGTTAACGATCTATTAAGTACCGATAAGCGATGTTTACTTGTCGGCTACCAAAATAGGAATGCATATTTTGTATATTATAAGACATTTAGATAGTTTATAAGTGAGTGTTGTGTGTTTTGTTTAATATAAAAAACATAAGTTCTTAAAAACTTGTTGGTGCCAGAGGAAAAACTATCCATAGTCAAGACCGGAAAATTGTAGAAAATGTTGCAAATTTCATGCAATCTGAAACGGAAATTGGAATTCAAATTCCTATACAAAACCATCGGTAAGTCCAATAAAAAATAATGTATAGCATTCAGGCAGATCAATAGAAAAGTTTCTAGATATAAATAAATTCTTCTAAGTAATGATTTATGTTTTGGTTATAAAGAAAATACTAATACTCATTAATTATCTCATACACAGAAAAACTCTATGCTTTGCATATTTACAGCAAGACAAGTTTATATAGTGTTATATTTCTTTTATCTGCAGAATCCATATCTTCATCTGGTTTTGATATGTTGAAAAAGCCAAATAATTACATTTATTATTCATTTTTACACTGCAAATATCACTGATTTTCAATAATTATATTTTTAAATTTCAGAGAGCGAACTCTAAAAGCAACTGGTGTGAGTAAAAGTACTTACACCAGAATTAAAAAGGAAGCCTTATCTACTTCTTTTAGGTCTCGACAATTTAGACCAAGGAAGCACTAAAGTTTGGAGAATTGCAAAATATTTAGGATATCATTTACAATTTCTACAACCTGGAGAAAAGGGCTCCTACTTTAAATTGTAAGTTTGATAAAATTAAATAATAATAAAGATACTATAATTAATTATCAATCAAGAAACTTTTGCCAGTTTTATTTTAGTACGAATTTTTAAGATATAATTACCTTTAATAATGTTTTAGAAAAATAGTTTTATATTAAAGTATAAGTACATTCCTTTCCAGAAAGTAAACATTGCTTTATATTTTACTGTAAGTAAAACTTCTTTGTGGCGGTTGCTAAAAACAAAAGAACAAAAATTAAGATAAAATTACAAAAAGCTTTGTAAAATTAAAGATATTGATATGTAACATGCATAAGTATTTAATTAAAAGTAATACCTTTATTGTAGATGGCAGCCCACACAAGATGACAAAAAGGTGATTATGGAATCGCATGATATTCGCCTTAAGGACGTTTCCAAGATTCATTCATTACTTCTCCAAGCGCAGAAATACAAAATAATTTTCAGATCTGGCAACATTGCATCACAGACCAATAACAAAATTCAATTTGCACTGTTGAGATTTTGGTACATTGAAAATTATAAAGAATTGTTTAAAAATGGTAGGTTTATAAAAAATAATTTGTGAAAGAATAATTAAAAACGTAATTAGTACCGATGTCTAATGGAAAAAATGAAGAGTTCAAGAAGTTATCCACAATACAACGAATTGAGAAATTGTAATGAAAATATTATAGTTACTCTAAGAATACAAGCTAAAAAATTGAAATGCACCGATTTGATATTCCTAAACTTTTACAAGAAATAAGTAATGCCAAAATACCTGAAATTCTAGATTTAATTCAATTTTTGGCTTTGCAGACACTTTGGCTATGTTTCAGCTGCATTGACTGACAGGCAGGGTTCTGGTCAATTCATATTAGAAACATTGAGCAAATATTTATTACACACCTCTGATGATGATCAGCAATTATTTCACAACGCAGCATATCGTCTGTGTAATACTAATACCTCATAACTCTCAAAAATGCGATAATGCGGTTTTATAGTTATCCGGTCACATAAGCCACTTTTGATATAATGAAAAATTCTCGTAAGCCACAGTGGGCAACTTAATACATAAAATGCTATGTTCTAATACCTCGTATTCTCTATGTGTTTATGACTAATAGTAATACCTCGTAACGCATCGTATTAATACCTTGTATACCACTTTTCCCTACGCAACGGTCACTGCTAATATCTTGTAAGCCACGTTTTCGCATTATCATTATTGCTTCATAGTAGGCTGTTGTTTTTACGAAGTTCTAGTGAAACGTTGTGGTTTAAGTGAATTTAAAGTACTGTATTGACGTTATTAGTGAAAACTATTAAAAATGTCGATTGGTTTGAGAGGAAGAAAAATATTGGCATTATTAGAAACTGAGCTAAATAATGGTAAGTTGTATATTTATTATTTAAAAATAAAAACCAAATTTTAAAAGTAAACATTGACTACCTTTTTAAATGTTTTAATTCCCTGCAGATATTGTGGAACTACTGTGTTGGTACAAAAATATAAACTCGAGATTTCACTGTTTTCCTTGTTTTAGGATCCCGTTAACCTCATAAACCTAACCAAAATGCTGGTGTCTGTTTTTTTGTAACTATGTTTTTGGTTGGTTTTTCGAATTATGTAATTACAGCTTTGTCTTATTTGCTTTGTAGGTGCTGATAACGGAAATTGTCAAAATAATGTATCATCGGAAGACAACGTCCAGTTATCAAATGAGATAACCATAGAAAATATTGAAACATGTCAAGTCGAATCACTTCCAATTGTACTAAGTGACCTTACCAATGCTGTAATAGAATATTATGATATAGATCATGGTGGTGTTTCTTCTGTAATCAATTATAGTGAAATAAGTGACCTTATCCCTGAAGTGAAAGATTATGTTAAACTGATCCCAATGATTAGAATTATGTACCAAATAATTAAAGTGACCACGTTGGTGGTAGCGTTACACAACTCGAAAATGAGAATCAGATTGTAGATTACAAGGGGATCGATTGGCCTATAGCTGGCCTTTCCACACTGCGAGCTGAAAAGATCTTTTGTGTATACCCTCCATCTATTCTTTAGTCCCGAAGATCAAGGCTTCTAAGGAAGCCTATTATCCGATTGGGAGCTATTTTTGTTACCTGATCAGGTCTCAAGAACAGCCGTTCCATGTACCTATGGCATTGGTGAACAAGTACTCTGCAGTAGCAGATTATATGCTCAGCCATTTCATCTGCACCATCGCAGAATCTACATGTTCCTCTATCCACTTTTCCCATCTTGCAGAGGTGATATCTGAGTGGACAGTGTCCCGTAGGGAGTCCTGTAATTGCTCTGAGATCAGACTTCTGAAGCTCTAAGAGCGATTTAGCATAGCGAGCAGAAGGTTGTAGCAACATGTTTGCTTGTCTTTGGCCTGGAACCTTTTTCCAGTAGGCTGCACTAAGTTGCTTTTCCCATTTCCGGACTTTTTCCACAATTTGGCTTTTAGAGATTCCACAAAATGGTTCGGGTCCGATGAAAGGAGTGCTAGCTCCTTCTTTTGCAAGACTATCAGCAGTCTCATTACCAACAATTCCCTTGTGCCCGGGCGGGCGGTAGACTTTAGAGCTTTCAAAGCAGCCTGGTTGTCGGACGCAATAAATATTCTGGCTGCATTGAGGCGCTTTTTAAGGCACTCTTGAGCACAGAAGTCTATCGCTAGTATTTCCACTTGGAATATTGTGGCAGTGTTACCTAGGGCTTTTGATAATCTAAGATTAGGTCCTACTCCTTCGTTTGTTTTTGACCCATCAGTATAATATGTGAGGGCACCCCTTGCTATTTCTGAGATTTCGTTTTGTGTTAACTCACGTTCGTTAATGATAACATCTAGAGTAACTTCGAAATCTTGTTTAGCAGACATTATGTCCCTAGGCATCATCATAGATTGGGTTGTTCCAACCCTTAGTATCTCGAGATGTCCTGTCAAATCGCCGGGTTTCAGAGATTTAGCCTGTTAGCATTACCTCCAAGGCGCTAGGGCATGATCTCATTACACCCGTTATTCCTAAACATGCGAGACTTTGTAATTTTTGCAACTCTATTGTTGCCCTTTGTTGCCTTATTTTCCTCCACCATACAAGCGCAGCATAGGTGGTGATAGGTCTGACAACTGTTATATATAACCAGTATATCATTTTTGGTTTTAGACCCCAAGTTTTCCCAAATAGCCTACAGCACGTTCAAAGAGCCCTTGTTGCTTTTGAGGTGATGTGTGCGAGGTGTGAGTTCCACGTAAGTTTCCTATCAACGATGACTCCAAGGTACTTAACCTCTTCCGAAAAAAACAGGGTTGTACCATTCAAGTTTGGAGTCTGTATACTTAATTTTCTCCTGTTAGTGAATGGAATAAATGTCGATTTAATAGGATTGACTGAAAGTCCTTCCTTCAAACACCAGGTAGTTATGGGGTTCAAGGCACATTGCGTGCGATCGGCAATGATGCTGTCGTGCTTACCTCTGACCACTATAACTAGATCGTCGTCTGCCCTCACCGCTTTTATAGTAGTCGACTGGTCTCCAAGGTAGGTGATTATTTTCCTAGTATTTAGCATGGACTGAATCCTTTTGATTATGGAAGGTGGAATACCCTTTGCGGTTGCAGTAGCGCTAATTGATTCATATGAGGTGTTATCAAATGCACCTTCTATGTCTACGAAGACACCTAGTGATACTTCTTTCGCAGCTATTGCCTTCTCTAGGTCTTTTACGAGACAATGTAAGGCACCTAAGGCAGGTTTGCCGGGTTGGTAGGCAAATTGTTCTTCGTGAAGCGGTGTATTTGGTAAATATTCACTTTTCATGTATGTGTCGAGTATTTTTTCCATACTTTTTAGTAAGAATGAGGTAAGCCTTATAGGTCTATATGACTTTGGTTCCTCTGGAGGACGTTTGCCACTCTTAGGAATAAAGCAGACCCTGACCTGTCTCCACCCTTTTGGAATGTATCCCAAGATGAAGCTCATCTTGAATATCTTACATAAGTGAGGAATTAAGATATCAGATCCCTGTTGTAGAAGTGATGGAAAGATGCCATCCTCTCCAGATGATTTATAGGGCTTAAAGATGTTAATTGCCCATTCAATTCTATTCTTGGTGAATATATTACCCGCTAGGCTTTTTGCTGATCTGGATGTTTTGATGATTTGCTTCTGCGTCATCTTCAATGATTACAGCACCAGGAAAATGAGCGTTTAATAAACATCTCATGCTTTCGTCTATGTTTTCGACGAACTCTCCGTTTGACTTTTCAAGGAGTCCAATACCGTTAGAGTGGTCCTTAGCGATGACTTTTTGAAAGCGTACTGCTGGGGCTACGTTAGAAATCCCTTCACAGAACTGCCTCCAAGTTTTTCTTTGTTATATTCAGTTAGATCCTTTTTATAGTCTTCCCAGTTTTATATACCCTTGGCACTGTTGAAACCTTTGCGTGCTAAGACCTTTAGTTTGCTGAGTTCCTTGTTCCACCTAGGCACATCCCTATTGATAGCCTTTGTTCTGATGGGACAAGATTCCTCGTAGCAATTAATTATCGTACGATTTAACCATTGAGAGGCTACTTCAAGTTCCTCCACAGTTTCAATCGTATATAATGCGCCTTCAACATCCGACTTTAATTTGTCCTTATATGAACACCAGTCCATTTGTTGAGGTGTTCGACAACACCGGACCTCTCCCCGCGCAGCCCCGACCTCGAATCGTATCATTCTGTGATCGGGGACGCATGCCAGTTTTGTATTAAGTTTGTTGCAAAGCAACTAGCTA
Source organism: Galeruca laticollis (assembly GCA_963921935.1). NCBI lineage: Eukaryota > Metazoa > Arthropoda > Insecta > Coleoptera > Chrysomelidae > Galeruca > Galeruca laticollis. The sequence goes on from OY998178.1 coordinate 198,051,849, forward strand.
GGGTGATGTCAAGCACCTCTTTTCTAGTTGCAGTGATAAAAGTGGGTGTGTTACCTCTGTTAATAATGTCTATATTAGATTTAGACGAATACTCTAAGAGATACCTCGTTTGTTCGTGTCCGAACTGCCCCATACTATAGTGTGGGAGTTTGCATCACATCCAAGAATAAGTTGTCTGTTCTTTTTGTTGCACCATCTGATGAGGTTTTTGACCTCCTCTGGCGGAGGTTTGTCTTCCTCCCCTGGAAAATAAGCACAGACAATTATAATGTGCCTTTTACCCCTTTTGGTGAGAAACTCCACTTCAACTGTTGCTATGTCTCCAGTGATAAACTCTGGAACAGAAATAAAGTTGAGTTTTTTAGAGATGAGCAATGCTGCTCTGGGTGTGTCATGTATTTGTGAATATATCAACTTACATGAATTGTTAAATAGGCCTTTGATGAGTCCTTCATGAGCCCAGGGTTCTTGAATAAGCCCAATGTCAGATAGGTTTCTGCTAAAATTCCTGTTAAGCACGCTAGTTGTAGCTTTTGCATGATGGAGGTTTAGTAGCAGAAATGTAACGGGTTTGGAGGGGCCCATTTTACTGTCTCTTGGGATCTTTATCAGATCCCTTATTGCCCTTTGGGGTCCCTTTTTATGTTCTTTTTTGCAACCTCGACTGGTTGAGGCTGCAACTGGACCACTAGGTTGCACAGCATGGCTTTTTTGTGGTAATATTCTTACCTGACCAAATTTATAATTGGCCATATAGCCATTCTTTTTCACCCTTTCTGCGGATATGGGGTCCACTGATAGGGTGAGTTCTACTGTAGGGCCTTTTTCAGCCCTTCTTACAATCCTCCAATTTTGTGTGTTGAGGTCTTCATTTTGGACCTCTAAAAATCGAAGAATTTTTTCATTCTGCTATTTCAGACAATCAGGAAGATATGTCACAAATATCTCTGAGTGAGGAATGTTACCTTCCTCTGCGAGTCTCAATGACACACCCTCCTGTGGCCGCAGCCCCTGAACTATGCTATTAAGCCACTCAACTGTGGCTCTGTCAGCACAGGACAGCAGCAGCCAGCCACGTCTGAATTGCAGGTTGCTGAATATAGGCCTGGTATTTGCCTTTGGATCCAGCAGTAAAATGTTGTCCAAAATTTTCTCTTTTAATGCTGCTAACTGTTCCACTGAAAGAGATAACTCTGGATAGTTGGAGGGCATTATTCCTACCCTTATTGCTGCAACCGTTTGTCCGTCGGATAGTTTGTTTCCCTCATCGGTAGTTTTACCTACGTTGAGAACTCCCTTCTTCCTAAGATGTTCAGGGGTGCTTTCCTTAGATCGGACCCTTTTGGAGCCCTTACTCTTGGGTGCATCCTTCTTTTCCCTGTTAATAGACTTTAGTGCCTGTTGTCGTTCCTCTTCATAGCTGAGGCCGTGCTTCAACAGGTGCTTAAATCTTTTTCGAGCAGCACCGCCAAGATTTACTCGAACCTTTTGGGTTTCTTGTTGCGGCTCCCCTTGGTCCTCTTTGCCGCTTTTTAGGAGCTCATCCTCGGTTTTTTTATCTGGAACATGATGCAGTTCCATTCCCTCTGGATGAGTGAGGCTATCTTTATCCTCTGGGTTATTTTTATTTTATTGGTCCATTTTTGTCCCACGAGTAGCTAGAGAATGGTTGGTTACTACCGGCAGAGTCCCGCATAGCGGAAGAAGGCTATTGAAACCTGGGTGTCGCCTGGTACCCGGAGTTTGCATAATAGCGACTAAGCAACCGCTTAGCCCCGCAGCGTATTCTCTACGCCACGCCAAGTCTTCTGCTTATGCTGTTCCACCACTGACTTGAGGGGGATTTTTTATGGTGGTTCCCATCCACTTGGCCAGCTGATTAAAGCAAGTCCTCACATCAGTAAGCGCGTCCTCATCAACCACCGACTTACTGATACGAGATATACTGGGCAGGTTTCCACGAGTTTGCGCTGTTTTCTGATGCATGCAGGGCCCCGGGCCATTGGTCCGGTCGCCCCCACACTTATCCACCCACGGCGATTCCTCTCCACGCTGATGTTCCCAGTATTTGCGTACGCCAGAGCTTCGTTTGCCAGACTCGCTTGAGGACCTTTGCCCCCAATCACGCCACCCGATCTGTTTCCACCGCACGCCACGTGGAGGTGAAGTTGGTCTTTGTGCGGCATGCGAATCAGATACCAACACGTGAGAGTCCAACTCCCTAGAATTTACTGGAAGACAGAAATGATCACAAATGAAAGAAGAAAACGAAAGATACGACCTGAATCTGAAAATTGGGCTAAAAGTAAGTCTAAACGACTGCGGAAAGAAGGCAAACCCTACACTGAATATAGTCGGTCCAAAGAAGGAAAAGTTACACACAATGTACCAAGGAAAGGTCGGGAAATCGGACCTTCATGCACATCAAAGGAATGCCGTAGAGTAAAAACTAAACAATGCTCAGAAATTACATGACAGCAACGCATTGAAATATTCGCCATATTTTGGAATCATATGAATTTGGATCAACGCAAAATATATGTGATTAACCAAATTGTTCCAAAACGAATGTATACTAAAAGCGTACAGAGTCGAAGAAAGTGTACCTTTCAATATTTTTTAACAGTTGACAATAATAAAATGAAAGTTTGTAAAAACATGTTTCTACAAACTCTTAATTTGGGTGTTCATGATTGGATTCGCAAGGGTAATGATGGTACTCATTTCCGAAATCATAAAGATAAGAAAAAACCATCTACTTGCCAAGTGAAAATTGAGGACAAAACATTTTTAGAACTTTTTTTTACTAATCTGCCCAAGTTACCATCTCACTATGGACGTATTAATTCATCCAAACTTTAACTGGAAACTACAATATGTACCATGAACCAACTGTTTAATTTTCTAAAACGTTCTAAGAAAAGCTATTTTCTTGGGAACGTCCTTAAAAATTAATTTCTTTGAAAATATTGAATATATTACCGAAGGCTGGAATATTGTGTATACTGATGAAGCTCACAACTCTACAGCTCAGACGTGCAATCCGAGGTATGGTACGATGTATCAGGAAAAGGTTTGAAGTTAGTTAGAAGAAATTTGTTCTGATTAAAAAAAACTCACATTTGTTATGATGCTCTAGGTTCTCTAATTTTAATGTAAATACAGGATCGTCTGATAAATCTACTAGTGCTATTGAATTTCTTAATGACCCTGAACGCAATTAATAACGCAGGACTACAAGAAGATATTCATTCTCACGAAGTTAATATCAATCGATATGTTTTATATTTTAAGAACATGGAAGAGTTTACAACTTGGAGAGTATTACAGAACAGAGAAGTTGCAGGGACAGAAAAAACTTGCAATTGGGAAATAATCCATTTTGTATGAGTGTAATGGGACTGTTTCACATGGTACATCCCTTTTATTATAATTGTGTACTTTTTATGAATGTATAATTTTAGGATTTTTTCTTCGTATAAGGAACGCAATATAAAGATCTGAGGAAGCATCCGTATTTGTGGAATGTGTCCATAAGGAACTAAACTTTACATTGAAAGTGATTGTATCTACTTATCAGACAACTATAATTTTAATATTAGATTTTAACTTGTTATTATAATTTAAGGGAAATATAATGTTACAAATCACGGAAACACATGTGAGGCACAAAGAAGCAATATGTGCCAAAAGATTGAAGGAACAACTCAAAAGAGTATAGCAGGTGTTACAACTCACAGGATATTTCTGGAGAGTGAGTTTCTTTCAGGTACTGCCTGCACTACATTAGAAGATTATTTTCATATAGCTGAGACATCCGTAACTAAATTGAATTATCAAAAATAAGTAACCCATTTAATTGCAGAAAGCTTCAGCGCACAAGCTTCGCTTAGCTTAGATGAAATATGGAAGGCAATTGTAATAAAAAAATTTCATAAAAAACTTCAATTAAACAAGAGTCCATATTGAAAATGAGCTCATCAACAATTTAAACTACGGATCATTGGCAAAATTCAATAAGGCATTTGAAAAAACTAAAATATAGGTATGTCATGCAGATTCCAGAAGAAGAGAAAACAGGCATACTATCCTAATCAAAAATAGAATGCGTATTTTAATCATTGTTTAAGGGTATTTTGTATATAATAAAAATTTGTGTTTGCTTTGTGTTAAATTGGAATTTTTCTACCTCTATTTTTCATAAATTAAAATAAACAATTTTATTACTTCCTATTTTGTGTTTTTTTAAACATTTTTTGATACCTAAATGATGCACCTACCTAGGACTGAGGTAAGTTTGTAAATTACTTTGTTTTTAATTTTCCCTAACCATAATCTATAAGCAACATAGTGTAATCCAGAGGGTCGTTAAAGACCTATTTACGTTAGTTTTACGGATTATTGATGATAGTAATTTTGAGGGAAGTCTCACCTCTCAATGCGTGGTTATCTGTTTACTTAGTTGGCTACGCATAGTGACTATCACAAAAAAAATGTTATGAAAACAAGTACTTCCACTTTTTTCCTTTCGAGCGGTCTAAAGCTATTCTTAGCAAAAGAGTCAGAAGTTCGACTATCGGATTTATTTTTTAGAAATGATTTTCTCCTCCTTGTAGAGTTAACGTTAGAGTGACTTTAAATGAAAAACATGAGTTTAACTAATACATATATTCCAATATAAATCAGTCAAATTTTTATAATTCGCAAAAAAAGATCAAACAAAACCTACAAAGTTTACAATTAATTCTATTAGCGAATTGGCGCACAAAAGGATCAAAATTCGGAAAAATCGCTGAATACACAGTTTAATTAATTTTTAGTAAAATTGAACAAAACGCAATTTATAGGAGAAACGTGAAGCAAAACCTTGGAATAGGTCTTTAAAAAAACGAAAAAATGTATATATTTAGCCAGTACGCTATATTTTATTCGGCCCAAATATCATGAAATTTTAAGGATTAGTTCCTCCCTCTATTAAAAAAACTTAGGTAACCGCGAAATGTCACTGTATACGTGTTTAAAATAACATGAATTAATTTAAACTGCCTGGGATTATTTGATCAATTAACTTATTCGTAATAAAAATATGGTTAGATAAATTTCTTATAAAGCCGTTGCAAACTATCGCCACTTACTGGTTCTCTTGATCCTCAGATCAGTTAATGACCTTATATGAAATTCGGTGACAATATTTTGCAATACGTCACCTTCTCTATCCCTTAAAGTAAAATAACTATCCCGTCAGATCTGATTCATAGTTTTTCCAAGACAACACGCTCGAATGCAAAATTATCTGGTTATTTTGATGCACGAGTGTAATTCGGGGGAAAATTTGGCGAATACAAATGTTGGTTTAAATATTAAATTCCTATTTCTTTTTTTTAATACAAAATATCCATTTTAAAACATGCTGTTAGGTACAAACAAAATAAAAAGACCCAAAAATACGACTTCCATAACTATTTTTAATAGAAAGAACGGAAATATATAATTAAACGATTTTTTTAAAAGTAAACCTAAACTAAAAGTTGCAGGAATTGCAATGAAATACACAATTGTAATTACTCTTTGTGTTCTGATTAGCATGCAGATACCGGTACATTACAGCTAAAGATGTTTGAAAGTGCTGTGGTACATCATTACCATGCATTTTTGTTACTATTTCTTCATGGTGATTTTCATCCATTTGAAGATATGGCGTTATTGATTTGGAATTGAAATGGACAGTGATTTTTATAAGTTGCTGCTCGCCGACACCCTTTTAAGCGAGATTGGAGACAGCCGTAGCTCGTAAGGAATGGTTAGTTAGTTTAATATTCTCTGTATTCAAACCTGAATATTTTGGCTTGTATGTTAGTCCATTTGCTTACTGTATTTCGTCCAGCGGGAACATCTTTAAAGCATTTACTGTTCAACTTCTAAGCGGGATTTATGGTAAGAAAAAGTCGATTTGTTTTTATTAAATCCCGTTTTTCTAAGAATTTTTTGTATAATCTAATGGGACACAAATCGGGATTGATTTTATTAATTATTAGCCATTTCAGTGAAGCGCATGGTTTTTCCCCTCCTTGCGTTGTCTAGTAAATACAGAGTCGTAAATAATCCTTCCTGTTTTTCACCTATGTTATTTTTTTCTTCTTTAAAGTATGAAATTAACCACTTGTAGCCTTCTCCACCACGCCAAGCTAACTCAAAAGCAAAAACAAAAAATACCTTGCTTTGTAACCCATCTGGGGTGTCTTCATCACAACCACGAACCATATTGTGACATTCATCGTACTTTTTTTCTTTTCGCTGGATCAGTTTGTAATTGTTTTCTCTCGGAATTTTTCGCATCTCTGGCTGTTTTGAATCCTATGTCAGTAAAAGGGTTAAAAATAATTTTATATTCGGTGAAAAACGTATTCATTAGTAATTTTGCGGTGACATTCCAAATTGTTTTAACAGTGAATTCCTTGTACTCTAACCTAACCTAACCATTTTGCTTACGCATATTGAATGCCCAGTCCGTCAATATTTCTGCCAAAACGTTGATTTGTGTTGTTTCATCCAATGTATATTTTTTTTCAGCACAAAAGCTCATAAACTGTCGCCACACGTATTGTCTGTTGTGTTTAGTGTTATTTGGTTCGTTTTCCATCACTTTATTTTCTATAAATCCCAAAAAATCACATCCGAAACGAGACATTTTTAAAAGTATTTTTTCACTTTACTTGTCAAACTGATTTTATTTTTAATTATCTTGGATTCACAATGGGATTACCGTGGATACGTAAACAATGCAATTATCGCAGTGCTCTTTCGGTTTCTACAGTACAGTTACCGCTGTAATCAATCGATAATTGCACTCCTCTTATGGGATTTTTTACACATGAGGGAAATATTCACCGATATCAACATTATTACCCCGATTGGAAAATGCGATCATGCCGTAGTTTCAACCTCTATGCAAATTCTGTGATACGGTGAGATTCCCAACAAAACATACGTAACGTATACAATAATTAAGTATCACCAAATTATTTCTGAAATGTTAACTACAGATTGGGATAGGACAATACTAAAAAAACGTGGAATAACAATGGGAAATCTTTGGAAAGTTCATAAGTGATTCCATCTGCAAAAACTCTTATTATATTATACACTCTGAGCATAATTTAAATAAACCTTGGCTAAATCATGAAATCTTTGAAAATATTAACTACATAAAATATTTAAGAACCAAATTAGATGTCGACTACACCAACCATCATATATTGTCAATTAATTTTTTTTAAAACAAAACAGACTTTTGAAAATCATCATCAAACACGAACAAAAAGTCGCTATATAAATATATTCGAAACTCTTGTTTATCAAAAGTATCCACACCTGTATTAAAAAGCGATGCTATCGGCGAACCAGTAACAAACAAGTTAGAAATCGCAAATATCGACAAAAAAATTTCAAGAAGCTTTTACTATAGAAGATGAAATGTCTGATATACTGCCCATTCAGTCTACTCGAAACCAAACCACTTATTTGAAATTGTGTTTGAACCAGACCTTATTAGAAATAAAATGATATCTCTCAAAACGTACTCCTCTCCTGGATTAGACGGTATAACTACAATTTTATTAGAAAAATGTTCTGGTTCTATAAACTTACCGTTATCAATTATAATGCAAACATCCTTTTCAACTGGATACCTCTCCAAGTATATAAAACATCTAGTGAAACTCCGATTTTAAAAAATGGCGATAAGCTGAATCCCGACAACTATAGACCGATAAGTTTAACGTCTATCACTGTTAAAATTATGGAAACTATAATACGCGAAGCTTTGCCGAATTTTCTGATTGGACATGATAGAATCCCTTCTTCTCAACACGGTTTCGTACCGGGTCGGTCCATAGTGGCAAATATGTTGATGTGTGTAAATGATTGGTCTCTAAATCTAGACAATAAACAACCAATGTATATTATATATTTAGACTTTTCCAAAACGTTCGATCGAATCACTCATACAGTAGAAACGCTGAGTCTTTTCCATCACGTGACTGATACGACATCAACCATATGCATCTTAATCAAAACAATACGACAAACGCTTGTATTGAGTTTCGTTCTTTTTCTGTTATTAGAAGAAGACAGTACCAACATAGTATGTGTTGAATAATATCGTCAACTAAGTCACGTGATGAAAAAGCTTCACCGTTTCTACTGTATACTTCTAGCATAACGGAGTTATGGGCAATCTGCTTAAGTGGATTGAAGCTTCCTTGACGCTAGTCAGAAGTTTTGTGTTCGGATTAGTGATTCTTTCTGTACAATTCGCAATGTGCTTAGTGGGTTTCACAAGGATCGGTTTTGGGACAAGTTCTGTTTTTAGTGTATGTAGCAGAACTACCTTCTGTCTAAGACGTTTTGTAAAATTTCACCTCCAAATTTTGTGAAGATTTTTAATACTTATGTGTGACCAACCTAAGAGTTTGCTGGTCCTGTGTGGAATACCGACTGGATACAAGATTCCAACTGTCTTGAATCGGTGCAGAGATAGGCAACATAAATTCCATACGGACTACGTCGTCCTTCTTACGAAGAACGTCTAAAACTGATAAACTGTTCGACATTCGGGGATAGAAGGCTTCGTGGCGATTTAATAATGCACAGAGCATTAAATAAGTTTGATTGTGACTTCTCATATATTTTTGCTCTGGATGTCGCTTCAAATTAAAAAAGCAACAATTTCGTACTAAATGCCGCGACGGTTTACTACCAAATCGAGTGTTTGACATTTGGAACTATCTCCCATCAAACGTTGTTAACGCTTTAACAGTAAACTCTTTCAAAAACAATTATGATGCCTACAGATTAAATGCGCTAAACTGACTCCTTTTTTGTACATCTATTTTGTTTACTTCCTTTCTTTGCAATTATTGATAAATTTTTATTTTCTGTCCGAGCTATATAGGTCTTTGACCTTGGCTCGTTTCCAGGATCTGTTATTGTTAAGGATAATGTTCCATACCACAGGCAGGGTGTAGAACAGTTACCAACCAAACCATCAAATGGAGAGAAGCCCAGATTGCAGATTGGCTTACTAAGAAAAAAATTTAATTCAATGAACCAATTTTGAAAATTGAGTTACTAAACTTAGCATAGTGTCATAAAGATAAATATATCAAATATGTAGTAGATGAAATGGAGCGATAACGAGGTGTAATTGTAGTTTGATTGCCTCCCTACCATTGTAAGTTAAACTCAATAGAACTTAAAATGGTTCAATTAAAAAATGAAGTAGCAATGAACAATGTTACTTTCAAATTAAATGATGTAAAAAATCTGCTTAATAGTGCCATCAGCAATGTAACCTCACAGTAGTGCATAAAATGTATTGAACATATGAATATCTAGAATCATGATAAACTAATTGAAATTACCATAGAACCCATATTTGTGCATCTAAGAGAAGATACTACTGATGAATCTGAAGATGTCATAAATGACTCAGATTAGAATAAAGCTAATGTTAATTTTTATCTGTTTATATTTTTTACATTTCGTGGAAATAAGTATTCAGTTATGTTGAACTGTTTACAAGACTGTTTATTTTAAATAAGAAAATAATTTTTCTGACAACCAATTCATTCTAAAATGCTGAAGATTATATTTAATAATAACCTCATGCCTATGACTCATGGATTTATTTTCCCCTCAGACCCGCAAAGGTCTATGTTGAAAATATGAGTCACTCTCTACAATTATGGTACTGGATAGTATGTTATTTATTTTTCAATTTTTGATATTTGAATGGTTCCTAAACATATTCAGGCTTAAAATAAGGGATGAATTTAAAAGAACATTGAGCAGGCCCACAAAGTAGTACTTTGTCCAAGTTGATATTAGCAAGTCAGCAAATACACATATTTTGTACTGAAGTGACTAGTCACATATAGTAAGCAATTGTATTTTATATCAAGCCAGATGTGTTTTACACATCAATGACAAAATGTGAAAAATTGATGTCAGATATTTCTGTTGACACATTGTCTTATGAATGATAAAGATAGTGAGTGGGAAACCTTCTTATTTTCTTCTTCGTGACTTATTCATGACTTTATGTCATTGGCAAGTATTTTCATATCTTCCAGAAAGTTCTCACTTTATTTCATCATGTGTCCTCTATCTGGTTAATCCATTGTCTTCTTAATATTCCTCTTTGCTTTTTCCTTGGTATACCTACCTCCATTATTTTCCTAGCTATTCTTTGCTAGCTCATTCTCATTATATGTCCATACCAATTTAACTGTTTCATTTCAATTGCTTCTATTTTTTTCTGAATTACCCAATTCTCTGTTGCATATGTTATTGTACAAATAGTTATTACATTATGCATTCTTTTCTTTATTTCAATATCTATCTGTTTGTAGTTAGGATCGTTTTCTTTATTGTATAGTATAATCTTGGTGATTTATTGGCTCTATTTGTTAATTCTGCGTATATTTTCCCGTCTTCTGTGATGATGCAGATACTCTTTCTAGAATGTTTTCTTTGTATTTTTTGATTTCTTCACTTTTTTGGCCATCTTTATTTCTTTCGTTTATTATCATATATTTCGTCTTGTTTGTGTTTATTTCCATTTTCATTCTTTCATCCCCTATATTCCATATATTTACTAATTTCTGCATTGTATATCTTGAATTTGCAATCAATACTATATAATCTCTATATAACAAATTACTGAGTCTAACTGGTTCTAATTTTTTTTATCCTATAATTGTATCTAGTTGTTTTTCTTCATCTTCTTTAACTCTTTTAATGATCTTATTCGTGACCAAAATAAATAATAACGGGCTTAAACTGTCTCCGTGTTTTATGCCTTTTTTCATTAGAAATTCTTCTGATCTTCCTCTTATCTGTATCTGGCATCTTACAGTTTGATATGTGCTCTTTATTACTTTCACCAGTGTTGTTTGTATTTCCATTTTTTCTAAGCATTTCCATGTTTCCTCTATATCTGTAGTGTCAAAAACGACTCTCAGGTCTATGTATTTTAGATATAGTTCTATAGTTCTTCTCCTTCCTGGATTTTCCTTTCTATCAGTCTTCTGAGTACATGTATATTAACGCTTGTTTGTCTGTCCAGTCGAAAAGCTGCTTGCTCTTCTTCTAACCGATGTTCCACATATTCTCTGTCTTGTTTCTGTACTCTGTACTCTGGTATACACTTTAAATTAAGTTTGAGTTAAACATATTTGTAAGTTGGAATCTTCTATGTTTTCCATGCTTCTTTACATATTTTCCACAGCCATTCCTTACCTTATTTACCCATCCATTTTATCACTTCTGATTTTATTTCATCAACTTTGCAAGCTTTTCCCATTTTTATTCTATTTATTGCGTTTTCAACTTCCTCTTTCATTATTTTTTATAATAATGATAATAAATAGTTTTCAAGACTGTGAGATTTAAATGAAATTACATTTTAAATTCAATCACCCTCTTATGTTACTGTTGACTTTAATATATTTTTATTTATAGGATTTATCAACGTTCCTAAAGTGAAAGGCACTCACAATGCAATGAAAAGTGGAATGTTGGCAGCTGAGAGTGTTTATGAAGCAATAAATAGCGAAAAACAACAAACTGAAGGATATGAACCAAAAACATATGAAGAAAATTTGAAGAATAGTTGGATTTGGAAGGAATTGAAACAGGTTAGAAATATTAGGCCTAGTTTCCACAATAGGTTAGGATTGTATGGAGGATTGATACATAGTGGAATTTCTATTGTTCTTGGTGGTAGAGAACCTTGGACATTAAAACACGGAGGTAAAGAAAAAGATCTTAAGATTAATTGTATTATTTTGCTGTCTTTATAATGATAATTCAATTCAATAATAGTATCAATTAAAATCATTTATATTTGCATTGTTATTTTAAATGCCGCTTATTTTGTAAAAAAGAACGGGGCAATCTTAAAAAATTTCATAAGGAATCTCAAAATATACTTTCAACGAGATTACAGAATTAAGCACAAGTATATTTATTTTTGATGACATAAAACAATCTTTATAGGTTTAATTTCGAAAATTATCTCTTTAATGAAAACAGTTTGTTAATTAACTGTAGCTATTCTATTTTATTCTTCAATCCAAATAATTTCGAGACTGAACATAAATGGTATATTTCTTGATGTATATATTGTTCAGTACTTTTCACATACATTTTGTTGACATTGTGCATTTCTTATGATTATAGATTGGCTTTTTCACAACAACTGAGTCAAATTAACAAAATTATCTATGGGAAACTCTTTCCAATAAAACAATTGAAACATATTTTTTAATTTATTTAAGGTAATAAACCAAATTATGTATAGTCTAGTTGAATCTGGCAAGAATTATTTTAATAATTTACATATGAATATAATCTAAATGTCATTTATTGCAACAGTCGTTGGTGCATCATGATAAACTTCAGAAACTACTTCATCTAGCATAGATGAAGAGTGGTGTGTAATTTTACAAAATCGTGATCATGAAAAGCGAAAACTCAGGCCACTTACTATTGATTATGAAAATGTATTTAATCGTTATTCAAATGAAGAATTCAAAAGCCATTTCATGTAAATGAATTTTTGTCATATATATTGTACATTTCCATTCATCTCACGCCTAGATTTCACTCCAAATTTACTCTTTTATATGTAGATAATTTGACTTCCAATAATTCGATATTAGTGTAATAGAGTAGAATATAAATGAATCACGAATGATTAATCATATTCTGTAATTTCTTATGTAAAGGAACTTACGCAATTTCTAAACGTCCACTTCGACCCACATTTTCAGATTGGTCGTTGTGAGCTCGACGTGAGCGAATATTATGACATGACTAGTGACGTTTTCGCCGCGTCCGCAACGACCCACATTTTCAGATTGGTCGTTGTGAGCTCGACGTGAGCGAATATTATGACATGACTAGTGACGTTTTCGCCGCGTCCGCAACGACCGTCATCGTCTTGTAGAGCGACTAAAGGACCATTTTGAGTGTTGTAAGTGCCAAGAGGAATGCACTCTATGTATTATATGACTTACTGAATTATTTTGTGTGTGAATCCCATTGGTTTTGCAAGACACATTCAGAATAAATTTGTTGTAGTATCTTCTCTTTGTAAACTTAAGGTATTTACGAAAACTTGATCGGGTTAATGATCTCCAACAGACTTTTATAATTTTGTGTTTGTTTACTTGATCCGATGGAACTAACCTCTTTCGAAATGTTGAATAGGTTATGGAACGAGTTAATTCCATTTAACCCTACTAGAGCTGTAGGGTAACTTGGGTTATTGTGTGATTATTATAAAGAAAAATTCGAATTTTGTTACATACATAACCACTCACATAAAAAAATGGAAGAGGAAATTTTTTTGCACTTCGCTATATAGCGTCAGTTCAGAAATGGTTTCTAGAACGAGTAATAAAATGCTTTCGGATACCTCCAGAATCGAGTAACAACCCGTCACGTGAATTTAAGAACCCAGTACTTGATCCAGGTTAGGTTTCCGTAAATACCTCTAAATGATGTTGGAGTTGCTTTCAATCAATCAGTGGTACTGACAGAGGTTTAGTCCTAATTTGCATGATCGATAATTTTAAGTTGTCAGTTGGGAATTAATACATGTATGCAATCTACAAATTTATTGTTGTTAGCTTTTACGTGATATTCCTGAAGAAAATCTATACTTTATTGAGTATCTCTTTTATATATATATATATATATATATATATATTATTGTGAAAAAATAATGCTACACACTGTACATATATCTAGCACGAGATAATTGCAGTTTGAAATATTAACGAGTATAAAATTATTGAAGGAAAAACTATTCGAGAGTCAAATTTAAACTAAATTAAACAAATGAAATGTCTTCAAACTTTATAATGTACCTTATATACACATACATGACACCAATATAATAGAATTCAAACTATTTAAGAGAAAAATTTAAAAAAACATCACCTGTTATGAAGTGAATGAGTCCACTTTTCGATTGAAATCGTTAAATGTTTATGCATTATCTTAAATTCCCATTAGATACCATTAAACTATTTAGAAGCCCTAGAAATATTTCTTGTATTATATCCAAAGGTGAAATTCCAAATAAAAACATTAGGGTTATAAAATTTTAGACTTCTGGAAGTATGTGTCAGCTGGGTAGAGTAAAAATCCATGACAGCTAAAAAAGTTTTAAGAATTAATAAAATGCAAAAGATAAATAGATGAATTGTTAGTTTAGAATTGTTAAAAAGTATGTTTTATAATTAAAAAAGTTAATATCTTAAATAATAAAATAAAATCTTTTGACTGAACTACTATGAGTTATTTTGATTGGTTACAAATATTTTTATGATTTCAATAAACAGAGGGCTAATGAAAAATGAGGTTTCTTGTTTAGAAAAAAGTGGTTGCTTAGGGAGATAAAGAAAGTTGTTGACGAGTAGTATAAAAAAATCAAAGAAAAATACATTGTTCTTTAGAAATAATATTAGAATTGTTAAAATTAAAGTGAAATAAGATTGAAAGCAGTGACACTAACCTCCAAAAAGCATTCCTGAAGAGGGGTAATACCATATGTAGAGAATATTGGCTTTAACTATCCTGGACAGTCTATATATTCCGTATCGTGGGAACAATAATTTCCACGATCTTTGAAGAGAATATATGCATGGAAAGCGTTCGAAATTAAATTGATTCGAATGGTTTCTTGAATCAATCTCGACATTTTCGAAGCAGCCTAAAAAGAAGAGAGAGTAGAATAAATTGACAAATCTATTGATAATCAGCGGATGATGAAAGGTATTTAAAAACTGTTTCATTTTAAATAAAACTTACCGTGTGTACATTGAATATTAGATATTGAAACTGTGATGACAATGTGTGTTGTGTTGTATGACTTTCCACCATTTTATTTTCTCTTATGAATATAAACTTGTGTTCTTTTGTAAATAACGTATAATAAGTTGCATACTTGCATATATTTAGAATAAATTCATTTGTACGAATGTGTATCGTGTGAAAGATCATTGTAGATAAGTTCATTTTTTTTAATTGATGGTAAAAAAGAATAATGTATTTTTAATATATAAATTAACAAGTCTTCCCATTTGGAAGAACAAATTATATTGTATGTAGACTGCATTTCTTGGTGTTTGATTTATCAGTTGGCAGAATTGATGGAGCGTATTATAACTCGAGAGGGGTTTTGGAACAGAATTTGCAGGGCCGGTTTGTAAAAATTTATACAATATAAATATTTAGATCACATTTTTTTTTTTTTTTCAAAATTCAATATTGAGATTTGGCGCTTATTACTAAAAGAAAAATCATATGAATATTTAACCTTATGAACCCAAGACTCTGAGAAGCTGAGTGCTCATTAAAAAATTTAATAGTAAGAAGAGGTAAAGGTAAGTGCATTGTGTGGCATTATTGAACCTAGATAATTTTCTTAAATATACCGGGCAAATTAAATTCATACAAAATAAACTACAATAATATATATATATATATATATATATATATATATATATATATATATATATATATTTTCAACTAATATCCGGTTTATTGTGTGGTTCTAACAAGGATGTATTCTAAATCTACATTGCTATTTGTGTTGATGGTAAATATCAGCAGTGAACAATAGATAAAAAGTTAGCCCAAACAGACTACCTTGTGCTGCTCCTGGTACTATACGAAATATTGGTAATATTTTGGAATATGATCCATTTAGTTTGCAAATAAGATTTGTTCGTTTTGTCGATGGAAGGGAGTATACATTAAAAGTAACGAATGCACAGCCAATCAGAGCGTGTTAGGCGGGGCTTATTTGGCGCCAAGTTTAAATTGTTAGGCACCAAATTTAAATCGAGTATGTGTATTTAGCACACTTAGAACTTTTTGGATATTATTAAACTGCAAGAAGTAAATTCTATTATATGTATTTAGCACATGATAATGTCTTTTGAATCTTATTAAACTGCAAGTAGTTTGTGTATTTAGCTCATAATAATATCTAACTTACAACTTTTGGATATTAATAAACTGCATTTTATTTTATTTTGTGTATTTAGCACATGATAATGTCCAACTTACAACAATCTAGATATTATTAAACTGCAAGAAGTTAATTCTATTTCAATGTAAGTTGGAATGTACCTACCTACCTTAACCACAAATTTAAAAATTTTACGAATTTTAAACAAATATAACTCAACAGTAAAACAACAACCTCAAAAACACCAAGATCTTGTTTTTTTTATTACTATTTATTTTATGGAAAAAACGTAATGGCAATTTCAATATGCCTCGGACATTTCTTTAATAAGGATTGTCAGGATGAATAAAAATACGACACAAAAATAGTTCATTTAATGAAAATAATTAAAAAAAAATTTCAACACCTAATTATAATTAAAAAATATATATATTTCTAAATATTTAAAATACTTTTCACTATTTCCTTCAAATGTTTTAACATCAATTTCTTTTAATATACTCCTCATTTCTGCTTTCATCTTCTTCTTAAATTCCAGGTTCTTTATCTTTGATTTTCATTGAATATTCCAATTTTTAAAAATATGCCATGTGCAGAGAAGTCTTCTTGGTGGGTGTTAGTTATACAGTTGATTCACCATTGGGTCGTCATCGCTCATTATGTATTTGGCTTCAATTGATTCGCCTAACCAATTTCTAAGAGATCTGAAAAAAATCCTGTACCTTTTTATCTTACCTATATTAGTAGCTAAAAATGCCACTGGAACATCCATATTGAATTCATCTTTGAACAAAACTATTGTTAAATCCCAATTCCTTCTGTTGGTGCCATGAGTTCCTTCTTTGCAAATTGTGTGATTTAAATATCTAAGTTTCTTTTCCATAACATCATTCATGCGCCCTAGTGCAAAATCCTCAACCTATAAACCTGAGTAACTTTCACCTAAAATTAATCAAAGTTAGGTATTCCTTTACCAAAAAGCAATGTACACAATACTAATATATTAAACCAAAATTAAAAGTCCAATTTACCACAGCCTTCTAGTATTAAAACTATATTATAATAAACGTAACACCACCACAGTTAGCTACTCTTTAATATCACATGATATGGATTGAATTTTTGTATTACTAAAGAATCCTATCTCTAAAAGCTAATTAATGTAGTCAATTTAAAAGTATTTTTTATTTTTGCAAATTTTTAGATATAAAGTTATGGGGTACAAACCAATTTTCTTGCATAAAAATGCATCATTTTGTCCTTCTCAAGTCCATTCTTCAATTTTCAAAAAGCTGTAGCTGACAGCTGTTTAAATAAGCTATATCTCCTCTTTATAACATTTATTCGTTCCAATTTTCCATTTTCAATTGTCTTCGAACCTTGTAATATCCTGTGTATTGAAACTCCACCAGCCAATTGTCCCACAATATTAATTTCTTCTGCCTTTGTTAACCTCTTAATTCCTCATTATGTCCTACATGTGTCTCTGTCCCAATGACCTCTCCTAAAATAAAATATAATTACGTCTTTTTTGAAAAAATATAACATTGTCTATGAAAAACAATTTTTAGACAATAACTAACAATTTTCCGAAATATTTAAAATGAATCTTGATGGACATACTCCTGGAATGCGTATACTATCTCCAATCTGCAAATTGCGTTTTTGAGATACACTTTGAAATACCAAAAAATTTAAATGAAATAACCAACAATATTTTTGAAATTTTATAAATCATTTTATATCACAACTATTGCAGTAGTATGCAATTCTGCATCTCCTATTTTTTAATGTACCTATTCGTTGAAGATCAAACAGTTCACTTCCCTCTTCTCCTGCGATTACCACAATTGAAATTCCTCAAAGTTTCTAAACAGATTCATTGACAGTAGGTAATATTGTGACTATCATTAAAGTGTTTATTTAATTGGTTAAATTAAAAAAACTCTTTTGTTATTCATGTGCATATTGGACAAAGGATATGTTTGTTTATTGATTTTATTTCATCATTTAACTCTGGATGAAATTTTTTGATATGTCGATTCTTCATCTCTGTGGAAGTATATTTCACCTGACATATACTGAACAAGTCAGTCCGTTCTCCCTAAAAGGATTAATAATAATAGTGACACATAATCCTAAAAGATAATCCAATTTCACTGCAACTTAACGTTTTTCTATCACTACCTGTCTTTGTCCATACTACAATAATTTCTCGATTGCCAATTTTTAAGATTAACTACGAGTATAAGGTAAATTTAATTAGCAATAATAATTGCTGCTGAACAATATTAAATAAACGAATTTAAGAATGTATTTCACAAAAGTACCAAAACGTTGCGGCTAAGTTGCGAACAATTCAAATATCCAATGCAAAATGTTAGGTTAAAATTAGAAACAGCGGCTGGCAGCATGAACCAGGGACATTTTCTTTTAAAAACGAATGTCTTCGGACAGCAATTCGGTCGCTGTTCGGTATAAGAAAATTCGCACGCTCTGATTGGCTGTGCATTCATTACTTTTAATGTATCCTATGGAAGGGTTTACTTGATTTTATATTCGTCACACATCATGTTTGGTTTTATATTATGATTGGCATAACTTCTCCAATATTCATTGCCCTGTTATATTTCTTATAAAATAATTTGCTTTAATACTGTTAGATTTATAAACATTCTTACTATTATTGCTTGCCAGATTATTAAAATAAATAAGAATAGTTAGAAGATTGATACAGTAATACATCTATGTTGAAAAAATAATTTTACTAATTAGTACAAGTACAACAAGATGATAATATATTTAATTTGAAATCATAATTGAAAAATAGATAGTCTAGGAACTATTATGAAAATAGTTCACAAAAGTTTTCATGATATTTACGTAAATCATTTGTTTTAAGAAGATTTATTAATTCAAGTTTTTATTTATTTTAGATCCTGATCATAAAAGACTCAAACCTGCTAAAGAGTGCAAGCCTATTGACTATCCAAAACCAGATGGTAAAATTAGTTTTGATCTTCTCACATCTGTTGCACTTACTGGAACCAATCACGAAGGTGATCAACCTGCACACCTAACACTTTTGAATGATGATGTACCTGTTAAAGTTAATCTAGCTACTTACGACGGCCCAGAAGGAAGGTTTTGTCCCGCAGGTATGTATAATATTTGACCTGAGCTTCTATTTTTAATTTTATAATAGCTGAGTATTCATTCTCCATGGAACTTTGTAATGATGTTTTATATTATTGCCATAAAAATAAAATTTATTGAAATTATGTAATGTAAATAACATGTAAACTCTAATCAGGTTGGTTAGGAGGAATGAAAAAGTATTAGGCTTCCAGAAGGGGGTGATAGAATGAAACAAAAATAAAACAATGAGATGTGGAAAACGATCCTAATATATGTAACTGTTAGAGAAAAAAAAATGTATGGAAATACATTGCACTTTTTCTGGACCGCTTTATTATATTTATTCTTGAGTGTTTTCGTATTAAATGTATTTGACTGTATATGGAATCATATTTACAAGTTTTCATACATTTTTCATATGTACTACCTTATATACACCTAGAGCTCATGAGCTACAGAATATAATGGCTGTGATTTCAGCTTTACGGTTTTCTCTGTGAATGTTCAATTTTGTTTTTCCTATTCTTCAATCAGCATTTTTTAAAAACAATTATTCATATTTTTTTATTGGGCTCTGTTATCTTGAAATCACAAATCAATCTTTCTTTGAAGAATTTCCAGACATTTTCAACGTTTTTGGAAGTTTTGCCTTTGGTCATTATTTTGACTTAAGGTGTCCACTTGAACTATTGATCCCAAGGAAATATTGCCGATTGATATAAAGCTCAGAAATCAATAAGGTGAGACATTTGTTGGGATAATTGTGTCCAAATGTTGATTCACTGAAATCTGTATTTTGGTTAATTAAAGATGAAGATAAAATTTTTAGTAGTAACTAACAGGGTTAGTGCGATTTTAACAGTCAATTAGTATAGACGTGTTTAAAACAGCTCTCTTATCAACAAATCGTTTTTGTTAAGAATTCCAATTCTATTGAACCGGTCAATCCACCTAGTAAATCAGTTAATCAAATTTATAGTTCAGTGAAAAATGTCTAGTGCAGATCCCCCTGACAAAGGGGGAACTTCAGATTTGTGCAATAATAATGATAATTCAAGGAATGTGCGTTACAATTCAACATACCAAACAGCATTTCAGGAAAGCAAAAACTTAGGAAAGGATAAAGAAACACGCTTGTCTGGTCAGACAGCGACAGGTATTTCAGTACAAGTAGCAAAAAAGTTCAAACTTGATAAACCTAATTTATATTCAATTGATAAAATTTATGTATTTATCGAAAAAATTAATAATGAAAATTTAGGAAATTTACATCCCATGTCAGTTGGACACTTATTACATAAAAAACTAAAAGCTCAAAACATTACCAAAATACAAAAGGTAGGTAGAAATAGAGTAAGAGTAGAGGTTAAAACTACTAAAGACGCTAATATGTTAATAGAAAACGAAAACTTGAAAGAGGAACAATTAAAAGCATTCATACCCAATAATTTAATAGAAAGGAAAGGGGTAATCAAAGAAGTAGATACCACATTCAGTGACGAGTATTTGTCGGAAAATATTGAGTCTTCAAACGCAGTCACCAGTATTCGTAGATTTAAACGGAAAATTGATATTGATGGGGAAGCAGTATATATACCAAGGCAAACAGTTTTAGTGTCATTCGAGGGTAACGTGTTACCCCCATTTGTTATAATTAATAGCGTTGTATGTCCTGTAGAAAAATACATTCAAAAGGTAGTACAGTGTTACAACTGCTTGAGGTATGGCCATGTGGCCAAGCAGTGTAAAAGCACTAACACACTATGCATAAATTGTAGCAAAAAAAAGGAAGAAAATCATTCATGCAAAGATCCTGAAGACACATTTTGTTTTTATTGTAAATCAAACGATCATAAAACGATACATAAAAAATGCCCCGTATTTGAAAAACAGAAGCAAATAAAACAATTCATGTCAGATAATAATGTAACCTATATAGAAGCAAAAAACTGGTCGGATAATTCATATATTAGTAAAATTAGCAATAATAGGTTCAATGTACTTGATAATACGTCGGAAAGCTTTCCATTACTTCCTAAGACAACAACCCACCAATACAAAACAAATAGGGAAAGTAATACATTTAAAAAAAATACACCATCAGAACCCTCAACATCACACAGTAAACACACAATCACACAAACCAAAAAACGTAGGATACAATCACCCAACAATGAAATCACACAAGCACCCATGTTTCCCAGATCCTTTGGTCCTAGTAAACCAGCATTCCAATTTAAAAATAATAGTACGAATGAAAATATGGAGATAGAATCCATGCAGTCAAATGAAGAAAATGATACAACATTTATTCAAACGTTCTTCCAAGTTTTCAAAAACATCTTGGAAGACATTAGCTCATTTGAAGAATTACAAAAAGTTGACATTCAATTTGTAACAGATAGGTTATATAAAATGAATCATAATCTGCCAAAAAATAACAATGCTTAATAAAATTAAAATATTACAATGGAACGCGCGCTCGGCGATTGCAAATAAATATAGTTTGATGAAGTGTCTGTCAGAACACGATATTGATATTTGCGTTGTATCTGAAACGTGGTTTAAAAAAAACAACATCATCAATTTTCCAGGTTATAATCTAATTAGAACTGATAGGGATGACGGATATGGAGGTACAGCAATACTAATAAAGGTAAAAATAAATTTTAAAAAAGTAGATATTAACATTAAAGTAAATACTGACATCAACATATGTGCTGCCGAAATTAATTTTAATAAATATTTACAGTTTAAAATATTATCTGTGTATTGCCCCCCAAAAATTAGCATCAATAACAGCGACTGGAAAAGCATATTTAATATCATATCTAAAGAGAACGGCATAATATGTGGAGATTTTAACGCACACAACAGAACATGGGGTTCGTACAAAAATGATCAGAGGGGTATACAACTTCTAGACGTCTTAGAAAATCATGACTTAATATTGGCAAACGATGGAACACCTACTAGATTAAACCGCAACGGGGAAAATTCCGCAGTGGACCTGACACTTAGTACACCCTATCTCATAAACAACATAGATTGGAACGTAATAAAGGACACACTGGGTTCAGATCACTTTCCAATACTTATTAACATCAATGTGCCTGAAAAAAAGTGTCTACAAACAAAGGAATTAATATGTCCTTCCAATAAATGGAATATAAATAGAGCAGACTGGTCAATATTCAAAAACGAAGCAGAACTGTATTTCTCACAAACACCACCTATTTTTAATGGTATTAATGCAAAATATGAATATCTAATACAAGGAATAAACACAGCTGCCCAAGTATCCATACCAACAAACAAACCATTCAAGATAAAGTCAAGAACACTACCACCTTGGTGGGACAGAGAATGTGACATAGCTGTAACAGATAGAAAAAATGCGGTAATTGCCTACAAAATTAACAGCACGTTGGAAAACTTCATTACAGTGCAAAAAATAGCAGCAAGCACAAAAAATTTTTGAAAGAAAAGGCAAGATCCTCATGGAGAGCATACTGCACCAATCTGAATAAAAACACATCAATGTCAGAGATTTGGAAACAGGCCAAGAAAATGAAAAGAACTTTCATACAGAAAGAGAACATTCATTTCTCCAGTGAGGATTGGAAAGAAAAGCTACTAGAGAGAATAGCACCGCCATCTACCTTCTACCAAAATAATTTAGAAAATGAGCAGGAACATGAGGAAACAATACCACAAATATTCGAAAATCTGATAAATATCCAAGAACTAGAAAACAAAGAAAAAACACCGCACCAGGCTTAGACAATATCAGATATTCGATGTTATGCAACCTACCAAATAATGCCAAATCTTTTTTATTGGAAATATATAACAACATACTAAAAATGGGCAAATGCACAATACAAGATTGGAAAAACCTAATTGCAGTTCCAATATTAAAACATCAAAAAGATCCAAATGACCCTGACTCCTACCATATCATTATTAGCATGCCTATTGAAAACATTCGAAAGGATATTAAAAAACAGAATAGAATGGTGGTTAGAAGAACACAAAATATTACCAATTCATCAGTACGGATTCAGGAAAGGATATGGCACAATGGATGCGGTGAGCCAACTTGTCACTGATATACAAATTAATTTTGGAGAAAATGGGTATACTGCAGCTACATTCCTGGATGTAAAAGGCACATACGACTCTGTAGAAATTCCAATACTGAACGGAATGCTGAAACAAATCGGTATGCCTACCAAAATACGAAATATTCTGTGCGATATTATGACAGACTGAAAAATATTTATAAGACAAAAAGACACATTATTAGGACCAAGACATACATCTAGAGGTTTACCACAGGGCTCCGTTTTAGCACCACTGTTATTCAACATATATACCATCAAAATGCATCAAGCATGCAGGAATTACACACTTATACAATATGCTGATGACTTTGTAATATATGTCAAGGACAAAAAATATGAAAATTGTATAAATACTCTAAACAAGGCCACCTCAAACATCATAAAAGCTATTGAAGATGTAGGGTTCGATCTATCAACGTCTAAATCAAATGTCACCATATTTTCAAGGCACCGTATCCCAGAAACTCAGAACATCCAGTTGGGGGACTACATGATACCATATAAAAAAGAAATTAAGTACTTAGGAGTAACATTAGATAATAAATTAAATTGGAAACCATCTATCGAGGCAATCAAAATAAAATGTAATAAAGCCATTAATTTCCTCAAAATGATCACCAAAACATGGTGGGGCGCAAGTACTGAAATATGCCTGTTATTCTATAAAGCATATATAAGGTCCATTTTAGACTATGGTTCCGTCCTATACGGATCTGCATCAAAACAATCACTGAAACAGCTAGAAGTAATACAGAATAAAGCGTTAAGAATATGCTTAGGAGCGATGTCAACAACACCTGTGGAACCGCTAAGGGTGGAAGCACTCGAACCACCATTGGAATTGAGAAGAACATTTCTCGCTGAAAAAATGGTACTTAAGAATAAAGCAAAAAATTCTACACTGATGGCCAAAATATGTGAGTTAAATACATTGGACCTGACGAATAAATATTGGGAAAAAAAGAACTCGCCACCGATATGCACCGCATTTCGTAACACCAATAAAGAAGAAATTTTAACGTATGAAAGTTGCAATTACTTTGAGAACATAGAACACTCTGCAAAAATAATAATTCCTGCGTACTCAGAAATACCAGAATTAAACAAAGAAAAAATTATCAGACTTACAAAAAAAGACATCAACAGTACAATAACAATATATACAGATGCATCAAAGACAACAAAAGGTACAGGCACAGCGTTCTATGTGCAAGAAACGAAAGAAGGAAAAACCTTTAAGCTAAGCAACGATTATTCTATATTTTCAGCAGAAGCTGCAGGCATAATGAAGGCGCTAGAACACACAATCCACCAAAAAAAGAAAAATGTATCTATCCTAACGGATTCGCTGTCTGTTATCCAATGTTTGAATAATAATGCAGTAGATACCATCACTCACCCACACATTAAGAAAATTCAATCCCTACTACACCAACTTACTAAAGAGAGTGACGTTCAAATAATATGGGTAAAAGCACATTATGGAATTTACGGCAACGAAAAAGCTGATCAGTTAGCCAAAACAAGTGCTGAAAAAGATGAATGTCAACCGAACGAAGTGGCACTACAAGATTGCTTAAATAAATACAAAAGAAAATTTCAAGCAGCATGGAAAGAGAAATGGGACCACTATGTAAAAACAAAGCCTACTAGATACACACTACTGCATAGGGAAATACCAAAACAACAGTGGTATAAAGGAATCAATTATTCACGTAGGGAAATTAGCAGTATAATTCGAATGAAATTTGGACACGCGTCTTACCCAGAGCACTTGAGCAAAATAGGCGTAATCGAATCAAACTTATGCACAGCCTGCAATGTCATAGGAGACCTGGATCATATATTTTTTGAATGCTCGGAATATCGTAATGCCACGAAAGAACTTTATAATAACATAATACATGAAAAAATATTCCCTCCCATCAACATGTTACACTTACTGGCGCTGAATAACATCAAAATATTAGACTGTCTAGTAAAATTTCTAAGGATGACTAACATATCGATATAGTTAAGTTATATAGAGCTTGTGACCTTTGTTACCCTAACCCAAATGTTTATACCTTCCATCCGTGGTCTACCTTTGTATGTGTTCAAATAAAGCCCTGAACGACCCCTGGGCGAGAAAACTTGTAACCCTGTGCCAATCCTTTGATCGAAAAGCGGTATTAACTTGAATCGCAGACGACGATAGTTTGATAGGTTGAATTAGGGCTCGCTTAAGTAATAAGATACATATCCACAACATGAAAATCAATAACAAATTCAGTATCGATTCTGATTGGCACTTAATTGAAATTGGATTCAAATATAAACTTCAAATACATCACCATATATACTGTATATATAACCTAACACAACGTATTTGGCTGCATGGATACCTCCAAACGCTATGAAAAAAAAAAACTAACAGGGCTGGGCTGATTAAAATCATGATTTAAATCGCTTGATTTTTAAAACTAAAATCATGATTTAAATTCAAATTTTATCTTTTTTATTCAGAACCAGATAACAATATAATATAAAAGTTTTCTCAAAAATCAAAAGGAGTATCTGCTTTTAGCAAAGAAAACTAAAAAGATGTACATAATTCCAAATTCTTAAACTAAAACTAACACCTAAATTTTATTACTGTATATTTTCAGTCTATTCATTTTCGTTATACAATTTAAACAAAAACACTCGTTTTCCTCCTTTTTCTATGCCTAATCTGTTTCTAATATCCGAGTGTACAAGACCAAAAGAGCTAAATACGCGTTCTACTGAAGATGAAGAAGCAGTTGTACACAGGAACTGTTTTATTATTGGCAACTGTTTCAAGATTTCCGGCTCATCATTTTGTGATAACCACCATTGTAGTCCGTTTACATTTTTTATTACTTCGTCCTAAAACATAACTTGCTTAAAATGGAGCACTGCGGGCATTTAACTTTATTACTAAAGGTAACAGTCCAGTGTTTTCATATAACTCGTTAATTGGTTCTAAAGCTATATTCTTTTCTTCTGGTGTTAACTGGTATTTTGTTTTTTGTGGATTCAACATATACGCTATAAAATGATATGGCGTTAGTGCTTGCTTATATCGATTATTAAATTGTTGTGTTTTTTGTAATGGTAATTCCACAGATTCATCAAAGATATATTGTAAATGTTTCCACTGCTCTACAGCATCTGCGATAGTAGCATTTTTCCTCTGCACAGTATCAGGAGCAACTGATATAGGTTTTAAAATGTTTAAATAATCTTGCGCTGCATGTTTAATCGCAATATTTGTAACTTTTTGGTAAATAGTGGAATCAATCTCCTTTTTATTTTCTTCACAGATTTTTAATATGATGTCCCACTGAGTGACATACATCTCTAAGCAGTCGACAAGGTTATTCCATCACACATCGCTTGGAAGGACTAAAGCACTGCCACCTGCTTGACTGAATTTAGCTCTAGCCAAATGGTTATTTCGAAAATACTTCACAATTTGGACCACATGTTCTTTAACGTCTTTAACTTGAAATTCCTTGCACAGTAAATTTTAAATATAAGCAGATCAGCCATAAGTTATAACTTTTGCGTTTGTTTTCTCTTCTAATGTTTGTCATATTTTCGGCATTGTCTGCCACAAAAGATTTTACGGTACACTTGTATTTTAATTCTCATGAATAAATCAGGTCAAAAACTAATTGAGTTAAATATTCTGATGTATGTGGATTTCCTGATGTGTCTATAGTTTTGTATAGGAGGGCTTGTCCATCTTCAGTGGTTATCGTTGCACATATCACTGGTTCGTTGTGCACGTTTGGGCACACATCAATTGACATATTTACGGACTGTCCTGACAGGGAGGAGAACTGTTTTTCTTTTTCCTCTTCATAGATTTCGTCCAAAAGACTTGTTGCTACCGTTTTTCTCGAGGGCGGTGTTTAACCAGGCCTTAATAACGGAATGGCTTTTTTCACCTCTAAATTCTCAATACATCTGAAGCTCGAATTAGTAGCAGAAATAGCCTTTGCTATTTGTTTGTCAATTTTATGTTTTTCAGCAGTTGAAGTCAGCATTACAAAACCACTCATGGTAGGCTGAGTTTCGATTGCTTTAATTTTTGGACTGGCTCAAAAGTTGTTGGACTTGTTGGTACTTTCGGTGCAGTTTTTCTAACATATGAACTATCCGTCATGAGTGAACCACATCTTGAGGCAGTTGATGTGCTAGCAAAACCGTCAAGCGACATTCGACTCTCTGGAAAGGGAAAAAACATAATTGAAATTGATTAATTGATGATAAAGTGAAAATGTTCAATAGAGATGTAAAAGCAAATTTATTTTTTTAAGTTTAAAAAAATTAAAAATTAAGTAAGTATAGAAGAGTAAAAATAATCTTTAAATAACCTGGGAAAGGTTGCGTTAAAAAAGTTACATTAAAGGCCACGTGTTAGATTTCATCTAACATTTAAAAATAATCTTATATGCCTAAAATCTATATCTTAAAATATCTATAAATGAATACTTAAAAATTATATCATCCTTGTTAAAAATATCTATCAAAAAAATTTTAAAATTATCTCAAAAATGTATCTTCTTATTCTCATTGACTTTCAGACCTTAAGGCCCATAGTCTCCCTATTGGGATTCCTAGCCTCATTTTTCCGGCAGCGGTGGCCAGCCGCTTGGCCAACCCTACTGCTTTAAATCAGTAGGGAGTATGTGAATTCGGTGATTTAGTTTCTGCTCTGAAGTCTGTCCTTTGCTTCTTCTACTATTCTTTTCCACTCTTTCCGGTCTTTTGCTTTGTTCTTCCAGTCATTTATTCCAATTTCTTTAAGATCTTCTTCTACGCCATCCAACCATCTAGTTTTTGGTCGTCCCCTTGCTCTTCGTCCTTGTCTTTTAGTTTCCTGTATTTTCTAGACACAACTTTCATTACCTAGACGTTGTACATGTCCTGCCCACCTTAATTGTTTACTTCTTATTTCATTTGTTATTATTGGGCTATTGAATTTTTGATTAATTTTGTAGTTTTTTAATATTCTCCATACTACATTTTCTTTAATTGGGCCGTATATTCTTCGTAGTATTTTCCTTTTCCAGATTTCTAATGTGTTTTCCTCTTTTTTTTGTTAAATTCCAGGTTTCTGTGGCATAAAGTATGACTGGTCTAATTACTGTCTTGTATATTTCAATTTTTGTGTTTGTAGACAATATCTTTGATTTAAATGTGTCTTTTAATGCATAGAAACATTTGTTACCCTGTTGTATTCTGTTATTTATCAAAAATGTATCTACTTATAATATAATACGTATATATTTAAAAAATATTTCAAAATATCTCACAATGTATAATTAAAAATTACACTGTTACTTAACATATAATTAATATTTATGTCTCAAAACTTTCACTAAATTATCTCAAAAATAAAATAACAAGTGCTTGGAGAATCAACAAAAAACAAAAAATGTTAGGCAAAATCTAACCACGCGATCATTCCCGGGTTAATAATAAAAATCTTTATTAAATATAAATAAAATTAAATTAATGATTAATTTACCTGTATTCCTCTCTTGATAATTACACACATCGTGGTGTGCTTTAAGTCCCTACCTAACCTAACCTAACCCTTGAATATATTTCTTGCACTTTCTACAAATAGCCCTACACCCCAATTTATTTGGATTTGTTGTCTTAATATAGAACTGCCATATTGGGTCCTCTTTTCTTCCACTCATTTTACTTTATTTATATGTTTTCACTTCACTTAACTAACCTAACTAGCGAAATGTGTGAAATTGTTGGGCAACGTCAATTTATAGGTTGAGAAGGAAAACAAGCCTCGACAGGAATATTCTTGCAAAAAGCACAACAAACGCGTTCGTGCCTCACTCGGCAGTACTCGTCACTGTATAGTGAGTGTATAGCGCGACAAATGAGCTGTCACAAGTTTTTGAGCCGCAAATTGTATTATAATTTTTAGACTTATACATTAAAATAATTAACAATAATTTCAAAGAATCAAAATGTTCAAATTTTATATTCAAATTTAAAAAATCAACAAAATCAAATAAATCGTGATTTTTTCAAAAAAATCAATGGTTTTTTATTTTTTTCTAATAAAAATCAGATTTTGCCCAACCCTGGTAACTAATGATGTCTACTAAATACTTAACTAAAAATTCAGCCTCCATACATAGTTGAAATATTTTATTGAACAAATAAATTTTAATAAATTATATTCATATAAAACTCTTGAGCCATGTTAAATATACTACAATTTGCAATTTCAACTAAATTTAAAGATTTTTTTATCACACTTACATTAAATAGAAATATAAAAAATACGCGATACCTACATTTTTTTATTATTTATTTCATACATTTAGAAACAATGCTGTTCAGATATCGGCATTAACTTCTTTTTTTGATTTACCTTTCGATAAATAATTTGTGTACTATATTATATAACCTTATTTTACATCAAACTTAATCACTACAGATACTATAATACAGTGAATTTATCATTTTTTTTTAGTTTTAATAATATTACATACCTAATTATAGAGTCTAGAGTGACCTCACTCTTATGCACTTTGACTGCGATTTTTGACTTTTTTCTTCTCCCCCTCGGGTTTCTGTCGCATGCACCCCAGATAATTAGGACATTGTCACTTCTACTATTTACTACAGAGTTACTTTAGAGTCTTAACATGCCCGCGGCATTCTAAGCACCAGCTTTGAACGAAATATTTAATCTTCATTAAGAAAAAAACATACACAACTAATTGTGTTAAGTATAATATGTCTAAAGTCAAAACAGATTTAGGAACAATCATCCTTTATTCTTGTCCGGGATGCTAGATTGATGGATAGAATTTGTGATTCGATTTTTTCGTTCAATAAAAATTCATCTTTGGCATTTTTGGCATCCGAAATAGGTAGTTTTGTGCCAAGTTTATAAATTAATTGAAATTGATAGGGTTGAATTTGCATAAGCATGTGCTGTAGTCTTAATGGGCAGGAATTTAATGGTTTTTTAACTATAGAAACAAGAGGCTTGTGATCAGTTTCAATTATTATTTGTTTTCCATAAATGTTGTTCAAACAACCGTTTAAACATAGTGGTTCTTTTCAAAAGCGTAATACGCCCCTGCTTTAAAACAATCTGTTTACCCGGCCAAACACGGCGAACCCTCATTTCATTTTTCTAAAATGTGTAACCAGAGCGTATTTATGCTGGGTCGTAGAAGAAGACGTTAATTTGATCTCTCACTGGGCAGTCTCAATTCCTTGAATATCGATGGAGTGTCGTAGCATCGGTTATCGATACTTTTGTAATTAATATGTAGTTATAATTTTTATTTGTTAACTTGATCGCGACGGTAGTGTTGTGCAAGGTTGTAAGTCAACACATTCTTAATAACATTTATTATTTGTGAATATTTCTATAACAGCCGTATTAATTCTCCTGGCACCAGCAGGGTTACCACATGCTCAACCAAACTTATTTTCCATTATCTATTCAATTAATGTTTATAACTGTTTTGTATCTAAGAGACACTTAGATTACACAGTTTACATTGTATGTACTTTATCTGGACCTCTGAATCAGAAACTATCCAGTTTAGTATTTTTATTTAATCACTGGCTGCCAAGTAGGACTGATGATGCAACATCACGTGTCTGGTTTTGTATACCTTTCCCGATGCTTGGCAACACTTCTTAATATAAGGTAAAACAGGAAGCGTGTATTTTCTTACCTGTTCCTTATTCCGAATCAGGTGGTTTTTCCCAGACCTCTGATATTCCCTTCAAGTTTAAATGTATACAGTCTCTAGCTGTTCAACTAGACTGGTCCTTCGATAACTATTAGTTTTGACCTGCTCAAAATTATGTAGGGAAACACGCCCAATGCAAACAACTTTGGATTCATACTGAAACCAGTAAATTATTTACATCCGTTTCGTTACAAATATATTGGTGAAAACCTAAACATGCGTACGTAATAGCGAACATTTCTTTTTCAATGTGAGCCAAATTTTTCTGATTATCAGAGAAGGCTTTTGAAATGTAGTATACGGGTAAATTATTTTATAATAGTACGCCTCCAATTGCGTTTTTTGATGCGTCTACTGATAATGTGATCTGTTTTTATGATAAAAAAATTGTAGAATAGGTTTTTTCGATCAAAAATTTCTTGTTGGGGGGGGGGGGGGGGTCCCAGTGCCAAGGTATATCTTTTTTGAGAAAAATTCTTAAATTTTCGGTCTCAATTTATATATTTTTTATAAATTTTGATACATAGGTGCCGAGAAATCGTTCAACATCTTTTTTGTTTTCAGGGGTTTTTAAATTTTTTAGAGCTAAAATTTTTTATTCATCAGGTTCTACGCTGTGAAAAAACATGACTTTTTCGACTCCAATTTCGCATTTAGAAATATTCAATTTTAGGTTGATTTTACGGCATCCTTCAAGAACTTGTTGTAGACATGTGTCATGCTAATTTTTATCTTTTCCCCATATCAGAAAATTTTCAATGTATGACGTCACACCGTCTATATCGTCAAAATTAATTTTTGAAAAACTTCAGAGGCGGATTTTATGCCATACGGCATACGCAGAAAGCGATAACGGCCAAAGGGCGAATTAAAAGTGCATTTAAATGAGCTTTCTGTATAAAGGGGTACTTACCAAAAGGAAGGCTTGTCTAGCGTTTAGTTTTGAAAAAATCTTTGCATCTGACAATTTTGATATTATTTCGTCTAAGGAAGTTAAAGGGTAGTTTTCAGGTATAATCGCTTTATTTAAGGTCTGGGGATCAATGCAAATTCGAAAGTCACCTGAGGGTTTGTGAACTAAAACTAAACTATTCGCCCATTCTGTAGGTTGATTTACTCTTGCAATCAGGGTTGTGATGTTTAAAACAAGGTGTTTAAAACATGTTTAAGACACCCGAAAAAAACATGTTTCAAACAAGATTGTTTTAAACTGTTTAAAACATGTTTTCTATAACATGTTTTAAACATTTGTTAATCTTAAATTTATTTTTTTATTACTTTAAAAAAACTCTTCAATACAACTCAGCTTTTTATTAATACATATTTGTAACTGACACCTACCTGATATAAGTATAAGTGCTTAACAAAAATAAAAATATTCTATCAAAAATAATATAAAAATAAAATAAAATAATATAGATACATTATGCAACATACGAACAAGAAAACTACTCATAATCAAAACATACTTCATCAATATCTATCGGTGTCTGGGTATTAAAATGTTTAAATATGGTTACTAATTTAGCAGTCTTTGCGGTGTCAAGTCCATACCTAAGGGTGATATGGACTAATCTGAATGCAGAAAACAAACATTCTACCCCAGACAAAGACGCTGTTGCACAATGTAACTGTTGGACAAGTTCAATGGTGGCAGCATTCAAATCTCTTTTCAAAGCATTCCACCAAACGATGAGTTTAACATTTTTACTGATTCTGTCGTAAATAAATAGTTTTTAAATGGAAATGCTTCTGCTTCATAATTTATTATATGAGTCATTGCATCTGGATATGAAGCAGCAGCATATTCCATAGCTGTCTCACGTTGATTGCTATCTAATTAGAAGCCTCTAAAACTATGATCAAGAATATTAGCTAGCCATTGAAAATCTCTTTTCACAGCATGATAAGTCTGTTTCTGTAAGATTTTCTCTAAATTTATTTAATAAATTTAACCATATTTCTGTAACTTCACTAATTGTGCAAAAGTTGCCTTGAACTCTGTCTAGAGCAACAGCGATCAATTTGAGTTTTTCTAGATAATCTAGGGCATTCATTTGCAAATTCATGTCATGTAGTAAAGCTAAGTCATTCTGAATTTCGGATTTAATGGAATTATACACTTCATCTAACAATTCTGCACCGATCTGGAACCTGTTTGGTGGTTGGTATCCCGGGCGCAAGCATTCAATCATCTTCTTAAATTGAGACTGCTCAACAATTTTGAAGGGCGAATTTGTCTCATACACAAACTTGGCAATTTGAATGTCTTCTTTTTTTCTTGGAGTTTTGAGGATCGGTAGCCAACACAGAAATATTCTTTTCTGTGGATTAGAAAGATTCAACTGAAATTGAACTAGTGCTTGCTTCTGATTTTGTACTGCCTGAAATTAATTTTTATTTACTAATAATTGAGATTAACGAAAAAATGTATATAGGGGGAAGTAAAGCAATTTGCAATTTAAAAAGTCATGTTTTATCTTTACTCTCACATGTGCTTATTGTTAAAACATTCCTTAATTAATTAT
Organism: Galeruca laticollis; assembly: GCA_963921935.1. Taxonomy (NCBI): domain Eukaryota; kingdom Metazoa; phylum Arthropoda; class Insecta; order Coleoptera; family Chrysomelidae; genus Galeruca; species Galeruca laticollis. The sequence goes on from OY998178.1 coordinate 198,085,453, forward strand.
GTTGCACAGCTTTACGTGAACAGTACATGCATACCACGTGAAAAACAAAAGAAGATTCAATTTGAATAAAAATTATTCTTATCACTTACCTCCTAAATCGAAATCGACGCATATATCACTGCTACTTTCAATTTGATTATCGGAGTTGATGGTGTTAAAATCAGATGAAAATATTTCTCCGGGTATTTTTGTTTCTCTTGCACTTTTCCTACACTCTTTTACATGTTTTTGCATCCGTGCTACTAAAGCAACAAGTTCCTTATTGCGTTTCTTGCACTGAACTCTTGCTGTTTTACTGGTACTGGCTCCAGTAGACGAAAAGAAGTAATTCCAAACAACATCCTTTCTTCGTCCAGTCATTTCCAATTTCCACAAAATTTAAGTGACAAACACACAAAGTAAAATTGGCTGCTGCTTTTAAACTAACCCAAAACTAATTCCAAACACAGTATTTTATCTGTTAGCCAATTAGGGGAGTCCCCAGACTAAGTTGATTAATACTGACCTCTGGTATACGTTAGCCAAATTAAAAATAGGTACATGCTTCGCGGCTGTAGAGGTATCTGCCTTCCCTCTTTCTTTTATGTTTAAAACAGTTGTTCAAAACTGTTTTAAACATGTTTTTTTTTGCAAAGTGTTTAGACTGTTTTAAACAAAAAAAAACAGTATGTTTTGTTTTTTTTTAAAAAAAAAACGTGTTTTTTATCATCCCTGCTCGCAATAATTTGTTTTTTCTCAAGATCTTTTAAGAGAGATTTATCCTGAATTGCAAAAGGAAATTTACGGGGTGGATTTATCACTGGTTTTACTGAAGGGTCTATATTTATGTGATATTTTTGACATTTGAGGGTTCCTAGCCTTCAAAAACGTCTTTGTATTTTTTAATAATTTGTGAATAGTCAAGACTTTGAATGTTTTGATTTTTTAAAGAATTTTTGTGTTTTTCCAATTTGTTATTAAATTTTTGGGACTTGGTTTTTAAATTTAAGCTGTTCTGAGGGGAATTTTTGTAGTTTTCGGTATTTGTTTCTAATTTTTTTATCAGATTTCACGGAACTAACGAATTTTAGTAAATTTAAACGTTCACAATCACTTTTACTCAAAACGGCGGGGGATTCATTTTTTACGATGTAAAAAGCTATATAATCTTTGAATTTTTTATATTTGCAGAAAAGAGAGCAATTTCCCAAAATATCAATTTTTGAGCTTTTATAAGTGGATATTTTTAAATTGCTTGGTAAAAGGTTATTTTTGTGTAAATCTATGGTTTTAAAAATTTTGCAGGAAGGGCATTTATTTTCACCGTCACTGTCTAACTTGAAATTTATACTAGCCTGGTTTTCAAATTTTAAATTTACATTCCAATCGGATTTTTGGACTAAATCAATTTTTGCAATATATTCAATGCGACAAACATCAGAATCGTATTCAGACGAAGAACAAGAAGAATAATCTAAACTTTTATTTTTAGGTAATATTTGTTTTACAGCAAAGTGATGCAAATTCCTATATTTTTGACATTTTCTACCGAAAGCGGGACACTCTTTTAGTCCATGTTTGTTTCCACAATTTCTGCATATAAACTGTCCTTTTTCTTTTCGTTTTTTATACTGACGAGAACGTGACTCACTACGATTACGACTATAATCGCGGTATTTTTGGGTACTTCTCTCACGCACCTTATTTTTTCGTCGCGAAAAATGTGATTTTAACCAGCACTGACATTATTTAATGACAAAGAAGACGTATTGTTTGTCAAAGATCTTTGAATTTATGTCCCCTCCGCGAGTTTACAAATCGAAATAGCACTTTCAAGGGATAATTTTTTACTTGTTAGTAAATCTTTTTTCACACTAGTATCAAGGATACCCAAAAATAACTTATCGCGAATTATACTATCACGTAAATTTTCAAATTCGCACGTGCTAGCAAGTTGTCGTTGCACTTTGACATAACCGTCGATATTTTCTGACTGTCCTTGGTTCCTCAGAAAAAATGTGTCGGTCATAAGTTACCTTTTTTACGGGTTTAAAAGCAGACTCGAATTTCTTTACAACAGCATCGAGGTCTAATTTGTTTTCTTCAACTGATTGTAGAGCTTTAAGGCTTCATCACCTATGCAGCTCAACAAAATGGCGCACTTTGTCTCTGTTGGATTTTTGCTCAAATCGGTAGCTTTGTTGTACAAATCAAATTTTTGCTTGAAGAATGTTCAACTTTCATCCAAAGACGGGTTATTGAAATCAATAGCAGACTGCGTAATAATTTCAGTATCCATTTTGGTGATACACTGTTTTTGCAATTTACCAAAAACTAATATTCACGATCGCTATCTTCAGCGAAACAACGTATTTTGTAAATTTTTATACTTAATTGTTGTTCTAACGTACTTTAATTTGTATTCTCTTGATTTTTGGCAATTCGCAGAGCCATGGTATGTTAAATATAATATTTCTAAAGTCAAAACAACAGATTTAGGAACAATCATCATTTATTCTTAACACGTCTTTTGTTAACTGACTACTCAATGTACATCTCAGTGGGGGTGCGCATGTGTGGTCTATTTGTAGGTCAGTCACTATAGTCAAAACATAGGCCAGTAAAATATCATAACAAATTGTCCAGCGGCAAAGGGCAAATTTTGGAAAAGTCGATTTTAATAGTTCCATTGTTGGTGAGAATCTCAGCAACTCTCGAGATATTGTCACTTCCGCGAATTAATTTGGTTGCACGTCCTAGTCTCCAATTCAAAGGTAGCTTGTCATCTTTTACCAGCACTAATATGCCTTCTTCCAGCATTCTATTGCTCGTCTTCCATTTGGTTCGTTACTGAAGGTCAGAGATATACTCTTATTTAAACTACTAGGATAGGAGCTTCTTGATAAAATATCTGCAGGATTTTCTAAACTTGCCATCTTCTTATATCAGTTAAATCCTGTATTTCAGCAATTCAATTGCGTACAAATGGTTTTAATTAATGGACTGAAGTTTTAATCCAACCAAGAACTATTGTCGAGTCAGGCCAAAATGTTACATAATTTAAATTAAGCCTCATGGAAGTAATAACTTTATTAACCCTTAACCGGAAAGGTCAATTTTTGTTGCGTAGACGGTAAGGTGCCGTCTGTGAGACTGCCATGTTCTGACAACGATAAAAACTATTTATAATAAAAAACAAGCTTCAACTTTCATATAAACTCAAGCTAGATATATATTTTAATTATTTGATACGGTAAAAAACACTTTTTTGAAAAAAAATACTTATCAAACAGATCCTTATTCAAAGAGTACAAAAACTAGATAAAATATGCCGTAATAGTTTAGGCATTGAATTTGTAAGTGGTAGGTTTAATTTATAATAACATTGCAACAAATATTAAAAAAATGCATGCAAAACAATCCATTTTTAGTGAAAAAACAGAACATACAATAAAAATAAAACTCGCAGCAAGTTCTAAATATCGGCAATATTTACGCAAGTGTCGCACTTGGGTTTGGAACAATGCTGGCATATGGGCTTCCTACACTCCACACATAGATATTTTTTCATTCTATGTGTTGTCCTATGACTCTTCGTTTCTCTATCACTAAAACTTCATTTTCTGGAGGAACATTTTCTTGAGATTTTCCCAGTATACTATTTATTATAAAGCGTAGTTCGCGAGGAAGACGACAATTTTGAACTCGTCTTTCCATATGAGGCTGAACTAGTTGAGCAGCTAGTATTTTTGCAAATAGAGATTTGTCACGAATTTCATGATTTTTTTGTAGCATTGGTGCAAAATATAAGAATTTACAATTAAAATGTCCACAATACGAAAAAAAATAACTAACGGCCATCGACGTGTGCGGCGACTTGATGTACTTTTTGCACACTTTTCATCAAGACAATCTACTCCGCCTTTGTTAGCATTATAATATGCAATTATTTCAGGTTTTTGAGTTTCTGGATCTGTAGAAGCCGTGTCATGCATGGTAGATATAAGTATGGTAGCTTTGTTCTTTTTTCCCACATAAGAAACTATAGTTGACTCCTCACGAAAACCATATACCGTTGATCCCACTTGCCTTGATTTGTTAGGTAAAAAACATGTTGGAATTTCTCTTTTGTTTTTCTTCATTGTACCAACATAGGTAACTTTATTTTTCAGCAATACGTTGACAAGTTCTATAGAAGTAAACCAATTATCAGCAGTTATATTCCGATTGATTCCAAAAATTGGCTGTGCAGGACGTAAAACAGATTGTGTTGGTTTTGAAAACTGCTTATATTCGACACGCAATCCAATCCCGTCTTAATCTTTGCCCGTATAAATGTAAGCATTGTAGAGGTAGCTGGTTCTTGCATCAGTTAAAGCTATAATTTTAATGCCGTATTTACAGGGTTTCATGGGCATATACATTTTGAAACGACATTTTCCTCGAAAGCTTACGAGCATTTCATCAATTGTTACTGATTGACCAATTCCTTAGACGCTCTTACTATTTTCTATAAAACTGTTGAAAATGTAAGAAATTGGTGCTGTAGGATCCTGTTTTTTTCTTTCATCTCTGTCTTCCGGATTGTCAAATCTTAATGCAGCCAAAAGTATTTCGAAACGTTTCGAAGTCATGACAGCCCGAAATATATCTCTTCCAGTTCCATCGGTAGCAAAAAGTGTCTCGATACTCTCGTAACTTGAGTTGAATACTGAGGTATAAATTAAAAGTCCTATAAAACCCTTGAGTTCAACCAAATCAGTGTCGTTCAAGTTGTAAGTCTGGGATTTGTATTTTGTTCTCATGACGTTTAGTTTGTAATTTGTCCATCTAACGATATGTGACAACATATTGTCACTTACGAGCAGTTGCCAAACGGTTATCGGATCCGCTTTTTCGCCAAGATTGTGAGCATTTCCTATCAAAACCGGCACTTTGATTATTATGTTATGTTTCCTTGTACGTGAAGAGGGTCTTACTTCTGATGTGCACCACCTGTAACGATTTTTTCTGTATACGTATCGGCCTTCTTCAACACTTTCTTCGTTATCTTCTTGATCACTACTCTCCGATATATCACTTTTACTGTCATGTTCAGATTCTTCATATTCGTCTTCACTACAACCACTTAAATCACTTTCCGCTTCTTCATACCACTGCAATACAGTTTTTTCGTACTCATCGTCATTAAAACGTACACGTTTTGACGGTCCTGCCATTTTAACTACTCGTGAAATTTTGTAACGCTAACAGAAACGTACCGTCTGACAGACTGCGGCTAACTGAACATCGATAATGTTTTGGTAAGAAATGAAATACATTTCCTCAAAATCGGATGATCTATTGTGGACCAATAGCTTAACGATTAGGTGGAGTGACACGATTGTGGGCGTGACCGTTATAGAATTATCATACAACTTAATATCCAGGCAGTCTCACAGACTGCACGTTTCCGATTAAGGGTTAACAAGATGCGCCATATGCTACTTCAGAAGCATCTGAAAACGCATGTAAATCTATTTGTGTAGCATTATCGCAAATAACATGTCGGTCAATTTTTAAATGGTTCAGAGAAGGAAGTTCTTGTATAAAATGATCCATTTAACTTGTAGATCATAGGAAATAGGACTGTCCCAACATAAATTTTCTTTACAAAGTTGTAGAATTACTTTGGCAATTAAACCCATTGGATCGAATGCTCTGGATATGCATGAAAGCATAACTCTTTTTGTTAAGCATTCACCTTTTAGTTCAAGGTCAATGTGAAATACTATCTAAGATATACATAGAGTTTTTGCAACATCATCTTCGCCGATAACTAGACCTTCCGAAGCTTCAGCAAGCTTACATTCTTTTAAATCATTTAATATGTCCGGAAAGTTTGATCTCCAGTTTCGAAATGGAAAGCAACCTGAAGAATGTGAAGAATCTCACATAATCTAAGGCACCTTTCTTTTGCAATGTGGATATCATCAAAACCTGTCAAAAGGTCATCGACATAAAAGTCGTGAAGAATTATATTTGAAATGATAGGTAATTTGTTATTACAAAAGTTGCCTAACTCAACTAGACATCTAATAGCTAAGAATGGCGCACTTGTAGTTCCATACGTCACTGTGGAAAGTTCAAAGGCACGTTCCTTATTTTCGTTTTCTCGCCAAAAAATTCTTAGCATTTTATGCTGATCCTTTGACACTAAAACTTGACGGTACATTTTTTCAATGTCCGCGGTAACAATATATTTATATTGTCTGAAGTATAATAATATTGAAACTAAATCGTATTGAATGACTGGTCCCTTTACCTGGAGTTCTTTAAATGAAACTCTACTTGTGGTTTGAGCCAAGGCGTCAAAAACTGTTCTTAACTTCGTTATCACACTATGCATACGTATGACCTCACGGTGCGGCAGATGTAGGCACCCTCATGATTTACTTTAGCTACATCACCTATATTTTGCATACGGCTGAGATTTTCATATTGCAAGATAAATTCTTTATACATTTTGGCAAATTGATAATTTTTCGCAAATTTTTGCTCTAATGATTTGAATCTCTTTTTGGCTAAGGATAAAGATTCACCAAACCTTTCCGGACTTTGTTTTAATGGAATCGATACAACAAAACGACCTTCTTGGGTTCTTGTGGTTATATCTTTAAAATAAGTTTCGCAGTCAGTTTCCTCTTTGGACCAGGGACTGTCAGTTTTAACACTTGCTACTTCAAAAAATTTCGACAACTGATCTTTGATAGATTCATTTTTAACAAAATTACAAACTGTGTTGTTAGAAATTTGAATGCCTTGTACTTTACCTGAAACCAACCACCCAGCTGAGTTCCCGTAAAACAGGATCATTCTCAGTTAACTTTAATTGTTTTGGACATAAAACATTCCAAAAAATGTCAGCACCTATCAGCATCTTGACTGACCCGGGCTTATGGAAATTTTTACCTGCCAATATTAGGTTATTAGGTATCGATAAATTTTGCTTATCAATGGAAACTGTAGGCAAGTTTCCGGTTATCTGGTAGTATAAAACAAGACAAATCAGTTATGAAATTGTTGTGTTGAGATTTTAATTTCAAACAGCATTTAGAGTTTACATTAGAGACGGTACTATTTAAACACTAAACAGCAAAATGTACTGATTGCTTTGAAATATTTAGTTTTGAATGAAGAGACTCAGTTACAAAAGAAGACATAAAACCTGAATTTAAAATAGCTCGAACTAATACAAAAAAACCATTACTGTCTAAAAGATCTACTATTGCTGTAGATAACAAAATTTGCGAATATGCTGATTTACTGGTTAAAGAAACATTTTCTTGATTTATGTTTTGATCAGCTTGATTTTTGTTTTCTATATGTAGAAGAGTATTGTGTTTACCTTGACATTTTTACATGGAACATACACTCGGCATTGGTTAGTTTTGTGAAGACTTTGAAGACATAACTTCAACCTTTTGGCTTGTTCAGTGCGACATTGCTTTAAATATGTCACACAGAAAAACGTTCACCACTGCATATGGCACCCTTAAAAATTATTTGGGAAATGTTTTGTTTTGTTGCGAGTTATTCCCAGAATCGGAAGAAAATAAGTCCCTAGTTTTTCCCGATTTATGACCCTGCTAAAGTGTGTTTAATTCTAACCGCTCTAGCAAGTCTACCCTACTTCTTAAAAATTCATACATATCCTCAAGAGAAGGCAAATCTTTTTTGGACTTGAATTCCTCCCATTTACTGACAGACGCGTCGTCCAAACTTTTGGTCATTAAATGTATAATTAAAATATCCCACTGACTCGTGAGTAGTTTAAGACTACTAAGAGCCCTCAAGTGGTTGGAGACTGTATCTGACATATTTCTTATTTTTAAAGATGAATCTTTTACAATTAAACGTGTCTCGAAACTCGGGCTAGGTATTTGAAGACCCACTAAATGTAGGTAATTTTATGTCCAGCAATTTTACTGCAGGAGAGCTGCAACCATAAATTGCTCGAAATCTTCGAAATTTTATCGGAGGTATGATCATTATTGCTATTAATGAATGGCTTTAGTTGATTTAATAAGTATTTGGCTAAAGAGAATGAATCAAATATTTTGTAAAAACTGTTAATGTGGAGCAGTCATGATTAATTTGGAAAATTATAATATTAAAATAATTTCCTATCAGTGCGAAATTGAATAATTGTTGGCAACAGTGTAGCTTTAACGCACGTCACTACAGATATTTTTTATACCAAGTACAGCTGCACTGAGAATTTTAAGAAACTGAACAGATAAATATTAGGGTCCATAAATGAAATGTGATATTTATGGTGATAGCAATTTGTGAACCACTAATCAACTCAAGACCACGCCCGTACATATATACAAATAACAATTATTTAAATTAATATGACGCTGAATTAAACTCTATTCTCCAAATAAAGGCAATATTTTTAGTGTTTTTAAATGAAACTCACGGTCTCTAGTTAACTAGAGACCGTAAGTTTCATTTAAAAACACTAATATGAGCATATTCCACGAAGTAAGGGTCGAGACAGTCAATTTGCAATATTTTTAATTTTAATGGAAATTGAAAAAAAAAGGAACAAACTCACTGTATAGGTAACGTCCATCCGCTTACCGGCAAAATTCAGAACAGCTGGATACTGGATTAAATCATCAAACTCATCTGGTTCGAAGACCAATTGTTCAGGTATCGGCGTTAACTTCTTTGTTTGATTTACGTTTCGATAAATAATCTGTGGACTGTATTATATAACTTTATTTTACATCAAACTTAATCACTACCGATACTACAATACAGTGAATTTAGCCTTTTATAATTGTAATAACATTGCTAACTTAATTATAGAGACTAGAGTGACCTCACTCTTATTCACTTTGACTCTACTCTTGACTTTTTTCTCCCCCTCGGGGTTCTGTCGCATCCACCCCAGATAATTACGATTTTGCCAGTTCTATAATTTACTACAAATGCTTTAGGGTCTTAACAAATTTTGTAGATTATTGAATCGATCGTTACTTAATTTAATTTTTTCTTTATATATGCCATTCTATTAATTCTGATAATTTTAAATGTTTTTTATATTCTTTTAGGCGTTTACGAATACGTTCCTTTGGAATCGGGTGAAGGTATGAAACTGCAAATAAACGCTCAAAATTGTATACATTGCAAAACCTGCGACATCAAAGATCCAACTCAAAACATCAATTGGGTCGTACCAGAAGGTGGCGGCGGACCAGCATACAACGGAATGTAAAGTAGGGAAATGAGTTAGAATAAACTAAAATTGAGTCATATTCAAATATCAGCCAATTCTTCATTGATTATTTTAAACAATTATAAATATATTTAGTAAGGCTGCTATTAAGAATGTGATGATGGTGTGTATGGTAGTTAAACATAACAAAATAGCTATCAAGACTTTTCAAAAAGCAGAGCTCTAAGAAGATCTAGGAGAGGTTGGGTAATCAGAAGTAAATTAGAGCAGAAAGTGGAAAATAAGAGACTACTAATTACTCAACTTATCTCTTGTATTCAGTGATGAAACCACATTCTGCTGGTACAGCAGTGTTAAATTGTATAATTGGCAATGCTAGATGAATGAGACATATATGTAATAACCACATACAGTTAACGCTGGGCTGGTTTGGTATATTTTTTATTCACAATGCTCTCACTAGTGATTAATATTTATCTTCTGCAATGTCGAATCAATACTGAATTCAATAATTATTTTCAATTATGAATGTGTATTTCCAACAAAATGGCACTCTCACTGAGTTGCTAGGCATTATTTTCATTCTGTGATTGATTGACTGAAGAACATGTGTAATTGAGTGACTGATTAAATACGACCACTTGGCTCTACATGATTTTTTTTATTGGGTTATCTAAATACTCAACCATGTTAACAAACCTACTAAAAATTATTTAAAAACTAGCATGTCTTTTGCTATAGTGATTCATGAAAACATGTCTTAGTAATGTGGTACTTCCAACATGTATTCTTAGTCATTATCAATTGTTCAAGTTTAGCTTTGCAGGCTACTTCCAAAACCTTTGCCATCGATTCGTTGGCAACCCCTGCTGTATAGTAACAAGAATCATCATGTTGCTAGAATACAAACCACAAACTCATGCTCGAAATTCTGTTCTCACTAATCAACGCATTGGTTTTGTTCCACTATTTTCCATATCCTACAACATTAGGGTGGACAAACTTACTGCTGATAACTTCATTGATACTTTGTGGAGTAGTCAAACTTGGTCGCACCGTTTATTAGTACTGTTGTAGTAGTGTTTGGTTTTAATATTTTTTCAATTATCATTTTATAATAATAAGTTTTTAATAGGCACGTAAGTCTAATACTAAGCTAAAAATGTTTTTTTTCCTTTGAGAAAAATATGTGCATATTTTGGAAAGTCTTGTTATAGTTTTGCCTGTGATTGTTTATAGGCAATTTTACTAATAATTTTGCATATTTTGGAAATATAAGAATATAAAATTTGAATATGAGATGTTTTGATAATTATTTCAAAACAGGTTAATTGTATGTAAATAGAATGGTCAATGCTTTATTCGCATTATCCAACTCATGCGATTTCTAAAAGTTTTTTTTACATTTCTCATTTAATGTACATATCTAGTAATTGGTACTTTTTTAACTATTTATAAAAAAAATATATACATATATTTCTATATTAAATTTTTATAATTCTATAATACATTGTTATTACTGCGAAATATATATATTATACATACAATACAAATTTAATCCAAACCATTTATCCAATTTAAACATTGTTATAACCATTGATTTCAACCTGTACCCAAGCTGTAATAACTAAGGGATTCAAGTATTTTGTTTACTACAAATATTTTTTTCACCAGCTGAAGTTTTTTGTATATTTTTAAATGATTAGTATTGTAACAACCGCCAGTTGTTTGGTTATTTGTTCACCCTTATTTTTTGCAACGTTTGCTGTCACCGATTTCCTGGCTCGAGCGGGAGGGTATCGTGGGTCCCCTTGTGCTTAAACGATGTGCCAAGCCTGAGCTCTAAGGTTTGTCGTGTCGTCCAGCTGCCTGTATTTTCCCGGGGTCCAGTCCACCTGTGTCTGGGGAGGGATTTGTTGGGGGTAAAGGAAACAGTCTAGGTAGATAACATATAAATAGGCCTATATTACGAACAAATAAAATTAAAGGTACCAAAAAAACCAATGAATTAACTCTAGGGTACACTTTCGATGTCTACGGTATACAATATAATACAATAATAATGTTATTTGTCCGGCACTTGAAAAACTAGCTAGGGTTCCTAAATATATTCACCCTCTCTTCCAGTTAGCGTCTGGTAAGGACAACGAAGATCATTTCGTCAGTGAAAAGTGGCCGGGGTTTTCTTAAGAAAAACAATATCTAGCGTCTCATTATTAAAATATAAAACCTTGATCTATCTAATGGTTACTTCAGTGACTTTCATAACTTTGAAATTACGTACTGCAAAAAAAGATGATTTCGTAACCCGACTTTTCTGCTGACCGGGGTGATCTTCGTCGCTCGATAAAAGTTCAACTGAATAATGAAATCTTATTGTTCGAAGCGAATATAATTTATGCTATAAATAATATATGGTCATTGGCGTCTTTCATATACCGGGGGTAGCAACTGGTATTGAAAATATTTCGCCCTAATTACAGTGTAAACAGTCGATTAACATACATAAATATCTCAAGAATAAAACTTTATAATATAATAACTGATACGAAATTTTTTCAGCGTATGATTGGAGTAATATGTATGGCTTAGGTTTAGAGGGGTGTTCTCCTCGTAAAACTCCTTGAATAAAATTGTATAATCATAAAAAAATTTACGGTGATATACGGCTCAAGCTTCAGAATAACACTTATATGACAAGATGGATAGTCCGACACACAAAACAAAAAAAAAATCAATACCAATATGATTTTCCCAAAAAACAATGAAAAAAGGTTCTCAGATTCAAAAACTTACAGTTTGGAAAATCCTGGTCAGAAACAAACTATGTTTCGTTCCCTTTCGTCCACACCATGCCTTCGAACCGCTCCACCATCTACACCAGGAGGAATAAATCCGCCACCTGTAGGTGTCCTTTCATAAATGAGTGATTGATGTTTCTTGGTTGAAAAAGTAGAATTTTTAACTATTGTTAATATAAAATTTTAGTAATGTTCCAAGTGACGTTAACAATAGGGATGTTGACAGTTGTTTCAAATTCATGTTAGGTAATGTTTTACACATTAAATACAGTTTTTAGAAATCTTAAATATCGTTTTAAGAACCTAATTATTCTTCTTGAATTAAATAAAATCAATTTAAATTGCCTTATTTATTACCTATTATCACGTGACTGTGAACACCAATCAGAGCGCGATGACATCGCTGCCCTGAGAAGTTCACTTATTTCTCATAACCAAGTTAAAGGTATGAACGATTTTTATAATTTGTTAGAACAACGATAATATTTTACGATTTTTATCAGAATGGAGTTGTAACTTACCGAAGATTGATTCTATGATGGTGCAAGTTTATTTACTAGAAACATGGAATTTTGTGCAGCGGAGCTTAAAAATGTGAAAATGTCTTTGTAAGTACCTATAATTTTACATTGATATACTTTATTACAAATTAGAGAGATACCTTACTCATTTTATATACTCTTTTATCATATTTAGAACTACTTATCATCTATATCAACGAAGTATAACTTGGAATTAGCTCTGTAAACAAACAAACCACTAATGTATAATTGACTTTTTATTTGTGCCACTTAACCAAAATTATCTAAAATGATTTTTTCTACTTCCGCTACTAAAACCGCACTTTGAACACGGGTTTGACATGCACAAAACGACTCTTTAAACACTAGTGTTTAAAATGCGAAAAGTCACATCTCGTTTATCTTTTGTTTTTTAAACGTCAAATCAAGTGTATCTTTTGTATGTTAAATTTCATGCTCCTTGATAATTTTGTTATTCTGCGTCATTTGATTTATCAGTCATCGTCCGTCATGTAATGAATATAATTCAAATATAATATAATGTTTTCCTTCCCGCGGGCGAAGAAAAAGTATAGTAAGCACCTCGTGTTAAAAACGTCTTTAGTCACTCGTTTCACAAGGAACTCGTTCCGCTTCGCTTCACTCGTGCCTAGTGAAACTCGTGACTAAAGTAACCGTTTTGACACTTGGTACTTAATATACTATAAAATTTATATTAGTAGTTTATCAGAGCTTACAACTTACATTAAAGTGACCTTCATAAAAATAACTGGTACTTGTTGTTGTCAATGAACCTGGTCAGTCTTTCTCCTAATTTGTGCACTTTTTGGAACGTTTATGAAAAGTTTTTGTAGTGTTCTGATTGACGTACTTTTGCACATCGACACTGCAGAGCATTTCTAAGACGACCTATTCATTTTTACGGCTATTATTTGAGATATTCGTAAAAACTCGGTCAAGATCAGTTAGTTTTGACAGAACGCGAGATTCGATTATAGTTTGATGACGTCACGACAGGATATGGAGCTTTTTAGTGGGAATTTTTAAACCTATTTTTATTTAGGTATTTTTTTAATGAAATTTGTCATATTTTTTTATAAAATTATTATTTTCTTGTTTATACAGGGTCTATCTTTAAAATAAAAGCAATTCCAAAAATTAGTCAACATCCCTATTATAGTATTACGAAATAGCACACTAGTGTAGTCCCTGAATCCAACTCTGTCTAAGCCATGTATGAAAGTTGACATTTTGGCGGATGCGCAGGGATTTCTTAGAACTGTTTACGATTTTTTGTGGCTATCTTACCTAGTCATTGTTTTTATGACCAGTTTTATCTAGAAAATTTCAGGGAGCCGATTGTTTTTGTGTAAGCCGAAATCTAGAATTATCTAGTAAAAAAGGCACTAATATATAAAGGACCGACCAGCGGGAGAGGCCAGTTTATAAAATGATCTCGTGCGGTGAACAAGTAAATATAAATTAAGTCTAAGTAGTGAAGTGTTTATATAAATTAGTATCAGTGAATATACTGTGTAGTCAATATAAATTAGTGAATAAATAAATTAAGTGAGTGGACTTACCGTGTGTATGAATTTATCCCACCCGTAATAAAAACATTACATTGGTGTCAGAAGTGGGATAATATAAATAAATAAGACTTAAACATAGCCAAGAGACTTAGTGACCTGAAAGTGACAGAGCTAAAGGCAGAATTGGAAAATCGTGAGTTGGAAACGTCCGATAAGAAAAGTGAATTAATAGAAATACTCAAAATGGCACTGGAAAGTGACGGCTTGGATCCAGAAACATTTTTATTCAATGACGAGGCTTCCACCTTAATCTCGTCAATTTCTGCCATGGAAGAAAATATTTCAACTATGAAGAACGATATTTTTGCTAACATGGACAAAATTTCTACTAATATGGACGAGAGGATTTCAACCATAAAGAACGATTTTTCTGATATGAAGAACGATATTTCTGCTATGAAGCACGACATTTTATCATTGAAAAATGACATTTCTGCTGACGTCGAAAATAAAATTTCGTCCCTAAAATTAGATATCGAGAATAAGATGATAACGATGGACGAGAAAATCGAGAATAAGATGACAAATATGGATGAGAAAATCGAGAATAAGATGACAACGATGGACGAGAAGATTGAGAATAAGATGACAACTATGGACGAGAAAATCAAGGAATTAGAGAGAAATATGGCAGATTTAAGAACACAAGACACGCCAGCAGAAGAAAAGAAGATTGAACATATAAATCCCTGCAAGCCAGAAATAAACTCCGGGATAGAAGACATTGGCAGTTTTGCTCGAGTCAAGGCTCCAACGTTCGACGAAAAGACATCGTGGACCAACTGTGTGAAACAATTTGAAGCAGCCGCTAGAGTGAATAATTGGTCTGATAGGGAGAAGGCAGTAAACTTAACCATCGCGCTTCGGGGAGATGCATTAGATGTACTTCAGACGATACCTCTGGAATAAACGGATGACTTCGAGCAGATGAAGAAGAGGTTGGACATGCGATATGGCCACGAACATCTAGAACATGTGTACCAATCCCAGCTGAAGAACCGAATGCAGAAACGCGATGAATCCCTTCAAGATTATGAAGTGGATATTGCCCGACTAGTTCGATTTGCTTATCCATCAGCACCAGAGAACATGATGGAATGTCTGGGCTATTGATGGCTTACGTGACCCCGATATGCAGAGGACGTTTCGTTTAGCCCATCCGAAAACATTAGTCGACGCATTGACAGCTGCTCTTAAATATGAAGCAGAAACGAAGGCTTCGGGATATAACAAAATTAGGACCATACAGGAAGAAGGTGACGATGACAGACTTGACCAGATCGTAAATTTGTTGAAAGGTATGGCAGACAAGAAGCCGATGAAGATCAAATACCGCAAATGTGGCGAGCTAGAGCACGTACGCAGTCCGTCTAAGCGCCCCAAGAACTCCAGTCACAGGATAAATCAGATACTGGCGAACACCAAGCTGATGTGAATCACCGAAAAGCCGACTCTCTGTCTAGACGGTCATGCCCTGTAGACTATTCTCACTGCAACACGGCGGAATCTAGGGAAGCTGCAGTTTAAAGAACTACTGTAGTCAACTAGGAATGGTCACCCACCAGGATCAGAGAAGATCAGGAGAATGATCTTCACCGGCAATGGAAGGAAGATAATCGGCGACCTACATGGCAAGAAGTGTCAAGATTTTCACCGACACTCAAGGCACATTGGGCTCAGTGGGACTCCCTTGTCCTGGAAGAGGGGCTGTTCAAAAGTCTTTGAAAAGGATTATGGTTCCGAGATGAAGAGACAGCTAGTTATCACGAGAACGAGAGTAGCTGAAGTACTGAAGAAGTTACACGACAATCCATCGGGAGTGAAGAAAACCCTTCAGCGAGTCCGTGAAAGGTTTATTGAATGAACAGCTCCGACGATGTGAAGGACTGGTGTAAGAAATGTACGACTTGTGCTACGAGTAATGGACCACATCGCAAGAAAAAGCACCTATGAAACAGTATAATGTTGGAAGCCCTTTCAAAGGATTGCTTTAAATATCGCTGGACCATTTCCGACGACAGATAATGGTAGTAAATACATCCTGGTAGTAATGGTTATTTATTTCACAAAGTGGGTGGAAATTTACGCGATCCCGAATTAAGAGGCCACAACTGTCGCGGATGTATTGGTGAAAGAATGTATCAGCCGATATGGAGTGCCATTGGACGTCCACAGTGACCAGGGAAGAAATTTCGAAAGCCATCTATTCCAGGAGATTTGCGACAAGCTGAGAATGAGGAAGACCAGGACAACAGCATTACATCCACATTCAGCAGGAATGGTCTATAGAATGAACAGGACTATTGGAAAATACCTGTCCAAAGTATTTTCCAGCCATCAGAGAGATTGGGACCAGTATCTTTCCCTATTCGCATTGGCTTATCGATCTGCCGTCAATGAGTCCACGGGTGAAACACCTGCGAAAATCCCGTTTGGACGTGAGATGAGGCTTCCTTGTGACCTGGAATTTGGCTGTCGGCCTGAAGAAGATCTAGCAGGAGAAGACTACGTGATCCAATTGAGAAGAAGGCTGGACGATATTCAGGTCGAACAAATCTTCAGGTTGCCAGCGACAGAATGAAAAGTCGGTACGACACGCAGGCCACAGTAGGCGGTTTTAAAGAAGGGGACTAAGTATGGTTACACAACCCGACGAGGAGAAAAGGATTTTCTCCAAAATTACAAAAATCCTGGGAAGTTCCATACTTAATCAAGAAAATGATCAATTATGTTATATATCGCATAAGCAAGATACCCAACGGAAAACCAAAAGTAGTTCACCAAAACCGACTAGCGCTATTCGAACCATGACCTAGAAAAAGGAGTAAACCATATTCGAGATGTGTCTGACCCTACCTTCGATGAATTTATGGGCGCGTATGGAGGTACCGGGATAGCTAGATATGCAGTCACTTCAGAACAACGACAAGGTTTGTTCCCGTATCAAGAACGCACGAGGGTTGGCAACCATCTTTCGAAAGAAGTTCGGACAATTGGAAAAACTTGATAACCAGATTTCAGCCCCTGGCAAGACACTAAGACTGAAACACAATTCGCGGTACGTCTTCTACGTGGTAACTAAAAATAAATTTCAAGATTGATCTACCTACCGCGATGTGTGGGAAACACTTCGGAACCTCCCAGACCATGTGTTGGAATCCAGTGTGAAAAAACTGGCTATGCCTGAGATAGCGAGTAACCAGTTGGATTGGCGAGTCATCAGGAACATGGTAGAGGTAATCTTCCAAGATACCGGTGTCCAGATATTAATTTGCAGCTACAACCCCGTTATCAGTATCCGATTAAGACGGTGCCCTGTTATTTCCATAAGATCGAAAAGTGTAGAAATGGGGCCAGTTGCTGATTCAAACATCCAGTCTCGGCTACACAAAAGTTCCAGGAGGAACTTCCATTTAAGGAATGGGTTGATGTCGTTAGCAACAAAAATAAATATAATTTCAAGCTAACAATTATATTTTTATTTCGGGTCAGTTAGCGTAAATACACTTTTAATCTTGCTCCCTTAAAAAGTGTCATAAAAGTGGTAAAACATCAAAAATTCGTAAAAAATTGACAATATTCAAATTGAACATTTTTCCTTACTGTGATGAAGTCAGAATTTAGAAAAGTGCTACAGAAACAACAAGTGAATGCAATCAATAATCTTAAAAACAGTCGTTTTTCTTTTTTGTTTTTTCTTCTACTAAACATATAAGCTTATCACCATAACAAACAATAGGCCAGTTATGAATACAAAAATGAGTTCAACAGTTGTGCCACAAACAGAAATAAACTAATATTAATACAGCATAATCAAATGCTGTTTCAAGAAAAGTATACGAAAAAACGAGAGTGAACAAATTTTATATGGGGGTGGAAACAATGGTAAAGGGGAGAAACAATACCATTAACAAGGTAAATAGCCAATTAGATTAAGTAATGATGATGAAGAAATGCAGGAAAAAAATTAGATATAGAAAAAAAACTTATCAAAGAGGATGAACCAAAATCTCCAACAGTTTAATACCAATAGGAAGAGTTAGCAAAAGATACAGAGGGGATACGTATTAATAATCGAAAAAATTGTGAAATGGATACCTCGTTGACACCTCTGCAACAAAATCAAACTTTTCAAACCCCCGCTCAAGAAAAGAACTAACTCCTCCACCAATAATTATCGACAACATTGAAGGCTTCAATAACTGTCATCAGATAATTCTAGAAACATTAGCAAGAAACTGAATGAATATGGTTACACATGGCATTATATACCTCGATCCGTTTCTAACCAATCAAATGCCATTTTGCGACCAATCAGAAGCAAATTATACTGGCTATTTTTTGACATAAGTTAATATACCCCGGCCCACCTGCCAACACAGCCAATTTTTAATGCTGTCACATTTATGTTAATTAACATGGATTTCAATCGATTTGGTGATGTTCCAATAGAAAATATCCGAAAAGACCATACCAACGAATACGATAAAAACAAAAAAATAAGTATGGACCCAGTTTGAAGAATTCTGCGAAACACATCATTATAAATTAGACAAAAATACAACTATAATGCAGCTTGCTGCTATGTCGGAAGACTGGGGCTTCAACATGAAAAAAAGAAATGGATCTGATTATAAAGAAGGGGTTATTAAGACAATGTCATAGATAAATACTTTTAATACGGGGAAGAATGGAATCTCCTGTACTAAGTCCGAAGCCACAAAGTTTTGTCGAGTGCTGCGCCATCTATTGTGGTGGATTAGTCACAGTTTACTAGCTACTACTAGATGGCAAGCCAAGCCAATACTGAAGGTTTTTTAAATTATGCTTATATTGTTTTTTCTTAAATAAACAAATAAAAACAGTCACTCAAAGTTTAAACACTTTTTGGAACAACCTGTTATTTTATTTTGGCTTAAAAGTAGGATAGGTTGTTTAAAAAGCTGTTTAAGCTTTTATCCGTTTTTATTAACCAGGATGGTTTATTAAAAGACGAATGTCGACAAATAGTTTCAAAAATTCAATATAAAATTTTGTTTATAAAATAGTACAGGTGATTTTCTTTA
Organism: Galeruca laticollis; assembly: GCA_963921935.1. NCBI lineage: Eukaryota > Metazoa > Arthropoda > Insecta > Coleoptera > Chrysomelidae > Galeruca > Galeruca laticollis. The sequence continues at coordinate 198,104,641 of OY998178.1, forward strand.
TTTTCTTCTCAAACTTAAGATAGGAATAATTTATTGATAATAGCATGTGCTAACAAATATTACACATATGATACTATATCATGGATACACATTTTTCAAAAAGTTCAGATTTTTTAAAGGTTTCAGCAGCATACCTTTTTAACAGCAACTGACAACTTCTTAAACTGGGTAGCTCTTTTTTTAAATTGAGTGGCTATTTGATAGAGACGTCTGGCTTTTGGTGATAAGTATTTAACCCTAGAGACATTCACCTCAGCAAGTAAATCAGATCTTTATAAATTAAAAAATAATATCATCAGCAATAAAAAAATAATATGAGTATGCAATATACATTGCATTTAGATAACATTTTTGTTGAAATGTTAAATCTTAAACCATATTTTAGACAATATTCTAATAGAAGTATACAGTCAAAACTTGATGTAACTAAATAATATGAAATTATAAATGCATTTCTAGGTACCTAATAATTTTTCATGTTTTTTAATAAATCAAAATATTGACCTATACCTAATATCTACTATTTCTGTGAAAATTTCTTTGTTAAACACCTATATATTAATAAATCAATTAATTATTCACTCACTTCTTTTTGGAGTAACTGTGGCATTCAAGTCTGCTGGTGTGACAGAAGTAGAATCTTGAACAGCAGGTGTTGATAATTTCAGCTCTGGTTCAACTGAATAGCTACAACTAGCCTCATTAATAGCACATGATTCTTGTGCTTTTTTAGCTCTCAGTTTTACAAACTGAGCATTTAAAGCTTCCTGTAACTTTAAAGTCCTAGGACTCTCAGTTACAGATACAGTGCCAATTTGTGGTACAGCTAAAGAGGTTGATGGTTCAGCTTCAATTATTGAGGAAGGAACATCATCAGTTACTATTTCTAAAGATTCTAGAAAATAAAAACAATTATTGAATAAATGTATCCTAGTTAGTTGTTAGTTTTTTTTTCTTTAATTATTATAGATTTACCTGGAAAATTGACTGATGGGAAAACTCCTCTTTTCAGAACTTTATTTGGACCAAAATCTTTAGGTAAAAAAGTGTAAGGCACACACTCTACAATTGTTTTAAATATTCTCAGATGTCATTTTCTTCTTCATCCTTCTGTTTCCACATAAATTTACCCATTTGTCAAAAATGACTTTATTTTTTAAAATTGACATAAAAACAGCTTGGTTTGGGTAAATTCACAGATGACGGTATTACAGCAATCAGTAAAATGAAGTTCGTTAGTAACCTTCTAAGCGAATAGATGGCGTTAAAAATGCAGTTTAGCAGTGGCTATAAAAGATCGCAGGGCATGGACAATATATGTTTTAAAAAGATTAATATGTCATCCATGTATACGATATATTGTTTATAGAGAAAAGGACGGAGAATTGTGTCCATGACACGTTGAAAAGTGACAGGAGCGTTCTTTAGGTCAAATGGAATACGTATTCGTAGTGGCCATTATCTACTGCAAATGCAGTTTTTTCTGCCGAATCTAGGTGTATCTCAATTTGGTGGAAACCTTGTGTCAAATCTAAAGTGGAAAAATAATTACTTCGACCAAGATTGTCGAGAATTTCATCGATACGGGAAGGGAATATTTATCTTCGATAATTTCTTCATGTAGTTTTCGGTAATCGATAAATAATCGGAACTTTTTCTTTCCACTGGCGTCCATTCGTTTGGGGACGAGAAAGGTAGGGAAACTGTACGGGGATATACTTGGTTTAATTATTTTATAGTCTAGGAGTTTTTGAATTTCCTGTTTTAAATGGTAAGGGTATCTATATGATTTTTGATAAATCGGCACATCGTCGATTGTTCTAATGTGATGTTTAACTACATGAGTAAACGTTAAGTCGGAGTTTTCGTTATAAAATATATTTTTAAATGTTTTGCATCTTTTTCTTCGGGATTCAGATGATCTGTTCGAAGAAGTCTGGTAATATCAATATTATTATTATAAGATGATAAAGGGATTGGTTCATCAAATTTCGATAGGGGTTGGACTGGAAGAAGTTCATGAAAATTTATAGAAATATTATTTAAAGAGACTTTTTGTTCTATAGGTATTTTACAGCAATCGCCTTTCACTAGAGCTATACATTCAGGTATTATTATGTTGTTTAATTTTAATTTTGGTGTCCATTATCGATATTCACAAGAATATTTAAAATTCTTTTATCTGGGGATTCACGATAAGGGGTAAATAAGTTGGGATTGACTTCCAAATAGAATTAATTTGTAATAAATGATTTTCGAAATTAATAAGTGCCTTTAATTTATCAAAGTCCTGACTACATATTTATGAGGAGTGGAAATTATCCAAAATGCTAATATCTCCGTTCCAACCATATTTACAGCAAAAATATATACAAATAAAATTAACCAGTAGGTCAAAATACACAACTTTTGATTTAAAATGATCCGTTCACATTTTTAACCCTTCTTGTTAAATTTACATTTACATCCAAATCATTATTGGTTTGTACTGGATTTCTTTTTCGTTCATGTTTGTGTTGCTAGTTACAGTAGCTCACGCGGTTTTAACCTAACTCAGAAATTAAGACATAGGGAATTCTTAAGAAATAATAAGTACCATAAATTAGGATATTATTACAATAATAAAATACTGGGTGTTTCATTTAAGAAATCCGAGAAAATAATCAATACGAGTTTATAGTCACCCTGTATCCAAAAACGAAGTTTTTCGATGCATCAATAATTTAAAACAACAAAAGGCCATATTAAAATTTCTCTAGGTACAAATATATTTTTTATATCGAATGTGTACACGGTGCCGAAGCTGCTGCAAAATTAATATAGAATTGCTTATATCTTTTAAACTAACCTGTATAACATTGCAAAACCCTATATTCTAGAAACGAGAAGAGTCTAAAAATTTACAGGGTATTCCATTTGAAAAAACATAAGTTTGATTGCCTGCATCAATATGAGTAACCCAGTATATTTCAAAATATGTTTAAAATACGTCTCTATGTGTATTTTATTTTTTATCTAAATAATTTTTTTTCGTATCTCGTATGACAACTGAGTAATTGGACTTCCTCACATGCCGCGCTCTGTATTTTATGTACCTTTCTATACTCGATAGTCGAAATTCTGTAAAGTGACTCATCGCTCTTACTGTCCATAAAATCAGTTGCAGAAGCGAACTTCATGAGCGCATCATTTTTGAAGGGTTCTTAATAGTCCTAAATAAAAAATAAATAGAAAATGTTCTTGTACGCTCTGGCGTTTAAATTGGAGAGAACAGAAATACTAAATTATTATGGTAGGTATCATTATGTATATACAGGGTGTTACCAAGAATAATACACATTTTTAAGGATGAGCTATAATAAGATGTATATAAAAAAGTCGATAGTCGAAATTGTGTAAAGTGACGTCATCGGTTATCTACCGATTTAAAGTGAACTCCATGAGCGTATCATAGTTTAAGGGTGCGAATACTGAAATATCTGGAATTTCAATTTTTAACATTTGAAATAATAACTTATCACAAGTTGTTCATAAGTAAGTTAAAACAAAATAAAAAAATGTTTAAAAGTCAATTCCAACTTACTACTACTAAAACTAAAAAAAAGTTGTTTGTCAAGACCAAAATAAATTACCAATAAGTATAGGTATGTTGCGAGGTCACTTGTAAAATGTCTGACTAACTGGAAGCGGTATCACTCCCTGACGACTCCTCAGAATCATCGCTTTCTCCTCCTATATCGATAATGAGTGGTTCCGTCATTACTTCTACACGTATGTCTAAATCCCAAAACTTTATTTCTTCTTTTAATACGTGTTGAATACATTTACGCCAACTCTCAGCAGTAACGGTATGCAGCGCCTCGTCAAACAGTTTCTCAACGTCAGCCATTTTGAATGTACTGTTTTTTCTCGCAACATAATTTTTCACTTGGGCCCAAACCAGCTCGATGGGGTTTAACTCACAGTGGTAGGGAGGAAGTCTAACAACTGAGACGTTGAAATCTTTCGCCATTTCATCGACAACGTACTTAATATAACTGCTTTTATGTTTCCGTACGAGAGATAATAATTCAACTTTTAGCATTGCCTCGTTGTGCGGAATGCTTTTACTCTCTAACCAATCAATTATAACCCTCTTGCGGCTAGCTGAAGTAGGTATTTGCTCCAGTCGACGAGAGTGGTATGAAGCATTATCCATAACTATCACTGAACCAGGAGTTACCTTTGTTAAAATTGATCTAAACCATGTTTCAAACCGGTTACCATCCATCTCTTCATGGTAATCGACAGTTTTTTTGGACTGAAAACTTAGTAATCCACCTTCTACAAATCATTCCTCGCTGCCAATGTGAGTGATAATCAGTCGACGTCCTTTCCCAGAGGGAGCTTTTAAACCGGAAGAGAAACCCTCCATAAAGGCTTGTCGATTGCTTCGTATATTCATGTCTTGCCACACTTTTGACACAGTGTGGCCTTCATTTAACCATGTTTCGTCAAGATAATATATGTGCCGTCCTTCGTTACGAAACTGTCGTATCTGTTTTAAATAATTTCTCCTCCATTCCACAATGTCATTTCGTTCAATTAAGGCACTGTTTCTACTTCTTGTTTGGTAACGAAAATTCATTAATTTTAAAGTTCGTCTCAAAACTTTATCACTGATGTTTGGTAAAGTATCATCAGCTTCTATTACCTTGCTCAATTTAGCTACCGAGGGGATTTCATTCCTAAAATAAAAAGAATGTATTTCCCTACGTATAGCATTCCGTGTTTGGTCGTCCAAAACAATTTTCTTTCTTCCCCTACTTTCCGGTTTACAGTTTTCACCTCGTTCTCTTGTCAAAGATCCGTCCCGCGATTTCTTTAGAATATTGTATATAGTACTCTCAGAAACTTTAGTTAAATAACTGCACTTAATCACAGCGTCACTAATACCCAACTGTTTGTCCATGGCACGCAGTCCTTCGTACACATTTAATATGAGGACTTTTTCTTCCCGAATTAAATTGTTACGACGCCGTTTTTGATCGCCAACACCGCTACACTCCGCCATTATTATCACTAAATATACCGATATAAATATTACAATAAATACCAATAATAACGGATTTATCACACAAAACCACAACACAAATACTGATGTTACGTTCATGAAGAGAATAAACACCTCACATAACTGTTTACTATCACTGTCTCATTCGCGTAGCTCGATCTATCTATCTCGTTCTCAAAGCCGGAACATTGAAGCGACTCTCCAACATTGTCAAATCGGCGAGTTTTTCACAACAAACTTTGCGTTCAAGAAATATACATAAACACTTTATTTCACATTTCAAGTAAACTAATTATTATTAGTCTGCTTGAAATTTGAAATAAATATATTAAATTGGTATTGACTTAATTACATTGCATCTTTTGTACCTGAAATATTGACACAATGGATTTGAAGTGTATTTATAAAATACAGCATTTCTCTCTAGAATACATATGGCAACTGCGCTTTAACCAAAGTGTTGATTAGATAGCTCTGACTCACTTTACACAATTTCGACTATCGAGTATAGTGATTAACAAATTATGTATTTAATTTTCTAGTCCTACACGAACTCATTACATAAAAATGACTATTTTATACACTGGAATTGGTGACAAATAATAGTACTGAAATTAAGTTTATTTTCAGTTCGAGATGTATACCTGCTATAACATTATTATGAACATCATATTTCTAAATACGCGCTATCTATCTATTATCATCTATTATAAAGATTTCCATGGAATACGTAATTTGTGTCACTTTCGTAATAAAAAGTAAAACCGGCTTTGGTACATCATTAATTGTTCGGGATTCGACGATAAAGAAAACTTCACATTTAGTAGAGAACTTTTTAAAAATAATTTAGTTGTTGAAAATAGCGCTGTTTATTGCAGGGGGCACTAAGTTACGAGTCATTTTTATGAAGAACGAGTGTAAAAGTAACTAGATGGCGTGTAAAATTGCCTCAAATTGTTTTTACTATGCCAATCCTTATACAATGATATAACTAGTGAATATAAACAAAATAGACCAATAAAGGTCATAGTCAATAAGCTTCACCACACTTATAAACCTGAAAGTATTGACTTCTTTTTAAGTTCCTTCAAGCTATCTCTAAACTAAAATATAGATCCAAAAAACCATGAAACATGTTCATGTTGGTATTTAGACATAATGAAAATATAGATAAAATATACGGAATAACAGTTATCCAAGGAATAAGAGTGGATATTTTAGCCCTGCGAAAATTGATGTTGATACAAGTGCAAACACTGCCAAGCAAAATATGGACGAGCCAGTACTTATTGCGCAAAAGAACCACGGTGCGTAAAATGTGTAGACAAACATGAGGGAATGCACTCAACTGAAAAATGTTCATCAAAAATGCATACACTGTTAATTACATGGGTAGAACCCAAAGAAATGCAGAAATTAGAAGGCAAAAGTATTAAAATTGCAGAAAGACCTAACCAGCCGCAAAGAGAAAACCACAAAAATCCAACATCCGCAGTAGGACCTATAAAAACCCAAAGCAGGATTGAATCATACAGTACAGAAAATTTATAATCTTGTAGTAATGCATTAAAGAACAAGACTGAATAGAAAAAATCCAAAACAAAACAGCTATTGAATAAACTCTCCAACATATCTTGGAGAGGCTAACAAACTTGGACGAACGAATTACCAGATTGGAATATAGCAACAAAGGAGCTACTCCTAAGACACTTGGTAATATCCGACAGCCTTAGGATCTCAGAACAAAATGCCAATGGCTTCATGAACATCAGCAAGAATTACAAGCCATATAAGAAATAGAAAAAATAGATATATGGTTCACTAGTGAAACGCATTTCAGTAATGAGTCATACATTAGAATAAAAGGAACCTGGTGTACTATACTCCCCGTCCAGAAAATGCAGCTAAAAGGGGAAGCACAGTCATAATAGAGCAAAATATTATACATAATCAAGAAGTAGGATTCCGAACTGAATTCCAAGCAACCACAGTAAATATCAAACAATTATTGAGGTAAATGTAACGGCATTATACTGCCCACCACGACATGCGATCAATAAGGACAAATATGTTGACTCCCTAAATAGCCAGGGATATAGGTTTATCAATGGAGGAGACTTCAATGGAAAACATATAGATTGGGATCTAGACTAACTACAACTAAAGATAAGGAACTGCTAGGAGCAATAAATCAAATTAAATGTGAAGCAGCTTACTGGTCCAATGATATGGACAAAATTCCAGACCTCCGTGACTTCTTTGTGGTAAGGAATAATTCAACAAACTGTATGCAAATAGAGAAAGCCTTACACTTAGTGATATAATAATACAAAAATAAAAGCTACCAACGTTAGTGAACAAATGAACAGATTGGAAGAGTTTTCAAATTGAACTGGAAAGCAGTATCAATCTCTCGATCCCACTAAAAACTAACAAACAATTATATGAAGGAACAGATCAGAACAACAAAAGTATACAGTAAGCTGCATGGAATAATACTCCTAACAAAACAACAAGAAGAAAATGTAACAATAGGGATATTGACTATTTTTGGGAAAGTGTTTTAAACCGTGCATTAGTGCTTAATATAGCCGCTAATATTTATTATTACTTTCTTAAATATCACTAAAACCTTAAAAATCATAAATAACGTTTCAAATTTCGCGCGAAAATGCTAATACTTGTCACGTGACCGCTGTGACGTCATCTGTTTCCAAACACCAGTGAGCGGTTAATGGAGTTTTTTCGTAATACTTATTTGTTATAAAAGATGAATTTTTGTTTCGTTTCATAACCTCAAAAAAATCATTATAATATTGACTACAGAAATAACAATTATTTATATAAAACTTACATGGAGGTCTTCACATTGCTGAATTCAGCAGAAGAGAAATTACTATTTGTTGCGCAGAAATGTGCCCCTATTAAACAGTCAATCCTCGGCAAATTCGAACTGTTAGCCTTAATAAATCCATTCCCATTATGTTTATATTCGTTTTCAAAGATGAAATAAGCTTATTTTGATGAAATTAATTATAAACCAATAAAGCCGTCAACCAAACAACGATTACTTTTGACAGCGTTCAGAAAACACAACTGTTCCACAACCGTTGAGTGATGTTCTGTGAACGCACTTTGATCAGTGAGTAAAACTCAATATATTTTTTGATCGGACGCCATTTTTCTGAGTGGTTTTCAAATGCGCTCACTGAGCAGAATACGTTGTAGAATGTGATGTTTTTATATTAGTGAAATAATACATAAGTATTACAACGTAATGACTGAATTGATAAGTATGAACTGATTTATACATATAATAATGGTACATTTAGCATAACGGATGCTAAAAAAGTACACGGATTATTAAAAATTGGTTTGTATTTATATACATCTTCTATTGTATGGGCTATAATATTTCAGTTTATATATTTTATTTTTTCAATATTTATACTTTCCAAAAAATGATCATTTAAAATATATACGTAAACCATTCGTTGCTCAGTGGGTTATAAGTTATGTTTCCTAAACACACCCATAGATAACCTTTATATACGGAGAGCGTCAGATGATGTTTAGGAACAGCTGACTTAATAAACTCTGATTGGTGTTCAATGTGACGTGACTCGAGACTGATGTATTTAAATTTTATTTATTAAATAATAATTAACTGGCTTAAAAATATGGTGAACTATTGTGTTTTCTAGTGTTTATATGATAAAAACACCACCTTACATCAAAATAATGTTATTTGGAAACAGTCAACATCCCTTTTAGAGAAATTAGAGAACTACTTACCGAAAATAAAAAAAATAAAACGCACATTGCAGGAATTTAGAGAACCACTGGATAAAACTAGGTTGAATAATGTCACACAGAATATAATAAGAGCACTCCAAAAGATCAACAATGCATCGATTAGTACTTATCTCAGTGAATTAACAAATGACAGTTGCACCACTATTTCCTATGGATAGCTACTAAACGATTAAAAATACCTATCCTGCATAATCCAAAATGGAGATGGTAGCTGGGCGAGGAATAATATTCAAATAGTCATTAGGTTTGTAGATCACTTTCCAATCGAACGAAGGATAAGAAATTCCAAGAATAAACTACAAATAAAGTGAAATATAAATAAGACACGTGACACCAAGAGAGGTACTAAAAGATATAAAAGAATATAAATCCGAAAAAAGCTCCTAGTTTCGACCTAATAACAGGAGAAATGCTAAATCAGCTAACCCAGAAAGATTTAAAAAAAATACTCCTGCTAAATGCTGCATTTAGACTGAAGTACTTATCCAGGATGTGGAAAGTAGCAGAGGTAATAATGATACCCAAACCAGGCAAACCACCACAAGAAGTTTCATCCTACAGGCCAATATAATTATTACCAATGATATTGAAACTATTCAAGAAAATATTGTTAAAAACATTAAAGAATATAATGGAAGACAGGAAACATATGTGAATATCATTTTGGGTTCCGTGAAAGCCATTCAACAATAGATCAGGTACATAGAATAACCAATATCATAAAAAAAAGCATTAGAAGAAAGAATAGTCTGCTTCTACACTATTCTTAGATGTACCTCAAAAGTATCGCACGGGGCACTCAAGTACAAAATGAAGTATCACCTGCCAAAGCAATACTCTAAATTCCTGGAGTCATACATATCAGAAAGAGTATTCAAAATAAACCAAGAAGTCTACTCGGAACTTAGAGAGATCAAAGTGGGGGTTCCACGAGGGTGTATTTTAGGACCAGCCTATACCTAATATACAAACAACCATTGACCAGATTCATGCATGGACTAAAATAGAGAATCAAACTGATTGAGATGATATTAGTGCACATAAACTTCACTAACACAAGAGGTCCGTATGTTGTGCCAGTTAGATTGAACAATGTTCAGGTACCTTATTACAGCTTAATAACTGGGTATTACACTAAATGCGGGGTTACGCTGGAAATCCCATGTTAAAATGAAAAGACAAGAATTAGGACTCAAATTTAGAAAAATGTATTGGATATTGGAACGCAATTCCACTCTGTCTATGGGACTGTACAAAATAAATTAACATTCAAATAATCCAACGATTCCAGAATAAAGTACTAATGAACATAGTCAATGCTCCTTGGTACACCAGAAATTGCCACCACCATCGGGACTTGTAAATGGACACTGATGTTAGCATAATGATAGCAAAATTCTCCAAGAGCCACGAAGAACGGCTCTTAAACCATGTGAATGCTGAAGCTATCCAGCTACTCGACAACACTAATCAGTTAAGGAGGCTCAAAAAGACGAATTCTTTTGAGATTGCGAAATAAGTGTCAATGCTAAAAACATAGTGCGGAAGTGACATGAATTATATCAACAATTCACATGGAAGCCGATGAGTCGCTGCTTCTAATAAAAGTCAGTCAATTACTAGATTTCACATTGTTTATCGTAGTTTGTAGAATTATAATTTTGTAAAATAAATGTTTTTAAAAACTGTATTTCGAGTCAGTTGGATACTCAGAATTGATACGTATCAAACGCGTTGCTTTCGTTTTAACGATTGACTGAGTATCGGAATCTACGAAATTAGTTATTTTGTGTATGTGGAAGTTTAGAGTGGCTCCTATAACGTCAGTAAACTTAGTGTATCACACACCGAAACGATCCTGAGCACGAAGAAGTCCATCAGCGGGAATTGGAACAACAATTGCAGAGATATTCATCTGAGGAAGACCCAAATTTCCGAACCCGGGGTAAATCTCTATAGGAATGCTTGAATTTTTTCTTCTATTATTACTGTAAATTCAATAAATTTTATGTCTGAAGTTGACTATTTATCAAATATTCTTCAAAGTTTAAAATTCGAACCTTCAACTAACTCACTTATTTTAAACCAAAGTTCAACAAATACTAATAATAATTTAATCATAATCATTAATGAATTCATTTTACAGAAACTGATACACCAAATTGTTTCCAAAATGTGTAGATATTTATTCAATTGTCTAATATCTAAATTAACTGGTAATGCAAAATTAGTCGTAAATATACAAAATGTATTCACTTGGAACGACTTAAGAGATGTTTTAACGAGAAATTTCGCAGATCAGAGACGAAACTTGTCTAAATAGGGTTTTAGTAATGACAAGTCAACAGTCAAATGAAAAACCACAGCAATTATATGAAAGATTCTTAATCTTTTGTGTAGTTATGTAGACGTTCATGAAATCGAAAATGACTCAAAAATTTTAACAAGAACTTTATATAACAATGTATTTAACGACATTTTTATTAGTACTTAAAGAACAGTTAGGTACAACTATTAGATGCATGAAACTAAATAATTTGGCCAAAGCTTTACAATATGTTTTAAAAGAGGACAATGTACATTATTTCCAAAATTTCACTTATGAAACAAATATAAAGCAACAGCAATACTCTGGTAAACCTTGTATACAACGACAAAATTTTAACAGTTATCCACTTCAATTTAATACTCATACACCTAATAATATCTTTAGAGCACAGAGACCATTTCCATCACAACCGATACCTGTTCGCTCTATAATTCCAAGACAACCCCAAGGATTTCCTTCAAACTATCAAGTCTTCAAACCTCAACAAACCCATAATACATTCAAATACAAACCAAATTAAAATTTAAATTTACCAAAACCAACACCCATGAGTATTTCTACAAGAGATCCTGTAAACAATCGCCCAATGAGTTCACCTATTAGAAACTCATACCCAGGTCCTTCAAATCAAAATCATTTCCAAAATTCTCGACCATAAAACAATTTTATAGCCGAGGAATTATTTAATGCTGATATTCAAAACGAAGAAACCGAACAATATTATTATCCTGATAACTCATATTCTGAAAACGAGCAATATCACAATTTGAGGAACAAAACAATAATGATTGTTACGATTCCAAATTTTCACGAAACACCTCAGAATTTAGAGAAAACATAACACCCGAATCAATTCCATTAAATTTAAGAATTACTAGTGAGTTGCCTTACATAATATTCCCCGAGTATAATATCAAACTTTTAATAGATTCTGATTCATCAAAATCCTTCATAGATCCCGAAATTGCATTTGAATATTTTTTTTGCTTTATGGCATAGCCGATGCAGCCAGACACTGAGTAGGTAAAATGTTCGAAAGATCATGTAAAATTGATCTAAATATGTAAACCTGCAGACAAATTTTATAATTAAATGTGACAATGAGTTGATGCCTATTATGCCTATCTATCAGCAATATCCCAGAAAATAAATATCTTTCCCTAACACAAAGGATTAAGTTACAAAGGTCACTCTCTTCTCGCCCAGGGGTCTGTCAGGGCATTTTTTAAAACAACAAATACAAGGTAGACCACGGTAAGTAAGGTAAATAATACAGTAGGGTAGATATTTGGGAATGCAAGATTATCTAATGACTACAATTTAATATTTGTCTCGGTAACAAAACTAATAAGGCAGTCGTATATATTTTTTTTTATTTGTCGATAATAGATACAAAATATTGTGAGGAGTTTCAACTTTTAAATTTAGGAGTTTTTGTATCAATTTTTTAGTTTGATTTTTGTATCTATTGCAATTGAAGAATATGTGGTCTAAGTCGGACGTGACATTGCAAGTAGTACATAGGTTACTATCCAAGATATTGATTTTGCGTAAATGTGCAGGATAGCTAGCATGTCCAAACTTCATACGACTGATGGTGGTTATGTATTTCCTTGGGCGCTGATAATCTTCGAACCAGCATCGTTTTTCGATTTTTAGTACTAGCTGTGTGTAGCGAGTAGGTTTAGCGTTACAATATTCCCTGTATCGTTTATTTCAGTTTATGTACATTTTAGTTCTGGTTAGGTTAATGCCTTCGTCCAATGTTGGCCAGCAGGTCGTTTCTTCGCCTGTTATTATGCTCTGTTTTGCCAATTCGTCCACTTTTTCATTATATACAATTCCGGTATGGGCTTTGACCCATACAAAAATTATTCGTTGATTTTCATTGAGTTCTGCCAGATTTATTTTAATTTTTGTTATATATATGGGTTATTTTACTTTGAATTTATTTCTAAGTGCAATTTTAAACTATTTAGGACAGCAAGTGAATCAGTAAAAATTAAAGATTTTTCGATTTTGTTTTGAATTGTATATTCTATTGCTTTTAATATAGCTATAGATTCTGCTCTGAAAATGGATGTGTGTTTTTCTAGTTGGTAACAGTGTTGTATCTGTTGGGGTATTACGAATGCGGCACCAGTCCCTTGATTATTGTATATTGGTGTGTAGTTTTGATATGTACTTGTGATTTGTTTGACTACTGCATTGTTTAGAGCTGTACATTCTGAATATTCTGGGATTATTATTGTCACATCGTGTTGTAGTTTCATGAGATCTGCAGAAATGCTGGTAGGATTGAAATCACTTGTGTTTCTATAAGCTTCACATAGAAGGGGTGAGCTTTTATGTTTCCAATATTTAGATGTCAGGTCATGAATGTTTAAAGCTGTTACCATAGTCATTAATGGGGAATTTTTAGTTTTACATTTTAAGATGTTTTTCTCTGCTAACATTTGTCTTCGTAGTTCTAGGGGTGGTTCTAACGTTTCTGCTCGAAGTGGTTCGATGGGGGTTGATTTCATCGCTCCAATGCACAACCTCAAAGCTTTATTTTGTAAGACATCCAGCTTCCGTAGCCCCTTCTTGCTTGCGCAGCCATATAATGTGCACCCATAGTCTATAATTGACCTTATGTATGCTTTGTAGAAAGTTAGAGCAGTTTGAGGGTTTGCACCCCACCATGTTTTCATTATAGATTTGAGAAAGTTTAGTCCTTTACTTGCTTTTACTAGAATTTCCTCTATGTGTGTCTTAAATGTCAACTTTCTGTCTAGTGTAATACCAAGATATTTAAATTCGTTAACTAGAGGGAACTGAATATTTCCCAATGTTATTGTGGAGGTATTTAAGATGTTATGTCGAGTAGATCACACACTGTGATTTGTTAGGAGAATTATCCAATCCATGTTTCTCCAAACAATTGAAGAGTGGTGTTATAGCTGCATTAAATAAAGTTAAGCACTGTTCAAATCTTTTCGAATGTATGTAGATGACAAAGTCGTCTGCATACTGGATAATATTAGCGTTGGGTGTAATCGTGTGAATGTTTATAGTGTAAATATTGAATAGTAATGGTGTTAATACAGAGCCTTGTGATAGACCTCTGTTGGCTACTCGACTTTTTAACAGGGTTCTATTCTGTTGTCGAACTGTTAAAGATCTATTTACATACAGTTTGCAAATAATATTTGCTATTTCTACAGGTACCTGCAGTTCGATTAATTTTCCGCGTAATATTTGCCATTCTACACAGTAATAAGCGGATTTTATATCGAGGAATAGTGTGATAAGATATTCGTCTTTTGCGAAACATGCTTGTACTTCAGTAACAATATGTGCCGCTGCGTCATAAGTTCCGTAGTTTTTTTTATATCCATATTGAGTGGAAGGGAGGACATTTATATGATTTAACCACCATTCTAGACGATTTTTTACTATTCTTTCGAAAAATTTTAAAACACAAGTTAGTAACGATATGGGCCGATAAGAGTCAGCATCCTCTGGATTTTTGCCATGTTTTAAAATAGGTATGACTATAATATTTTTCCATTCAGTGATACTTTCGCCAGACAGCCAAATGTCGTAAAATATTTGTTCTAAAATTTGCTTGGCATTTAGAGGTAGATGGTGAAGCATGGGATATCGAATTTCATCGTAACCCGTAGATGTGTTTTTCCTATTTTGAAGTGCATAATCTATTTCCTCCAGGTTAATAGGTGTTGAAAAAATGGAATGATTATTTTTGAAAACAAAGAAAAATATATTTGTATCACGTGTAAAATAAATTTTACACGTGATACAAATATATTTTTCTTTGTTACCCTATACGTGTACACAGCCATCAGCATCATTTGATGTCCTTCATTGATTATTTTTGGACTGTTTGAGTGTCTCTAGATTGTGGCTGATGTCATCGAGTGGCATAGGTGGTGCAATTTTATCAAGGAAGTCCTCCTGCCATGCAGTACTGTCATTTTTTTTCACACCACTTACTTTTCTTTGCATTCTTTTTGCTTGGTTCCAGAGCTCCGTCACAGATGTGTTTTTATTAAGTTTTGAGCACCATCTCCTCCAACTATCCTTGGCTTTGTTTTTTAATAGTTTTTTTACTCGTGATATTTCTTGTTTGCATAGTGTGTAGTTCTCCACGGTACTTTGATTTTTTAAATCCATTAATTTTTGTTTACGTTGAGTGATTGCGGCGTCGCATTCAGGGTCCCACCAAGGAGGTAAAATTTTTTATTTTTGTGTTTGAAGGGTTTGTTAACCGGCAGCCACATTAATTACTTGGATAAGAAGATCATATTTTTCTTCAGTAGTATGCATTCTTCGGCAGTTTTGGGTAAAAAAAGTATCAGCTGCGTCCTGGTATAATTTCCAGTTGGCTTTACGCAAGTTCCATTTAGTTTTTGGGAGATAATCTTCATCAAAGTGAATGTTTTTGTTTACTTCTATTATAATAGGGAAATGATCTGATCCCATAACATCCGCAAGCGTGTACCATCGGCAGTTAAGCGCCAGATCAGGCGTGGAGAGCGTGTGATCTATTGCAGATTGATTGTTATTATTAGTAAGTCGCGTGGGTTGCCCAGTATTTAAAATTACAATATCACTATCGTCCAAAGCTTCTTTGATTTGTTTACCTTTGGGGTTATTTTTGTAAGTGCCCCAAAACTCGTGATGTGCGTTGAAATCTCCACCTATTATACTGTTTGAATCCAGTAAGCCAATCACATTCTGCCAGTAAGTGTAATTTGTGTTTATATCCGGTGGGCAATAAAATGAGAAACAGTTGAAATTTACATCGTTAGAGTTTAATATTTGAATACCGCAAATTAAGATTCCAGGTACGAAATTTTGTTGAAAATTGATTTCCTTAAAAGAGTAAATATTTTTATTATCCATCATCCCTGTCCCTCCGGATTATATCATAACCCCTAAACTGAATTTGTCTGCTGGGTTTAAACCGTGTCTCAGATATAAGTGCTATGTCTATATCATTTTCATCCAAACATTTCACCAAACTTAATTTATTTGAAACTGCAGATTTAGCGTTCCATTGCAAAATTTTAAAGTTACTTTTGATCTTATTAGCCATTATAATAAATGTTGCTAATTTTGTTTTTTACAATTGTTGGATTTATTTTTTTAATTCATCGAATGAGCTTACATCATCTAGTACACTTTGAAAGACATTAAAAAATAATTTTACAATTTCATTTGCATTCTGTTCATATGTTGATTTATCAAAAGGAGGGAGGGGACGTTCGTGCCCGAATTTGAAAGGAAACATGGGTTCTTCTGGTATAGGGGAGGAAACTTTTTTTCTTTTGTTGGGTGGTGTTGGTTCAGGATGTAGTTGAGAATGGGATGGCATTGCTCTAGTTTGGTTGGAAGTGGATTGTTGAATGGGTATATTAATTCTGTATTACCAGGATTTCTGTTTGTTTTTTGTGTTAGTGGTGGAAAGGATTCGATGTTTTCCGTGTCTAATACCAGATACTTGTTATTTGTAATTATATTTGCGTAGGAATTGTTTAGACCAGTTTTTGCTTCTAAAAAAGTTAAATTTTGTTCTGCCATGTGTTTTTTTCATTTTATGTTGCTCAACAAATTTAGGGCATACTTTGGAAATTAATTTTATGTTTATCGCTTTTGCAGTGTAGATAAAAACTGTCTTGAGGATCCCTACAACTGTGCTCGTTTTCTTTTTCTTTAGAGCAATTAATGCAAAGTGTTTTTGTACTTTTTTTTGCAACATGACCATGTTCTAAACATTTAAAGCATTGTATGACTTTGTGTACATATGGTTCGACTGCACATGCTACGCTATTGGTGAAAACATGACTGGGTAGCATGTTCCCCTCAAATGTTAATAGGACCATTTGCCGAGGTACAAAAACAGATTCGCTATCTATGTCTATTTTTCTTTTGAATCTATTGACTTCGGTTATTGTTACAGGGGAAATTATGTTTTCAAAAAGATAATCGTCTTTGAATATTGTGTAAACATTTCTTATTATTTCCTTTCGTTGCAACAAGTTATTAGGTATAAATGCTGTTAATTGTTCCTCAATTAATCTTTCATCAGATATTAATCTATTCACGTCTTTTATAGTTTTCAATTTTATTCTTACTCTATTTTTACCTACACTTGTTATGCTGATGATGTTTGGGATTTTTAGTTTCTTATGTAAAATGTGGCCTACCTTCATTGGGTGCATTTTACCTATTCCTTCCTCTTCCCTGTTTTTTCTTCGATGAATACATATACCTTGTCAGAGTAGAGATGAGCTTTCTGGATATTAAATAATTTCTTTGTTCGCTCCTTTTCCATGTTTTTTTCATTTCCAGGATTATCCGAGTTGTTTGTTTTATTTCCATCCAATTCCATTTCATTTGAATATCCCCCTCCGTCAGGGGGATCGTTTTTACTCATTTTAATTTAGTTGTTTGTATTTTCACCAACAAGTTTATGGTTTTTTCGCACCTCTATTAATAGTCAATTAATAAGTATAGTTTTTACACTAACCGGTTTGTTTACAACAAATATCTATTGATACGCACTTGTTGAAAGACCGATTCGAACTGTTGAATATTTTTCAGATAACCTAACCCATGACCCATTTACAGGAAATTAGTTTTTCAAGAATATTCCCATAAATATTGCACTCTAATCCCTTCTTCACAAATTTTCAATTTGTCTGATAATTTAAATTTCAAATTCTATGTATTCAAATTCCATAGTGTATTCCAAGGACTTATATTGGCCTAGATAACTTGAAATTATTGAAAGCCCACATAAACTTTTCTAGTGGATGGTTAATAACTCCACATAGTAAAATTAAATTAAATTTTCATAAAACTCAGAAAAACTATTACTGTCGTACCTAGAACTGAAAAGGTTATCAAAAAAAAACAAGTATACAAAATGGTGAAATCATCATTCCACACCAAAAATTTCATGGTTATGAAATACCAGAATCGCTAACAATTGCAAGAAATGAAGAAGCAATTACTACCGTTTTAAATATCACAACAAATCCAGTAAAATTGAGTTTTTCAGAACCAGTTCCTATAGAAAAATTTGATAACAATGCTTTTATGCTATTAAAAATTTCGAATTAAATAACCTAGAAGGGACTTCTACACCAACTTTAGATTGAAATAATATTAGAACAGATCATTTAAATGACGAGAAAATATCCAAGATACTTAAACTTTGTGCCGAATATTCTGACATATTTTATAACGAAAACACAGTACTTACTTTTACGAACAAAATTAAACATGAAAATCGTACCACTGACGAAGTTCCTGTTTACGCTAAAACCTATCGATATCATTTTGAGTACAAAAAAGAATTAGACAAACAAATTCAGAAATTTCTTGAACATAAAATTATCAGACCAAGCTCAAGTGCTTGGATGCGTTCATTTGGTGGTACCCAAAAAACAAGATGCTTCCGGGAAAACCAAATTTCGTGTAGTAATAGACTATAGACGTCTTAACGAAAAAACTATTGATGACAAGTACCCACTTCGAAATATAACGGACTTATTGACAAGTTAGGTAGATGCCAATATTTTACAACTTTAGATCTAGCTTCAGATTTTTATCAGCTAGAAATGGATGAAAAAGATATAGAGAAAACAGCTTCCAGCGGGCAATGGACAATATACTACGAGGCGTACAAAATGAAAAATGCCTTGTATAACTTGACAATATAATCGTTTTTTCCACTTCATTACATTAGCATATAGAGACACTATAATGTGTATTTGATCGTCTTAGGGAATCTAATTTCAAGATTCAATTACATAAATCTAACCTAACCATGCAAAGAGATTCTCCCTCATCAGTATATCTGCCCTAGAATAGACCTGCAGAAAATTAAAGAAGAAAAGCCTTGTGAAATGAAACGCACTTCCACCTGCGAGAGAACCAAATTTCAATTGTCAAAGCCACTTCTAAAACAACTAAACAATTTCCACTGGTTATACATCTTTCCATCCCAACATACGGCAAATTTTAAATGTCCAAATCGAGAGGAAACCGAGTTTCTTACAGCTGGTACTTATCTCTTAGAAATTCCTTTGGGATGCGAAGTAGTAGCACATCATACAGTCAGCAACTCTATATGTACATTATTTGTAATAGAGTAACAAGAAGCACTGCTTGTGAGAATTACTAAAATTAAGTCAAAACAAAATTACTCATTGATAGAAAACGATGAGATTGTAATTTGAAGAAAAATTACAACTAGGGATTTTTTTCCAAAAAAAATGCTAACAACTACCTCTCTTCCTTTTCCTTACTGTAGAGATTATTTTTTGACGTTTCTCGAAACCAATAGAAATTTTCAATTTCAGTAATTCATATACGTTCTAGCCAATCAAAACATTTTTATAGTGGAAATAATCTATAATTATACTATATATATATATATATATATATATATATATATATATATATATATATATATATATATATATATATATATATATATTATATTATATTTTATTATTGCTCAATATTTATTTATTTTTATTTATTTAATTAAACTTATGGGCGCCAGAACTGGTTCGCTTACCACGAATTCCAATTCAAAATAACATATAAGTTTTGAAAAATTGTAAATTTGTTTTATATTGTTGTTACCATATCTCAGGAATGGATTCGGCACTTGACGCTTGCCAGCAACAGGAAGCTATAGGTACGATATCAAAGAAAATACACGACGAACATAGACAAACGATTTAATTAAATGTGAATAAACGAAATATCAGTTCTTTATTAATCAACAAATTAAATAATACATATTTGATAAATTCAATTGAAATATTAGCGCAAATCTTCGCATAATATGATTTATACCAGTTATAAATTTATTTATATCAAACCAACCAAGTAAATTGCGCTCAAACTTTCTATGGTGTGCGTTGAATGTACATTCACAGCGTTTTCAATCCCAGCTGTTATTTAAATATAATCGTCGCGTGGAGTGTGTATTCTGCGATGGGTATGATTCAGTTAGCAAAGATAAAGAAATTGTGGCGTGTTTAAGATTTTATTATTATTTATTATGTGAACTTGGTAAGTAATTATTTTAATAAGAAACTAGTGTTTCATGTCCGATATATTAGTGGAGATTGAAATGTTTAAAACTAATATTTAACTAAGAAATCGATATGAATGATAACTTAACCTAGACATGTAAATATACTTGAAAATGTTTTTTTATAGGAGAAGTTTCATATATACACGAGAAATAGTGTTCATAGTTGGTTCTTCTTAACCCTGGATATGATACATGTGAAGCAAACGATCGTGACTACGATCGAATAAACCGCAACTCAGGATGTGAAAGGTGATGAAGTGTGAATTATTTCACCAATTGAATACCACAATCAATGGCAAGATATATGAATAGTCATCGAAACTATATTAATAAGGTAATTGTTCAATCTTACCAAATCTAGACGATAGCACAATTATTTTCACTTATTTGTTTAAATACGAATTATGTTTTTAGTTAGTTTACTTTTAAAGCTTTGTTGAACACTTTGGTCAACGTTTCAATATGATTTTGTTAAATTATGTTAACTTTTAAATAATTTTGGAGAAGGAAAAATTTACGCGTCCTCCATCTATAAATTCACGAGGCTTCTCTCCAAGCTTCGAATCAACAACTTGCAACTGTTTTCCTTTTTTGTTTCTCATTGTCCATTGTTGTTAAGTAAATAATTGTTTTTATTAAATCAAAACATCCATTTCTGTGTTATTGTAGATAAATTCACTGTGTTTATTTACACTTCTGTAATCACTCCGAATCACTCTACCCGAACTATTGAAAGAACGTTGATTTCCGCGTTAATATTTTGGTTTGACATTTCATATAAAATAATTGGGAAGTTTATGCAATATACAGGGTTTCTAAAAGTGTTTACATATTATGAAAATATAATAATTGAATTTTGTTTTAAATTTCAAGTGATTTCATATACAGGGATTATTATAATTATATACAAAATATGTTTGACGTAATTTACTTGTCGTTGTTATTTTTATATACTTTGAAATATACTTTGAAAAATAATTACTAAATTGAATAGTAATATCTTAAATCAATTTATTAAATGGATTATTATACGTAAATATTTCTTAATGTGTTTAAGCTATGTCTTTATGAATTATCTCCTTTTATTGAATATTTACTAAGATTCACATTATTCGAATGATGCTAATTGGTTTAATTTGACCTGGTAGATATGTTTCACTTTAATATAATATATATTATACATTGCATACTCTGCGATCTTTTATAGCCACTGCTAAACTGCATTTTTAACGCCATCTATTCGCTTGGAAGGTTACTAACGAACTTTATTTTACTGATTGCTGTAATACCGTCATCTGTGAATTTACCCAAACCAAGATTTTGGATGTCAATTTTGAAAAATACAGTAATTTTTGACAAATGGGTAAATTCATGTGGAAACAGAAGGTTGAAGGAGAAAAAGACATCTGAGAATATTTCCAACAATTGTAGAGTGTGTGCCTTACACTTTGTAGCTAAAGATTTTGGTCCAAAAGTTCTGAAAAGAGTTTTCCCATCAGTCAATTTACAAGGTAAATCTATAATAATTAAAGAAAAAAAAACTAACAACTAACTAGGATACATCTATTCAATAATTGTTTTTATTTTCTAGAATCTTTGGAAACAGTAACTGATGATGTTCCTTCCTCAATAATTGAAGCTGAACCATCAACCTTTTTAGCTGTACCACAAATTGGCACTGCATCTGTATCTGAGAGTCCTAGGACTTTAAAGTTACAGGAAGCTTTAAATGCTCAGTTTGTAAAACTGAGATCTAAAAAAGCACAAGAATCATGTGCTATTAATGAGGCTAGTTGTAGCTATTCAGTTGAACCTGAGCTGAAATTATCAACACATGCCGTTCAAGATTCTACTTCTGTCACACCAGCTGACTTGAATGCCACAGTTACTCCAAAAAGAAGTGAGTGAATAATTAATTGATTTATTAATATATAGGTGTTTAACAAAGAAATTTTCACAGAAATAGTAGATATTAGGTACAGGTCAATATTTTGATTTATTTTAAAACATGAAAAATTATTAGGTACTTAGAAATGCATTTATAATTTCATATTATTTAGTTACATCAGGTTTTGTCTGTATACTTCTATTAGAATATTGTCTAAAATAGGGTTTAAAATTTAACATTTCAATAAAAATGTTATCTAAATGCCATGTATATTGCATACTCATATTATTTTTTATTGCTGATGATATTATTTTTTAATTTAGAAAGATCTGAACTATTGGTCTCCGTTTAGGTTGTCAAATTTGTGTAAAACATCGCTGTCGTTGCGGAGCTGATGTTGATGAATATGGTAGACACGGCCTAAGCTGCAAATTAAGTGCCGGCCGTTTTTCACGTCATTCTGCAGTAAATGACCTAATCAAACGAGGCATGGCATCTGCAAAGATTCCCTGTTCGTTGGAACCGTTAGGTACTTGCCGCGACGACGGTAAACGTCCAGATGGTATGACCCTCATTCCATGGCAACGCGGCAGGCCAGTTATATGGGATTTCACTTGCACTGACACTTGGGCTCCGTCCCATGTCCTATCCACATCTACTTCCGCATGCGCTGCAGCTTTACAAGGCGAGACTTTTAAAATCAATAAATACAAAAATTTGGAGAACATTTACATTTTTATTCCTGTAGCAATTGAAACCTCTGGTGTTTTCGGTCATGAAGCTTTAAAATACATTAAAGAAATCGGTAAAAAAATATCAATAGAAACTAATGATTCGAGAGCAACTTTGTTCTTTATACAACAAATAAGTATTGCAATTCAAAGAGGAAACGCTTCATCTTTTCTCGGTACGTTTCCCCTTTTCTCGGTACGTTTCCCCGTTCTAAGCCTCTAGAAGAACTTTTTATGAAACCTAATCATAAGAAACGTAATTATTCTACAACTTTCAAACTTTCTCACATTACAGACCCTAAAACATGTGATCTTTCCTTTTTCCGACATTCTTATTTAACATCTTCATTCTCTTCTTCAGAATGTGTACCTTCTGATAATACATGCGTTGACAATTTAATAAATTATGCCCCCAACAAGCTTTTGGGCCTCAGTGTACTAAAAAATACAGATAACCACCAGCCAGATGATGTCCCATTCATAGGAATACTGAAGAAGATGACTATGCTAGAGAATAATGCGATTCCTATACGCAATAGATTATCTCTAACCAAAACAGTTTTCAAATCCGTAATATCTACATCCAATTCAGTAGCAAACATCATCAGTTCAAATTCCTTATCACGCCGATCAAGTGAGAAAGACAATAATAGAATCCGAGATTATTCGTACAATGATAGTAGTTGCGAAAGAGCTTTTAACAATATTTCCACATTCAGATCCATAAAGGGTATTCCCCAAGATTCTTTGGGTCTCAAAGGTCTCAAAAATATTGGTAACACATGTTTCATGAATAGTATTATGCAATGCCTATCAAACACAAGGTGGCTATTAAAATATCTAAAGAAAGACGCATACATAAGAGATATTAACATAAACATATCTAGCATGAAAGGAACACTAATTAAAGCATTTGCTGAAGTTATTCAAGAACTTTGGTCTTAAGACGGGTCAGACAGAGTGGTTAATACAGTATCATTGAAAAGTAAGATTCAGCGATTTACTTCAAGGTTCATGGGATACACTCAACATGATGCACATGAGTTTCTTCGTTACCTATTAGCAGGACTTCACGAAGATGTCAACAAGGTATATGAAAAACCAAAGCCCATATTAACTGAAATTGATGACAAATTTAGTGATATCGAGAAAGCACAAAAATTTTGGTTAAGATATGTGAGAATGGACAACTCCAAGATTATGGATAACTTTGTCGGTCAATTAAAATCAACAATCAAGTGCACACACTGTGGTCACTGTTCAGTTACCTACGATCCTTTTTGGGATTTATCCCTTCCGATACCACAAAGAACAGGTCAATTACGACTTTCACAATGTTTAGATTCGTTTACAAGAGAAGAAACACTCGACGGTGATGAGAAACCAGCTTGTTCGAAATGTAAGGAACGAAGACGATGCATTAAATCATTCTCAATTCATAAATTTCCGAAAATACTGGTTATTCACCTGAAGCGCTTTTCGCAAACAGAAAGTTTTAGTGCAAAACTTAATGATTCAATAGATTTTTCAATAGAAGGGCTTGATATGAACCATTACGCGGCTGATAATGTGGCACTTTGTATGTACAACCTCTACGCTGTATCTAATCACTGCGGAACCACTTATAATGGTCACTACACAGCATTTTGCCGACATCCCTACACGGGACAGTGGCACGAATATAACGATTCAAGAGTGCGATTAATATCGTGGAAATCTTTAGTCAGTGGAGCAGCATATGTTCTCTTCTATGAACAAGATGATACAAAATCCCATCTTTAAGTTTAATAATTTTTTTTATTAGTTTTTAAATTGTATATTTTCATTGTGAATCAATGTCTTATTTGTTTTTTTTTCTGCAAAATTTATTTATATATACATTGTATCCGTTCAAATATAAATAAAATACTATAAAAATTTAAAAAAATAAATAAAATTTTTTTTTACTAAATATAGTAACCAATCAAATTACTTAATTTTAAGTCATGTGTCAAATCTCATCCAATCACCTCTGGATTACAGCGATAATAACCTACATGTGGTGTTTTCAGTCAAACTGACAACTGGTTTAAAAATGTCGCGAAGATTTGGTATTGCATCTAACGATTCAATAAATGATATTATATCTAATAATACAAAATAACAAAAAATACAATCAAATCAAAAAAATATGTATGGAAAATATTTCTTGAGTTTTGTGCGACCAGAGAATACGAACTGAATGCTGAAACGAGTTTGCATAATTTGGCTAATATATTGAAATATTATGCGGTAAATATGAGAAAATCTGACGGAACTGAATATAAAGAAGCAACTGTAAAAACAATTTGGAATACTAAGAGTAAGCTACTCCAGGAAAAATACTTCAATTACTTCAAAATTGTATTCGACCCGTTTAGCAGTGTAATATTCAAAAATGCGCGAGATGCAAGAAATGCAAAACGTAAAAGATTACAACAGGATCCAAACAAACGAAAATGCAGTTCATCAAATTTGAATTCAAGTGATTTGGCTAGAATCATTGAATTATGGGATGAATGTACACCAGAAGGTTTACAAAAAAAAATTTACCATATTGTAGCTGTTGAGGTAGCTTGGCGAGGTGGTGAACCAGCTGATTGCCTTATAGATTATTTCACGTTTGAGAAAAATAATGATGGAACGCCAATTAACAGACTTGAATACAGTCCAATATTCAGTAAAACATGCGAAGGAGGATCGAAAAGTTGTACAAATAGTAAGTGGCTTGTTCCAAATATTGCAAACGAAAGTGCATGCCCTGTTCGGTTATTCCATAAATTATTGTCCAAAAGGGGGAAAAATATTACCTCCAGTCGCCTATTCTGAGACCAAATCGTTTCTGGAAATTCGAAAGTGACACATGGTTTGACAATATACCAGTAGGCAAGAACACAATTAATATGTGGACCAAATCATCCACGCAAGCTATTGGTTTGGACCCTAAGTGTAAAAAGATATCCAATCATTCGAACAGATCAACTGCAGTTAGTCATTTGACAAATAAAGGAATTCCTGAATAGCAATTAATAAAAATAACCGGACATAGCAGCTCTAATTCAATTAAACTGTACTTGAATATTAACCAAGAATGCCATGGTGAAATAATAAACACCATGCGAGGAATTTCTTCAACAGTGAAAAATAACAATCCGTCAACTTCAGCAAACTCTTCTTCCAATTTAACATTTACCAATTGTACTTTTCACAACTGTAGTTTTAAATAAAAATGAATAATATTTGTTTGATTAAAACTAATAAATTTTGTATTGAAAATTATTAAACGTCAGATTGACAATCAATTTTTTGATATCTACAAAGTAAAAAATTATCTTAAGTATCGAATACTCCTCGGGCCTTGATAAATACTAAAAATTTTGTCATAGAGAATCCTTCAAGCGTGTTGCTCAAGGATGATAGCCCTCGCCTGCAGCCTTGGGCCATTATCAAGCAACACGCTTTCAGCATTCTCTATGACAAAAGTATCTCGGTATTATCAAGACCTAGGGGTATTACTCTGAAAGTCCCCTCAAAGTTTAAGTGACGGTATTACTATCTAACCCACGTATGCATTTTCTTGTTTGGGTCGAAGTTATTTTCTGCCAAATATAAATTTTAGCTCAGAAATGTACGCATATTTGATTGTTACCTCCATGGATATTATTGGTGGACTAGAAGAAGAAATTGTAGTTAAGAAAATAGTTATTTGTATGCTTAGGCCGCGAAATACCTTTTTAACGTATCGAAAGAACAGTTATCGCCGAGGCCGCTTGCGGCCGAGGCAAGATAATCTTGAGGTCGTTAAAAAGTTTCGCGCCATGCCATACACACTATTTTTCGTGCAATCGTTAAAATTATTAAACTAGATAATTCTAAATAAATATATTGCTCTAAAATCCACAGCAGTTCAATTTATTTAACAATGTTACCGTGTGCTATGGAAATGATATGTTTCAATATATACAATAGTTTATTGTGCAACAAGTGCAAAAATTTCAACTTTTCTCACGAGTGTGGAAGTTTGTAGTTTTGAAATTAAGTAAGCTATGAGAAATTTTAATACTTTTCATAGCAGTTGTAGAAAAAATATTTTCGACAGTTCTTGACAAAACGCAAAATGTCTGAAACTGATAGCGATATTTCAGTACCTTCCACTCCTCCTGAAATCAAAAGCGTTGTAAATTCGGCGCTTACCGTTTTAATACCCGAAAAATCTAAACGGCAGTACGAAAAATGTTCGACGAGTTTAAAGATTGGTGTGACAAACAGAATGTTAAGACGATGTCTGAAAACATTTTATTGGCTTATTTAATGCAGAAATCAAATGGTCAACTTTATGGAGCATTTATTCCATGCTGAAGTGCATGCTGGACATACGAGACAATATCGACATCAAGCAGTTTTCAAAATTAGTACCATTTCTGAAAAGAACAGTAGGTTATCGTCAAAAAAGTCTAAAGTTTTTACGCGTGAGCAAATTGATACATTCCTGAAAGAAGCTGTTTAGTCAACCCCTTCTTATGTCATCACTTGTCATGTCATGTCATTACTAAAAATGTTCATTATAATACGCTTTTCTATTACTTTGTATTATTAATAAATATAGTAAAAGGTATCCAGTGCATAGTTGCAGTCCATCTACACGAAAACAATGGTGCTTTTCGCCGAATACATAAACAATTAAAGTTATAGTTTCTAAAAGCAAAGCTAATTTGCGAAGGAAATTTGGCAGACATTGGAAGTGAAGCAGTAGTCCAGTCAATTTTATTGCCGTTGTGAATCGACGTTTTTTGCGGCAACTTAAATAGGATAGTTGTACCGTCGAGTGATGCACCTGATAGAAAACAAAACAACTAGTCGGTGAAGTATTATTATGCATGGTTTTTAATACATTGAAACATAAATTAGTCCTATTATCCAATGCTCATTGATTTTTATACATTTTATGATAATTGCACACTGTCCGGTACGGCGTATTGCTGGCGTTTGAAATTCATAAAAGCACAACAGATATATGATTTATTTGTTTATTGATTCGATCGATATTTAAATCGATAAGATACGCAGGTATCCATTCAGCTATATTTGGCCTAGTCCACACACAGGAAAATATAAAATACATTGATTATTTACAGGGTGTCATTATTTTGTTTGAAATAATTACTTATAGCTATTCAGATACGTATTTCGTAAAACCACGAATAAAACTCATTGTAAAAAATGCCTGAAACGGAAGATAATACTGAGTTAAAAGTTCTTATTAAAAAGCGAGGTACCCTCAAAACTAAATTAACAGTTTTTGAGAAATTTCTTACATCATTTGAGAATTTACATTCAAATAGAGCGGCCAAGCCGTTGGAGCGTTACAAAATTTTAGAGCTTGATAATCGAATTAATGACATTGAACGGTTAATTAATTGTTTTGAGGACCTCCAAAATGAGATAGAATGTCTTGTGGATGAACCGGAAGCTCAGTTGATAGAGAGGGAAGATTTCATGAATAGGTATGTTACAGTTTTTTCACAAGCAAAGGCGTTTCAAGCAGAATACGATTCAGACAATGTAAGTGGCAGCGAGCATGGTTCTGTCAAAACGGGTTCCGTTGTTGGTCGTAGTTCAGGGGATTCAGTAGGGGTCAAGTTACCTGAGATTAAATTGCCAAAGTTTGACGGAACTTATGAGACGTTATCCAAGCATTGGACTTTACTGCCGATAGCTACGACATAGCTTGGAATACATTATGCGAAAGATATAATAATACAAATTTATTAATACAGAATCATTTAAAGGCCATATTTAATATGGAAAGCATTGTAGCGGCTACCGCGACTAAAATCCGACACATTTATGAAAACTTGTATAAACATTTAAATAGTCTTAAGCAACTAGGTGAGCCAATTGAACATTGGGACATGTTACTCATTTATATTGTTTCGAGCAAACTAGATAAAAATACGGCCCAAGAGTGGGAAAAATACAAATCAAATGATGGCGCGATCAATTTAAATTACTTTAGAGTTTCTAAAAAAGCGAGCCAATCTATTAGAAACAATTGAGATTAATTCAGAGCAAAGCAAGCGAGTCAACGAAAGGTTCAATAATATTCTAGAAAATTCTATTAGTTGAGGTAATAGTTCAAGAAATAAAGCTCACAATTCTTCCCGCGGCTTATCCAGCGCGAACAAACAATATGATTCAAACAAAGTAAAAGTTGTGTGTTTCAATTGCAAAAGAGATCACAGTCACTTTTATTGTTCAGACTTCTTAAAATTAGGAACAAAGGATCGTGTCAATAAAGTTAGGGAATTAAACCTTTGTCTGAACTGCCTGAAGCGAAGCCACCTTGCCAAGGACTGCAATTGGTCCGGTTGTAAGATTTGCGGATCAAAACATAATACAATCCTACATGACCATGGCGGGAACGGCATCGCATGTGTGTCAAGAAAGCGATATAAGCGAAAATGCACAATTAGAAACTAATATTGCAAGCGTTACTAATTGTGGCAAAGCAACCACTCAGCAGACGATATTATCCACACCTAAGGTAAAGGCATTTGGCAAAAACAATAGCTTTTTGGTAGTCCGAGCACTGTTAGATTGCGGATCGCAATCTAGTTTTATTACTGCAAATTTATGCGAAAAATTAAACTTAGAAAATACAAAGACGAATTTAGCTGTCTCCGGTATAAGCGAAAAAATTTCATACGTTAAACATAAATGCGATTTGAAAATTCAGTCAGTGAATAATGATCTTGCATTTAATATATCTTGTTTTGTCCTAGATAAAATAACTTCTGACTTACCCGAAACATCCATTGATATGGAAAAGTTACAGATTGCTGTAAACATTGAGCTAGCCGACTCAGATTTCTATTCTCCGTTACCTATCGATATATTACTAGGGGCAGACATTTTTTGGCTACTTTTAAGCGTGGGTCAAATTAATATAGGGTTTCCTAGCCCTGTCTTACACAACACCCATCTTGGCTGGGTAGTTGCGGGCGGGCTGCAGTTATCAAACAGTACGAAATCTCGTTGTAACTTTTCCAGAAACGTCGACATCCAGGAACAGCTTTCCAAGTTTTGGGAAGTTGAGGAGATTGAAGTAAAGAAATTACTCTCGATTGAAGAGCGAGCATGTGAGGACAGTTTCGTAAGGGACGTATATATAAATGAAGAGGGTAGATACGTGGTATCATTGCCTTTTAAAAAACCACCAAAGTTGCTAGGTAATTCGCGTGACTTAGCGTTTAAACGTTTTTGTCATTAGAACGCAAGCTCGTGGCTAATGATAAGTTAAGAAAGTTATACACAGATTTTCTGGAAGTTTATGAGCAGCTAGGACATATGTCTCAACTAAAATCTGAAGACGACAGCAACAGCGTCTATTTTATGCCTCATCACGGTGTATTAAAGGAGTCGAGCAATACTACTAAGTTGCGTGTTGTCTTTAACGCGTCTAGTCCAAGTACTACAGGACTATCGTTGAACGACATTCAAATGTCTGGTCCAACAATTCAACAGGACTTGTTATCCATTATATTACGTTTTCGCACACGAAACATTGTCTTGTCGAGTGACATTAAAATGATGTACCGATAGGTATTTATCAATCCTGAACAGGGTCTTTTACAAAAAATATTTTGACGTTCCAATCCTGATGATGAAGTTAAAACGTTTCAGTTGAATACGGTTACTTACGGAACCACCGCGCTAGTTTTTTAGCTATACGTTGTCTTTTCGAGGTTGCAAAAAAATGCGAGCGCGATTTTCCAATAATTGCGAACATAATTCGAAACGATATGTACGTAGATGATCTATTAACATGCGTAGATACTCGACAAGAAGCCGAATACATATGTAGTAACATTAATAAAATTTTATTTAAACGTGGGTACGTTATCCGCAATTTAGAATCCGAAAATACGCTAATAGAGCTTTACTCTAATAAAGAACTAGAAAACTCAATTTTGGGATTGTCATGGAACAGCTCGCTTGATATTTTAAAGCATAAAATAAATCAACCCAATATTACTCAAAAGGTGATGACCAAACGTATCATTCTTTCCAGTATTGCTACTATCTTTGACCCGCTAGGTTTAGTCGGCCCTTGCATATTATCCTGGTAAATGTGCTATTACAAAAAATATGGTGCGAAAAATTAAGCTGGGATCATCCTATTCCTGATCAGATACGGATTTCTTGGTTAGAATGGTACTCGAATTTGGAAATCCTAAATAATGTAAATATAACGCGAAAGGTTGTTTGTGAAAATCCGATTAGAATCACATTACACGGTTTTGCCGATACTTGTCAGAATAGCTACGGCGCATGCGTGTATGTCGTGTCAGAAGACAATTTAGGAGTGCGATTGTCTAATTTGCTGTGCGCCAAATCGAAAGTAGCTCCTGTTAAGCATCTAACAATGCCACGATTAGAACTATGCGCGGCATTAATATTGGCTCAGTTATTAGAAAAGGTGTCAAAATCAATCAACATTACAGTTGATCAAATCTTTTGCTGGTCCGATTCCACGATAGTATTCGGATGGTTGTTTTTTTTATGATTTTCAAGCGTTACTCGTTCGTATCGAGGCGGTGCTCAATTCTCGTCCTCTTACTCCTTTAACCGCTGATCCTGACGATTTGACCTGTCTCCCTCCCTCCCACTTTCTAATTGGAAGACCAATGTAAGCAATTCCCGAATTGCCAATCAGCAATATCAAGGAAAACCGACTGAGTCAATATCAGCTTTCACAAAAAATGTTCGAGCATTTCTGGACTAAATGGAGCCGAGAATACGTCAACGAGCTGCAACAGAGATGCAAATGGAAAAAGTCTTCTGGAAGCCTAGATATTGGACAATTAGTCCTGATAAAAGATAATAACATGCCACCCACAAGATGGCGTTTGGGACGGATCGTTGAACTAATACCAGGCAAGGACGGTGTTAATCGCGTTGCCTCAGTGAAAACTGCGGATAGTGAAGTTACCCGTGCAGTGACCAGACTTTGTCCTCGCCCCATTGAAAGCTAGCCTAGGACTTTCAAGGCCGGGGGCATGTTTAGTCAACCCCATCTTATGTCATCACTTGTCATGTCATGTCATTACTAAAAATGTTCATTATAATATGCTTTTCTGTTACTTTGTGTTATTAATAAATATAGTAAAAGGTACCCAGGGCATAGTTACAGTCCATCTACACGAAAACAGAAGCTGATGATGAAAAATACTTATTGTTGAAGGTAAGTGTTAAGAGATGTCATTTACAATTGTTTTATTTATTGTACTGATTTTTATAGGTAGTTTTGATAATGGGAATAGCTGGTGCCCTGCGACGAGATGAATTAGTAAAAATGGCCATTGAAGATATTCAGGAAGAGAATGTTGTATTAATAGTAACCGTTCCCGATACCAAGACGGATAATAAGCATGTTTTCACTGTTACTAATATTAATTTCATAAAAATTTATCGTAAATATGCAGCTCTTCGACCAAAACATATTGTTAATAATCGTCGTATATTCTTGAGATACATAAACGGAAAGTGCATCGCACAAGTTGTTGGAGTGCATACCATTGGGAAAATGCCTAGTATGATTGCCAAGTATCTCAGATTACCAAATCCTGAAACATACACGGGTTACTGTTTTCGGAGAAGCTCTGCCACGCTGCTTACCAATACTGGGGCTGATATGTCAATTCTTAAACATCACGGTGGATAGAAATCCACGACAGTAGCGGAAGGATATATAGAAGACTCTGTCGAAAATAAGAAGAAAATTTCCAGCTCAATTTCTGGTGATATAGTATCTGGTTTGAATGTAGGCAATAACCATTATTTAGAAACACTAAATGTAGTTGCTTCAACTTCTGGAGTAAATATAAGTGGAAATACAAACTGTACAATTAACGTTCATCCTAAATAATATAAGTACTTATGTATTTGTTGGTATTCAATAAAAAATAATCCTTGTTTTTGTAGTTTTTAGAAATGTCAAATTTGGAATTGACGTTTGGTTTCGCGGCCGTTGCTATGGGTAACGGTCGCGAAATTAAATTTCGCAGACTCTGCTGAGAACGCGAAATACTGACTTCGCGTGCAATTGCACGAAAAAAATATTTTAGACCATATCAAAAAAACTTCCTTTTGACATGTTTCGAATATCATAGGATTATGATTCATCATAAAAATTACTAAGGGTTGGAACTGAATGAGTATTAAAAATGATTTATTATTTTGGAAAAATGTCTTTGATAAATCTGCAGTCTAGTACTGTTGCAACACTCATTAATAAAGAATTTTCGGGTAAAATGAAAAAAGCAAAAATGGCATATGCTGTAATCATATATTTAAATGAAAATTTTCGGTCCTCTTGTTACACATCACCTCAAAAAAGTATAACTGATTTTAAATTTTATGTATAAATATGTACAAGGTACTGATGTATTTTTCCATTATGATCTAGTCAAGGTCACTTTAAGTTAATTTTGGAGTCGACTGTGAATGAAATTTTTTGTTTTTTAAGACATCGTATTAACGTGGCAAACAATTTTTTATTTTTTAATTAGCAATACTTTAAATATATAATTAGGGTAATCAAAAATAATGCATTATACATTTATCTACATTACTTTTAGTCTAAGACTGGCTACATAGGGGGAGGGGTGACTCGGCGTAGTGAAATTAGTGGATATTGGCATAGGGAATCGTGTAGCAATTTAAAAGGGTGTACCATTTTCGTAAGTAGTAATTAAACAAATTATTGTATTAAGACTTCCAATTACAAACACCCTGTGAATTATTTAACAGTTTTTATTAGTCCAAGAAAAAGTCACAACAATATAGAACCAATGAAAAAAATTAGTTTATTCAAAATTATGTAATCATGAGTAATTAATTAATTTCAAGAGGACTTTTTTCTAAAAAATTCAAATAAATCGAAAACTATTAATAATAGGTATGGAGAACCTTGAGTAAATACAAGGCGTTCTTATGCTCTTATTTGGAACAATAAAATTTAAATTGTAATCGCCAATGACCTACGTACTCCTCCCAAAGGAATTTTTCATATCTTTGATCGTTTTACCATTAGGCTGCGTCCCGTTGAGCGTGAACCACCATGTATAATTTAGTTATAATGGTATACTGAAAATTCAAAATTTGATATATTATTTTTATTTGACAAATATTCAAACGTATTAATTTTATTTTGATGGATATAAAATTAATCGTCATGTTTTATCATTCATAAAATTAAAATACTGGATATATTCCTAATTGACTTCTGGCCTTTGTCCAATGGTGTCATGAAATATCCTAAATTATGTTGACAAATCGCCAGAAGTGCACTTAATGAGAGGAAATATAAAATATAACAAACATTTATAAATCCAGTGGGCCGCCGAATTCTTCCAGTTACCCGTCTGGCGTTTTGCAGGTAATCATGTTAAGAATCACAGAATAAGTATAGAAATTGCGCCTGAAGTGCACCGAGTCACTCTTTTTGCAAAAATTTTCGAAAGATTAGCGCCTTCTGGCGGGTCTTTATTTTCCGCCTAGCCTTCTGGCAATTTGTTCTCTTCTTACGTTTATTTATTCAGCACTGTACCTTATGAATTAGTTCACATAAAAATTGCATATTTAACCCTCTACCGTCGCGTTATTCTTTCAGGGTACCTTTTGGCGGCCCATCTCACGCTATGTCGGTAACAACCGAACATGCAATGTTAAAATTTTCACTGAGCCAAGTGACTCTTACCCCTACGTATCCAGCTCTCCGTCTATTTGATAAGGATGGTCAACTTGAATGTAGGTATCTAAATAAACACTCCAAATTATAGTTTATTCTGTTATATAATTTTCAGGAAGTAGTTTCTGTTATTGTATCTCTCAATATCAATCTAAATTAGTCTGTTCTAAATATATCAAATGACAGGGTTTTGTTTTATTTTTGCAAAACCATCTTCCGTTATACCAAGAAAATCGGAAAGTGTAGCATGTATGTAGCAAAAACTTATAAAATAAATACTTCGAGATAATAACTTCTACATTTCTTGTTTTGTTAATATCGAGATATAAATTCAAACAAATATCTTCCTTTGTATACAATTTTTCTTTTCTGAAAAATCACTCATCAAATATGTAGCATGTTCTCATTGAGTGGATAATAGCTAATAATATCTCAAGCATTTCAATGATATAATAATTTAAAATCATCCAAATGTTTTATAAGGTTGCTTGCCACGCGAAATACGTGAAGTAAACAGACCCTAGTTTGGTTACATACAGTAGGAAGGTCACAAAGAGTATAAGAAACTAAAAAAAAAAAAATATATAAAATAAAGTTGTATATTTCAAACAAAAAACATTCTGAAATCAGCCGATATGTTTGGATTTTATTTAAATACAAATGCGGAGATAATTTAATATAAACAACTCATATACAAAATAATAAAGAAAACGTAACAAAATTAACAAATCTGAGATGTTTATCGTTGCATAATCATTACTTGAACTTGAAATGTTCATTTTTATTTCAATATCACCTAAAAACTAAAGTTCAAGTCAAATTTAAATAAATTATACAGTAATAATCTTGAAGATGTAGTAAATTTGCTTTAGTTAAAAGACAATTTCAGATAATAAATGTACTCTTCATTGAACTTTTTATTGTGAATTCCAAATTTTGATTGGAACCAATATTAAGTAAAGTTCATTGAACTAATATTCCAAATATAATATAAATAAACACTGTTCAGGTAGCTTTAATTCTTCCCAATCATGAAGATTAGTTATTCAGTACTCTTTGAATTTTAATTTAATTAATTGAGTTTTGTTCATTTGTTGTTTTATGTGCATATCAATACTGAAGATAACTAGTCAACAAAACACTATTTGTCAACTAATGTGAAAAGTAGTGTGGTTAATGTTTATGAGGAAAGAAGCTACCAGACCAACTAACTGTTTAAACAAAGTAAATCTAAATTCTCGCATAAGGAAAGTAATCACGTCTAGGAAAAAAGAGAAGATAGTGAACTTTATATTATTGGAGTCTAAAAACTAGTTTAGATTGCTACCAGAACAACAACAGCAAAATATTAAGAAAATAAATTGAAGACCACAATTTTTTCTTGATCGTTTTGTATAGTGCAAGCCTTCTATATGTAAGAAGTAACACTGTTTAAAATAATTCTTTGCAGAAACTGATTTTAATTAGAATTGATTCAAACTGTAATGGGACGTAAAAAATACTGCATGTGACAATTTTACTTCAGTTTCCTCGCATTTTCGAGTCAAGAATAAGTTTATTGACGAGTTTGATCCAACATGCTATTGTTTGAAGAGAATATATAGGAAAAGGGTTATTAAGTACATATGATGAATCTCTTTTCTAATACAAAATAAATAAAATAGCGTTGTTAAGTACATTTCATGAAACCATTTTCAAACACAAAATAGACAAAAAAGAGATTGAAACATACCGTAAAGCGGGGTTACTTTGCCCCACATGAGGAAAAAGTTTAATTTAAATGCTTAGATCGAATTGGTCTTGACTCATATGATGTAAGACTGCTCAAAAACCTTTACTATAACCAGACTGCTAGATTACAAGTGGAACACGAGGTTTCAGAAAAAGTTCCTATTAAACGTGGCGTTAAGCAGGGATGTGTCATGTCACCAATGCTTTTTAATATCTACTCGGAAGCTGTCTTTGAAGAAGCGCTGAAATATCGTCATGAAGGTGTTAAAATTGGTGGAGAAGTCATTAACAACATTAGGTATGCTGCTGATACTGCTATAATGGCAGAAAGACTCAAAGACCTCCAAACACTACTAAATGCAGTAAACAATGCATGCAAGGAAAAGGATCTAAGTGTCAACACAAAGAAAACAAAGTGGATGGTTGTCGGTAAAATTAATATCGAGTATCCAAAATTGAAATTAGGTGATAAAATTCTGGACAGAGTACAACACTTTAGATATTTGGGTAGCTGGATGGACTGTAGAGTTGAAAGCGATGAAGAAATCTCAACCAGAATAGAACTGGCATGTAAAAGATTCACTAGTTGGCATTCTGTAGTATGTAATAGAAGTCTTTCGATGAACATCCGTCTAAGAGTATTAAAGTGCTACATTTGGTCTGTTTTGCTTTATGGATGTGAAACCTGGACACTGAAAGTCAAGCACCTAAATAAATTGGAGGCGTTTGAGTTATGGTGCTATTGCCGTATGCTAAAAATTCCGTGGACAGCACACGTAACTAATGAACATGTGTTAGAATCCCTACATAAAGAGCGAGAATTGACAAACACCATCAAAATAAGAAAAGTCGAATACTTTGGACATATAATGAGGGGGCATAAATATCACATGCTCCGATTAATTATCCAGGGTAAAATAGAAGGAAAGCGATGGATTGGCAGAAAACAGCTTTCTTGGCTTCGTAATATTAGACATTGGACAGGTCGAACAGTCGAAGAATTGTTTCAAGTACTTGATGATAGCCAACGTTTGATAACAAGCATGACACACAAAGAAGAAGAAGATAATAAAACAGATTTCACATTGGTTTGAAACTGTCTTAGTTTGGTTTTCCTATAAATAGTTTTTGAAGACCATATTTTTTCAATGACTTGAAAGCGTTTTGTCTCAATCATATTCTTCTTTCAACGTGATTCCTATTTATAATCAGACTTACATCGTCGTTCCAATTTTTTCCTGTTATTTTATTCAGACTCTCTTTTCGATTCTGATCTGCTGGGATAATTGTCTTTTGCGCTATATCCTCTGGCATGCAATCATTTATCATTCTTAATAATTCAGATTCTATACTCATTAAATTTTAAGATAGTTAAATGTAATGGTACGAAATTATTAATTTTAGTCGGGAAAATGACTGTTGGCAGGTGCAATTCGTTATCATCAGGTAGCAAAAAAGTTGCAAGTATAGGTTTTTAATAGGTGCATTACACATCCACTATATGTATATTGGTTTTACTTTTAAATGGTGAATAACTCTGTATTTAGCAATTTATTGACTACAAGTGGTTTTCTTCCAATATTTTCCGTTTTTATTTTTAATCACATATTCACAATGTGTCCTCCTTATTTATGGACCTGATTGAGATTTTCTGTGTTAGTTTTCCAACTATTTTGTACTTGAAGTTTCCTTTCTATTTTCCTTTAATAGCATCACTACAATTACAATGTTTATATGTCTTTATATGTATTGTACAATGTTAAGAACCTGAAGTGACATATGGATAATTTTCATAATTTTCAGACATTTCATGGCCACATATATTGTACTATTATCAAAACAAAATATGAGGAATATATTATTCTTAGATAGATATATAGATTTTAACAATCAAATCGGTTAACTAAGAATGAATGAAATATTAAGTCTTCCCCTAAGCTTATAGATGTACCATTTTTAGTTACTTACATGGTGTGTTCTTGTGTAACCAATAATCAATTTTTTACAATGCAAAAAAATGTAAACCTTTTCAACAAATAAATTTTCTTTTTCAGCTACTTATTTTGGTGCTAAGAGCAGTATTCGTGAAGATATCAATACCAGTTGCAAATAATGTACATAGAAAGAATAAGTACAATAATGGAAAATGATTAGTAAACAAAGTTTTAAAATCGCATTTAAAAACGATTCAGGCAATGAAAACATCTCAGACTATGGTCTCATTCAATGAAAGTAGGCCAGCTAGAAAGTTTACAAAAAATCATTGATATCAAAATACAAATGTTTTTATCATATCACCACAGTCGTATACACATTCGAAAATTTTCCATTTGGTCCCATCCAGCCTACAGTTTTGGCAAATATTACAATATTACAAAAACACTTGCCATTCCAATTCAGTTTGAAGGTCGTTAAATTTTTCCATATATTATTGGACAGTAACAAAATTATTTTAATTGTTTTTCTTGTAACCAAACTTTGCTCTGTTGGATATTCTATACAAGATCGCTACACTTTTAAATTTAAATATAATCAGGATTCCATTATTGGGGAATTTTGATATACCAAGTAACTTGCCAAAAATGCATGGATGTGTAAAAGTAAAAAATTGGTCAGTTATTTGATTATTCAATTTTGGCACAGCTTGATATGACTATATTAAGTATTGAAATGTATCAGAGAATTACAAATTTCAACACAAATGACCATAGGATATACTTAACGTGATAAAAGTTGTTAGCAAACCCATAATTTAAATTAAAATGGTGGCCTCCGAGGTAATAGGAGCCACCCCAAATATCCCGGTATAATTTTTATTTCACAACAGGACACCGTTGCGCCATCTCTGTATGTGGAGCTCAACTAGTTAAACAAGAACAGGCCGGCGATACCTTCAATTGAAGCGGTCAACATAATATTTCTGTTTTGGTATCGCAATTTATAACAAATTTTTTAATTGATAGGTTAGATATTCAGATTATTGTTTCGATTTTTCTGAAACTGATTGTTGTGTATTCTCTTGTTATTAATAGACTTCGGAGAAACCAATCGTGAGTAGCAATTTGTTTAGTTTTAGTATTTTTTCATTATTGTTATTAAAACATGTGTTTTTTGGGGTTATCGTGGCCGGCCGCTATGGGGTAATGGGAGCCGGCCACCATTACCCTATCATTATTGAAAACATCAATAATTTTTCTTTTAGACAATAAAAGAGTCACAGTTGAGATAGTTAATACGTTTTGCAGATGCCAAGGACCTATCGCAGGCAAACTGAAAAAGGGAGTTGGAAATGTGACCAGCTAAATGCAGCTATCACTGCAATTACGAACGGTAGGAGTGTTAGGGAGGTATCCAGAGCTTTCAACATTCCGAGAAGTACCCTGCAAAAGCGTTTGAAACAAAACAGTGATGCTGGTCCTTCTTTAGGGCGCTAACCGGTATTTTCAGTCGAGGAAGAACATTTTTTAACCCAGCGTGTTATTCATCTTTCAAAACTTTTCCACGGAATTTTCAGGCAAGAAATCAAAAAATGTGCTTATGAATATGCTGTAAAAAATCACCTGCCTTGTCATTTTAATGAAGATTCAAAAAGTGCCGGTGATTCATGAAAATAAATCCCTCAATCGCTCTCCGTAAGCCTGAAGCAACATCAATAAATCGAATAACAGCTTTTAATAAGGAAGAAATCGCCATATTTTTTAATAATTTAGAACAAGTGCAAGCAAAGTATAATTTCAAGGCCCATGGAATATTCAACACTGATGAGACAGGAATCTCTACAGTTCAGACGTCAGGAAAAATTTTAGCCAAGAAGGGACTAAAACAAGTTGGGTTTGCCACGAGCTGGGAAAGAGGCCGAAACATTACAGTAGTGTGCGCTTTCAGTACAACCGAAATTTATATACCACCAATGTTTATTTATGCGCGAAAAAGAATGAATCCGCAACTCCAAAAGGGGGGTTCAGCAGGGGCTCTGTATACTTGTTCGGGCAAAAGGTGGATCACAGAAGACCTGTTCCTGCAGTATTTAGAACATTTCCAAAAATTTGTGAAAGCGAGTCCTGATGATCTAGTTCTGATAATGGATAACCATTCCACTCACTCTACCTTAAAAGCTTATAAATTTTGCAAAGACAACGGTGTTGTTCTTTTGTCCATCCCTCCGCACACATCACATAAGATCCAGCCACTTGATGTCACATTTTACTGCCCGCTAAAGACGGCGTTCAATTCCTAATGCTGTAAGTATTTAAGGAATCACCCGCATGAAAAAATAACCCATTTGAAGTTGCAGAGCTTTTCAATAATGCATTTATTAGGGTAGCTACTCCAGAAAACCCTATAAAAGGGTTCCAAGCTACAGAAATATGTCCCTATAATCCAGACGTCTTTACTGAAGAAGACTATGAGTCAGCTGCACTTCAAAGAACCAACAGCACTGATGGTCTTATCAACGACGTTCCTGTTATTCATGAACGTCATGAAACTCCCGAAAGACAGATAGTTCCAGCTTCTCAGTCGTGTCAACCCCCAGCATACGAGAAACCTTTGGAAGTAACAGAGCCATCATAACCCCAATATTTAGACATTGAAAAGTCATTCCACGAAATTTTGCCGTTACCGGGACCATCAAAATCCAATACTAGTGGGAGTAGGAGGGCGACTGCAATACAGCATTCCCAAATAATCACGTCCACGCCAAACAAAGACGTTCTCCAATAAAAGGCTGACAAAAAATTACTAGCACAACAAAAACATGCGAAGCCTGGTGCGAAACAGGTCTATAAAAGAAAAGTTTTTTCCCATGACGCTACTGACGACCACAAAGAAAACCCTGACGTTGAGAAGAAAATAAAGTTATCTAGAGGAAAGAATAACAAAACTCACAGGGAAATGAGT
This sequence comes from Galeruca laticollis, assembly GCA_963921935.1. NCBI lineage: Eukaryota > Metazoa > Arthropoda > Insecta > Coleoptera > Chrysomelidae > Galeruca > Galeruca laticollis. The sequence continues at coordinate 198,145,982 of OY998178.1, forward strand.
TCCAAAGACGAAGACAATGATGACGAATACAAGGACAAAGATGCGAATGGGACTAACATATGTTTAAAGTGTGAGAAATTCGGTAAAAATGGGGAGGTATGGTTAATGTGTAACTCCTGTGGAAATTGGGCTCATAAGGCATGTACCGATACCGAAAAAAAAACATACATATGCGATTATTGTGCTTAGAAAATTTTTATCTGTTGATAGGGGGAATCGTGGCTGTATGTCACCATTACCCCAACTTGTTGGGGTAATGATAGCCATGTAGGGTTTTCATTTTTTTACTGTAAAACAAGTTTTTATTATTTTTTCTTTACTTTTGAATGAAGATTTGAGTAAAAGATGATCTATTTCAATGATTCCCTTGTTTTAAAGGTATTTAGAAAAAATAATAATAAAGAAAAATTGAATAAAGCTTAGGGGGGCACCATTCCCCCGGTCTCCCCTACCTTCAGTTGAGTTCTAATATGTCAAAAATAGTAATTTTTGAGGAGAGTAATAAACTTTGACTCTATGTATCATTGCAATAGCATTTTATTTTCTTATACACTTTATAATAGATTTGACAATGCCTATTTCTGATTGACAAACAACCAGTCTTCAGATTTTTTAGCACAGTGCTTTTCAACGTGTGGTTTCGACCCTCAGGTGTTCGTAAAGCCTTACTCGAGGGGTGGTGGGTAAAAGAAAAAGTGTTTGTAGGTCCTACACTACATTTAAAAAATTGCAATTTCAATGAAAAGGTTGTTTCTGTTTAGTTTTTAATAATTTGTCGAAACGTGGCCCTGGGGGTCGCCAGAATTTGTTAATTTGTAAAAAGAGGTAATGTATTCGAAAATCTTGAAAATCGCTGTTCTAGCAAATTACATCAAAATGTCAAAACCGCCAAAAAATTACATTCATGGTGTTAGAACTTACTCTCTCTTCAGCAGTAGTTTTGTACTTTTCGTAATTCTATTTGTCATTCTTCTTTGGTTTGGTCATCGTAATGGTAATAATTTTGAGGCATATTCAGTACAATTTTTCTTCAAACTAATAGAAATATTTGAGATATCTGAGAACAGTCATGCATAATTTAAAATAAAATTTAATTTTTATGATTTTTGGAAAGGACTATTACTATTTTTAATTAGTGTAAGGCACAGGAATCCGTAGAAAATCTTTGCCTTTGATTTCTAAATTCAACCAAAAATATGAGAATGTCTTTTGGTCATAGGAACAACCTATTTTCCATTTTAATTATTTTAATGGCACCTTTATATAATTTATATGGTTGTAAATATTTTTTGGAATTTGTAAAATTGATTGTCACATTAAAAATGTAGCGATGTTGTATTAAAAATAACCTCAAAACACAAAAATCTATATTTTTAAAAAAAATAAAGTCAACATTTAAGTTTTTGCCATTACATGTCATAACAAAGATAAAAAAATTGTTAATTTGATTAATTTTTCTGTAAATGGCCTAATAAAGATAACTACATTAAAAATAAAAATAATTTAAAATGAATAAAATATACATGATATACATACAATACAATATATGCAGGCTTATTTTCTAGAATATATATGCAAAAATAACAAAGATACATAGAACAGTCCACATATGAAAATACTTTTAGCTCAGTTTGGGATGTAATTGAGAGGCATCTTCACTTTCCCTATTTTTAAGTATTTTTAGCCTGAGAACTGTTCTACCACTAATTTTTTAGTAAAACTACATCTTCGATCCACAACCGATTTGAGATGTAGCAAATTTGATTTCTCTAGGCCTATAGCATTGTACAAATATAGCAAGATGTAAATATATAATTTTAGCTTACAGTATTTACAAAAAAATATACACTATGTACTTGGAATTCTAGTATGTAAAAATATTTAGTTTGCTGCACCCTATAAGTTTATTTAATTTTGTTCGTGATAGTTTCTACTCCCGATTTCCAGTCTCTCTATATAAAAACCGGTAAATGTTTCTAGGTGTGTAATTTATTCCTTGCACTACTACGGTGAAACAATTTTGGCACTTGTGTAGTATGTTAATATGTATTTTGTTTCAAACATGAATTAATTTTAAAGTGATTTTGATGCAAAAAAAAATAGGAAACAATTTCCATGAATAAATTTTTATTGTCTGAATATACTAGATAAATAATATTATCCAAAACAAAGAAAATCCTCTTTGCCATTGGTATTCAAGGTTTTGTTATAGGTACTAATTTTCACTGGCAAAGTCAGTCTAGTTGTGTGCTATATGACTGCACTACTTGGATCTAGCAGTTGTAAAGAATAAAAGTAGTGAGAAAGTTTTCACAATTTCAACCAAAACGTTATATGTGAGAAAACTAGTATTTAGCCAATAATAGATTTTTAACTTTAACCTTTAAAAAAATTTCTTACCATCCTATAAACCTTTACAAGTTTTTTATGCAGAAGGCGCTGGCAAACAATACAATTAGAGTAGAGGGAGTACCCTGAGGGATATGTTAATTCATCAAGATCCAGACAATGCTTGTTTGGCAACCCAAATAACACAATTTTAATCATCAGTAAAGATGTCCATAACACAATGTAAAATGAAACTTTGCTCCATATAAAAATAAATAAACTTTGATGTAGCATAACCGTTGTCTAGAAATTGATGAAAATCGGAGTTTTTAAAGGACTCACTAACACTATTTATCGTTCACGAAAATTCGCACCTTATATCATCTTTTATAAGATGGGAAGTAGGCGATTTTATTGACGAAACAATTGACGAGGTGCATTCTTTGGTATTTTATTTTTTACACGTTTTTAAATATATACAAAGTCCATTTTTTCTATGTACAATTTGGGTTTAAATCACTCCTAACTCCTGTCGGCCTGCAGTCTTCTAATGCCCTCACGTACGTAGTGCACTAGATCGATGATGGAGCTGTGCATGGTTAGAGGTTTGCATTGCCTATCCAACTCGATAAAAAAATCTGTAACAAAAAAAATATTACAGGTATTTTGTTTAAAAGTAACTACTGGAGAAGAAGAAAAACCACTAACAGTACAGCTGCCAAATTTATCCCAGCACCCATCCCAACAACAAACCCATGGAACAACAAAACTACCTTATCCAACAAGAATTTCCTAGTTTACCCTCACAACAACCATTGCCCCCCCCCCCTCCCCCTCAACAAAGCATTTCCAAACCACGAACCACCCCACAAACAAATAACGCTCCTGTTACTGAAATAATAAAATTCACACAGCTAAACAATATGATACCGTCAACGTATATGAACTTACTAGGGCCGTTGCTGACCTTCTCCATGAGTTGAAGACAGCTACAAACAAATTAGAAAAGTTTACAATCTATAACAACTTTGTCGCCGGGATTGATAAATATGACATCTAGGCAGGTAGGTTGTAAAACAGGAATTCAAAAACGAAATCATCTTAAAATAATCTTTTGTAATGTATATGGAGTAATCAACAAACTCCAACTCATCAGATATTTTCTCGACATTCATAAACCTGATATTTTCTTCTTAATCGAGACGCTCCTCAAACCTAATAAATCTGTGAATTTTGGAAATCCAAATTATAGTCTATACAAACAGGACCGCCCCACAGATGTCGGCGGTGGCGACCTCGCAGTATTAATCAAAGAAGGCATAAATTTCCAACTCTTACAACCAAACAATTCATCTATTGAGCATATCTCGTTACTTATAGATAATAAACTCAAAGTAGTGGGGGCATACAACTGGCCCAAGAAAAACCTCTGCGAATCAGATTTTGTTAATATCACAAGAACACACAACAGGGTTCTCATAGTGGGCGACTTAAATTGTAAGCACCCACTATGGGATTCCTACGTGACACACACTAACCCCAACGGAAGTACTCTCCTGAGATTTTGTGATAATTCCGACTGTAATATATTCAGTACCAATGATCCTACCCATTTTCCCTTTTACGGCCTCACCCCCAGCACAATTGATCTAGCCATACTATAACTAAAATTAAAACCATCCCTGACCTCAATTCTTATCGCGACCCCATCCTTTTAGAACTCAAAATAACACACACTATACACTCACCCCCTATTATAACACACGATTATACAACCACAAACTGGACATTATACAGAAAACACAAACGAAAACTTAATAATCACAGACAACATCGAAAATCAAAAACAACTAGCAGACACAATACAGAATCTACAAAACGTAATAATTACAGCCAGAAACAGAACAACTTCCCATAAACCCAAACCTAAATCCCAGAATTCCCTTCCAGATTATATTGTAAAAATCATAAACGAGAAAAATAAAATTCGAAGACGATGGCAAATTACTAGAACAGTTAATGATAGACAAACTTTAAAATACTATCAAAACTTAATAAACTCTTTAATTGATGAACACAGAAACCATAAATGGAAAACTTTTTTAGAGAAGTTATACCCTAAAGATAATTCATTATGGAAAATAACTAAAAATCTTAAAAACAATAGGGAAGAAATAACAAAAATTAAGATAAATGGTAAAACATTTACACAAAAATCTAATATTGCAGAAGCCTTTGGAGAGTACTTCCAGGACAATTTCACTAATAACACAATAAATACTCAACATCATCATAACATATCACAAACAGTAACAGACTATCTACACAACACACACACAATAAACAAAACAAACTTATCCACTACGTCTGAAATTTTTAATATCATTGCTTCACTTAAAATAAGACCGCACCGGGGATTGACGGCATATCGAATATTCTTCTTAAAAGCTTACCTAAGAAAGCAATAGTGCAACTTACATATATTGTTAATTACATAATAAAAACTGGTATATATCCTGATATGCTCAAGATTGCCAATGTTATACCGATTATCAAAGCTAATAAACAATCATTTTATGTGGATAGTTACAGACCCATTTCACTATTAAATACTATAGCAATTAAAAAATATCCATCTCACAAAACATATCTCTCATTGTTAGAAACATCTGTCATGTTACTGAGTCATATTTGTGAATACGAGACAAAGTAAATTTCCAAACGGCAATAAATGGATAATGCACTTAAGCAATGTGCCATATACACACAATCACGATCTACAACAATCGTACCAGGAATGCCAGAACATCGGCCTTTTTATTTCTGATTACAATTGTTAATTCTATGTTAAAAACTATTGAATAAAGGCATTTTAAAACAAACAAACAACTGGAGATAATAGGGTCACTATCGAATAAGTTAATTGAAACCAGCAGTAAAATAAATATTACTACTGTATACTACTAGTCAATTACCATTGGGATTATAACTTTAGCATAAATAATATAAAAGAATACAATATTTAACTTACCAGTATGTTTTCCCTTAACGACAAGGGAGTCGGCTGTATCCCAGAGATCTTGGTATGACAGAAGATTTGAAAACTGCAGGTTTTGTTTGGTGATGGCAGTGTACACGGGAAGGGGGATCCATAATCCAGCGTTTTGAGAGTGGGTGTTAACAGGAACATTTCCTCTGCTAGCCAATTCCCCACTATTGTAACCTGATGATTGGCTGCCTACTGAACCCACTGAGCCTGCCGGAGACGGAGTGGGTGATAGTGGAGAGGGAGTTCCTTGACCCTGTTGCTGGTTTTGAGGATCTTGGGCTATAATAGCACCTTGGTTCTAAAACATAAAAAATATTAAAAAACCTGCCCGTTTAAAAAATATATAATCTGTCGTCAAGCAAGACGACCACAAATACACTTACCAGCAAAATTGTCGCGTATTTGGTTTTAGGTGTTTATTTTACAAATTATTAATTTTGTAGTACTACCACTGGACTATAAAAATGTCTGTTCAGTATATTCTTCAAAACTAATATTCTTTTCCAATTGATAAAAAATTATCTATAATTTTTTGCAAATCCATAAAACATATTTTGGTATAATGTACCATTGACTATTTATTTCAATTTTCTTACAAAAGCAAGCGTGTTTATTGGAAATATTGTCTTAAAAAATGAACCCCAATCATCGAGTAAATCGATACCTTACTCCTGAGGAGAGTGCTATGGTCGTTGCCTTACTTGAAGAGAGTTGGACCCAGGTTCAAGTGGCTGAAAGATTCAATGTGGCTCAATCTGCTATCTCTCGTGCTCAAAGAAGATTTCGTGAAACTGGGGTCGATGAAAGGCGACCAGGATAAGATAAACCAAATCCAAAGAACAGCATGCCTCAACACAACAGGAGGCATGAGAACCACACCAACAAGAGCTATGGAGGTAATCCTCGGTCTCACTCCCCTTGACATATACATCAAGGAGGTTGTTTTCATGACCATGATACGTCTACACTCTATTGGTATACAACCTGATGTAAGATCCGGTAAACTGAGACGTAACTTGTGGCATGAGGCCCTCATGGAGGTCCCACTGCTGCAGGCTAATACGGACTCGATTCCACCGCGATATACCTTAACAGGCCCTACAAGGTCATCTTTAAAAACAACGCATAAGACCCATTGGAAGAAGGTGCAATCCGCATCTTCACAGATGGGTCTAAATCCAATGTGGACTCAGGATGTGGAATTTTTTCCAGATCCCTGAATCTAAACATAAAATGGGCAATGGGCTGCAATGCAAGTGTTGCTCAAACAGAACTCACTGCTATCTGCATCGCTGCAAAAGAGATTACCAAAAGGAAAATCACAGGTAATAATATATACATCCTTACGGACAGTAGACAAATACTACTAGCCCTGAACATCAGGTCTAGTACTACAATGTCACATGGCCTTAATCGAAGCCTGAAACAACAACACGGTCACTTTAGGCTGGATCAAGGGCCATGAGAAATCGAAACCGTATTGCAGACTCGCTAGCCAGGAAGACAGCCTCCCAAAAACCTTTGGGACCTGGCACTTTCATTGGTCTATCGGCGGCAGCGACGGCCGACCTATTAAAGGAACACTCCCTTAATAAGTTTAAGGGTAGATGGAACGACGCAGAAGGCTGCAGGCTTGCCAAGGAACTGCTACAGTATCCGGACAGCAAAGTAGCCAAAAAATATGTGACTATGAACAGGCAAAACCTACGAACGGCCACGGGTATTCTGACTGGTCACTGCCACCTACGAAAACACCTCCACAGACTGGGTCTGTCTAACACCCCACTTTGTAGAGGATGTGAACCAGAAGATGAGACTGTCGAACACATTTTTTGCGAATGTCAGACACTCTCTCATTTTAGGTTTCAAGTATTCGGCTAGCACAGGCTAACATATGCCAATATGAAGGAACTTAATTCAAGCGACGTTATCGCCTACTTCAAGGAAGTAGGCTGGATGACGAGCTAGAAGGAAGCTTTAAACCTCAGAAGGATGCGCAATAGGCCAATTGTGGCCTAAGTGCTGTGGGGTCACCCACTTTTACAGATACAGGATAAGAGCGTAGACGAATTACAAATGTCAACCAAGACCGTTTTCTACGACTTCAGGCCCTGAGACAAGGATTTGTCACCTCAATTTTACTACGACAGGAGTTTATAAGATGGTATAACTTCCCAATTAGCACAGACACTGTACGTAGACAACTTGCAGTGTCAAATTTGGATACTAGGCTTCCAGCTAGAGCTCCTCCTTTGACACCAGCACATCGAAGAACAAGATTGGCATTTGCTAGAGAACATCTAGGTTGGACAAATCAACAATGGTCCAACGTACTCTTCGCCGACGAATCTAGATTTTGTCTGTATGGTAACGACCGACGTCTACCAGTGTATATACGCCCTGGAGAGCGTTATTCTCAATGTTGCATACAGCCAAGATATGCTTATGGTGATGGGTCAGTTTTGGTATGGGCTGGCATCAATATGGAGGCTCGTACCGATTTGGTGGTACTTCTAGGAGGCCATTCTTCAGCTCATAGATATATTATAGACATTTTTGACATTTTTGAACCTTATGTTATACAGTTTGCACCATTTATCGGGGAAGATTTTCTTTTTATGCACGACATTGCTCGGCCGCATATTGCAAACATCGTGCAAAAATACCTAGCCGAAGTAGAAATCCACACAATGGATTCGCCAGCAATTAGCCCGGACCTCAATCCTACTGAGCACGTCTGGGATGCCTTAGAGCGTTACCTCCACCTATTACCTTAGCCGAGCTAGCTTTACGCTTGGTGGAGGTGTGGGATAGTCTGAATCCAAATCAGAAATACAATATTAAGTATGCCAAGAAGGTGTCAATGTATTATTGATGTCACAGGAGGACCTACCCGTTACTAGCTTTATTTTTGAACCCTATTTTTTGAATATTTGTTATTTTCATTTGTCCTAGTTTCCTTAACCACCTGTATATTCATTAAAACTGCTTAATTTTTTCTAAATATAGTTTGTTTATTACTTACCCTAAAAATATTCAGTGACTTTCAAAAATAAATATAAATAGATGTCTTTAAAAAAACGGTTTTTAAAATATGTGATAATTTTGTTGGTGAGTGTATTTCAGAAACCAATTTTCATAGAATATAAGGAAAAAATAGTATCAATAATATAATGTAGAGCTCAATATATGGAGTTTCAATCCAACAGCATCCATTAAATAATCACCACGTATTTGTCCACTTTGTAACATGCATTTATTATCATCAATTATCAACCCACTATATTTTTCAAATTATGGAACCGTATGTTTATATTTATTGTAATTACTATTATACAGTGTTGGGAGCATTACGAGGGAACATACGTTTTCCCGCCAATGTGTTAAAAAGAGACAAAATACATACATAAACTCAGTGTATTACTCTTCTTCGCTAACAGGATAACATAACATGTGAAATAAGTCGTATTTTAATTTGTATTAATGTGTTTCCAAATATCTCATGAAGTGGAAAATACATGCCCAAACCTACAACGCCAGCCTAACTAACAGTGTCGCCAATTTTCATTGTATATTTATATTAATTGTAAAATGCATTGTTCTAAGACGAGAACAAGTTATAAGAAGCTTTTAATTATGATAATTCAAGAGGTTGTAACAGATCAAGATATAATGAATCCCATCTATTAATTGAACATTTTATTGTAATGCTGGAAATTTTTATAGTTTTCAGTTTGAAAGCGGTTAAAACCTTTACTTTTTTTCAGATTTGGCAACGTGAAATTGGTCTCGGAACATCTGCTGTGGCTGTGGTTCATATATGTTAGTAAAAAAATGTTTCTATCTTTATCGTTTGTATGCAAATGAGAACGAATTCTCTGTGTAAACACACACTGTACAAATTAAAAAATGTTTACGAAAATAAACAAAATCGAATTCTAATGAAAAAGCCTACAATTTTTAAATAAAAGTAATATTCTGATATATAATAAATTAAAAAATAAAACTTAGTAATTCTTCAATGAGCTTAAATCAAATGTTCGAATAAACCCCCGTTTTGAGCTAAACAGTAACCGAGACGGTTATAAAATTCTTGACGAACATGTATGAGCATTTCTGGTGTTATTTGCATACAAATTTGTAAAATTTGTTCCTTTAGTTCATTTAGAGAAGTGGCTCTGTTTTCTTGGAACCCATAAATTCTCGATTTTACATAACCTCAGAAAAAGAAATCGTTGGGAGCCAGATCTGGAGATCTCGCAGGCCATCTAATGATACCATTCGTGGAGATTATCCGATTGGGAAATTGTGTATTTAAAAAATTTATAGGTAGTCGATAATTATGTGATGCACAACCGTCATGTTGGTACCAGATATCATTGAAGTTGACACCTAATTGTATAAGGGCAGGAGTAATTTGATTTTCCATCATGTCCAAATATTTTGTTCGGTTAAATTGCCGTCAATAAAAAATTGTCCAATTAAATGTTTACCTAATATTCCAGCCCAAACATTTAACTTTTGGGGATATTGAGTTCTACTATTGTAATGTTTGTGTAGATTTGTCCTTGACCAATATCGAATAACGGATGAATTATGTGCACCGTGTATGGGAAAAGTCGATTCATCTGTGAACAAAATATTTTTCGAAAAGTTTACTTCCAATTGTATTTTTTCCATAACTATTTCACAAAACTCTATTCTACGAAATTGATCGTCTGGAAAAATTTCATGGTTCTTTTTCAGTTTGAAACTACAATAACCACTTTTTTTTAATACAGTCCGAATCGTTTTCGGATCAACATCAAAATCCTTTGCTAAATGAGTGGTCGATTGTAGGGGATTATTTTCCACACTGGCACAAGTTAAAATATCTCTTTTTTGTGTATGCGGTCCATGTTTAGTAGGATTGACACATCCATGCTCTTCAAAATTTTTTAAAACCGTTCTCACTTGTTTTTTGCTAATTGGTTGGGCATTTTCGAATGCCACGATACACAAATTTTCTGCTATTTCTCGATATGAATGACCCTGGTAGTACCATTTTACAATTTGCACTTTATGGTGTACTTGCATACTCATTTTATAAGATTTGCAAAAGATCGTTACTCATTCGCAAACAAACGTTTAGTGAAGTATCCAGATTGTACAGTTAAACATCTTCAAGAGGCGCACGCGCGATTCGTATTCGTCAGGTATAATAATCTACGCTGGCTTTTGATGCTCTGTCTCACGATTGCCTATCTCTAACACACTGGTAACGTCATGTGACCGTTATAATTTCCCGTTGGCCGTGAGAGGTTATCGTTTTACGTTGAAATTAAATGACTGATTTCTCTCCCAAATAAAAAGAAAAATTTTAAGGGCACTTACAATTCTAACGCGTAGATTGAAAATGAACAGAAGGGATAGATAAAAATAGAATAATTAGAGCTGTAAATGAAATCGTTGTATCAGGAGCGTAGGAAACAGGCGGTTTATATTGAGATATTTTTGTAACTAGAAGACAGTTATAAACAAATATTAGCATGCGACTTATTTCTCATGTTATGATACCCTGTTAAAGAAAACGATGATACACCGAATACATTTGTTTTCTTACAACATATTGCCGCTTTAGGACTCTGTATTTGTTGCCATATAATATTCCTTATGATGTTAATGACAATTATTATGCTTATATTCATTAATTGTACCCTCAATATCGACGAAAGTAATTTTTTTAGCTTTTCGCCTTGATTGATATAAGTCATCAATCAACGCTATCCTCCAGAGATTTTTTAGTGGCACTTATTTCAAATACTAGGTAGATTTTAATTTATTGTTCAAATAATATTAGCGTATACTAACCGAATTAATATAGTGAATTAAATTATTACTACTGAATTAATTCTTTGTAAATTAATCATGAAGGGATAAACGAAAGTATTGTTGATTTTTTTTATTGTTCATTGCATTAAGCTATCAGTTTAGTACAATCTTATTATTTCTCAATTAATAAACTAAACTGTCCACATTACACATCTGTATTTGCACGCCTCTCGAAGGTGGTGCCTACCAGACATAACTTTACATGTGGTGGGAGTATACCCCCATCACGCCTTTACACATACAGTGTACGTTTTCAACTTTTATTGTTCATTGCATTAAGCTATCAGTTTAGTACAATCTTATTATTTCTCAATTAATAAACTAAACTGTCCACATTACACATCTGTATTTGCACGCCTCTCGAAGGTGGTGCCTACCAGACATAACTTTACATGTGGTGGGAGTATACCCCCATCACGCCTTTACACATACAGTGTACGTTTTCAACTTTATATCCTGTTGGCAAAAAAGAATAATACACTGAATTTATATGTATTTGTCTCTTTCTAACACATTGACGGTAAAACGTATGTTCCCTGTATACACAAAGTTTGAAACACAGAAGTGAATCAAATTTTACTGCTAATAGATTTGTTGAAGAAGACAGAAACCTTTACGGAAAATTAGCTGATATTTTTTTAAATTGTAGAGATACATTAGATGATATCAAATTTAGGAAACAAGAGGACATAACATTTAGATCAGAGATGTTCATATGTAGGAGGTGGCATTAAGCAATTTTGGTATCAAACATAGATTGGATCTGTAAAAGACTTCATTTGGATAAAACATTATAAAAGATTTAAGCTGCAAAGAAACATAGTCAGGAGCATCACTATATAGGTACAACAAGAAATCTGAACATCTATATTAACAAACCACTAATCCTCGTTCCTAAAGACTGTTTAGAATTAATACGATTTTTTTTGTAATTGAGGTAGCCAACAGAGGATTTTAAAAAACTGATGAATAATTGAATTAAATTTAAAGATCTTTTTTTAAAAAGATAATTCTCTATGTCTCAAACAGTAGAACTTATTCACATAACTTATTTTATTTTATTAACTACATTTATTCTTATGATCCGTGGTCTTGACAAGGTAAACACCCTCACCAACCTTCTTAAACTCAGTACCACAAGTCTCTGATAACTATTTCTAGACAAAACAACATGGAGATAAAATGAGAAAAAAATTGCTTTTTGATGTACCAAAACAAAATGTTTCCATATGTTTGCCTTTACAAGAATTGATAGGTAATTGCGATTTAAAATGGTTTTTATATTATAAAAGTACACTAAACTTACCTTAGTACAATAATCACTTATGGTCTTTTGATGCTCTTTTGATTCTTTTATCCTCATTTTAAATAACTTATAATATAGAAGAGCTTGGCACCGGTAACTAAAATTATTAAAAAACAAATTAGTGCACAATATGTGTTGAGAAACTGATGAATTGCTTACCTTAAAACAGCAAGTATATTATGTACAGGGGAGGAATTTTGTTGATTTCTGAAGTTAGACCAAATATATCTAGAACAAAAATTGTATCTATACATCAACTACATAATAATAAATTTGATTTGTAGAAACATGACGATTATGTTCATTGACCGAAAGTTAAAGAGTATGTAATTTACATTGTTATTTATACAATAGCTCCACTACATGGTACTGAATAGTAAATTATTCCACTTCCCATGGTGTAAATCTGCCGATAAGATGATTAAGCTATATAACTGAGCCAGTGTGGGAAGAGAAGGTGAACAGGTAAAGAATGAAATATCATTGTTAGCATACATAAACCAAAATAAACTTACTTTATTAATGATAGAGTATCTTTGTACATGGTGAAGGCAGATTTTTCTGTAACTTTTTCATGTTCCATGGCGTTTCCAGTTAATAAGAAAAATAGTACAGCTTCAAGGTACAACATGCACTGCTTAATTATGTCAGTCTCTTTATCTGCCATATGCTTCAACCTTTTTGCATCAGTCAGGTACAGGTCTTGACCCCTATAACAAAATGAATTAAAATTAATGACATTGAACTATAGTTAGCACATGTTTAAAAATAACATACCACACTAATAATGTAACAAAATTTGATTGCTGAATATTTTTAATTCCACAAAAACAAAATATTGTAATGAAAGGTATCAATTAATAACACCTTTCCAGCTCTGATAACTGCTAGAATACATTCTGATATTTTCTAGTTATCAAGTCTTTAACCATTTCTTAAGGAGAATTTGTCACAAAGTAATCTGCTAACATTATCCTTTGTGGATTGAAACCAACTTTTTGCAGAAGTCACAGTTCTGTGCCTTTTCATATTACACTGTCAGAATATCTTAATTCAGATTTTTTCACAAAAAGTTGTTATAAAAGAGCCAAAAGTCTAAGGCACATTTATCTGAATTTAAGATTTTTTGAAATCGAGTTAAATGTTGTACAATAATGTGAAACTTGTAAAAAAATTGAACAAGGTTTTACTTATTTTGAATTGGTACAGATATAAGAGGATTGAAGATCTAAACTTCCAATATCCATGTTAGTTTTCTCGTCTTTGAGGTGACACTGAACACGTATTTATTCACAATTACATGTGACATATTTAAATTCGTTATTTTCGATGGTCACAAAATAATTATACTTATATTAACAAAAAATGCATACACTTACTTATCTCCATATTCCAATTGCTCTTCTGTCATCTCAAAGTATGAATGATACTCTCTGATTGGTTGAGATTTGCTAGTGGAGGGGGAAGGATCGCTATTTGATACAATGGGTATTCGGTTTGCTTCCCTTTCATGATTGGTTGGTGGAGCATTTTTTTGGTTGAGATTTTCTGTTTGAGATCTTTGTACATCATTTTTCCGTCGCTTGTGTTTGATGGTTTCTTTACCCTTTTCTTTTTTGTGGTACTCTTTTTTATTAGTACTACTATGAGACAAACTGCTGCTGACTGTTGAATGGGAAGATATAGAGCTGGAACTATTCCTTCGCTTTCGTTTTTTTGATTTATGCTTATGGTCGGATGCATCATCAATTTGGGTTTGGGGTTTCTTATTTTCTTTGATTGGTTTAATTGGCAGTTTGTCTCTTACTTCTTCAGTATCAGATGGTTTCCTCTCTTTATTTTCCTCTTGTGTTGATTCCAGCAACCAAGGTTTTGTTGCTTCTAAATGCTTGTGAAGAATGGGAATGCGTCTGATATTGAGCTTCTGTAATTCAATTTTCACCATGAATTTGCCTTTTTCACTATCATTTTCAGTCTTTTCTCTACTTAAAGATTCGGCAACTTCTTTAGGTGATGCTGGACGACTAGAAGGCTCAGGACTATTTTTGACAATCTCCTTGAATGGAACAGGGGGAGGTGGTGGGAGTACTACAGCAGCTGATTCCAAACTGGCAGAAGCAGCTGTTGGCATCGCTTCATCTTCTACCGATGAACTACTTCGTTCATAGTCTCCATCAACTATTATCACATTTACACCACCTTTACCTAAAAAAAAAATTATTTTAGAAAAAAAAATATGTGCTTTTCATAAATAGGAATACAGTTACATGAAACAAGTCTTACTTAAAATTCTAAAGAATCATTACCACTGAAATTAATGTAACAAAAAAAAGGTGGTATGATTAATACAGAAATGAATTCCAAACGTTAATAGTAATGATGTTTGTATTCTACATGTTTAAAATTGATTCGTAGGTAAATTCAAGACAAAGAAAAAATTAAACACATTCTGGCAGAAGAAACAGCAAGGAAATTTATACAAATCACATGTTTAGAAAATACTTACAAACTAGTACAACTGTAACAGTGCACTAGACACAGTAACAGTATTTATAACTGTAAATTTAGAAAAAAAACCTCTAATTATGAAAGCTTTACTATCTTAACTTAAATACTTAATTTTAACATATATAATCGTAACAATAATGTACTGGTTACTTAGGAGATAGTTAGAAGAAGTCAAACCAAACGAGTTCCACTTTTCAAATGACAAATAAAAGTTGAAACTTTAGAAAGAAGTGCGTGATTTTATATGTAGAAACAGTTCTGCCATATTGCCCTATAGGTAAAAAAAGACCTTAAAGTTCACTATACTTCAGAATTGATATCAACATATAAAAATCTGAAAATGATAAACATTTCAACTGATTTAGAATGTACCCAAATTTCTATGTAGCTTAGAATATCTTGGTATGACAGGGTAGGAATGATAATCTTTGGAACACCATTGCTAAAAATTGAGTAGCCCATGTTGGTTTTCTGGATAAAGAAGGAACATTCACATGCAAGAAACTATGAATGATAATAATATATAAAAAATAGCAAACGGTTAATTAATAAATACCTTTGCCGCCTTTACCGCCTTTTCCTCCACCTTTACCACCTCCTTTTCCACCTTCGGAATCTCTTTTTGGCGTAAATAATTTCCTAAGGGTATCGCTCTTCTTCTTATCAGCAATTGTTTTATTTTCATCTACTTTAATAGTAGTATCAATTTTAATAGGATTCTTTGAAATTGAGTTACTATCACTCTCAGAATCACTTATCCTCTTTATAAATTCTTCAGATGATGATCTCGCTAATTTTGGTTTGACAGAAGATTTCACCTAAAATTTTTCATTTTAATTTTAATGTTCTAATTAATATAATATCTAAAATATTTTTTTTCAAATGTACTACAAGCTGAAAGTTCCTTAAATGTGTAAAAAATACTCCAGTGACAAAAAATCCTTAGTAACAGATATTCATGAATCGTTAGCAACATTTTATTTTATTATAAATAATTGGAACTGCCATATTATTTTAAACTTACAAAATGAAATGATCAGTGATCATTATATGTCATCTAAAGTATAGGTCCATATAATGAAAACAAGAAAACCCATTTTAATAAAATGAGAGACCTAACAAATTCCATTGAAAACTTAACTATCGGATATAAATAATATAACTATATAACTATTGAATATAAAAAAGGCGGAAATAAGATATCAGCAAATGTGAAGGTCCTCACCACTATAGCAAATGCAACATGCGGAGCTGAAGACCATTCAGCATGGTCCTTGAAGTGCCCTCCCAAATCAACTAAGCTAATCGAAGTAATTCCTAATAGTCAGATCAAGACATTCAACAAGAAATCCCACGAAATCGACCAGAAAATAACCAAAAACTCCAAAATCAGCAGTCACAATTCACGATATGATTATTGACACATATGTCAACAAACTAAATAAAATGAATAGCACTAACAGAAATGAAATAATTGCAATGAGGAAAAAATTCGTCGCCCAATACTCCACAGACACAGTTGCGCATTTCTCGGGAAATAGACTCTATATTTTGACATTCGACTTGGAGCAACCTTCGACGACTTCGCCCACTCAACCTATCCAAGGGAATAATAATATTCAAATTCACGTCGACACTTAAAATCGTGTACGCCAATCTCAACAGTTACTCACCGAGAAAACACCTCATCAACAACATTATTGAGGCATTATTTGTGGAAACAAAAACAAAAGATAGTAACACAAACTACAGAAACTGGAACATTCTACAACTAAATGGAAACATAGTAACCACTAATGTGCGTGGTGGAAGTTTGATACAGGTGCATCCAGGACTAAAAATGCTAAAAGAAATCCCAAAATGAATAACCCGCTTAATGAGGTGCTTTACTTTTCAATTCCATTTCTAGTAGATAAACTATACATTTTTCTTGTATATATTCATCCAAATGCACCCATCAAACAAACGCTTTTCAACAAAGCTGCTGTGATTGTAGGAGATCTAAATGTGAATCGGAATAAAAGCAGACAAATAAAGGATTTTATCAATAATGCACCCTTCGAAATGGCGTTTACTCCTCCAACCTTTAGAATGGCCAATAACCCAGACTCTACACCAGATCCACGAAAAACATCAAAAATAAGATAGTAACAGTAGAAACCCATCCAGATTTAGGAACAGAAATGATGCAATAGAAATAACCATCGACCTACAAAGACGAATCATAGAGCAAGAAATCATAAAAAAGAACATCAAGAAGTGTGATATAGACAAACTTAACGAAAGGTTGGAGGAGTACATTGTTCGTATGGGGGACGATCCGATTGATTGAACAATTCAACACCACAATAACATCACTCACAATAGAAAACAGCCCAGACCTGAAAATAAAACACTAGATCCACGAACTACCCACCATACATTATCAAAATGATAAAAAAAAACAAAAGAAAAATGCATAGGGATTACCTGAGAGATCCCAATGTTGAGGCAAAAACGCAACTAAACAATTACAACAAAAATGTACAAGCACTAATTAGACAATATAAAGAACACAAATGGGCTACTGTGTGTACTGAAATAAACCCTAGCAAAGGTAAAGATTACTGGCAACAAATTAGAAAACTAACAAACTGCAAAGAAATATCAAAATCACAGCCAATTGAAGAAAACAACATTGTGTATGCCACCGATGAAGAAAAAGTAGAGGTATTTGCAAATTACTACAAGGAAACGTTCAGAGAAAACCATCAACCCCAATACGACCAACAGATATATGATGAAATCGGACAGAAGGGGAACACGGAGCACACAACAGTAATATAGAAGATGTGTATTTTGAAATATTAAGCAAAGGAAAGAATAGTGCTCCAGGACATGACCACATTACTAAAGATCTATTACGAAAACTGAGTGAAAAGATACACAGATATCTCATCAAAATATATGAGTACTGTTTGAAACATCACTACTTTCCTAGTGAGTGGAAGCTGGGAACCATTATCACCATTCATAAACCTAATACGAACCATCATGGAGCAAAAAAATGCCGTCCTATAACTCTTTTTACAGTTTTGGGAAAGTAACTCGAAAACATCATGAAATATCTGTTACAAAATGAAATCGGACACAAAATTCCTGATTACCAATTCGGCTTTAAACATCAAACTTCTACCATTCACCCAGTAACAATTTTAACATCCAAAATTCAAGCTAACCAACTAATGGAAAACCACTCTGCATCCCTATTTCTTGATATAAGCAAGGCATTTGATAGTATTTGGCACAAAGGACTACTCTACAAACTAATGACACTAGAATTCCTTTGATATTTGATCCTGCTCCTGAAAGACTATCTTGAGAACAGAACTCTGCAAGTCAAAATCAACGACCAATACTCGGCAACATTCCACAACGAACAAGGAGTTCCACAAGGATCGCCATTGTCTCCTCTCCTATATAATGTTTACTTTCACGACATATACAACTACAGTCATCAACAGGACTACCTCAGTAACAATCGTTACATTTTGCAGCATGCTGATGACACGGCCTTGACTAGTCACAACAGAACCCGTTGAAAATATACAAGTATTGTTAGACAGGACCCTGATCTGGTTCAACAAATGGAGGCTGAAAGTTAATCCAGACAAGTCACAATATATAATATTTAACCACATTAATTCACCAAACTCACCTAAAATAAATATAGACTACAAAGACATTCACTGCATAAACTATGTGATGTATCTGGGGGTAGACATAGACCACAAATTGAACTTAAAACAACATGCTAACAACATAAAGAGGAAATGTAACAGTAGGAGCAAACACTTTCGGAGTTTAACATTCAAGAATTCAGGGATAAGTAAGAAAACAGCTGCACGTATATATAGTTCAATATGCCGACCTATCCTAGAATACTGTCACCCAATATACCTTACTGCGAGGACTCCTACCATCAAGACCCTTCATACTGCAGAAACCACTTCCTTGAGAACCATAACGAAGATAAGACACCCCAGAAACCCTTTTCACAACCCACCCTATAACCTACTGTATGAAACAACAGGAATTGTCCCCATAAATAAACGCATACACAACCTCTCTGAAAAGTTTGCACATAAAGAACACAACCTAGAGATACTAAGCCGGTTCTGTACGAACAGGAATCAAGAAAGAAGGCCACACAGAAAATACCCGCTCAATACCATATAGGAGCACATTCAAAATTTCAA
Source organism: Galeruca laticollis (assembly GCA_963921935.1). Classification (NCBI taxonomy): domain Eukaryota; kingdom Metazoa; phylum Arthropoda; class Insecta; order Coleoptera; family Chrysomelidae; genus Galeruca; species Galeruca laticollis. The sequence continues at coordinate 198,165,282 of OY998178.1, forward strand.
TATTTAAGGAATAAGAAGACCACATACCAAATTTTTTTTTCTTTATTCTCTGTACATATATTGTTAATTCAATACTATTATCTAATAATTATACAAACCACCATGTAATATATTGTAACAGGCTGAAGGACCTCGGTCGATGGCCTATTGGGTGACCCAATAAAGTACACTAATTATTATTATTATTATTATCAAGATATCAGTGGAAAAAATAGGAAGAGACAGCAAAGCATTCCATGCTAATAAAAATGATTCAAAGCTAAATCTAAAATTGTGCCCTGTTAAGACGGGATGTCATATTTGCAAAAATCGCGATTTTCGGTTTTTTGCACACCCAGCATACTAACAATTTATTCTATCATCCTACAAAATCTAAAAGTGGTATATGTGTACCATAGAACAGTAAAATCCTAACTACAAACAAAGAAAGATTGCCAAATCAGATTGACGTATCTAAATATTTCTATGAAAGTTTGTCATATCTTGCAATTCGAGCTTCATTTTTGACAAACAATGTAGTGTGTCCAAGAGTGGGAGATTATTTATATTTCTGTCTTATGTGTGAGTGAACTCATAAAATTCTGTCTTCATACTTAGTGATTACTAAATCAATCAGTCATATCTACATATATCTCAATCAGATCATAACTCACGAAACTGAGGTTCTTAATCGAAATCAAACACAATTTTTTTTATAAGTGAAAGCAAAATCAGGACCCTATAACTATGTTTCCATGGCAGAAAACTATTCACAAATTTGTTTTTTCCCGCCAATTACATTTTTGCAGATACCTCCTGTCTTAGCAGAGCATTACACACAAATAATGCTACTAAAATGACAAGGAAAGGAAAGAAAACAATTTTAAGAGTATTTGAAGAAAAATCACGTCGATTCCTGGGCCAGTTGGAATTATGGGTATGAAATAGATAATTAGAAGAAATTAAAGTAGAACTGAAAATATTGTAGATACCAATAGTTTGGAGTGTAATAAATACCTATTAAAATATGTAGGAATATGAAATTGAATATTACCTTAGTATCATCGTCACTACTGGAATCTGTTGAGGGAGCAAAGGCGGCACTTTTCGGTTCAGACAGTCTTTTTGTATTTCGACTTTTTCGTCGTGGAGGAGACGTATTTTTGATGACGGGTTCTAAAGGATTCACCCCATCTTTGAAATGGTTCTTCAAAATAGCTTTGTTTTCTTTTCCCCATTCGTCGTCATCAGAATCTTTTTTCGATCGTTTCCGCTCTTCTTTAAATTTAGGCTTTTTCAGATTTTCCGATTCGTGCCTAATACTACTAATACTACTGTTAGATTTACGCCTCTGCGGAGCTGAACTGTCACTTTCCGAACTACTGGATGTAGCAACTTTTGATTTAGTTCGACGACGTGAAGGCGGAGGGGGTTTCTCGAATTTTGGTCTGTCTTCGTCATCGGAAGAACTTAGTGATCTAGGCACATGTTGCTTTGGAGGTCGACCCCTTTTTCCTTTCCGGACCTTAAACATTGAAAACTATCAATAACATAAACTAATATAATAGTTTTTTCATTGTGAACTCCAATTTGTTGGAACATATGACTACATAGGCAATTGGAATAGCATTTCTAATGACTCTAGTAACCAGTTGCCAAGATAGCAGTTTAGTGTCTAATTTCGTCACAAAGGTGAGTTTTTATTAAAAAAAAATAAATGCTTCAAAACTCGTATTCATTTTGTATATTTTCGATTCAATGTGATTGTAAACCCACCTCTTCTCTTATACAGACCACATTTCAGTCTGAAAACACTACTTTTACCATAATGGACTTTTACAATTGGATTTTGCATTTAAAATATTAAATATATAAAAATAATTACCTCTGGTCCTGAAGACCCACTGTGTGATCTGGGCTTATTCACTTTTGCTGGTCTACCGCGTTTCTTAACCTCCTTTCCACGTTTCTTGGCATCCGCTTCTGTGGGAGGTTTATTTTTCCTTGGTCTACCTCGCCCAGGTTTAGTCACTTTTTCCGAAGAGACTACAACAGGCACAGGAGATTTTGGTTTAGTCACTACCGGGATTAACGTTTTTGTTGGTTCAGAATCGGAATCACTATGTGTATCTATCGATTTCGTCCTCGGACTAGCCCGACTTACTGGTTTTATCCTTCTTGTCCTGTCATTGTCTGTGTCACTATCACTATCACTAATGGGGGGTTTGGTAACTGTATTTATGGTATGTTTTCGCCTTTTTATACTAACACGTTCGCAGTCATCATCCGAATCAGAGAGACTGGACAGCAATGGAAAGTCGCTTAGAGCTGCGAGAGCTTTTGCTTTAGCGATTAATTTGTCACTGAATGAATCGCTCGCATCCGACTCTTCAGTGCCTCTTTTATTTTCATCATCAGAAGACACTTTAGGTAAAGGCGAAGGTTTTACTGGGGATAGGATAGGTGAGGTAGCATTTCCCACTAAATTTTGACTGTTCGATTGTACAAATGATGCGAGGTTCCAACGAAGTTCTTCAGCCTTGGGAGAAGCTAGAGGAGCTGCATCTGGAGGAGGGTCTACTTTTGGGCTCACAGGTTGGACGTTTTCATCTCCAGAATCATCAGTAGTTGAATCACTATCACTCCCGGTATCTGAACCAGAATCACTAGATGAGCTTATTGGTGATGAAGGCATTGGTGCTAGAGGTTCCGGTGGTCGTTCTATTCTGGAGGTGTGGATGGCAGGTGTTGCTCCAAGAGGTGATAACATTCTAAAATGAATAAAAATATATAATATCACTTTATGTATTAAAATTAACTTAACTGCCACTTTAGTTGACATAATGATATGATATTAAAAAATAAACTCATACCAAAATGGCTGATTGAATTCAATCGCGAAATTTATTGAATTGTTTTACAATAGCTTTACTAAATTCAAAGCATTGAACCAAACATATATTAGAGGGCTGTCCAGAAGGTAATAGACGTTTTAGCCAGGGCTAGCGCCGCCATCTGTAAAAAGGTTTCCTTAAAGACGCGCGATAAAAAACAAGTGTCTACGAAAAAAGAGAGACAGTTTTGTTTCTCCACTACAACGCTCGCCCATACACAGCACTTCGTACCAAAGAGCTCTTAGATGGTTTTGAATGAGAATTTTTCAATTATGTGCCATACCATTTGGCATTGAGTGAGAGAGAGAGAGAGAGAAGCTTTATTGTCATGAAAAATTTTACAATTTTATGGATAAAGCGAAATAATTTAAAAATAGATAAATATAAAAAAAGTACATAAAAAATAATATAAAGATATAAAAAATACTAACAATACAAAACATAATATATAAAATACAAATTTAAATTAATAATTATAATACAATGTTACCATCGTACATCATACCAAATATTGAACTACGCCGATGTAACTCAAAAGTCTAGGGTAGATGGCAGAATTCTGCCACTGAATAATAAGGTCTCTCAAGCAGAAACGTCGTTGTCAATCTCCGAAACCTATTGAATGTATTTGCCACTTTTAATTCTAAAGGTAGCTGATTGAATAATTTTTGGCATTGAAGGTGATAGATTTTTTTACCAGATCAGAGGTGGGTATTGTTAAGTAGATATCGAATTTTTTTCTTCTAGTAGGAATTGGCCTCTCAGTTAAATTATGAAAGTGTTTGCAAACCAAACACACAGATTCCAAAATGAATAAAGCAGGGAGAGTTGAAATTTTGTATTTTTTAATATAGAATTCGCAATGCGTCCTACGACTCAAACCATAAATATAACGAATAGCTCTTTTTTGTAGTTTGAAAATAGATGTGAAAAGGTGCAAACTACAAGACCCCCAGAAAGGCAAACCATAGCGAAGGTGCGATTCGAACAAAGAGTAGTAAGTTGTTAAAGCAGTGCAAGAATCAAGTTGTTTAGACACAGATTTAATGGCAAAACAAACCGAGGATCATTTTTTCGCTAAAATGTCTACATGTACAGACCATTTAAGGGCCCTGTCAATATGGAGACCAAGAAACTTAATCAAATTTGAAGATCTTATTACATCATTGTTAAGTTTGAGAGGTTGCAAAACTCCTTTGTAAGATAAAACTAAAGTTTTCTCAGTGTTAAAACAAAGCCCGTTCGAGTCAGACCAGGACTTAATAGTAATGAGATCTTTGCCTATGGTAGAATGTAAAGTTCGTATATCTGAACTGCTCCAGGTTACACTAGTGTCTTCAGCAAATAAAGTAAATTTACCATTAATTCGGAACTGACACATCGTTATCGAATAATAAGAAAAGAATTGGACTTAAAACTGAACCCTGGGGTACACACAACTGGTAACTGGTAAATTTTTCGAAACTTTTCCGTTTGCTCGTACCAGTTGGTTTCTACATTCCAGGTAAGATTCAAAGCATTTTAAAGGAATACCACGGATGCCATAATATTCTAGTTTGTGTATCAAAATTTCATGATCAACACAATCGAAGGCCTTTGCGAAGTCACAAAAAACCGAAGCCGTGAAAAGTTTATTATTAAGAGTGGTATATATTTCATTAAGAACAGAAAACATTGCGTCATTAGTACATTTATTAGGTAGGAAACCGAATTGTTGGAATTTCAAGATTTTATATTTGAAAAGAAAAGACAGTAGACAGTTTTTCATTAGTCTTTCAATTATCTTCGATAAGATTGGTAATAAGGCAATAGGACGATAGTTACTAGTATTTCTTTCTCGCCACCCTTGTGGAGAGGAACAATTATTGCTATTTTTAGACAGTTAGGGAAGAGACCTTTTTCAAAGGATTCATTGACTAGAGAACATAAAATGTTAATCATTGCATCTGGAATATTCAAAAACCACTTAGCTGATAACCCATCAATGCCACAGGAAGTTTTGTTTTGAATGCTGAGTATGGTTTGCACCAGATCAAATTCATCTATTGGTTTAAGGAGGAAACTATCAGTGATTATTTTAGAAGGAGCGAGGAAAGAAAGAGCATCACAACTTGGAGATATTTTAGAGCTAATATTCTTACTAACGTTTATGAAATAAATGTTAAGTTCGAATGGGTCGAGTTCAATAAAGTTTGAGGAACGAGTTTTGTTCCTTAAATCATTGATAACAGACCAAGTGTCTCTCGTGGAATTTTTAGCTCTTGAGATGCGATTGTTATAATAGTTTTGTTTAATAGTTTTGATAGTTTTCCGGTACAATATTTTATAGTTATTGATATAATTGAGTATGTGAAGATTGTCTGTGAATTTTTTTGTGTACATGATAGATTTCAGGGAGGGTATTGAAAAGCTTGTACCACGTTATGTTTGCATATATTGCATAGATTACCTTTATTAGAGAGACGACATCGGAAATCGATATGGCAGACCAGAAGACTGTGATAAACAATTTTTTTCCTACTACTAATAACTGTACATTCAATATAGATGGGGTTGATGTGCGAAATAATCTTATCGATTATGGTTTATCTAGTTTGCAATGTGCAGCATCACTTACAAATGTAGTGAAGTCAAGGAGTCAGTATATTTATCCAAGTTTCAACTACATAAAGGATGCAGCAGTTTGGGGAGCTACGGATGCTAATTCAAAGTTGCCAAAAATAATCTAGATATGTGACAATATTTTTTTCTTTACAATGTGCTTCATTTTTCTTGTTATTTTGTGAATTAAATATATACTTTCTCTTGTTAAATGGCGATTATGTAGAAAAATAGTTTTTTTTCACTTTGTTTATTTTTTATTTCAAATCGTCTGTTACTTTCTGGACAGTCCTAGTTATAAAAGTATTAAATAATTAATATATTAAGACAATGAAATTAATTTAGTTGTAGTAAGTGAGAAAAGTAATTGTTTATATTCAAAATATTGACTATATTTTGTCTGACAGCACAATCTAGCCAATATTTAGGCTATTACATTTGTATTGCAGTATAGTGGTGTCTCACTTTACTCTCATCACCTCTTTTGGAGTTGTTTTTCTTACTCGTTGTTATTATTTTGTAGTACAGCGTATATCTCCTTGATATTGCCCAAATTTGTTTCATTATTGTCAAATAAAATGGTTACTCCTTAAAAATATGTTGAACATTTTTTTAAATGGGCTTACCTTCCTATTGGATTGGACGTAGGTAGAGAGTCTTTATTTTCATCATCACTATCCTCCGAAAGTTCCAGATCACCTCTTAAGTCTCTGAAAAAGCAAATGATAATATTTAAAACAGGAATATCAATTATGAATTATTAAATGTGTAGACACTAACGTTTATAATTTTAAACTTCGCGCTGCTTCTACTCTTCTTTCACTTACTTCCCGGTGGCCAGCTGAACGAGGCCACATTTGCTATCTGAGGCCACCAGCGGCAGTTTTACAATGTCGTCGCTGGGGTTAACAGGTGTTTTTTAAGTTAATAAAATGTTCAAAAATCAAAGTTGTGTTTAAATATTATTGAAATTACGTGCCCAAGACTAAATGAAAACTATATAAGAGAATTGTACTTGTGAGTTTTCCTCATTAAGTGTTTATAGCTAATGTAAATTGAAACTTCATAAGAATGTTTGGTAATTTTCAAAAATATTTCATTTGTATAGTACATTGTAAAATCTGACAAGCATTAGAAATCTAGAAAACGCTCCCACAATTTCTCAAACACTAAATTAGGGGTCTCTAGAAGATAAAGAAATATATCCAATTGAATTGTAGCCTTACAAGGCTTGAGGCTGTTCTAAATGCAAACAAATGGAGATGAAAGGTAATTTAAATAAATCAGGAAGCAGATAATCTTGCTAATATAAGGATGAGAAATAAAGCAATTGCTATCCCACTGGAAGAATACTCTAGGAATGACAAATAAAAAACATTAATCATAAAATCGCGAAAGAGACGATTTTTCTAGCTTCTACCATTAGCAGATCATTAATTTGGAGTATGAATGCCGGGAAAATTTCTTCTAGATGCTAGAGGAGTGATACTACAGTCCCAAGATAATGATAATTCATATTAATTACACACAAGTTTTTTTAGGTAGAATAACAATATAACCAACATAGAATTTAAATGTTTAATGGCAAAGTTATGTTAGTCTGTAGGCAAACTATATGAATGTAAAAATTTGTAAGTTGTAATAATCTTGTCAGAAATTAGTAAAGGAAGCAACTGAATAAATTGTTAACTATTTATGATCATCCTTATAAGTTAAAGATCTTTTTAGTATACAAATTTCTATCAAATCCACCTTGTTTATGTGGCATCGCACAGTCATAGTAGTCTAATAATATTGATTCACTTTAATTTATATATAGTATAAAGGGATGGCAATCGGCCAAATGTGTAAAATTTCATATGGAGAAAATAACTTCCAGCAGTTGTGCGACTTGCTTATACAATTTTAATGTATCAATTAAAACAAGTGCTCAAAAATTGAACCATTAAATTCAATGGTTATATAAATGCTTTTAAAGAATTTGCATGAAATATAATAAATATATTTAGTTATACATTTATTAGCTGTTAATATTGCCATTAATAAATTTAATCAATACATGTTTAGTATAGTCCGTCTAGAAAGTATCCGGAAAACAGAAAGCACAATTACAAATTTTCGGTATATATTTTTATTACTTAAATTAATACAAGTATAACAAATAATTCATCTCATATACTTATACAACCTCCATTTAACTCTAAACACTTAACTAAACGTTCAAGCAAACCCGAAATTAGGTAACCGCTATAATGTTCGGTGATGGTGGTCCAGGACTGTAAAACTGACCGAATCAAATCTTTTTAATTTCGTGGCGGTGCTCATTCCACTTCCATCTTCAGTAGTGCCCATATGTTTCAAATGGGACTAAGTTCTGGTGAAGCTGCTGGCCATGGAATTGTTGTTGCATCCAAACTGCAATATATGCAGAAGTATGGCATATTGCATTATACTGCTGTAAACGCCAACTCTCTGGATATAAAGCATGAGACATTTCAAGGAGAAAACCATTTAGAATTTCACAATATGTTTCACTATTAACGGTACCATCAACTATACAAAGAGGTGTAGCACCACGCACATATATTGCTCGTTTAAAAGGTATATATTTGCAAAACCATTGAAAAAATTAGTGGGAAGATCATTAATACTTTTTTAGAAATAAACATTAATAAACGCCAATTGCAAAGCTATTACTAGATTTTATTGATTTAGCCTTCGGTATTATAGAGAGCTGTGACAAAAGGTGTAGGAAGCAAAAAATGAATGAGAAACACTTTTTTGAGCGAAAAAAACATTTTTCACTCAAACAGGAACAGCTACACTTAATGTATACGTGTATACAATTTGATGTAATATGTTTTGTTCATAAATTGTTAAATTGTCTTAATAAATATTTGTTTTAAAGGAGTTTTAATCAATTAAAATATTATAAAGTGAAATAAAAACATAAATAAAAGTGAAAAAACTAATAATTATTGAAGGCGACTAGCTGATGGCTTAAATTAGGTCTAAGAATGGTAAGGATATAGGTTTTAGACTGAAATGGTTATAATTTTCTAGGAAACTATAGTCTACAGAAAATTGATGGATTTTTTCTGTTTTAATTTTGTTAATAAATATTAGTTTCAAAGGAGTTAATCGATTAAATTAGGTCTAAGAATTGTAAAGATATAGGTTTTAGACCAAAATCGTTATAATTTTCTAACTATAGTCAATAGAAAATTGTACTCAATTAGATGTAATATGTTTTGTTCATAAATTATTAAATTTTCTGGCAACAGGAATAAGCCAATAGTCTATTTTCAGAATATTGAAGAAGGAAAACTTGCATCCATATCATTACACTCCTGTTTATTGCATCAATATTTACCTGCGCGTCTACAATTTGCCCAATTTTTACAAGATAAATAAAATAACCCAGATTTCCTGGATACAATTTTTTTACTGATGAGGCAACAGTTACCTGACGAGGAATATTTAATTGGAAAAATAATCATTTGCGGGATTCTGAAAACTCGCATGCTAAGAGAGCATTGTAAGCATGAGTTTAAAGTTATCATTTGGTGTGGTGTAATATGTGATTATTTAATAGGTCAATTGGAACAGCCCACCAATTTAAATGAACACATTTATTTAGATTTCCTTCAAGAGCATTTACACGAATTATTAGAGTATATACCTCTCGCGTTAAGACAAAGAATGTGGTTTTTGCATGACCAAGCACCACCACATTATTTTCTACAAGTTCGTCAATACTCAACAGGTCAAGCGCCAAGGATAAAATAAATAAATAAAATATTATCCTGGACCAATATATTTTTTTATCTGATTCTTATTATTTAGTATGACCTTACATTTATTTTAGAAGATATTAACAATTTCTTTATCACAGTTTTGAAAAAACGAAGCGGACACTGGTGACCGCTTTGGCCTGCGCGAACTTGAGAGTGGACACTGGTGTCCGTCATGTCCTGTCGGCGGGGTTCGAAACATTTCCTTAGTTGTCAAGGAACTTGTTTACACAGGATTGTTGTCTTATCGCCTACTATTTAGAGAGTGCTGTTAATTTGGTCGCGGATGTTTGCAGGTTATGTTTTCTCATTTTTTGCGTTAAGTTAATAAAATATATTTGGAATAATGAGTGAAGGTGCCAAAAGGATAGTGCAATTAGCTATGGAGAAAACGCGATACTATGATAGTTTTATGTTTAGATTTGTATTGTTTCTGAACATTACTTTATAAAAATAACGCCGAGTGGCTTTCATTTTTCCTACAACATAACAGTCGAAGCGAAACTTATACCATAGTCTATTAAGATATGATGAAACTAAGGAAACCGTAATTTCTGTATAATGTGCCAATATAATCATCCCCAAAAGACTACACACCTACAGCACTTACGCAAGCAAGCGTCTAACCGAAAAATACCACGTACTATAGTCAATTGGCACCGTGAAGCACGAAAGCGAGCGCCCGGCAGCTGACGTCATAAAATATCGCAGGTTTTTAAGGCGGAGGAGCTTAGTGCAAACCTCAATCTAATACTTCTCCGTTATTTTAAAACCGATTTTAATTTTGTAAACGCTGTTTTAATCAGTAAATTGCTATCTATTTAAATGGTAAATAACAAAAAACATGCAACTTCCACATTGTTAAATCCTACTTTATCTTCAAGCAAGTTGAGCAGAGCGACTTTTCTATAACCGACTTCCGTTATGTGGTTATAAAAGGCTTGCTATAATTCGAAGGAAATAATGGTTATGAATATATCCGCTCAGTAAATATAAGTTTGAGGGCACATGTATTTGCAAAGTTAAATTTAAGGCTACTGCAAAGGATACTATAAAAAGAAACAAGATGGACTAATTGATGAAAATAAAATAAAAGTGATAACATATTGTGCACAGTGGGAAGGAAATCAGGTACTGCCTAGAGTGTTTCATTATTTTCCACAAAAATCGCTAAAGATATAAATTACTTTTATAAACATCTTTTAATACTTTTGTTCAGAATATGTTTTAAGTTAGTTCGTTTTAAGTTAGTATTATTTAAGACCACTAAATATGTAAAACACTATTTTCTGTACAGTTAAGTTTTGGAATTTATATCTCAATAAAAACCTAATTATTTTTCACACGAAAATTCTGTTACACCAAACATGTTATCCGTGTTTAACTGTGCAGGGGCACAGCGGGCACGCTACCATGTTTGACTACATAAAAGCGTGTCCTCTCGGCCGGATATGAACATGTTAAACGAACAGTTTCCGCATCGTTTCCGTGGAAGTGATGGCCTACTGAGAGATCCTGATTTCAATCCTTTGGATTTTTCAATGTGGTCGTAAATGAAGGCATTAGTTTACAAGAAAAAATTCTCTTCCAACATTGCGATAGAAAATATAAAAAGGCGCGTATGTAATTAAAGATAATAGACAAGGGTTATTTTGATATTACAAGATCTTTGCGAATGCGGATCGTAAAGCGTATTGAAGTAAATGGTGGGTATTTTGAACATTTACTTTGAAATTTTTTAGTTTGTTATTGTTATACATTTAGAGAATAATTTTTTTTGTAAAATTAAAATTCATTGAACTTTTTAGAAGCAAATAACCGATCGAATTACATGAATCAAACATAGGTATTTTTCTTGGAATTAACACTTTTTGATATTTTTTTTATTTGACCCATAGTTCAGCCAGAAAAAAATTTTACTTTGATTTACTAAACACAACCAAGTGTAACTAGCACCCTCTATTAGCAATGCTAAATTAGAGTCCAAATTGGCAATCTTCATGCAAAACAACGTAAAATTTCCCGGTATCTCGGAAACTAGCAATAAGGCATGTTGTGCTAAATCATAATATTTTAGGTCCTAGAATATACGGTGCAAAGATTGGATATTCTTAATGAATCACCCTGTATATATGTGCTTCGTGAATTATCAATCATCTTTTACATAAAAGAATTAAGGTATATTAGGTTAGATAACACCGATATCTAACTTATTAAGAATCCAAACTGGAATCAGTCTTCTGTGCTTAGAGTCAACAGCTAGAAAAGGATTATAGTACCTGTATTTAGAGAGGTGTCACCGTGTCACACATTACCGTGATCTATCACCCACACTTTTTAATCTATGATGTCACAAATTCTAGGACAAGGCTTTAAAATACAGAAAAGAAATAGAGAAAATATTTTTCGACAACTCTTAGATTGCGATTCATGGAGTGCTAGGCTCTGATCAGTACTTATTCTACGATGTAGACACTAAATGCACAAAAACCAATTAAATATAAGGTTTGTCAATATTGCAAATTATCTTGCAAACAATGAGGATAGAAGATGTGTGGGATGATAGAAGTCCTGCTTAGGGAATGGGCGAGTTGTTTTATGATGTTGCTGAAGACAGAGATTTGGATTATTTGTCGCTAATTTCTGTTAACGTACTGCATTGAAAGTTGCAGCTATTATCGGTGCATGTTTCTTCATAAATGTTTTAGTTTCTAAAGGATTTGTATAGTAGTAACAATGAATATTTCTTCTCAGTTTTTACTCCTGAAATAATGTTTAAAATTTCTATAATCACCAAGTATATTTCAATTACACATTTGAACAGATTTATATTGCTATCTTGTTAGGTTTTGTAGTAATAAATTGGATTGTAATTTAAATTATGATTTTAAATAGAAAATCGTTTCTTATGAACCCATTTATTTGCGTTTACCACTTTACTTTTAACAGAAAGTTAACTAAAAAGATAAGCAACGATGGCAGCGTCCGCCGTAAAAACATGAACGAGATAAAATCGTTGTGCTGTTTTCGACTTCTAATTTCAACCGAGACAACTCAATCGATGAAGTTAACGAATTTTCGTCGACAAGAAATTGACGGGGAGAAGTTGGTGGAGAAATAATCCGATGATTTACTGAAGCGGGATTCTCGCAGGCTTTTACCGAATTAGTCCAGTTCATGGCAACTTAATTTAGTAATCTGGATTATATATACACGCGAATCCAAATAATAAAGTGGTATCATTCAAACATTATACAGGATGTGTCAAATTGAAATTATCTATTTATTGGAAACTTTTATACGATATATATTTATGAAAATGTATTATTTCAACATAGTTTATTTCCTTTAAATTTTGAAGTATGCACATGTTTATAATGCAATTTATATTAAGGTAAGAGTGAACGCTTTTTTGATTAGTGCCAATTTAAAGCATTATAACTTCTAAAATATATGTCTTTTAAATTTCATATTTTAAACATAGCTAGTATGAGTATCTGTCTACATGACTTTTGAGTTTTGCTCGTTAAAAGCAAAACACTTTTACTCACCTTTTTTTCTTTTTTTTGTCCGGTTCATGCTGTCTACAATATAAGGTGTTTGCACATAATTTGGGGCAAGTGTGAAATACTGTTAAAAAAGCTACAATTTCGTTTTTGGAACACTTTAATATCTAAAATAGTTAAAAAGTTATGAACTTTTCAAAATGAGATATAACTCAAGTGCCTAAATTAAAATTTGCCAAATCTACTGAGAAAATGAATGTGTCTCCTCTGCGGCATCTCTTGGGGTCTGGCAGGATTCTTATGATCATTTCTTTATTAATCGTATCAATATCGTCTATATCGGGCCAAGAAAAGGTTTTTCTGCCGAATTTTAAAAATTTCACTTCCCATCAGTTTCGTTCAAAATGTTGCCAACAAAATGCCTTATTCTCTTCTTGGTTTCATATTGAACTACCATCCATATGCCGTTTTCGATATTAGTTTGCTCTTCTTCGATTTTTTTGTCCAGAGTTTTATCTGTATCTAGCTCTTCTTCTGTATCATAACTCTCTGGGTCCAAGTCATCTGCTGAATCAATTATTACAGAGAAATCGTCCACCTCTTCATCTGTAGAGTCGATGTCACTTTCTTTCTGGATTGTACGCTTTTTATTAACTTTTTGTCGGAAAACTTTCTTAGTCTTAGTCGCTTTTTCTTCTTCTAGTCTAGCTAATACCTGTGGTGCAGTGATGACTTCTGCTCCACATGCCACTTTTTTTGTACCTGGCCACTAACAGAGTGTCTTATTGTTTTCAAAAGAAGCTCTTCAAATGATAATTTTGATATGGATCGACTAGTATATTTGGAATTTGTTCGACATTTTGGTTTCCTTCGACATTTTGGTTGTCTTCGACATTTTGGTTTTCTTCGACATTTTAGTTTTCTTCGACATTTTGGTTTCCTTCGACATTTTGGTTGTCTTCGACATTTTGATTTTCTTCGACATTTTCGTTTCCTCCAACATTTTGGTTTTCTTCTCATCTCCCAACAGCATTACCTGGGGTATGTTTTCTCCACCTTCTTAAACGTTCAGGATCATATTTGTCTTCAGATATGACCTGCCGATCAAATGGCTGTATACCAGCTGTTACAAAACGATTACTAATAGTGATAGGCTTGAGGTTCTTCCAGGCTTGACCGATCATTGCCGAAAATTGTTTCTTTGGTATTTTAATTCCCACATTTCTCTTTTGCCAAGTCACTAATCTTTCATCCCATGTACTCTTCAGTGATCTGAACACTGATATATCTAGTGGCTGAAGAAGGTGGCTCGTGTGTGGGGGAAGTTTGAGAATTGTTACATTATTGGCAGTTGCCAATTCTATTTAGAGGAATGTTAACATGGGTGCTATGACCATCATAAATAATCAGAACAGGTCTGTGTGGCCCAGAGCAGACAGTAGAGTTTTTTCAAAGTAATTTAAAAAAATGTCTGTCTCCATCCAGCCTTTTTTGCTGGCAGCAAATGACATTCCCGGATACGAGTCTTCTTCATTTGGAAACCAGGAATCCCAAATATTCTTCCTCTTATACACAATGAGTGGAGGGGCTTTTAATCCGGAAGCAGATACAGCAGCTAAAACAGTTGTATTTTCCCGGCCCGGACCTGACACGGTTCTATAACAAACTTTTCCCCTTGCACCAACAATTTTTGTTTTATAAGGATCATGAGAAAAAGAACTTTCATCTAGGTTCCAAATTTGTTCGGGCTTGTTATGAAGTGATAAATCTGTTAAAGTTTGATTCAAAATATCGAAATATGCATTAATGTTGAACGGATCTGTCATCTTTTTTCGGGCGTACTCAACTGATTGGGGCTTCTTTATACTCAGGTGGTGACGTATTTTGAAGTTTCTGAACCATTCATCACCAGGTATGTTGTTCTTGAATGGTGTCTTAATATTATTTTGTTCAACATAACTTGCAACAACCATCAGCAATTCTTTTCTCGTGATTCCAAAGCCCCACTTCTGAAGTGTGCGAAGGGCATTTACTAATTTGATTTCATCCTCTTTTGGAATCACTGTAGAACGGCCTTGTGTCTAGCTTTTTTTTCCTCGGTTACCTTTCAGGTGATAAAATATGATATAATATATGGGCTCTATGTATGGTTAGAGCACCGCGGTTAATTTCAGCCATAGCTAAATTTATATCTTCCTTTAAATAAGCCCCTCCCCTGTTAGTCTTTCTTACGTAGACTGTTGGCATATTCTGAAATGAAAAATTTTTTATTAAGTTTTTACACCGCAAAAATGTACGTTCACACTTGCACTGATGAAATGTTCACACTTACCTCATTATGCGAAATACTAAGGGGTGAGTGTGAACACGATATTTATAAACAGTACGAAAAAAAAA
This sequence comes from Galeruca laticollis, assembly GCA_963921935.1. Taxonomy (NCBI): domain Eukaryota; kingdom Metazoa; phylum Arthropoda; class Insecta; order Coleoptera; family Chrysomelidae; genus Galeruca; species Galeruca laticollis. Next base: position 198,180,453 of record OY998178.1, read on the forward strand.
TCGAAAATTAAAAATAACTCACGTTGGTAAATGTATTTTTCCTTGTATTTTAAAAATAACACGGTGCACTCATCAACTGTGATCACTTCATGGCATGAATTAAATAGGTTATGTCGCGCCCGCCAATTATCGCACTGGCGTTCTTTTTAGCGAGCAAGTGTTCTAGGATGATATACTACTACGAACAAAAAAACGCACTTCTATCGGTGTACTCCTGTCATTTTAAAATGATATGTTCACAGTTACCCCCGATTCACACTTACCCAGGTTTACCTTACCTATTTTTGTGTTAAATTTCAGTAACTATTTTTATGGTTAGATTAAGGTCAGTCTGTACCATTGCGGGGAGGGGGGGATCAAGGGAGTTTTACAGGGGGGGTCATGAGTTTAAGGAAATTTGTAACCAACGTTATAAAATCCATAGGAATGAAATGATTTTTTTTTATTTGAAACAACTGGAACGAGTGAATAATTATTTTAAATAATAAACCCAAAATTAAAGCATGCTGCGAGAAAAAACTTTATACAGTTATTGTTGATAAAACAAAATAGATATGCCCTTGGCTACTGTTTGTAAATACACTGAAAACAACTGAAACAACCAGTGAACAATAATACAAGATTGATAAAAGTGTGATGAAACTAATAAAAACAATTCCACCATTCTAATTAATAATAAACTCTCAAAAATAAAACAACTACAAACCAAAAATTGATAACATTAGGTGCGTTCTTTTTGACTGAGATCTCAGATAATCTCAGCTCATATCAGTAATGTGAGCATTCTTTTTGTTTTACTCACTTCTAAGTGAGCTGAGATTTTTCTTCCTCCTTCACCGATGCTGAATGTGTTGTAAGGGGGTATCAGTTGGAATTTAGTCGGAAATAAGGTGGAGGGTATGAAGAAATATTTAATTTGCTTGGGTTATTTGTAGTTTTAACCAAGGTTATCTATTGTTTTAACCGTTTATAATATTCTCTTATCTATGGTTTTAACCATTGACATATAAACAATAAACACACATAATCTATTTTTCTTTTGTTACAAATTATGGATACAATAACATTATTAGATGCTGATACGAATCTGTCGTATAGTTTAAATCTATCCCTTGAAGATGCACAGAGGGCGAAGGAATGTAACAACTAATAATGTTGGAATATTAGCCATAATACAAATCTTAACTCAAAGAACTTTTTGAAACTAAAAGTAACAAAATCAAGCATGGTTATCAGATATATCGAGATATGTTATGTTTATATGTTTTGTTTCTTATTCACGTATGCGTCGACAGATCGCGCGCTTCAATTTAGATGTCGTTCTTTTTGGTGCTTACTCACATCACTTTATCTCAGATCACCTTCACTGAAGTGATCTGAGATCTCAGTCAAAAAGAACGCACCTATTATTGTTCATGAGACTAAATCTGTAAGCCTTTGGCCATTAATTACAAATATACTAAAAACTGAAATCAGTTAACAGTAACATAAATAAGACAGAGAAAATGTGAAGAAACAAACACATCCACAATTCCAACAATAAACGTATCAATTTATTGTCTATGAAACAAAATCCATATACCTTTGGCTACTGTTGGCAAATTTATAAATAAATAATTGTTCATTGATCGGATGGGCGTTAATATTCATTTCTGAAATAGTAGATCGGAGCCAATTTTTTATTCGCCCCAACGAAAAAAACTTATTTCCGATAAGGCCATTCTGAGCGGAACAGTAATAAGAATTTCAAGGAAACATTATCGCAGTGAGCAAGGGGACTCGTCAGGTATAGGAAGTTTTTACCCTTTTCCCTTGCCAAAACCTCCGTTCGCCTTTAGATTCTGTGAATAAAATCTCCAGGTTCTGATGAAAAAGTTTGTTAAATCTTCCCACCAAGGCCCATGCCATTGAATACACAGATTTCTTACTAATTTCCCTAATTACCGTGGGTACTATAATGTTCAAATTGAACAAACTGGTTGTTTCAGCACTGAAACTCTCCAAATCTGTAATTATACTGTCGAGCCACGATGTCAGCGATAATATTACGAATTGCATGTCTACGACGAACCATCATGTTCGAACCATCGTCTCATAAAATTCGACATTACAACTTCGAAACTGGAAATCAGGAAATTCCGCGACCCAAGGAGTACACTGGCACGGCTATGAAACAGCCCTTGAGGAGTCTATCAGAGGGGACACGATAACCATTTCCAGAACGAAGGGCCTACACCTGGCAGTAGAACAACTGAGTGAGGCAATACAAATGGCCTATCAGAACACGGTCAGAAGACGGTCTGGTGGAACAATAACGAGTACTGCCGAGTGAGGCACGAGCGCGTTTGTTGTGCTTTTTGCAAGAACATTCCTGTCGAGGCTTGTTTTCTTTCTCAACCTATAAATTGACGTTGCCCAACAATTTCACGCATTTCGCTAGTTAGGTTAGTTAAGTGAAGTGAAAACATATAAATAAAGTAAAATGAGTGGAAGAAATGAGGACCCAATATGGCAGTTCTATATTAAGACAACAAATTCAAATAAATTGGGGTGTAGGGCTATTTGTAGAAAGTGCAAGAATATATTCAAGGGTTAGTCCAAAGACTTAAAGCATACCACGATGTTTGTAATTATCAAGAGAGGAATACAGGTAATTAAATTATTATATAATTTTATTTATATTTAATAAATATTTTTATTATTAACCCGGGAATGATCGCGTGGTTGGATTTTGCCTAACATTTTTTGTTTTTTGTTGATTCTCCAAGAACTTGATATTTTATTTTTGATAATTTAGTGAAAGTTTTGATACATAAATATTAATTATAAGTTAAGTAACATAGTGTAATTTTTAATTATATATTCTGAGATATTTTGAAATATTTTTTAAATATATACGTATTATATTATAAGTAGATACATTTTTGATAAATAACAGAATACAACAGGGTAACAAATGTTTCTATGCATGAAAAGACACATTTAAATCAAAGATATTGTCTACAAACACAAAAATTAAAATATACAAGACAGTAATTAGACCAGTCGTACTTTACGCCGCAGAAACCTGGAATTTAACAAAAAAAGAGGAAAACATATTAGAAATCTAGGAAAGAAAAATGCTACGGAGAATATACGGCCCGATTAAAGAAAATGGAGTATGGAGAATATCAAGAAACTAAGTTAATCAAAAATTCAATATCCCAATAATAACAAATGAAATAAGAAGTAAACGATTAAGGTGGGCAGGACATGTACAACGTCTAGGTAATGAAAGGTGTGTCAAGAAAATACAGGAAACTAAAAGACAAGGACGAAGGGCAAGGGGACGACCGAAAACTAGATGGTTGGATGGTGTAGAAGAAGATCTTAAAGGAATTGTAATAAACGACTGGAAAAACAAAGCAAAACACCTGAAAGAATGGAAAAGAATAGTAGAAGAAGCAAAGGATAGACTTCAGAGCAGAAACTAAATCACCGAATTCACAAACTCCCTACTGATTTAAAGCAGTAGGGTTGGCCAAGCGGCTGGCCATCGCTGCCGCAAAAATGAGGCTAGGAATCCTAATAGGGAGACTATGGACCTTAAGGTCTGAAAGTCAATGAGAAGAAGAAACATTTTTGAGATATTATTTTTAACAAAGATAATATAATTTCTAAGTATTCATTTATAGATATTTTAGGATATAGATTTTAGGCATATAGGATTGTTTTTAAATGTTAGCTGAAATCTAACAGGTGGCCTTTAATGTAACTTTTTTAACGTGACCTTTCCCAGGTTAATTAAAGATTATCTTTATTTACTCTTCTATACTTACTTAATTTTTAATTTTTTCAACTTAAAAAAATAAATTTGTTTTTACATCTCTATTGAACATTTTCACTTTATTTTAAAATCAATAATTCAATACTATATCAATACATCATCAATTAATAAATTTCAATTATGTTTTTTCTCTTTCCAGAGAGTCGAATGTCGCTTGACAGTTTTGCTAGCACATCATCTGCCTCAAGTTGTACTTCACTCATGACGGATAGTTCATATGTTAGAAAAACTCCACCGAAAGTACCAACAAGTCCAACAATTTTTGAGCCAGTCCAAAAAAAGAAAGCAATCGAAACTCAGCCTACTATGAGTGGTTTTGTAATGCGGACTTGAACAGCTGAAAAACATAAAATTGACAAATAAATAGCAAAGGCTATTTTTGCTACGGATTCGAGCTTCAGATGTATTGAGAATTTAGAGGTGAAAAAGCCATTCATGACAGTCCGTAAATATGTCAATTGATGGGTGGTGAAACGTGCACAACGAACCAGTGATATGTGCAACGATAACCACTGAATACCGACAAGCCCTCATATACGCAACTATAGACACATCAGGAAATACACATACTTCAGAACATATAACTCAAATAGTTTGTGACCTGATTTCTTCATGTGAATTAAAATACAAGTGTACCGTAAAATCTTTTGTGGTAGACAATGCCGCAAATATGACACTTATGAGAAAAACATTAGAAGAAAAAACGAACGGAAAAGTTATAACTTATGGCTGCTCGGCACATATTTTTAATTTACTGTGGAAGGACTTTCAAGTTAAAGACGTTAAAGAACATGTGGTCCAAATTGTTAAGTATTTTCGAAATAACCATTTCGCTAGAGCTAAATTCAGTCAAGCAGGAGGCAGCGCTTTAGTCCTTCCAAGCGATGTGCGATGGAATAGCCTTGGCGACTGCTTTGAGATGTATGTCACTCAGTGGGACATCATATTAAAAATCTGCGAAGAAAATAAAAAGGAGATTGATTCCACTATTTATTAAAAAGTTACAAATATTGCGATTAAACATGCAGCGCAAGATTATTTAAACATTTTAAAACCTATATCAGTTGCTCTTGATACTGTGCAGAGGGAAAATGCTACTATCGCAGACGCTGTAGAGCAGTGGAAACATTTACAATATATCTTTGATGAATCTGTGGAATTACCATTACAAAAAACACAATAATTTAATAATCGATATAAGCAAGCACTAACGCTACCTATGCTGCGCTTGTATGGTGGAAGAAAACAACGCAACAAAGGGCTACAATAGAGTTGCAAAAATTGCAAATACTCGCATGTGTAGGAATAACGGGTGTAATGAGATCATGCCCTAGCGCGGCCTTGGAGGTAATGCTAGATTTTCCTCCATTACATTTACATGTAAGGAGGATTGCTCTGCAAAATGCCTATAGGTTAACACAGGCTAAATATCTAAAACCCGGTGATTTGACAGAACATCTCGATATACTAAGGGTTGGATCAACCCAATCTATGAGGATGCCTAGGGATATAATGCCTACTATACAAGATTTCGAAGTTACTCTAGATGTTATTATTAACGATCGTGAGTTAACATAGAACGAAATCGTAGGAATAACGGGTGTAATGAGATCATGCCCTAGCGCGGCCTTGGAGGTAATGCTAGATTTTCCTCCATTACATTTACATGTAAGGAGGATTGCTCTGCAAAATGCCTATAGGTTAACACAGGCTAAATATCTAAAACCCGGTGATTTGACAGAACATCTCGATATACTAAGGGTTGGATCAACCCAATCTATGAGGATGCCTAGGGATATAATGCCTACTATACAAGATTTCGAAGTTACTCTAGATGTTATTATTAACGATCGTGAGTTAACATAGAACGAAATCTCAGAAATAACTAGGGGTGCCCACATTTTATACTGATGGGTCAAAAACGAACGAAGGAGTAGGAATAGGGGCTACAGGACCTAATCTTAGGTTACCAGTAGCCCTAGGTAACACTCCCACAATATTCCAAGCGGAAATACTAGCGATAGACTTCTGTGCTGAAGGGTGCCTCATAAAGCGCCTCAACGCAGCCAGAATATTTATTGCCTCCGACAGCCAGGCTGCTTTGAAAGCTCTAAGGTCTATAACTTATGAGTGCAAAATAGTCTGGAGCTGCAAACAATCTCTTAAGCTACTGGCAGGACATAACAAACTATCTTTGTTATGGGTGCCCGGGCACAAGGGAGTTGCTGGGAATGACACTGCTGATGGTCTTGCAAAGGAAGGAGCTAGCACTCCTTTCATTGGACCCGAACCGTTTTGTGACACTACTAAAAGCCCCATTGTGGAAGAAGTCCGGAAATGGGAAAATGAACTTAGTGCAGCCTACTGGAAAAATGTTCCAGGCCAAAGACAAGCAAAAAGGTTGCTACAACCTTCTGCTCGCTATGCTAAATCGCTCTTAGAGCTTCAGAAGTCTGATCTCAGAGCAATCACAGGACTGCTTACGGGATACTGCCCACTCAGATATCACCTCTGCAAGATGGGAAAAGTGGACAGAGGAACATGTAGATTCTGCGACAGTGCAGATGAAACGGCTGAACATATATTATGCCATTGCGGAGTACTTGTTCGCCAACGCCATAGGTACCTGGAACGGTTGTTCTTGAGACCTGACTAGGTAACAAAAATAGCTCCCAATCGGATAATAGGCTTCCTTAGAAGCCTTGATCTCTGGGACAAAAAATAGATGGAGGGTATACACAGAAGATCTTTTCAGGTCGCAGTGTGGAAAGGCCAGCTATAGGCCAATCGACCCCTTTGTAATCTACAATCTACAAGCACTAACGCCATATCATTTTATAGCGTATATGTTGAATCCACAAAAAACAAAATACCAGTTAACACCAGAAGAAAAGAATATAGCTTTAGAAACAATTAACGAGTTATATGAAAACATTGGACTGTTACCTTTAGTAATAAAGTTAAATGCTAAACAAGTTATGTTTTCGGACGAAGTAATAAAAAATGTAAACGGACTACAATGGCGGGTATCACAAAATGATGAGCCGGGAATCTTGAAACAGTTGCCAATAATAAAACAGTTCCTTTGTGCAACTGCTTCTTCAGCTTCAGTAGAACGCGTATTTAGCTCTTTTGGTCTTGTACACTCGGATATTAGAAACTGATTAGGCATAGAAAAAGGAGGAAAACTCGCGTTTTTGTTTAAATTGTATAACGAAAATGAATAGACTGAAAAAATACAGTAATAAAATTTAGGTGTTACATTTAGTTTAAGAATTTGGAATTATGTACTTCTTTTTTGTTGTTTTTGCTAAAAGCAGATACTTCTTTTGATTTTTGAAGAAAACGTTTATATTATGTTATTATCTGGTTCTGAATAAAAAAAAAAATTGATTTTAAATTATAATTTTAATTTTAAAAATCAAGCGATTTAAATCATGATTTTAATCAGCCCAACCCTGAAGTGGCTTGTCTTTGGAAGTAAGGGGGCAGTGAACTGGACTTAGGCTCTCCAGGTCTTGGATTCTATTCCCACTAAGGAAGAAAATTATTATATAGTTATTTTTAAAAGACGTATGTTTGAATCCCAAGTCTACCATTCTAATGTTGGGTTCTAATTAACATTGCTGTTCCTTAGCGGCTTGGCACAGAGAAAAGAGTAACAAAACTTGCACAGAACACGAGGATGAATAACCTTGACAATTGATGCTGATGGCGTATTAGAAAATAATGTAATTTTTTCTGTAACAGGAGACATGTTATCTCTGTTGACAGGTAACAAAATACAACTTTTCACGAAATTACTTTTTTCCCCGGGAAAAAAGTGAGTACTTTTTTCCCGGATATATATATATATATATATATATATATATATACATATAGATAAAGGAAGATATTTGATTTTAGAATATTTTATTGAACATAAGTTACATTTCCTTTATATCAAAAGTACAATTATTAAATGTGCATTGCATGAATGACATGTTCCTTGAACTATTCGGTACAACAGACGAATTTTCTTGTGTTGAAATAAATTGAAATAATAGTTTTCTCTGATATGGACACAACTGCTGTTGATGTACCTGGTCGCAAATCGGGTGTTATTTCAGAACTGCCACACGTTCTGAACACTTTATTAGCAATTTCTGTTCTGTGTGCCACCCTTCAGCGACCGTTGATGACTTCCAACCGCTATGTTTCTTTAGTATCATCAAGTCTCCCCCAGATTCAACTAAAAGTGTAGCAGACGATCTTCGAAATGTATATGAGTTAGCATTTTCAAGTTGAAGAAAATTAGCTACTGTTTCAGGTACTTTATAAAACTGATTTTGCATAAAACAGGCGGCGATCCTTTGCCGCTGCTGGACGAAGGGCTATGTACATTCGGTAATATTTAATATATTCTTCAGTAACTACAAATCTCCTGTTTACATCATTCTTTGTTTGCTTCAGTTTCACAATTAATAACTTTCTCGAATCTTCAATATCATCTAATGTTACCTGGCTGATTTCACAAATTTGACAAGCTCCTGCAATCCCAAATACAACAACAACCTTGGCCATTAAATAAACTTCATCGGGTGCATTATTTAAAAAATCACTAATTTGTGTACTCGTAAAAATCGCAGCTTTCTTGGGCTTGTAGCCTTTCCCATTTTGTTTCAGAAATGTAATTAGTTTGAAATATTTTGAAATGTCTACATTATTATTGGATCGTAACATACTTTTAATCATTGAATAATTCGACCACACTGTTGATGGTTTTTGTTGTTGTGCCAGTTCCGAAAAATTAGCCAATAACACTGTCTCCATTCCTTAAATCTTGAATACGCGGTTTCGTAAATTTTCCGCGATTTAGCTGGCAATAATTTTCGTGACGCTTCTTGCGCTGCTTCTATCAACTCCGGTGGAGTCTTAGCAACGCAAGTCTAATTGTCGCTATAACTACAACAGTTTACCAGTTTAAAAATTCAAATTTCATATCGATAACATTCTGACTTTAATATATTGTAATAATATGTTCTTTCACAATTTAATCGTCGTTTTTCCTGTCACAGAAAAAAATAGTGTATTATACACGGGAAAAATATTAGATTTTAGCTCTCGGTTTTTTGTCTCCCTCCGCTTCGCGTCGGAAGACAACATAACCTCGAGCTAAAATCTAATACTTTTTTCCCTTGTATAATAAATAACTATTTTTTAACTGATATTTGTAACCAAAGACATCTTATTTGACGTTAATATTTATCAATGATTTTGATTAAAAACGCACAATTCATTATGAACAATATGTTCCCAGATATTTTCAGTTTGACCTAAGGGTTACGTGGGCATAATTTTGATACAAACATCTGCAATTGTTTTTCATTGGATAGTAAAAATTCTTTTAAAATAACGAAGTTGTGGTACCGCCGAAAGAGGCATTTAAATATTTTGTATAACATCGCCATAAGTATTAGACATCTGTAAATTTTCATAAACATCGTATCACTACTTTTCAATATAAAGGGTGTCCTGGTTTTTACAATAATAGGTTGTATTTATTCTCTAAAGTTAATTTCTATGAAACATGGACAATTTTTGGGGTATTTATCAGCGGATGTGTAAAACGTAAAGATTAAATAAAAAACTGATACGTGTGGACCATACATATTAACATCATTACAGCAATAAATACTATAATCAATTAATATTTATGTTGGCCGACTGATATCACGATAAAGAATAAATTTGTATTATGTTCATGGACGTAGATCAAGGTTGGTAGATTATTGTATTGATAATTAAAATTAATTTGTAAAAAGCAAATCAGAGAAATTTGTTTTTGATTAGACACTGTTCAAAAATTATCGAGCTATGATTTATTATGCCGTGGTGTAACTCTAGAACAGTCAATCAATCAACTTAATTTAGTTTTTGCCGATGAAGCATCATCAAAGGCCACTGTATACCGTTGGTACACTGAATTCAAACGTGGTCGTAGTTCGCTTACAGACGAAGTTAAAGAAAGTCGTATAAAATCGGAGGTTGTACCAGAAAGCATTGGTGATGAGCAAAAACTAATTGAAGAAAATTGTCATGTAAAACATATCGTGACATCGAGACAAATTTCAGCATTAGTATGACCAACATAAGATTCTGTATGAACATATTGGTGTTCGGAAGCTATGTGCGCGTTGGATTCCACAATTGTTGACCGATGCTCAAAAAATTAGGGATGTAAAAAATACGGGCAAGGACGAGTTGTCTCCCGTCTTGAGCAGGTAGTTTTTTTATAGGTCGAATTGTCTCCCATCATAGGTCGAGTTGTCTCCCAAGGTAATATACATTAAAAGGTATTAATTTTCACAAAGTACACCGTTGTTGCCAAATCAAAATTTTTATTTTTAAAAGTACGTTGAACTATTGATACCTTTTTCTTTTTGTAAAATGTCTCTCAGGATATGAGAATCATTTAACTACCTTGAAATAGAAAAGTAAGAAAATAATCCTTACATTTATTTATTTGTAACGATAACCTGCAGTTTAAATTGTCATTAACAAATAACTAATTAAATTTCCTTAGATTATTTTAGTGATAATCTGCATTAAAATCTACTTTAATTTACATTCAAAGAATGTTAAGTTAATCCATCAACATTTTACAAACCCAAAAAACTTTCCCTCCTTCGCCTTATAAAGGGTGGTATTAAAAATAGTAAACCATATTTCACATATTCTTCACAAGTTTCAGAGGTTGTAAAGTTTGTTTACGAAGTTGTTGAATAGTTAAAAGTGGTACAGTGAAACTATATGTATAATGGAGGCTACAATAATTAAAAGTGAAAAAGGCAAAGATTTGTTAGTGATCGATGGGTTTAAATTTTCATTCCACAAGTTATTAGCAAGAGACACTCTAAAAAGATGGCTTTGTGCGTCCAGGAAAACGCAGTGCAAAGCTTTTGTTAAAACAAAATTGGACCGTCCAGAAGTGATCGAATCTTCTTTAAACCACAACCATGAGAAATTATCAGAAGAACTTCTAAATAGGCAGACTCTAAGCAATGCTGTAAAAATTAAAGCAATAGAAGATATTTCGGCAAAACCAATGGGCCTAATTAGAAAGGAGGTAAGAGAATCCCATTGTGAAACTATTACTACTCATGACGTTGAAAGGATGAGAAAAAATATGTATACTGCTAGGTCCAAAATTGCATCAAAACTTCCAACTAATATAGTTGAATTTCATAGTTTATTAAATTCTGTTACTTTAAAAACTAATAGGGACGAATATTTTATTCTTAAAAATGATGAAATAAATAATATAGTCATGTTTTCATGTAAAACAAATATTATTGCTCTAAAAGAAATAAGTGAATTATATGTTGATGGCACTTTCGATTATTGCCCTAAATTTTTTTTACAATTGTTTACCATTCATGGCTTTAAAAATAATCATTATATTCCTTTGGTTTTCTTTCTTCTAAAAAATAAAAATACAGTATCGTATAAATTAGCTTTACAATATTTAAAAGAAATATATCTATCTACAACAGGTCACGACTTTCTTCCAAAAACTATAACTTCAGATTTTGAATTAGCAATACACAAAGCAATTCGCGAAATTTTTCCAAAAACAGAAATTAAGGGATGTCTATTTCACCTAGGTCAAAGTTGGTATAGAAAAATTCAAAGTTTAGGACTTTCTACCGAGTATCAGTTAAAAGACAATTTAGAAACAGATATAACTAAATACCTTACTTATATTTTTGGTTTACCATTCCTTAAAGCAGAAGACGTTGGCGATTGCTTTGTTCTTGATCTCATTGCAATTCAACCAGATGATGAGAGGGTGATTAAATTTAATGACTATTTAGTTGAAACTTACATAGATGAAATTTCTACCTTTTCTCCTAACATTTGGGCTGAAAACTCTTCTTCTTTAAAAAGGACAACAAACGCATGCGAATCTTTTCATTCGCGTTATAATGCTTCATTTTATAATACACACCCAAATTTTAACCAGTTTATAAAAGTTCTTCTAGATTTTCAAATAGATACCTATATTAAGCTTCAAAGTATTGATACCGTGGTCAAAGTATATGATCGAAAAGTATTAATGAAAAAAAAGTTTTTGGAAGATAATTTAGAAAAATTACAAGACGGCAGGATTACCAATTTTCAATTTTTAAAAAATATTTCTTTTAAATGCAGAATCTAATTTGTATTATAAGTGTGTAGAGTGAAAAAGTTTTTATATCATTTTTGTAAATATTATTGTCTTGAAATATATAAGTATATATATATATATATAACCATTGTATATTTTCCTTTGTTTTATTATAATAAAATAATTATAATTTCCTACGTACTGTTTTATTTTAACAAAATTAGGAAATACCATTCCAAATATTTCGTCAAGATATAAGTAAGATCGATTTGGCAACAACGTTTAGATTTTAAGGTATTATAAGTACTTATGCTAATTACGGATTAAAATCATCCGGGAGACAATTCGACCGTCACCTTTTTGAGAGCAGGTAATATTTTTATTTTGGGAGACAATTCGACTCCGCCGAAAAAATACACCTGTGTTGCATCCAAAGCTGTACATCCTGGATTTATGCATATTATGTGCCAGAAGGATCCGACTAATCGGTAATTTGGGTGTATCAAAGTGAAGAAAAGCCAATAAAAACTTCTCGTTCTCGAAGCATTAAGAAATAATAGTCGATCATTTTTGTTTGATTTATGGGGTAAATCGATGAGTGCGCGTTTCTTCACGAAAATCGGCCAATTCAGAGTGGTAAACGACCCTTTATTGACCAGAAATTTTCGATAAATTGAGAGAAACCAATCCAAAATCCCCTCTCTAGGGAACTATCACCTTGCCGTTGGTGAGAGGGCTCAGTAACCTACAGCCAAGAAGCGATGCCGGCGGTAGCATAGCTACCGGTAGGGCCACCCATGTCGGTAAGATCTCAAAGTGCTGAAGGTGAAGCTAAGAAAGTTCCCACGCAGCGTCTGATCCAGAGCGGACGGCTGCAAACAGCGTCTGTTCTCTATGTTAGGAGCGGCTGAGAAAACCATTCGCCAACACACCCGGCAAGCGTGGCGTCTTAAATGCCAAAGCCTCTCAAAAAATGAAAATGAAATATCGAACTTTAAAACGAAACTGCCCCAGGTGAGTAGAGTCCAAGACTAAAAATCTCACACTGAACATTCAGTCAGCTCCAAGGATTCTGGGGGGAGCAATAGTTCGAGAAGAGAACCACTCCGGCAGAAACTCTTAAAACTCGACGCACCATTATTTATCACCACTTACTACATAAGAACATTAAGAACTATAGAACACCTCGAAGAATTGGAAGAAGAACTTATCCGCATAAAATGGGACATCATTGGAATTTGCGAAACCAGACTGCCCGGAGAAAAATGTACTACCTTACGGACAGGCCACACCCTCTATCAGAAAAATGCAGAGGACAGGGACTACATTGGAGGCGTAGCACTCATAATAAATAAAAACTTTAAATATAATATAACTAAATACCAAGCGATATACGAAAGAGTCATATATATAAAAATCAACTTAAATGAGAGATACAGTCTGAAGATCATTCAAGCCTACGCATCGACAAGTAAGGCAGAAGAAGAAGAGATCGAAAGATTCTACGAAGATTTGACCAAAGCTCGCCAAATAGAAAAAGCCCACTTCGTAAGAGTCATAGGAGACTTTAATGCCAAGATAGGAGAACGGAAATATAGAGATACGGACAATGTCGGAAATTTCGGATTAGGCGAAAGAAATGAAAGAGGAGAGACTCTAACAAATTACCTGGACAAAGAAAATCTATACTGTATCAATACTTTCTTTGAAAAACCAAAACAACGCAAATGGACCTGGTGTAGCAGCCCAGACAATAAAACCAGAAACGAAATTGATTTTATCGTTTCCAACAAGAAGACATTATGTAGGGATGTATCGGTTCTAAACATATTCAACACGGGAAGCGATCATAGACTAGTAAGAGCAAAAATTAAAATAGATACTTCAACTGAAAGGAAACAGCTCTTTAATAATCACCGCTATCCTACTAGCGATGTTCAACAACTAAAAGAAGCAGAATATCAAAACGACCTGCACCAAAAACTAACAAAAATAAAAGTGGAGCAACTGGACATACACGAACTCGCAGATAAAATCACAAGCGCTGTGAAAACTTCGGTAAAGAAGATATGTGCAAGGACAAAAAATCACAAAGACGCAAAGCTAAGTCGAGACACACTAAAACTATTGCAAAAAAGACGGAACGCAGAGGACAGGACAACCCAAGATTACATAGGCTTAAAGAAGCAGGTCAAGAAAGGAATAAGAAGGGATAAAAGAACATACAATGCAAAACTTATAGACCAAACCATAAAGGATAACTGCAAGATGAAGGTGTTGAGCAAAAAAGTTTCGAGAGGTAAAACGAAAATCACAAAAATGCGAAATGAAAACAATATATAGAACACAACAAATAGGACATCATTAAATCGATTTAAGTTTTCTATACTGGCCTCTATTCATCTAAAACTCAAAAAACAGTAAAAAAGATAAACATCATGAATGTCGGATCCGAGGATCTCCCGGAAATCACGGAGGGAGAAATAAGCACAACACTAAAACAAATGGAAAACAACTGATGCCCAGGCGAAGACCAAGTCACTACAGAAATGTTGAAACTGGAAGGAAAGACTTTACAGAAAACAATAAAAATACTGCTACATAAATGCCTACATGCCGGTAAAATACCAACCGAATGATGCAACTCTGAAGTAATACTACTTTTCAAAAAGGCGATAACACAAGCGTCGAAAATTACAGGCCTATATCCCTTCTATCACATTTATATAAACTTTTCACAAAAATTATAACGAATCGCCTAACATCCAAACTGGATTCTTATCAACCGGTTGAACAGGCGGGATTTAGAAAGGGATACAGTACGATAGATCACCTATATACAGTCCGTACCCTCAATCCTAATGGCCCTGCAAAACGCAAGAGTAGATTCGAGATACATCCAAATTATCGAAAGTATTTATAAGGAAGCAACGATACATATTAGATTGGATGAAACAACTATCACAAACAAAATACCTTTCGAAAGGGGAGTGCGTCAGGGAGACACCATCTCACCTAAACTATTCACGCTGGCCCTCGAAGACATCTTCAAAAAATTAGAGTGGGAGACCAAGGCATTAATATAGACGGTGCCAGACTTAACCTCCTCAGATTCGCAGACGACATAGTCCTAATAAGTAACAACGTCACGGAACTACAAGAGATGCTAAATGAATTAAATATAGCATCTAAAAATATCGGGTTAAATATGAATTATAGTAAAACATAAATAATGAGTTCTGAAGATATCAACATATCCATTCAAGATAATAACATCGAACGCGTAAATGAATATATATATATATATATATATATATATATATATATATTGGAGGAATGTTCTTGAACCATTATTATATTATTTTTTGAAGTATTTTTCTTGGGAATGGTTCAGATTAAAACTCTGGTATGTTAACTTGACGTTTCGCCTTAAATATAAGGCTTCCTCAAAAGTTTTTATTATAAATTCAAAATATAAAATACATAATTTGTAAAACAGTGACAATACTAAATTGACATTAAATGTGACAAATAGAATAAACATAGTTATGAATTTTCAAAAGAGTACGTACCTTGACAACATAGAAAAATTAAGCAAAATTTATCATAACCTTTTACATATATCCTTATAATTATAAAAAATAAAATAAACCAATAATATAATTAATATATATCCATTAACATTTTCAAACACTAAATTTAAATATTAGAAATAAAGTAAGACACATTGCATTAAAGATAGTTGTCAAGGTACGTACTATTTTGAAAATTCATAACTACGTTCATTCTATTTGTCACCTTTAATGTCAATTTAGTATTGTCACTGTTTTACAAATTATGTATTTTATATTTTGAATTTATAATAAAAACTTTTGAGGAAGCCTTATATTTAAGGCGAAACGTCAAGTTAACATACAAGAGTTTTAATCTTAACCTTTCCCAAGAAAAATACTTCAAAAAATTATATATATATAGAGACACACTATTAAATTGGGTAAAGAAAATCAACACGCGGAAATCAAAAGACGCATAAGATTGACATGGGCAGCTTTCGGCAAGCTGGGGCACATTCTTAAAAACATGATCCCTATAAATTTGAAACGCAAAGTATATAATACCTGTATACTACCCGTGCAAACATACGGATGGGAAACAATTAGCCTAACAAAAGCATCTGCAAACAAGCTTTTAATAACCCAAAGAGCAATGAAACTGAAGCGAAGCATGCTAGGGATCTCACTCGCGACCAAAATTAGAAATGAGGATATCAGAGGACAAACTAGAGTTACCGATATAATACAAGAGGCGGCTAAGATGAAGTGGCAGTGGGCCGGTCCCCTGGCTAGACTGGAAACCGATAGATGGGCACATAAAATAACAGTTTGGAGGCCTAGACAGACCAAGCGAAGCATAGGACGCCCACAGAAGAGATGGGTAGACGACATTAAGAAGGTGGCAGGCAAGAACTGGTTAAGTACAGCTAGGAACAGGGAGCCATGGAAACAAATGAGAGAGACCTATATCCAGGAGTGGACAAATATGGGTTGAGGAAGAAGAAGAGATGAATCCAAAATTATAAATGTTTCATCACGAAAATGCGAGCTCACACAATCGCATGAAACAAATGATGGACACAAATAAGATCCAATTGATGGGTCTGTCACTTTATGCCCAATGATTTCTTCTTGTATATAATTACAAATAAACTACGTGGACATCGATTTTCATCACCCAAATAGCATGTTTTAGAGCCACCATTTTCTAACTGAACAATGTGCTTTGAAGGCTGGTACAATCGCATGTAACAGTGTATGATCTTAAAGACAAATTTTTTAAAAGAAATAAATATTTTCGATAACTATTCTGAACACATAAAAAGAAGCCCTCTTAAAACTGGTCTAATTTACTACGGAAGAGTAGTAGGTCGATATTGTTTTGTGCATTCACTTTTTCATGTTTTATTCTATTTAACTGTTTGAACAACGGAGGTGTATGAAAGTGGTTTTAATTAACAGCCTAAAGGTGTCGTTTTAAATGCTTTTTCAAATATAAAAGGTTCGGTGAGAAAATACCTTTTAATAAAAGGGAAATATTAAATTTATTACGAAATGTGTTCAACAAAAATTATCTCATGTATAAATTAAAACAATTAGGGCCCGTTTCACCACTTTCTGACACGTGACAGATTATTCACAAATTTTATCCTTGTCACTTGACATATAGTAAGAAAATGACAAAACTTATGTTTAAGCTATGGGAGACTTGTCAGAACGTGGTGAAAGAGGACCTTAATATTTTAAAACGGGCGCAGGTGTCTACTACACAATGTTTAGATATAGAAAATGATTAGGTTCAAATTAATGACACTTTGACACCCTATATTTTTTGGATCAAAATAATTCTAAAGATTAAGGCATAGACTAAAATTTTACTACCGCTTTATTATTGACTCATCTGTAGATATATTGAGTAATTGTTATGACTCATCTTTGAAAAGTATACCAGGTATTTACCAATGTTTCGATTTACACCAAAGGATTTGATAATTCTCGTTTAATTAAATTAAATGTATGTATTGGAAGAATATTGATACCGAACAATCGAACACAAGCCTTCTGTAAAGTTAATTAAACTGTGTGGCCCTTGCAGGTTATGTGAAGAGTTTAAAATTCCAAAAACGATTATCTGTCCCCTAATCATAAAATGACGGATGAAAGTTCATGATAATGGATCTGTATTATTTGCGTACAAGTAATCTGGCACTTGAAATAAAGTTTTGTAATACATATACCCCAGCTTTAAATTCTTTTTTGGTACTCTGTTTTTCGAAAGTTTTTGGGGGGAGTTTATTTTAGATTTAGTCAGATCTATTATATTGTCTTGAACCCAGTAAAAGTATAGTGTAGACGATAGTCCCGGGAATCCCCTTAATTATATATATGCTTGCATTAAAAGTATATTTATTAATCATCTTGTTAATGTCACGCATACTTACGTTGATGGGCGAGTTGATAGTTGCCGTTCACGTCCTGAAACAAAACAAAAAATTATTGGTAAGTTCTATTGTAGTATAATACAATTTTTATTGAAATATATTTAACAACTATGCATACAAGTACATTCATTATGTATTTCAATACCGAAAAGTCTAGTCTAGTTTTTTGTTCTCTATCATAAACCGTTTCGATTAAGACGTTGTTGAACATGTTAAGAATGTTTGAAAACTGTCTAGTACAATAATTGTTAATGAAGGCAAATTAATTTTGGCAGTCGGAAGTTTGTTAACTTACGATGCGCCGTAGCAAAGGCGTATGCGGATTGCAAGAGCTCACTTCGCTGGCAGAATTCATAAGTTACGAGTTTCGTTTCGACAGTACAGTTCAGAGAAAAGTGTGATTATCGGGGTTGTGCAATACTAACTTGTTACGGCAACTCCAGAAAGTAAAGTTGTTCATAAAAAGTTGAGTGAGCAGTGTCGTGAAACAATTATAAACGTTTTAAATTTCATGACCGAAGAGGCAAACAATTCCATTAACAAAGGTAAGTTTTAATTATTGCAATAAAATTTTTAAACCAAAGTAATTATTTAACAAATTTACCTCAATAGTAAATTTTTTAAATCGATTTTCGTACATAAAATATTTATTTGTTAAACGATTTAAAAAAGTGACATTAGGGTGAGACAAAGTATTTTATGCACTCATGTGTCAATTTTATGCACCGGTATGTCATCTTGACAAACAAATCGACGCCATTTTTAGTCCATTAAATGAGACATTTTTGGGTTTTTGCATGCCTGCGGCGCATGTGTCAATTTTTCCATTCGTGAAAAAATCACCACTTTATGCACGTGTTGCATAAATAACTATTCTGTTTCTGTCTACAGGAGTATATAAAACGGCACATGTTTATTTCGTGTAAGATACCTATTTGAATGTAATAGGTTTTTTAGCTTATAATTATAAGTATTATACTCATTTCATACCAATCTCTATTACGTTTCGTTTTTATAATGTGTTTTGAACCATCTTCCGATTTCAGTTACAATTGGGGTTTGATCATATAAAAAATATGTTTGAACTAAAATCTAAAGATCGTTTAAAACAACTAATGAACTGAAACGTAATATAGTATTTTTGAATTTAATACTTCTTTTAAACCACGAAAACCACGACAAAAATTTTTATGTCAAAGAACGGTCACTGAAAACAAATGTAACTACTTCCTCATTTTATTTGTATAAAAATACACTTGAGTAAAACTTTTAATACAACATTTATATCGACTTATTTTATTGTCAGGTCATTGAACGAGTTTCTGCTGCTAAGAAAGTTAGCCAAAGAACGCTTTCCAGTATCCGTATGGACCAATTCGACAAAACTGTACCCACGTTAAGAAATGTACACCAAACCTTTGTAGATAGTTATATGGCTTCGCAGGAAGTCGCGAATCTCTGCGGAAATAAGAACATTCTTTGGGTTTTCGTTAGACCAACATGAAAAACAACAGAAGTTTGTTAATGGTACGTCACGAAATCAGACAATTACGCCTACTATATTTAAGAAAAATAAAAAAGTGCAGAGAACAGAACAAACCTATCATTTATATGGATGAAACATACATTCATTCATGTCACACGCACCTTAAAGGATGGAGCGACAAGAATAACTAAGGATTAAGAAAACCCGTTACAAAAGGTAATAGACTCATCATTGTGCATGCAGGAAGTGAACATGGTTTTGTACCTAATGCTGGTATTATGTGAAACTCCCAGTAAAAAAAACAGGAGACGACTGCTTGGACTAAACAACAAATAAAAAACTGGCTTTCTGAAAGAAACATATATTACAGCGAACAAATGTTAAAACCGGACCTTTATAACGTTGCAAAAATGTACAAACCGCAATATAAAACTTATAAAATTGGTGAATTGTTTATTCGACATGGATTGCAAGTTTTAAGGCTACTCCCTTATCACCCGGACTTAAATCCGATCGAAAGTGTTTGGGCGGCACTTTTAATAATAAAGAACACATTAATGTTATTTTGTTTTGTAAACTCGATTTTATATAGCATTATACATGTGCCACAATTTATTATTCTTAAATCCAAATTCAAAATATTGTGTTCACTCGTACGTATTAGCAGCCTCACAACCTTCAAAACTTTGCATGCGGAATGTACATCGCCAGCTCTTCCCGGTAACTGCGTTTACAACGTTGTCAAGTTGTATGGCTTTCTCGCGCATCATCAACTGCCAAAATTAATTTGCCAACCTGTATAGTTAAACTGGGGTTGTATCTTCTTTCTAGTCACGCTGTATATCTATTATGATTATTAATTATTTGTTTTATAGAATTCTGTTGATATTTATTTTTTACCGATAGTCAATAGTAATTATGAAATAAAATATGTAAATGTCAATTAAATTAATTTAAAAAAATCTCTGACAAAAAAATGTATTTCTCTGAAACAAGGCATAAGAAATGAAAAGCCAAAATCGGCATATTTTAATTAATTAATTAATCATTTGCATTTATGAGGTCAATAATAACACAATTTTAGGCATTTTGCGCGATTTTGTCAGAAACAACTCTAGGATTGTCTACATAGACATGTCTAGACGCCAATCGAAGGGTCTCTTGCGAAGTAAAAAAAGCAATGTCTATGGTCTCCCAATCGGAATAGATGACTGCATTGACATAATGTATAAGAATTCGCTATTGTGGACATCACTTGCCACTGTAACGTAAGACGTGGCACAAACCAATCTGTTTACAGCTACCGAATGTGTAGAACTAAAATGTTCAACCTTATTTTTTCCTTAATGTGGTCAAACTAAAAAGTGTTAAGACTGTTTTTAGCATGCGACAAGTCCCGATTACAAAAACTTACTAGGAATTGCAATGTGACTATCAACCGAAGAGAAGCTGGGATAGTTTTTCTAAACGTTGCTTCATTATTAGTCCCCCAACCATTTTCAAAAACAGTAGACAACAACTTATGGCGTCTTCCAATCTTAATTTATTTAATAATGTATTATCAAAACTAGGTCCTCCTCCTCCTACAAGCAGTTCGTGTGTCCACTATCGGTTTCGCGTTTTGTCGGTGCGTTATTTTATTTCATTCAATTAGCCCCCAACAAGTGGAATGACATAGAGAACGTATGTGGCCAGGAAGACATCCAAATAAAGCCCCTGGATTTATTAATTTTATGATTTATTGAAAACAATAATGCTTCTCTTTATGGAATTATAATAGTATATTAAGTACCAAGTGTCAAAAAGGTTACTTTAGTCACGAGTTTTATTAGGCACGAGTGGAGCGAAGCGGAACGAGTGACTAAAGACGTTTTTAACACGAGGTGCTTACTATACTTTTTCTTCGCCCGCGGGAAGGGAAAATTTATATTATATTAGAATTATATTCATTACATGACGGACGATGGCTGACAGCTGACTGACAAATCAAATGACGCAGAATAACAAAATTATCACCGAACATGAAATTTAACATACAAAAGATACACTTGATTTGACGTTTAAAAAACAAAAGATAAACGAGATGTGACTTTTCGCATTTTAAACACCAGTGTTTAAAGAGTCGTTTTGTGCATGTCAAACCCGTGTTCAAAGTGGGGTTTTAGTAGCGGAAGTAGAAAAATATATTTATAATTATAATATTTCGACTATTAAAACAAAAGCAGTAAGTCATTCATGTTATTTACAATAAATTATACAACTAATTTAACACACAACCAAAAAGTTACCTCAAATTTGATGTTATGTATTTTCGGCATTTGTTGTTCGTTTTTGTTAATTTTTATTCAAATTGTAGGTTTTTCTCTTAGGAATATCACCGTCTTAGTTGTTTTGGTAAAATGAATAATTTTAATATTATACTAGGTGCTATAGAAATGTTATGTTTTTTTCCGAAATTTCAAAACGTCGTGTGGTGCATACAAGCTATTGCAAGTTATTGCAATTATAGCCAATTTAAAGCATTATGTTTCTTCTACATTTTCTTTTTTATTCATTTGTTTATCTTTGTTATTTCATGAAATGCACCGTTTTGAAACACCATGTGCTTTTATTCACATGAAATACATTTATCGGACAACTCAAAGAGCTAGGAGGCTATGGAAATCATAAATTGACAACTGTGTCATTCTGTTTTTGATGACGGTCCAGCAATAATTAGTGAGTAATGGAACGCCAAACCAGAAATTTAATTCGTGATGATTGTGTTGAGACATTTACGTTACCCGGTGAAGGGTGGAGTTACAACCGCATAGCTGGAAGGTTGGGAGTGTATCACACAACTATAGCGAGAGCAATTCAAAAGTACGCGGTAACAGAACATTCCAGACGGGCCGGTCAAGGTAGAACTCGTGTTACCGCTGCTATCCAGGATCTCTTTTTAAGAGTATGTGCTGTACGGCAACGATTTATAACGGCAAGAAATTTAAGAACACAACTTCAAGACGCAGGTGGACGACTCATATGCGTTCAAACTGTACGCCGACGACTGAGGGAGGGAAATTGAAGACCCAGGTTTGCTACTCAAGGACCCGCATTAAGAGCTAGATTGAATTTTGCCAATGAGCATGTTAATGAGCAACTTGCATATCTTCCGAAAAAAAATGTTATTCTACATCGTACATCATTCATTTCTTTGCAATTAGGGGAATCCATTACGAATATTTCACTCAGTAATAAATAAAACATGAAATGGGATTCAAATTTGGATGTAAACGCGCGCGCTTCTCCGCGGCCATGTTGTGACGTTAGATGGTCGTATGACAAGACAAGAGAGAGTAATATTTTGTCTATGATTAACCTAATAGAACACAAATAAACTTATTCACTTATAATTTTGTGGAAATGCACGTAATTCAACACCTCGCTAGCTATCGAGGAACTCGAATCGTATTTTTTATTCGATAAAATCTTGAAACAGAATCCCACAGCTATCTAAAAGGTACATGTGATTTTGACACCTTTACTGTGAACGGCGACTTATGTAACCAGGCCGTGAACACTTTGTTTTTGATATTGAAATAGAAGATGAATTTATGTTTAGGTTCATTATTTATCTGTTTGGCATTTTTGATCAAATAACATTCATTGTAATTATTATGGTATGTGTTATTATTCTCGTTAAGAATATTGAAGTATATTAGTATCAGGCTCTTTGATATCGCTATAAACGTTCTGGATTGCTTCCAAAAAATTAGGCCATCATAATAGAGTCAATTTTTGGTAAATTGTTACTGTCAGCTTTTTGAAATCCGGGTTTCATGGTCAACCAAACACAAGATCACAATAAAACAGCGAAATAATGCAATAAAATGTTGAAAACACTAAAAACACAACTTAATTGAACTGGAGGTAGCCAAAACATAACCTACATACCTGACAGATACGACCATTTGACGTCACACCAATAGAAGGCGCGTTTGCTGTCACGTGATAACATCAACAAATTGTTAACATTTTAAGAACGGATTTTGCAATATATATATATATAAATTATATGAAATTTATTCTTTGACGACTCATTTGCTTTTTGGCTATTCACAATGACTTCATGATTTGGAAGCTGATATTTTTTGCAAATTGTCCATTGGTTGGAAGCAGATTGGAAACGTATTCTTTGGACCGATGAGTCAAGGTTCAGTTTGTACAATTTTGACAGACGTATTTGCGTCTACCGGAGACCCGATGAGCGATACAGCCAATGCAATTTTTTGCACACAACTTTATATGGAGGTGGATCCGTCCTGGTGTGGGGTGGAATATCTTTGACTAGGCGAACGAACTTGGTAACTGTAAATGGAAATATCAATTCTGAAAGATACATTAGACATTCTTGAAGAACATGTTGTGCCTTATGCTCCCTATATAGAACCCATTTTTTTACTTATGCACGTCCCCACATGGGTCTTATCGTGAGAAATTCTTTTGAAGAAGTAGGAATTGATCACATAGACTGGCCAGCCCGTAGTCCCAACCTAAACCCCATTGACCATGTTTGGGATTTGATCGGTCGGCGGTTACGAAATGAGGGCCGACAACCCCAAAATTTACAGGAATTGGAAGAACATCTAGTCGAATTATGGAATGACCTAGATCAGAACCTAATAAGAACTTTGGTTTTAAGTATGAACCTAATAAGAACTTTGGTTTTAAGTATGAACCTAATAAGAACTTTGGTTTTAAGTATGAACCAAAGATGTCGGGAGGTCGTTCGCGGAAGGGGTGGAAACACCAGATACTAATTATCTATATACTTTTGTTTTATTTCCTGTTATTCGTTGTTTCATTGATTAAAGCAATCCATTTTTCTAGGTATGTTTTTTGAGTTTGTATGTTCTTTTAAGACCTTTTTCTCTTCAAAAACACCTTGAATCTCTTAATAAATTATGAGATATCAAGAAAAACAGAACGCAAAATGAGGCATTAAATCAGTATAATGAGTAATAAATAATCAGCAATTGATAAAAAAAGCTAATAAATTTAATAAAAATCAGGTCAACTTAAAAATTGGATATTTTATGAAGTAACAGAGATAAACAAATGAATAAAAAAAGAAAATGTAGAAGAAGGACGTTTTGAAATTTCGGAAAAAACATAACATTTTTATAGCACCTGGTATAATGTTAAAATTATTCGTTTTACTAAAACAACTAACTATTCCTAAAAGAAAAACCTACAATTTGAAAAAAAACGAACAACAAATGTCGAAAATACATAACATCAAATTTGAGGTAACTTTTTGGTTGTGTGTTAAATAAGTTGTATAATTTATTTTAAATAACATGAATGACTTACTGCTTTTGTTTTAATAGTTGAAATATTATAATGTTAAATATATTTATAATTCCATAAAGAGAATTATAGTTCTCAATAAATCATAAAAGTTGTAAATCCAGGGGCTTTATCTGGAGGTCTTCCTGGCTACTCTATAAGTTCTCCATTGTCATTCCACCTGTTGGGGGCTACAATTTGAAAACAAAATCAATAAAAACGACCAAAAAATGTCGAAAATACATGACATGAAAGTTGAGATAACTTTTTGGTGGTGCGTTAAATAAGTTGCGCAGTGTATATGCCCATTCTGAGATTTTTACTAATGTTATTGTCTAATGTTTATTTTAGGCGGAATCAAAATGAATATGCGTGTTAATTATTTTGGGAATAGGGTGTTCAAAAGGTTGCTAATTTTTGTTTACTCTGTATAGATGATATTATTATTATTATTGTTTAACGTACATAATAGTAGTGGAGTAAAATTGTAAATTTTATAATGGCTTTTTCATAATATATATTGAAATAGCATCAAGATTAGTGCCGGGTTATTGAAGGATTACATGCTCTTTTCACAAAGCCATTATATCGTCTTCCTCATCAGCTACTGGTTTGAATTGGTGTAGAGGCGTATATATAGAAAACAACAAAAGAAAAACAATAGAAACGAAAGCGACAGGTTTGAGAGTGGTCGCTGCCGATACGCTAGTGCTGCCATCGGCCATCAGCGGCGGCAAATAGGGACCACCTGTTAGCTTACAACACCTGCGAGCCAGGTGATTCGACAGACCAAAAAGAACGAGACAAAATGTATGAGGTAAGTAATAGACTCCTGATGGAAGGTTGTGAAAAAAGTCGCCGTAGCAACGTGCCTTGGGTTCCTTCATACAGAGTGTTCCAAACGAACGTTAAATTACTATAAAGATTAAAAACGGTACAATTTTGAAAATTTGTCCGGAGATAATTCTATTAAGACTTTATCATTTAACAAATCATCTATCTATATCATTAGAATCTCAAGTTAAATCTATATGAATCGGTTTAAAACGTTCTGCCGGTTCCCAGCCTCTATTTCTACCAGTCTTCCCACAGGCATCCTTCTAAATATTATTGTTTAATATTCTTATCGATATCCTCTCTCCAGCTTAATCTAGTTTTCCCTCTTTTTTTCCGTCTAATTCAAAACTTGTTTGAGTAATCGATCTTCTGCTATTCGTCAGATACGTCTATATCACCTTAGCTGGTTAATTCTTATGTCTTCTGTAATCGTACCTCGTATTTCTAACTTTGTCAGATCTCAAGATTGTTGTCGCACGTCTCCAATAGTACATTTCTGCGACTTCGAATATTTTAATTGTTTTTTCTTTCAGAGACCAGATTTAACTGCAGTATGTTATTCTCCTAACGATGTTGTTATATATTCTATGTTTATTAAACTTTGAGACGAAGTGAAGTAGAGAACTATCCAACTCGTGTTTGCAAATGAATTTTCAGTTCAATTTCGAAATAAAATCGTTTGAGAAGCTAGAGATTCGTTAGGTATTTCTAATAATGGACTCTTCTCAATCAATTAAGTGGATATGCGTCACGGGTCCTGGATCGTGCTGACGAATTTATTAACAGCAGAACCTAACATGAACATGACAGTGTGAATATAATATCAGTAAGGAATATTTTTACAAAAGACCGGCCTCAAGAGTACCTGCTATTATACTTATTTATAATTCTCGTATTTTTAGCCTTGGGGCGATTTTATCTCTCAATGTAAGAAATCAGTTTATATATATATATATATATATATATATATATATAAAAAATTGGCAAAAATATTGGGGTAGCAGCAAATAAAAGTACACTCTTTATAATATTTCCAAGCTTTCGGAAACGTTTATTTCCATCATCAGGGAGCACTACAAAAAATCACAAAAACGTTACAACAACTAAATGCGACCAACACCACAATCCGCCAAGCCAAAACAACCCCGACCAATCGCAAAATCTCTCTCTCTCACAAAAAGCAGCGAAGTAGTCAAGCATGTTTCAACCCAACAAAAAGCACTGATGGCGACAAAAACATGAACTGTCAGAAAAGGTCAAACTGCGACCAAAATTTTACCCGACTATAATACTGAAATAATTATATTTAATAACAAAGCTAATACATTACATTGAAATTTATTTTGTAGTCAAAAAGTTTTGAAGAATATTATCAATTATGTAAAAACAACTAGCTATTCAAGCACCACAAACTCTCATCTCTCACATAAGAGAGTGTATGATGCAGGAATCAACCAGCTTAAAAAATATATTCTATTTAAAATATGTATATGATAGAATTATTTCATTTTTGAATTTATCAAAGTAAACAAAACATTTATTGGGTATTATGGCACAATTCCAACCGTTTCAAAGCAAATTACGTCTATTATCAAGAATTCCTTCATACTTACATTATGTTGAGATTAATAAAAATAGTTGTTATAACGCTGTGACACAAGAAACATGACAAAGTCGAAATTACTAAAAAGCTTAATAAAATTTATATTACATTTTAAAATATTCTTTCCGCAAACTGAAACATTTCATACACAAACGGCAAATCCATCTATCACGTTATTATACGAAACTAGTTATAATTTTTTTCCCGTTAATGGTAGGTGCACATTCCAAAGCGACAAAAAACCACAACAGGTGGGGGAATAAAATTGAATGTTATTTTTAAAAAGATATTTTTATGATAAAATTGAAGAATTATGTAAATCCCGAATCATATTGAAATTTTGTTGTGTGTCAACAGACAGTAAAAAAGAGTAAATTTCACTAAGATTTTTTATATCTGATTTTTTATTGATAGAATTTGGCTCCTGTGCGATAAAAGTCATTTCCAAAAAGAGCCTCTTATGATAATTATTTTCCATTGTTAAAACCTTTACATCAGAATAATTCATATGATGGTCCTCAACATTCACATGTTCTGCCAGAGCACATCTCTCTGGATGCAACCGAGTGTCAGACTTATGGGACGATATCCTTTGGGATAAGGTCCTAGAAGTCTGGCCAATATATTTATTGTTACAAATTGGTTTACTCTATACCTTGTGGTGATTGTAACAATAAATATATTGGCCAGACTTCTAGGACCTTATCCCAAAGGATATCGTCCCATAAGTCTGACACTCGGTTGCATCCAGAGAGATGTGCTCTGGCAGAACATGTGAATGTTGAGGACCATCATATGAATTATTCTGATGTAAAGGTTTTAACAATGGAAAATAATTATCATAAGAGGCTCTTTTTGGAAATGACTTTTATCGCACAGGAGCCAAATTCTATCAATAAAAAATCTTAGTGAAATTTACTCTTTTTTACTGTCTGTTGACACACAACAAAATTTCAATATGATTCGGGATTTACATAATTCTTCAATTTTATCATAAAAATATCTTTTTAAAAATAACATTCAATTTTATTCCCCCACCTGTTGTGGTTTTTTGTCGCTTTGGAATGTGCACCTACCATTAACGGGAAAAAAATTATAACTAGTTTCGTATAATAACGTGATAGATGCATTTGCCGTTTGTGTATGAAAAGAATATTTTAAAATGTAATATAAATTTTATTAAGCTTTTTAGTAATTTCGACTTTGTCATGTTTCTTGTGTCACAGCGTTATAACAACTATTTTTATTAATCTCAACATAATGTAAGTATGAAGGAATTCTTGATAATAGACGTAATTTGCTTTGAAACGGTTGGAATTGTGCCATAATACCCAATAAATGTTTTGTTTACTTTGATAAATTCAAAAATGAAATAATTCTATCATATACATATTTTAAATAGAATATATTTTTTAAGCTGGTTGATTCCTGCATCATACACTCTCTTATGTGAGAGATGAGAGTTTGTGGTGCTTGAATAGCTAGTTGTTTTTACATAATTGATAATATTCTTCAAAACTTTTTGACTACAAAATAAATTTCAATGTAATGTATTAGCTTTGTTATTAAATATAATTATTTCAGTATTATAGTCGGGTAAAATTTTGGTCGCAGTTTGACCTTTTCTGACAGTTCATGTTTTTGTCGCCATCAGTGCTTTTTGTTGGGTTGAAACATGCTTGACTACTTCGCTGCTTTTTGTGAGAGAGAGAGATTTTGCGATTGGTCGGGGTTGTTTTGGCTTGGCGGATTGTGGTGTTGGTCGCATTTAGTTGTTGTAACGTTTTTGTGATTTTTTGTAGTGCTCCCTGATGATGGAAATAAACGTTTCCGAAAGCTTGGAAATATTATAAAGAGTCTACTTTTATTTGCTGCTACCCCAATATTTTTGCCAATTTTTCCTAACTGGTCAGCAAAGACTTTTTATATATATATATATATATATATATATATATATATATATATACTTATATATATATATATACTTATATATATATATATATATATAGTGGCTTAACACTCCCGTGGGAGTAGCGCCCCTCTTACGAGCTTTCTAGATCCTTTTCTAAGGGTGGATCAGACCACATTTACTTTTTCATATTTTTTCTACTATTTGTAGCCATTGCTTCCTGTTTTGCGTTTTCTCTTCCCAGTATCTAATTCCCATAGTCTTGAGATCACCTACTACCTCCTGCAACCAAGTTATCCTTGGTCTTCCCCTTCTTCTCCTACTTAAGGGCTTCCACTCTACCATTGAGTATATTATTGCTCTCTTACCTGCTCTCCATATGTGTCCCAACCATTTTAATTTTTCTTACTGTCTTTTTGTATCTCTTGACTCTTGATATAGTTCCATATTTGTTCTTCTATATTCTCCACCTATTTTTTTGGTCCTAATATTGTTCTTAGTATTTTTCGTTCCTGTATTCTCATATCCTCTTGTTGTTTTATAGTCATAGTTAATGTTTCTGCCCCATACATCATCACCGGTCTAATTATTGTGTTATATATTCTTATTGTCCTGCGCTTGCTAATTATTTTATTTTTTAATAATTTTTTGTTAGCCTGAAATGCTTTGTTTGTTGCTACAATTCTTTTCCTTATCTCAGTTTCTCTGTCTCCATCGCTACTTATTGTTATTCCCAGATATTTAACTCTATCCACTTCTTCAAATTCATATCTTCCTATTTTCACATTTTTGTACTCACAATTCTTTTTGAGTCTTAATAATTTGGTTTTATGTGTATTTAACTCCTCCAACATTTCTTCCATTACCATTCTGTTTTTAGTCACTAGTGTTACATAGTCGGCATATGCTATTATTTGTCCTCCTCTGGTCCTTAAATTTCCTTTACATATTTTTTTCAATGTATATTCTAGTGCCAAATTGAATAGTGTTGGCGACAGAGAGTCTCCTTGCTTGACTCCTTTATTATATGTAAACTTCTCTGTTTTCCCTCTTTGTGTTATTACTTCTGCTACGCTTTGGTCTAGTGTCATTTTAATTAATCTTATCAGTTTATTATTCACTCCCATTTTATTCAGGGCTTTCAGTAATTGATTCCTTTTTATTGAGTCAAATGCTCTTTGGAAGTCAATTAATAGTATCTCAATGTTTATGTTATATCCGTTGGATTTTTCTCCAAAATTTGTTTCCCTTTGTAAATCCGTACTGATATTCTCCACCTCTGTAATCTGCGTCATGCAGTCTTCTTTTTATGATTGTTGTTGTTATCTTATATGCTGTATTCAGTAGTGTAATTCCTCTGAAATTTTCACAAGCTTGTTGGTCTCCCTTCTTGTGTATTGTTACTATTTGTCCTACCTTCCATTCCTCTGGCATCTCTTCTTCTTCCCATATTTTATATATCAATTGGTATAATTTTTCTAACAGTTTAGTCCCTCCGTATTTGATAAGTTCCATGTTGATTCCGTCGCTTCCTGGCGCTTTTCCGTTCTTACTCCTGTTAATTATCTCTCTAATTTCTTCCTTCGTTGGGCTCTCGATTCCATCTTATTTGTTCTTTGCTTCTATATCAACCTCATCTCTTACTTCTGTTTCTATTCCGTATCTTCATTAACTATTCTTCCCTCTTTGTTTTTTATTCCTGTAGCTTTGTTTTGATATGTTCGGGTCTGTGAATTTATTTTTTGATAAAAAGCTTTTGTGTTCCTTGCATAACTTGCCCTTTCTATTTCACTAATTCTGTTTTCAATTATTTCTCTCTTAGCTTGTTTTATTATTTTCTTTGTTTCTTTTCTTAGTTTTTCATAAGTTTCTCTTTCTTCATTTCTGTTCGTCCTTATCCATTTTACCCATGCTTCTTTTTTCATTTCAATCATTTCTTTGCATTTTTCATCTAGCCATTCCTTCTGTTCTCTGTTTACCACCGTTCCTATTTTTTTGTTTGCAGCTGTATTTATACATTTTTCTATCCTTTTCCATCCTGCTTGAATTCCACTAATTTCTTCTTCCTCGTTAATGCATTGTTCTTCTATACTACCTCTACTCGTTTTGTGTTTCTGTCTGTTCTAGTTTTCTTATGTCCCATTTTTTGTTGCATATTTTATTTTTATTTTCAATTTTTATCTTTTGTAGCATAGTGCCTGCAACCATGTAATGATCCGTATCAGCACACACCCCTCTATATGTTCTGACATCTTTCATTGTCGACCGTTTTCTTTTTATTATCAATATGTGATCAATTTGTGTATATGTTTTGCATTTGGTGTGTTGGAACATCGTACTGCAAATAATCATGTTTATTTTTACTGCCAGATTACAAATTCTGTGTCCATTGTTGTTTGTTTTTTAATGTAATGTGTGTATACCGCTTATCTGTCTGTAATATTCTTCTTTTCCAATTTGCGCGTTCAGGTCACCCAATAATATTATCGTGTCTTGTTTCGATATTTTTAATATTTCTTCTTCTACCTTTTCATAGAAGACTTCCTTTTCGTCATCTTCTGCCACCTCTATGGGTGCATAAACATTTATTATTGACAGATTGAAAGGTCTCGCATTAATTCTTATATAGGCCATTCTCTCATCGATTGGTCTAATCTCCATTACATTTCCTTTTATTTTTTCTCTTACTATAAATGCTACTCCATATTGTCCTTGCTGTTCTCTTCCCGAGTAAAATAATTGATATTTATTTTTTTCAATACTTCCTTTCCCCCTCCATCTTATTTCCTGCAGCGCTGCTACATCAATATCATATTTTCCAATTCCCATGCAATTTCCTCCATCTTTCCTGGTTCTAGCATTGTCCTCACGTTTCAAGTACTTATTTTAATTTCTTTAGTCCTACGTACTTTTTTTTTCTTTCCCTATTTGATCGACATTCACTTTTTTTATCGCCTGGTTTATCATTAGTGTTTTCCCTACCCTTTGTCTTGTACCCTTTTTTCAAACATATAATTACAATTATTATTATATATCTCCCTACCTTTTTCATTTGTACTTATATTATCTTCTTTTTTGTTATTTCCTATCCTAATCCTATTATATACATTTATCCCTTTACTACAATTTGTTATCATTAATTTACTATTACTAATCTTAAAGTTACTTCTAATTCCAAAACTAATCAGTTTGGTAATTGAAAATGGTTGAGTTCGTATTTTCCTACTAAATCAAATTCTTAATTTGCAAAAAATATTGAAAAGAGTTTTAGCAGCTAATGACCCTGTAATACATTATCAACACCATTCTTATAGTAGCTGTTAGATTTTAATTGCTAAATAAAATGAATAACGTTCTCTATTTTTAAATAAGTTATTACATTCTATAATTGGTTATCTTTTTGTCACTATAGCCTAATCTTTATTTGTTATTGATGTATTGAATGGACCACCGTGTATACTTCCGAGGGACAGCCGCTCCTTTCGTCACCTGAAGGAAGACAAACATCCTTCTCATTCGAGCCGTAACGGCATCTGAGCGGTGGTGCCGGTGTCAAATTAAAACTAATAGGTCTGTTTTCTGTTTACATCACACAAGTGGTCCCAATTGCGGCGGTAATAAATAAAGTTGTTCTAATAGAGAATATTGTCAAAACTCAATGGCCGTATATAAAATTTTATTACATTTTGTACAATAACTACAAATTTAATGTAATATCGAAGTGGAACATTAAAGATAATTATGATAAATATTAGAAACTTAAAGATGATAAGTGTCGGTTTGAAATGTTGTGAAAACAAATAATTTTTAATTTATTGTTAGGGTAATTTAGTATATGTTCAAATTTATTACAAGGAAAAAAATATATTTTATTGATAGAATAATGTCAATTAGGCATCGTTTTACTGATTGTTTAGCCTACAATTATTATAATATTATTACGTGAATTACATCAAACAATTGAAGGACTTGAAAAATATTATTGCATACCAGGGTATACTCTCAATGCTACGACTGATAAATTGGAGGGTTTATTGTTATATAAGGGGAGCGTTCAGGTAAATTTCAAGAAACGTCTGCATGGGTTTGGGTTTACTCATGAAAATGTTCCTACAAACGATATTTAATTCAATATCCGCCACTGTTGCCGGCTCTTTTTTAATTCCAACTGATAATTTTGATCGACAAGTATATTAGAAAGACATTAATAAAAGGATAGGGATACAACAGACATACAATAAATATATCCCTGAAAAAATAGAGCAACATAGTATAATGTATTCAGTGGAGGTTACTTTGATTAACAACCGAGAATATTAAGTATAATATGAATTCAAGTTAAGCTGGTCACACCAATTATGCTTGCTTCTTGTACTGCTGGAGTAGTAGAAACAAAGCAAATCATTATGAAAAATAAACGGTTTTAAAGGTTAAAACTAACTTTTCCCCACTTATAAACTCCGGAGGCTGCATATCGTGCTAATAAATCGAAAATGTGGTATATCTGGATTTATATGACCCATTTTACTGGCTCAGGTGAGCTGAAAATCAATGGGGTTCAACTATGAGACGCCCTGAACCTAATCATAAAATTAGTCTCTTTTATACACTCCGGAGGCCGTATCGTGCTAACAAACTGAAATTTCTCCAAAAATGAGCAAAATGTGGTACATCAGGTACAGCACCCGTTGTACTGGCTCTGGTGAGCTGAAAGATGGTGACTTTATGCACTCAGAACGCTGTATCGTGCTAACAAATCGAAATTTCTCCAAACATTACCAAAAATGTACTTCAAGTATAACAGCGCTCGTTGTACTGGCTCCGGTGATCTGCCCTGAATAATCTCCAATCATAAAATTAGTGACTTTTTGCAGTTCGGGGCTGTATTGTGTTAACAAGGCATGTTTCAAAAAATGGTCGAAGACATACACAGGATTTCTTTAAAAAAACCCTTTGTCGTGTTTTTTTCACTGAAAAACGTATAAATAACTCAAAAAAATTAAAAATTCAAATACTTTTCGCGCATCTTTGATAAGTTTGGCGGAAAAGTAATATCGTTTAAGCAATAAATTTAGTAGGATACTGAAAAATCATTTGTTCCATTTCAATAAATTTTAATAAAGGCTCTGAATTCAAATGTATCATGTACAGAAAAAGTAATGCCTTAATAAAGTATGAAACATCTGGACTATTTGACAATCGTCAAGCCGTCAAACAGCATACAAGACAGTTTCAATCAAACTTTTTCTTCAAGCGTATACTAATATCTTTATTATTTTCGGCAACACAGATCGTAGAAATAACCTATTCTTTTACTAGTAAAATAATGAACGCTCATTATTGTACTAGTGACAAAATAATGAGAAACGATAGCAACGTCTTATTATGGGCGTTGTAACCAAGTAGGCAGGAACTGTCATTTAATTTAATGTTTGTCAGTTTTGATAAGTGTATTGTAAAAATGTCTCAAGAAGAAGAATTTCAATGTACACCTCTGGAATTAGTCGAAATAGCTAATTCCACTATTGAAAGACTAATTCCGACGAAGTCATGAAAAGTGTAAGATTTTGCTTATGAAAAAATTATAATATGGTGCAAAGAAAATATTATACGAAGATACACAGAAAATGGTATGCTTACTTATTTTAGGTATTTGTCAAGAAAATTAAAAAGTTCGACACTATGGGCACAATATTCAATGATCAAAACTCAATTAAACATCAAACATAATGTAAAAATGGAAAATTATACCAAATTAGCTGCATTTTTAAAGCGACAAGGAGAAAACTATACCCCTAAAATATCAAAAGTATTAACAAAATTTGATAAATTTGTTCAGGATGCACCGAATAATGTTTATTTAGCAACAAAGGTAGGTACTTTCTTATTTTTTTTATTATTACTACATTTATTAAATCGTTGACAATAATATCCTTTAGAAGATTAATATTTAAATTGACAACAATTAACGTATTTCGAACTTAAAACGTTTATACCACGATAGCTCAGCGGTAGAGCTTTTGTGTTCCGTCTCGGACGTCTGCGGTTCGATTCTCAGCGCCGGCCGATTCTTTTTTTTACTTATTTCAACGTTTGTTTTTTGGTTATATTAATAATTGGAGTCACAGGAGCCTGTAGATGCGATAAACTAGTTCATTTGAAGTACAGCGAAATCTAAGATATAGGAAATTTAATTTTAGTAAATATCAGAAACACAAAAAACAACGGTAGATTTTTATTTGAACTTGGTCAGACAGTATCGTCCGGATGATATGGATCTGCAGCGATTTTTTATTAAATATCAAAACGGTAAATGTCACTGTCTGGTAATGGGTATACATAAAATTTCAAACGTTCCAATAGACGTTGCTATGTTTTTGAAATTAACAAATCCTCAAGAATATACGGGGCATTGCCTTCGTAGGAATTCAGCAACTATTTTAGTTGACAACGGAGGCGACATTACCGCTTTAAGACGACATGGTGGATGAAAATCCACCAGTGTTGCTGAAGGGTACTTAGAAGATTCTGTTTCCAGCAAGAAAAAAACTGCACAAAAACACTTCATTGGGAAGAATAACCAAGTACGAGTTCTGGAATCAAAAGAGATTTACATTCAGGAAATCTTTGAAATGAAAATATTTCTAACATAATAAATATAAACAAACACCTTACTAATCGTAACATGTACACCAATGACAAGATTGTGAATGTCGAAGCGGAAAGCGGTGGCAGTGGCCTAAATTTAAATAACTGCAGTATACAAAATTGCACCTTTAATATTACAATTAATAAATAGGTAATACTTAAGCCAACTGTTTTTTTCATATTTGTATTAATAAATAGTTGAGACACAGCCTAATGAACACACAGCCCAGACTCTTAACGTCAGCACTTTGATATTATTTATTGAAAATCTGTGACCTTGAGGACGCCATTTGGGAGTAAATGTCAGAGTTGGCTGTTACTTTATTTTGGTACCGCTGGCAGGGCCGTCCTTAGAAATGTAAAGTAAACATGAGAGTATTATGTTTATTTAAATTTACATAGATAATTATTAAAACAGAATATAGGTAAGCTGTTCTAGTGACGTGAAATATTGATATTTATTATTTAGCTATATTCCCGCGTTGGTAAGTAGGTAGTTCGATTCGTTTGTAACGAAACGAATTTTCATAACTACCGATTAAAAGACTCCCAACTACGTACGACAATGGTTACGACTAGCTCCTTCTGCATTCTCGTCACTGATCTGAGACGTTTTACGCCGGAGGGCGTGTATGCGCGAATAGCTGCGCATTCTGTTCCCGCCAAGTGATAGTCTGCTGTGTGTTGAGATATAAACAATATATTCAATTTTTTTTCTACTTATAAATTGCATTATTTTTACGCTTGAAGAAAAAATAGTATATGTCACTCGGTGCAGAAGACCCATTATATGTTTCGCCCAGTTTGCACAGCCTCGGCAGTGCAAGAATCTGGGCTCGACAATAGATGAAAGCTTCTTTAAACCGCTGGCATCAAATTTGTACTGTATTAAACTCAACATGGGGGGTTCATGTAAACATCGAGGTCATATCAAATAACTTGATTAAATCCGCTTTTGCCGATGCGGTCATTGTTATCGAAGACAATTCGTATATGTATCACTGTTTTGACTGGCCCCCTCGGTAATTTAAGTTTAAGTCGAAATACCCAGGCACGAAAGCATATGATAGACTGGTTATCACTCAAAATGTCTACTAGGGTTTTGATTAAAAAAATACAAAGACTATTTTTTGTGAATGTTTTTATAGAGACTTTTCGTATACTAGAAATTACAGGAATCCGAAGGTTCCAGACAATGGTTTTAATATATAAGCGACTACCTACGAGCAGTCAGTCAAGTCGTAAGGAGAACAGTGAACTGTGTTTAATAGTGAACAGTGTAATTATTTAAATTAGAAGTTAAATGTGTACAAAAAGTAAATATAAATGAATAGTTAAGTGTATTAATAAATTACGTAAGCAGATTACCGTGTATATAAATTTATCCCACCCGTTAAAAACTATTTAAGTAAATAAGAAAAATATTACATTAGGTAAACAAATAGATCCACCGTTACTCTTATCCTCATCAACCACAATCCGATTGACTCGTCTGATCTCTCATGTGTGCATATTTACAATCATAATAAAAATATTTTCCATATAAAATCTGTTTATTCAATATTTTACGCTATAAAACAGGAAAACGTTTCGAAAAACAATTCGTGATTTTTCACCAAGAACTATATTAAAATAAATTTTCTATCCTCCATTTTCTAATCAGTTTTACTTTCAGACAATAACAATTATTCTATAAATCACTGGGTACAATCTACGAATTAACTTTCACTTCAGAAACTATAACGATCTCAAACAGCAACGGATTCAGGCGTGAGGTATTTCTTGATTCAAAATTATACCTTTTTAATTATATAAGATTACCAGAAATGTATTAAATTTGTGCCAAATAATAAACAACCACTCCCCGTACTATGTAAGCGACAGATCGAATGGTTATATTGTTAGTGAAAAGAGGATGCAAAGTCTATGCCGAAATGTATGTAGATATATGAACAATATTTGTTGGATTTGGCTCGTTTGGAAGACCCGTTTAGACAAGTGCTGCTTTGATTCGAACCATGACTCGTCACCTATGTAGATATTTAGAGATTTCCTTGCTCCTATCGACAGCCTTCTTTTGAGCGTTTGTCCGACTATGTGGGATCGAACGCGAACAAATCTTCTTTACAGTCAAATGTTCGTACAATATTTTATTGATACTGGTCATAACAAAGTTCATAGACGCTCCAATCTCACGGTAATATGGTATGTCACATGACGATCTTCCTTTATCAGTTCCCGCACAGCAAAGATATTGTCCAGCACAATAACTGATTTTGGTCGACCTTCGTCCTGGAGCTAACCATAGACCAATAACAACCAAAAGAATGCCCACTCTAGTTAAGAATTTGGCCTTGCCAAATGTGCTGCAATCTGTAATTGTCATGATAAATTAAGAGATTTTAAGCAGTCATCTATAAAAATTAGTGGCGGTACATTTAAAATTTGTATTCCTTAATTTCAAAATACTCAATATTGAAACATCTCAAGTCGAAAATAACAAGTTGGCATTTAATTATTTTTATTACGTAGAAAATGCCTATGACCCAAAATTGTTACTTTCGACTTGAAAGCATCTAAACAAAACAAAATATTAAAACAAACAAATTTTATTATAATTTACAATAAATATTATGTGTTATACATTTTTAAATATAATAATAAAAATTTGTGTTTTTATGGTACTTATATTACACTAAAAACTCAGTCACAAGAAAAACAAATTGTATACTTGCTACATTTGAATCCCAATGCAAAAAAGAAAAGAACCTAAGATACTTACTAACTCTCCCAATGCAAAGAAGAAAAGAACCTAAGGTACTTACTAACATATAAATTCCGCCAAAATCATTTGGACTTATTTTTCAATGTTGTACGGTAACAGGTTTTTTTACTGCCTTGCAATACAAAGTCCACTCCAGTTTTATCGCATTTTTTGGTCACAAGAAGACACTATTTTTTCGGTTTTATATTTGTAAACAGTTTAAATTACATATATTTTATAATCATTAATATTTTTTTTATCCTACACTGTAAGAAAGTTGAATTTTACCGGCTTTACGGAGACGCGAAAATTGCCTTTTCCACGGCTAGCCGAGAAAATAAATTTTAGGTTTTCACGCTAGGTGGCGACCCAATTGACGTGCATCAAATAAACATTGCCAATTTGATTGATATCCCAATTAAAATAGCATAACCGATTTCGATCACATTAAATAGTTTAAAGAAATAAACGTAAATTGCTTAAACTAAACAATGCCACTAAATGTCAGTATAAAAATAAATTATTGTTAACAGTTGACAACGTCTACAAATTCGTTCAATCATGAGTTGTCATATTTGATGTTTATTTGAAGTTAACTTGTCAGTTAACCAGCGTAGCGAGAGGCAACGTTGAAGATTGTTTAAATAATAAAATAAATGTCACTAGAAAACTGTTCAACGCTAACGGCATGGCCGCATTTTCTAGTATGACTAACACACCTAATGAATCTACATCTACTAAAACTGCTGGGTACCTACCTGATACCGATTTCGAAAATTCTTTTCTAATTATGTAAGGCACTTACTAACAAACACATAGCACCACAAATTTTGCTGCGGAAACACTTAACAAGCGCAGTAGAAGGATTTTCATTTTCGAATTTGTCCCTTTTCGAATGGATATTTTTCATATTTTCTTGTTGTATATATACATATATATTCTCGAAGTATAATATTTAATTTGTTCTTAATAGATATGTGATAATTGTAGACTGAATCATTACGATAAACACTAGTTTTTTTCAAAATAATTTGGTTATGCTTTGACAACAATCTCAAAACTGACATTTGCTAATCACTGACATTAGCGACGTTGCCAAATTTATGAAGTTATGAAATTACGAAAAATGTAAGTCTCGATTTCGTTTGTATGCAGTTACATCGATATTTTTTTATCTATGGTTATTTCGGAATTCCATGAAGTTAGTTTGCAAAAAAAGCGTACCGAATTACGAAACGTCGTCCCGGCGCGCTCGCGATTTCAATCCACGTTATTCTGTAATATGGGCTTAAATAAGTATACCACATACGTTATTAGGAATATATGCTCAATTTGAAAAAAAGAAAAAAAATTTATGAACAGCTATCAATAGTTTGCAAAAAAGCGCCGAGTCGACGACGTTGACCCGACATATTATTCAGTAATACGGGCTTAAATAGGTATACCACATACGTGTATAGGTTATTCATTGATATGTGTTAGGTGTCGGGGAGCGATCTTTAAAACATATGTTTACTGTTTAAGCCATAAAGGTTAGATCATTTACTCATTCACACCTAGATTAGTTAATAGGTTTGAGCTGCATAATTTTGTCAGCTGAGACCTTTAAAATAAGAAGCAGTAGTTGATATATTCGTCTTTTTTAATTTTTCTATTGTCAACTTTGGCAACGTTGTTAAAAAAATTGACGTAAATATTAGAATTTTCACACTTTTCATATTGGATTTTTACTGTTAATATGTGTTTCTGCGGAGAAATTTTTGGTTCTCCAGGTTAGTTAATTAATGTTTTATACTGTAAATTTTTTTTTTGAAATTCGTGCTACATACAGATTCTCAAATTTTTCCACAATATACTATTTAGATCAGGAATTGGCCCCAGCAACAATCCTAGCTGCTTACAATTTTTTTTAATACATAGAAGTATGATAACCCACGTTGATATTCATAACAACACCAAGAATCTCACGATTGTACTTTGAGAGTGGTTTCAGAAATAAGTACTGCTCATTTTTCCAGAAAGAGAGTTTCAATGAATTTGCAGAAAATGTATTAGCTACACATAACTGGATTTGTCATAAGATCGGTTATGAAAAGACTATCTTGCGATGTTTGTTGTGAGGTACTTGGATCATCAAGGTATGAAGATGACACATCTTTCCAATTTATTTACAGGAAATCTAGAGGCGGCCTATTATATCTTTCTCAAAGTGGAAAAAACATGTGTAATAATATTGTGAAAAGTTCAGTGCTGCATAAAATTAATAGGCAAACTTCCAGAGATATTTTAATCAGTATGTTACTGAAAAAAACAAAATGTTTTCTTTTAAATGACGATATTTTTCCACCATTATCAGAACATTCTTTTGATTATGCACCCTATGAAATTAACCAGAACGAAAGTAATAACATTAATTATCAACACCTACAGTGGTATCAGAATAAATAGCATTGCAAATAAGACCAACAAATCCTTTTCTACAGAAACTATTAGAAAAAAAATATTCAAAACTAATATTGGATAAAAATCGATAAAAACCTTACCTTTTGGTATTTTCCCATTTCAAATAAAAGTATTAGAATTAAGTTTATATTGTTATATATTTAGTAAGTTGCTTAGAAATATCAATATATAGGTAGGTTTCATTCAATGCAATTTTTATTTTTTATTATTTCAGATCCCTACTACACAGTTGATAATAAAATCTAAGGAAAAGAAAATATGGACATATAACTATGTAATTTATTTAGCTAAAGTGTCTCAAACATTGTATTATATATCCAGTAGCACCCCTGCTCTCTCAAACTTAATTATTCAGAGTTATTCCAAAATCCATCAACCAAATAAATGTTTACTTCACATCCTAATTGAACAGTTCCTTTTGATTTTTTAAATTTTATGTTTAATAGTTGTATTTTCGAATACCACAGGTTGGGCAGCCTCGGAATTATCTTAATATACGATGCTAGAAGTCCAAATTAAAATTTTTAAATAGAAATCTAATATGTACTGTGAACCACAGGTATGGTTTATTTTCTTGAAAAAGCGGTTGGTTTAGTAAACAAAACATTGCTACTACACTTCGTTTTAAATTACTATATAAAAAAACTATTAGATTTTTGTAAAGTAAACAAAAAATTAAGAAATAATTCAATGAACCGTTTCAATGTTTTCACTTATTCAGTGTCAGCAGCTTAGTATTTTTTGGTAAATTCAATGTAGCCAACGTAAAAGTTTTCCATTAAGGGCCCCACTCACCTCGTTCTTTTACGCCGTTTTTAACCCACGGTTAAAAACGTTGGAAGGAATAACGTTGACTGATATGTCCACACACAACAGTTTTTTTCGCGCCAGTTTATCACGATGGACCGTACGTTCTTGTTAGCAGTGGCAGCGATTTTGGCAGTGGAACAAATCGCGAAAAAAGGAAATCTCGAAGAAAATGGGGCTCAAGTTTCGTTTAGCCGAAATCAGTTACATGGAATATCGGTTTATATGCTGATTGTATACAAGAAAGCGTTTACTACATAATTTGATTTTTGCCGCGGAAATTCTTCGTTTCTGAGAAAACTCTAATTTTTAATTTATCTACTATTAATTCGAAACTTTACGGTGTTTTTAATATTTTTTTTGTTATAGAATCATGTAAAAACATTCAATATAACGATGTGAACTAATTTTTATTCGAAAATGTATTTTTATCACAATAATTTTTATTGATTTTTCCGGGTTTAGAAGTGCCGAAAAGTGATAGGAAGATAAAGACTATATATTTTCATTTGATTAATAATTTGCTATAACTTTTTCCGCGGAAATTTTTCATAAGGGCGGTGTAATAGAAAATCTTCAATATTTCGAAGTTTTCTATAGTATTATCAACTTTTTTACATACTGAACGATGAAATAAAACAATATAGTTTGTTTAAATGAAGATTTAAACAAACTATATTGTTTTATTTCATCGTTCAGTATGGATCTTCATCAAGTAAAAGCCTCATCTATTCAATTTTTTACATACTTTCGGTATCGTGTAGTGAAGTGGGGTGCTGGGTGGAGAATATTATATATGTGCGGTTTTTTTTTGCATTTATTGGAGATTTTGACTTTCTTACTGCGCCTTATAATTCACAGAAAAACAGATTTCGTTTGAAATATTATTTATTTTTGAAATTGCCATATTTTAAATAAAATGGATACAACTAATAAGCTCCATGAATGGATCCAAGGCGATCTGCGAATTCATCTGGTGGAATGTGTTTGCCATTTAAAAATTTTTTGGCAGCAGACCAATATGACTCAATTCTTTGAGTATGGACACCCTCCTTGGTAACAAATTCGTCACTATGGTTTACAGTGCGATGCTAATACCCATATTTTATAATCTTCTTGTCGCGAATGAGGAAGAGCCATTTCTACAACTTGAGTAGATATTTTTGTTCATAATATGAACGAAATGATTTAACTCAACTGAATATAGAATATTAAATTCACATATATGTACAATGTAATACATTATACTTTATTAGGATTGTCATTTTTATGCTTGACATTTTTTTTAAATTTTCGCATTTATTGACCATAGCGATATTAAGTTGATAAGAATAGATATTATTCATTGATCTGTGTTAATGGTCGGGAAGAGGATCACTGTATAGTGGTGAAACAACGCACTTCCGCGGATTTTCATCGGTGCTTAAAAATAAGTCTAAAATATAAAATAACATTAATTTTTGATATATCTCATTTCGTTACTTCTA
Source organism: Galeruca laticollis (assembly GCA_963921935.1). NCBI lineage: Eukaryota > Metazoa > Arthropoda > Insecta > Coleoptera > Chrysomelidae > Galeruca > Galeruca laticollis. The sequence continues at coordinate 198,223,755 of OY998178.1, forward strand.
AACCGCATTCAAAAAATGGCAAGAGCGCATTTTCCGCAGCAAAATTTGTTCAGTAATATACTCCCTGAGGTATCTAAATGACAAAATTTTTTTTCTTTATTAATAGATTTCGGTTAAACGAAACTTGCCCCGAAAATGGGCTGCTTAAATGCAGTACACTGTCACATACAAATTTACTGGAGGAGCTAAGACTGGAGCCTGGCGATTGGCACAATTACTTGAGGATGGACGAGGATACGTATCGGAAACTGTTAAAACTAGTAACACCGTTAATTGAGAGACACAATACCCATTTACGTGAACGGATTAGTCCTCACGAACGCCTAACAGTTACTCTGCGGTTTCTGGCCACTGGTCGCAGCTACGAGGATCTGAAGTTTTCTGTTATTATTTCACCGCAGGCACTAGAACGCATAATACCCGAAACCTGCCAAGCTTTATATACTGTGCCGAAAGATGAATATGTGTGGGTAAGGATAAATAATATTAAAAAAATCAAGTCTCGCCTAAAATTTTGGAACGACGTGCATAAACGACGTCCTATTAGACAGATGTGTACAATTCAGTCAAATCGATGCCGATGTCTACTACGTATAAGAAGTCTCTGTTTCACTGCCTAATATCCGACATTTTTATTATAACCAGTTGTAATAATAAACAACAAAAATGCTGAACGTCACTGCCACTGATAAATGCCCGACCAGTCAAACTGTTGAGAACACACACTTCGTGTTTACTCGAACGGTTGGCTCTATAACCGACAAAAATCAAGCATCGCCTGAAATTTTGGAACGACGTTCTTGACCGTACACCTCGTGTTTGTGACATTTTGACCCTTACGTTTTTAACCGACGGTTAAAAACGGCGGAGAAGAACGAGGTGAGTGGGGCCCTTAAGAGCAGGAAGGCTTAGACGAAGGAAACGGTGCCTCGCTTCGGTTCTTCGTTCGTGAATAATCAGAAGGCATGACATGCTCGGCAAATTTGAAAATATCGAAGTAATCTTTAGTGCAATGGCACGTGCTCGAACTTGGATGTTAAAATCTGGTCGTATATGTTAGGGCTTGAGACAATAGAAATGACAAAATTTTGAGCATATCCATTAATAACGGAAATGTTGAATAGTGAAAAGCAAAATTGAATATTTAAAATAGTAAACTCGAACAATTTATGACTATGTAGAAGAAAACGAAGAAAACAAAATTTTGTTTAGAAAATGTATAGCTAAATAAAAGTTTAACTGAGTTCGAGTTACGAAAATTTAAGTCATTTAATATTAAAGCTTAGTTATTTTCCTTTCTTCGTTTTGTTGATATTGGCAACTTGATTAAGAATTTGGCGAAAAATGGCTAAAAAAAACTTAAATTTTTAAACGCGATTTCTGATAATACGGATACATTTATCGACTTAAAAGCAGAGTACCTTATTTTATCTAATCTTTCAAATTTCATAGAAAATAATCAAATAGAACAAAAAAAGTTAGAGGGAGAATTAAATTTGACGCTGTTATTTGTTTGGATTTTGAACTTCTGGCCACGCGTTTTAAGTAAGGTTATGACAATGCAAGGAAGTCGTTTCCGTTCCGACTATTCACGAACGAAGAGCCGAAACGAGGCACGGGTTCCTGCATTTATGCCTTCCTCTTAAGAGTTGGCAATCAATTTTGTTTTCCTATATCCGTGCGCTATCTTCACCTCACCAAATTAGTGCTTTCAACTGTTCAGAGCTACCAACGTAAAAATTTAGTAACTTTAGAACAGTGCCCTCTATGGTAATACATGTTCACTATTTGACTAGTTCGTTGATCATGACAACTATAGATGTCGCTGAATATTGTGTACAATTTTTTACAAGAGTAAGTTTCCGACCCCTGGAACTAACTTCGACCATGATTGAATCGGTTATACCATTTTTAGTTTTTTACAGTGTTGTAGGTTGATGATCTATCTCTGTATTAAGAATTAAGTTCATCGATGCACTTTGGCATTGATAATAATCGAATAAAAATGTTCACTATACTCCGTTTTTAAAAGGCAAGGAGTAATAAATCACTCATTTTGGCCGGAACCATAAGCGTACCACATTTAGTCATTTAAAAAAAGTTAAGGCTTCTAAAATTATCTCATTTCCGAAAATAACCGTTTTGTAATATTGTAATATTATTTAAAATGAAATTTCAAATTATCAATAATATAATAAACTGTGGATTATATCACTGACATCAATTTTCCAGAAAATTTATTATTATGTATAAAAGGGCGTAGACGAGTCCCTCCACTAAGCTCCAGGTAGTTATAATCCTACATACAATAAATAATAAAATAAATGTTAATAACAATTTTATACTATATATATATATATATATATATATATATATATATATATATATATATCCAAACCAACCCCATTTGCCGATTATTTCACCCAATTAGCAGGTAATTGAAGAAATATAGTCTTTTCAGTTCTAAGAAAATGCCCCCATAATACAATGTACTTACTAGAACTTTTCAACTATAAAAGTAGCGGAAAGGTTGAATATTTTCAATTTACAGTTCATCTGTTCTGGAGAAACTGCTGTGTTGATTGATTTCCCCATTATTACTGTTATTTGTTATTATTTTTTACCGTTATTGTTAACTGGTGTTTATTTTTGTTCATCTATACAAGTTCTCTTCTCATCACACGAGACAAACACCTAGCTACACCTTCCAACTATATAGTGTTCCAACCAAATTCGACCAGATATGGAGGATTTATCACCATCTAAGCCCATTGTCGCTGAACGAAAAAAATCTGATATTAAATTGCTATTCCTCGTTGAAGAACGAAGAAATTAGAAGACAAATCATGAATTTGACAGGAAGTGCTGATGAAACTGTGGAGATTACTGCAACAATGATGGGTGTTTAAAAAACAACAATTTATAATTTAATGAAGGAGAAAAAAAATGGAAACATCACAGCCCCAGCAAAGTCCCCAGGCCGACCCAAACTTGAAATGGATGACGACTTGAAGAATGGAATAAGGCGTAAGGTGCATACTTTTTTCTTTAGAAAAGAGATCCCAACTCTCTCCAAAATTATGGCTTCGGTTCAAGAAGATTCAGATTTTCCGAAAATGTCTCGAAGTACATTATGGAAAATTTTGAAGGAACTTGGATTTGAATATAAAAAAAATTATCGGAACGCAATGTTGATTGATAGAGACGACATTGTCATTTGGAGGAGGAGTTATTTGCGCAATATTCGGAAAGCAAGACTAGATCAAAAACGAATTTATTATTTGGATGAGACTTGGTTAAATGAAGGTCATACTGTTTCAATGTTTTGGCAAGACACGAATGTCAAAAGTCGGAGGCAGGCAGCTCTTGAAGGGTGGTCAACAGGCCTCAATCCACCAGCAGGAAAAGGACGTCGACTTATCATTACTCATATCGGAAGTGCCAAAGGTTTTGTTAAAGGTGGATTGTTGTGCTTTGAGTCGAAGCAAACCGGAGATTATCATGACGATATGAATGCAGACGTTTTCGAAGAATATTTCTCACAAATGTTAGATCTAATTCCAACGGGCTCAGTCATTGTTATGGATAACGCAAGTTATCACTCCAGGTTAGTGGAGAAATTACCTTCAACTGCATGGCGTAAACAAGATATCCACGATTGGCTAACCTCGAAAAATATTGAATGCCCAGAAAACCCGCTGAAAAATGAGCTCTTGCAACTGGCCAATTCACATAAACACAAATATAGTAGATACGTTGTAGATCAACTGGCATCAGCGCGTGGTATAACGGTGCTGACGCTTCCTCCTTATCACTGTCAACTCAATCCCATAGAATTAATATGGGCCCAAGTGAAAGGGGAAGTTTCAAGAAATAATACGACATTCAAAATGAGTGACGTCAAAGTTTTATTCGAAGACGCGTTAGGTAACGTAACCAAACAAAACTGGAAGAAATGTGTTGAACACGTGATACAAGAAGAACTAAATATGTGGGAAATGGATCGTATAAGTGAACACATGATTGAACCATTTATAATCAATGTTAATAATGGAAGCTCAACAGAATCGTCTGATTCTGATATATAGACTAGTTTTTGTGTTAGTTATTACTATTATTTGTTAGACTTTTTTTTATAAATATTACATTAATTCGTAGTAAAGTTGATACCTACTGCAAAAAAATTTGCTATTTTTTATATAATATTTTATGTTTATTGTTTATTCATAGGAACACAAAAAAATGTTTTTATTGAATCGATATTGTGAACTCTTTTGAATAGTTTTCGTAATTATAATTTCATAGTGCCTTCATATTCATATACCAAGTTTGTTTTGTCCTGATTGCACGCCTCTGAGGATTAAATTGTTTATTTGTTCATTCAAATACAATAGAGCGACCCTTTCAATACAATAGGCGACCCAACCGAATACAGAGTTACGGGGTGTCTACCTGAAATTCGTAACAAATGAGAAATTTTAGTACAAAATTAGATAAACTTCGGAGATATTTTATTATACACCCTGTATCGGTTTTGCATACCTAATGAGCTTTTATTACTCCATGCCTTTTAAAAACGGACTATAGTTGATTCCGCTAATTGCTCGACATACATTTTTGACGTTACTGTAAACAACAAATCGCGTTCGAATAACAAAACGTTTTGAATAAGATTATTTACCGTTATCACAGCCAGAAATATAAATAATAACGATCGTACTTAATCACATAAAATAAAAAAATTGGGGGTGAAGCTCCATAAAAAGAAAATAACCTTGAAAACGAAGCATAAGTGTATAAAAGCTTACTCCACCTCTGATTTCGAACGTAGTTGTACTGCATAACGGTACTTAAGATCGGATATGAAAAACTCTTTCTATTGACTACTATTTTTTTCAATCTAAACAATACAGTATGCCTGAAATAATGATCGCGCTATTAGTACTGTAAAAAGATAGCTGGTTTAAACTACTAACTACTTTAAATGCATAATTTGTAACTGGCGCACCGTGCTTGAAAAATAAATTATAGGTATATTCAGAAAATAGGATTCTCAAGTTCAACGCTATAGTTATTTTACTAAAATAATATTAGCAGCAATAGGCCACCTAAAATTTGTCCACGGTGTAGTGAATGACAAGATAAAAGCGAAACTTAACCACGTTACTGTCAAATTATTTTCAAATACTAAGATTTTCTATGTATACAAAAAGATAGATTGAGTGGGTAAATTTTATAAATTAAGTCCGCAAATAAATGTTAATGTAGTAGTGTTTTAAATTAAAAATAAATCAATAGATTCTTAATAGTCTCAGTCTCAGTAAATAAATTGATACGTTTTTGTTGAATGAGTCAACCAAACGAAAATATTTATAAACTCGTCAACAATTTTCCGCTCGTTCCGTTTGTTTTCCTATCATAAATAATTGAGCCTGAGATAACAGTTATTTTCAAATATTTGATTAGAAACAATAGTATTCCTGTTAATAGATGTTTCAAAGCTATCTTGAGAATATTCAGTGTTTGTAAAGATCATAGAATCACATTTAGACATCGTTGTAATGATAGATACAGTTATATCCCCCCTATCAACTCGATCTATTTTTAGAATATAAGCAAAACGATTTTTTTAAAAAACCATAACATGAAGTGGCAGCCATGCCTTGCAATTTTTTTAATAATAACGTACATGATCTCGCGACACCGACACCTCATTTCAGAGGTTACTGTGTGACATAGAAACCCGAACACCGACTATGAGTTGAACATTTCTGTTTTAATTCAATTATTTTTTTGCTGCAAGTACTTCCTATATCAGAATACAGAATGTATTCGAGTATGTTCTCAACATTGCATTACAAGCATTACAAAGTGTTTCTTATCATGCCTAGAGTGAGATTAAATGCAAACTATCGGCAGATAACTGAGTTCGAGAAAGGTCTAATTTTTGGTCACTGGGAAGCTAAAGGCAAAAGCCTGTATTTATGAATACGCTGCGTGGCAGAAGACAAATCCCAGTGTAATACAGAGCCAATAAAATATATAATATTATGTCTTTGTGGCGTGTTCATATTTATACGTGTTTAGTTAGGTATTTCGCCACACTGCATTTTCATATTATTTTCAATAATGTGGCATATGATTCTGAATTTAAATTATTTTTTATTTAATTGAAAACAGTGTTTGTTTCGTAAATTTTAAAATCTATTCATTCCTACCTTCATCTTCCTGATAAATGGTACATATTCTTACAATAAATGTCATATATGCATGGATTATTATTTTTATTAAACAACGAAATACAGAATTAGGTTCAATGTAACTTAGCATTTGGTAGGTTATGCGAAATGTTGCTTCCAAGGCTGTGCTTCCGTTTTAGTTTTTCAATTTTGGAAGGCCTGTCAGCTTGAGTTCTCCCAGATTGAGGCAATGATTTGTTTTTACGTCGCGAAATTGACGTTGGCTGGACTCGAATTTTTCTAGATTTTCTCCCGCATATTCGACCTGTAGCTTCCAAAAAGTTTAAAATTTGGGAAGTGTTTTTCAGGCTGTTCATTAGTGTATTAAACTTAATGATGGATAAAGTAGCTTCTGGGCTTTGACTGCCTTCGAGCGTACTTGTTATGCGATCAAATTCACAGCGCATTCTTATAATTTCTTTTTAAATCGACTTTCACTCTCTTCGGCGTTAACTTGTAAATCCATTGCTGTTGCTAAGTCTACTTCAGCAGGAACAGAATTAGTTGATTGAACTGAGTTTTCAAAGTTTTCAAGATCAGTTGTATTTGAATCCATATTTTTATAAAATTCCTCTGGTGCTGAATGCCCAACAGCTAATTTTGCTAATTGTATTCTGTCATGAATGCTTAGAACTGGAGACGTTTTAAAATAATATACCAAATTTTTGTTCTATTGCGCATAGGTGCTTACAGAATTTGCCACCTGTGCCTGATGGACAATCACAAAAAGCAATTTTAGCATTCACTGTATAAAATAAATTGGAGTCTTTTTCAGATGCATCATGGAAAATTGTATTGTCCCTTTGATAAATAATGTTAATTTCTTTTGCTCTAAAACACATATTTCTATATTCAATTTGTGGTTTACATCTTTTTGAATTTGCAAATTCCAACAATTTTCGCTTATAGTAGTTTTCGAAGACATTGATAATAAAATCAACCAGTGCTCAAGAGTTAAAAACCTTGCACCTTTGCAAAACTATATCTTTAAAAATCCTAATTGAAGCTTCAGTGTAATTATTAGTGTTGTTACCTCTTGTTATTATATTACTTCTGTACGAAATACACCATTCTTTTCTACGGACCCACAATTTCTCCAGATGATCATATAATACTTTGTTACTTTGTACTATATTATTACTCATCAAGAAATCTCTTCTGAATCTTCTAATGTTGGAGCGTAAAGAATGTTACTAAACATTTCCATCACTGTTCTTCTGTCCTCCTTTTTCACGTTATGGTCAGTTTGCCAGAGCCATATTCATAAAGCTTGACAAAGATGGAATGTACACAGAAGTAACATGGAGTTCGGAAATACAGCTGACAACGCATTGCGCTCGGATGCACTGTCATCAGTCATAAACACTTTTGGATCGAACTTTCTATTTTCTACTTTGATAGCTTCAGTGGCTGACGCAAAAGCTTAAAGTATAATTCGCTTCAGTTTGGGCTGTGTGAAGAATGCACACGATAGGAACGGCCCCTGTTTTGTTTGAAGTAAATAGAAATGTGCCACAAGTATTTGTCTGATCGCAAGATCGCTGGAGTCCACGAAAACCATTTCAGTGGAAAAATCTTGAAGAAATGCGCGTCGCATTATTGAAGTAACAACAACTGCAATAAAAGAATTTTCTTTGATGACTAGTGCACCGCCGGATTTCTGCAACAAGGACTGTCTGTTCTTGAGAACTCTATCATACTTTTTCTTCTCGACTACCGTACTGAGAGAAACTTCACTTATCATACAAATATTTCATCTGCCTGTCAGTAGGATTTTCTCTAGCATTAGCAAGAAGATATGCTGTACTTACATTTTGTATTTCCTTCCTTTCTTCAGAACCGGATTCAATTATTTTCATTTCATGATAAAATCTGGCAGCTGACGGAGTCATTCCCGAAATAAAGTATGTCTCAAAAATTTTTTGTACTGTCTTGTTCACACGTAAGTATCGAAAAGTTTGTGCCACATTTACCCTATGGGAATGTTCAACATTTATTTTTATCACTACGTTAATTCCGTCTTTTAACAGCATCATTTTTTATTGTGTTTCTATTAATTTTTTTAAATTTAATGTCTATTTGTGCTTTGCAATTGCTGTTCCTAACTTCACACGACTGCCGTTTTCGTTCAGCTACTTTATTCAATGATGAGTGTTGACACACTTATAGCTTTCGAATTCATAGCGAGTTGCATTATGATAATGTCTTGACGTTATCCAGTTTGTATTGGTAGAGTATGAAAAATATTTTACCCAATTGTCACATTTTTCATCCACTGTGACCTCTCCTGAAAGCTTACACTGCACTAAAATACTGAACTGCTAGTTGTTGTCCACAGCGGTTATATTAAGAATGTTTACATTTTGGCACAAACGCCCGAACAAACTTTTTAAGGTTGCTTCATCCCATTGTGCACGTGATAGAATCAAGACAAAATAGAAATTATAACCTATAACAACGTGAACGTGTACTATGCAACTAGTAACTAGTCAATATTACGATTCGAAGTCAGCACGACGAGGAATTTTGACGGTTGCTCTGTATCGTACTGCGATTTGTCAGACGCAACGCAGCGTAATCATAAACAAAGCCACGAGTGATCCAGAGCGCCGCGCGGACCTCGCGGACCTGTACTATACAGGCTTTTGCCTTTACGCCACCGGGAAGCTGGGCTGTCGTTCCGAGGATAAACAGGAGTATGGATACTGTTCTCAGATGTGCATGGTATCACGAAGGCCGAACACGAAGAGCCAGATGCACAAGACGAGTGAGCAGGGCAACAGTGGGTCAAGATCGTCACCTAAGGTTATTAGCTGTAAGAGATCGTTTCTCATCTACAAGGGCAACAGCAACTCAGTGGTTTGCAGAACATGGGACGGTCCTTAGAATGCGAAGTGTTTATAGACGGACAAGAAGGTTTGGACTTTTTACATACCGCTCAAGGTCAGTCACCTTTAGTCTTCATCAAGGGCATATGAATGTACATCGATACATTCAAGAAATATTGGAACTTTATCTGATTCCTTATCTCATGACACTTCAAAATCCATCTTTTCAACAAGATAACGCTCGGCCACATATAGGCAGACAAATCTTAGACTACTTCCACCAGGGTCCAAATTCATCTCCCACCTTGGCCCCCAAGATCGTCGGATTTGTTCCCAATTGAACATGTGTAGGACATAATCGGTAGAAATTCACAGCTTCCTCCTCAAAGTCTGATGGCTCTTCGACGTGAGATAGAGGTGGCATGGAATGATATACTTATTTATTTTTCATTTATTTACAGAAGCAAGCAGGTTTCCCATATTATATGCAACAGTGATTACAAATTAGTACTAATACTGCAACGCTCGCATATAGTTTATAGTTTATGCGACAAAAACGACTGAATGTACACATAAGGTTAATTCTCTAATAATAGATCTGCAATATATATTTTAAATTTACACAGTTTAATTCCTAGCTGTCCAGTATCGAGATTTTCACTTACGGTATTGTATAGCTGACATATTCTATCTAGCGAATTTATCGAAAGTGTTAAGAATAAATAGTTCCTAGGACGGGTTCGATGATCGGATACGTAGAAATTTAATTGACTGAGAAGATCAGCTGAGTCTATTAAATGGTTGCACAACTTATAAAGAAAAATTAAATCTCGACGTTTCTCCTGCAGACTAATTTATCAATACTAAACTCTGACCTTAATGGATCATAAGACTCATATTTAGGGGACTTCTTGTGTTTTTTAAAATAGATATATTTCACAAACTTATTTTGTAAGGCTTCAATTTGCTGCTTATAAGCGAATTAAAAATATTTGTAATCGACATAACATTAGTAAAAGCATGGCTAGTACGTTTTATAAACCCAAGTAATTTATATGATTGAGAAACAATGTTAAGAATATGTGGTTTAAAGCTAAACTTACCAGTGAGTAAAATACCAAGGTCTGTTATCTCCTTTACCCTCGTTAATTGAGCATCCCTCATTGTATAATAAAAATGGTTAGGGTTTTTTTGGCGACTGAATGTCAAAACAACACATTTGCTAGTGTTAAATGGTAATTTATTAGTTAGCGACCAATTATATATTTTATCTATGTCGTGCTGTAATTGTAGATGATCATTTGAGTTATTCACTTTTGTATAAATTTTTAAATCGTCCGCAAACAATAAACACTCAGATGTAATTAAGGAAAGCACTTCGTTTAAAAAAATCATAAAAAGTAATGGTCCTAGATTAGATTCCTGTGGTACACCAAATTCCGCCATAAATGCCTCACACATGAAAGACACATATTGCCACCTATCACTAAGATAAGTTGCATAAAGTTTTAGTAAAGGATAGCTCATTCCCAGTAAATTTAACTTTCTTAAAAGTATATCATGGTTTACTTTATCAAAAGCCTTGGCGAAATCTGTATATACCACATCAACCTGTTCCCTTTTATCCAGTGATTCAACTACATAATTGGAGAACGTTAGCAGATTTGTTTCAATAGACCTCTTATGACAGAAACCATGTTGCTGATTACATAAAATAGTTTGAAAATGCGAATATAGTTTATCATATAATATATATTCAAAAATTTTAGCGCTACAGTTTGATATGGCAATCGGCCTGTAATTACTGAACTCGTCCCTAGGGCCTTTTTTATGTGTCGGAGTAACCTTTGTGATCCTAAACGCATTTGGAAAGTAGTTATTGTTAAGCGATTTTTATAACACAATTATGAGGGGGTATGTACGATAATCGCGACAGGCTTTATATATCCCAGAATGCCATCGGGTCCGGCTGAGAACTTTGGTTTAAGCTTTTTAAAGGCATTGTGAATATCCTGAACAGTGATCCTAGTAAATTGTTTACCTGATTATGAGTATGCCTAGATGCATTAGGGAATGTGTAAGAAATCGTGGAGCTTCAACCCATTATCAAAGTTGGTGAGCAGAATATCATCTCCCGATGGGAGTAAAATTTCAATCATTTACATATTACGATCTCCCTGATATGTATGCAAAAAATTATCGAAATAAAATAATGTTACTGGGTGTTCGGGTTTCTATGTCACTGAGTATATTTCAATATTAGGATTAACTAAGTTAGTTCTATAAATAATCTTCTTTTCAGTTCCATATTTTTTGCTGCTTATACAACTTCTTGCTCTGCGTCTTTTTTTCTCCTTGGAGTATTCTTCATCACTTACTCATTCAGCAGTTTTTTTAAATGTTTCTTTGAAGTATCGCTGCCTCTTCATTCTGGCTCGTATATTTTTTGTACATTTTTTACCATACACAAAAATGTTCTTGTCATTTATCAGTCGCATATATTTCAATATTTTCATTGTAGAATTGTTATCATTTTTTGTCAACGAAAACAATCTAGTAATACGACAGTTTATGTAAAATCGGTTTAGCAACATGCAACGAAACATGCTCTTCTCATATTGCCCCTAACTGATCGATCGCCCAAACCATAGGCCGCGATCAAACCTACAGATTGTTTAACCAGCAGTTATGCGACGATACAACATTGTTTTCGAATGTGGTGAAGTGCCGTTCGGATTGTGGCTAGCTCCCTAAATTTAAATTAAATAGGTAAAATAATTATTCTCGACCGATGGAGTTAAACTATATGTAGAAATAGAGGAGGTATTGATTGTTAAGGTTAGTCACAACTATATTGTGATACATTTTTATCATAAAATTTCTCCTGTAAAATTACATCCCATCTCATTGGACATCATCTTTTTTCTTCTATTGTCCATTTTCTGCATATTTCTCTACCCCTTTTTTTATAAACGTCAGTATAGGTTCGGCTTGTAGCTCGTCTCTTACAACTTCGTTCCATATTTTGTCTCTTACTGAGTCATCGCGAGTATTTAATTTTGGCTGCTTCAATTTTACTCTTTTGTCTGTATCTGGGCCGTATTTGTCGATATATAAAGTATACATGCACTCCCATTTTAGTTTTCTTTGAGATTTACCTTTTTTTTAGAAAGTTGTTCTTTGACTAGTGATATTTGATGGCTGGATTTATTCTTTTATTGATTCCTAGCTCCTGTTTTCCACTGTCCGCTACTATTAATTCCAAATATTAAAAATCATTTACTTGTTCCAGCACCACGTTGTCTATACTAGGGATCGACCGATATGATTTTTTGTGGCCGATACCGATAAACTCATAGCCGATATCTGCCGATATCTGCCGATACCGATATATCGGCCATACAATTTTGTCGTAAATTTTTTGCTGTATAAATGAGGTAAAAGTGATTTATAATGATATACTGTTACCGTTACACGGATTAACCATAAAATCACTAAAAAATTGCAGAGCAATTTCGATATTTTGTAAAATCGCCCGGCGGAATACTAAAAATCGATACGGTGAATCTCCGACCAGTCGGCTATGTTCACTCCGTCGGGGAATACCAGAATTTCCGAATACGCTGAGAAACAGTAAGATAATAAAACTCGTAGTAGTCGTAGTGTATTGCACTGATTTTTCACAAACATGGATCGTTTTGTCGTGCGTTCTCCATTCGTTTCACAGTCGTCGTCATCTTTACAAGAGCCTGGTTCTGGTTCATTATCTTCAATAACTAGCAGTATTAGTGGCAACATAACTAGTGGTAAAAGTATTTACTGGACGTATTTCTCCAAGAACGAAGTTAATGCCTCTACAATAAAAGCAAATGCCACCTGTAAATTATGTAATGCTGTTGTTTCTCTGGGAGGTAAAGGCAAAACAGCAAATACTACCAATTTAAAGCATCATATGGCGAAGTTTCACATTGAAAATTTAAGTGAGGAGTCAAAAGAAAAAAATGTTGATGGCAGTAAGTATATAATAAATTTGTTTTAGAAATTAGTAATTTTGGCTGCAACATCGACAAGTTATTAAATTTCTGTTTTTGTTTTTGCGTTAAGTCGTTAAGTGAGTACTTTTACTCCTGAACTCTGAAGCCAAACAGTACCTCTGAATATAAATTTATGAATTATGAAACACCCAGTATTTAGAAGGGTTCTGTTTTTTAGATGCAGAAGCACACGAAAAACCTAGTTCATCTCGTTCATATGCAAGCTTAAGCGGAGGCTCAACCACACAACCAAAGATTTTTGAATCCTTTGAAAATATGCAGTTATGGGACATTGATAGCACTAAATCTAAAAAGATTCACTATTATATCGGAGAATTAATAGCTATAGACATACAGCCCTTCAGTATTGTGAACGATGTGGGTTTTAAGCGGCTTTTAAATAAATTGGTTCCTTGTTACGATATTCCTTCAGATAAATATTTTAGAGAAAGAATACTTCCTGATATATACAAAAAATGTACTTTGGCAATTTGTGAAAAATTATCACTTTCCTTGAAAGAAAACATTAAAATTTCTGCCACCACAGATATATGGACTTGCAAGCATAATAACAACCCATTTATTTCTTTTACTGCACATTGGATAGATTTTAAAACGACTGAAAGATGTTCATTTGTACTGGCCTGCAAGCATTTTCCTGGGTCACATACAGCTTTAAACATCTCACAGATGTTATCTGAATTCATGACAATATGGGAGTTAGATCAGAATCAAATTCTTTTGGTTTTGGCTGATAATGCTGCCAACATAAAAAAAGGCTTTTTGAGGTTAAATTAAAACACCAACCCTGTTTCATACATACCATACAATTAGCCATACATGACTCCATAGAAAGTCAACGATCAATTATAGATTTATTGGCAAAAGCAAGACGTATAGTAACTCATTTTAGTCACTCCTCTTTGGCTTGTCATAGGCTGAAGAATATTCAAAAGTCCCTTAATATGACCGAGAAAGCTTTGGTGCAGGACATTCCAACACGATGGAACTCAAGTTTTTATATGTTGGAACGTCTGATAGAACAAAAAAACGCTCTTAATATATATATAATGGACAATCCAGCTTTAAAAGATGTGACACTAGCATACCACCAATGGGAACTAGCAAAAAATTTACTAAATCTCTTAAAACCTTTTGAAGAAATTACGAAGGTTTTTAGTAAGAATAGTGCATCTATATCGGAAGTAATACCCTTACTTAAAACTCTCTTAAAATATCTCCAGAAAGCTGAAGGAGCTGACTTTTCAGGGGTGCAGAGTACCAAAAATGAGCTTAAAGACTCCTTGAATAAGAGATGCAAAGCCTGCTTCACTGATAGAAACCTTCTTTTTGCCACTTTATTGGACCCAAGGTTCAAGACATCTTTCTTTGACAATGATTTATCGCTAAGAACCTTTACAGATTTAAAAAAAGAACTTTTAAAAACTAATGGACTAGATTCAGACTTGCTGGAAGATAATTCCGGAGAATCTGAAGTGAGCGACGATGATGCTCCTTTAGCGAAAATCGCCAAAAAATCACACGAGGTAAACCAACAGATTCAGGAAAATGCCCCGGGCTCAATTTCTCATAGTTTATTTTGGAATACTTTTGATGAACTTACTGGTATGACGACCAGTAAATCAGTGTCATATAAGAAAAGTACTGATAATATGATGAATAAAATTGATGATGAGATTGAATTGTATAAGAAATTAGAAAAAAAAATATCAAGAAATGAAGATCCTTTGACTTGGTGGGCGCAAAAAAAAGACATTTTTCCATTGATGTACAAAGTTGCAATAATATATCTAGCACCGCCGCCAAGTAGTGTTGCTAGTGAACAGCTATTTTCTTCAGCTGGAAATGTTTATGAAAGCGCAAGAAATCGTTTAACTCCAGAAAGAGCAGAAAGCTTAATTTTGTTACATTACAACTTGCCGAAACTTAACTTTAAATATTAATTTGATAATTTGTTTAACTTAGGGTGTTACTTCTACATGTTAATGACGTTTTTGCTAAATTTTGAATTATAATAAACTTTATTTGTTTTTTATTTAGTATTTCTGTTTTAATTTCCTTTAAAAAATCCTTAAGAACTGAAATATTAAGCAATTCACATTTTCGGCCGATACCGATATAGGCATATTTCGTAGTTTACATATCGGCCGATACCGATATCGGCCTAGAAGGCCGATAAACCGATACCGATATCGGTATCGGTCGATCCCTAGTCTATACCGATATGTAAAATCTGTTGTTACTCAGTGACCGCCATTACCTTCGATTTCTCAATAATTCAATAATTCGTCGATTACAATCTCCAATAATGTGCAAAATTTCTGTTATATTTGTCAAGTCTTCACAAAAGTATTTATTAATAAGTGAATAATGGTCAGTATCCACAGACCCTTCTAAATAGTAATCACTAGAAGTGAGATGATTTCTAAACGTACAACAAAATTCGTTATTTTGCAAATTTATAGATATTTCAAGACAAATATGCTATACTTGTTGCTATGATGCACTCATTGTAATACAAAATACAGGATGCAAGATTGTTGAACCTTGGTGTCCTCGTGTCAATTGTGAACACACTATCTGAAGAGCTATTTGTCATTTCATAAAAACATCATAAATACAACAAATAATCAATGAAATCTTTAGTTTTTGTGTTACGAATTGTTCGGAAGTTATGGTGAACATAAATAAATAGATACTTTATAATATTTAAATGTTTTATAATGTTAAATACGTACGCAATTACCTTAATAATAATAATGATAAAAGTAAATGTGATAGGAGAAGTGTGTAATGGCTTAATCGGCATAGGTGAGTTGCGCGCAATGGTTAAAATTTTACCTTATTTAGTAAGGGGTGTCTCAGGTAGTAACCGTCAAGGGATTATCGGCATTCCCGGAATACGTAATTTATGCTAATAAAATGGTGAAAAAACCAAAATACCGTGAATAGGATATTTGTTGTAATAGAATTTCAAGACAATAACGAGCCAATTAATGTTCTGTTATCGGGACTGCCCTAATAGTTTACCCTGGCGGGGGTAGGGAGTAGGCAGAGGTTTTATTAGAATTCTATCTTAACAAATATTTTAGGGGTTGTATTTTATTTGTCTTCGAACTGTTATACAACAAAGATGGAAATTAAGTGTGAAGTTATGTTAACTGAGAAGTGCAAAACTCTTCTAGTGGTAAACCGTGGAAAATTTCGAAAATGCAGAACGATGGCATCTGGCAAAACTTATTGGCGCTGTACAGCAAAAATGTGCAAAGCAAAACTATATACCGTGGGCGAAAATAAAATTGTGGAAAGTGAATTAATGCATAATCATGAAGTGGATAGTACTCTCGATAGACATAAACTAAGTAACAGCGTGAAAAGAAAGGCTGTTGAAGCTGCTGAGCGACCGATGAAGTTAATCCATAAAGAGTTGAAAAACTGTCCTGAATTGGTGAGCAATCTGTCGTTAAAGGACTTTGATTATACAAGAAAGAATATTTATTCTGCACGTCGTACGTTCTTGCCTCCTCTACCAAAAAATATTCAAGATGTACATGAAGCGTTTAATATGTCTGGACATCAAAACATTACAACAGGACAGTTTTCTGCTAGTCAACGATACTGACAATAATATTGTTATATTTTCTTGTTTTCTAAATTTAAATTTTCTGTATTCCTCTGACGTGATTTATATGGACGGAACTTTCCAATATTGCGTGCAATACTTTTATCAATTTGCATGCGTATAAAAATGGACAGTATGTGCCAGTAGTGTTCGCTTTATTACCTTCTAAGACCAAATATGTTTACGAGAAATTATTCCTGCACATTGTGTCAGAATGTAATAGGTTAGAACTTTGTTTAACTCAAAAAAATATTATTGACTTTGAGATTGCCATACATTTGGCTGTTAAAGCTATTTTTCCAACATCTGAAATGAGAGGCTGCCTTTTTCATTTAAACCAAGCCTGGTATTGTAAAATTATGCAGCTTGGTTTGTCTGTCCATTATAATGATTTAAAATCAGATATTGGAAAATGGCTCAAACATTTGTTCGGTCTACCGTTTGTCGATCCGCTTCAAGTATCTGAAATATTTTGTTTTCATTTAATGCCAGATAAACCAGAAAATATTTCAGTGACTGAATTTTCTGATTATATGGTCGAAAATTATATTGATGATGAATCTATGTTTCCTCCCATATTATGGGCAGAAATGTTATCAAGTGTTATACATTCCACTAACGCATGTGAATCTTTCATGCACATTTTAATAAAAGTTTTTATTCCTCGCATCCTAATGTGTTCACTTTTATTGATGTACTTTTAACTTATCAAACAAATACATATATTAAAATAAGAAGCGCTAATAATAATATTAATAAACCGCTTTTTGGGAAAGCGAAAAAAAAACAGATATTTTTAGATCAACAAATACATCTATATAAAACCAATGTAATAGACTTAAAAACTTTTGTAAAATCCGTGTCTTATTATTCCTGAAATAAATGTACAAATACCTTTACCATTTAATGGGTATAACCCCATTGCGCCTATTCTACCTGGTCTAATCCGGGTCTCAAAAGGGTCGGGTATTTATGATAACCCAGTTGCGCCTTGGTAAAAATGGAAAATTTTAAGTTTCAACATTGCAGTGTAACAAAACTTGGTATAAAATGGAGGTGTACTAATAAAAACTGTACTTCCAAGTTATTCACCGATGAAGGAATGAAGACAATTTTGGTTAGGATAGGTTAGGTTAGGTAAATGTCTTGTACACTTTGAATAAATGTCTTGTATACTTTGTCAATGATTATTTGAAGTATTTTAGTTGAAAAGTAAAACCGGCGCAACTGGGCTACGCCCATTTTAGAGGCTGGTCGGTTGCGGGCGCAATTGGGTTATCAGTGGTTCCCAGCCTTTTCTGGACCACCGTCCCCTATAGAAGAGAACAAAAATTTCACCGAGACCACCCCCCCCCAGTCGCTGGTTAGTCCAAAGTAGTTAATTTTATTTGAATATCATCTGTACCGTCCCAATTGATCTGTATTTAGCTTTAATTTCAGTTAATGTCTTAAATTTTATTTTAGAGGAATGATGAAGTAGAAATTTATTAAACGACTACCAAATGTACAATAAAATTGTTTATTAAACTTTTAAATATAAACACAGAATCAATAAGAAATACAATCACAATAGAAATAAGAAATGCAATACAATAAGAAATACAAAAGTAATAATAAAGAAAAAATCAATGAGACGGTTGAGGCTGGTGGAGTGTTACCAGTTTATTAATATCGGGTTCCAATTTCGTTAACATCAATCGCAGATCGCCACGTTCAGTGATGTGTAGTCTGTTCCTCTTCTTTGACAGCAAATCGGTTACTGCACTGAATGCACGCTCAGCCATATAGGACGAAGAAAATGCAATTAACAACTTCTGTACTATTGTCCACAATCCAGGATAGAGAACTGATATTGGTTTTTGAAGCCAGAACTCTTGATATCTACGTTTGAATTTTACTTTCAGTTCTTCGTTAGTTGTGAGTTCTAATAGCTCCTCTTCCAAATTTGATGAGCCCTCAGTATCTGTGTTTGCGAAAGGATCTATAACCCAACTTGGTATTTCAATGTTTAAAATATCTTGGAAACGCTCTGTAAAATCATCATGAAGAACTTCCAAGTGGTGGCACTAAGTAAGTAAATCTTCCGGTTTTGCAGACACTGTTGATAATGTGGAAAAATGGTTGTACTCACGTCTACCAAGATTTCTTTTGAATATAAGAAGTTTTCCTGCAAAAGCAGCTATGACGTTTTTAGTTTTAATTAAATTTAAATCATCACCTTGCAATTGTAGATTAACTTGATTAAATACTTTAAACAGGTCCGTCAAATAAGCGATGTCATTTTTTGACGTAATCAGGTTTTCGCGCAATTGTTCGTTTTCTTCAAGAAATTCCAACACTGAGTCAAATAGATTGAAAAAACGATTCAGACAAACACCTTTAGAGAGCCAACGTACTTCTATGTGCAGCAGCAAGCGATTGTAATCTTCATCATTTTCAATGCAAAGCTTATGAAACAAACGGTCATTCAATGAATTGCTTCTAATGATATTGATTGCTTTAATAACGTTATTGAGGGACGCATGCAGACGTTCATTTAATTTTTTTGCAACCAAATACTGACGGTGAATAATACAGTGTACAGCGAGTACATTTGGCACTGCTTTTCTCAAATGTGCTATAAAACCCTTATGACGCCCGGTCATTGCTGGAGCACCATCAGTAGCAGCAGACAAAATATTGCTAATAGGAATTTCTTTCTCTTGAAAAAATCTTGCATGATATTAAATATAGACTGTCCCTTTGTATCAGATTCCAAATTCTTAGCAAATAATAACTCTTGATGAATTTTTTCTTCTTTTATAAATCGTACGTATGATAAGAGTAGAGCTTCGTTACTTGGTAGAGTTGATTCATCGAGTTGAATGGAAAATTTGCAAGTCTTTAGG
Source organism: Galeruca laticollis (assembly GCA_963921935.1). Taxonomy (NCBI): domain Eukaryota; kingdom Metazoa; phylum Arthropoda; class Insecta; order Coleoptera; family Chrysomelidae; genus Galeruca; species Galeruca laticollis. The sequence goes on from OY998178.1 coordinate 198,243,387, forward strand.
TAATCGCATAATGATATTTCAACGTCATTTGCCATTTCATCTATTCTTCTTTGCACTGAATTATTACTGAGAGGAATTTTTTTAATGATATCAAATGGTGTCTTATGATGGAGAACAGTTTTTAATCTCTTCGACTGCCGGCAAAATTAATTCCTCGCCAATGGTGTGTGGTTTCCTGACTTTGCGATTAACAAAGAAACGTTATATGAGGCTCGTAGCCCATCATCGTCTAGTTTAGAAGACGATGCAAAAAGGTTTGATATAGTTGGCTGTTTTAAATATTGTTTTTCGAGTTCTTGAAAATAGAATATATCTTTGTTCTTCTTATCAGGATGCATTTTATGTAAATGCTCTTGTAGCCTAGAAGGTTCCATAGCTTCATTTGAAAAAACTTTTCGGCAAATTAAACACATAGGTAATGATTTGTTTGTAGAAGATTCCGCAAATCCATATTTTAAATATTCAATACTGTATTGCCGGCATTTCTTTTTTAATTTAGAAGTAGATTCAGCCATTTTCATACAAAAATTAAATTCTCAATAGATTTATAGATAGTAATGTTTATAAAATGACACACCACTCACGATTATTTACTACGGCAGAGCTTATGATTCACGACTATATATCGCGGCCAAGCACATACAACTAACTAACAAAAAATTCGTAGAGCTGTTGCTTTTATACGTTTCATTTCGTGCATGATTCAACTTGTCTGTGTGCGAACATGTCGAAACATGTTATTTTGTATGAACATCGCGCGTTTGCTTATCAACGTGCGAGGACAAGTCATATACTTCTATTCTGAACTAAAAGAAATTATTATAATTATTAGTATTATTATTAATGCTAATTTAAAACTGCTTATTAACCCTTTTTAAATCATTTTTATTTCACCATTCCTCTTGACTGCTTATTATTAGCTTCTGAATCCGCTACCGCCCCCCTAAAAGGCTGCAGCTCCCACAGGGGAGCGGTATCGCCCCCGTTGGGAACCAATGGGTTATACGATTTCTTGTACCTGTTTAAAATTGGCGCAACTGGGCTATGCCCCCTTAATCTCCTTAATTTTGTGTTGATCTTGTTGCGCGCAATTCGGCTCCTAATTTTGGCGTTCTTACTCGTATTCAGGTAGAAAATGACCGCTGCGCGCAACTCATCCCTGTACTATAAACAGGACTATTTATAAAAATATCCCTTTTTACATTTTCACTCGTAAATCCATTAAATTTGTTATATTAGAGACACAAATGGAACTTTGGATTTTAAAGAGATTATAGATGTTAAAAATTTGTAGTAGAGGTAGATCAATATCTTCCCAAAATTAAATTAAGTGACAACATGGCTGTGTTCTAATTGATAGAAAGAAGGTCACCAATACCTGACTCTAGGACACTTACATTTATAATCGGTTTCATCACATTATGAAATTTGAATTATAAGTTTACAGTTTGTCAAAACATCAAACTTTTCATACAAACATCTCAAAAAAAAATGAATTTATCATATCGATTTTTTTTTGTATTTAATCAGGACAAACTTTGAAAATTGTTTTAAATGGGTGGCATCTAACTCGGCACATCCTAGTCTTTTGATCCTAATGCATTTTAAATTATATTTTTACAACTACAAACTCACCATAAAGTTGTTGCCGGTACCTAACCCCTGTAACAGATAATAATATAAGGGCCCTAAATACTTTGTTTTATAGATATATCAGATTTCATAAGTACATAGTCATTTCTAGTGTAAAGTTGTTGGTCTATGTACTCATAACTGTGAAAAGGTGTAATAAATGCGAAAATAAATCATAGTAATTTTTCGAATTTAAGTGAAATGTCAAAGAGGAAAACTTCACTTGGTTTACGAGAACTATAAGTTTAAAGGACACAATAGAAAATTAGCGTCCGGAGAAACTAAGTGGACATGCATCAACTATAAATGTAAAGCAAATTTTCATACTTTAGGCGAGTCAAAAAGTCGAGTTATAACAAACCCGAGTGTAAATCATAATCATCAACCAGAACTAACAAATGTGTTGCAAAGACAAGTTTTGTCATTGTTTGAAGAGAAAAGCTGAAAGTGATATAACAGAAAAACCTTCCAAAATGATTAGAACTAAAAATGACGTGTCTTCAAACAATTTGACAGTAAGTGATCTACAATGTGCTAGAAGAAACATTTACACTGGACGTCGAAAATTGTCGCCAGCTTTGCTAAAATCACTATCGGAGGTTCATGAAGCTTTGAATGAACTCCAAGCATGGTACAGAAAAATTCAAAATCTAAGTTTATCTAAAGAATACCAAGACAAAAATTGGAAAGTGGCTCTATTATTGTTTTGTCTTTTATTTGTCGAATTAAAGGAAGTTGACGAATTTTATTTTTTGAGCTCTACGAAGTTAAGCCTGTAGATGAAAGACTTGAAAAATTTTCTGATTACCTTCTCGAAAATTATTTGACAGATAATTCGAAATTTCCACCACATATATGGGCTGATGCATTAACCCTTTCCACCCGAGAAGACACCAGCGTGCGAGTGTATTAGTAAAATTCCAGAACCTACCGAAATTAATTTTTGGGATCGCAATCGGAATCAATCGATCGTGAGAGTACCTCCCTACTTCTAATTCTCAGTCAGTAGTGATTTGATTTTGAAGATGGTTGCGTTTTTTGACCGTAAGAAGCATTCAAGTAAGTACCTTTTTTGTGATTTTTGCTCAGTGCTAAGCTTTGTTTTTCGTTTATTATGTTTTAAGGTATTGAACAATACATTGCTAATTCATATTAGTTTTTTATTACAGTTCATGTTTAGTAACTAAATAAATTAGTTCCCCCTTTTCGAATTCAGGACTTAACTTGTTTGAATTGTCTCAAAATGAAATTTGGAAGATATTGGAAGATGGAACTAATTCCGATATTGATGAAGACATGGAAACAGAGTCGTGCCTTGTTAACAGGTTAGAAGACGTTCACAACGTATCTGAGAACGATACTGATAACAGATCTGAGAGAGACAATGACAACGGATCTGAGAGAGAGGATGTTATCGAATCTGAGGGGAATTCCTCAGAAGAAATTGTTAATCCTGGCGTACAATCTTCATCAAGGGTCCAGAAACAAAAGCAAAAACCGAAACCCTGGAAAAAATCCTATTACATGTTAAAGAACATAACTATTCAGTATTACCAAAACAACCAGTTCGACTTCCAATGGAATATTTTCGGGATTATTTTGATGACACATTCTATGAGGAGGTCGCTAGATGTACAAATCTTTACTACATGCGCAAAAAAGGAGAACAACTTAAAACAAGCAAGACCGAAATAGCAAAATTGTTTGGTGTTCACATCATCATGGGATGTATTCCCTATTCCAGATTGCCCAGGTACTGGCGAGCTAATACAAAGTTATTGTTAATATGTGAGAAAATTTCTCGTGACCGATTCATGGCTTTGCGAAACGCTCTTCATGTCATAGATCACGACAGACCAACCGATGACGAAAAATCCAACCCATTGTGGAAAGTCCAACCTATGATTAACAAGGTACTTCAGACTTGCAACAGACTACAACGAGTTCCGTCGTATTACTCCATAGATGAACAAATGATCCTATTTAGTGGACGATGTTCTTTACGCCAAAATGTGAAAAATAAACCGCTGCCGTTAGGACTTAAAAATTTTGTGTTGACTACTAGTGAAGGATTAATGCTCGATTTTGCTATTTACCAAGGAGCAAAAACAATGTTTGAAGAAACTTCATTGGGTTTGGGTCCATCTGTAATTCTACATTTGGCCAAGAGTGTTCCTTCAGGCAGCTGCGTATATCATGATAGGTATTTTACCACTGTCCCTTTAATAGAAGCCATGAAAAAATTGAGATACACAGCTCGGGCACGATAATGAACAACCGTATTCCAGATCGTAGTGCTCTCAAATTTTAAAAGGACAACAAATCCGTCTTCATGGCCTCAAATTGCACAGCGGCTAGGACTTCCAGCAATGTAAAAAGATGGGATAAAAAAACAAAAAGCCACGTCGATGTATCTATCCCGAAGGTCATCAAACAATACAATGAAAATATGGGTGAGGTAGATATATTAGATCAACAGATGGAGTATTATCGGACGTTCTTAAAGACAAATAAGTGGACATTGTTACCGTCTTAATTGTTCGGTACCAATTTCTCCAAGTTTCCTTGGATGGGACCAAGATGACGTATTATTATTTGAAACGATACTGGGCGATAAACAATTAGGACGTATGCGAACGGCACCCTTGTTTTGGTTGGAGAGCTAAGAGTCGTGGGTTTATTTGTGGAACGTTAAACAACCGGAAAGGTAATTAAATTTCAAAAACTGCGATAAGCGAGAGAAATTATAAAAAGTGTGAGGTTTTTTTGGTAGTGTATCTGTGGAGGTTTGGAAAGTACTCACTAAAACGCGGTTTATTATGTTAACCAGTTTATTAACAGGTTTTACCAGCGTCAGTGAACAAAACATCAAAAATATTTACAATATGGGTACATGCATAACCTGGTACCGCAAACAAAATTAATATATACATAAAAACAATAAAACAAATTATCACTAAACACTACACGGTAATTGTTCGAGAAATAAATAGTCTCCAAGAGATACAATTCAAAATCATATACATACCCAAACGATAAATGTCGCGGAGTTTGCGAACTAAAAAATTAAATTATTAACGAAATTATTTTCCGTTTATTCAAGAAAGAAAATGTAGGATATTATATTATTAAATTACTTGGAAACAAAAAACACATAGGCTTTGTGAAACTTATGTCAATATCGGGAAAATAATTTAATCTAGATTTGACGTGCACGCCGAATTTCCTAACGATTATTCTATAAAACATAAACAAAGGTTCTCTAAAACAATGGCAATATTAGTAATCCATAAACTCGTCATTGTAATAAAATAGTTCTGACCGTATAGTTCTTTCGCTAAAGAAATAGCGTGACACTAAATTAATCTTTCCACCATCGACTAAGAACGGGTGCGATTACTCCAGTTAGGAGAGATACTAAATAATCATTTACGACACCTGAGTCCAATTGTTTCCATCCAATCACCACATTACTACTCAGGTGAAGATACTTGCATCAACGCCGGAGGCGTGGTTTCTCGATTAGGTCGATTTAAAAATATAGGATAGTAGGTACTTGTGATAAGTAATCTGCCCTCACCGCGTGATGGAACAGATCACAGACACTCGGAAATCTTCGGTAATTTAATGTCGGTAATAAACACAATAAACATATACTTCGGTAATTTTAATTCGACGACTGAGCACAGGAAATACCGATACTTTAGTACGATACGATAACTTAATTTTGATAACTAAGAAAATCACCACCGCTTCGGTGAAGTAATCTTCGTAGACTCAATCTCGATAGCGGCACTAAATAATGATACGATAATTCACGCTGATACTACAAGAACTTTTTCAACTACTTGCGTTGAGAATCGGTCGCTGACTGACTCTCGTGACGAGATTTTAGGGGATCGGTAGCCTTTTTTTTTAAATTCTTTCCGAAAAATAACTGTAAAATTGGTTCTAAAAAGCCATATAACAGCCATATAAAAAGAATCGGGCAGTGAATGAATTACGCTGTCTATCCAGAATTTCATAAAAGGTACCTTTCTTTTCCGAAAGTGATACTAAAACTATTGTGTACTCATCGTACTTTTTTGAAGTACATCCAATTGTCACTTCGTTCAATTGAAAATCCCGATTTAGCCGTAATAAACCTTTTACGGCGTTCAAAGATGTATTATACTCCGGTAATTTTATGTTTATTGGTCGTATGAAACGATCTTCTACACAGTTCGAAGAAAATATTGTTACGCCAGGGCCGCACTGGGATATGAATTATTCGATTTCGTAGGGCGAAATATAAAAAAAATAAAAACGTTACAACATTAAAAGTCCTTATCCATTTTTTAGACTTTGCCTTAGTAAATTCATGGAGACTATATAAAAAAGACTGCCTGGCGAATGGTCATCCACGAAAGAAAACATTGGACTTGTTGGATTTTAGACTCAGTGTTGCGGATGCTTTAAGTGCTTTTCCTGACAGAAAGCGTGAGAGTGACGCGACTCTGAAAATGATGAAATTGAACAGCCACCAATAAAGAAACAATACAGACCAACAAAACCATCTCTAGGTAAAAGGTATGATGGGTATGACCACTTGCCAATTTTTGATGAGATAAAGGCACCCAGATCTTGCCTCTTTGAAAAATGCAGTAGCCGTTCCAAAATTAAATGTGCTAAATGAGATGTGTACTTGTGCCTTTCACGCAATAAAAATTGTTTTATGTTGTACCGCCAAAAACCATAAAAGAAAATAAATATTTTCAAGAAAGTTTAATGTTTCATTCACACATAGGTATAAAAAAATACAAAACTCACGATCGTGCGACTTGCAAATTATTCCGAAGCCTCACGATCGGAAAACTGTATTTTCAGGATTTTTTTTCTATTTTTCTGGACGTCCTTTAAGTCCTAATATAAGGTTTAATAAAGTTTGGCATCAATATTTAAAAACATATCCGGGTGGAAGGGTTAAATAAAACAACCCATGCTTGCGAATCGTTTCTTTCCCATTTTAGTGCATCCATGTACCAAACGCATCCTTCTTTATTAATTTTTGTAGACGCACATCTTAAAGTACAAACTGAAATCTATATTAAATGCAACAGTGTTAACTAAATTCAACTTTAAAAATATAGCAACTAAGAAACGTGATAATTTTGTTAATTATAAAATTATAGAATATAAAAATAGTAAATTGTCCAAACTGCAATATGTTAAAATAATATCGCACTTAATTAACATAGTACAGTGTAAATATAATTTTGAATATGTTCTTTCTATGTAATATGTGTATTGTTACGAAACAGCACACTGGTATAGTCCCTAAAACCGACCCTGTCTAAGCCAGGTATAATAGTTAAAATTATGGCGGATACGCAGTTATAAAAAACTGTTTACGATTGAGACGATCTTATCTAAAACTGGTTTTTGTGACCAGAGTTATCTAGAAGAGGCCAGGAAAATTATTTGTGTGTATAAGCCGCAGCCCGGAATTCTCTAGTACAAAAGGCACTAGTATATAAGGGGACTGATCAGGAAGAGTTAGTTAGTTTATAATTTGACATCGTGAGTTGAACAGTAAATAAGTGCATATAAATTAAGTGATTAAGTATATAAATTAGTTTAAGTGAATGTACTGAGTATATATAAATTAAGTGTTAGTGATTAGTTTAGTGTTTAAATAAATTAAGTGAACCTACCGTGTGGTTAAAATTTATCCCACCCGTTTATTGTTTAAATAAATAAGAAAAACATTACAGTATTTTAAATTAATAAATTTTGTTTTAATATTACATCAGTCTATTTCTTGCAAATAGAGGGAGGTATTATTATTAATCATGTGCCGAGTTAGAAGATTTTAAAAGTAAATCTTTTTAACCTCTGTGCCAAGCTTGACTATTTTTATTTCGTATACCTGAGACATGTGCCGAGTTTGTATTACCACTTTTAGTATAGAGTAAAGGTTTAATGAGGATTTCACTTAAAAATAATCGTCAGTTATTAATATTTTATTGATTAACTAGTTGAGGAATAGTAAACGATTGCGTCAAAATTTGGAGTTTTTATTTCTTAGTTTGAACGAAACCAACATTTTTAATTGAAAGATTCCTTTTTATTGTAATCTTCCAAAATATTAACACATTCTGCGAAATAAAAGTCTAGACAATGTTGTGCTAATGATTTAATTATGTAAAATATCCTGAACTCGCTACGTAGGAGTTGGAAGTGTGTTCCGTTCTCCTCTTTGCAAGCGTTGAATTTTAAATAGACTTTTATTTTTCTCACCTTGAAGAAATAAAATGTGGATAAATGTTTTTTCGTCGAATCGGAACAAACGCCGATGAATAGTAAACGTTTATTTGAATAATCGATTTTCTACCATTTTATACTCGCGAACCTCTGAACACTTAAATAAATTAGCGTATCCTGTTGCAGTTCGATATTTACGGATGTATACCCAACATTAAATATGAAGTTTAATTATTCTATTAAAGTATGTTGAATAATAAAAACTACTATTTCGATTACATGAAAAAAATGGCGCACAACTAAAAATTTAAGAAAAATAATTGAAATTAAAATTGACCTGTAACTGCGGGATATTTCTGAAGAAAGAATTTTTTTTACATTGTATACTTTGTATAATTTCTGTCATTACCGAAGGTTTTTGAGACTGTTTTTTTCGAAAAGTCAGTTTTGAGAAATTCACTGACAAGCTCATTTCTGACAGCCATGATTTAATTAGTGATATGCGGCAACATCGCGCTATCACGTGGTCAGTTTTTCAAGAGCAGCGGTATTCATTCATTTGGATTTACATTAAAAATAGGAGATTAGTATACAGTATTAGGAATATTTTTTGGTAACATGGAGTTTAACACAGAGTCCATAAGCGACAATGTCTTAGAAAGAAACAAGTATATTCAGTGTATCACCTATTTTCTTTAACAGGGTATCATAGAAGAAGTATCGTATGTTAATGTTTGTATTATAACTGTAATAATTTACGCTAAGACTTGGATTGTCTATCTCTCCATGCCTCTCTCTAATACACTGATAACGCCATCTGCCTTATGCATTTTCCCTTTGACTATGAGGCGATTATTGTTTTACGTTAGAGTTAAATGGGCACTAGAAATTTTAATTATTTTTACCAAAAATAGAATTTACAATCAATGAAAATTTGTAAAAGAAACTAGATTGTTATTATTTAAAACTGTTTATGAAATTTTAAGAGTAATTTTTTTGATTATTTAGATGCTATTGGCTATGATGTATCTACCTAAAGAGATATTTTTTTTTCCTTTGAGTCAAAGGTCGGACCGAACAACTTATGGAACATTTTTATTATCAATAAACTCGTTTATTACATTTTTGGTGACGCGTATAACAATTTCAAGAATTAGAATGTCATTAATCAAATTAGTTTTATTTCTTTATGGTATTCGTTGGAGCGTCAACGAATTCGGCACTATTATAATCCCCTATTACCTGCACCCCCTCTTTACCTGGACAAGATACATGAATTCGGCACTACAGTTTAGCCCCTCTTTACCTGGACAAGATACATGAATTCGGCACTACAGTTTAGCTTTCTAATCCCTAATCTACGTCCTGTTTGTAATTACCTGTGAGGTGTACATCATGAATAATACGATAGGGCAAACAAATTTTAATTGTTGATGGTAGCAAATTTACATTTGCAAAAGTGTTGAAAACCGAAGCAACTTTTTGGAGGTGTTACGTAAGAATATGTAAAGCAAAAGTGTGGACTGTGGGGCCTGAAAGAGTCATATCAAGATGTGAATTGGAACATACACATCCCAAAAATACGAAGGCGCTAAACAGGCAAATAGGTTTGTGGATATGTATTTTTTAAATTTATTTCTGCTTTATTTATGTTTATTGTGTCGTATTTATTTAAAAAGCAATTACTGATTGGATATTATTATTTTAGTTAGCAACAGTGCCAAAAGGAAGGCAGAAGAAGACATTACAGAAAAACCTTCGAAAATTATTCATTTAGCATTGAAAAACCATGTAGAAGCAATGGACACTTTAACTGTAAGAGATATTAATTATATAAGAAATAATGTCTACTACAAGCGAAAGAAAATGCAGCCAAGTTTACCGACGAGTGCAGAAGAAACCATTAGAGTTTTACAAAATTTGGAATGTAAAACAATTAAAGGGGAAATTTTTTTGACAGGTGTTGAGCAGTAAAAGCAAATTATAGTATTTTCTTGCGAAACAAATTTACGTGTTTTGTGTAATTGCGACACAATATATTTAGAAGTAGGAAGATGGCTAAACTATGTCTTTGGTTTGCCATTTTTACAGCCTAGTGAAGTATCAGACTGTTTTGCTTTAGATTTAATGAGTACTCAACCTAATGACAGCAGAGTAATCGAGTTTTCAGATTATATACTGGAAAATTATATAGATGAACAGCAAGCTATGTTTCCACCTAAAATTTGGGCTAGTTGCACTAGTTCAATCACTAGAACAACTAATTGCTGCGAATCATTTCATTCAAAATTTAATGAATGCTTTTATAAAACACATCCATCGCTATTTATGTTTATTAACATTTTAAACAATTTTCAAACTCAGACATATGTTAAACTAAATAGTGTTCATGAACCTGTGCGCCACAAGGATCTTGAAACATAATGCATACAAGTATTTTTAGAACAAAAAATTGCTGACTACTTTGTAAATAAAATAGATAGGCTACAATTTGTTAAATGTCTAGGATATTTTTATAAACAATGTCCATAGTGTAGAACAATGCAAAAATAAATACATTTATTTCTAATCTCTGTTTTTTAAATTTTGAGAATACGAAACAATTAGGTAATAAGATAAAGTTGATAAACGGTACCCAGTTCGAGTACTTGAATAATGTGTAATCCGAGGTCTAGTGCCCTAGTGCCGAATTCATGCGTAGAGATTAAGGAGCAGGTATGTGGTGCCGAATTCATGGCCGCCCATTCGTTGGACTCCAAGACTACCCAGGTTCCCAGGTAGTGTTTAATTGTGGCCAGCATTGACATTAATGTAATTGATTTCCCATCACATTTAAACTTAAACTATAAACTTTAATAAATGATAATCGAAGAACAAGATATTAATTTAAGAGAAAGTTAATGAAAATTAATTTTGATTACATTATAATACTGGATGTACCAAATGAAAACAATAAATGAAGTTAAGTTTTAATGTATTGTATACATCAAAGAGAAAATAAATGAAATAGTATTCCATTCAAGATCTTAATTAACTACAGATAATATTAAATGATCAGTGATTTAAAAAAACAAATTTGACATTGAATTAGGGCGACCTTGTAGTGGTATATATCTACTGATGGTTGTAATCCCTTAGCTAATAGTATTTCTAATTTTCCACTAATATTTGATTACATACATTTATTATTATGTATTTTAATAATAAATGTTAAGCTAATTTTCGCACCCTCTTCCTCTTCCAGCCTCCCTACCTTTAAATGTACACAGTGTGAGTATTCAAAAGTTATTTACCTGAAGAAGGCCTAAGGGTTCTTCTCTACTATTACAATCTAAATCAGAAGCAAACATAAAAAAAGGTGGTAGTGAATAGTTTATTGTTGGATTAATATGGTTTCTTGCAACTCACATATATGATGCTATCAGTCATTAACAATTATGAAGTTTCCCCTTTAGTACTAAAAGGTGTACACAATTTAAATTTGGGTAAGTGGATCTTGTTTATAATATAATATTCTATAAGTTTATTAATAACTGAATAGCTACAACTACTTATTGAGAGTCTGTTATCCTCCAAAATTCTTGAAAAAGCACCTCTAATCGGTATACTCCATATATACCTGGATTGCAATATATTAAAAGTCTAAGTTACCTTGATAATACTTCAGTTATTTATTGAAAAGTGTCTACTCTGGGTAATCCGTACAGCAGCACTTATAGGTTAGTTAGTTGGAAGATGAATAAAACAAAACCAAAAGCCTAAAAGAGTTATAGAATTTATAACTAGATGCCTAATATTAAAAGAATAACAAGCAATGACAAGTAACTTGATTAACTTACCAAAGGTGGTGTGTGGCTTTTATGTGAAATAAATTAAACAAGTAAAGATCCCCCTCAGGGCTTCTCCCCAATTCTCTTGAAGATAAAAATACTCATAAGTTTAATTTACTATTTTCCTTTTTGTTTTCAGGCTATTTTAGATGCTAAATTGCTTCGAAAAATTGTAACCCATGTGGTTTAAAAAGCAGCCATTTCAAAAAGAAAAAAAAATATAAAAAAAATGACAAGGTACAAGTCAAGGTTTTTAAAGCAGATATTGAATATTTATGTTATTAAGCCAGGTAAGGCTAATTAACCTATAAAGAAGTAATTAGTGAGCCAAAACGTTGAGTGCTGTTTTACTTAATAATCACAGATCAACAAATAATTCAATGAAAAAGAACATTAGATTGTAAACAATAAAGGTTATTTTTCACTTTAAAATAAACACATTGTAATATTTATGATTTTGTTTTATAAAGTGTGAATCAGTATAGACGAATTAAAAGTTATATATTTTTTCCATTTTCAAAGTAAGCCTTTGGTCATTTATAGCGAATACTTTTCATAACTCATTCCAAACCGTAACGATTTAAAGAGACACTAATTAGTATTTCAGCTCTTGTTAGCAAAAGAAGACTAAAACAAACAAAAAATATACTGAAAAAGTTTATTACATAGGAAAAATTAACCAACTAGCCAAATCTTATCTACAGCCTGATATGGCACCAATCGACGTTTTCCTCTTTCGAAAATACCAATTATCAACCATTTTCAGTCGATAGAAGACGACAAAAAGTACTGAAGCCGATTCCCGAAAATGCGTTTTGATACATCGATTTATTCGTAGGCGTAGATGAATTACTTCAAATTACTTTGTTAAACCTGATGTAGAATTAATTTTTGTTCCATTATTTGCTAAATTTAGATAAATCTGTACAAATAGACAAAAGGTCAACATTTATTTGATTGTTTTAATCACAATTAGATTAAATCATTAAATGGTGTATTCTGTTTCCTTCTAATAATAAGCTTTTTAGGTGAAATTTGATAGATATTTTGATTGTCTATGATCAATTGACTTCGGAATCAATAAAATCCAAACATATGGCTGTAGACATCTGGTATGAATAGAAGAAAGTGACAATATACTCATATCAGCATGAAAGGATGGTTTAATATCTTAGTGACATACTGCATACAACAACTCGTAAATTTGAATAAATGTAAAAAAATGAATAGGTACCTAGGCTTTCTTAAAATGTTTTTTTATAATTCGCGTATAAAAGAGACTTCATTATAACATTGTTTTTCTACTTCCGCTACTAAAACCGCACTTTGAACACGGGTTTGACATGCTCAAAACGACTCTTTAAACACTAGTGTTTAAAATGCGAAAAGTCACATCTCGTTTATCTTTTGTTTTTTAAACGTCAAGTCAAGTGTATCTTTTATATGTTAAATTTCATATTCCGTGATAATTTTGTTATTCTGCGTCATTTGATTTATCAGTCATCGTCCGTCATGTAATGAATATAATTCAAATATAATATAATGTTTTCCTTCCCGCGGGCGAAGAAAAAGTATAGTAAGCACCTCGTGTTAAAAACGTCTTTAGTCACTCGTTTCGCAAGGAACTCGTTCCGCTTCGCTTCACTCGTGCCTAGTAAAACTCGTGACTAAAGTAACCGTTTCGACACTTGGTACTTAATATACTATTACAGTGTCACAATGAAGCTCTTTGAACACTGTTATAGTAATTTTTAGTGTATAGTTGGTTATTGTATTTAGTTATATTTTTATTTGACATTTGACTTTAACCTTGACACAAATTATAAATAAAATGGTCTAGCGTTGTTCTAGCTAGCAAACTATTATATTAAAGGTAAATTAGAATAATTTATATATTAAAAATATTAATGAATAAAGTACGCTAACGTTTATTTATCAATGATTTGTCAATTGTTTATTTTTATATTGTATATAGGATCAATTAATAGGTATACAAAACTTTCGATTTTTGGGATAAATTACTAGATATCTATGTGAAGATGTATTACAGAAATAATTCTGTTCATGATGTAATATAAGTAGATCGCAAGAGCATATACGAAACAAATAATAATCCTCTTTTTGCTTAAATGAAAGTTTGTTTACAATTTACACAATTATTCAGTTATAATATGTCAAAAGTCAGAAGTGCTGAATAAAACCATCTGTGATCTGACCAATTAGGAATCTACAGAATTGCCAACTTAAATGCAAACCACTCCTCCTAGATTAAAAACATGGATTATATGAAATTCTATTTTATTTAAATAATTAAATAAATGTGAATTATAAAAAATATTGTGCAAAACTTATACCACAATGACTTTCTGTAGTACTCGTGATTTGCACAACTCACCGCTTCGCGGTTCGTTATGCAAACTTCACTCGTACTACAAAACGAGTCATTGTGACACTTGTTTTACAAATAACTATTGTAACCATTAAGTGAACTGCAATGAATGAATAAATGGAAATATGGTTTATTGATTTAACTGGAATGTCTAATTTTTTTTTAAAGTTGATGGTTTGTTAGAAGTTATTAGAATCACAGTAATACCTAAGTATTTTTCCTGATGTCGCATGACACATTTACGAAATGTTTCAATCACCATGCTACAAGTATTTTGCTTGTGATTTATTTGATATATTGTGACATAAAATATTAGAATGGAAAAGTTTCCATGACACTGTAAATGATGCCAAAGATTTGAATTATTTGTACATAATTATGAATACAACAGAAAAATTCTGAAATAGGTCAATATTTATATGTGAAACTATACTTTTTGAATAAAAACCAATAACTTAATAACTACCCCTTTGAACATATGGAAAATAAGGAAAACCTATTTGTAACTGTTTAATTTGTACAGTTAATGATGCCACTTCCATATAAAATATCCAACTCCTGCAGATAATAATTAAAGGCAAGATAGAAAGTATAGAAAGGGAGACGGATAAATATTTACTTTGACTGACACGCATACGAGACTGGATAGGTCTCAGAAAATTTAAAAAGTTCAACATTAATAACAATTAAAAATAGTTGAAATCATATGCTCAAACTAGATAAAAAACGAATAGACAATGTTGAGATTATTTCAAATTGTTTTGTTGCTATAAATTCTTGATTTTAAAAATAATCCAGTGGAGTCATATCGGGAGAACGAGATGACCATTCAAATTCGTCATGTCTACCGATACATCGATGCGGAAAAACTTTATTGTTGTAAGCTAGTAATGCTTCTGGTGCATAATGTGGTTAACTCCATTTTGTTGAAACCATAGGTATGTTTCAATTTATGTCTGGTTCCGTTTTTTCTTATGGCTTGCTTTAACTAAACTCAAGAAGGATTTGCTTGGAATATAGCAATCCATAGCTTCAAGTGGATCTACCATGTCGTCGACCACTTGCACTGCTGGTAAAAAGGTTAACAGTAATTTCACAAATTCTTTAAATGTATACTATCAGAATACCAGAGGCTTGAGATCTAGAACTGTAGATTTTTTTAATGCAATCTCTATGACAGACTTTAAGGTCATAGCACTAACCTAAACATGGCTTAACGATTCAGTCTTTAATGGTGAACTGTTTCCAGAAGACTACTCAGTATACCGGGCTGATAGAAAACTGGAGGCGTGTAATTGCTCGAGGGGCGGAAGGGTAGTCTCAGTGGATATGGTCTTGGTCAAAATAACAGCTGACTCAGGTCATGTTTATGTGCTAAATGTTTATGTTCCTCCATCTGCTAGTAGCGAAGTATACCTTAATCTTTTTGAATCAATTAGTAATATTGAAAGTTTGCATAATAATAATTTACTCATTGTGGGCGACTTTAATATATCTTCTTATGCTACATATTTCCATAATAATTTAGGTAATGACATTGTTTCTGCTCTTACCAATTTTCTCCCAATTTTTAATTTAACCCAATACAATACTATTGCGAACGACTTGGAACGTATTCTCGATCTTGTCCTCTATAATAATGACTGTTTTGTTGAAAGATCTATTCAAAATTTAGTTGCTCAAGATCGGTATCATCCTGTTTTAAATATTTCCTGTAAACTAAATTTTTGCCACACCTTAAAGCGAAATTTATCTTGCAATGTATATAACATCCGTAAAGCAAATTTTTCACTATTGTATAAAATTCTCTCTAATATATATTGGACTTTCCTTCAAACATTTGATAGATCCGATGATGCCTGCATCTACTTTTACGGTAAGTTGTATAATGCATTTGATTAGTGTGTGCCAAGAGAAACAAAACAATATAAAAGAAAATATCCACCGTGGTTTGCCCGGGATATTATTAGACATTAAGCTGAAATCGAAATTAAATAACGAATGTGAAATCAACAATTATGTAAATACTATTAACAAGTTTAAATATTTACGAGCAAAGGTGAAATCTGACATAGACAAGTCGTACAGGGATTATGCTGATTCAGCTGAGTCGAGTATGAAAGCAGACCCCAAAAAATTCTGGGCTTTTGTCAACAGCAAAAAGGGGTCAACTAATATATCTGATAGAATGACGTTTAATGGTCAAACGCTCGATACGCCTACCGATATACTTAATGGTTTTTCTGAATATTTTGCAAAATCTTTTTCAGTTAGTACAATGTGCGTTACCCATGATGATTCGGTAACCTCACAGTTCCTGAATATCATGTCCTTCACTGAGGATGAAGTACTTATAGCTTTAAAACAAGTAAATATAAAATGACAACAGGACCAGACTCTGTCCCTGCTTTCATTTTGAAGGATTGTGCGTCTGTACTTGCTCCGCCGTTAACAATACTGCTCAACACGTGCGTGAAGACTTGCATTGTGCCGAATATGTGGAAATCGTCGAAGGTTAGACCTATCTACAAACATGGTGATAGAGTTGATATTAGCAACTATCGGCCAATCTCAATTATTTGCAATTTCTGTAAGGTATTCGAAATGTTATTGTACAATAGAATGTATAGCCATTTATGCAACATAATAACCATAAAGCAACATGGTTTTGTAAAGGGTCGCTCAACTGTCACCAATTTGGCAAATATAACCCAATTTATTGCTGAAAATATTGATGAGCGATCGCAGACTGACGTTGTGTACACCGATTTCTCTAAAGCATTCGATAGACTAGACCACGGAATTCTAGTGAGTAAATTATCTCGATATGGATTATCACCCTCTCTAATCAAATTATTCACCTCCTATCTAAACAACAGACACCAGTATGTCGTGTTTAATGGTTATAAGTCAGTTGAATACTTAGCAATATCTGGTGTTCCACAGGGAAGTAACCTGGGCCCCTTATTCTTCAATGTCTTCATCAATGATATAGTTGACGATCTCGATGTCAACTGCTTACTATATGCTGATGACTTGAAATTATTCTGCCGGATTGGTGATAGAAGCGATTGTGTCTCACTTTCAACTAACCTTCGACGTATTGAGAGATGGTGTATAAGTAATAAATTGTCGTTGAATGCCTGTAAATGTAAGGTAATGACGTTTTCCTTAAAACCTGAGAAAATTATATATGATTATGAAATCAACAACACTGTTCTTGAACGCCCGGCGACATTTATTGACGTGGGTGTCACTTTTGATTCTAAACTTTCTTTTATACCTCATATTGAGGCTATATGCTCGTCTGCTAACAAAATGTATGGCTTCTTAGTTCGAAACTCGCGTGACTTCAATGATCAAGACACTTTAAAGGATTTATACTACGCATATGTTAGGTCTAAAATTGAATACGCAGATGTTATTTGGAGTCCATTTTATGACATACACATTCAGAAACTTGAATCAATTCAACGGAGGTTTTTGAAATTTCTTTCCTTTAAAATGCGCATTTACCCACTGGTAGGAGTTCGTACCGGTACACTTCAAACGAGGCATTGTGTGAATAACTTAAGTGCTCGTCGTGACTGTGACTTATTGATATTTCTGTTTAAAATCATGAATAACAACATCAGTGACCCCAATCTTCTTAAACTCCAGTTCAATACTCCGAGAGTAGCTTCAAGAGCTGTTAATACGTTTTACCTTAATACCCCTCGAACAAATATTTTAAAATTTTCGCCACTTCACAGGATGTGTTCGATATGTAATCATGTAAGACCAGCTTGATACATTTCATTGCCGCATATCTGCGATTAAAGCATTCTTCTTTGATTGATGATATTATTCTTTGTAATCAATATAATTAAGTTCCTGTTCTGTAGTTGGGTTCGTCGTGTTTGAACAGTGTATTAGTAAATAAATAAATAATGTGGTTAACTGCATTTTGTTGAAACCATAGGTATGTTTCAATTTATGTCTGGTTCAATTGTTCCGTTTTTTCTGATGCCTGCCCAAATGTTCACTTTGACCTTCTCTCATCCAATACTACAATACTGACAATTTTTAATATTGACTGTTCCATGCAGTATTATAGATGCCTCATCACAAGAAGAGTGTTTTGATGCCTGTTGAAACCTATATGTAACAATTCCACAAAATTCCAATAATCGACAATCAGTATGATTCCGCCAGGAATTTTATGAGGATGGAATTTTTTTTAAAATTTGTAATACAAGAGTGATCGGGCTGGGCTAACTACTCGAACCAAAACTCTAGGGAACTTAAAACAATATGCATTTACATACCAATCCTTCGATGGACATAGGAAACCAGCACTGGAACGAAACTAATCCTTCCCAAATTCCTCAAAGCAGTGGAAATAAATTGTTGATCAAAATGTTTTAATCTATATTTCAACAAATACATATATAACAATACAAAAAGTATACGTATGGCTGCATTGCTTTTTATCCCGTATTATCTCCCTTAAATTTACAAAAAATAATTACCTTTATGAAACAGGTGACAATTCACTGCACTACGTGTATTTCGTAACTTTTTTATTATCGAAAATTGATTTCTATAAAAATGGATGACAGTAATAGTTACACTTGTCGCCGCGCTACACTACATTATTAATAATAAAAAGAACACATACACTGCAGGTAGAAATGCGTTGAACGATTTAAGTACTTGTAATAGATGGCGGTATGCTTTTTGATTAAATACCTAAACTAAAAATGTTTTATAACAAAACGTTTTACTTAAATCGCAATCTCGAAGTATAGGTGTATGTGGGTTGTCTGAAAATTTAAAATTACATCCAATTTCCTTTCGCCATTACAGTTCTTGGGTTTAGGAAAATCTTTGACAATTCCAAATTGACGGAATTTTGTTCAATTCTACTCAACATAGAGGGTCGGGATTAAATTTTCTGCATACATCAGAATACCTTCATGTTTGTTTTGTCACCCACACCAATTAATATTTTATCAATGATTTGGGTCCAGGAAAGGATCATTTAAATCAGCGGTTCTCAACTTGGGGTACGCGAACCCCTTGGGGTTCGCAACGGGTCCGTAGGGGGTTCTTGGAACGAAAATATGTAATGGCGGATATGGGTAGGAAAATACTTGTAGCTAAATAATAACCTGCTACATCCGTTTATTGCAGCAACAAAGCTCGTGGAAGAGTTCACTGTGTATGAAGCGAGGAAGTAGATTCAGGCAGATACACCCCTCCGTTCATTAATATTAGTTTTGTTAAGTTCTTTAATATTTGACTCGCCCATGCTACTGTACTGTCGCCGTCGGTCAGGCCTGTCACATCTACGGAATTTTCCGTAGTTCTACGGAATTCAGAATATGTCTACGGAATCTCCGAAAAGTCTCGAAAATCTACGGAATGTTCAATAACAATGATAATAATTACTATGTACTGTTATACTGTTTGCTTCGAGTTCTCTGAGTAAATTATTGCTCAAAATATTACACACTAACAAAATACTTACTACGAAAACGAAGAGTGCGGACATACACCAATCTGTATTTGTGGTTGTTTAACTTACATGAATCATGAATATAACTATAACCAAAAACAGACGAAAAACTTGAAAATCTTCATTATTTAATTCCCAAAAATATAAAACAAAAGAAATCCATTTATTACAGCTTCGGCTACCCATTTTCCTATAGTAATAAGTGAAAATGTGAATTAAATTTCTCGGATAGTTTTGAAATAAACTTCTGGCTCAAAGTACCTATCAGTTTTCAAAGATGCGAGTGATGAACTAACATTTCCTTTATTAGTAAAATCAACAAATCACATTAGAATTCTTTCTCATATTTCTGCAACAGTAGAAAGAATTTTTTCTTCAATTAATATAAACAAAACTAGCACCAGAAACTCATTGATTACCAATACTTTCCCAGAGTCGACTACTCCATGCAAAAAATATTAAAATCAATTACAGTTGCCATAACTTTAAAGCTGAAAAATTGTATATCGTCCAATAAACAAATTCAAAATTCGCACCGGCGCGCTACTTGAGCGTTCAAGGTCATTAAGGATCAAATGTTCGTAAGTTCAGATAACTTCATACTGTATGTTGAAGCTCTATTCTGAATCTACGGAAATTTTCGAACCAATCTACGGATATTTGATCAAGTGCATGTGGCAGCCCTGCCGTCAGTCATCTTGAGGCATGGGCAGAGTGCAGATGTAAACACAGTGTTTATCTGTAGTTGTTAAAATAGTTGTTTGTTAGAATACTATAAAACGTGTCATGGATAAGTGGTTGAAAACTGGTGATAAAAGAATAACTTCTTTGCAGAACAAGACCAACGACAGTGAAGTACCGAGTACATTAACGGACAATAAAATGCCCTCACAGGTTAGTGATAATACTGAGCGAAGCTTACATAAAAGAAAATGTAAAAGCACTGACACTGTCACTATGAAGAGGAAATACTTTGATGAGTATCCGCAATGCGTAGTATGCGGTGTGCTGTTAGCAAATAGTAGCATGAAGCCTTCACTTCTAAAACGACATTTACAAACAAACCATGCTAACTATGAAAATAAAGATCGTAGTTTTTTTGAACGGCTTTCAAAACAAAAAAATGTAGTATCTTATTTTGGGACAGCTAACAAAGACAAAGAAAATGCACTTGAAGCGTCATATAAAATAAGTTATCGCATTGCTAAATCTGGCAAAGACCACACCATAGCAGAACATTTAATTTTTCCGTGCATTAAAGATGCCGTCAATTGCAAGCTTGGTGAAGAAAATGCGAAGAAAATAGACACTATACCTGTTTATAACTCAACTATATCTCGCAGAATCAGGGATATGTCGGATGACGTTGAGGAGACAGTAATTACAATAATTAAGAATAGTAAGTACTTTTTTATTCAAGTTGATGAAAGTACAGATGTATCGAAATGTGCTGTGCTGCTTGTAATTGCACGATATATCTATGAAAATAATGTTGAAGAAAATAGTTTACTGTGTCATCAACTGCAGGAAACAACGAAAGGAAATGACATTATTCAATGCTATTAATGCGTATTTTATTAAACATGACATTACCTGAGAAACTTGCTGCGGCATATCTACCGACGGTGCAAAATCAATGTCAGGATGTTTTATTGGACTTCCGGCCCGAGTTAAAGAAGTGGCGCCTCTTGTTCACTGGAAGCACTGCTGCATTCACAGACAAACTCTTGCCTGCAAAAACCTACCTGTTGGATTGAAAACTGTGCTTGAAGAAGCCGTCAACTTCATCAAATCACAGGCCTTAAACTCGAGGCTGTTCAAATCTCTGTGCGAGGAAATGGATAACGTGCACATTAACTTGCTTTATCACACAGAAGTCAGATGGCTCTCCCGTGAAAGTACTCCAAAGATTGTGTGAGTTAAGGTTTGAAGTACAGCTGTTCTTTCGGGATCATCCGTTCCATATATCACCCAGATTACATGATCGCGAGTGGCTGCAATTTTTGGCTTACCTGAGACATTTTTAACCAAGTCAACAAGCTAAATCTGAGTCTCCAAATAAGCTCAATAACAATTTTTAGAGTAGCAGAAAAAATGGAATCTATGACGAAAAAGATTGATTTTTGGAGGTTTTGCATCCTTAATGGCCAGACTTTTTGAAAGAGAACGAGTTACAACTCTCTAGTGCTGCCAAACTGGCAATTTCAGAACAGTTGAAGGAATTGAAATCTTCATTCGCTAAATACATTCTGAAGCTTGATGAACGAATTAAGTGGATTCAAAACCCTTTTCCTGAAGAGAATTTTCAATCTGCTGGGTTGGAGATTGCAGAAAAAGAAAGTCTGATAGAGATCTATACTGATAATACGTTGAAGTTACCTTTCAAAACTAAACCTCTAGTCAACTTTTGGTTGGACATAAGCAATTAATATAAACGTCTGTCTGATCTGGCAATGAAGGTGTTGTTACCTTTTCCATCCACAGTATTAGTGGAAAGAGCCTTTTCATCATACGCTTTCATTAAGAATAAGTACAGAAACAAGTTGGATGCTTCACCAGATTTACGATTGTACTTGGTTTCTTTCGAGCCCAACTTCAAAAAGCTGTGTGCAATGAAGCAAGAACAGGAATCACATTAACTTTTCATATTGTTCTGTCTTTTTGTCAATAGGATGAATCAAAGAAACTGTTAGATTTTAGGTAATTTTTATCAAAATTGTATCCTTAACCCTTACATGTAACTACAAAATACATGATGTTGCTTATATTGTTTTAATTTTATTTATTATAACCCTAAATTTCAGTTTTTACAATTGTCTCTGGGCTGACCCTACTAAAATATGGTTCAGGGATACAATGTATCTCAATCATTTGGTAAGGGGTACGCAGATGAAAAAAAGGTTGAGAACCGCTGATTTAAATCAATGTTTAGACATATTTAAAAAAAAACGATTAATAACTAAAGGTTATCAATGACGTCTAGAGAACTAAAACAAATTATATATGTCACAAAAGATCCTAAATCACATTTTTGATACAGAAACAACTTATAGACAAGTAGTCGACTCTTCTGTATGAAAGAAAATTACTTTTTTCTTGAATATCCATGTCCACAAATCAGTGAACCCTTTCAAATGCGTTATCACACGCTACCCCTTTTCATTGAAATTTTTTCAAAGGGATAGTTATTGTTCCTAGGGGACTGAAGGGGCAGGTGAATATTTTTTCAAGAAGTAGAATTTCCCACGTACTTAAAAATAGAATGATCCAATATAATATTTCTGTATTCATAATTGTGGAGAATTAATATCTAACAAAAAAGAGTAAACATCAATTTATTGACAAATCATAAATTCTTATGACAACAGAAAAAAACTAGTTATAATTCCTGAAAACAGGTAAAATAGTTAAAGACATTTCGTTCCAAATGAATGTTACAAAACGTATATATAATGGCATTATCACGGTGCTTTAACTATAATATATAATAAATTTAGTAAACATAACAAACTCTTTGACATAGAACAACCGCATGGGATTTGTGTGCATTTCAATGTCTGTGTCAACAACCCGTACAAGTAGAACCTAGTCGGGAACAACGGAAGGCAAGGTAACTAATCGGAAACAAAGAAAAGTGGACGGTACCGAGGAGACGATGTATAAAACGGTTAAGTCAGCTAGCGATGTTGCCAAGTCCACCGAACGATCTTTATCAATTACTACTGTGCTAAGTACCTTACGTAAATCGTACACATAAAAAACTCGTCTATCTACTAACCGTTCAAATTAAGTTTCAACCGTTTAATATATAATAGTGGATAATCACCTATTTACGTTGAAAACTGGAATAATTTATTGTGTATTTTAATATTTCAATTATCATAAGAACTGGTTTGGTTAATATTTTCATTGTTTTTTTTAATTTGAATGAGGTTCAAAAATAGTAATTTGTATGAATTTAAAAAAAATCCGATTAATAATTATTGAACAATATAACACTTATTTCTATTTCTTAAACTTATTTCATGGACTGTCTAGCAAAATAGAAAAAAATTAGAAAACGTCTATAATCTGCTAGAAGACATAGTTACCACTTGGATGACCTTCAGAGGCGTAGACATATATGTGCTGGGATTATTAGAATTCGTCACATCAATATTAGAAAACTTTTACTACTTTAGGTTCAGTTATTCACAAAGTCTTCAGTATTATACTACCCATAGTCACAGTGTGGCAATTAGTTCATAGTATTGTATCTTTCATTCACTTCCTTTTAAGTTGGAATTTCTAGAACCGTTGGTGATATTCATATACATTATCGAAATGTGCGTAATATAGTGTAAGTGCTATATCCCACTAGAACACCATGGTGGCGCAACCAGTGGCGACACCGTGGTTACCGCAGCGACTAATCAGGCAACCAGAAGAAACACCTGCAGTGTTTTTACTAAAAATATGAGCTAACCTAAATTCATTTGCAATATGGACGTTGAAGAGATAACACTGAACTTATATGTGCGACGAAAAATGCTGAATAAAAAAAGAAACGAAAAAATTTTGGAGTATTAACCTTGTACGATAATTTGCGAAAGTATCCAATTACATTTTTTAACTATGTGCGGATATCAATCGCGTCATTCGATGAATTACTAAGTTTGTACAAGAATGATATGTCCAAAGAAGACACCATCCTACGAAAATCCATAACACCAGCAAACCCAACTCTTTCTTTTCTGCATGAACCATTCCTTCTCCACCAAATAGAACAGTTACTTCCTCAAAACATTTCTTTTTTAGATATCGGTTGGAGTAATCATTTGATGAAGTTGAAGATCTGTACTGAATTTCTATGATAAACATTTTGGTATCAAAACTTATGATAATTACAATGAAAACACAATTACAACACTTTAGAAAAACACGAAAGTAAAAACACGCTCTTTCACTGGTTGCCAAAAACTAGTGTACATTTGACTGGTAGTGCAACCAGAGCGGTGGAGACACCAGTAGAATGTACGAAAACTCCACGTCTGGTGGCGTAACCAAACTGGTGAAGGAACCAAACCAACACCAAGTGAGATATGCTCCATATGCTTACGTGTGTTCTGACTGGTTTCGCCACTGGTTGCGCCACCATGGTATCCTAGTTGGATATAGCACTAAGAGTGAGTATTGGTGTTGCTCAGCACTTCCTTTTAGTACAGTACTGAAAACTAGCTGCATAACTGCCCACTTCCAATAATATTTGAATTAACTCAAGTTACCTCAATATCTTCTCACGAGTCCTCCTGTGGATATTTTAAAATTGTAACGTGGAATGTTAGAGTCTGGAAAAGTCCTTAACACTATCCTTGAATTGCAAAGACTACAAATTGACTATTAAGCATAAGTGAGATGCGTTTGCATTGAGCTGGTAGAGTTACGCATTGAAAACATATCTGACTATTATTGAAAGGTGGATGATGCCAATCATTGAAATGGAGTAGTATTATTTTGAGAGAATGAATCAACGATGCACTAATAAAGTTTGTCTCCTACCAGAACCGTCTACTGATCATACAATTTACGCTCACTTTGGACTCATCCTTAGAAACGAAAAATACCTACTTCTTCAATTAGTTATTAAGGGCGAGATAGACGACAAAAGAAATCCAAGAAGAACGTTAGAGCCGGGACACAATGAATGTCCAGACACTGATATGAACAGCAGAGGACAGAGAAGCGGCCTTTATGGTTATCGCCAATCTTCAGTAGAAGTAGAACCATTATCAGCATAGTTTTTATTTCTGTTTTTATCTGTCTATTGTAAATTGTTTGTGTAGTATTGCAATGAGCATAAATCATGTTGTTCTGGTTGCTACAGAAGATGACTGTGGCCAGCGCGAAACTGCAAGGAACGTAGGTATCTAAAATATTGTTACGAAACAACACACTGGTATAGTTCCTGAATCCGACACCGCCTAAGCCATGTATGAAAGTTAAAATTATAGCGGGTGCGCAGGGATTTCTTAGAATTGTTTACGATTGTGACTATCTTATCTAGACATTGTTTCTGTGACCAGTCTTATCTAGAAAATGCGAGAGCCATTTGTTTTTGTGTAAGCCGCAATCTAGAATTATCTAGTAAAAAAGGCACTAATATATATAAAGGACCGACCAGCGGAGAATTTCAATTTAGTTGATAAAGTGATCTCGCCAAATAAACAAGAATACACCGAAATAGCGAACAGTAAAGTTTTGATATAAATTAAATTCAAGTGAATAGTTAAGTGTATATAAATTAAGTGTTAGTGAGTAGTTTGGTGTTTAAATAAATTCGTAAGAAGCCATACCGTATGTTTAAAAATGTATCCCACCCGTTTACTGTTTAAATAAATTAGAAAAACATTACAATTTGTCAGCGGTTCGAGGAGGCCAGTCTACTCACTCAAAAACCTGATTCCGGACGATTCCGAACTATAACACTCTCTTTTCTACTGGACCTCCGCTTTCCCGGGATTACCGGATTTTAAGATTAAAATTTTAACAAAAACACTTACACAATAGCGTATTAGATGAATCAAAAGTGGGTATTTAGAGCTCAAATATACGTGTAAGAATGTGGCGACGTATCAAATGACTTCCACTTGTTAGAGGATCAGTTATGTGATGTAGAGATTCAGATATTTAAATGCATTCGAACAAATATGAGGTGTTTACAGCGACATGTGCCGGCCCCTAGAGAGCTTAGCGTCATACTAGTGACATAATATTCCGTAGAATGTGATCCAAAATCGGAATCAAAGCAAACCTCGTTTGCAAGGTGTTATCACTGCCAAAGGTATTAGATTTGTAATAGAAAACGGCATTCACAAATAAAACAACTAAATAAAGTTAATATAAGCAGAGAGCTGACTGAATCTTAATATTTGTATATTAGAGAATATTCACTTATGCTTTCATCAACAGTTTTTGATAATGAAAGCATGCAGTCATCGGACATAAACAAAACTCTTATTTCTCCTTTTTGTATCTAATAGAAACACAGGTACCATATATATAGGGTGTATCTAATACTCCCACCGAAAAAGAGAAAGGTAGAAAAAAAACTTATTAATAATTAATTCAAAGTAAATTTATTAAGTATGCTTATATTATGTTGGGGAAACGTTGTTATGGTCCAACATTTGTTGGATGGATTTGGAAAACCCCAAAAGAAAACTCCAATCAGGCCAAAAATATTATTAATTAATCTTATCATCTAAGTCCTGGATTTACATCAATCCCATTTTAAAACCTAGTTCCTGGAACTTAGGAAAATACAGATTTCGTCAGAGCATCTGCTAATTGGTTACCTGTTGAAATATTTACTTGTTCTCTTGTCAAATGATATTTGATATCAATGTATTTAGACCATTTAGGAAAAACAGGATTATTAGCTATTGCAATGCAACCGTTATTATCTTCATATATAATTATAGGCTCTGTTATATTAAAATTAATATCTCTTAAAAGGGATTTAATTCATAAAGCTTCTCTTACATCTTCAAAAAGTGCCATATATGCAGCTTCAGTAGATGAAGCTGCTACAGAATATTGTCTTTTAGTATTCCACCAAATTGAACAATTTTCAAATAATTTCAAAATATAGCCTGTTGTAATTCTACGATCTGTTTCATTATTACCCCAATGAATCTCATATCCTACCAAAATATGATTAAAATGTTTTTGTTTATAAACTAATTAAGTTCTAATGTAACTTTTACGTATCTTAAAATACCTTTAAGGCATTGCCACAATTCAACATAATTTAATTTATTGGGGAATGGCGTACTAACTGGCTTACAATCGATCATATTAAATTTATTTAAAACGGTTTTCAAATATGAACTCCGATCTAATGTAATTGTATCTTTATTTCGTTCGACTTTAATACCTAGAAAAATTTTTAATTCTTGCATATCTTCCACACTAAACTGATTCGTTAAATAATTTTTAAAACTTATCCAAGTATCTATGTCAGCTGTGGCGATTATCGACATATAAATACTACATCGATATTTTTACTAATGTGACCCTTATACACGAAATATAAACAATGTAGGTATTCTTCTCAATTTACAATTCTTTTGTTCATTACAATCTAATTCATTAATATCTTAACTTTGAACTTTCTATCAGTTACAATTCACTGTCATACATTATTCAAGTTTAAATTCTCCTTATAAATTTCAACAATTTACCTTTTTTAATAATTACAAAGTATTCTTTTCCGCTTTTCTTTCATATAACTTAACTTCTTTTTATATTTTTTTACTAGATTTTATCTCTTCCGATAATTATTTTTACATCTCTGCTTCAAAAAATTCAATCTGTCATCAATGTTTATTTTTCTTAACAACCATCCATGATTTCTTTTTTCTACTAGATTAATATTTTATTTGGTTTAGAGATTAAGTAAGGACTTCCCGCTTGAACACTTTTAAATTTTCTTATCTAATGTTTTTTTGTTATAAATTAAAATTAACATTTTTATTATTAATTATTGGATTGATAATAATTATATCAGTAAAATTTATTTTCTTTCAACCACCTTTATAATTCATTTGAGTAGAGTTAAAAAAGCATAGCAAAGTAACATTGTTCAGTTTCAGTACTTCACATATCAAATTACACTTGTGCATTGTTATTACTGTTTTTCCAAACAATTAATAATCTATGTAAAAATAGAAAAAATTCCATCAAAAATAGAAATTTTGAAATAATGACCCCCAATTGTATGCTCCGCAGAACATTTGATTATTTAGGTCAAGACCAGATAATTATTATTATTATGTCTAATGTTTAATACCTATATTGCTATTTCTCACCATTGAGTTTATCCAATTTAATATCAAATTCAACTCATAGTCTTTCTTTTATGAACGATTTTCCGCCCGATGTAACATAATTCAAATTTCTATACAATCTACAATAAAATTGAAAACAATAATTAAAATTAAAATTTTTAGCCTACATTTTGTAATGTTCCTGATAAGTTGGCTAACAAAGTAAACAAAACTACGTTTAGGAAATAAATTTCTTAAAACATCATCAACAATCCTTGTAATAGAATATCTGCCATATCAATTCTAAATTGTCATAACAAACCAAACAGTCATAACGACCGACAGCAATCAATATATTTATGAAGTGTGTAATAAATGCTTGTAGGCCTCATTCATAAGGTATTTCATATAAAATCTACGCCACTAGGTATGAATGTCTATTTTTAATAATGCATAATGTTTACCAAACAAAATAAACAAACATATTGGTAATAAGGAATACTGTTGATTTTTTAGGCGTTGTTTGTTATATTTGTAAAAAAAGTCTTGTTGAAAATGTTTATTTTATTATGGTAAGAATGATTTTACAATTAGATCAGTCCATTGCTCCACCAGATATAGGAGAAAGTGTTCAAATTATTTGTGATTATCTTCAATTGTTCACATTTCCTTTTAAATACTTGATTTAAATCTGATCTAAAATGTTTAAAACACGAGGAAAAACACGTTCTTTATTGGATTAAAATCTACACCCTCATTATCCGGCGGAAAGTAGGAAGTAAAGCCCGAAAAAGCTAAATTAGACATGCCACTTGTTGTGCTCCTGATACCATCAACAAAATGCAACTCGATAAGAATTACTTAACCATGTAAAAAGAAGGTACCTAAATAAATAATTTTTGGAGGGAAAGGTATCTTTGAATCTAGTAGATACATACTTTAAATCCCATACAATTTGGGATAAATTAAAGTACATAAAAATTAGTTAAGATTAAAATCGAGAGTACAGATTGGGAAATAAGGAAACTAAAATTTTGTGTTACGCGGATGAAGCTGTAAAATACGTCAGTAAAGCTAGCACCCCCACTTTTTCAAATTTAAAAAAAAAACTTATGTGTAATTTAGAACTAATTTGTACCCAAAAAATTAGAATTTGTACCCACTTAGTTTTTCTGAAAAATCAATATTTAAAGCTAACACCCCCATATTGACAAATTCACATTTTATTGGCATAAATCTAAACTTTGAATTAAGGACTAATTTGTACCCAAAAGATCATAATTTGTACCCACTCAGTTTTTATGAAAAACCGTTATTTAAAGTGGGGGTACTAGTTTAAGCTCAATCTAGCACCCCCCAATCAAATTTTAACAGCATACCTTTAAACTTTGAATTTAGGACTAATATGTACCCAAAAGCGTTTTTTCATTATTATATCATTTTGTTTATAAAATATTTAGACCACGTGTTTTATTAATTTCCAAGTGAATCATTATTAATTTTCGAATATAGGACTAATTTGTACCCACACAGTTTTCCCTGTAAAAGGAGTTTTAATGTGGGAGTGCTGGCTTGAACACGTCCACCTTTAAAAATCCAATTTCAACAGCATACCTTTAAACTTTGCATTTAGGACTAATTTGTAACCAAAAGCGTTTTTTCATTATCATATCATTTTGTTTATTAAAGATGATAGTAAATTAGACCACGTTATTTATTAATTTCCAAGTATATCGTTAAAGAATGAGAAATTACCAAAAGTAACTAAATATTATCGAATATAGGACCTATTTGTATTTGTATCCACACTGTTTTCACTAAAAAAGGCTTTTAATGTGCTTCACCTCAGAATGGACGGAAAACTAGACAAACTCTTAGATGAAGTGTTTTATGAAACATGGCACTTACCTAACCAGGTACTTCCCAGAAATTTTTGTTTTCATATATTATATATTGTTTTGTCTCTAATAAAATACTATATTAATATAATTCCATATTTATTATAGATACCATAACTCTTATTTTCAGTGAGATGTTTTGTGATAACTGCGGCGATTATTTGACGAGGCAAAAAAATTCACTAGTGTACGTGCGTAAATAGTTCACAGTGGATAAAAGAATGATTATACTATGGTCACCGTACATAAACAAGATTTGTTTATGAGAGAGAGAGAGAAGTTCGTGAGTGATTTAAGATGGGTTGGAGTTTTCTTGGTTGGCTGGTCTTTCTTGTTGGTGCCCTGGTGTAGGATAGGTTTCCTCTTCAGGGCTGGGTTGGGGGGGTGTTGGGTGGTTTTGTGCGCGTTGATCGAGAAATTGGGTTGGGGTTTAGAAGTGTCTAGAAAATTTTTTATTTAAGAAGTGACTAGGAAACTTTTGCTAAAAAGTGTATAGGATTGAGAGTTGTTGAGTGGGCTTTTCGCTAGAAAGTAACCGGAGGTTGTGTTTTCTTGGGGTGTTAGGGGTTGGTTGATTGGAAGCAGCGAAGCTCAAAAGTGAGGAGGGATGGCGTGACAAAAAGTGTCAGGAAAGGGGTGTTAGATGTGGAAGACGAACCATGTATCGTTGCCGATACATAGTTGTGTGTTGACCTGGCTAGGTGTCAGAAGTTGTTGAAGTAATTTGACGTAAAAGGGTGTCTTAACTCAGTTTGAATGTCTCAAGTTTTAAGGAGGAATAGTAATGGAATATTGGTAATTGAAATTTTTATTGGTTTTGAGAATTTTTCGAAAGAAAAGTGTATAGGAGACATTTTATTTAAAAGTGTATAGAATATGATAAATTGTTGAGATTTAAGAAAAGTTGCGGGGACGTGCCTTCGGTGGTTCGGGGACTGTTTAAGGTGGTCGGCGACATAATAACAATCTTTAAATCCAAAAATGCGGGCGCGTCGATCGTCGGTCCATTTGGCTAGTGAATAAATTCACAGAGTGTACAGGAAAACCGCAAAAGCCTGCAACACCGACGATTTGTTTATGTACGGTGATTTGTTTATGTACCGTGCTATGGTGTTGTCACTTTTTTTGACTGCTTGGCGGTTTAGTAAAGATGTGCAATATCATGTCAGACTTTCCTTTAATGACTAAACAATTTTAAAACATTTTTTTGTTACCCTCCCAAATACCGAAAGGTGATATTTTTTTGTTTTTTAGATGATATGCATCTTTCATCTACCGCTCCTATTTCTGATAATAATTCTCTATTGGTTCAAACAATTTTAGAAGGTATTTTTAGTAGTATTTAAGCACAGTTAGTAAAATATGGTAAAATATGAGTATACAAATTAGTCCTATATTCAAAAATTAATATTTAGTTACTTTTGATAATTTCAAATCTTTTAAGGATTCACTTGGAAATTAATAAAACAGGTGGTCTAATTTACTATCATCTTTTATCAACAAAATTATATACTTAATAATGAAAAAACGATTTTGGGTACAAATTAGTCTTTAATTCAAAGTTTAAAGGTAAGCTGTTGAAATTTGATTTTGTAAAGGTGGAGGTGTTCAAGCCAGCACTCCCACATTAAAACTCATTTTACAGGGAAAACTGTGTGGGTACAAAGTTTAATTTTTGGGTAGAAATTAGTTCTATATTCGAAAATCGTGGGGGTCTCGATTATAATTGAAGCAATATTTCACAGGGATGTCGGTGTCGATGGTTTTTTTGCAACATCAAAATTTAGAAGGCATCCAGAGTTCATACTTCAATCAAGATAAGCACGCGACATCAAACAACCAACTTACTAACAAAACCACGACCCGACGAACTTCATCTAAAATATCTTTACGACCCAAACCTCGTAATAGTTATTAATGTATCAAGGGCGTAAAATAGGCGTTTATGAATCGCAACTTATAAGTAAGGGACCTAGCCGTTAGGCGACGGCTAGTAACACGTAGGTCCATAAACGTTGTTTACACCTGAAATACATAAAAAAATTTATGCAAGATCACTCTGTATAATAAGTCTACCAAATAATTTGGATTCGTTATAGAAAAAATAGTTATTTTTATTGTGGTATTGTAGTGTATGTAAGATGAGAAAACAACATACAGTCGCGTTACCTCGTAACTGTCAATAATAGTAGTAATAAGTGATCGCCATCTTTATCTGCGATTAAGCTTCGCATATTGTAAGCTGCACGGTGGCGTACTTACGGGGGGATATATGGGATATATCCCCCCATGGACTCAGATAAACCTAAATATCTTTTATTGGGGTAAAAAATCGAGAAAATCCAATTATAAATCCAGATTCAGAATCTGCAATTTTTGACTGTTTTCGAACTACTATTTATTTACCATTTTTGGATTTTTTTATTAATCAGCTTGAAGAAAAAATTACAAATCATAAATATATTTTTAACAGCTTCATTAGAAGGGAAGGTAGGTGAAGAAAGTGATTCAGACAATAAACAGTCTAATAAAATATTTGATTTATATTTGGAATTGTCTAAGTATGGTGTTATTCGCAATAGCCGAAATCGGCCGCTGTCCGAATGTTTTGCCCACAATGCGTTTTGTGTATTGCAGTTTACCCACGAAGCGATTAAGAAGACTTCTATCGAGCAGTGAGCAAAACTAATTACCTAGAACACGTTGTGGGTAAACTACGTTACTCAGGAAGCGAAATTATATTTCGGGCGGTTTTGTTTCGCATTGTGGATCTTTTCGTTTACCCACGTCGCGTTCGGGCTTTTACGTTTTACCCAAAATGCATTGTCAGTATCTTGACGAACGAATATTAATCCATAACAAGCTCACGTTCTTGTATAGCGAAACACATGCGTAAATATTGGTTAGGTTTTTATTTGTTGTGTGTTTTGTGTACCGGCAATTGTTTTAAACAAGATGAAAGCTGAATTTGAAGAAATATTGCGGATCCTAATGTTGGAAAAGAAAAACAGGTCGTTTCTATTATCGGATGAACGTTACTTAGAAATAGTTCAAGAAACCAACATTGCTTGACAAAAGAAACGGGATGGTCTTGAATTGTCATCAAAAGATTATCGTAGATTAAAACGATATGATTTATTGACAGTTGAAGAAAAGGATAAACTAGTAAGTAAAGAAAAATCAAGAATCCAATCAGGTTTAAAAAGAAAGCAAAGAGTAAGGGATTAGTTGTTAAACCTTTAATTATGAGTGAAATGAATTCTCGATGCCAGGTAATATTTTTTTTCTACATTCATGAAAAAAACAACACTTTTGTGAAACACATTTAATGGAAAAAGTGGTTATTTTTTGCACTAGTGCAACAAAATTCATCTGTCATTCTTGTCAGTTTTGTGATGATTTATGACAAACATAAACATTTAAATAAAATAAAAACCCGGAGCAAGTGACTGATCCTGCTCTAATACAGCAATAATATATGTATATCTTACTGCTTAGTCTCAACGAGTTACAATTATTACAAAAATCTTTGAATAGTTAAAATTTAAATTGTCAAAGCGAAAACCAGCTATGATTAAGTACTGACAAGGTGGAGGCCATAAAGATACAAAAAAAAGAAGAATGGTTAAAATACATTCTGAGTAACATATTCTAATTTTCCAGTTTTTGCATGAATGTAGAAAAAATATTGTATGCAACTCGTGCAAAACGTGTTTTTTGCACTCGACGTGTTGTCCAACTCGGCCCAAAGGCCTCGTTGGACAATTTCAAGGTCGCGTGCAAAAAACACTCACTTTTTGCACTTGTTGCATAAATAACTATTTTGTAATATTTTTTACTGTTTTATAGAAGTATACTTTTATAGGTTGACCTCATCGATATGCAGAGTGAACCTGATGAAGAATATAAATTTATTCTGAATTATCAAGATCATCTAACGAAATATGTTATATTGCGACCACTTAAAACAAAAACGGCGTATGATGTAGCAGAAGTTATTCTTGATATCTTCTGTTTGTTTGGTGCTCCGAACATATTACATAGTGACAACGGAAGAGAATTTTATAATCAAGTAAGTGTAATGGCTTCACACAAGGGCTTTCCTTCATCTAAGTGTCAATTTTTTAGGTAATTGAAAAATTAGCAGATAGTTGGTCTGCTCTCAAATTGGTCCATGGCAAACCTCAACACTCCCAAAGTCAGGGTTCCGTTGAACGAGCAAATCAAGATGTTCGTGATAGTCTTGTAGCCTGGATGTCAGACAATCAATACCAGAACTGGGCAAAAGGTCTTCGCATTATTCAAAGCACAAAAATCGCAGTTTCCATACGGGTATAAAGCGGACACCTTATGAGGCTGTGTTTGGAAGTCCACAAAAAAATGGGATATTGGATACATGTTTAGATACATCTGTCATTAATACAATTAAGACGGAAGAACAACTAAAATAACATTTTAAATTAATAAAAGAGTCTTTGGAAACAAATACCATAAATGAGGAACCTAATGCGACAATAACTGAGTCAGAATTAGAAACTGATACTGACAGTATGACCAAATGTTTTATTTGTGATATTATGTATATCCCTTGTATCCAAAATGTATGTATTGAATGCAATGAGTCACTTCATATCGAATGTGCTGCTAATTTAGATTTACCAATGTGTAAATTATGTAGCAATAAAAGAGCAGCTGATAGGGAGAGAAAAGGTTGCAAAGGGGGGCTAGAAAAACAGGCTGATAAAATGCTTGCCTAATCACAACACAAATTCCCACCTGCCAATATAGGTGACAATGTTTTAGTAAATATACCAGAGGTAGATCGGGGACGTCTAACTCCTAGGAATGTATTAGCAATCATTATAGACAAGACTGACCAAGGTTTTTATATTCTCGGTACTAAAAATGGAAAATTGAAACGATTATATAGCCGAAATGAGTTTCAATTATTATCACCTTCAGTATTTTTATCATTATCTGAAGTGCCATCAGATTCTTCTGTCAACGTGCGAGAAGCTAAATTATCTTCTGGGTCTAAGCAAGGTTTTGTTCGGTGTAATTGTTGTAAAGGGTGCCACACAAAAGCATGTAAGTGCCTAAAATCAAATATTACATCCAATTCAAAATGCCATCAAAGCACGTCTTGTGAAAATTATTAACATATTTTTTTGCTTTTTTATTTCGGGTTTTTATATTTCCATATGATTTTTTCTGTTTTTTTTATTTTAATGTGTTTTTTATGTTTATTGACATAATTATGTTATATATTTTAATGTTCCACTAAAATACATATTTTTGTTTAATTATTTGTTATTTTATTTACAACGCGTTCTGGGTAAAGCTCTATGCCCAGAACGCAATGTGGGTAAACGGAAAGATCCACAATGCGAAACAAAGCCGCCCAAAATATAATCTCGCTTCCTGAGTAACGTAGTTTACCCACAACGCGTTCTAGGTAATTCGTTTTGCTCACTGCTCGATAGAAATCTTCTTAATCGCTTCGTAGGTAAATTGCAATACACAAAACGAGTTGTGGGCAAAACATTCGGACAGCGGCCGATTTCGGCCATTGCGAATAACATACACACTAGATATAAATTTGAGTGAATGAAAGACGAGTACTAAGTGTGTATTTTATTAAAAATCCAGCTAAGCGCTTTCGGCCATTAGGACATTTTATCATGTGAGTTATAATTGTACACCCTCATCACAGTTATTTTAACAAATTTTAAGTAATTAATGATGTAACATCAAACATTTCATTTGATTGTATGTAGCAGTTACAGGTTTTGATGTTTTTTAGGACACCAGGTTTGACAGGTTTGAAAATGGCCTAATGCCGAAAGAACTTCTGTATTTTTAATAAAATACACACTTAGTACTCGCCTTTCATTCACTCAAATTGATTTATATTTACCTGATATCCCAAAATTATTATAAAATCGGAAATTAAAATGCGGTAGGTACATTTAAGTAAATGCTCAGAAATAAAAAACAAACGTCATTGGACTGGCCTGTTTGGCAGTTTGTAGTCAGCATGCCTACACGAATGTTCACAAACTTCTAAAAAATGTTTGTATGCTGCCTGGGTCCACTGCTACACCAGAGAGGACCTTTTAAATCTTATAACATATAAAAACTTATTCAAGAAATACTCCTGCCCAAGTGAAGCTTAATAAACTAGCCTTGCTGTCAGTTCATAGAGAAGTTATATCAACTGAAGAAATAATTGATGACCTTATCCTCAAGCCAAGGCGCTTATATTTTGTAATGTAATACTTAAAATTGTTATAATCACCATGATAGATAATTATGTTTTTAATTATTATTATTATCTTATTTTGTTTATAAAAAATGATAATAAATTAGACCCCCTGTTTTATTAATTTCCAAGTCCTTAAAAAGTTGAACTTATCAAAAGTAACTAAATATTGTTAATTTTCGAATATAGGACTAATTTGTATAGTACGTGCAAAACATATAGTGCAGAAATGTAATGGTATATCCCCTTCAAGTTATGTTGCGGAGCTATACTCTGAAAGATATTTATATTTTGTTTACTTTTACCAATACCACTTACACACTACACTCTATCTTGATGCTAGCCTACCAACTAAATAGTGAGCGTTGCCGCTGGTGGACACCTGCTGTGTTCGAAAAAATTGCTATCTCAAAATATACTTATAGTTCAGTAAAATATGGGAAAAATAAGTTATTTGAAAATTATATTACTTATTCTTGTTAATAAAACGAGATATAAGCTAGTGTTAATTGTCTGGTGTTATATTTAAGATGTATTTATTAATTATAAAATTATTAAATATATTTTAACAATTGTTAGTTGAAATTATAATATTAAATGCATATATCATCTAATAAGCATTTTAAATTGTAATATTGACTGGACTATGACAGTATTCAAATCAAAGGATAAGCCGAAACTTAAAGTTCGCTCTATATCTCTTACCTGAACTTATACCAACAGTTTTCCCTTAAAAAGGGTTTTTAATGTGGAGTATCTGCTTCACCTCACAGCAGTCATCATGACGAAAGTTCAAAATGGACGGAAATCTAGATAAACTCTTAAATAAAGTGTTTCATGAAACCTGGCCACCTACCTACTTCCAAAACTTTTTTGTTTTGATATAATGTATTGTTTTGCCTCTAATAGTAAATTTAATATATTCCTATAATTATAATACAGGAATCCATATTTGTCCTAGATACATACTATTTTCAGTGAGGTAACCCCAGTAATCCTTTGATGAGACAAAAAATTAAGTTTTTTTTTCCCTAGTACAGGTGCGCAGTAAGGAAGCACAAATAGTTCAAAGGGGTAGAAGATAAGAATGGCACTATAAATACAAGTGTTCCAGCGGAATTTCAAAAAATATTTGGAATGAATCAGATGATCTAAAAAAAGGTGGAGCGAATCCATAATAACACCTTTACTTATCATTCCTTCCATTATCATGTAGAAAGAGAATCACAGGGCATCCCACTAGGAATGCACATTTTAAGAGATAAACTATGAATTTGAATTAATTTCGATAATGACTTACTAATATACCTACTATTAGTTTTGAATAGAATACCTACAATTTAATTAAAATATATTATTAATACCACTCAAATTGTAAATAACTCACCTAGAACGTACTTCAATAATTAACTTATGTTTTATTTAGAATTAAGAATAATTTTGAAGATGTACTCAGCTCTGGTGTTTAAATTCATATTAGTGACAGCTGATATGCCAAATTGAACACCTCTCCAAAAAGAAGTTTTCTGAGTAAAATAAGAGTACAAATTAATCCTATATTAGAAAATTAATCTTTAGTCTTCTTCTTCTTCTTCTACTTATTGGAGATCTGTCGATCTGTTACTTCTGAAGCTGTCTCTGCATCTTTTCCTGGAAGGTGGATTGCCAGCTATCTTTCCACCTTTTAGGTGGTCTCCCGGGAGGTCTTGAGCCGGGCGGGTTGTTTTCTAGGACTATTCTTGGAACTCTCGTCCATCCGCCTTACATGGTTGTACCACTGCCTCTTATGTTGTCTTCCCCATCTCACAATATCCTGTATCCCGCACTGCTCTCTGACATCTGTGTTTCTTACTCTGTCTCTTCTTGTTTTCCCCAGTATTGTTCTCAGTGTTTTCATCTCGGCCACCCTTAGCATTTGTTTCGTCTTGTTGGTGTCCTCGCGGACTTCAGTGCAGTACGGTCTGTATCCGAGGTTGAGACATGTTACTTTGTTTATAATTTTATCCATGAGGAGATTAAACAAAAAAGGACTTAGACTGTCACCCTGTCTAATTCCTCCCGGTGTTGGGATACGTTATTGTTATGTAGGTTATGGATTATCATCGTTATGTTTGCTGGTGCCTTATTTTCCATTAATATCTGTAAAATGTCCACCAATCGGACCCTATCAAACGCCTTTGTTAGGTCAATGAAGCAGATATACGCTGGCATATTATACTCTGTAGCCTTTTCTTTTATTCTATATATTCTACAATCTTTAGTCAATTTTGATAATTTAAAATTATTTAATGATTTACTTGAAAATTAATAAAACACATGGTCTAATTTATTATCATCTTTTATAAACAAAATAATATAACAATGCTTTTGGGTACAAATTAGTCCTAAATTCAAAGTTTAAAGGTATGCTGTTACAATTTGATTTTGTAAAGGTGGGGGTGCTAGCTTGAGCTGGAGTCAGCACCTCCACATTAAAAAGCCTTTTTTCAGGGAAACAGGGTGGGTCAAAATTCTAATTTTTTAGGTCCAAATTAGTCCTTAATTCAAAGATTAAATTTATGCTATTAATTTTAGATTTTGTAAAGGTGGGGGGTGATAGATGGAGCTCAAGCTGGCACCCCATTTTAAATATCGATTTTTCATAAAAACTGAGTGGGTACAAATTCTAATTTTTGGGTCCAATTTAGTCCTAAATTATACTTGTTTTTTTGTTTTTTGAAAAAATGAGGGTGCTAGCTTTAATGACATGGAAAATGTTCTAGTCAGGTGCTTGGAACAAATACATTTGGCCAAATACCTTTTAAAATATCGACCTAAATAAAATTGCCTACTCCAAAAGATTACACAAGCCATTGTTTTAGATGTTCTCCAGCAACTTTAGAAGTGGAAAATTCTGTGATAAATACAATTAAAATTGTCAATGTTCATGTCCCTTCCATTAGTCCCATAGATGAGTTTGCTATTACAGATACTGATATTTTTAAGCATGCGCCTTCAAGCGGTAACTCATATCCTCATGAGTTACTGGAAGTTTCTAGCAAACTTACAACAGAGCAAGGTAGCAAATCCTAATATCACCATACATATGTTCAAATTGTGTCATTAAAATTATTAATGCAACAAGAAATTCATGTTTTGGTTGTAATGTTTTTTATTAAAATCATATTAGGTAAATAGAGATCTATG
Organism: Galeruca laticollis; assembly: GCA_963921935.1. Classification (NCBI taxonomy): domain Eukaryota; kingdom Metazoa; phylum Arthropoda; class Insecta; order Coleoptera; family Chrysomelidae; genus Galeruca; species Galeruca laticollis. Next base: position 198,283,134 of record OY998178.1, read on the forward strand.
TAATCGGTTTTGGTAATAACCTCTGTGAAGCTGGCAGAACCATTTCGGCAGAATCAAATAAAACCTATTACGACTTTTAGTACTCATTTTGTACTAATTTGTACCACAAAAAATAATTTTGTACCTTTACCCATTAACGAAAAAAACATGGCATTGCTAGCTTCATGTTAACCTAGAAAGCCCAAATTAAAAAAATTAGAAAAAAATGAAAATTATTACAGGAAATTAAAGAACAGAATTTTTACTAATTTGTACCACAAAAAAAATTAACATCAACCCCCTCAAACAACCCCTATTGCGATAAATTGAACAGCAAGCCCATTATCCTCCGAACTTTTCAAAATTTTTTGAATAACGAAATATAAAAGTCGACTCCATTAAAACTGAATATGTACTCATTTGTAACACAAAAAAATTAACGCCAACACCCTCAAACAACCCTTGTTGCGATAAATTGAATAGCAAGCCCATACTTCTCTGATCTTTTCAATATTTCTTGAAAAACAAAATATTAAAGTCGATTCTATTAGTACTAAATTTGTACTAATTCGTACCACGAAGAAAATTTCAAAATATTAAAGTCAACCCACTTAAACAACCCTTGTTGCGATAAATTGAATAGCAAGCCCCATGCTTCTCAGATCTTTTCAATATTTCCTGAAAAACGATATATTAAAGTCGATTCTATTAGTACTAATTTGTACCACGAAGAATATTTCAAAATATTAAAGTCAACCCACTTAAACAACCCCTGCTTTTATAAATTCAATAGCAAGCCCATTATCCCCGAACTTCTCAAAATTTCCTGAAAAAGGAAATATAAAAGTCGACTTCATTAAAATTGAATTTGTACTAATTTGTACCACAAAATAAAATAACGCCAACCCCCTCAAACAACCCCTGTTGCGAAAAATTGAATACTAAGCCCATTATCCTCCGAACTTTCCAAAATTTCTCGAATAACGAAATATAAAAGTCGACTCCATTAAAACTGAATATGTACTCATTTGTACCACAAAAAAAATTAACATCAACCCCCTCAAACAACCCTTTTTGCGGTAAATTGAATAGCAAGCCCATACTTCTCCGATCTTTTCAATATGTTTTGAAAAACAAAATATTAAAGTCGATTCTATTAGTACTAAATTTGTACTAATTAGTACCACGAAGAAAATTTCAAAATATTATAGTCAACCCACTTAAACAACCCCTGCTTTTATAAATTGAATAGCAAGCCCATTATCCTCCGAACTTTTCAATTTTTTTTAAAAACGAAATATAAAAGTCGACTCTATTAATACTGAATTTGTACTAATTTGTACCACAAAAAATATTAACGTCAACCCCTTCAAACAACCCCTGATCGATAAATTAAATAGCAAGTCCATTATCCTCCGATATTTTCAGAATTTCTTGAAAAAGGAAATAATAAAACTGAATTTGTACCACAAAAATATTTCAATATATTAAAGTAAAATAATTTAAACAACCCTTGCTTCAATAAGTTGTATAGCAAGCCCATTATCCACCGATCTTTTCATAATTTCTTGAAAAACGAAATATAAAAGTACATTCCATTAAAACTGAATTTGTACCACAAAATATTTTATAAACAGATTTAGACTGAAGTACCAAAAATGAAAATAAGCCCTTTTGGCGTTCTGTGCACTGCTTAATTATTCCAAAAAATCCATGCTGAAATTTTTCCAACAACTAGAAAAATTATTAAGAATTATTAAATAAAGGCATCAATCAGCAAAAGGTCAATAGGAGCGGTAGATCAGACATCAGACACGTAATATCTGAAAAACAAAAAAATCACTGCACTGACTCCTAACAGTTTTTACTACAGTGTAAGATAAAAATGTTTTTCAATCATTCCTAAGCCACCAAGTAGTCAAAAAAAGTGATAACACCAGAGTATGATGCCTAGAACTATTTGTGCCTTATCAGGCACCTGCAGAAGAGAAAGAAAAGTTTTTTTTTGTCTCGTCAAAGAATTGCCGCGATTACCCCAAAAGACCTAATTGAGAAAAAGAGTATGTACCTATGTAAAAAAATATGGATTTCTAATTGTAATTATAACAATATATTTATTATTAGAGGCAAGACAATATATAATATCAAAACAAAAATGATTGGGAAGTAGGTAGTAGGTTTCATGAAATATTTCATGTAACAGTTTATCTAGATTTTGGTCCATTTTTAACTTACATCAGAATGACTGCTGTGAGGTGAAGACACTAGGTACATTAAAAAGCCTTTTTCAGGCAAAATTGTATGGGTACAAATTAGTCCTATAATCTCAAATTAACATTATTTAGTTACTTTCAAATTGTTTAACGATTTACTTGGAAATTAATAAAACACGTGGTCTAATTTATTTTATTTTATAAACAAAATAATATAATAATTAAAAAACGTTTTTGGGTACAAATTAGTCCCAAATTCAAAGTTTAAAGCCATACTGTTATTTGTTTTTATAAAAGCCTTTTACAGGGAAAACTGGGTGGGTAAAAATTCTATTTTTTGGGTACAAATTAGTCCTAAATTTAAAGTTTAAATGTAAGGTATTAAAATTTGATTTTGTAAAGATGGGGTGCTAGCTTGAGCTCAGACTATCACCCCCACATTAAATAGCAGGTTTTCAGAAAAACTGAGGAGGTACAAATTCTAATTTTTGGAGTACAAATTCAAATTTTTGCGTTAAAAATTAGTCCTAAAATATACATCAATTTATGTTTAATTTGAAATAGGGGGGGTTCTAGCAATAATAACATGACAAGGACTACACAATCAATGGGACATTATAGGACAATGTGTTTAAGAGTCAGTGATTGGATTGAATATAACCATCTCCAAGAAAGGAAAAACTGGTTAAGGAAACATTTAAAATAATACCAGATTCGACTTTAGTATTTCGTTTTTCAAGAAATATTGAAAAGATCGGAGAAGTATGGGCTTGCTACTCAATTTATAAAAGCAGGGGTTGTTTAAGTGGGTTGACTTTAATATTTTGAAATATTCTCCATGGTACAAATTTAGTACTAATAGAATCGACTTTAATATTTCGTTTTTCAAGAAATATTGAAAAGATCGGAGAAGTATGGGCTTGCTACTCAATTTATAAAAGCAGGGGTTGTTTAAGTGGGTTGACTTTAATATTTTGAAATATTCTCCATGGTACAAATTTAGTACTAATAGAATCGACTTTAATATTTCGTTTTTCTAGAAATATTGAAAAGATCGGAGAAATATGGGCTTGCTATTCAATTTATAAAAGCAGGGGTTGTCCAAGTGGGTTGACTTTAATATTTTGAAATTTTCTTCGTGATACAAATTTAGTACTAATAGAATCGACTTTAATATTTTGTTTTTCAAAAAATATTGAAAAGATCGGAGAAGTATGGGCTTGCTATTCAATTTATCACAATAAGGGTTGTTTGAGGGGGTTGACGTTAATATTTTTGGTGGTATAAATTAGTATAAATTCAGTTTTAATGGAATCGACTTTATATTTCGTTTTTCAAGATACTTTGAAAAGTTTTGAGGATAATGGGCTTGCTATTCAATTTATAAAAGCAGGGGTTGTCCAAGTGGGTTGACTTTAATATTTTGAAATTTTCTTCGTGATACAAATTTAGTACTAATAGAATCGACTTTAATATTTTGTTTTTCAAAAAATATTGAAAAGATCGGAGAAGTATGGGCTTGCTATTCAATTTATCACAATAAGGGTTGTTTGAGGGGGTTGACGTTAATATTTTTGGTGGTATAAATTAGTATAAATTCAGTTTTAATGGAATCGACTTTATATTTCGTTTTTCAAGAAATATTGAAAAAATCGGAGAAGTATGGTCTTGCTGTTCAATTTATCGCAATAGGGGTTGATGTTAATTTTTTTTGTGGTACAAATTAGTACAAATCCAGTTTTAATTAAGTCGACTTTTATATTTAGTTTTTCAGGTTGTTTTGAAATGTTCGGGGATAATGGGCTTGCTATACAATTTATAAAAGCAGAGGTTGTTGTAAGTGGGTTGACTTTAATATTTTGAAATATTCTTCGTGGTACAAATTTGGTACTAATAGAATCGACATTAATACTTCGTTTTTCAAGAAATATTGAAAAGATCGGATAAGTATGGACTTGCTGTTCAATTTATCGCAATAGGGGTTGGTTGAGGGGGTTGATGTTAATTTTTTTTGTGGTACAAATTAGTACAAATTCAGTTCTTTAATTTCCTGTAATAATTTTCATTTTTTTCAAATTTTTTCAATTTGGACTTTCTAGGTTAACATGAAGCTAGCAGCGCCATGTTTTTTTCGTTAATGGGTAAAGGTACAAAATTATTTTTTTTGGTACAAATTAGTACAAAATGAGTACTAAAAGTCGTAATAGGTTTTATTTGATTCTGCCGAAATGGTTCTGTCACCTTCACAGAGGTTTGGTAATAAATGTTATTTCCCCGTGTATTACTAAACTGTATGTGAATTGGCGATACAAAATAAGATCGTAGCGCCTACATAGTCCGCATTGTTGTGTAGTTGTTTGCAGCAGTGTTCTTATTGGTGTTGTGTCATTTTCACATATTGATTATTTCGAAAACTAAACTTTTATTATAAACTAAAATAGAAACCAATTTAGAAAAACTTTTAAAAAGGCAATCTGTTATCTGTCAATGCATTACATAGGGTTCGCACTGCAGTATCGCCAATTCTGAACACAAAAAAACATTTACACCTGCGGGTGCTAAAATGGCATTTTAGGCCCGCCGAATTGATTCATAAAGTGTACTTTTCGCTCTTGCATAAAGGAAATTATCTTATATAAGGGTGCCTAGCATTCACAAAGTCTACAAACTTTTCTTTTGTGAAAGCAGAAAGAATACCCCCTTAGACCCACTGTACATTTGACATAAAACAGCTGAGCAATATATCGTTATTCATAACAAGCCTCAAAAGGATCAGAATGCTCCACCATTCTAGAATGTAAACTATTCCAGAAATTATATATAATTCTGCTCGAGATCAATATTCGTTTAACGCGGGGTACTTCATCTATTTATCACACATTTTTTGTTTGACATAACTTTGCAACTTCATAAGAAAAATAAATTTGAATAACTAATTATATTTGTATCTGTTTCTTGTTTTTAGAACACAATAAAAATATAGAAGCTTTATTTTGATATATAATTAGCTGAAACATAATTAAAATATATTATGTAAACAAAGACGTCGATGACTCATAAAATACGTTAGAAACAGTAGGTAATACAGATATAAAAACTCCATCAAATCATAACTATTAAGGCATTATATAATTTATCTTCAACCTGGCGGCGGTATAGGTATTGTCACTATGAATAAAGCCATTAAAATCCTCCATAACTTTTCAAGTTCATCAACCGTTTCAAGAAATAAAGGTACCGTTTGTTTCAAATTCAAATTTATAAGTATTGTAATGTACATATCCGTTACATCATATTATTTACATACGATAAATATTTATCGGAAATATATTAATAACAAATGGCGTATCTTACTTACATATCAACAATGGATTAGTGGATGGCAACACCGCAGGCAACAACTTACCGCGCGTTTAATGACGCGGGGTACTCTTCTTTACATGCGCGGTTCCCTACTACGCAACCATGTGTTTCTCAATCACAAAATCATACGCCACACAAAAGCACATAAATAAAAACAAAATAACACCAAACACTCAACTTTCACAAAAACATTAAGTTTAGTCCGCCTTTGACAGGTAATCGGCGTAATAGCACACACTGTTTACATCCCACAATTACATAAAAAGCCGTCCTTCGGTTTTGAAATCATCGTGCGAACTGCCGAACTGCATTCGGTTGTGCAGCATGCCATGCATAGTACCGCTTCATCGCCCTCCGTCCCTCTAAAAGATCATCGTTCTGTATTTCTACCCCGACGGAAAGGGGATGGGGGCCAGCGGCGGTGTCACGTTTTAGAAAATTGCACTAGATATCTGAATTGAAATCGATTTTATTTAGTTGTAAGAGGGCTGGAATTCTCGAATAAAATTAATACGTTCAGATGTTACATGAATACATGCGTATGCTGGTTTTTATGAGTAGTCAATGTGGGAAATAATATATTATATTAAAACCGTGTTTTTAGGCAAATAAATTGATTTTATCAGTTCATACTATTTAGGTGCTTAAACAAGAAAATATATATTTTAATTTTTTTCATAATAAAGTGAAAAGACAAAGAAAAATTACGTAGGTATATAACATATACAAGGTCACTATCAATTACACTAAACAACCTGATTTTTATATTAATCAAAACACGTCTTGTTTTCAGAAAAATCTATTTTCACAAACGTTCACGACAAACTTTGAACACAGGAAAACTAACATTATACTTATCAGGTTACTAACAATGTCAATTAGTTAAAAAGTTTACTTTGCCTTATCAAGATTGCGCCTGTTTATGAGCTGTTAATACAGTGTGTGCTAAAAGTAATCGTACTTGTCCATATTTAGACTTGAATTCAGTTTTTTAGATGAAGGTAGACTGTAACAATTTGACCCAATTTTGGTAATTACAGTATAAATTGAATGCAAAAAGTAGGTATATACTACTCCAGAGTGAGGAAGCACAAAACGATTTTTATTTTACAATTCTTTCTTTTAACGGATTTTTTACACCTGCCACCACTTTTCCGTTCCTTCATTTATTCATCGGTTCATATAAATTCTGTGTGAATTGTTTCGTTTCCAGTTCCATATAGTTTCAATCACCTGCAGCTTCTTTTGAGGAACATATCGGTTCCCATTATTACTTTTCCGCCCAACCTATCTATATGCGCGACAAGTATTGGTTTACCCCAAAAAAAGTTGGAATTTTGAATTTTTTTTGAGTTATTTTTACGTTTTTCATCAAGAACATCACGAAAAGACAGTTTTTAGAAAAAAAATTCCCGTGTGTATGTCGTCGTCGTCGTTATCGTCGGCAACTTTTCGCTACATGTCTTGTTAGCACGATACAGCCTCCGGAGTGCAAGAAGTCACCAATGTTATGATTGAATATTGTTCAGGACATTTCACAGATGAACCCTATTGATTTTCAGCCCACCAGAGCCAGTACAACGGGTGCTGTAGTACTTTATGTACGACATTTTTGGAGAAATTTCAGTTTGTTAGCACGATACATCCTCCGAAGTGTATACAAGTGACAGTTTTATGATACGATATTGTTCAGGGCATCTCAAAGATGCGGAAAAGTTAGTTTTAATCTTTAAAACCGTTTATTTTTTTCTTATTTGTTCTTGACATTATACTTTTGTTTATATGCTTTTTATAATTTTTCGTAATGTTATTCTGCCACATAAGAGCTTTTAGTTGGTGTGTAACTGTCCTTACTTTATTGATTTTTTCGTAAACTTAATTTCCGAATTTGTTACGAACGAGAGAGAATTTTGCAATTCCCAGCAATAAAACGGAAATATTTCTTTACAAAACTATTTTCCGACAAGTTCTTGATGTGGGAAAATATGTATGGATAGGGAAAATTTGAGAATAGTGATGGTAGCGTGACAAGCAACAGTAACAAACATAACGATACGTTATTTTCAGCAGTTTCTTTTGTAATAAATAATCCCGAACAAATAGATTTATTGCGGTTGTGTAATTAAACAAGTCCTTTCTAGTTCTACATACATTTTTTATTTGTTGAATTAATTCTTTTATTACTGTTACGTTTTATGTTGATGAGTTTTTTGACATTGTGTTGGAGTTTTTGAAGTAATTATTGTAAATTTATCCAAAACAAAAGCAGTTACGTCAAATTCAAAACTAATCAGAGACAACAATTTAAAAGTGTCAACTCATGTTTTGCTAAGAAAGACGAAGACAGAAGTTATGAAATCAGTATTTCAGGTCTATGACCTGCGTGTCGTCTATAGTATAACGCCTAGGAGAGAAAAAAAGTATTGAAAATTATTCATAGTGTATGTTATAAAGTTAGTTCAGCAGAAGATATGATATATAGGCCGAGAGCCGGCGACACTGAAAGCGAGGTCAATAATTATTAATAGTAAAAAAATAATACGAATAGTTTGAGCTTGGTGTGGCTATACGAATTTGTCAGACACAAAAGTCAGTAAATGCCAATTGTCATAATGTTTATTTAGGTGTGACAGTGACTTTGTGGCATTTTTGAGCTGACAAACCACGATATCCTTAAAGAGAATAAAAAAACAAATAAAATTATGTGGCAAAAAGGTTGTAATTGATAACGTCAGTTAATTTCCAAATGTCATAATGTTTATTTAGGTGTGACAGTGACTTTGTGGCATTTTGAGCTGACAGACCACGATATCCTTAAAGAGAAAAAAAAACAAATAAAATGATGTGGTAAAAAAGGTTGTCATTGATAACGTCAGTAAATTGCCAAATGTCATAATGTTTATTTAGGCGTGACAGTGATTTGTGGCATTTTTGAGCTGAAAGACCACGATATCCTTGAAGAGAATGAAAAAAAAACAAATAAAATGATGTGGCAAAAAAGGTTGTAATTGATAACGTCAGTAAATTTCCAAATGTCATAATGTTTATTTAGGTGTGATAGTGACTTTGTTACTTAAAGAGAATAAAAAAACAAATAAAATGATGTGGTAAAAAAGGTTGTCACTGAAAACGTCAGTAAATTGCCAAATGGCATAATGTTTATTTAGGCGTGACAATTACTTTGTGGCATTTTTGAGCTGACAAACCACGATATCCTTGAAGAGAATAAAAAAACAAATAAAATGATGTGGCAAAAAGGTTGTATTGAATATGTCAGTAAATTGCCAAATGTCATAATGATTATTTAGGTGTTACAGTGACTTTGTGGTATTTTTGAGCTGACAGACCACGATATCCTAAAAGAGAATAAAACAAATAAAATGATGTGGTAAAAAAAATTCTCATTGATAATGTCACAAAATTGCCAAATGTCAAATCTTTAATTAGGTGTGACAGACGTTTTCTGGCCTGTTTAAGGGCGCGTATTATAAACATGTCTTGAAGTTATCTTTGAATTTACCAGTCAAGTTAACTTTAGGTTTAAAATGTGTCAGTTTCATAAAAGTCTCATTTTTAAAATAGAAAGATGAAATGGACAAAAGAAAAACATAACCCAGATTTTTTTAATTAGTCTTTTCAAACACGTGATTTAATATGGCTTCTGTGGACAAACAGTTTCAAGGTGTGCATTAAGTTTGTGTTTATTTAAAATATTAACGAGTTAATTACACTTTATTTTGTTATAAAATACTTTTCGAGATCCAGAGTGAATATAATGTTACGAAACAGCACACTGGTATAGACCCTAAATCCGACCCTGTCTAAGCCAGGTATGAAAATTAAAATTATGGTGGATACGCAGTGTTTTTGTAACTGTTTGGGACTATCTTATCTAAGCATTGTTTTTGTGACCAGACTTATCTAGAAAAGGCCAGAATCAATTATTTGTGTGTGTAAGCCGCAGCCCGGAATTTTCTAGTAAGAAAGGCATTAATATAAATAAGGACCGATCAGCGGAGGAGTTAGTTGATAAAGTGATCTCGTGAAATAAATACACCGAAATAGCAAACAGTAAATATAAATTAGTTAAGTGTTCATATAAATTAGTTTAACCTTCCATTACTCGCGCCAAATTTTGGTACTTAATAACTCGCGCACGGTCTAGGAGACCGGGTAATGAATTAAGTAATTTCTGAGCTTACTTATTACTTTGTGAAGGATTTTAGGGTTATTTCATCATTTTGGGACAGAATAAAAGTCATTTATTAGGTTAGTTACAAAAAATATATTAGGCAAAAAAGCAGAACTGAGAAATTGCATAACATAAAGATAACAAAAAAAATTAACTTATATTTTCATAACACGCATTACACATAGGACGAATATGTTCTAAACACAGATATTTTGCACAATTTTGACAAAAGTACTTCGTCTTTCTGTTTTTCTGCCAGGTACAGACTGCACAGCGGCCGACGGTTCCAGGGGTTCTTACTGGGGGCTCATCTCCAGCTGGGACTTCACACACTTCTTGTAACCTGCTTCTTAGGCTCCTTGGCAAATTGGCAGATATAGCTCTTTCTTTTTGATAATCATACAAAAGGGCCATGGAGAGCTTAAGAAGAAATTCCTTTCGAGGCGTTGTTGAATCGGGATTGTTTCCATTATAAATGACAAATGCATTTATCCCAGCTACGTTCAGCATGCTATAAAAGGGGACCATTGGCCATCGTCTGGTACCACGAGCACAATTATATTGAGAACACAATTTATCGACCATGTCGACCCCTCCTTTGGTGTCATTATAAGTCATTATCATTTCTGGCTTATTCGTACGAGGGTCAATGTCATCTCCAAAATGCATTGTTGAAATGAGAAGTACATTTTTACCTTTTTTTGGAATAAATGAAACCAGTGTTGTATTGTTGCAAAACCCAAACATTGAGGAACCGCTCGGTCGGCCTGTATTCTGTACAAATTCCAAAGGAAGCTGTCTCTTGTTCTTTCGAATGGTTCCTAGAAGGGTTAATTTCTTTTCTTTTAGACTTTCCACAAGTTCCATACTGGTAAACCAGTTATCTGTGGTGACGTTTCTATTCGTACCATAGATATGTTGAGAAAGTCTTTCTACTACTGATTTAGCAGTCGTTTCTTTTTGAAACGGGCCTTCTGGCTGCTTACCCACATAAACTTCCATGTGACTGGTGTAAAACATATGAGAATCAGAGAGTGCAAAAATTTTTATGCCATACTTATTTGGCTTGTTGGGTATATATTGCCTAAAGCTACAATTACCTCTAAATGCTTCAAGCTTTTCGTCTATGGTTACATGCGCGGAATGTGAGTAACACTTTTTTTGGTTATCGTTAAATTTTTCAAACAAAAGTCTGATCGGTGCCAATTTATCCATTTGGACCCTTTCTTGTCTTGTATTTATATCGTCAAAACGAAGGCATCTCATCAGGAATTGGAATCGTATTCTATTCATTCCCAGGCGAAAAGCTTCAACGCCACTACCATCTGTTCTCCAAAGGTCGCCCAGATTCATATGATTAGCTTTTCTGACTCCAGCAAGATATAGGATGCCAATTAGTGCTTTTATTTCTATGAGATTAGTAGTTCTCACGTCTCTTTCCCTCGAAAAGTTTTGAGCGATGCTATTAATTTTTATATTGGTGCAATCTACAATGATATTCAGCATTTCTTCGTCAAACAAGCACAGCCAAATATCGAGAGGAGACTTTTTGGATTTTGCGTAAGCTTTCACCCCTGGCAATTGCAAAACAATATTTGCACTAAGTGTTCTAATATTTTTTGGTGGAAAATGTTTTTTCCACTGTGTTACCTTGTCTTTTCCTATAAATACTGCATCTCTGGTAACAGGAACAGGTACATAGTCACCTCCACCATCCTCAAATTCTTGCTCAGTGTCACTGTTTTCTGATCTCTGTTCTATGCTATCTATGTCCCCTTGCTCATCATCATCATCATTTCCATAATCCTCATCAGTTTCAACTTCTTCAAACAATCTCAAAAGTCTTGCTTGCTCCGTTTTGTAGTTCATATCTATAATAAAAATAGAAAATTGATTTCCAAAAAATTACAACCAAGAAAACACACGTTTCTATATGCAACGAGATATTTCAACTATTATTTCATGACACACCTTATATTAGCATTATAGTATCAGAAATTTTCGTAAAAAAATGTAGAAAAGTCTAAAAAACTTACCGGTATTATTTATGAAATCTTTCCAGCGACAGTTAAAATTAGTTACTTAAATACTCGCACCCGGTCTACTACACCGTGTTAAAGCACCACTTCCGTAAAACACTTTCTATCAACTAATAAATGAGTGGGATGTTCGTTGAGTATGTACTGGAAAGGTACATGGAGGGGGAACGATGCTTAGCCAATGAAGTCGTAATTACGTCATACTGAATATTGGACCGGTCTGAGAGACCGTGCGCGAGTAATGGAAGGTTAAGTGAATATACTGAGTGTTAGTGATTAGTTTAAATAAATTAGTAAGTAGCCATACCGTGTGTTTAAAATTTATCCCACCCGTTTATTGTTTAAATAAATTAGAAAAACATTACAATAAGATATAAACTCAAAGAAATCGAGATATGGGTGAACGGTATATTTAAAAAAATGCTCAGTTGCCATTTGTTTGTTTCCATTTCTCATGTTTATTTCTTTAACAGATATCTTCTAAACCTGTTGGAACGACTTCCACAATCAACTACAAGACATCTTTGTAGCATATTCAATTAAGAATAACACTTACTTATAAAATATATAAAATTAAAAATAACTATAGTTTAGTCACAAAACAATCATATAATGCACTTTAAAAATTTTTAAATCCTTCACTCTCATACCAGATAATAACCTTGTTCGCCCACAGACACGCCATATTGAATACATTTTGACAGGTCGTTGGAATGCCTAATTGGCGTTTTGACTTTTGTGGTGTAGTTTTTTTGTCCTTTAGTTTGTTGTATTCGTCCCCAGTGTCGATTTTTATCTATTTTTCTAAAATTAACAGACTGAATGGATAGACGAACCATAAACTTTACTAATGAGGAAATTGAATCTCTTTTATCAATATTCATACCATTTTCCTCATCGTCGGATAAAAATTCCCCAAAAATATCTTGGATATTGTTTACTAATAATGCAAAATTCAAAGAAAACAAAGTAAAACATAATTGAAATATTCACAATATAATTAATTGAGGTTATAAATGCCAAATTGTTAGAGCCGACAGAACTCCACTGACAGTTAACACCACCATTTTGAAATTAACTATAACATGTGACGTCATTGTACAAGTTAACTTTTAGTTATTTATCAAATAGTTTTATAATACCCAGCTTAAGCTGTCAGGCCAATTATTTTTTCAAGATTATGATATTGGTTAATTAAATATTTAGCAAAAATTCAGGTTTGTGATGATGACCAAACAGCGTTACTTATTAATAATAATTTAATTGAACACCGTTTCTGGCAAATTCGTATAGTCACACCAAGCTAATTCTGTTCGTATTATTTTTTCACAATTAATAATCTAAAAATTTTGTAGGTCAGTGATGACGTCCCTTTCAGTGTCACCGGCTCCCCGCCTAATACTTATATCTGTTTCGGGGTTGGTAAATTGCGCACAGCGGTCAGTTTGTAGCCAGGTATACCCAAAATGTTTTGTTCATAGGTAAATTGCGCACATGTGACCCTAAATAATGTCTAGGTAAAGGGCATACAACTTTCTACCGATTCCACGAATTTTAAAAGTTAGGTTAGGTTAGATAATTTACAAGAAGTGTTCTTTTCATCAACTTTTATTCGTTGATTATATGAGAAAGAAAAAGTTTTGAGGTATAGCGGACTAAGGATACAATTTAACCGCTGTGCGCAATTTACCTATACAGAGACTTAATCCCCTGGCTGCAACTACCTGACGAACCCTTCCCAATCTTGGGAAACTTCATGACCACTGTGCGCAATATACCTACGCCCATCTGTTTAATATACTATAGTATGTACAAAAAGTACGAGGAGTAATAAACCCTAATTAAGTATGCAAAACCTTTACAGGGAGCACCATGAAATTTTTGATAAATCTCTTACTTTAAATTACATTTCTTCCGTAAATCTAAAAACCAGGTAGATCGACCCCGTATTTGTTTCAGTTGTAGCAAAGTTTAGGGTTTATTCATTGTTAAAGGATTAGCAGATAAGCAATAACGCAATGCAGTGGTGTGTATTTTGGGAAAAAAATACGTTTTAAATTATACTGTAATAAAAAATGAAAAGAAATAATTATTGGAATACATTTATTACTTACATTTTATTCTATATCCGACTCGGAAGAGGAAGAATCGTTGTTGACATTAATAATAATAGGGTCGATTAAATCATCACAAATATTGTCAATTTTCCACATATTTGCCTCTACTTTGATAACATGCTCGATACAGTTTGTCCAATTTTCCTTACTCACATGACTTACAGCACTCTCAAACAATTTCACATCGTTTATTTTAAAAGTAGTATTTTTTTTTCCAACTTCCCCCTTTACCTGAGCCCATATTAATTCTATGGGATTAAGTTCACAATGATAAGGGGGAAGTCGAAGAACTGATATACCACGAGAAGAAGCCATTTCTTCTACAATGTAGGTTTTGTATTTATTCTTGTTCATTTTTGCAATTCTGTAAAGTTCTTTCCTTAGTGGATCTTTTGGAAACTTAATATTTTTCGAAATAAGCCACTCCAAAAGCTCTGCTTTACGCCAACGACTTGTGGGCAATGCTTCTCGTAACCGTGAATGGTAACTTGCGTTGTCCATAACAATAACAGCCCCTTTTGGAATCAGATCCAACATTTGAACAAACCATTCCTCGAAGACATCCCCATTCATATCTTCGTGATAGTCCCCCGTGCGTTTTGAAATAAAAGTTAATAATCCACCATCAACAAAACCTTCAGAACTTCCAACATGGACAATGATAAGTCTTTTTCCTTTTCCAGATGGTGGCTGCAAACCTAACGACAAACCTTCCACGAATGCCTGCCTTCCGCTTTTAATGTTTTCATCTTGCCAAGATTTGGAAACTGTATATCCAGCATTTATCCATGTTTCGTCTAAGTAGAAGATTTTCAAATTTTGTTCTCTGGCATGTCGAATGCTTCTTAAATAGTCTCTTCTCCAAAAAACTATTTCCGGTTTATCTATCAAGAGAGATTTTCTATTATGTTTTGTATATCTGAAACCCACATCTTTCAAAAGATTTGCATAATGTCATTCTGGAGAATTTTGGATAGTCCGTATCTTCTTGCACTGATGTCATAATTTTGTCAAGTGTTGGAATTTCCTTTCGTAAGTAAAGTCCATGGACTTTACGCCTTAGTCTTTGTTTTAATGACTCATCGATCTCAATTGGTTTTCGGCCTGAAGGAGTTTTAGGGGGTTGAAGAGTTCCATTCTTGCTTTCTTTTAGTAATCTATAAATTGTTGATTTAGCAACATACAACATAGCAGCCGTTAATTCCACAATATCATCAACACTTGCACTTGGATCCTTGTTTTTCAATGATATATAACAATTCAATATCAGAGTTTTTTCATTTAAAGATAATGGACCTGTTTTTGGTCGTTTAGATGGTCCTTGGATTATCGACATTGTTTGGTACTTGCACAATTAACATTCAACAAATGTTTTAAATATATTCCAACTGTTTACAATATTATGACAACCATACAACTTCATACAACTTTACTCAAAGAACTAATACTAAGTACTGATTTAATGTACCTACTTTCTTTTAAAATAATATTCCCGATAATGTTTCTAAGAAAACTGGGTTGTTTGGAAAATCCCTCTCAATAATCGAATAATCTGTAAATAGGTGTAATCGTATTAAGTCGATTACAGTAGGCCACTTGCCATTTAAAATTTCTGAGAAAATTCCCCAAACACTACATATAGGAGTAATACAAATAAAAAATATTAAGAATAAACGGGCATCTCCGAACTCTGCCACAAAATAAAATTTTACCTGACTTGTATCAATTTGAGGATTACTGAAATGTTCGAACTGTGCCGCAACCATTTAGTTTAATCCTATTAGAGTCATTAGGGTTTATAATAGATAAAATCGGAGGCCCATAGAATTATGTATATTTCTGAAAGGTTTCAAAGATTTCTTGAATTAAATATTTTGAAGAAATCTTGATTGTTTTGATCGATATTTAGGGGATTAGGGGAAGGATGTTGATGCACTTACACTATTGCCTAAAAATCAGGAAGAAGTATTTAATAGTGTTCGTGAATTACACTTACGAACGAACCGAGAAGAGGAATTTCTATTAACAGCAGACCAGGTATTTAAAATTATTGTGTTCTCCTGTTTTTCCAACCTTAATTTTTTATGTAATTCGGATTGGATTTTGATGGATGGGACTTTTAAATACTGTTCAACTTTTTTTTACCAAATGTTTACCATTCATGGTTTTAGAAACGGCTATTACGTACCTCTTGTTTTTTGTTTGCTGCCGGACAAATCAAGTCAAACATATTCAAATTTGTTTTTAATTTTAAAACCAAAAAGGTAAAGAAGTAGGCTTAAATTTTCAACCTAAAGAAGTCGTAGTAGATTTTGAACTAAGCATTCATAACGCTATATATGAATGTTTTGGCAGAGATCAAATTCTTTTTGGTTGTAAATTTCATCTCTGTCAAGCTTGGTTTCGTAAGATTCAGGAGTTTCATTTGGTACAAGAGTACAGACAGGAAGGTTCTGTAATTGGCGAATACTTAAAAGTACATTTCGGTATTATGTATCTTAGTCCTGAGGAAGTTGTAGAATTTTTTTATAATGAACTACATTTTTTGCTTCCGAATGACGAAAGAGTTATAGAATTCCGAAATTATGTCAATAAAACATATATAACGCAAAATTCGATATTTCCACCACTCATTTGGGCAAATAATGCATCCTTTTTTAAGAGAACAACGAATTCTTGTGAGAGTTTTCATTCGCATTTCGGTGCTTCTTTTTACAAAGCACATCCAAACATTGTTCAATTTACTAGTGTGTTATTGGATTTACAAACGGAGGTATACGCGAAAATTCGTTCGGCAAACCAAAGCCAGAAAAAAACCAAAAAAACTATTAATGTTAAAATTAATTTCATTAATGATCATTTGGATCAATATAGGAAAAATGTTATTTCTCGCTTTATGTTTGTGAAAACGGTTGCATGTAAAAATCTTCCACACGTTTAATTTTTTGTTTTTTTTTTATATGTTTATGTATATTGAATATAGTTTATTGTAATGTAGATGTAATTTTTTAGAAGTGGCAAATATACGTTGAAAATATATGTATGTTATTAATTGTAATTAATATTGAATTTGAGTACCTAAAGTTCAAGGTAAATTGTTAAATCGGATTAGGCTATTAGACCCCTACTGGTTTGGTAGTTAATCTCCAAAATTTTAAACACTGGCAGAGTTCGGACAACCCGTAATGACTACCTGCATTTTATGGCAGAGTTCGGATACTCCGGAATAAACTGTGTTGCCTTTCTTTATCAAACTTACTAAAATTTATGTACCTCTATCACTTTTTTTTATTAAAATTAGTACATCCCGTTACCTCTGACCTAAATCGTATATTCTTTAGCATAGCTGTAACTCATTCGTTCAATACAAAATGTACCTTACGGTATACCCTGTTAAAATATATTTTGGTACGTCTATGAAATCTACTTAAATGAATGATTTATTACTCCTTGTCCTTTCTATATAGACTATATTTTGATCACAGAAGATAACGATGGATAATTAAGATTTTAAAGGGTTTCGCTAGTAGAATCTTTGGATCGATATATACAAATTGAAAATGGTTATATATGAATCTAGGAAGTATGTAAGTCGTAACTTTTGTAGTTCTTATGTGTTTATGTATATGCAAAACATCAACAAACTAGTTGCATATTAAACTCCTTGTCTTTTGGAAAGCCCTAAAACAAATTGCATAACCAATTACAAAATCAGCTTTTGGTGAAAATATTTTGAATTAATTTTAGATTTCTAAGCATTCTGTGTATGACATTGACGGAATAGCCTAAGTGTATCATTTCACTATAAATTTTGACCAATAAAAGGACGTATTAATGATAGAAGAGGTGGAGAAGAAGAAATTATTGAAAAAGTAAACGCGTACGGAAGTGACAACCTTGAACCGGAAGTATAAAATATTTTGGGCAATAAAGGAAAACATGGCGCAGGAAACAAGTAATATTTCAAAAGACTAATTGTGATTAGAACACGGTGTTATGTCATTCTAAGCTGTTGATTGGATGGGAAATCTATATTAAGGATAAGAGAACAAACAATAATATATTTACACTCAAAAAAAGGAATTTGTTGACTTGGTCCGAAGGCTAATGGATTTCACGAAAAAAGAAGAAATGCTGCAAATAATGAAAGAACTATGTGTATAAAAAAATTAGAAATAGTCTAGAATATATTCCATAGAAAGATTCAAATAAATAGAAAAGGATCCAAAGAATTTTAAACAGAAGAGTAATAAAACTAAAAAATGTAACCAACTTCACAAAATCAACTAAAATCGGAATAAAACATAAGAGTTAAGGTCAAATCAAGACTTTCTGACGTAATAACAACACTGGACAAGAGACATATTAAGATGTTATTTCAGATACTTTTTGCTGTTGTACAGTATAATAAAGATACTGTGAAATGAGTCAGTAAGAATTAACAGTGTCTATATCTGTAGAAATAATAAAAGCAACAGGACAAGAGAAAATAGCAAACTAGAATAGTCGAATACAAAAATTTATGAAACAATAATACCCATAATAGATGGAAACTAGAGTGTATATTTTGATTGGATGAAAACGTAGAAAAAGAAAGAAAACATCAAAAATTAAAAGAAACACTAAATTAGGAAACAATCAATACAGGATGATGATATTGAAAAATTATTAAAACCTTGAAATGATTAATACCCTGTCCTGATTACGTGAAACAAATGTATGTAAGAGAAATAGAATGACTGGTTCCCGGATATTATGTTTTATGTTTATTATCATTTAATTAAATTTATCTTATACATATATTATTATTATTTTTAGTATCACACACTGGTTTTGGCCTCTAAAAATTTTTTTATCAATTCCATTAAAATAATGATATGGTTACAAACTGTGAATCTCCTAAGTTCCTTTGAATCATAAGTTTAGAGCGTTGCCTACCTAATAGAATAAGAGGATGTGGGTTAAAGTCTTCAGTAATTACTACAAATTTGACATGAGACACGAGTTCTCATAAATTTAGGTCAATTAAAGATAGACTATCTTAAATTATTATGAAAATTGCTAATTTAAAAACGCAAGTTAATTTGTTTTGTTACTCTGTATACGAATGTTATTAACGCCCGGTGACACCATTTGCTATCGATGAGTTGACCTTCAAGACCGCATCTTATTTTGCAGATATGATCCTATAATTGTGATGTGGGAAACACAAAATCTGTACGTGTCAATTTATGTTAAAATCACAGTATCATATGTATAGATGATTTATATTTATTTAAAAACTTTCTGAATAGGTTCAAGTCTAAATTCATAAAACAATGTCTAAATTCATAAAACAATGAAACAGCATTGTGTTTACAAAACTTATCAAAATGACTGCAATTGGTTGTCATTCCGAATGTTTGTCAATTACGTGCTTCCATTGGAGATTGAAAGACTATGTCTATTTTACTAATAACATGGGAAATTACCCAAAAACGCGTCAACTGCGATTATTGACGTATTTACGTTTTTCGTCAACAACAACACGAAAAAAACGGTATTTAGAAAAAAAAATCCTGTGAGTATGTCGTCGATGTCGTTTGCCACTTTTCGTTACATCTCTTGTTAGCACGATACGGCCTCTGGAGTGCAACAAGTCACCAATTTTATGGTTGAATATTGTTCAGGACATCTCACAGATTTACCCTATTGATTTTCAGCGCACCAGAGCCAGTACAACGGGTGCTATGGTACCTAAAGTGCGACATTTTTGTAATTTTTTGAGAAATTTCAGTTTGTTAGCATGATCCAGCCTCCGGAGTGCAACAAGTCACCAATTTTATGATTGGATATTACTCAGGACATCTCATATTCATTTTCAGCTCACCAGAGCCAGTATAACAGGTGCTATAGTACTTTAAGTACGACATTTTTGGAGAAATTTCAGTTTGTTAGCACGATACAGCCTTCGGAGTATATACAAATGACCAATTTTATGATTGGATATTATTCAGGGCGTCTCAAATATGAACCCTATTGATATTCAACTCACTAAAGCCATTACAACCACTGCTATGGTACTTGAAGTACCAAATTTTTGTCATTTTTGGAGAATTTTCAGTTTGTTAGCACGATACAGCCTCCAGATTGTATACAAGTGACCAATTTTATGATTGAATATTGTTCAGGGCATCTTATAGATGAATCTTATTGATTTTTAGCTCGCCAGAGATAGTACAACGGGTGCTATGGTATCTGAAGTGCCAAATTTTTGGTCCTGTTTGGATAAATTTCACGACATAGCCTCCAGAGTGTATACAAGTGACCAATTTTATAATTGGATATTTTCTAAGGTGTCTCACAGATGTACACTATTGCTTTTCAGCTGACTAGAGCGAGTACAGCGGGTCCTATAAATCCAGATATACTACATTTTTGATTATTTTTGGAATAATTTCGGTTTGTTAGCACGATATATCCCCCGCAGTATATACATGTGACAATTTTATGATAGAATATTGTTCAGGGTATCTTACAAATGCGGAAAAGTTAGTTTTAATCTTTAAAACCGTTTATTTGCGTCCTGTTTTCCTTGATATCTCACAATTTATTGAGATAAAAACTCAAAAAACATACCTAGAAAAATGGATTGCTTTAATCAATGAAACAGCGAATAACAGGAAACAAAACAAAAGTAAACAGATAATTAGTATCTGGTGTTTCCACTAATTGCGTTAATGACCTCCCGACATCTTTGGTTCATACGTAAAACCAAAGTGCTGTTTAGGTTCTGATCTAGGCCATTCCATAATTCGACTAGACGCTCTTCCAATTTCTGTAAATTATAGGGTTGTCGTCCCTCACTTCGTAACAGCCGACCGATCAAACCCCAAACATGTTCAATGTGGTTTAGGTCGGCGCTACAGGCTGGCCAGTCTATGTGATCAATTCTCACTTCTTCAAAAGAATTTCTCACGATAAGACCCATGTGGGGACGTGCATAAGTAAAAAATTGGGTTCTATATAGGGGGCATAAGGCACAGCATGTTCTTCAAGAATATCTGTGATGTATCTTTCAGAATTGATATTTCCATTTACAGTTACCAAGTCCGTTCGCCCAGTCAAAGATATTCCGCCCCACATCATGACGGATCCACCTCCATATAAAGTTGTGTGCATAAATTGCATTGACTATATCGCTCACCGGATCGTAGGTAGACGCAAATACGTCTGTCACAATTATACAAACTAAACCTTGACTCATCAGTCCAAAGAATACGTTTCCAATCTGCTTCCAACCAATTAACGTGCTCATTGGCAAAATTCAATCTGGCTCTTCAATGATCTACTGTTAATGCGGGTCCCCGAGCAGCAATCCTGGGTCTTAAATTTGACTCCCTCATACATCTGAGTGGACTACCTGCGTCTTGAAGTTGTGTTCTTAAATTTCTTGCCGTTATAAATCGTTGGCTTACAGCCAGGCCTGTCACATCTACGGAATTTTCCGTAGACCTACGGAATTCAGAAGATGTCTACGGAATCTCCGAAAAGTTTCGAAAATCTACGGAATGTTCAATAACAATGATAATAATTACTATGTACTGTTATACTGTTTGCTTCGAGTTCTCTGAGTAAATTATTGCTTAAAATATTACACACTAACAAAATACTTACTACGAAAACTAAGAGTGCGGACATACACCAATCTGTATTTGTGGTTGTTTAACTTACATGAATCATGAATATAACCATAACCAAAAACAGACTAAAAACTTAAAATACTTCATTATTTAATTCCCACAAATATAAAACAAAAGAAATCCATTTAATGCAGCTTCGGCTAACCATTTTCCTATAGTAATAAGTGAAAATGTGAATTAAATTTCTCGGATAGTTTTGAAAACTTCTGGCTCAAAGTATCAGTTTTAAAAAATGCAAATGATGAACTAACATTTCCTTTATTAGTAAAATTAACAAATCACATTAGAATTGTTTCTCATATTTCTGCAGCAGTAGAAAGAATTTTTTCTTCAATTAATATAATCAAAACTAGCACCAGAAACTCATTGATTACCAATACCTACCCAGAGTCGACTACTCCATGCGAAAAAAAATTGAAAACTATTACAGTTGCCATAACTTTAAAGCTGAAAAATCCTATATTGTCCAATAAACAAATTCAAAATTCGCACCGGCGCGCTACTTGAGCGTTCAAGGTCATAAGGATCAAATGTTCATAAGTTCAGATAACCGCATACTGTATGTTGAATAGTTATGAGGGATATATCGCTACCGGTGATTTAATCGCCGTTATTGAAAAATCGCTGATCGCAACAGGTGACTAAAATCGCAAATAACGGCGATTGACAGAAACAGCGATTTTTTAGAATATGCGAAAAAGCGTCATCTAACATGCAACACAGCTACTCGCTTCCCATCACGTCCAGTGAAATAGAGCGAAATGCAACGTATTTTATTCCAAGCGTTCTCGACTCTATCTTCACGCCACTCACCCAATGAAGCCACTCACCCAATGAAGCCACTCACCCAATGAAGCCACCCACCCACGAAATTCTGATCCTCTAAAGTGGTGACAGGAAAACTCAAATTATTTGTAAATGCAAATTACAAATATAGCTTTTATAGGTGGTAACTGTTTTTAAATGCCCAAAATTTCTTTGTTTCTATTAATATAATACATTATTTTTGTTTTTATAAAATCTATTATTAATACATGTTTCATTATTTCTTCGTGCCACAAAAGTTGACTCCAATCCATATAGTTAACAAAGAGAAGGTGTATTTAAAGAAGTAAGCATTTTACTTTATTTTTTCATAAAAAAACTAAGTTTCCTAGTCAGCAGCTCCAGTTTCACAGTATATGATCAGTACAATAGGAGGCAGGCAAGTGAAATTAATATGCAGCAGCAGAATGAATCACGCGAGAGCATAGCCGCGAAATGATGAAAACGTTTGGCCGAGTGCCAAAAGTCGCGATCGCAATAATGCTTTTAAATCACCGTTATTTAAAAATCGCGATCGCTGTTAACGGCGTTATGCAAATATCGCTGTTTAGCTCATCACTAAAGTTGAAGCTCTATTCTGGATTTACGGAAATTTACGAACCAAGCTACGGATATTTTATCAGGTGCATGTGGCAGCCCTGCTTACAGCACTTACTCTTAAAAATTGATCCTGGATAGCAGTGTTAACACGAGTTCTATCTTGACCGGCCCGTCTGGAATGTTCTCCTGTTTCCTTCACCATGTAACATAGATGGTTCAACACATTCATTACGAGTTAAATTTCTGGTTTGGCGTTACATTATTCACTAATTATTGCTAGACTGTCAACAAAAAACGAATGACACAGTTGTAAGTGTATGACGTGTAATCTTCGATTTCCATATCCTCCTTCTCAGCTGTTTGAGTTGATAAATGCATTTCATGTGAATAAAAGCACATGGTGTTTCAAAACGGTGTATTTCATAAAATAACGAAGATAAACAAATGAATAAAAAAAGCAAATGTAGAAGAAACATGAGGCTTTAAATTGGCTGTAATTGCAGTAACTTGCAATAGCTTGTATACCCCACAGGACGGTTTGAAATTTCGGAAAAAACAACATTTTTATAGCACCTGGTATAATACAAAAATTATTCGTTTTACCAAAACAACTAAAACAGTGATAAGAGAAAAACTTACAATTTGAAAAAAAATCAACAAAAACGAACAACTTTTTGGTTGTGCGTTAGATAAGTTGTACAGTTTACATTGAAAAATAATAATAGCTTTTAGAACTTAAAGTATACTGACTAGCAATAAAAAACATAAAATTAATTTCAAAAATAGATGGCAAACGTTTGAGTGAAGAGCAAAAAAATAAAATTACGAAAGTTTCGGAAAAGAAAATGAGTACAGAAGAAATATAATTTCGTTTGTGAAAGGGGGGCAGTATCTAACAGGAAGCTGATAAAATATGAAACCCAGAGAGTTATGTTTATCTTATGTGTCAATTTTAGAAAAGAAACAAAAATGGTAAGTATAATGCAGTTAGAAGAAGAACAAACCGGCTTTTCAGACCAGAAGGCTAGGCAAATGACAATAATATCACAGAAAAGAATGATAAAACGATAGAATTCAGAATTGAAACGATATAAAAAAACTGTGAAATAAGGCATATTTGTTTATACCAACATATTAAATATTTTGTGGAATTTTCGGAATAAATTTTAAGACTGAAATATATTGGTAGTTTTAGACATAATATATGCGAAATTTTATTTATATTATCAACTGCTTCTAAGATAGTCTAGTGAGAACATTACAATCATTATTTATAAAAAAAAAATGTTTATTTTTATCTAAAATACATTTCATAAATCAAGGTCATAATCCGTCACAAAAAAATTACTCGGCGTTAATGGATAAACACACATAAATTTCTGACGACCACAATTTTTTTATATGCAATAATGTCCGGTAAATAATTATTAATGAGAAAAACAATTTCAAATTATCATAAAATTAGCTGAATTAAAATGGCTGCCGTTAGCGAGAAGTGTAATCAATTAATGATACGCAATATTATTTGAATGCTTATTCGTTGATTTGTTTGACTTTTCATATACAAATATCATTAATTATCAGAGTGTTGAGCTAACCATAATAGTTTTCTTTACTTGCTTTATACAAGTGGTTGGAATTAATTTTAAATTATGATTAATAACAAATTAATGGCAATAAGTATTAAGTATTTACGTATGTATATAAAAACAGTAATTATTAAGGAATCAAAAATTATCGCCTATTTTGATAAAATAAAATTGAAAGAAAATTTAATAAACTGATACCACCTAGATGATTTCTAGTTTAATCGAATGTAAACAATTAATAATATTAAAATAGCTATTTGTAAAACAAGTGTCACAATGACTCATTTTGTAGTACGAGTGAAGTTTGCGCGTAGCGGTGAGTTGCGTAATTCACGAGTACTACAGAAAGTCATTGTGACACAAGTTTTAGACAATATTTTTTATAATTCGCATTTATTTCATTTTTTAAATAAAATAGAATTACATATAATCCCTGTTTTTAAACTAGGAGGAGTGGTTTGAATTTAAGTTGGCAATTCTGTAGAGTCCTGATTAGTCAGTTCACAGATGGTTTTATTCAGCACTTTTGACTTTTGACATATTATGACCGAATAATTGTGTAAATTGTAAACAAACTTTCGGAGTTCGGTCCTAGCAGGGTTACTGAATAGTGCGTTAAGAGTTAGTGTCATAAATAATTATAAATTTAGAGGAAATACTTTAAAATAATTCAGTTAGTTTACATATAAGTGATTTAAAAATTGCACAAATTGCAAATAAGTGGAAATAAACACTGCAAATAGAGGTAACATCAGTTTTCTTACACATAATAAATGAATACTTCTAACCTAATAAACATATAAAACATTATCAGGAAAAATAGCTATTAGAATTATCAGCAAAACAATAAGAACCTGTCTTCATTAAATTTGTTATTAAAAAGAACTGAGACGAACTGACTAGATTGAACGTTATAAAGATGCGAATAGAAATTATAAATATAAAAAGAATAAATTACTCCAGACTAATAATTGTAAGCTTCAGGTAGGGTTGGGATCTGAATGTAGTAGGGTTCTGGTATTTACCTGCAGGGAGACACAATGTCGGATACGATGGAGGATATGATGAAGGAAATAATCGAAAAACTAAACAAAATGAATAAAAAGATCGACAATTATCAAGAACAAATAAAGAAAATAACTAACGAAAATACGGAATTAAAGAACAAAGTCACCCAAAGGGAACAAAAAATCGGAATTCAGGATAAGAGAATACAACAATTAGAAAAAGAAAGCAAGAGAAAGAACCTTGTATATGGAATAGAAGAAACTGAGAACGAAGCGTGCGAAATAAGAAACAACAAAATTAAACAAATTTTAGATAAAATAAAGGTTAAAATAAACATGGAAGCAGATATAATACAAATAAGAAGAATCCGTAAGAAAGAGACAGATAATAACAGAAATAGACCACTATGGCTAGAGCTATCAAGAGAAGATAAAAAAATAGAAATAATAAGAGAACCCAAAAACTTTAGAGGTACAAAAATATGGATATCAGAGGATCTACCAAAAGCAATCCAAGATAAACGGAAAGCACTCATCCCCTATCTAAAATTGGCTAGAGAAAAAGGATGTAGAGCAAGTATAATATATGATAAATTAAGTGTGGAGGACACAATATATACCTTAGATCAGCTGGAATACAATCGAGAAGAAGAAACAAAAACAAATGCAAACAAGAAAAAAGGAAGAACGGCTACCCAGTGGTCACCCAGCATGGAAGACGATGAAGATATAGCACCAACTCGGAAAATGATACAAACAGGGTACCCAAAAAACTAGAAGACATACACGAAGATAAATTAAATAAAAATAATAGTATTAAGAATAGTAATAAGTGTAGCAGTAAGAATAGAAGTAGTTTTAGCAATAGGGATAAAGAGGAAACGAATAGGAAATTTAAACACAAAAATAATTATGGTAGGGGACAAGATAGAAAAAATGATCATACTAGTCAATGGGGAAAAATAATCGTAGAAAATATATAAATAGTGCAGACCAAGAACATATAAATATAGGTATATGGAATATTAATACATTAACAGGAAAGGAAATCGAAATAACGGAGGAAATGGAAAACAACAAGTACATATTCTAGGAATAAGTGAAACAAAGAAAAAAGGATCAGGACAAATAAATTTAACAAATAATCACAAATTATATTACTCAGGGGTAAAAGTAGAACAAAGAGCAAAAGAGGGAGTAGGAATAATTTCAACAGGGGAAATAAACAAAAAGGTAATAAATATGAAGAATATAATCAAGAATACTAGTTCTAAGTATACGACTAAAAGAAATATTGAATATAATACAAATATATGCACCGGTCGAAGGAACGGGAGAGGAAGAGGTTTCAGAATTTTACATACAATTACATGAAGTAGCGGATGATATAAGAGAGCAAAACGAAAACATAATCATTATGGGGGATTGGAACACGCAAGAGTTGGTAAATATTACAATGGAGGAATGGGTTGTATGGGAGTTTATGGAGAGGAAACAACGAACAGAAATGGTCTTTAGATGATAGGTTTTTGTCAAAGTAACGATTTAATAATAGGAAATACGATGTGGAAACAAAAACTAGAGGATAAATATCCCTTGGTAGCGGAAGAAAGAAATGCAAAAAGTTTAATCGATTACATCGTTTATACACAAAACCTATCAAATATGGTGAAAAAAGTAGAGACAAGAAAAGAGGCTGAGTTGAGTACAAACCATAGATTAGTAGAAGCGGAATATGAAGAAAAAATAATGAAGACAGAAGAAGTAAGATTCAGTAGAATTGCAATAAGTAAATTAAGAAACACAGAAAAAAAATCTAAATATCAGGAAGAAACAGACAGGGAATTCGAAAAATTGATTAATGAAAACAACGAATGGACACTCGAAAAACGGTGGACAGTATTCAGAGAAATATTACTTGAAAATGCAGAGGATATATGTGGGAGGAATAAATTCAACAAACATTTAAAGAGGACCAAGTGGTGGAACAAATAAATACAAACATTAGTAAAAGAAAAGAAAACCTCATGGAAAAAATACCTCGAAACAAAAACACAGGAAGATAAGGAAATATATAACGGAAAAAGAAACATCGTCAAGGAAGCGGTTAAGAAAGCGAAAAGGGACTCATGGAAAGAATTTGGAAGGGAGACACATGCATCAGATAATATAAAATTTTGGACAGCAATAAAAAGACTACGAGGAAGTAAAGGAAAAGATATAAGGGCAATAAAAAATAAAAAAAATAAACGGTTTTAAAGATTAAAACTAACTTTTCCGCATCTGTGGCCCTGAACAATGTTCTATCATAAAATTGTTACTTGTATACACTTCGGGGGATGTATCGTGCTAAGAAACCGAAATTTCTCCAAAAATAACCAAAAAGTTAGTATATCTGGATTTATAGGACCCGCTGTACTCGCTCTAGTCAACTGAAAATCAATAGCGTACATCTGTGAGGTACCCTGAACAATATTCAATCATAAAATTGATCAATCGTATACTCTTTGGAGGCTGTATCGTGCTAACAAACTGAAAATTCTCCAAAAATGACAAAAAATTGGTACTTCAAGTACCATAGTACCCGTTGTACTATCTTTAGTGAGCTGAATATCAATAGTGTTCATCTTTGAGACGCTCTGAATAATATCCAATCATAAAATTGGTCACTTGTATATACTCCGGAGGCTGTATCGTGCTAACAAACTGAAATTTCTCCAAAAATATCGTACTTAAAGTACTGTAGCACCTGTTGTATTGGCTCTGATGAGCTGAAAATCAATAGGGTTCATCAGTCCGATATCCTGAATAATATTCAATCACAAAACTGGTGACTTGTTGAACTCCAGAAGCTGTATCGTGCTAACAAACTGAAATTTCTCAAAAAATGACAAAATGTCATACTTCAAGTACCATAGCACCCGTTGTACTGGCTCTGGTGAACTGAAAATCAATAAGGTTCATCTGTGACATGTCCTTAACAATATTCAATCATAAAATTGCTGACTTATTGCACTCCGGAGGCTGTATCGTGCTAACAAGACATGTAAGGAAAAGTGGCCGACGACAACGACGACGACATACACACAGGATTTTTCTTCTAAAAACCGTTTTTTCGTCTTGTTGTTGATGGAAAACGTGAAAATAACTCAAAAAAAAATTTCTCGCATATAGAAAGGTTGGGCGGAAAAGTAATAACGAATTGGGGAACCGAAATAAATCAAATACTAAAGACTTGGAAAGAACACTACGAAGACCAATTTAGTAATAGGTCGAAGAAGAAAACTACGAATATAGCGGAAGAGGAATGGAATGAATATGAATACCATGCAATCTAAAGAGAAGAAATGGAAGTGGCTATAAATAAACTTAAAAGCCAGTGGGGAGGATGAAGTAGCGCCAGGGCCGATAAAATGGTTAGGAGAAAAAGGAAAAGACTGGCTGTGTCTCATATGCAGAGAAGCATGGGATACTCAAAAAATCCCCAAAGACTGGGAAAATAACCTTGTACTGCCAATACATAAAAAAGAGGATCAGGCACTGTGCAATAATTATAGACCAATATGCTTAGCCCAAACCAGTTTCAAAATCTACACGAGAATAATAGAGATCCGATTAAGACGTTATGTAGAAGCAAAATTAGAAGAGGAACAAGCAGCTTTTAGACCAGGACGACAATATATATATATATATATATATATATATATATAATGAGTAACGATTATATTAGTGGGTATTGCACGCAAATAGAAGAAAGGGCTACTGAAAAAAGTGGTAACCGCAGACATGCATGTTTCTGGCTCATTAGCCGTCATCGGTACGGTACAACCAAGAAAAGATGTGAAACATGGGAGCAAAGTTGGTGAATGAAACATGAGAAAATATAACAGAATTCAGCAGGATAGTCAAACACAACATTTGCGTCATATATATATATATGTATATATATATATATATATTTTAAGTTACTACTTCTAATTGATAATACAATAATACAATAGAAGCGGGAGAAGAAATGTATTTAACATTTATTGACCTGAAGGCAGCTTTTGACACAGTGGAAAGAGAAAACATTTGGGAGGTATTGGAAGATTTAGAAGTACCGAAAGCTCTAATTAAAATAATTAAAAGCACATACGAGATAGTCAAATTAAGAGTGCAGATAGAAGGTCAAAGATCGGAAGAGTTTCTAATGAAAAAAGGTATAAAACAAAGTGATAGCTTAAGCCCACTGTTTTTTGTCATTATAATGGACAAAATAGTGAAGGAAATAAAAAGACAAGGAGAAAATCTGGACATGATAATAGGGTACAGAAACCATGGTGCCGGTCAGATTAAGTAATTTACTGTATGCAGACGATATAGTACTATAGCAAAATCAAAAAATAAAATGCAGAAACTAATCAACTTATTGGCAAGAGAAATAGAAAATATGAAAATGACAATAAATACAGAAAAAACAAAGTAATGATAGTAAATGAGAAACAGCGAGATGGGAGTAACTGCAAGGAATTGAAATGTAATTACAAAACATTAGAAAGAGTAACAACTTATAATTACCTAGGAAGTATCATAACAGAAGAAAGAAAAATAGATGCAGAACTTAATAACAGAGCAAATAGATCAACAAGATTATATTATTCCTTAAATCGAACAATATTAAGCCATAAACACATTGATATGGACACAAAGCTGGAAATCTATAACAAAATTACAGTCCCAACTATAACTTATGCTAGTGAGAACTGGGTAATGTAGAAAAAACAGGAGACAAAAATAAATGCAATGGAAATGAAATATTTACGGAAAATAGCAGGTAAAACAAAATGGGATAAAGTAAGGAACGAAGAAATCAGAAGAATAACTAATCAAGAACCAATAATATCAAAGATTAAGAAGAAACAATTAAACTGATATGGCCACCTAGTAAGAATGAAGTAAGATAGAATTACGAGAAAAGTTATTTGAAATAGGAATATCAAGAAAAATACAAACAGGAAGACCCAGGAGGAAATGGATAGATCAGATTGAAGAAATTGGAAAAAACAAGGGAAAAACATTAGGAGAGATGAAGGCATTGGGCCAGGGACAGAAAAGAATGGAAAAAATGGGTACATGAAGAACTCTAATCCGACGCCTGAGAAGGCATAAGGATAAGAGAAAGAAAGGAAGAAACAAACTTTCATTTATGCAAATAGAGGATGATTATTTGTTTAAAAAATAGCTTATTCGTATGCGCTTGCAATCTATTTATATTATATCATGAACAGAATTATTTCTATAATACATCTTCACATAGATATCTGGTATAGTTGACGCAAGAGATACTGAGAGCTTTAAGGTTTAAGCTTATCGTTTGTGTTAAATGCCGTCATAGTTCAGTCAATATTATAATTTAAAATGCGTATTTGACGATATAATCATTTAATATTATAATTTCAACTAATAATCGTTAAAATGTATTTAATAATTTTATAATTATTAAATACATACATACATATTTAAAAACATAACACCAGACAATTAACACTACCTTATATCTCGTTTTATTTACATGAATTAGGAATATAGTTTTCAAATAACTTATTATTTTTCCCAACTTTCACCGAACTATAAGTATATTTTGAGATAGCAATTTTTTTCGCACTCAGCAGGTGTCCATCAGAGATAAGCAACCTTCGTTCTTTAGTTGGTAGGCTGACATTAACAAAGAGTGTAGTGTTATTCTCAGGAATTTGTAAAAGGTTTTTATTCATTATTCAAATGGTCGTATAAAAAGTATAGTGTGCAATGAGCAAGAAATGACACATTTCCCACGAGTGGGAAATGTATTTCAATTCATGCTCATTGTACAATAAACTATTCAATACCCTATCGTTTTGGAATGTTTCGGGGACACGTCAGTGTTACAAAAATTGCCGTCATACAAATTTAAATCTAAATTTGCAACAAACTTTCCAGTAACTTGAGCCAAAAAAAGATTTGGTGGTCTTAACTTTTCAAGGACCTGAGAAATTGCAATGATTCGGAGTTTCCCGATCGGAAAAGCGGAGTAATCAAGAAAAGTCGCAGAGGAAAAATATTAAAACGAACTATAAAGTATGTGGTAATCAAAAGTCCAGGAGGGGCTGTATTGTGGACTATAAGTAAATTAGTTACCTACTAGAAAAAAAATTAGTAGAATTTTTTTCACCAAATTCGAAATAAGAAGTCAAATGAGTAAAACATGGTAAGATTATAGCGCATTTAATCATTGAGGAAAACTAGTAAGGGTACAAGATAAATACTGCGTGCAGGACGTAAGGACGAAGATATGTGGGTACTTTCCACAAATAATCGAAATACTGCCGATTATTATGATAGTATGAACTTCCAATACTTGAACATTGTTGAAAATCCAATTTACACCCAACCTGTAGACACCCAGTTTAATTATAGCGAATTATTAGCGATTGATTTACATATTCCAGATAGAAAATGTTCAAGGGGGAAATTATAGGAGTTAATGTACCAAAAGCGATTAGGACTGCAATTATCATTGTTGATCTTAACGAGTTGGAATTAACTGTTCTGTAATGATCACAACATATTTTTGTTGATTTACAGAAATATCTATTTTTGCTTTATTACCTGTACTATAATCGACCTTTAACTAAAATAAAATCTACTTACCAGAGTACTGGACTATCAATTTCGGTAAGAAATCTGAAAGTAATGCGGAAGAAAAAAAGGCGGCTATAATTGGCAACCCTGTGAAAATATGAGAGAGGGATCGTATTCCAAAATGAAACGAAACGGCACGTGCTCTTTAGTAGGATAACCGGACGTACTAATAGAAGGGAACGTTGAAATAATGACGGAGAAAGAAAAAGTCGGAAAGAGCTATGGTCTTTTAACCAATTTAATACTTAAATTAATTACACAAACAGATATAAAACGTATTAATTAAACGTGGATGCGTAGAATCACTTTCACCTACATAAATAAGTGTTCTATATAAATTTTCTTTGAAAATAAAAATGTGGGAAAATATTTGTCGGTACAACTACATTATTGTATCGAGAAATTTTCCGGTGACCTTGAACCTTTGAAATATAAATATGTCACATTCCATATTTATGTTTTCTTTGTTTTTTTTTAAACTGTTCACAAGTAAAACCACTATCTCCTATAGTCTAGGAGGTAGTGGTCAAACGCATATAGAAAATATATAAAGAGGATAGTCCCTGCCGACTAATTAGGTATAAAATCAGAAATATTAGGCTAACGGCAAGGTTATTAAAGAAAACTCTTCTTACTGATTTTACAAGCTATCGGAAAGTTTCATTTCCATTTTCAAGGATTAGTAAATTGACAATTATATAATTGTTATAATACATTGGTAAATATGCTGATATTTGAGCTTTTCAAAAGTGTTTTTAAACATATGTCATTTTGATCGAAATTTTTTTTCTATCAAAATGACATATCGCACTATGACTAGAAAAGTGGCACAACCCAAACTTCATCGATTTTGAGATATACCACTTTTCTAAGTCTATGGAACACCCTCTACCATGTGGTTCGACTCCCGCGCTTCTATCTCAACTGGATTCCGCTTGGCAGCGCTAGTGTCACTTTTTTGTTTACCGCGTATTTGACATCTTCGTTAAAGAACAGTGGCACTTTGGAGATGGTGTAGTGAGGACGTGTGTGATCCATCTTGAAAAGTGGCACATCTTTACTTATTCCTCTTTTCATGACAAGGTAAGTAAGGACTTTTTGTTGAATATAACTAGAAAACTGGCTTTTTTTACATGTGCCTGTTTGTCTGTTGAAGTTAGTGTATCAATGCTAGTTCTCATGAGAGAGCACTGGCGCATTTTGAGATGTGCCTCTATTCATTTTTAAATAATTAATCTAGTGAAAGACTTGTGCCAGTTTGTTTACTAATAACTTCTTCTAATGAAGGGATTTGCTTTCCCCCATTTTTAGTTGTGCCTCTTTTCTTCACTAAAAGATTTAAATTTATCGTTGGGGTATTAGTTATTACTGACTCATCACACAATGGCATAGTTACAATGTGATGCGTTCGGGCTACTCCGTGCACGAGTTTTCGGTTAATAGTCCGGGAAAGTAAGGAAATAAAAGTCAAAAGTTTCCCATAATTGATTTTTCATTTTTAAATGAAAATATATTGACCCAGCATCACTCTCCTAGATTGTCTAATAATTTCCGCTGGACTTGCGACGCAGCTTGCAAGCACAGCTCAGACCACCTAAAATTCAAGTGATTTATGCTCGTGTCATTTCTGGATGTGTTCTTACAAAAAAATCGTAGAGATGAAAATTGAAGCAAATGTTATGCTCTTGAAGGTGACGTAAATAGTTTTTAAAATAATTCCGATCTTAAATTTCCAAAAATTGAAAAAAATTACGAAAATTATATTTTTGGTTGGTAATTATAAATAAAATATTAATATCGAGGTCAAAACATAGAGGGCAAACTTCTAAAAATTTACATTTTTTCAGATTTGGAAAATTCAAAATGGTGGCTGCGCAAATTGGAAACAAATTTTTTTTTTCAATCGCGTCTAAATGTATGAACATTAACGATAGTGAGAAACGGTTTGTTGCAATCGACAGAGTGAAAGTTATATTTTTATAAATAACATAAACAAAATTTAAAAAAAAAATTACATAATTTTTTAGAACATTTACCGAAAATAAAAATTTTTACATCTAGTTTTTTCTCATTTTGGCGTTGAAAAATTTCTTTAAAATATGTTTTCACATTATAAATATGTGTGTCTTTGAAAGACGAGTTATTAAAAAAAATATTTTTTAGATGCGACTTTTACAAGTTGAGATAAACAAATTCAAAGTCTGTTAGATTCTGTGATAATATTGATTGAAATTTTCAAATTTTGATCACTTCGCTAGGTTGTCGAATCCCAACTCAACTTAAACACAAATTTTCATTTTTCTACCGTCAATTGGTCCATTCAAAAGAGAATAGTAATCCTAGCTCGCTCGGCCAAACGGTGCGGCGGCAGCTGCTTGGTGTTATGGTGGGGGGTCAGCGCTCGTTCGCAGTTGAACGAAGCTCAAGCTTTTATTTTGGTTTTCTTTGTAAAAATTTTGCATTTGTGGTTTGCTAATAGTATGGTTATTATCAACCATTACATATTGCTAGAAATAAGGTACAATGATATTTATAATTTATATCTATAAATTCATTTATTATATATATTATACATAATTCGAAACATAGATACTAAGAATAATATTTATTTACAAATTTACATCTATTTTCTACAAATTCTCGCCCTTTTTGGTCTCTGAGGAAATGGCTCTTTACAATTTTCCTCGTCATTATCATTAGCAAACAAATCCTCATCGATATTATTGCTACTATCAATTGCAAGTGCACAATCAACTAATTGAGTCATATCAAAATTTAGCTCATCACTCAGAGATTCATTATCATCCTCGTCATTGTCAAATACCGTACTTACAATTTCGATGTTACAACAGTTGTTGCCTTCGCAATTTTTACATAATATCGTACCATGTATGCCAACTTTTTTACAACCACACCTGGTAGTAGAGCACCCTGTGGTACAAGAACACGAAATAATGTTCAATAATTCGTCGGGTACAAGTACGTCGTCAGTCATGTTAGTAAGGGTCTTTTGGGCGTTCGAAGGGAATGAGCGCTGACCCCCCACCAGAACGCTAAGCAGCTGCCGCCGCACCGTTTGTCCGAACGAGCTAGGATTACTGTTCTCTTTTGAATGGACCAATAAACGGTAGAAAAATGAAAAATTATGCTTAAGTTGAGTTGGGATTCAACAACCTAGCGAAGTGATCAAATTTTGAAAATTTCAATTAATATTGTTACGAAACAGCACACTGGTATAGTCCCTAAATCCGACCCTGTCTAAGCCAGGTATAAAAGTTAAAATTATGGCGGATACGCACTGTTTTTTTATAACTGTTTACGACTTTACGACTATCTTATGTAAACATTGTTTTTGTGACCAGAGTTATCTAGAAAAGGCCAGAACCAATTGTTTTTGTGTAAGCCGCAGTCCGGAATTGACTAGTAAAAAAAGGCTTTAATATATAAGGGACTGATCAGGAAGAGTTAGTTAGTTGATAAAGTGATCTTGACAAATAAACAGTAAATAAGTGAATATAAAAGTGTTGATATAAATTAATAATTAAGTTTGTGTGCATATAAATTAAATTTATGTGATTAGTTAAGTACATATAAATTAAGTGTTAGTGAGTTAGTGTTTAAATAAATTAGTAAGTAGCCATATCGTGTGTTTAAAATTTATCCCACCCGTTTATCGTTTAAATAAGTTAGAAAAACATTACAATATTATGACAGTATCTAGCAGATTTTGAATTTGTTTATCTCAGCTTGTAAAAGTCGCATCTGAAAAATTTTTTTTTCAAAATACTCGTCTTTCAAAAACAAACATATTTATAACGTAAAAAGATATTTTTAAGAAATTTTTCAACGCCAAAATGAGAAAAAACTAGATGTAAAAATTTTTATTTTCGGTAAACGTTCTAAAAAATTATGTAAAAACTTTTTCAAAAATTTTGTTTATGTTATTTATAAAAATATAACTTTCACTCTGTCGATTGCAACAAACCGTTTCTAAATATCGTTAATGTTCATAAATTTAGACGAGATTGAAAAAAAAATTGTTTCTAATTTGCGCAGCCGCCATTTTGAATTTTCCAAATCTGAAAAAATGTAAATTTTTAGAAGTTTGCCCTCTATGTTTTGACCTCGATATTAATATTTTATTTATAATTACCAACCAAAAATATAATTTTCGTAAATTTTTTCAATTTTTGGAAAATTTGAGATCTGAAAATTTTTTTTTGAAAAAACTATTTACGCCACTTTCAAGAGCATAAGATTTGCTTCAATCTTCATCTCTACGATTTTTTTGTAAGAACACATCCAGGAATGACACGAGCATAAATCACTTGAGTTTTAGGTGGTCTGAGCTGTGCTTGCAAGCTGCGTCGCAAGCTCCAGTGGAAATTATTAGACAATCTAGGAGAGTGATGCTGGGTCAATATATTTTCATTTAAAAATGAAAAATCAGTTATGGAAAAGTTTTGTTAGTTAACAGATTTTTCGACCTTACTTTCCCGGACTATAAGCCGAAACTGAATTGTAATATACTCAAAATAATTATGAGAGTAATCAATGTCTATGTTGTTTACGTTTAAAATTGAGTATTATTACTTTTGTATTCTTTACAGATAACGACAATGGCCTTTTCAAGAGGAAAAATTATGGTATCCCTTGTGGATAACAAAATGAAATCCTATCTGATCGAGGATTCAAAGAAGTCTTCATCAACAGTAAATAGTAATGAAGACCTACCCGAACTTGTGAATCATCAAAACAACATAATATTTACCAGTGAAGAGAATATAGAAGAAAATTTAAATAGTTTTAATGTAGATGGACATCTTTTTCTTCAACAAGAAGTTTACCAGCTACAAACAAGGATGATGAACACCTGAGAATAGTAGAAGCTGCAACACCTGAAGAAAATCTCTTAATTCAAGAGTCGCACACACAAGTTTCCAAGTGGGAGCTGTTGGAACCAACGGCAGGAGGGACAAATTTAATGTTTAAGCGTTTTAATGAGAAGCGATCGAAACCAGTAGATTGGTCATAAGACTCCGATATCATCGATGACACGGACGCCGATCCAGATTTTGACATAAAAAAAGAATATAATAGGAAGAAAAGCAGTTTACTTTATAGAAGGTTTGAACAAAACAGATCAGCAAGGCATCAAAACAAAGACTCTAACATAGATCAACCCTCCTGTTCGACATCGAGTGGTGACATCATCTGGTTCACTGATGGCTCTAAAACGAACCACGGCACTGGGGCTGGTATAAATGGACTTAGGAAGAAAATATTCTTCAGCTTTGGTAGATATACGTCTGTATTTCAGGCATATACAATTGCTGCTATAGCCTGTATTGATGAACACATCAAAAGAGGTTATACCGGACAAAAAATATATACTGACAGCCAGGCTCTACTTAAAGCTATCAGCAATACAACCACTAAATCTAAACTGGTAAAAACTGTAAAGAGTCCCTTAATAAGCTGGCAAGAGACAACAGTGTCTCTCGTATGGGTGACGGGACATGAAGGGATGGCAGGTAATGAATTGGCGGACCAGCCAGCTAAACAAGGTTCTAGAGAAGTCTTCATAGGTCCGGAACAGTTCTGTGGAATTACAAAGGATTACGTAAGAAGAAAAATCCGGAACTGGCTAGACAAGGAGCACCAAATCAAATGGAGGTTGACAGAAGGTCACATTCACACGGAAAGCTTACTAGAAAATGTAAACAAAGAAGTCTCAATTAGGTTATTGAAACTGAGCAAGAGACATTTGAAGACAGTTTGGTTACTGGACACTGTACCATAAGGAAACATTAATACAAAATGGGAAAAGTCAGTGAACCTATCTGTAGGAAAAGTGAACTAAGGAATGAAACACCTATTCATATACTCTGCTTATGTAAGAACTTACAAGGACAAAGGCAGAAGCATTTTGGAAAGGAAATAATACAACCATCAAAACCACTCAAAATCCCCCCAAATAAGCTAGTGACCTAAATCGAGGACACGAAGCTTTTAGAGTGGAAGTAGACAATATTGGGAATGATACAATGACTTAGGTCAAGTGCCCGTGGAGCACAACCCAAACGAATGAATGAAAACAGAGCCATTGAATGCAACTGAATAACTATGTATTTGAACGAGGAATATCGGATCATCCGCGCTGGCGAAGTATAAATGCAGTTAACGGTATATGCTATCCGATTTTCCGCGATGAACAGTGTTGCCAGTGAGCACGTTTAATCTACCGATGACTCATCCTCAATTGATAATTGAGTATAATCATAGCATTGTAGTTAATATTTCTATCAAATTCAATATTAACACTACCTGATTACCCAATTATAATTGAACATGGTTGTTTAAGGAGTATATTTTTATTGATTTTACTTCTTTGTACCTGTGAATAACTAGTTTTCGTCGTCTCTCATGAATACTGATAATAAATCAAAAGTTTAATGAAGGTACATAGAGCAGGTCGCTCAAACAAATATGTGGTTTGAATAAATGTAGGGTATGTCAAAATTTGATTCTTACAAACTGGTTCTCTGGGAATGTAGCAATGACCCCTTATCGAAAGACCCTTACTTCAATACTTTCCAAGGTATACAGGGCGTAGATTTGTAAGCAGGATCCCGAATAGATTAGATAGAATTATTATCAAAATATATTTTAAGCCTGATTTCTCCATACATATATCACATTTTTGACCAGAAATGAATACCTTTTGAATAATTCTATGAGACGACTATGACATTAACATTTTCAACAGAAAACTGGGATAAGGTGTAAGTCGCATAACACATTTTTCATATTTCAATCTTCTGAGTGTAGTAATATAAACGGTTTTAATGATTTAATGGCGGACGTCGAACAAATCTGGGGGATAAAAATACTACCCTCAACTTCTGTCACCCAATACGAATGCAAATAGGGATACGGTCTTTTATTTGAGAGTGCAATGAATCATAATATTTTAAGCAAATAAAAAGTGATGAAAGTTGAAGTTGGTATTAAAAATAAAGTAAGAATGTGACGTATTAGAGAACGAGTTGATGATACACGGTTAAATGATATTATGACTTCAATATATTTAACAAGCATGTGAAACTATAGAGAAACAAAAGCTTTTCTATAAATTCCAGGGATATTACTTGCACAAACTTCAGTAACCTTGAGACAACTGTTTGATCGATGTAATTTTACCGCTACACTAAGAAAACTGTATTACTAAGCTGCATTATGGAAAATGATTAACTCAAATACCGATTAATATTTATAATGTATTAGATGATCGAAATTGATTTGTTTTGAAGAATATCCAAAAGAGTAAGTTCGGATAACCAATTTTTCAGGGATATTTTAGCGAATATAATTGGCAGCTATATTTGTGTATACTAGGTACAAAGTCACTTTACCTTCCTCATCGTCAAGACAGAGCAAAAAAGCTTAAAAAATCATTA
Source organism: Galeruca laticollis (assembly GCA_963921935.1). NCBI lineage: Eukaryota > Metazoa > Arthropoda > Insecta > Coleoptera > Chrysomelidae > Galeruca > Galeruca laticollis. Next base: position 198,322,803 of record OY998178.1, read on the forward strand.
TTTTCAACTTTTGTATACTAATTGGGTGATGTAAAATGAATGTGAATAAAGTTATTTCAAACCAAACCTATTTTATTGTCGAATAGATGAATAGAATACTAAATAAGTTGTTTCCTTTTCAATTACTAAAAAGAATTAAAAACGGTGTTGCTCAACTACTTTTACTGTTATATTTTTGATAAAATTGAAATACTTCAACAAGCAAACACATAAACCGTGTGTATTTATAGAATAAAACAAGCAAGGTATTATGTTGTTTCAAACCTAATATGTATTCAAGTCACTACAACGCTTGGAACGATCAACAATTTATCCATAAACTTTTAAAACTCGATTTTTGGGACGTTGTTTAGCACCTGTGTCACAACTGTTTGTATCGTAAAGAGCTTCTTTCATTGCAGTTTTTTAATTTTGAAAAGAGGAGAAGAAAACAAATCTGTTTTTTCATTAAAAATTCGTTGACATTTTGGTTTTGTGAGGTGGTACATTACCATTCAATAAAAACAGTTATTTTTGCGGATATTTGGGTCAACTATCGACCACAAATTATGTAAAATTTAAAAATAGTGTTCTCCATTGACAGTTCCATCTTCTGGAACAATGTCTTTGAAATAATAGACTCTTGACTTCCGAAAAGGTAATTTTTTAGGTATTAGCTTGTCTTTCGACTTCTCCAGATTGTCGCTTTAGTCCACGATCATATTTAAAGCACCATGTCTCAGCACCAGTTTATTGATCGAATAAAAAAATCTGAAGAGTTATAAGCTATTGAAATTATAACTTTGTAATGGTCTACACGATTTTTTGATATTCATTCAACTGATGTGGAACAAACCGTACACAGACCTTTCTTTTATCCAAATTTTCAGTTTTATAAGGTGTAGCTGAACATTATTATGAATTCAAATATTGTTATAATGAAATTTGCATGGATAACGATTATTTCACGATCTATTTCCATTACCTCAGCACAATTTTATGCTTATGGTGATATAGGATCTTCATATAAAATATTACGCGTAAAATTGAGTACGACTCATACCATAAACCTTTATTAACGGCAACAACATTTAATCGTTAATCTTCGTTTTATTATGTATACCTCTACTAAAATGCTATTATTTAAAAGCGAGTAATTTTGTAACATATCAATCGATTATCATGAGCTTGGCTGTGTTCAAAAGAGAAGAATATACCTTTCTAACGCTGCCAAAGTTAGATTGATGGCGCTAAGTCTTCTAGGCTTGTTCATTATCTTATTACTTACGAAGATGCCATTTAAATAAAGTCTACGGTTAAATTGATTTTTGTTTTTTGATGTTAGATTAGATTAGATTTTAACGGGGTTACAATGCACTGAAACCAAAGGTTTATTGTGCCCCCCCTATCAGAGCTGTTCTCGCTACTACTACAGCTCGCCTTCCAGTTCCAAGGTTCTAATGAACTCTAGTATTTGGAACGGCTTCAACGAGGTTAGGTCCTCATTCTTACAAGTTTCTTGTCCGAAGCATTTCTTGCGTTGGCTTGCAATGGCGAGGCATTCCAGAACTAGGTGATCCGGAGTTTCATCCTCCTCCCCACATAATCTACACTTGTCAGTCTCTGCTAGACCTATTCTCATTAAGTGCTTCCTAAGGCAGCAGTGTCATGTAAGAAAGCCCGTGAGGAGATGTAGCTTATTTTTACTGGGGTCCAAATATTTTTTAGATCTAGCAGAGTCAAAGTTCCACAGGAACTTTTTGGAATATTCCAACCCGGGAAGGCACCGCCAAAGTGCTTCTCTTTCGGTTTCCTCTTTCTTCCGAAACTCTTTCTTGTAGGAGCATTTTGCTACACCACAGAAAGGCTCCGGGCCAATAAAGGGCATTTGTGCTCCTTTCCTGGCAAGTGTATTGGCCTCTTCATTTCCCGTGATTTTCGAGTGACCAGGAACCCAGACTAGAGAAACCCTGTTATTCTTGCCTAATTCATCAAGTTTTCCTCGGCACTCCCATGCCAACTTTGAGTCAATGCCATGGGAGCTCATTGCTTTGATAGCTGCTTGACTATCAGAATGTCACATTTCTGGTAGTTTCTTTCTAGGTTCATTTCCACGCATCTTTCGATCGCAAGTATTTCTGCCTGAAAGACGCTCGAGAATGAGCCTAACGATAATGAGTATCTTGTGCCAGGCCCACATACTCCAGCGCCTGCTCCAATTGTGGTTTTTTAACCATCCGTATACTATCTAATGGTGTTTTCTTTGAGAGTTTGGGTGGTGTATTCCCTTTCCCAGTCTCTCCTCGTATTTAGCGTCGTGGTGAAATTCTTTTCGACGCTTACTTTCCTGATCATTTCGTCACTGGGAAGATTCGCTGATGAGATGTATCTTGTCAGAGAGGACCAAGCTCCCTGATTTTTAATATTCTCATTGCCTGAACCTTCCTTAGATATTCTAAGAATTGCCTCTTGGGCAGATCTTTCTATCACCAGATGTAGAGGTGTGAGATCTGTAATGATCTCAAGTTCCCTAGTTGGACACGTTCTCATAGCTCCAGTGATGCACACACAGGCAAGCCTTTGAACTTTGTCGAGGGTCTTTCTCGTGCTGTACTGACTTGCTTTTGTGTGCCAAACTATTGCCCCATACGTAATTGCTGGTCTCACAATCATGGCGTACATCAATCGCAGTATTTTTGGGTTACAGCCCCACCTCTTACCAGCTAGATTTCTGCACGCCATCAAAGCTCTTATTGCTTTACTAGCAGTTATTTCAACATGCTTATTCCACAGAAGCTTACTGTCTAGGGTTATCCCTAGATATTCAACCTCTGATTTCCATTCTATGATTTCCCCGTTTAAGGATATGGGTTCCATGGCTGGAAGAGTTCTTTTCCGGGTAAATGGAGTTACTATGGTCTTGCTTGAGTTAATGTTTAGGCCCACTGACAAGCACTATTGCTCAATGATTCTGTAATAAATCACACAAGGTGCTCTCTAACTTGCCTCTGACTATTAAAACTATGTCATCGGCGTAGCCCATACATTCGAATCCAAGCTCCGTTAGCCTGTAGAGCAACTCATCTACTAAGAGGCTCCATAGAAGGGGAGATATCACTCCCCCTTGAGGTGTCCCCCGAGTTGCTTTAACTGAGGTGTTTTGAGTCCCCACCTGTGACTCAGCTATCCTCGTTGTCAATAACTCATACATCCATTTTACAATTGTTTCATTCACTCCTCGCCTTTTTAGTGCTTCTTTGACAGACACATGAGTTTTGTTGTCAAAGGCCCCTGATATATATCCAGGAATGCGCACATTGCGATTTATTTGTTGTTCGGAGTTCTCTGGATGACTTCTGTCAGCTGATACAGAGCCGTCTCAGTTGATCGACCCGCTCTGTAGGCATGCTGACATTTATGAAGTGGTATATTCTCCAGATTCTCTGTTCTTATGTAGTTATCCACTACTTTCTCCATCGATTTGAGTAGAAACGATGTTAGACAGATGGGTCTAAAAGATCGGGGATCAGTCCTATCTTTTTTCCCTATTTTTGGTATGAAGGTTAGCCTTGCCCTTCCCCATTTTCTAGGTATTAGACCCACTGCTAGACTGCTTCTTGTAATCTTCAGCAGGTGAGGAAGAATCTCTTCTACCCCTTGCTGTAGGAGTGCTGGAAATATTCTATCCACTCCTGGTGATTTGTATGGTTGAAAGGTACTTATTGCCCATTCCAACAGTTGTCTGGTAAATATTTTCTTAGCAATGTCCCAATCTCCCCTGCGGGATTTTTTGGTGTAGCTCATTGCTATTTCGATGATTGTTTTGTTTTTGATGTTTTATTTGTCATATATTCTTCAAAAAATGTAAAATAATGTTCTGAAATATATATAAATTGGCAAATTAACAAGACATAATTATTACTGCATTATCATCAAGTTACTACTATGTGGCGTTACAACCCCTGATGGGTTTTAGTCGACTTCACAATTTGCCTCCGTCTCACCATGTCTACCATTGCTTCACTTTCTTCTTTATAGTCCTGGCGTTCACAGATATTTCCTAATATTGTCTATCCAGCGGAGTATCAGGCGTCCAACCTTGTATCAGCTGGAGCTTATTTCCATGCATCTCCTATATCTGTTCTCTTACGTGTCCAGCCCACTGCAGACGGTTTGCTTTAACTTCTTGGATGCTGCTTGGGGGTTTATAAAGATATTCAATTTCCTTGTTTGGAAATATTCGATATTCCTCTATGTCTGTGACTCTAACAGACCCGTAAATTTTCCGTAGGATGTTACTTTCAAATATCCTTCATTCGTCAGTCAGGGTCCATGCTTTACAACCATACATAATAACCGATTTATTGATGATCTTGTTAAACTATTTTAAGTTAACAAGGCCTGTAGTGCAAAGCAACAACGTTTGCCGGTTTGAATCCAATTATTCATTTCCTCTGAACCCTAAGCGTTTTCTGTTAAAAATGTTCCCAAATACTTAAACTACTTAACTCTTTCTTCTCCTTTCCTGGTCCTACAACTCTGGGTGAGTCTTAGCCGCATCCACTATCGCCCCCCACCTCCTACGATTTTGTGCTTCCATTTTCCACTACTGGATTCCAATCCTAGATAATTCTACTGTGACGGCATCCTTCCATTTTTTATATAGGTCGGCCTATTGATTTTATATCATTCGGTCCATCAAAATTACTGTTTTTATTAATCTGTAGTCATCTGTTCTTACTACATATCCTGCCTATCTTATTCGATTAGCTTTTATGTGCCTGACTGTTTTCACTACCATACAGTATCGCTGATTCCGCATTGTGGGGCCTTCTCCACGTTCCCGTTGTTTCAGTATTTTTGTGGTCCAAACATCATTCTAGAACGTTTCTTTCGAATACTAGAAGCTTAGTTATTTGCTGTTGATTGAGGGTGCAGGTTTTGCTGCCATAAGTAACTACCGGGCAAATCATTTACTGGATATTGTTAGTTTGGATTATCTTTCTAGCAGTTTAGATCTTAATAATGATGTGATAAGGTACAGCGTTGTATTTCTTTATATTCGTCCAATATTATATATTATATCCTGTCTAAACCTATCTCTGACACGGTTATTTCTAGTTATGTAAATACAATTTGTTTTGTTGCTCCATAGTACGAGCTTGTTCCTCGAGGCTAATAAAATAAGGATCCTTTTTATCAGCCACAAAGCTCCTCGTGATTAAAAACAATCAAGTTTTATAAGTAAGGGACTTTATTCACATTTACTCTTCTTCCAAAGTCAGTTTAAAAAAGATGATTTTACCAGGGTACTTCGATATTTCGTTAATAAGCGCTTTAAGTGTATAATAAAGTAATACCGATAAATTTATCAATACATATCGGTGGCCCCTTTTTACCAGCTACGGGTAGCACAGTTACTTTTGAATATCAACGTCGCTTATAAGAATTCTTCAAATCGTCGGTCGACTATATAGACGGCACGTGTTCTTTAAAACGATTCTTGGAATATCGGTTGTACAAACTTTAAAAAAAACGAAGATACTATACATTTTTACTGAATATTAGAGCAAATTTTTCTGGATAATTTCATAGTATTCACGAGACAATGTATTGAATCCAGTTTAATTATTATATATAGAGTTATGTTTGATTTGTTTTGTGATATTTGTGAAATGGCTTTCTGGAGACCTTTTTGAGGTAGGGGAGGCCGGGGCCACAATTAACAAAAATTGCATATTTATTTGTAATTCCGAAATTATTCAACATTAAGACCTGATTTTTGCGTCAATTGATACTTCAAATGTTTAGGTATCATGTTAATAACATAAATTAAGGATTGAATTATTGATGTCTTAAACAGACAATTTTATATCGAGAAAAGCGTTTCTTAATTCTTACCCCGTCTTTGGGGCTAAAACTAACAGCTCTGGGGCAAGTATTAACATGATGTTATACAAACTAATCCTATGAAAGAAAACGAACATGAGAATGACATAATACTTTATTATTGAAAATATTTTATAAACTATAACCATAGACTAACTAAGTATTATAGACTCTATTAAGAATAAGAAAAACTATTCGTACTTATCGTCATCTGAATCACAATTCAAGCAAATGAATGATGTGATATCACCCTTGATGCACCCAACTTGGGCCCATTCTTTACAAGAGATACATTGTATCCAATCACCACCTGATAAATCATCCTTATACAACATACCACAAACAATCCAAAAACATTCATCCTCTTCATCAGAATCATTGCTTACGTTTAATCTTCTTTTCTTTACCTTTTCTATTTTCTCGTCTTTTTTCCCCTTTCCTTCACCTCTTCCTTTTTCTTTTTTATTCTTTTTGTTCTGTTTTCTTTCTTCCATTTTCCTCTGTTTCAGTTCTCTGATGTGTTGTTCTTTTTCCAACGCATTTTTTCCGGTGTATCGGTGAGAATGGCAGATTTTTTAGCCCGTTTACGGTTGGATGGAGCTCGTGGTGAAGCTTTTGGCAGAGGTCTTACAGTTTCAATTGAGAAATCACTAGAATCCCTCTGCAAACCTGATGGTCCAGCTACTGGCCCATTATACACGTGCGCAGTAACTACAGTTGAGCTGTCCAAATTGGGCATACCGTTCAGTAGTTCAGAATTAATTGAATTTGATGACAGATCTTGATTCATCGGGTCCGGACGGACCGTGACATATGATGGCCAAAGTCCGAATCTTGGAAGACTTCGTCGTTAAATGGCCAGATACCAGATTTCCTGATTGCGTTTATCATATTTCTCGGATTCAATCCCAGAGGTAATGCATCTTTAACAATACCAGGGAGATCATATATGGTCATAGTTTTTCCGGGATAACTACTCATCCAAGAAGTTTGCGCTCAATTTAGATAATTTTTAAGTGGACCATATACTCCAACATCAAGAGTATGTAGGTGATGGGAGCAATGAGGTGGAAATGGCAATAAAATAATATTATTTTCCTTGGCTTTGTTAACCACTTCTATATACACATGTAAGCTGTGGTTGTCCAGTAAGAGTAAGACGGGATCTTCTTTCGACGTCTTCATATGATGAATACAATGATTAATGAATTTTCCAAACTCATCCAGCCCGATTGATTTCCAACTCCTATGCATTCTGGTGGTCCATTCCTAACGAATACGAGGAAAGACAAACATACAGGGTATGGCATTGCCAATATCATTTGTTGCTACTGCAAGTATAACTAGTACACCTCGTTCAGCAGATGTTACTGCACCGACCTGCTTTATGCCTTTTCCAGCAACAATCTTCTTCGGCTTTTGCACGGTTATGATACCTAGAAAATTGTGATATTTACAAAAGTGTAAAGTAAAAACTGACATAAGATTAGTAGGGTAGCCAAGAAGACAGATACCTGTTTCGTCAACATTTCAAATTCGAGATGGTGGGAAGCTGTATCTTTCTAGCACGCTTCTGTATTATTCAAAAATGTTTTGAACGTTAGTTCTATTAAATGAAGGCGCTCTGCTCAAACTGCTGGCTTCAGGGCTTCGTATCGCCAACCTCGGATTTTTATTCATGAAATTAGTGAACCAGCCATTACCGGCCATCCGGTTAACATGCCAGGACCCTGGTACCTTCTCAACATTGTGAAACTTAGCACATTGATATCGCCTTACGTCTTCGGGTAGTAATCCGATAAATATTGGAGCACTTCAACAAATATTCTGCTATAATTTCTTCTTGTGCAGCATTGAAAACTAAGCGGGTTTTCTGCTAACCCACTGCTGCTTGTGCACCCGATTTCTTTTTTTTTTTCACGAAATTATAGAGTGAAACGTGACAGAGCTCAAACTCTGTCGCTACTTCTCTATACTTTCTATTTTTCTCCATTATTTCCATCGTAGACCTAGATTTAGTTCCTCTTGTAGTCTTTCTTTAATACGTTATCATTCTGTAATAAAATGGAACGAAATTTTTTTATATAATTATCATACCTAGTCTATAACCTTGTTAATACTAGCCCCCAAATTTGGGGTAGGTATGAACAAGTTAATTCTAACCCTGGTGTTTTGTTAAGTTTAGCCCCAAAGGAATATTTTTGATTGCAAATACCATAAGAAAATATTTCTCGAAAAGTTAGTCAATTGAGCTACACAGCCTTATTAAGTATGAAACAGGCTTCTAGAAAGATGAAAAGGTTAAAAATGTTCGTTATCTGCGTAATAAATTGATACGGTACACATGTGTCTTGCAGGACGCGTGGAGCACAACTGAGCAATTCCGAGTCATGTGGCCTGATCTAGATGGCGTTTTGAACCGCGTGCTGTAGGTTTAACTTGTATAGTTCTAAAGAAATTCTCTTGTTAATACTTACCCCTGTTAACTGTAGCCCCGGCCTCCCCTACATACTGAATCTAGCGAATTGCTTATTAATGATGATTCACATTAATAATGAAATTCCTGCTAATAATGTAATGGAAGTAATGACCAAATGTCCAAATTAATAATGAAATACATCTTAATAATGCAATTCTAATTATTAATAATGAAAATGAGACACAATTCTGGGAATTTACAAATCGAGATTTGCATAAAACATTAGAAATACTTCCAAAAATTTTAATACAATGTGGTTTTAAGTATAAAAAATTAGATAGTCGAATGTAGTCCAGGAAATCTGGGTATGTAAGCGTCATTTTCGAGGTAACGGCTGACACTTGGTAAAAAGTTAGTAAAAATGGTGTACAACAAAACTTAACTTATGCGACCTCTCAAATCGGACCGGAACATTGTTTATGATTCGATTTACACTCATTTTTCATGCCTTTTGTAGATTTTTCAGGTATATCTTTTTTCTCGTGCATAGTACACACAAAAAGGTAAATACCTTTTTTTTCTTCTTTTAAAGACCTACAATTCTAGACCTTACACGTAAACAAAATTGATTGGGTCAAAAGTTATTGGCAAATAAACAACTGATAACGTTATTGTTAATAAATTAAAATATAATGAGCATTTTTTACAATAAACACTTCCACATCACGCTTATCTATTCTCACTCATTAAAAAATGATACTCACGAAAGATGTCTGTAAGTTCAATAGTTTATGAATTATGGCCTTATAAACAAATTAACTAAATATTAACTTGCAGAGTTCTGTAAGCTATGCGACCTCGCGCCAATTTTTTCACTGTTAGATTTCATAATAAGACATCGATACCCATCATTGCTTTTTAAAAAAATACATTTTTGCAACAACGCGAATTTTTTTTCATATTTGGCTTAGTTGCATAATTAATTTGACACTATATGCGCCGATTTTTGTTGAGAATTAAGTACGCACATAGGAGGGGCATGGAAAGAGCTTTAATTGAAAAAAATACGTTAAGCTTTATTGACAAACGACTGAGTTACGGACAATCGAAGTCTGTCAGTCAACAATTTATGCGAGTATCGAAAAACAAAACTTTAGCTCGACTACACTCTCTGAGGTTCACCGTACGACTGCCAAGTGCCAACACAAAATACGGACGATGATAGAATGAAAAGCTAGACGTTCCCCCCCCCTCCGTTGCCACGCAGTAGCCAGCCGAAATATCCGCCCGCTGCTGACTTTCGAATATTTTTTTGATTGGGTTGCAATTTACGCGACGTCTCGCTATTTCGTACAATAAAAGTACATTGACTAAACATTTTAGGGATATTTTTTGTTTTTCGATACTCGCATAAATTGTTGACTAACATGCCTCCGACTTCGATTGTCCGTAACTTAGTCGTTTTTCAATAAATCTTAACGTATTTTTTTTTCAATTAAAGCTCTTTCCATGCCCCTCCTATGTGCGTACTTAATTCTCGACAAAAATCGGCGGATATAGTGTCAAATTAATTATGCAACTAAGCCAAATATGAAAAAAAATTCGCGTTGTTGCAAAAATGTATTTTTTTAAAAAACAATGATGGGTATCGATGTCTTATTATGAAATCTAACAGTGAAAAAATTGGCGCGAGGTCGCATAGCTTACAGAACTCTGCAAGTCAATTTTTAGTTAGTTTGTTTATAAGGCCATAATTCATAAACTATTGAACTTACAGACTCCATCTTTCGTGAGTATCATTTTTTAATGAGTGAGAATAGATAAGTATTTATCTTTTTGTCTGTACTATGCACGAGAAAAAAAGATATACCTGAAAAATCTAGAAAAGGCATGAAAAGTGAGTGTAAATCGAATCATAAGCAATGTTCCGGTCCGATTTTAGAGGTCGCGTAAGTTAAGTTTTGTCGTACACCATTTTTACTAACTTTTTACCAAGTATCAGCCGTTACCTCGAAAATGACGCAAAATGATCATTTTGGGTCTGATTTTCCTGGACTAAATGTGTATTATAGAATCGCCTCATATTGTAGTAGTTCGTCAAAATTATGTAAGACAGATTTTAAGTTATAAAGAAAGTAATAGAAGTAGAAGTTTATTTAGATGAAACGTGGTTCGACACTTACGATGTCGTTCAACGCGGTTGGGCAGACAATTTACAAAATTGTGTCTTCAATGCGTCGTGTTCGAGAGGAAAACGAGTAATAATTTTTCACGCTGGAAGTAAAAACGGCTTTGTATGAAATGCCTTACTTCTTTCAGCAAAAAATATCAACAAAGCTCTGCTTGATAAATAAGTAATTTTTGAAAATATATGTGACTTAAAAATAAAATTGATAGACCATTGATCAGTTTCTTTTAAATATATTAGCAATTTTTTCCATATATTTTTAAACTGGCTTTGGAAGAAGTATATTAATTCTATGAGTACGGGGTGATCAATTAAGGGTAGCGAGCGGCCATATCTCATAAGATATTGGTCGTATAGATTTAGAAAAAAAAATTCATGATAAAAATTGCCAAGAGAAATTGCTGGAAATTATTTTCGAGTTTGTCAAACGTCCGCTAGAGGGCGTAACAACTAACACTTAGTAGAAAAATGGGATTTTTATAGAATTTTGCCTAATGAAAGTATATCGATGATGTTATTTTCATATTTACTGACTATTCACCCCCATTTTTAGACTAAAATGTTTTGTTCTATCCATCAAAATAAAGCGGTGGGGGAAGTTCAATTGTTTTTTTAAACAAACCAAGATTTCTCCCGTTTCGCTTGACCGATTTGATCAAATTTGGGCTCATATGAAAGAGCATAATTTACACTACAAAACGATTACTTGGTTTTGACTTTCGTCTTCGCCGCTAGATAGCGTTAACTGATATGGTAGCAAATTTTTGAGTTTTCTCAAAAAAAAACAAATGTAATGGTATATTCATTTTTACATAAACTTACCGACTTAAAATTTGATCCATTCAAAATAATGATTTCTTTAAAAATGCTCTTACTTTCAAATGCGGAAGCTGATTTATTTGAATTTTTTAGCAGCTTTTAGATAAAATACTGTAGTTTTAATATTATTATTCAGACATCTAAAAGTAATTCAGTATTCGCTGGATATACAGGGGGGAAAAGGAAACAATTTTTTCCTCTACTTTTGACACACCCTGTAGGTTAATTCTGCTAGTAGATTAACTTTATCAAAAAGACTGATTTGTTTCCAACATTCTGTTTTTTTATTTATCCCGATATCTTAATTTGTTTGTGAAATGTGACGGTTTAAAGAAAATGCAACATTCTTAAATTTTTTATTCAGTTTTAGCAGAGTAATACATAATTTTATAAACAAATCAAGCAATAAATAAACTAATAATTATTACAAATTAATAACGGGTATTTCCCCCACGAGCGCGAATAACTGCCTCAATGCGTCGTGGCATACCCTCTATTAGATGTCGAATCTCCATCTGGTCAATCTGATCCCATTCTTGGACCACAGCATCTCTCAAAAAATTTAAATTACTTGGAGAAGGAACTCGGTTACGAACTCGTCTGCCTATCATGTCCCAGACGTGCTCAATTGGATTGAGGTCTGGGCTACGTGATGGCCAGTTCATCCTTTGAATTTCTGTTTCGTCCAAATATTGAGATACAATCCTCGCAATATGTGGTCGAGCGTTGTCGTGCATAAACATGAATTCGTTTCCTATAAACGGTGCAAATGGAATTACATGTGGATCTAGCACATCACGAATATATCGGTTTGCTGTCATTGCTCCGCCGCCAACAATGACTAAATCAGTACGAGCTTTCATGCTTATGCCGCCCCAAACCATTACCGATCCTCCTCCATAACTGAGTCTTGTGGAAAAATTTGCTTGGTCAAACCTTTCGCCTCTTCTTCGGTATATTCTTTCACGGCCATCTGGAGAACGTAAACAAAACCTTGACTCGTCAGAAAATAAAATCTTACCCCAGTCATCGACATTCCAATGTTGATGCTCCCTGGCAAATCTGTGATTCCTAAGTAACTCCGGACCAGTTGCAGGTAATCCTTGTTCTCGTAATCGCCTTCGAATCGTTATTTCGTTAACAGCTACTTGGCGTACTTCTTCCAAACGATTTCGAGCCATGACAGCAGTAGTGTTTCTTTCTCGCAAAACGTTTAATGTTACAAAACGATCATCTCGAACATTTGTAGAACGTCGTCTTCCAGATCCTCTTCGTCTCGAAAAACTACCATTTTCATTGAAACGTTGTACAGCTCTCTGGACGCTACACCTTGTAACACCCAATATTCTAGAAGCATAATACTGAGACCTACCATCTTGTACCAGAGCAACTGCTCGTGGTGCATCAGTAGGTGTTAAAACCATGATGTTAAATTAAATACTGATAATTAAACTGCAATTGCCAAGTAACGAATATTTGACAGTTGTCATATTGTGAGTTGCCACAGCACTTATTTTGTAATTTATTCTCTACCGTCATTTAAACTATGACCATTTCTAAAATGTTGCATTTTCTTTAAACCATCACATTTCACAAACAAATTAAGATATCGGGATAAATAAAAAAACAAAATGTTGGAAACAAATCAGTCTTCTTGATAAAGTTAATTGTGTGCAGATCTACTAGCAGAATTAACCTACAGGGTCTGTCAAAAGTAGAGGAAAAATTGTTTTCTTTTCCCCCCTGTATATCCAGCGAATACTGAATTACTTTTAGATGCCCGAATAATAATCTTAAAACTACAGTATTTTATCTAAAAATTGCTAAAAAATTCAAATAAATCAGCTTCCCCATTTGAAAGTAAGAGCATTTTTAAATAAATCATTATTTTGAATGGATCGAATATTAAATCGGTAAGTGTATTTTAAAAGAGGATACATTTTTCTAAAATTTAATGAAAAAAATTAATCATCTACATTTTTTTTGAACCGTTGATATTGAGCAAAATATAAATTTATTACATTAAAAAATGGCACACCAATGCTTTTTATCAAAATAAAAATCATTTTCGTAATCACTTATTAGTTGCTAACAAAAAGAACCTTTTGACTTTTTTCCTTAGACAAACGGTTTTGGAACAAAAAAATCGAATAAATTTATATGGGGCGCCCATATCTCGAAACATACTAATTTACATATTTGAAAAACAAAATCTTAATAAAACTGTCCAACAACAGCAGGAGCAATAACACTAAAAACAAGAACACAGAACTTTAAAAATAAACGTTAAAAATAAATTAATAGTTTTGTCGTAAATGTTCAAAACGTTGTCCATTCTTTTGAATGCACTGGTCCAATCTTTTCTGGGTGGAGTTGACAGCTGCCTCAATTTCCGCTCTTGGTATATTATTTATGGCGTTTTGAATTCGGACTATCATGTCTTCTCGAGTAGTTGGTCGAGTTTTATACACCAAATCTTTTATTCGGCCCCACAGTTAAAAATCAAGGCAGGTTAAATCGGGGGACCTTGGTGGCCAGAAAAATAGACTGCCTCTACCAATCCAACGGTTAGGAAAATGCCTGTTCAAAAAATCTTGCACATTTCGAGAATAATGTGCCGGGCATCCGTCTTGTTGAAACCACATGTTTCTTCTTACTTCTAAAGGCACATTTTCTAAGAGTCCTGGTAAATCGTTCAATAAAAAGTTCAAATACATGTCACCGGTTAGATTGCCATTAAAGATGTGCGGACCGATAATAGCACCATTAATAACACCGCACCAGACGTTGACGCTCCATCGACCCTGCTGATAATCTTCACGTAACCAGTGTGGATTAGTGTCCGACCAGTAATGCATGTTATGAAGATTTACCCTGCCATTACTGCAAAAAGATGCTTCATCTGTCCACACTATTTGTGACAAAATATGACGGTTATCCCTAATGAAATCTCTAAGCCAGTAGCAGTAATCGAGCCTACGTTCAAAGGATTGATGAATCACGACGAGATACGGATGCATTTTAAAATCCATTAATATTTTTTGCACTGAGCCATAAGATTTTCCTAAATATCTGGAGATCTCTCTTATGCTTAAATGGGGGTATGCATGAACATTTATAATATTATCTTCTCTTCTTACTCTACGATTTCTTCTCGAAGTTTGAGTTGGTTGCACTTGGCCATGTTGCCTTAAACGTAAGGCTAAACGACGAAAAATCATTCTCGAATGCCGTCTTAGGAGAGGATAACGCAGTGCATACTGCCTAGAAGCAATCGACGCATTTTCAAAACATTGAAAATAAATTCTCAACATACCAAAGGCTTCTTCATTCGTAAAAGGCATGATTTGTTGTAAAAATACTTTTTACATATTATTAAATTAGATGTTAATAGCAGGAACTGTCAAAATGAATATCAGCGTGATTGAAAATTTGGTGTTTTCTTTCTTAATATATATATAGATCATGGCCTGCGATGTTTGTTTAAACAGTATGTAAACTAATCTTATTTTTTCAATCCAAAACCGTTCGTCTAACGAAAAAAAGTCGGGGGGGGGGTTCTTTTTGTTAGCAACTAATAAGTGATTACGAAAATGATTTTTATTTTGATAAAAAGCAGTGGCGTGCCATTTTTTAATGTAATGAAATTATATTTTGTTCAATATCGACAGTTCAAAAAAGGTAGATGATTAATTTTTTTCATTAAATTTTAAAATATGTAAAAATGAATATACCATTACTTTTGTTTTTTTTTGAAAAAAACTCAAAAATTTGCTACCATTTCAGTTAACGCCATCTGGCGGCGAAGACGAAAGTCAAAAAGTCAAAACCAAGTAAGCGTTTTGTAGTGTATTTTTTGATATGCTCTTTCATATGAGCCCAAATTAGTTTGTTAAAAAAAAAAACAATTGAACCTCCCCCATCGCTTTATTTTGATAGATAGAACAAAATATTTTAGTCAAAAAGTGTAGGTGAATAGTCAGTAAATATGAAAATGATATCATCGATATACGTTCATTAGGCAAAATTCTATAAAAATCCCATTTTTCTACTTAGTGTTGGTTGTTACGGCCTCTAGCGGACGTTTGACAAACTCGAAAATAATTTCCAGCAATTTCTCTTGGCGATTTTTATCATGAATTTTTGTTTTCTAAATCTATACGACCAATATCTTATGTGATATGGCCGCTCGCTACGATTAACTGAGCACCCGGTACAACATATCCGAGTTTAAAAATAATCTATCATCAATTTACTACCGTATAAAAACAAATTTTTGATGAAATGCATGAAGCAAGAAAATAATTACGTATAAATAAATTGGGATCAAAAATTTCACAATTGAAAATGACCTTCTACATCGAATAATTGTTATCGGTAATGTTAATAAACTTTAAATAATGGATGTTAATGTAAGGAAAAAACTCAACACTGCGGGAACTGTTTAAATATAAAGATCTTAACTATTCTGATTTATTCAAGTCATTAAATTTCTTTAGCTGTGTTTCAAATTCGGCATTTAATTTGAACTCTTAGTGAAAACCGTTTAAAAGGAGGATTGTGAAATTTTTTAAACCGATTACTTGTCTTGACTGTGAAATTTTATTGGGGTTAAAATTATTCATCAAATTTTCTTTATCTGAAATAAGTTCTAAAAATAAGGTATTTGTGCTTTGCGGAATTTCATGAGAATTAATTTTCAACTTTGTTTTCACCAGGAAAGACATTATAATAATGAGGGGTATTTTTAGAAATCAGTCTCGTATTACTGCTACCCAATATACAGGGTGTTCCGTAAATTAGAAGAATAGTTATGAAATATTCAAAATAATAAAAAATTTCTGCATTGTTAGTTTTTGAAATATAGGCAGATAAAGGGTGCAGAAAAAATACACATTTTATTACATATCTTCTCGGGAGGATAGAAATACAATTAAAATTTTGTATGGGTCACAGTCTCCTCAAAACACATCAACAGTACTAAATTTGTTAAAGTCTAATAAGCGTGTACATGGTACAAAGGGTTCGTAAACTTTTTTATATCATATTCCAAAGTTGAAGCCGATCGTAAAGTAAAAAACTTGTCTCTTTTCGGTAGGCGGAGTAGGCTTGAGAAAACATGTCGCCTCGTGAAACGCTGGCTTCATCTGCCACCTGAGGAAAAGTGAACTTATTTCTCCTTACTCTTGGTTCTCATGAATAAGACCTCCAAATCCCCTTCACTACATTCATTTTTTCTCCAGCGAATTTCAATCGAAGACATTGAGGAGGGACGTTGCAGTGACTGCAGCGTCTCAAACGACCTATCAGCTATTTACTATTGAGGGACGAAACTGTTTTTTCAAAACTGGGCAAAGTCACCCCAGAGGACAAAGACAAAAATCTACAATGTAAATAAGTGTCTCATTGCTAGAAAAAGGGAAAATCTTTAAAACGGAACATATAACTATAAAATGTGTAATTCTTCTGAACCATTTATAGTACAGTAAATGGGGGGTATTTGCTAAGAAAAATAAACACCCGGACCGATTGACCTGAAATTTGGAGGGTAACTATAAAATACCATAAAAAACAAAGTTGATATAGTGCCGTAGTGCGCTTTTGCCCAAGGGGTGGAAACCAGCCCTTCTCGCGGGTGGAAAATAAAATGTTGAAAATAACTTCGGAAATCGATAGAGGGGTTAATTTTAAGCAAAAAGTTCCATAAATACAATTTTCGTAAAGACAATATTTACCGAGTTATTCTTGGTTGAAAATGCTCGTTTTTTATAAAAAAAATCAGTTTTTCTTGTATAAGTCAACAATTTCACATGCTACGAAAAAACATGTCGGAACTAAAATGAAGCTTACAAAAAAAGGAAAAAATTGAGAGGTTTATCAATGACATAGGTGCAATTATAACCGAGATACGGCGGCTAGAAAAAAATAATATTTTTTAGTCACTAAATTACATGCATTTAACGTAAAATAAATAAAAAAGTTTTCAAAGAAAGTATAGCGTACTTCAAAAAATCTTTAAAATGAATCCAGTTTGAAGCCATTAGCATAAAAATTAACGAATTTCTGATGAAAATAAAATAGAATTTTCACTTTTTCTGAAAAAAAATCAGCACTTAAGCTTCTGAATTTTTTGATAAAAGTAAAATAAAAAAAATCCTTCTGCAATGTACTTTACTTATGTGTTAACTATGTGTTCTGCAAGTTTAAGCAATTTAGAGTACATATTTTTGAGAATAGAAATGTTAAAATGAAAAAAAAATTCAAATTTTAAGAAAAATTTGATATTTTTGAAAATAACTTACAGAATATTGAAGATACGAAAAATATTCAAAAGAGGAAAATGTAGTTTATTTTTTACAGAATACTTTGGTTTTTTTCATTTCTGTACGATAAAAATTGACAGAGTAATAGTCACGTGTCTGAAGCCTCTTAACCTCAAAAATCTTGAAAACTACCCATTAAAAAATATTTAAATTTACAGAGCTTATAGCTTTTAAAATTTCCTTTAAAATGAGACTTGGATCATTATAATAGCTTTAAAATTTCATAATAATACAGTAAATTATTTAATATTAACAGTTATTATTGCGATAACCTCAAAACGAGTAACAACAGCTGTCAGAATTGTCCGCCAATCACAGACGAAGACGAGGAAGAAGAAGAATAATCTTATACATTATGTACCATTTATAAATCTATTTTGTAAAATAAACACAATTTGCTTTTATTTTTGTTTTTAATTTTTTTTCCCTATGGACTACGACTTTTTTTAAAGCAAGGGTGAATCTCAAGAAATACAATAATGCAATAACTTAAGCTATCAAAAAGTTAAGAATAAATAATATTTAGTTGTCTTATATGTATAAAATTATTTCAATTTCTCAAAAACTATTTTTTTCTATATATTTAATTAGGGGTGGTTATTAGGGGTAGTTTTTAAGGGTTGAATGATTGTAATTAAATATTTATTATACTGTAAAACATTAAAAATATTTTTATTTAAAATTTATGCGCATTCAATTATTTTAAGCTGAAAAAATCATTTTTTTTCGACAATAAGGGTGGTTTTTAAGGGTTGAAAGAGTGAAACTATTGTTTAATTTTAACTCACAACATACAAATATATTTATTATACGTATTTAAATTGATTTAGATCGATGTAATATATGTTTTTATGGTTTTTCTATTTTTTTAGCATAAGGGGTGGTTTTCACCCCCTAAAAACAAAAAGCTCACCTCAAGAGCATATCAACTTTGATCTAGAGGGTGAAAATAACTTATTTCCAAATTTTCATCAAAATCGGAGCGGGTGTAAAGAATTCTCCCCATTTACTGTACCATTATGGGAAGAAAACGTATTATTGAAGCCAAAGAGTAAGGAATAGATGAATATATTCAATGAAATTGACTGTCTCGACCCTTACTTCGTGGAATATGCTCATATTAGTGTTTTTAAATGAAACTCACGGTCTCTAGTTAATTCCACAATATAATACAAGTTATTGAAAATTCTAAAAAATTGACAATTGTTTCGATGATACTGATTTATCGAAACAATTGTCAATTTTTTAGAATTTTCAATAACTTGTATTATATTGTGGAATTAACTAGAGACCGTGAGTTTCATTTAAAAACACGAATATATTCAAATTTTTCAATAGTTTTCATGAAAAAGTGATTTTAAAAATGATTTCAAGGCATAATTTTTCAGTGTTACATTCCTCTACTTAACTGAACAGTGGTTTAAATGCCAAACTTTATCTACATGTCTACTAAAGGCGGTTCTTGGGTTTCGACCAAAGTTGTGCTCTGCTATCTTAATATAAATGATAACTTTTCATTCCAACAATCATTATCCGCATTTGATTCCTATTAATTTTTTAACTGTGACATACATTGGTCACTAATCAAGGAATATTTCAGTTCTTTCACTCGATAAATTTAAAATTATTATGTTTACTCTCGATTAACAAAAGTTTCAAGTATGCCAAGAATGCGGCTCTAAATCAAATGTAACTATTATAAACGACATAGTAAATTTAAATAAAGTGACTGTTTAGTAGCTAAAAAACAGATAGGTACATTATTATAAAAAATGTACTATAGGGTATAAACTATCGTATTTGACTTGATAAAAGTCAGTAATATAAATTCAATAATTATCTCTAAATTATTTGATGTTATCAGTACAAAAAAGTGTGCCTACTCAAGTACGAGTTTTGTATTCATATGGTAAATGTATTTTGGTTCACTTGTGTCTCCCTTACTATTACTTAGTGGCAACACTGTAAAATCGTTATTTCCTTTACTTGAAAATAAATATAGCAAAATATATGACTTCACCATTCACCTTTATATAAATGTAGGAATATTAAACTCAACTTATAGAGGCTACCAGTTAAAACAATGAAATATGCACGATCCCAACATTTTCGGCTCCCATTAGTCAACCGCCTAACAGTTGCAGACTTCGGTGTTTGATTTTGGTCATCAATGGTTTCGTTCAGAAAACATACCTCAAGCTCAACTGTTGAGTGAGCGCTCACTGAGCAACGAATGGTTCACGTATGTCTTCTGAACGATCATTTTTTGAAAAGATCATAGATAATCTTTATTATAGATTGTATTGTCTTTGGAATAAATATTTGAGAAATTAAAATTATGGCTAGGGCTAGAAACAATTTAATTCTTGCATTATTAGATGACGGTGATGTAATAGATATTAACCAAAATATTATAGCCCATGTAGTAGAAAATTTACAGGAACCATTGCATGATTATAAAGTGAGAAGACGTGGAATTCGAGAAAAAAACAGAAATTATTACGAAGAAATAATTCCAGCATACAATGATTTAGTTTATAATGAGCATTTTAGGGTGCCTGCAAGAGCTATAGACTAGAGGTATTTAAATGTATCTGTTCGATTGAAGAGCTCGAATTAATTCTTATTATTATTCGTGAACATTTTTGTGATCAGATAAATCCCACTACGCAAAACATCTACTTGACACCAATCATTCATTGACACCTAACACAGAACTAGAAGTGCTGCATATTTGTGAAAAGAAACAAGAACTGGATTTCCTTGAAGAACTGGAAATTAGAAGACATTTAAGAAACCCACAATATGAAGTTGTCAATGAACAGTTAAATGTAGGGAATTCTCCACTAATAAACTGTCTTCTTAAGTGATAATTGTAAAGATCAGCAGATATAGTTTTCCTGGTTTTCTATATCATTGCACAGTTATACTCATCTTAATTGGAAAAATGATATCCAGGATATCACCATAGGGCTAATAATATCTAAGCTTCAATATTTGTAATATCACATCTTCTTCTTTTTTCTATAAACATATATTAAGCCAATCACAAGTTAGGTTACTTCTTGGTCTAGCCAAAAATGACTACTAAACATCAGGTAAGCATAAAATGAAATGTAACTTCTGTCATTCTGACGATGATATTGAATTATCAAAACAATTGTCAATTTTTTAGAATTTTCAATAACTTTTATTATATTGTGGAATTAACTAGAGACCGTGAGTTTCATTTAAAAACACTAATTTTTGGTATCTGTTATGCTGTATGTAACATTATTATATGTATAAATCGCTTCATATTCATCACTCATGTTGTAATATTTTAATTAAATCATATATCACCCTACTAAATTTAATCTTTGTTTTGTTCACTAGTAATAAAGCCATAGATCTTTATATAAACATCACAATTTGCAACGTGTTGTGTTCACTGAGCGCAATTGAAAACCGCTCAGAAAAATGGCGTCCGCTCACCAAACATGTTGAGCTTCGCGCACTGATCAATGTGCGTTCACAGAACATATTGTTACGAAACAGCACACTGGTATAGTCCCTAAAACCGACTCTGTCTAAGCCAGGTATAAAAGTTAAAATTATGGCGGATAAGCAGTTATAAAAAAACTGTTTACGAGTTTACGACTATCTTATGTAAACATTGTTTTTGTGATCAGAGTTATCTAGAAAAGGCCAGAAAAAACTATTCGTGACTGTGTAAGCCGCAGCCCAGAATTTACTAGTAAAAACGGCTTTAATATATAAGGGACTGATCAGGAAGAGTGAGTTTAGTTTATAATTTGACATCGTGAGTTAAACAGTAAATAAGTGAATATAAAGTGTTTATATAAATTAGTTTGAGTGAATATACAGTTAATATAAATGAATAATTAAGTGATTAGTTAAGTATATATAAATTAAGTGTTAGTGAGTTAGTGTTTCAATAAATTAGTAAGTAGCCATACCGAGTGTTTAAAATTTATCCCACCCGTTTATTGTTTAAATAAATAATAAAAACATTACAATATACTCAACGGTTGTGCAACAGTTGTGTTTTCTGAACGCAACCAATGTTTTATGTGCATTGCATAATTAAAATAAATTTTGTTTTTCTCTTATTGGTGTAGTCAACGCAGACGATAAAGGGTGTTTATTAGGAATTAATTAGGGAAGTCATGGATTTCAATAAAACCTTTTGAAATACGTTCGAATATACCTACTTGCATTTAAAAGTCCACAGATTGAAGTTAAAAAATGAAAAACAAAATTGCGCTTAGTAAAAATGAAGTTGAATGCAAGAATAATCGAATTTTCTTTAAAATTACAGGATATTTATAGCAGAGATTCATGAAATTGAAAAAGTATCATGCGATCCTGATTGAAGTTTTATTTTTTTCGAAAAAGAAGACAGATATTTCGTTACCTTAATTCTAATACGACGTAATCCAAAATTTTTACAAAAGTACGTTTTTGCCTGATATGAGACTAATACGTCTGTTCCCACATAACTCTAATATATCGTAACATATACTTAAATGAAAGTTTTTCTTTTTCACTAGTTCTAATATGTTGTAAAATAAACAGATGATTTTTGATCGCGCAATAAATCGTAACACGTCATTCCGTTAACAAGTACACGTGGTTAGTAAGAAAGATAGTGTGCTCCGTTTTAAGTGGACAGAAAATAGGTTTATCGTTTATGTGGTTCATATCTAGATAGGGTAAGTAAATTATTGTATAATTTTTATGATTTTGTACTATAAATAGAACATATTTTGTTCGAATTAGGTTAAATAGAATCAAATATATTCCAGCGTTGATATAAGTCCTATTGTAAATCAGAAGAAGATGTGGGATAAGACATATTAACACATCTTTTTATTTGCTAATATAGCGTAAGCCACGCTTATTCCTTGGTATATGCGTGGCTTATGCAGTAATAACAAATAACATGCAAAAGTTGTGTATAATATTTTATGTTTTTGTTTGTTTCTTCTTCTACGAAATCAGATAAATGCACTGTTCAACTTATCCATTTTTGCTTTACAGATGTCTAACCGAGGAATGAAATTGGTGGCAATGGCCCTGAATAATACAACGCAGCTAAATGTAAATAATATGATAGAAAATATCCCTTAGGAAGTTGAACTACAAGAACAAAATTCTATTACTTGTCCACAAAAAATAAACGACCTAAACATTTTACAAGAGTTGTTGGAACAGCAAAATACTGTTACGAACTCGCACACCGAAGCAGATACTAAGTACGGTCCTGTAGCCTTATGTTAACAGAGTTAAAAATATGGCAAGCGCGCCGAATTCTGAGAAGGTCTAATGGGATTTATTGTGACCGTTTTTATTGACATGTTGTCGGAAGGTCTTTTAAGGATTGAGCCGGCAATCGAGAAATATCGCGAAAGGCATTTGTTTTGTGTAAGCCGCAATCCAGAATTCTCTGGTAAAAAAGCTTTAATATAAATAAAGGACCGATCAGCGGAGGAGTGAGTTGATCATTTGACATCGTGAAATAAACAAATAAATAAGTGAATATAAATTAGTTAAGTGTTTATATAAATTAGTTTGAGTGAATATACTGTTGATATAAATTAATAATTAAGTGATTAGTTAAGTATATATAAATTAAGTGTTAGTGAGTTAGTGTTTAAATACATTAGTAAGTAGCCATACCGTGTGTTTAAAATTTATCCCACCCGTTTACGTTTTAAATAAATTAGAAAAACATTACATTGGTGTCAGAAGTGGGATAGTATAAATAAATAGCTACATCAAAATGGCCAAGAGACTGAGCGATCTCAAAGTGACGGAATTAAGAGCAGAATTGGAAGATCGTGAGTTGGAAACGTCCGGTAAGAAAAGTGAATTAGTAGAAAGACTTAAAGGGGCACTGGAAAATGACGGCTTTGATCCAGAATTATTTTTATTCAATGACGAGGTTTCCACCGTAATCTCGTCAATTTCTGCTAATATGAAGAACGATATGCCATGGAAGAAAATATTTCAACTAATGTGAAAAACCATATTTCTGCTATAAAGAACGATTTTTTTGCCATGGGCGAGAAGATTTCAACCATGAATAACGATATCTCTGCTAACATGGACAAGGTTTCTATTAATATGGACGAGAAGATTTCTGCTATGAAGAATGATATTTCTGCAGATATCTTATCATTGAAAAGTGACATTGCTGCTGAAATCGAGAATAAAATTTCGTCTCTAAAATCAGACATGGAGAATAAGATAACAACGATGGAAAATCAGATGGACGAGAAAATCAAGGAGCTAGAGACAAAGATTGCCGATTTAAGAACACAAGACACTTCAGCAGAAGAAAAGAAGATCGAGATCTGCAAACCAGAGACACAACCCAAGACAGATGATATTGGCAGTTTTACCCGAGTCAAGGCCCCAACGTTCGATGGAAAGATGTCGTGGACCAATCATGTGAAACAGTTTGAAGCAGCCGCTAGAGTGAATAATTAGTCCGATAGAGACAAGACAGTGAACTTAACTATAGCGCTTCGGGGAGATTCCTTAGATGTACTTCAGACGATACCTCTGGAAGAAACGGATGATTTCGAGCAGCTGAAGAAGAGGTTGGAAATGCGATATGGTCACGAACATCTAGAACATTTGTACCAAACCCATCTGAAGAACCGAAGGCAGAAACGTGACGAAGCACTTCAAGAATGTGAAGTGGATATTGCCAGACTCGTTCGATTTGCTTATCCATCAACAGCAGAGAACATGATGGAATTTCTGGGCATCCAGGCCTTTATTGATGGCTTACGTGACTCCGATATGTAGAGGACGCTTCGCTTAGCCCATCCCAAAACATTAGTTGACGCATTGACAGCTGCTCTTGAATATGAAGGACAAGGACGAGGACAAGTTTGACCAGATCGTCAGCTTGATCAAAAGTATGATGGACAAGAAGCCGAGAAGGATCAGATGCTGGAATTGTGGCGAACTAGGGCATATACGCAGTTCATGTAAGCGCCCCAGGACTCCTGCAAACCAAAAACCCCAGTCACAGGAAAACTAGAACGGGTCGGCTACGAGGGGGCAGCACCGACCCATGACCGTTCCAAAGACCCTCTCATACTGATAGCTTCTCTCAGATGTCGCAACGACAGTGTATATGTGGATGGCGAAGTGAATGGTAAGAAATATGCTCTGCTGGTTAACACTGGAGCAACTAGAACCATTATACGACCAGAAATAATAAACTCCAAGAAGAAGCTTTTACCAACGAGACTGCGACTGCGGACCGCCATAGGTGAGAGTGCCAACGTTCACGGTGGTGAAACACAAATCCAATTGGGAATTGGCGCAGAAAAGTTCACGCATACGGTAATCGTAGCTGACATTGAAGAAGACGTGATTCTGGGAATGGACGTAATGAATGTACATGGTTTCCAATTGGACTTTAGAAACAGAACCATTAAAGTGGGTTCCGAGGAGGTATTCCTTCATCCATATGAAGGCAACGCAGTATTGGCAGCTGTACAGGAAGATACCGTTCTACCTGCACGAAGCGAAACCATGATAGTAGCACGGCTACAGGGAATCATGGAGAAAGGTACACCGGTTATGATGGAGCCAAGGAACCACGACGAAGAGGTTGGCAAGGGAGTACTAATTGGAAAAGGATTGGTTACGTCGGCGAAAGAGATCCCAGTACGCGTCATAAACGTGAATGATTACCCAATTACCATCAAGAAAGAAACCAAGATTGGATCCTGCGTACCAGTGACGTCTATAGTTCGCCAAACAAAGACCACTGACAATTCTAAAACCAGATTCGAACAAATGTTATCAGTAGCTGGCCAATCTTTGGATCGAGATGAAAAAAAGAGAACGAGAGAATTTCTCTTGCAGTATCGAGACTTATTCGTGCCAAAAGGAGGAAATACTGGCAGAACATCAGCCGTCAAACACAAAATCGATACTGGTAATGCTAAGCCAATTAGACAATCAGCTCGAAGACTTCCACGAGCGAAGAGAGAGGAAACTGAAAGAATAATTCGAGAGATGGTAGAAGAAAAAGTAATAGAACCATCTACTAGTCCATGGGTATTTCCAGTAGCGCTCGTCAAGAAAAAGGATGGAACTACGAGATTCTGCGTGGATTATCGCCAGCTCAACAACGTGACGAAGAAAGACAGCTATCCTCTGCATCGAATTGGCGATATGCTAGACACTTTGGCCGGCTGCAAACTGTTTTCCACCTTGGACCTGAAGTCTGGTTATTGGTAAGTGGATATGGACCCAGAAGACAAAGAGAAGACTGCTTTTACCACCGGATCTGGATTATGGCAATTCAACATACACACAGGATTCTTTTTTAAAATCCGCATTTTCGAGTTTTTCTTACCGAAAAACGTAAAAATCACTCAATTAAAAATCAAAAATTCCAACTTTTTTGGGGGTAAAACCAATACTTGCATCGTAGATAGGGTTGGCGGAAAAGTTGAAATTACACATTATTTTGCGCTGCGGACTCTTCGGCTCTTTTGTTTTCGGATATCAATTCAAAGACATTGCAATAAAATCTAAAAGTCCGGAAGTTTTCTCGAAGTTATTACTTTTCCGCCCAACCCTATCTAATATGCGAGAAAAGTCTTGGTTTATTCCAAAAAAAGTTGAAATTTTCGAACTTTTTTTGAGTTATTTTTAGAAAAAAAATCTTGAGTGTATGTCGTCGTCGTTGTCTTATTGAACCCTATTGATTTTCAGCTCACAACAACGGGCCCTACAAATCCAGATATACTGCATTTTTGATAATTTTTGGAGAGATTTCGGTTTGTTAGCACGATACAGCCTCCGGAATGTATACGAGTGACCAATTTTATGATTTGATATTCTTCAGAGCATCTCATACATGAACAATATTGATTTTTAGCTCGTTATAGCGAGTACCCAGCATATACAAAAATAGTAAGTCAAGACACACAAGAACTGCAAGAAGTGTGGGCAAATTATATTTCTGATCTTTTCGACGACAAAGGTCCCTCCTTTCGTAACCAACGTCAAACAGAAAGGGAAAGGCTTCGAAGGGAATAAAAAACGGTAGAGCACCTGGACCATACAACATTTGTCTAGAACTCCTGAAACTTATAAATAAAGAAAACTTAAAAATCCTCAGCAAACTATTGAATACCATCTATAACAATGGATACATTCCTCAAGACTGGCTAAAATCTACATTTGTCCCTATTCCTAAAAAACCAGGTGCAAAAAGATGCTATGAATGTCGACTAATTAGCTTAATGAGTCAAATATTAAAGTTGTTTCAAAAAGTTCTACATAATAGAATACATAGGAAATGCGAGCAGGATCTGAGTGAACTGCAAATGGGCTTCAGAGAGGGATTGGGGCCTAGAGAGGCTTTGTTTGGGCTATCGGTCCTGCTACAAAAGTGTCGAGATCAGCGAAAAGAAGTATATCTATGTTTCATAGACTATGCTAAAGCATTTGATTGCGAACATGGCACGGTACTAGAAAGTAAAGGTTTAGATTCCCAAGATCTAAAAATCATTCAGTACCTCTATGAACACCAGGTAGCTACAGTGCAGCTTGAAAACACCCAAACAAAAACTGTACCAATTAAACGTGGAGTCAGACAGGGATGTGTGCTGAGCCCTATTCTTTTTAACATGCACTCCGAAATTGTATTTCAAAACGCACTTGAAGGCGCAGAGGATGGCATAAAAGTGAACGGGATATGCCGACGACACAGTTATAATTGCGGGCAGTCCTTAGGGCTTGAAGCGGCTATTTAACAAGATATCAGCCGAAGGAGATCTATTAGGCTTAAAAATAAACACCACAAAAGCAAAGATATTGGCGGTAAACCGGAATCCAAATCAACCAGTACATGTAAACGTATACGGGACACAGATAACCAGGGTCTCTAAATTTAAATACCTGGGCAGCTGGGTGAAGATCTGAATCCTGATTTGGAAATTAGAGCTCGGATTGAAATAGCTAGGGCAAACTTCTTAAAAATGCGAAGCCTGTTAAGCGATAGGTCACTTGATATAAAAATTAGATACAATTTTGTGAAGTGCTACATATATTCCCCACTTCTGTATGGGGTTGAAGCGTGGACGCTAAAAGTTAGCAGCCTAAACAGGCTCGAGGCATTCGAAATGTGGGTGTATCGGCGAATGTTACGAGTACCTTGGACTGCTCACACCACTAATTTAGAAGTTTTGAAACGAATAGGCAGAGAACGTGAGCTCATCGAAATCATAAAAAAGCGGAAAACTGCATATCTCGGTCATGTAATGAGACACAATAGATATGAATTTCTACAGCTCATGATAGAGGGTAAGATCGAAGGTAGACATGGTCCAGGACGAAGGCAACGCTCCTGGCTTAAGAACATACGAAATTGGACAGGCCTGGGTTGAAACACTTTGTTAAAAAGGGCCCAAGACAGAAATTAATTCGCCAAAATTGTTGCCGATCTACGGTAGGAGAAGGCACTCGAAGAAGAAGATAGCGAGTAGAACGGGTGCTAGGGTACTTGAAGTACCACATTTTTGGAGATATTTCTGGTTGTTAACACGATACAATCTCTAGAGTGAATACAAGTGACCAATTTTATGATTGGATATTGTTCAGCTTGTGACACAGAAGAGCTCTATTGATTTTCAGCTCACCAGGGCAAGTACAACAGGTCCTATAAATTTGGATATACTACATTTTTGGTCATTTTCGGAGAAATTTCGGTTAGTTAGCACGATACAGCCTCCGAAGTGTAAACCAGTGACAAATTTTATGATAAGATATTTTTCAGGGCGTCTCACAGATGCGAAAAAGTTAGTTTTAATCTTTAAAACCGATTATTTTTCTGGTTGACTCAACTATATGTTATTTATGCTAATTTGTGAAATTTTCAAAGTGTGTGGTATACATAAAGTGTCTGATTTTATAAGGAAAGATAACCACTTATTTTATACAACTATAAAACGAACTAATTGGTTTTCAAACCGAAGATTACCTTAAATGAATGCAATTTGTGCAATAGCAATACCTTTTTTGCAAAATATAAGTGGTGGGGTAAAAACTGGAAGTTTTTATGATTCTTTAAGTAAAAAAGAAGAGCTAAATGTCAACAAAATTATTGTTATTACTACAAAATACTGCTTTTCAAAAAGAGGCAGATATTTAAAAAAATAAAAGTGTTTTGTAAATAGTTTCACTCTACACCCAAAAACCTCCAAAATGACACATTACTCGATCTTTTGCGAAATCTTTTATTGCCTTTACTCATGTGTATCTGTTGAGTGAATAAATAATTAAATATATTCTCTATAGGTACAATGTACAACCAAAAACCCACACTTCTGGAAACATGATTTTATGCAATTTGAAATTTGATTTTTTTATTTTTTCAAGCCGTAATGACGCCCTTGTAAATTATATTATAATCAAGAGTCAAAGGAAAAAGCATTATAAATGAACGATACAAAAACAAAATACATGCATTGCAACACATAACATAAAAGTATGACGGAATTAAGAATCGGCAACTATAAATTCGAAGAAATCGAATAATACAGGTACTTGGAATTTATAATACTCAGAAGAAACGAAAGACTTCACATTAAACAGCGAATACAACAACAAAGCCAAGAAACCAATTAAAAAGACATTTATACAGATATATAAAATAATGATACGACCGCAGAAATATCGAATTTAGTTCAGAAGGAAGAGGAACAATTGAAACTTATTAAAGACGAATTATCAAAACAATTATGGGACCCAAAAGAGAACAAAACGACGAAATAAGACAACTGATGAACCAGGAAATAGACGAGATACTAGAATTAGATGGTATGGACACATAACAGGAAAGAAAAAACGTCACCTCAAAGAAGAACCGAGAGTCCGACCAAAGTTAAGGTGGAAAGAACAAATAGAATCAGACCTCAAGGAAATGAAAGTAAAAAACCAGCCTAATAGAGAATAGAACAGAATACAGAAAAGTTGTTACAAAAGCAAAAACACACCAGGACCTATACAACGAACAAAAATTGAAGATAATGTGGACTAATTCACCACGATTAACAGATTATTGAGTTCTCACGAACAGCTTTAATTTCTTCGGAAATGTACAGCTTATATTATTAGATATTATTGTTATTATTAAAGTGTAAGTAAAAACCTAAATAAACGTTGCAGTAAACAAAATAACATAAAACAAAAATGGCAAATAAGAAATAAAATATTATAAAAGTTCACCAGCTTTTAACTTTTCTATCGTATTTTATATGAAAATGGATGTAATCAAGTTGTTTCACATGCTCTCGTTGCCTAATCAACTCGTGCAGTTATTTACATCAGCCGCCTTTGTAAGTTGAGTTTACTATGCAGAAAGGAATCTAGCAATAACAATAACAAAGTGGTCATCATTTTTCTTTTGTTACAAGACAATTCAATTTTTGAATCTGTTGCGAAATTGACGGATTTTATAGATTCAAACATTTCAACTTGATTACAGATATAACTATTAAGTAAAATTTTGTTTATATTGACTTACTTTTCAGAGAAGATGGCGCTGGAGCAGATTCAGTCAGCTGTAACAAAAATATGATTATTACTAACTGTACTTTAATTTTCCCAAGGGAATTTTTTTGGCGGTTTGGGTTGTAATGACATTTGAATTTAAGACATTGTTAGAGAATACTAATGTCGTTAGAAAAACTGTTTCAAATGAAATAGTGAAAGACATTGAAAATTAATCAGGATAATAATGAAGCAATGAATTGCATAAGACACGGCGTATAAAAAATAAATTATCGCAAAGGAAAATGGCGTTCTATCAAGGGACTTTGAAAATGTTTGGATAAGAAATTGATCAGTATAATATTAACGATATACGTGCGATAAAAAAAATTAATTAACACAAGAGCAAACAACGTTCTATTAAGGGATCTTTGATGACAACGGCAGTAAATGTGAATCCTAGTAAGACTTTAAAGAGACGTTTTGCTGAAATAACTGATTAGGAAGACACATTAAACGAAATAGAATTTTTTTAAAATCCGATTACAATTAATATCAAATAGATGTATTTTAATAATACAATAGTAGATTGTTGCGTTAATGGTGGCTTATCCTGTATATGTTTTGTATTTTTTTTCAGTTTATTCATTATTGTGTCAATCATGCAAAAAATTAGAACAGTTTCATAAAAATTTATGATATAGTTTTGGAATATTCACACTTTTTCAAAAACTTAATCAACTGATAGTCGTAGTTTATAAATAATAGAGCCTTTCAGAGCGACGTAGTTGACTGGCTGCCATTTTGCTTGAGGGGCAACCAATGATTTACTATTTATCACCGGTGTTTATTAGTGAAAACAGCGAATTTTATTTAAGTTTTTTTAAAATGCCATCGTTTTGTTCGGTAGTAAAGTGTTCCAAGAGAGCTGAGAGAGACAGTGTAGGTTTTTTTTAAATACCAACTGCCCTAAACGACCGGGGAGTGATATTAAACACCTTGTCAAAGAACTGTCGAGAATTGTGGATTCGATATGTAAATCGGGCCTTTAGCAGAAGTATTCCTAAAAAACGCTCCAATAAATTCCAAACACTTCATAACAGGTAAAGTAATTTTTACTTTGGAATGAAAAAACCTACTTATTAAATAAACCTTGTTCATCTCTATAATCTTGACCACTGGAATTACTCCAATTGTTAAGTAAATTTTTAATGTAATATTTCTAGGTGGCCAGCAAATTTATTAGAGAAAATAATCCAGATTCGGCTCCTAGCCAATACATGAGGTATACAACTGATACAACAAAAACTAGAAAATGGATATTTCGACATTACTCAAGAGAGAACAAAAAAAGTTATCTGTGAGTTTTATTTTTCTTTAAAAAGTTGTAAATAAATAAAAATATTTTATGACAAATAAATATGTTTTAATAGTTCACATTTGCTACTCTTATCACTAGTAATAATTATTGGTTTACTTTTAGGTGGAAAAAGAAAATGGCAGTCGATGATCTTTGAAACTGGCTCTAGTTCATCTTTAGGCTCTACCACCCAGCATCAAGAAATAGCTACTAGTTGAATAATAAAAATACTTATGATAAAATATCTCCATGAAGTATTTATTTAAGAAAAGTGGGGCTCTTCCCAGAAATGTAAACAAATTAATTATCACATTATACTGTATCATAAATCTTTTACAGAGACGAACATTTTATACACAACAACAATAGCCTCTTTTTGGCTAAAATACTTAAAACAGCACCATATTCAACAAATTTGTAGGTTTGCAGGCTTTTCATGGACTTAAATCGTTGTCCAGTTTAAAAACTAGGGGATAAGGCTAACTAATTCATTAAATCCACAATGGTTATGTTAGCTAAATCACATATTTTCAAGGTGCAGTCACAAGGAGCAAGTTCATATGGATATATGTTGTTAATTACAGGAATTTCGCGATTTAACCCTTAGCTGGTGACGCGGGGTCTGACAGACTCCGCGCGCTATCTACTTACACTTTTCCCCCACTATAAATTCCAGCAAGTTCATGTGCGTTGCAGTAGCTTCATAACTTTTAGTGTACTTCAAGCTGTGAAAGAGTTATCACAATTGCTCTTTCGAAAACTGAGCAAAGTTACTAGTGGAGTCTCTAAGACTCCGTGTCACCAGTTGCGTTACAAATACAAAACTGCATCATATCAAAATTTCGCGAAAAGGTTTACCTTTTAGATCCCGATTTTGAAGAAAAGTGTTTGAAATTGTATGACGAAGAGGGTGATACCAGTGACGAAGAGTCAGGTGATAATTATATAGAAAGCGATCATGACTCAGTTAGTGAAATGGATGTTAGTGATTGTGAAAATCCAAATGAAGATGGTAACTGCATGGAAAATATACAGTCAAGTGATTCTGCAAGTGATATTCCAGAAAGTGAGAAAACGGGACAATATTTTTATGGAAAGGGTAAAAAGAAAAAATTCAAGTGGGCTAAAGCTGAACCAGTTAGAAATGTTCACACATTAGCACAGAATATAATTCGACTTCCAATGACACGCAATCAACCGGAAGGTAACATGCCTTCACAGTTTATTCATAGAATGTTTTCATCGGAAATGTACGAAGTATGTATTCAAGGGACAAATGTTAAATTGGCAAAAATGCGAGAAAAATACGATATGATAAACTTGAACTATGTGACATCGACCTTGTTGAAATGAAATCTTATTGTATACTTCCATCTTCAAATCAAATCATGAAGATATCAGAATCCTCTTCGCTACTGACGGTACTGGCAGAGATTTCTTACACTATTGGTTATGAGATTTGATAGTCCGGTAAGCCTACCATACGTCCCGTAAAAAACGGGACAGCCCCGTTTTCAACGCCCGTTGTCCCGTGTCCCCGCTAATCTCTACCGGGACGCTAAATGTCCCGTTTTTTCACATAACCGTTTATACAATCATTTCAACCAAAAATTTATATTGTCGCTATCATTTTCATTCTGTGACTAGAGCATCCAACTTGTCAGTCTGTCCTGTCTGTTAGGCCTACGATCAAGAATCTTACATCTTGGCGTCAGTGCTGTCATTCCTCGTTGTGTTATTTTCTAAAATGAACTTTTATTGGAGCACCGAAAAAAAAGCTGTGTGAACAAAATCACACAAGTGATAAATATTAAAATTAAGAATGTAATTCAGTTACTGAATTGCTGAATTGGTGTTTGTTACCTTGTAACAAGGTATTTGCCTTATTATGTGCAATTCATATCTATTATATATTTGAGTTTTAGTAGGTACAATAAATACATATTCATTTAATGATAATTAAGATTTTCTTCTTCAATCATTTTCAAAGCTCATGCCCTATATAAAACTGCGCAGCCTATAATTTTTGCCATCCTTATTTAGGCTGTCCCGTATTTTAAGTAAAGAAATATGGTAGGCTTATAATCCGGATGACAGACGTCAAAGAAAAACTGTCCATCCAGATGCGGCAATTCATGATTTTTTTGAATTTTTTGTACAAAGTATACAAAAACGTTATATAGTAGGAGCAAGTACTACTATCGACGAAATTGTAGTATCATTTCGTGGAAGGTTTACATTTAAAATGTATATTCCAAAAAAACCATGCAAATATGGGATAAAAATTCAGTGTTTGACAAATGCACACACGAGTTATGTGTACAATGCGTATATCTATGCCGGAAAAGGAACTGATGGCTACGGTGTAACTTCCGAAGAAAAAAAACTGAGTATACCTACTCAAGTTGTTTTGAGATTATGTAAGCCAATGTATAATTCAAATCGGAATATAACAACAGGCAATTGGTATACATCTGTCCAAGCAGCAAATTGTTTACTGGAAAAGGGACTAACGCTTGTTGGAACATTGAAACAAAATAAAGGAGAAATTCCTACACAATTTCTACCAAGTAACAATAGACAAGTTGGTGAAAGTTTATATGGTTTCACAAAACATTTAACGCTGTTATCTTATGTACCGAAAAAACGAAAAGCAGTTGTGCTCCTCTCATCTATGCACCATGTCAAGGACTTGGACAAAGAAAAAAAGATTCCAGAAATTTTATCTTGGTATAATTTAAGAAAAGGTGGTGTAGGCACTGTAGAGAAAACTGTGAAATATTCTTGTAGCTGCCGAACTTGCAGATGGCCCATGGCAATTTTTTATAAGATTGTTGACATTTGCAGTGTTAATTCATACATCGTATATTCTTCTGTTTCCGGAAACGAGTTATTAAGATTTGATTACATCAAACAACTTTGTAGTGCGTTAGTAGAGGACCAAATGCGTAGAAGATTACAAAAAAACATTCCACGGGAACTCAAATGTATCATAGCCAGAATTCTCAAAATAGAGGAAAATCCCGGGGAAACTGAAGAAACTAAATTGGAAATCCGCAAATATTGCTACATATGTCCATCTCAGAAGAAAATGCAACCGACATATATGCCCGATTTTTAATTCGTTTTTTGTCTTAATTTGTTTATTATTGTTTAAAATTACATTACTCTTTTTTTTCTTTTAAGATATACCAATATCTCTAGTATTTCCTAAAAATCGTTACATTACAAATTTTTTTTTCATTATTTTGCAATAGAATTATAAAGAAAAGAGATATCGATTTAATTTTAATTTTGCTAATATTGAGAAGATTCATCTTATATATAAGAGTCTATCAGACTCCGAGTCACCAACTATGCGACTCAAATGACATTTCACCAGCTAAGGGTTAACATCATGTCTCAAGTATTCTAATGCCCAAAACTCAACATTTTGAACATATTTTCACAAAGAAAACACGTTTTTTGCTTTAAAAACAGTAAAAACCATTCACCTTTACAGCAAACAAATAATGCAAATAATCGTTATACTTGCCCCTCAAGCAAGATGGCCGATCTGTCAAAGTCACGTGATCTGAAGTGGTCTATAGAATCTCGGTTATATGAAATTGGTTATATATTTGTTTTGTGGTAAAAGTTTGTAAAATTAATTTTACTACAAGTTTTTTTCTTACCTTTGTCAGTTTATACGCGTACTTAGTATCTAGTTCTATTCTCGGAGTTGCTGCCATTGCCGGTAGAGGCGTTGTTGGTACGATCATTTCCTAAAAAAAAAAAAATTAATGATACATTTACTCTGTGAATACCTATCAATGCAAGAATCAACATGTACGATAATAAATCACTTTATTTTTGAAACAATGTATGACTGTTGGGGACTGAAAAATGAAATCAAATAAAGCAAACACTCCATTATCCACGAAAATATCATGTATAGAATTTCTAAAAATTGATTTAAGCTTTTAATCTGTTGTACAGTGTTGACAATCCTATTAAAACAAACCAGTTGATAGCTGATAGTTTAGAATTGGTCAAAATGGATCGTTATACGATAGAACTACTTTTTCATTGTTGATCAATGGTCCAGGTCATCATAGCGAATGACAAAGAAGATTTTGAATACATGATGAGAAAACTAAATGAAGAGTATAGGAAATGGGATCTGGAAATGAATACTCAGAAAACAAAATACCTTCCAATATGAGGTGAACCAGAAAATATCAAACTAGAAACGGAAGAAATAGGACCATGTAGCGAATACACATACTTAGGAGTTGAATTTGATACAACGAATAGCACAAGCCAGACGAACAATAGGCTGCTGAAATGGGATATGGTGGAGTTCTGATATTGGAAAACAACGAAAATACAATATCTACGAAACGTTTGTCAAAAGTAATCTTACCTACGGCGCAGAGACATGAAGACATCACAGAAAACAATAGAAGAAAACTTGAGGCGACCGAGATGGATGTGTTCAGACGATCTCTTAGAATATCCAGAAGAGAGAGAATCCGAAACGATGACGTCAGACAACGTATGGGAGTGGACGGCTGATTAACAACAGATATTGAGAAAAAGCAACTTATATGGTACGGACATGTACAGCGAATGGATGAAAACAGACTGCAAAATCTGGCAATGCAGTGGGTGCCACCAAACCGTAGGAAGAAAGGAAGACCTAGGAGATCATGGAAAGAAGGAGTAACTAAAGCTATGAGTGCTAGAGACCTAAGAGAGGGTCAATGGAACAATAGAAACGAGTGGAAGTTAGGTATCGGACAACGTCGCCGGACATTTTAAAACCGATCTTATTATATAATGGTATCTAAGCAGTAATTATTATTGGTGCTTACCGCGACATGAAAACACGGTATGTATAATGTGGTATCAACAAGACGGTGCCACATACTATACAGCAAATGAAACGATTCAATTTCTGCATGAGACATTTCCTTATCGTGTACTCTATCGTTTCGGTGATTTAACACTATTGGATTTTTATGAGGTTATGTGAAGTCAAATATCTATGCCAACAATCACACATGCACGCGTGCATTGAAGGAGGAAATTCAACTCTTCATCAATGAAATTAAGCCACATTTATGGAAAATGGTTATAGAACATTTCAAGAAAAGAGTACCACATCCTGTGTACTTTACGATTCAATAAAAACATAACAATATAAAGAAAAAATACTGTGTTGGCTTTGATTCAAATCTTGCTTCAACTTTGTGACATCCTTTACATTGCATTTACACAAATTTATAAAAATAACCCAATACTCTAACTTACATCTCTTAGTAAATGACAATTAATCGTCATATATGCCAGTTAACCGTCATATATGACAATAAATTATACTCGAAACATGATCTAATTCTATTTTTAAAATTATTTGACGACAGGCGTATATTATATTTTTTAGAAATTTCTACAAAAAATAATCAAAGAGTAATATTGTTATTATAATAAAATAAATGATATTTTCCCAGTGAAGAAAATATACGTTTGAGAATTAAAAAGAAAATAATATTTGATCGTTTTACAGGAAAAAATGTCTGCTTTGTACTATCGATATTAAAAAATGTATTCGTTTATAAAGAATTTAAATGAGAATTGACTCATAAGAACGAAGAATCTTTTATTTATTGCATAAATTGAAATACTCTCTTACAATAATATCAGCAGCTTAGCAGCAAAAGTATCGCACAATTCTAATAGTTGTTGTAATTCGTCTAAAAACAGATATAATCAAATAATTATGATATTACCCTGTAGAATGAGAAATAATACAAACGAAACCAAATGATTTTTTTAAATGATAGTTTTTTGTCCAATTTTTTTTCAAAATAAAAAGTCAGCGATTTCGGAATTATTTTTAAAGTGTAGTAAAATATAGGCTAGTTGCTTTTCTTTAATAAATTAGTTTGTCTAGTGTCTGTACATTTAAAATGAATCCACACCGAATACAAAATCGAAATTTAACAGATCAAGAATCCGTGATGGCCGTCACTCTGAGTGATGAAGGGAGAAATCAGAGTTACATTGCTCAGCAACTCAATGTGAATTAGTGTACAATTAGTAGGGCTTTAAGTCGATTCAGAGAAGACCAGTCCCAGGACGTCCAAGGATCACCACCCCTGAACAGGATCGTTTCCTTCAATTCGTAACACTGTAAGTGCACCATATTTACAAAATAGGTTTCTAGATGCCCATCAAGTTCATGTAAGTCCTGATACTGTAAGAAGAACGCTTCGCGAAAGTAATCTGACTCCCCATCAAACCACTGCAGCAAATCATAGGAGAGAAAGATTACGATTTGCTCGAGATCATATGTAAATTGGGCAGAAGACGATTGGGCCACAGTTCTCTTCTCTGATGAATCCAGGTTTTCTTTGTTCAATAATGATTGACGAGTAAGAGTATATAGACGCGAAGGAAGGAGAGCGATATGTCCAATATAACATTCTTCCTAGAGTGAACTATGGAGGCGGATCGGATAATGGTGTGGGGAAGAATTTATTTGGGTGCACTTTTTCAAACTACAGCTGTCACTGCTCGAAGGTATATAGAGTCAGTTTTACAACCTCACGTTATGGTATATGCCCCTTTTATTGGAAAAAATTGTCTATTTATGCAGAATAATGCACAACCCCACATTGCTATAATTGTACAGGAATATTTGAAAGAGGTAGGAATTAATACCATGGCATGGCCAGCTAGAAGCCCTGATCTCAACCCCATAGAATACATATGGGACCATATGGGCAGAAGAATTTCAACCTGTCAAAACCCTCTGAATAACCTGGATGACCTTAGCACTACCCTGCTCGATATATGGGAGACGAAACCACAAAATATCATTAGGAATAATATTCTTAACATGCCAAGAATATGTCAAGATGTTATTCGTGCACGTGGTGGAAATACGAGGTACTGAAAACAAAAATTAGTGTAATTGATTTTATTATTCATAAATTGAATACTTATGTTTTTTTATTTATTTGTCTAGGAACTGAAATTTTATGTTACTTTGATTTATTAATATGAATATTTTTATTATACGTATTTACTTTAAATAAATACAAAAATAAATGTATTTTGGTTTTTGGGTTTATTGAAATTATGCGATACTTTTGTTGCTAAATGTATATAGTAACTCATATATAACTTATTTGATCTCATATAATTTGGAGAAAAAATTATACACTGGCCTTATTCTTTTAAGTGTTCCATGAATTATAATATGTAATTAATTCTCAAATTTTGAGAAATGTTGGAATTTTTGGGCGAAAGGCGAGGCTACCTATAATAATAATAATACATGTAAATAATTTGAACATTGTGAATAGGAGTTTCACTTTTTTGCAAAAAAAATGTATACTCCTCTAAACCTTCCGTTCAACAATAATTCGATAAATTTATTAATATTCTATAAAAGAACCAACTGTTCTCTTGTTAAAATTAACTTTCTTTAAAACATTTCCAGCAGTGATTTTTGAAATATATATTTTCTTCCAAACTAGTTCATTAGACGACGTAGAGGAAAAACGAGATGCTGTCGAAATCAAATGGAATTTTGAGCTGGATGGCAAGGATGACGGAGGGACGATTGGCTATGAAAGTTTTCGAATGGCAACTGAAAAGGAGGCTTTTGGAAACAGAGGAAGATTTATTTCCCAGTTCGTGGACGGGGAAAGGGATGCTGAATCGCATTTGTTTAGTATAGGAATTAATGGCACAAAAGATGGTACCTAGGTCTATGTCCAGCAGAGGGCAAACTAGGCTTTTGATCATTGTTGATGATTTCTGACTGATTTAATCATAAAGAAATTGTATGGTATAATGAACAAACTCATTCATTTCATATTTTGGCGAGTTTTTCTGAAAACAATCTTAATTATGTAAAGATTCAGACATTCAGACATATTTTATTTATTTTAACTAGTCTTATCATAAAAATCTAACAAAATTAATTTGTCAAACGCTGACAACGATTCTTTTTCCGACATTTTGTTATTTTTGTTGAAAAAAATAACATTAGCCGAAAACATTTGTTGAATTATTTCTGTCTGATTTGGACATAAAGAAATTGTATGGCATGATTGTATGTGGACAAACTCATTCTTTCATAATTTTTTCTATGTACTGTTGTATATCACAGAAAAAGCATACAAGATGTTGCAAAATAACACATTTTCCAGTTCTCTAGCTCAAATAGAACAAAAGCTATAATGATTTATAAAAAGTCGGTTCCCCGATTTTTTGCTAGTTTTTGAAAATTTTACATAACTATATCTCGGAAACGGTTCGAGATAAAAAAAATTGGTATGTTTCCTAATCTTAGCACCTATTACTAATATGCCAAGTTTAAGCAAAATCTAAAATGGAATGGAAATATATTTAACAAAGATGCGTTGATTTGACATGGACTGACCCTAAACCAGCAAATTACTTTGTCCTTACATTACCAAAAGTATAATTACATGTTCGCAGCAACATAGTTTTTTTCGGTTTTATGGTTTTTAATTAATACTATAACCCTAGTTTCGGACGTTCAATTTTTGGGTTGTTTGCTACAAATTTTATATATACCGTCCATTTATATGTATGTATATACATAGGCTCACATATTAGTAACTTAGGTTCAAGTGACGGCGACATCTGAAGAAGAATCTTCTTCTTAATCCGCCGTCTCCCGTCGGAGGTTGGCGATTCAATTGGCAATCATTATTCTGGATGTAGCGGCTCTGAAGATGTCAATTGAGGTACATCCAAACCATCTTCTTAAGTCTTTCAGCCAGGAGTTCTGTCTTCTTCCCACTGATCTTTTTCCTTGTATTTTTTCTTCGATGATCAGTCTCAAGAGTTCATACCTTTCGCCTCTCATTATGTGGCCTATATATCTCGTATTTCTCTCCTTAACAATCTGCATCAGTTCTTTTGATTTTTTCATCCGCGCAAGAACTTCCGTGTTGGTGATTTTCTGCACCCACGATATTCTTAACATACGACGGTATAGGTACATCTCAAACGCGTCCAACTTTTTTTCTGTAGACGCATCGAGAGTCCACCCTTCACTGCCATATAACAAGGTTGAAAATATACAGAGTGGCCCAAAAGTCTGGAAACGGCCAATTATCTCGTAAACTGCTAGTTCTAATTGTACAAAATTTGGGGTACACCTGTTTTGCGATACGGAGATTCCAGATTTAATATTTGCAATGTTGCCAGATTTCCTGTTTCTCTTATATTATTAGTAACTTTGGTTTTTCAAATGCATCACCCTGTATATTCAGTCGTTTTTGGAACCTCCTATTCAATACGAGTTCAACCATATGTAACACTTATGATTTTCTGTAGTCTGGAAGGTCTTAAATACTTAAAACAGTAAAAAATATGTAGATTTGAAGTAATTTAAATGTAGAATGCTGTGATTTTGACATTTGTCCACCATTTACATTATCAACTAAAACTGACAGTAGTTTGATGTGTTTTGAAAAGTTCTGCAAGGAAAATTGCTTCTCTAAAATGGCGCTTAACGAAAAAGAACGAATTACTATTCTAATGATGAGAGGGTACGGCGACAGAAAAAGATCTTATTGTGAAGTAGCCAACTTGTTCAACGATACTTTCCCAAACCGTTCTCCTATTCATAAGGCGACGGTACAAAAAACTGTAAAGCGATTTGAGGAATCTGGAGGAGTAAAAGACAGATACCGATCAGGTAGACCGAAAACAGTTATGAATGACAACAAAACTTTAGATATAATGCAGAGTTTTGTTGAAGATCCACATACATCCTCACGCAGGGTTGCACAAGTACATGATGTAGGTCGTTCTTTAGTCTTACGTGTATTACATAAGACTAAATTTAAACCATACAAAATTCAGTTATTGCAAGAATTAAGTGAAGATGACTTCGATCGTAGATTAGAGTTTACTGAGGTAATGATGGATAAAATTGAAAATGATGAAAATTTTGTTAACAGAATATGTTTTTCCGATGAAGCAACCTTTACACTTTGTGGCAGTGTAAATCGACACAATTTAAGGTACTGGAGTGACGTAAATCCCCACTGGATGCGTGAGAACCATACTCAAAGACCACAAAAATTAAATGTATGGTCAGGTATAGTATCTAGGTACTCAGTTAATTGGGCCATATTTTATCGAAGGAAATTTAACGTCAGATAAATATGAACTTCTACTTAGAAATGAAATTGTACCTACACTGAGCCAATTTTAATCAAATATGGTTTCAGCAAGATGGAGCTCCAGCTCATTTTGGTGTAAACGTCCGGCGTTATTTAGATGGGATATTTCCCGGACGATGGATTGGTAGACGAGGTAGAATTGAATGGCCTCCACGTTCACCTGATTTCAATCCTAAAGATTATTTTTATTGGGGATACTTGAAAAATTCAGTTTACAAAACTAAACCAGCAAGTCTTGCAGATCTAAGGCAACGAATTATCGATGAATCTCGATTAATTTCTAGACAATCATGGAGAAATGTGGTAGATGCATTCTACCATCGATTAGGGTACTGTCAACTCACAAATGGAGCACATTTTGAACACTTGATAAAGTAACCATTGAGTTAAAAATGTTGCAATATTTCAATTGTTACGGTTTAATGTAGTTGAAAATAGTTTGTATTAAAACATTTAATGAGACAATTAAGCGTTGCCAGACTTGTGTTTTATTTATTTAAGACCTTCCAGACTACATAAAATCATAAGTGTTACATATGATTGAACTCGTATTGAATAGGAGATTCCAAAAATGATTGAATATACAGGGTGATGCATTTGAAAAACCAAAGTTACTAATAATATAAAAGAAACGGGAAATCTGGCAACATTGCAAATATTAAATCTGGAATCTCCGTATCGCATAATAGGTGTACCCCAAATTTTGTACAATTAGGACTAGCAGTTTACGAGATAATTGGCCGTTTCCAGACTTTTGGGCCACTCTGTATATCATCTGATCATGCGCATTCGAAGTTCTAGGCTCGTGAAAAACTGCTTCATATTAATAAATGTTTTTCTGGCTTGCTCGATTCGTGCTTTTATTTCTATCTTGGGGTCGCACTGATTATTAATGATAGTCCCCAGGTATCTGAATGAATTTACCTGTATGTCGTTAATGGATAAATTGGCAATTATATTTGTCTTAGAAAAAACAAGAAGCATAGTTTTAGACACATTCATGAGTAGTCCATGCCGTTCACTATGGCTTACTATACGGTTCATTAAGTCTTGTAAATCGGCCAGATTATCTACCAGCACAACACAGTCGCCGGCGTACCTCAGATTGTTAACAACGACTCCATTGATTTTGATTCCTCTTTGGACCCCTTGCAGTGCTTCTCTGAATATAATCTCAGAATACAAATTAAACAGAAGTGGTGACAGGATATAACCTTGCCTTTATTGTAATAGCCTCTGATATTGATTACTCAATTTTAACGTCTGCTGTTGTAATTTATTTAAACAGTAAACGTTTTTATTACGGGTGGGATAAACTTTAAACACACGGTATGGCTACTTACTAATTTATTTGAATACTAAACTACTCACTAACACTTAATTTATATATACTTAACTAATCACTTATTATATACACAGTATATTCACTTAAACTAATTTATATAAACAGTTCACTAATTTATATTCACTTATTTACTTGTATATCTCACGATGTCAAATGATCAACTAAACTAAACTCTTCCTGGTCGGTCCCTTATAAATTAATGTCTTTTTCACTAGATAATTCTAGATTACGGCTTACTCAAAAACAATTGGCTTTCTGGCATTTTCTAGATAAGACTGGTCACAAAAACAATGATAATATAGTCACAATTGTGAACAATTCTAAGAATCCCTGCGCGTCCGCCATAATTTTAACTTTCATACCTGGCTTAGACAGAGTCGGATTTAGGGACTATACCAGTGTGCTGTTTCGTAACATTATGATCTCTTTATCTATTCCCGTGGCTTCAAGAATTTCCAATAGTTTGTTTTGCTTAACGCAATCAAACGCTTTTTTGTAATCAATGAAACATGAAAATACATTCACGTTGATATCTGCAGAAGAATAGGACTAGCTAAACGTGCAATGAGTAGACTACCCAAGATCTGGAAAGGCCGCTCTATTACGAAAAATACTAAAATGAGGCTTGTTCAATCACTGATCTCCATCTTCCGATATGGGGCAGAAACTTGAACGATCAACGGCGCGGACATAAAAATAATTGATGCGTTCGAGATGTGGTGCTGGAGACGAATTCTCCGAATTCTGTGGACAGCGCACAGGTAGGACGAGTCAAACCTTAGAGAGCTGAACATCCACAATATTACACTCTCTTCTACTTGTCTTGCAACCAAATTGCGATTTTTGGGCACATAACACGAAGATATGACAATAATCTGGAGAGTTTGATAGTTTCGGTAGACACAGAGGGCGTAGGTCTGGAGGGCGCTCACCAACCCGATGGAATGATCAGACTCAAAGGACCACCGGCATTTCATTCTACGGTTCTGTG
Organism: Galeruca laticollis; assembly: GCA_963921935.1. Taxonomy (NCBI): domain Eukaryota; kingdom Metazoa; phylum Arthropoda; class Insecta; order Coleoptera; family Chrysomelidae; genus Galeruca; species Galeruca laticollis. The sequence goes on from OY998178.1 coordinate 198,366,870, forward strand.
AGTAATGCTCGGAATCGTAGTCAATGGAGAGTTATAACGGCACAAGTTAAGTTATCAATGATCACGATTCTCAGTATTGTGAGAGCGACCAGAGAGAGAAAGAGAGACCGTCCATTTAACAAAATGTATTTATAATTTCTTGATTATTAATACTATTTAATGCGTTTCTGTGTGATGTTATCTCAAAAATACATTAACAAACAAATTCCATTTCATATTTCGAAATACTGCTCTATTTTACGAGGAAAATCTCTTTTTAATCCCTAAACGACCGAAACAAAAATTTTATCACTGGATTGCAACAAGTTATCGGTCATTTAAAATGGTAATTTTGTTGACCTTTTGTTCTCCCACACACAAAAAACACAAACTAGCAAACGAGTTGTTCTATATAAGTTTGTACAACATAAAGTAATTAAAAGAGGACGGATATTCATATTTAAAATAATATTTCTATTTTTATCGGAATAATGTAAATACCCAAATTATATAGTGTGCCAAATTAATTATATTGCATTATAATTCATAATTTGACGAAATAAATTGAATAGTGACAAAAACGTCTAGCTGACAGATAAGGGTGTCCAAAATAATTGTTTTTACTTCACCTTAGTAGATGTAATGTATGTATACATATAAGCGAAATATTGTAATGTAGTGATTTTGAAGTTTCGAGTGGATCTACACGTTTCAAGTCCAAAAATTCAATTTAAAAAAAATGTCGCTCGGTCTGTCGGTTGGTCTGTCAACAGAATAACTGAAAAACGCGATCAAATTTTTTAATGAACGTAAAAACTGAGGTTAAGTTCGTAAATGAACAAAATCTGATGTACAGTTTTCCGAAAAATCTTATTTTCATACATTTTTCTCAATTTTCCACCCCAAATAATTTTTTTACGAACAACTGACAAATTTATTGGAATCCTCGTATCAAAAACACTCTATGCAAAATTTCATCGGAATCGGAATCGAATTTTTTTTTGAGATTTTCAATCCATAGAGGGGACCTTCCAGAATCGGAATTTAAAAAAAAGTTGAACTCTGATGTTTTATACATCGGTTTGTATTATCGATGGAAAGTTACTGTATTTTTTTAAAATAGTATAGACACTATTATTTCTATTTTCAACAATTTCAGTCTTTCCATTGCATAAACGTAGTTATTTCAAATTTTTTACAAAAAATTCTACTCCAGTTTTAATTCCGTATATTGCCTACAAATATAAAATGGAAGAATTCCAATAATATAGTAAGTAATTGAGATGCATCTTTCCTCTATCGAATGGCGTAAGAAAGGAATCGATATATAACATAGTTTTGTAATTATATAATTTTTATTAGTCCAGGCGATAGAGCAATCGAAATGGATGTTGTTTGATAACGCAAAAATTTTTATGCAGAAAGTTGCCGAATATTGTGTACAACAATAATCTATGTTTGTCTACTCCAAAAAGTGCTTGCTAAATGCTGTAGAACAACAAATGTACCGAAATATCGAAAAATGATCCATTTTTCGATACATTTGTGTCTAAAACTTTGAAACAAAGCCTTAAATCAAAAAAAGTTACTCTTTCTTTTCTGTTTATTTGACGATTTCCTATAAGATTATGAGAATCGCGAATCGAAAAACTTTAATTTTCCATGAATAATATGCGAAAATTAGTAAAAAATCATACGTAAACTTTGAGAAATTTTTTCGGTAAGTAAAAATTGATAAATATTTATAAAATTTTCAGAAAAGATAGGTAAACATATGACAATTACGCACAAAAATTTTTGTAACGATCGACCGCGTAGTTTTTCACTGCCACAATTATTAATTAACATTATAATAAAAAAGCGCGGACAAAATTTAAAAAAATTGTAAAAAATTATTAAAACGTAAAATGGATATTTTTATAATTGCTTATTATTTATTATGACACTAAGTAACTGCGTGCTCCTTTTTCACCGTTGTTTAAACAAGTTACGCGCGATCAACTTTTTTATTATAATGTTAATTAATAATTGTGGCAGTGAAAAACTACGCGGTGGATCGTTACAAAAATTTTTGTGCGTAATGCTCATACGTTTAACTATATTTTCTGAAAATTTGATAAATATTTATCAATTTGTACTTACCGAAAAAATTTCTCAAAGTTTACGTATGTTTTTTACTAATTTTCGCATATTATTCATGTAAAATTAAAGTTTTTCGATTCGCGATTCTCATAACCTTATAGGAAATCGTCAAATAAACAGAAAAGAAAGAGTAACTTTTTTTGATTTAAGGCTTTGTTTCAAAGTTTTAGACACAAATGTATCGAAAAATGGGTCATTTTTCGATATTTCGGTACATTTGTTGTTCTACAGCATTTAGCAAGCACTTTTTGGAGTAGGCAAACAAAGATTATTATTGTACACAATATTCGGCAACTTTCTGCATAAAAATTTTTGCGTTATCAAACAACATCCATTACACCCGACTTTTACTGCTCTACCGCCTGGACTATATGGAGTTTTAATGAGTAGTAGCAGTCAGGCTGTTAAGAGAAGCAGTAGTACAAGCGAAGCGGAGTCTTGAGAAAGCGATCGGACGAAGGTTGATTTCTATTAACCGAACCGGCGAAAGTTTATCAGAAGCCAAAAACCGCATTGAGAACGCAAATAGTGATTTTTAAGACTTTTTTTCTGTTTATCAAAAATTTGAATATTTTCAAAATTTTTAAAATCGTAATTAACGGATGTTTTCTATTTTTTATAGCGCTAGCAGCCAAGCTAGCAAGAAGACGGAAACGAAGATACCAGAATCACCGGAATCACCAATCGATGACTACGAAGAATAATACGAAAGCGAAGGTGAAACCGAAGAAGAATACGCACATAGGCTGAAGGAGAGAGACGACAAGTAGAAACAAAGAGATATGGAAGTCAATAGAGAAGCGAATGAGCTGAAAAAAACCATCCAGTGTATGGAAACAGAAACGGCAGAACTAAAGATAGTCATGGAGAACTTGGCAAAAACAATAGAGCACATGCAAGTGTAAAAGGGAAACCGAAGCCGATCAGAAAGCGTCCGAAGGAAGACGCAGAGGACGGAACCCCCCCAAACCGAAGAAAACGGTGCTGAGTAGAGTGAGCAGAGGAAGGAGGCTGCCGTACGGAAGGAGAGGAGAGATGAGGAAATGATAGACGAAGCCATCCGCCAGAACAAAACGACGACAGCCAGGCCCCACCAGTCATCCTACTGAGCACCAACCACTGGGGCTTAGTGAGAAAAGAAATCCATCGAAGAGGGATAAAAACGAGGTTCATCACCATCCGAGAAAGGCTCGGAGTGAAGATCCCATGCGAAGAACCGGAGGACTACAGGAACCGGACAAGGTACCTGAATGAAGAAAGAAAAGAAGTGGAATGGTACACCTACACACCACGGGATGAAAAAAGGAAAGATCGTAATTAAGGGATTGACGAGCAGCGAGGACATCGACGAACTCAAGGAAGATATAGAAAAAGAAGGAGTCCCAATAGGAAGAATAAGCCAAAGCCGCTCCAGATTCAGCTAAAGAAAACCACTGCCTATCTTCGTGGTAGAGCTAGACGTGGAAGAAAAAACGAAAATAAGAAAAATCCAGCACATCCAGCGAGTGAGGATAAGATGGGAAGAACTCAAGAGAGGTAACGGACCAACGCAGTGCTACAACTGTCAGGGATTCCACCACGGACAGACGACGTGCAGAGTAAACACCAAGTGTGTCAAATGCGGAGGACCACACCGATCCAGTGAATGCACAAGACCCAGGAACAACCCAGCCACCTGCGCAAACTGCCAGGGAGAACACCCAGCGTACTACAAGAGATGCCCACAAGCCCCAAACAACAGGACGACGAAGAAACCATCTCCAGCAGGAACGAAGCCTGGAATCAGCTACGCTCAAGCGACATACAAGAAGACGACGACGAAGGACACCCCGAAGAAACAAGACATTCTCGAACATGTGACAAGGCTATTAGCCCAGCTAATACCGTGAAGTCACCTTTGAGAATCTCGAGAAGATCCGCCCACGAGAAGGCCCGGCACATCCATAAAAAGATGAGCCGGGGTTTCAATTAGGTCATCAAAAACAAGTGGTGTATCCACTCTATAAGGTCGTCTTTCGTCGTAATAAGTCGGCTAATGATTTGCTCCTTATAGAGGCAGAGAAAAAACACACAACAGAAGAAAACAAACAAAGCGAGATGACCGCCGAAGATATAACCATCGGGGTTACGCGGCGAAAAGAAGACGGCTCGACCCTAGCCAACAGCCATTTCGGCCAGGGAAGAGCGGCACGCGATAAACGCAAACGGCGACTGAGGACCCATCGGATGAGATGGGATGCAACGCTCTTGACGGTTGTATCCCGGGAGGGACGGGCTCAGTAACGCGCACGTGTGTGTGTATAATTTTTATGGAAGCATATTAAAAATGTTTCAGAAATTTTGCGGTTTAGACCGAAAAATTTTGGTTGACAGGGATTGCATGGAAAAAATTATGCAGTACCATGTATTTTAAATACGAGGAATTAATTTTTTTCTACTTCCGTTACTAAAACTGCATTTAAAACACGGGTTTGACATGCGCAAAATGACTCTTTAAACACTAGTGTTTAAAATGCGAAAAGTCACATCTCGTTTATCTTTTGTTTTTTAAACGTCACATCAAGTGTATCTTTTGCATGTTCCGTGATAATTTTGTTGTACTGTGTCATTTGAATTGTTAGTCAGCCGTCAGCCATCGTCCGTCATGTTATGAATATATAATTAAAATATAATATAATTTCTTCATTCCCGCGGGCGAAGAAAAAGTATAGTAAGCACCTCGTGTTAAAAACGTCTTTAGTCACTCGTTTCCCAAGGAACTCGTGACTAAAGTAACCTTTTTGACACTTGGTACTTAATATATTATTATGTTTAGTTTTATGAAACTTTTGTTATTAAAGAAATTAAAAAATATTTTCTGAGAAAGAAAATGTTGCGTGAAAACTGCTGGGTACATCAACTGGTTTCTCTATCGAATAAGTAAAGATATTCTGATTTTTTTACAAATAAACGATAGAGCAATTAATATGTAGTACAGAGTGACCTTGAGTTATGAATACTCTGAAAATGTCAAATGTCTCAATAAAAAAGTTAGTTAAAATCTGCTTCATATTTACAAGTAAAGAAAATATATAAAAGAAAAGACTATTAAGAACCATACCTAATGCGAAATGAATAATATGCCGATAAAGACTAAGAAAAATAAACGGTTTTAAAGATCAAAACTAACTTTTCCCCATCCTATCATAAAATTCGGAGGCTGTATTGTGCTAATAAACCGAAATTTCTCCAAAAATGACCAAAAATGTGGCAGTTCCAGTGCCATAGCACCCGTTGTACTAGTTCTGGTGAGTTAAGAATCCATAAGGTTCATCTGTGAGATGCCCTGCACAATATCCAATCATAAAATTGGTTAATTGTATACACCCGGAAGCTGTATCGTGCTAACAAGAAACAGTGGCCGACAACGACAACGATAATGACACGACGACGATATACACACAGGATTTTTTTTAAAACCCCGTTTTTCCTGTCTATAAGACGCCCTGCCCTGAACAATGTTCAATCATAAAGTTGGTCACCTTTAGACGGAGGCTGTATCGTGTTAACAAACTGAAAATTTTCCAAAAATGACAAAAGTTTGCTACTTCAAGTACCATAGCACCCGTTGTACTGGCTCTGGTGCGCTGAAAATCAATAGAGTTTATCTGTGAGATGTCCTAAACAATATTCAATCATAAAATTGGTGACTTGTTGTACTCTGGAGGATGTATCGTGCCAACAAGCTTAAATTTCTCCAAAAATTACAAAAATAGCATACTTCAAGTACCATAGTACCCATTGTACTAGATCTGGTGAGCTGAAAATCAATAGGGTTCATCTGGAGGATGTCCTGAACATTACTAAATTATAAAATTGGTGACTTGTTGCACTACGGAGACTGTATCGTGCTAACAAGACATGTAACGAAAAGTGGCCGACGACAACAACATACGAGTACCTACATACAGGATTTTTTTTTCTAAAAATCATATATTCGTATTGTTCTTGGTGAAAAAAAATAATTCAAAATTCCAACTTTTTTGGGGCAAACTAACTTTTCTAGCGTATTATTTAGGTTGGGCGGAAAGGCAATAACAATCAGAAAGTTAGAAGAGCCTTTCAAAGGAGTAATAATCGAGTATATCAAAAGACGAAGAGAGCAAGATGGAAAAAATAGAGATCGTCACTATCAGTTTTTATAAACCCACTGTTTCTATTTTTTGAGCAATGTCTTTCCATATTTCCTAATCCCTGCATTTTCTCCATATTTTTGATACTTAAATCTTTACTTTATGAGCTTTCAATTACGCTCTTCTATTCCATTCCAAACTTTTCAAAGTACTCTTATGTTGTGTTCTATTTTTGAGCTCTAATTTTATACTAAATAATTACTTTCCCATATAGCTCTAATAACTCATTCTCTAAATATATTTACAATATATCTATTACTTTTCCGCCCACCCTATCTAATATGCGAAAAATGTAGTGGTTTATCCCAAAATATGTTGCAATTTAGCATTTTTTTGAGTTATTTTTACATTATCCATCAAGAACAGTACGAAAAACGGTTTTTAGAAAAAAAATTCTGTGTGTATGTCGTCGTCGTTGTCGTCGGCCACTTTTCATAACATGGTCTTGTTAGCACGATACAGCCTCCGGAGTGCAACAAGTCACCAGTTTTATGATTGAATATTTATTGTTCAGGACATCTCTCAGATGAATCCTATTGATTTTCAGCTCACCAGAGCCAGTACGACGTGTGCTATGGTACTTGAACAACGACATTTTTGTCATTATTGGAGAAATTTCAGTTTTAGCACGATAGAGCCTCCAGAGTGTATACAAGTGACAAATTTTATGATCGGATATTGTACAAGGCGTCGTATAGATGAACCTTATTGATTTTCAGTTCACTGGAGCTAGTACAAGCGGGTGCTATGGCACTAGAAGTGCCACATTTTTGGTAATTTTTGGAGAAATTGCGGGTTATTAGCACGATACATCCTCCAGAGTGTATACAAGTGACCAGTAGTATAATTGGATATGTTTCAGTGTGTGTAACAGATGAACAGTTGAGCGTGTACAACGGGCCCTATAAATCCAGATATACTACATTTTTGATTATTTTTGGAGAAATTTCGGTTTGTTATCACGATACAACCTCGGAAGTGTATATTGTTCAGGGCATCTCACAGATGCGGAAAAGTTAGTTTTAATCTTTAAAACAGTTTATTTTTATTTATTTTGGTAGGTTTAGATCTTTGTCCCTTCCTTTATTAGTTAAATTTACTCCCGGTCTAATTTCTTGCAATTATATTCTTATTCTGCATTTCCATTTACTTTTTGGAGCCTTACTATATGGAATCTTCTAATGTTACCGTTATAAATGAAACTAACTGTTTCTAAATTCCACAATATAATGTGAAAATGATAGAAATTCTAAAAAAATGACAATTATTCGATATTACTAAATATCATCGTCAGAATGTGTTATGTTCCACTTCAGTTTGCCCTAAACGTCCACCTAAAAGCTTGGCAGAATACTTACTTAATTATGGCTAGCTGGAAAGTAAATTGAGCAATAAGGTTCGTGTATCCAAATTAATACTATTGTTGGACTACATACATTTATTCGGGTAGATAGTTCTGTTGGATACAAACGAGAATAATCGACCTGGTAAGTAGAATTAACATTGAGTGGTATTATGTTTTGGTTTTAAAAACCTTGAATTCACTACTTAGTTTCGAGACTCAGATCTTACTAAATGATACTATTTGGTTACAGGAGGATAAGTAATATGTGAACTTAGTGGCTATGCCACTATTAGTAGTTGCCCCAATTGGACCAATTGGTTTACATAAAGTGTAAGTATTATTACCTATATTCTAAACTACAATATAAAAAAAAATGGAATCAATCAATGAATATATACAAAGGGGTAGTACTATTATTATGGCGTTTCTTTTTACAGGGTACAGATGCTACTTATAAAAATGGAAAGCTCTTACTTGAGTGCATGCTAAGCCAAATTTACGTAGCAGGAAAAACCGTCCATCAGCAGGTACAAGCAGGTGGTGAAGTCTACGGGTGTAATCCTAGAGGTGTGCAATCACCAGACTAAGAACTAGCATGCAAAAAAAAGACTATGATACTGGATGCGAAGGTCGAGCAATGTACTAACTACTTGTTACACAGAATACCATGCAGCAATCTGGATAAAAAGAATGCTAACCTTGTTAGGTTGCAAGTGATACTTGAGGCAAGAAGGCCTAAAAGCAATGATATGATGAGTAAAATAAAATTATAAGTACTGGATGTACATTTGAACACTTACCGATGGTGGAGTATGGCCTTATTGTTTATATTTTAGGTTTCTTATTGAATTATAATTGAATCCACTTAAAGTGAAATTTCACCAGAAATTTATAATAATAATCCAACATTAAACCACAATTATTTCTTTGGTTTCAAGATACAAAATCCGTTAAGTACGAAAATATGCCATCAGCACATGCTAAGACAACCTCAAAACCAAAAAAAGGTATGAAATATGGAGGGAATTTAGAAACATCAAATTTCCTCTGTTTATGTCAGACTAACATTTTACCTCCATAGAACAGGTAGCCACTACACAGGTAACTGATAAATGTACTTAGGTACTCAGCACTAATCAGAAAGAAGAAGTACTTGCAGATTAAGTTGACATATATGAACTAACCTAGATTAATTACTTTGTAAACAAAGGATTTTTATGATATCCAATAATGAAATTGTTATCAATTAATAAATAGCTTTCAACTGCTGGGTAAGTAATTTATTACATTATGTGTTTATGTTGTTATAAATCCGAATAAAACATTGTTTCGGTGGAACCGTAACAAATGACAGAAGTTACGTTTTATTTGATGCCTACCTGATGTTAAATAATTATTTTTGGCTATACCAAGAGTTTCTTTGTTGTTGTCATTACTAGAAATCATCGTAAGCAATACATTATTCTCTATGATGGAAAATCAATAAATACTAACTGTGGTAAGCTAATTTTTTTCTCTCTAACATTTAAATTTTTTCGAAAAGAAAGGGTATAGGCGTGGGGCGAGTATCATTGTATATCGCAGTCACTGCCGTTTTAGTTTTTTGTAAGTAAGAGTGTAGAGCAACGTGCGTTTTACTACCGTGTCTATTACCAGAACTTTCGAGTTTTTATCACTGTTCGCCTTCTCCCCGTTAAATTAAGAATGGTGATTTCTAAAGAAAAACTGATAATACGAAACAAAGCTTTAAGCAAAATTATGAAAAGTAGGGGAATGTGGGGTAATTTGGACATGGGGCACATTGGGACAGTTTGAATTTTGCGCGTTTATTTAGATTGAACTTATTTCTCTTGCTGTCAGAGTTATGTTTAAAAGGACTTTATAAATAGTCTTTTATGGTTTATGGTTTTTGCTCATCTAAGTGAGTATTTCTTGATTTTATTCATAAGGCTGTAACTTGCTAAAGATAAATGTTATAATGGGGAAAGACTGCTATTTATACCAGCACTCCAGAAAAGGATAAAGTAGAAAAAGAAGCAGAAAACAAAAGGCAAAAACAGCTAAAGAAACAAAGTCTTAAAAAAAGAAAAAGCAATTGAAGAAACGGGTGTTTGAAGATGCTTCCGATAATGAGAAAAACAACAAAAAACATAAAATGCGTAAAACACAAAGGACTAAGTCTAGTTCAACAGATGAAAACCCCTTAACAGTCCCAATGTGCTCCACTCTCCCCTACGTCGATCACATATTTCGATTTCAATTTTTTTCAAAATATTTATAGTGGGATACCACTGTATTTTGTTGCTCATGGATCAGAACTTTTTAATCTAATTATTTTCACATTTTGAATCGCCAGAAACTCACTTTAAGGATATTGTCCACATCGTGGGGAGCTGGTGTAGCAGATGGTAAGGTTTCTCTTGGTCCAGTTGCAGATCCTTGAGATTTCTGCAACAAAATATATAATTTTAGTACTGAAAATTGCAATATATTCAATAAATTATTTATTCCAAATTTTGAGTAATTGATGTTCAAACTAAAATAATCTAGTCCGTCTATCCGACTGAATAAGTTCATTTCCGGCCCTTGTCAATGTTTATTGTTAGTTCTACTGTATAATACCGTCAGAGTCAAAAAAGTCTTAACGCTTAAGGCAAAAAATGCTAGTTCAGTTACAAAGTCTGTATTATTATAAATCTCAAGATGTAGTTATTTCTCAAAAAAATCCAACAAAACAATATTCGAGAAATGTTTTTATTGCATATATATGCATATTTTACTTGCATTTGCTAGTGCGATCGACAATTTCTCTCCTATAAGGCAATACTCAGTTTACATAACCTCCATGTTACTGCTTCATAGAGGAAACTTATCGGATGTAATTACACAAGTACGGTATCCGCCAAAATAAACAGTACCGAAACAGAGAGTGCTGTGGAGTTGTTTATGTAATATGGATTTGTCATATTTGACTTAATTGTCAATAGTTGATATATTAATAGTACGCTGCAGTTAAATTTGATTTAAAAATGGTTCTAACAACGGAAGAAAAAGTTTTTTTGGTAGAGCATTATTCTCGTTCATACGGAAAAGGTCGTAATGATGGTCCAAGCTTAGAACAGGTGTCAATAAAATATCAACAAAAATTTAATAAAGCAGCTCCTAGTAAAAGTGTGATGTTAGCTGTTGTTGAAAAATTTCGTCGCACTGGTAGTGTATTGTGTCAACGTAAAGGTTCTTCAGATCGTCGAAAAACAGTATGCACTAACGAAAATGAAGGACGTGTTTTTAACCAAGTTGTGCAATCACCTCAAAGAAGTCTTGTAAGAACTGCATGTAAACTCAACATTAGTCAAACGTCTTTACGTCGCATGTTCAAATCAATTGGTGGTTATCCATACCGTATTCAAGTTGGACAACGACTAAATGCTGCGGACAAACGTGCAAGAGAAATTTACTGTGGTCGCATGTTGAGTTTAATTTACGAAGATCCCGAATTTTTGAAAAACATATGGTTTTCAGACGAGAGTCACGTTCATCTTAGCGGCTATATTAATCGACAAACAACCAGATTTCTTGGATTTAAACGTCCTGATGTCATTGTAGAGAAACCACTCCACAGTCTTCGAGTTACCGTTTGGTGCGCGGTATCTGGTCATGGAATGATTGGTCCTTATTTCGTTGAAGATGATAATCAGAATCCACTTACTGTTAACCAAGAGCGTTATAGAGAGAAAATTATTATACCTTTTGTGAGAGATCTAAATAACTTTTGCCGTGCACGAAATCTACAGTTTCGTACACAATGGTTCCAACAAGATGGTGCAACGAGCCATACAGCTGTGCGCACCTTAGATTTACTCCGTCAGCATTTCGATAATAGAATAATTTCTCGGGGAACAGACTTCGAATATCCTTCTCATTCACCTGATCTGACGCCACCTGACGCATACATTTGGGGCATAATAAAGGACAAAATATTTCACTCGGAAAATCCGCCGGCGAATATTGCCGAACTACGGGAAAGAATACAAAATATTTTTCGGCAGTTACATCAACCACTTTTTATAAATATGTTTATTGACTCACAAAATCGATATGAAGCTTGTTTGCGTCGAAATGGTGAACATTTTGAACACTTACATTACAGAAATTAAAAATTAATTTTTATTTTTATTTTCGGTACTGTTTATTTAGGCGGATACTGTACATAAAAATCACCAGTAATTTTCTATGACAGCATGTTTTCTAAAAACTGCAAGAGTTTATTTTCATATTTTTTCGAAAGAAACCGACTCCGAAGGAGGAGGGCTCTTTTAACAAAATATGAAAATAATCTAATGCAGTTTTTTACTGAAAACATGCTTGAATGTAAAATTATCAGGTTTATTTTGATGCACGAGTGCAATTCGGTAGAATATTTCCCGAGTATATAATAGTTATGCATGTCAAGATCACAAACGCACATGTTAACAATCGTTACTATAGATATGGACCTATTGGGAAATTTTCGATATCTACCGGGCAAATATCGCTGTAATTATTCGAAAATGTCCTGCTTCGTGCTTCCTATGGAATTTTTAATATAGGATGGAAATATTCAAAGTAATTTACACTTACATTTCTCATTAATTATGACATACATTTATGTGAAATGATTTTGAAGTACTATACAATATTAAATTGTAAGCAAGCACTCCTCAATAAGTAGCTACATTACTTTTCCGCCCGCCCTATCTAAGACGCGAGTCAAGTGTTGGTTTACCCCAAAACATGTTGGAGTTTTTATTTTAATTATTTTTTCATTTTTCAGCGCGAAATAGACGAAAAACGGGTTTGTAGAAAAAAATCCTGTGTGTGTCGTCGTCGTTGTCGTCGGCCATTTTTTTGTAACATGTCTTGTTAGAGCGATACAGCCTCTAGAGTGTATACAAGTCACCCATTTTAAGATTGGATATCATTCAGGGCGTCTCAGATATGAACCCTACTGATTTTCAGCTTACCAGAGCCAGTACAACGGATCCTACAGATATAGGTACTACATTTGGGGTAATTTTTGGAGAAATTTCTGTTTGTTAGCACGATACAGCCTCCGGAAGTGCGGAAAAGTTGGTTTTAATATTTAAAACCATTTACTTTTTATTCGAAATGATTGGTAAGTTCAATATTTTCAAAAAATATATGTACAGGCGTGTTCAAATTTCGCGGGCTACATACATTCGATTTTTTTTTCTTATGTTGGTAGACATGCCGTTGATCAGCCATTTGAATTGTTAGTTTATCTGACAAATATAAAGGTTAGACGGGTTAAAATGTTGACTATGAAAGTAGTAGGAGTGAGAAGTCAGCTTCAGAGCGCAAGCAAAGAAGTAGACTTAGAAGTGAAGCGGAATTTTTGAGAAAGCGATCGGACGGGGTTAATTTTTATCAACCGAACCAGCGAAAGCTTACCAAAAAGCCAAAAACAGCGTTGTAAACGCAAATAGTGTTTTTTAACACTCTTTTATGTTTATGATAATTTTAAAAAATTTCTAAATTTTTATAATTGTAAATTAACATAAGAAAGATAGATACAATAATACATAAAAGATGTATACAATCTAATAAATAATTTAAAAAAGTAATTATTGCTAAAAAGACATGAATAAACAAAACAAAGAATCACTGAAGCGCCAAAGACGCTTGTACGTGATATTTTCACATAATTAAAATAACTTACAAAACACCATACATATAGTGTTTTAAATGAAACTTACTGTTTCTAGTTAACTCCACAGTCTATTGAAAAATGTTAAAAATTCTAAAAAATTAAAAATCGTTTCGATATTACTCAAATACCATCGTCAGAATGACAGAAGTTACATTTCATTTGATGCCTACCTGATGTTTAATTATTTTTGGCTAGTCCAAGAAGTGATTGACTTAATATATGTTAATAGAAAAAATAAGATATGATATTACAAATATTAAAGCTTAGATATTATTAGCCTTATGGGGATATCCTGGGTATCATTGTTCCCAATTAAGATCAGTATAACTGTGCAATGATATAGAAAACCAGGAAAACTATATCTGCTGATCTTTATAATTATCACTTAAGAAGACAGTTTAAAAGTGGAGAACTCCCTAAATATATCTGTTCATTGACGACTTCATATTGTGGGTTTCTTAAGTGTCTTCTAATTTCCAATTCTTCAAGGAAATCCAGTTCTTGTTTCTTATCACAAATATGTAGTACTTCTACTTCTCTGTTAGGTGTCTGGCGTAGTAGGATTTATCTGGTTGTTTTAATCTGTATGCTCGTAAGTGTTCACTGTATCGGATTTCAAAATTTCTAAGGGTCTGACCCAAATAGACAGCATTACATTCTGGACATTTAAGTTTATATATACCAAATTTCTTTAATGGTGATATTTTTGTTTTTACATTTAACAATTTTGTACTTATGTTCTTTCTGTTTTAAAAGACTTCGTTGTATTTGTTGCTAAAGATATTATCTTTGAAATATTATTAGAAATATTTCCTGCATATGTAACGGTTTTATAAGTTTTTATTTCTTTAGTTTGTTTAGGAAATATTAGTTGTAATGCCACGTTTTCATATTTTTTACTAATTAGTTTATTTATCATATGTAATGGGTAACCGTTGGATGTTGCTATTTGTTTAATTGTGTTAATCTCTCTATCAAAATTACATTTGTTCATAGGAACTGAAAATGCTCTATGTATCATTGAATTATATGCCGCTAGTTTATGGGACATGGGATGATTGGAACTGTATGGAATAGTCACATCAGTGTGTGTTGGTTTTCAGTGAATCGAATAATCAAGTACATTATTAACTCTTTGAATTTTTAAATCAAGAAAATTGATTGAACTATTTTCTTCAACTTCTAATGTAAATTTAATTTTTGGGTGTAAATTATTAATGTGGTGTAAAATACTAATATGAGTAGATTCCACAAAGTAAGGGTTGAAACAGTTAATACCATAAATATATAAAATCAACATACAAGCCACCTTATTATATAATACATAATAGGTCTATTTACAAATATAACAGATTGTGATAACAACACATGGTGATAACAGATTATGGTAAAATGGTTAGTGAGACTTGTAAACAAACATTTAGTGTACGCCCATTAGAACCAATGGTCGTACATGGGCCCCCTTCACATTATTATTTACAACTATCCATGTTTAGGTGTGGAATAAATAGTTATACATTTTCTGCTCAATAGCAACAATATAATATATATGAATAGTTATAAAAATAATACAACAATACAAATTAACATATGTTTCGTATCTTTTAGAAATGCCAAAGAAAAAAAAAGCGACAGCAGACAAATGGAAACGACGATACCGGAACTACCGAAACCACCAATCGATGACCACGAAGAGGACGACGATAGCGATGATGAATACGATGAAGAACTCGACAGGCTGGAAGAATACGCTACCAAGATGAAGCAGGGGGGAACATATGGAAAAAGAAAGCCATAGAACAGCAAAATATAGCGCAGGAGCAGAGAAAACCCATACACCGTATGGAAGATGAAATAGACGGACTAACGATTGCCATGAAGAACCTGGAAGGAACAATACTGGAGATGCAAAAGGAAAAGAGAAGCCAAAGCCCATCAGAAGGAAGACACCGATGACAGAATCCTCCCAAACCCAAGAATACGAGGCCGAGGAGATGGACTTCACGGAAGGGGTGTCCATCAAGAAAATCCAAACGGAGCAGAGGAAGGAAGCCGCCGTAAGGAAGGAGAGAAGGGATGAAGGCCACCACCAATCATCATACGGAGCATCCACCACTGGGGCTTAGTAAGAAAAGAAATCCACCGAAGAGAGATTAAAAACGAGCTTCATCACCATCCGAAAAAGGCTCGGAGTGAAGATCCCATGCGCAGAACCAGAGGACTACAAGAACCTGACAAGGTATCTGAACGAAGAGAGGAAAGAAGTGGAATGGTACACCTACACACCACGGGATGAGAAAAAAGGAAAGATCGCCATCAAGGGATTGACGAGCAGCGAGGACACCGACGAACTCAAGGAAGAGATCGAAAAGGAGGGAGTCCAAATCGGAAGAATAAGCCAAATCCGCTCAAGATTCGGCGAAAGAAAACCACTGCCCATCTACGTAGTAGAGCTAGACGTGGAAGAAAAAATCAAGAAAAATCCAGCACCTGCAGAAAGTGAGGATAAGATGGGAAGAGCTGACCAACGCTGTGCTACAACTGCCAGTGATTCCCCCACGGACAGACGACGTGCAGAGTAAACACCAAGTGTGTCAAATACGGAGGACCACACCGATCCAGTGAATGCACAAGACCCAGGGACAAGCCAGCCTACGAGAAGGCTCGACACATCCATAAAAGGATGAGCGGGGGTTTCAACTTGGTCATCAAAAACAAGTGGATCCATTCTATAAGGTCGTCTTTAGTCGTAATAAGTCGATTAAGGATTTGCCCTTATAGAGGCAGCGAAAAAGCACACACAACAGAAGAAAACAAAGGAAGCGAGAATACCGCAGAAGATATAACCGTCACAGTTACATGGTGAAAAGAAGACGGCCCGACCCTAGCCAACAGCCATTTCGGCCAGGGAAGAGCGGCACGCGGTAAACGCAAACGACGACTGAGGACCCATCGGATGAGATGGGGGTGGATGGAAGTTTCTTCCCAGGATGTAACGCTCTTGAGGGTTGCATCCCAGGAGTGACGGGCTTAGTACCGGGTGTGTGTGTGTGTGTGTGTGTGTGTGTGTGTGTGTGTGTGTGTGTGTGTATTTGTTGACTATGGCAGAAAGTCGATAAGATATTTATTACTAAGACCGTCTTGGACGCTTAATTACGTCGACAACTTTAAAGCAGTGATACAAATTGTCATGGAAATCGTTAAAACTGGAGAAGTTGATAATTTTGGATTTTCTTTTGATATGTTGGGCAATAAACGTGGAGCAGCTAAATTTGTTTCGAAATTGCTGAATTTTGACCATAAGAACCTTTCGCATGAGCAACACTCAGGATCTTTTGACTGATGTCAACAACTATCCAGATTTACTCAAAAGGGTCATAATATGATGTAGCCCAATTATCCACAAAAGCGATCAGAAGATAGAAAATGAACACGTAAAGTTCAGTATACTATGAAGGTTTTCCTCACTGTTTTCTTCGATTACAATGGCATGCTGTATTGTAAGGTCGTGCACTCAATAAGGAAGACGGCGGGATTTATGACAAAGCAATTCATGTATTTTACATCACAACACACGACAACGTCCTAGCTCACACATTTTCCGTAGATTTTGGTCAAAAACAACACTGTAATAAAGCTTCAGCTACCGTGTTCACAACACACAAGTTTTCCGTGTTTTCTGAATTGAAAAAGATTACTCTGAAGTAGTCAAAATAGACATTGATAATTTCGAGAAAAATAATGTAATCTTGTTTTTTGAAAATTTACTGTTTCGACCCTTATACTATGAGGAATTTACTCACATTTAGAAAAAGTTGTTCGATTTAACAAAGTAAGTTGTTTTTTGAGCATGTATAAAGACAAGTTTAACTATTGCAAACCCTTTGACTTGATACCCATATTGTAAGACTGCATTAAAAATAACTAGTCGGCCATCTTGGATGTCCCGCCATGTTGAATATAGACTGAAGTCACGCAGCTAACCACGTATACAAACGTGTATACAAAGTTTCATCTCAATTGGTTGAAGATATCTGCTTCAAAATTATACATACATAGATACATTGCAAGTTAAATAAAAGCTTTAAAAAAACTTAACATTTTGTAGATGGTGTTGCTAAACGCGTACTTAAAAATTTGTCAAGGAACAAAGGTTGAAACGCCACCCCTATAATTAAAATAAATTGTAACTTCCAAATTCCAAAGGAAACGAGAAGCCAAGTCAGTATTTAGTTGGTAGAAGGATTATTATGTTGAAAACACACTGTTCAATGGAAATTTGCTTACGATGGGGAACAAGGGTTGAAACGTCACACTAAAAACTAAAATAAATTGTAACTTCCCAAGGAAACGAGAAGCCAAGTTCATATTTGGAGGGTAGAAGGTTCCCCATCGTAAGCAAATTGTCTTCAGTGTGTTGTCAACATTATAATGCTTCTACCCTCCAAACATTAATTTGACTTCTCGTTTCCTTTGGAAGTTACAATTTATTTCAGTTTTCAGGGTCACGTTGCAATCCTTGTTCCCCATATTAAGCAAAATCCCTCCAAACAGTGTGTCCTCTACACCAATACACCCCTACTCATTGAATATAAAGGTGGTTCTCCGAAATATGAATTCGATTCAATACGCTACTGAAATCGCGAATTGAGGAGTTCCCAACATTTTTGCAGCTAAAATTGGCTGCTATCTTTACAATGGTAGAGCATAGCCCATTCCGTTCTTACCGTCCGTCCGATGCGGTTACATGTGCGCCTACCTTTTCACTGGAATGTTCCATTTTCACTAATCTTTTTCAAAGAATAAAAATCCCAATGGCACAGGACCGACCAATTAGACAGGCTTATTTCAGTAACATTTTTGCATAAAACCCAAAATAAAAAATTAGATACAAAAGTAATAGAATGTTTTGAGATATACAAAAACCCAAAGTAACATTTTGGCATCAAATCAAAAACAAAAAAATTAAAAAAAATTCTGGTTTTAATGTACGGTTTATAGAAAAATGTTACGATTTTTTTCAACTTTGACAGGCCGCCATTTTGTTTTTACTGGGCCGATTTGGCTCGTTAACGAACTCGTCCAAGATTTTGGCCTAACCGATTTTTGTAGCAAGTTTGGTTTCGATCCTTTGGAACGGGGGGTGATTTTGGCATCTAGGAACACCAAAACGAAAAACTGCATTGAAATTTTTCCGAAGTCGCGTCATGCTACTCTCTACAATAGCCTTATTTCATTCTGAAATAAGCCTAAAAAAGGATAAAAGTTCGGAAACATATTTTATTTGTCGTCCAGCAATAGTTCATTCACAAATTTATTACGTTAATGTTCAAATTTTGGTTACTTCCAGATAAAGAACAAGGCGCATATTGTTTGCTTTCAAATTAAATTAAACACCTAACCGTCGTTTAATATCAACCAGAGATTGCAGATTATACGGCAAGCCAAGGATGATTAATGATCCGTTTTTGCATAATGACCCAAATACGAAAACTAACCCTAAAATTACTCGTTTTCCCGGACTTCCGAATTTAGTTTAGAAAATTCAATTCAAAGAGGGAAATTGACTCGTTTTTTATGAAAGCCAGACGTATTCAGTAAAGACACAGATGGAATTTTAAAGAAGACGAATATGAGAAAATACTCAAGTGAGTAATATTTTATTAATTCCATCCTTTTGTTAAAAATGAGTTTGGCCACGGCATGTTCGAAATGGTTAAGAAGGCAAACATAGAACGAAAAGCGATTAATTAAATCATGTGTTCAGGACAAGAAGTATTTACTTTAAAAGTCCAAGTTACGAGAAACATTTTTTTCAGGATTTGTGGTCCATTTTCTGGAGAAAAACAGCTACTTCTCAGGTTATATGAACCCCTACAGACGTAGAATTATATTTCTTGTCGTAACTCAACGTTTCGTCTGTAGTTCCCTTTTCCTCTGAAATGTTAAGAAATTTTGAAAAAATGTTTATATGATAAAAGAGATTGAAGTGGAAGAATTATTTAATTATTAAAATTCATCTAGCATCTGGGAGTCATTAAATTTAAACGTGTAGCCACTGTGTCATAAATATTTATTCATAACAAATGGTACATAGCCCTCAAAAAATTCTAAAAACCTTACTATTATCGATATAACATCAGAGGAAAATTGGGAATAGCAATAATAATAAACTGATTTTGTATATTACTGTAGAAATGGTTGGATTTAACCTATAAAATATTACCTGCTTCATAATAGCAAAACACATAAACAAGTTTTCCTATAAATAAAGGTGACCATACAAGAAAAAATGATGAGTGATTATGAACGCAAATAACGTTAGAAATTCTATATCAAGAAATAATAACTAAGCAGAAGCTCAAAGATTGTATCGCATCTAGTGAAGCTAGGAGTTTGTTAAAAACAGAAGAACTAAGAATAAAAGTTAAAAAGATCGAGTAAGAAAATAATGAATTACAGTTACGAATAGAAAAGCTAGAACGTGAAGTAAAGAAAAATAATTTGATGGTTTTTGGCTTGAATATACCTCGAACAGAGGTCTGTGCGACTGTTTTGCGTGAAGAAATTAATGAATTATTAGATGCACATACATCTGCAACGGATATCAGTAAATTTTACCATCTGGGACAGGCGACAGACACTCCCAAATTACTAAGTTATCCCTATTTAAAAAAGGAAGGCGGCTAAAGAGTACTACAATATCAATTTCACCGGATTTAACAAGATATCAGCAAGAACAGAAAAAAATATTAATGGAGCATTTAAAAAAGGCGAGAGACATTACCACTAATAATTGCTATATTAGAGGATCTAAGCTATATATCAATCAAATCCCTCACACTATTGAGGAATTGAATGATAATCAAGCAGTGAAATTTACTAAACCAAGTAGTGCCTCATCAACCCCAAGTACGTCAACTAATATTATCAACAGTCATAAGTCGGAGGACACACCAATAGAGAATAAAAGTAAGTGACTGCAAGGTATATACAGGCGTTTCAAAGTCAACTAAGGAAAAGGCGGACAGTAAGGTTATTAAGGAAGGCATACCAGGTGTGAATGCTAAACATAGTTCAACTTCGCAAGCAACAAGAATTCGCCTCTAGGATCTAGAATAAATAGATAACGTATCCCTGAATGCTGTATTTGGTTAGTATGTTTGTTTTTTGGTTGAATGTTGTTTCGTTTTCATTTGGGTGTGGTGCTGGATGTTTTGATTTATTTTTAATTTGAAATTAAATATTACTATTATATATTGAACGCAAAAATAATGGATCAATATATACGCGATTTTGAGGTTGAAACAATAGAAACATATAGGCTAAATAACGGATGAGTGTAATCAAATATTACAAGTAAACAATGAGAATATAAATTTCAAAATACTATACAATAACATTCGTAGCATTGATAAAAACATAGATGAATTAAAAATCTTTATAGAAGGAACAGAATAAGAATTTGACTTAATAATACTCACAGAGACTTGGCAGCTACATAATCCGGCTTTATATAACTTGCCTGGATATTCAATCCTATACATTCATGGGGATTATAATCAAAATGACAGTACAGTCATGTTTGTTGAAGAAAAGTATGATTTCAACCACAAAATAGTACAAATAGATGAATTTAAGTTTCTGAAAATAATTATAAAATTCAAAAAAGTAGTATGAATGTAACTGCATGCTATAGGCCACCTTCTACAGTCATTAATAAATTTGTACAAAACCGTCAAACTTACTTTGAATCTGAATTTGATGGTAACACATATGGCCTTTTTATTGGGGATATCAACATCAATATATTGCAATATATAACAATGATACCGTAGAATACAATAATGCATTGCATGAATACGGATATATGCCTATAGTCAACATAGCTATAAGAGGAAAAGCATGCTTAGATCACATATACATCAAATCTAAAATTCCTAAAATAATAGAAATGGTCATACCTATAGTTGTTGATACAAATATAAAAGATTATTCGACATTGATTTTACAAATAGTACATAATAACAAAAAAAAAGAACAAGACTACAAAACTAGCAAAAAGATCATTGATTATATCAGACTGTCAATTATTTTGGGAGAAATTAATTGGAATCCTGTATACTCGCAAAATGACCCAGATACTGCCACAGATATGTTACTCAAAATAATCAACAATACGAAAATTGCACCATGGATGACAGATTCCCTATTAAGTGAAGTTCTTAATAAAATCAACTTTTCAAACAAGCTTTGCAAAATCCTAATAACTTAGAGATGAAACATCGATATCATACTTCGAGGAATAGGCTTGGTCAATTCGATTGCAAAAACAAAACAAAATTATTACTAAAACATTATGAGCTATCGTTGAAGAAATAACTGGCAAAAAGCAGAAAACAGCGAAAATAGATATAAAAAAAGAGAAGGGAGAAAATTCAACTGACGTTAAGGATATAGCAAATGAATTTAACAATCAATTTGTGAACATGGATCCGAGATTGGCACAAAAAATAAATAAAAATCCAAACTTCAATCCTCGTACATATAGTTTACCTAACTCTATACAATTAACTCATACTGATACCACTGAGATTGTAGACATTATAGAACAACTAAAAAATAAAAAAATCGGTTGGTAGCGATGGGATAGGTGTAGATTTTATAAAGTACAATGCTGAATACATTTCTAATACGTTGAAATATATTATAAATATGAGTATTGACACTGGATATTGGACAAAGCAATTTAAATAAGCAGTGGTCTGTCGAATTTATAAAAAAGGAAATAAAGCAATAACAACCAATTATAAACCCATATCTTTAATATCTCATTTAACTAAAATATTCGAAAAAATTATTAAAAAAAGTACAAATGTATCTCAATGAAACAATTTGGATTTAGAGAAAAAACAACTACTGAGGATGCGATATTGGAACTAACTAAGAAAGTACACAATTCACTAAAAACAGGTTGCCCTTGTCTTTGTGTTTTTATCGACCTTAGTAAAGCCTTTGAGACGGTGGACCATTCTCTCCTGCTCAAAACTTTAGAAGCAAACGGGATAAGAGGTAATTGTCTAAAACTTTCCAATAGTTATCTTACTATTAGAAAACAACTGGTCAAAATAAAGAACGAATTAAGTACCAAGAAAAAAATTAAATGTGGAGTTCCACAGGGTACCATACTGGGACCAGTCTTATTTAATCTTTATATAAATGAATTATTTAGTCTAAACACGACAGGAGACATTATAGGTTATGCAGATGACACCGTAATATTTTATGAGGCGGAAACCTGGGAACAACTAAAAACGAAAGTTGAAACCGACTTAACAATTGTAAAGGACTGATTATAAGCTTTCGATAATAAATTTAGAAAAAACTACATTCGTACCTTCGTACCGTAGTTGCAACGCTTCTGGCAGCGCTCCCTATCAAAAAATAACTTTTGCAAATAATGAAATAGAGGGTACAACAAATATTGAGTACTTTGGAGTATACTTAGACATTAATCTCAAACGGGACTGCCATATAAAATATGTTATAAGAAAACTACAATTCATATTATATAAATTTAAACACCCTAGAAAATGCTTACCCTTACCGCAATTGAAAAAGTTATACTACGCGCTTGTGAATACTCATATCAGGTACGCCATTACAGTTTGGGGTTCGGCTCTGCAAGTGCATGTACTTCCATTAGAAGTCTTACAAAGAAGATTTTTACGACTAATAATGGGAAAACATTACAGATATTCATCTGATAGTCTGTACGAGGAATCACAAATTCTTGACCTAAGGCAGCTCCATTATTACTGTACCAATGTCAAATATCACTTTAGCAGTAATAAAAGAAACCTCGTAATCATCAGTATACCACTCGAAATCGTAACTTACTTAGTTATCCAGTTATAATTAAAAAGTCCAAATCTCAACGGGCGTATTCGTATATGTCTATAAATATGTACAACACTATACCGACAACCTTGAAAAGTATATATAGCAAGCCAATCCATAGACGAAAGTTAAAATCATTTATATTGGATAAACCAAGAAACTTTATGGATAACATAGTAAACTAAGAGAATACAATGAACTTTCATACAATAACGGAATTGCAATATTCTAACCTAATCAAGATTATCCTCTTTTCTTGAACACACAAGTCAATCACAACGAGTCAGCATCAGCATTCCGATTGAATCCTGATTGTGCATGCCTGCATGTGAATGTGTAATATGGTAGTGAAAGTGTATTGGTATCTGTGAGTGTATAACCATGCTTGTAGGTAAACATTTAATTATTAGCATTTAATTTGCTGGCTATGTGTGTACATGTTTCAGTTTAGGTTAATATGATATTTATATTGTACATTGTATTTGAATTTATTTATGTATATTTATATTTGTACTTTTGTATTCGCATTTATTTATGTATATTTATATTTTGTGCTTTCGTATTTACATATATTTATATATATTTATATTTTGTGCATTTGTATTTACGTTTATTTATGTGTATCTATATTTTGTACTTTGGTATTTACATTTATTTATATATTTATATTTTTATAAGCACATTGTAATCACGAAAGAAGTACTCATATACTTATCGTTCATTTTTACTTTATTCACTTATTCTCTACTTATAATTGTAACCATTATACTTATTTATTGTGAATAAAGTTATTATTATTATCTGCTTTGCGTTAAATTAAAATAAATAACTTAATTTAACTTAATAAACATTTTTTTTGCAAATTCCTGGAACAGTTCGTTAATTTATTTCAACTTACAACATTGTCGGAGAGATCCATATATATTTTTTTTTATTTTCAGACTTACTTTGCTAAGTTGATTTCAAAAATATGTATATGAAAATTGATCGTGCAAATTTTACATTGGGATAATGTCAACAATTAGCAGAAAGTAAATAATTTCAGAAGAAACGTTGGCTACTTTTTGTGATTTTTTTATCTAATTTCATTCAGGTTAACCACTAATTTCAAAACAATTAATTCCGTCACTTTGATATCGCAAAATATACATTTTTGAGAAAATTTTTGCTCACACATGTTTTACCCTATATATTGTTACGAAATCGCACACTATTGTAGTTCCTGAATCCGACTCTGTCTAATATTATATATGAAAGTAAAAAGTTTGGCGAATGCGCTCCGATTTCTTGGAAGGAATATTTATCATTTTTTGCGATTGTTGTTATTGAGATTTCCAGGAAGGTCGATTGTTTGTTGGGAGCCGCAATCGAGATGTTTCCGGAATAGAATGCACTAGAAGAACGTTCAATATATGAGAGATTACCTACCAGCGGCGAGAGATAGTTTTCAATTTAGTAAATAGAAGTGAACATAAATGTAAACAGTAGTGAAATATTTATATAAATTAAGTGTTAGTGAATATATAGTGTATTTAATATAATTTAGTGAATAGTTAGTGTATGAATAAATTGCATAAATAGATATATCGTGTGTATAAATTTAACCCGCCCGTTGTGTATTTAAATAAATAGGAAAAGCATAACAATATGTTATTAATATGTGAAATTATTGTAGGTACATAAATAGAGAATAAACATCAATCTACATTAGGAAAAATCGGTTTCAAGAAAAATGACTGTATACGACCTTATTAATTTTAATAGCATCACTGTTGACAAAAAGTGTTCTTTTGTTGTTCAATTCCTAAAATTGAGTAGACTGTCGATATCAAGTTAGTAACTCCGAATGTGAGTGGTTGCAGCAGATAATCACCTAAATGATGTGATTTTTTTTCGATTTCCCAGTTTTTTCATCTCTCTGGCGTTTTCCGACTATTCAATCATCATTTCCAATAACTCATTTTCTAACGCTATTCGATTAATTTGCACGGAACGAAAGGAAAAAAATAAAAGAGAAAAAAATTGGCTTTTTAATGCAGGCCAGCAGGTGAAACTCAATTAGTTTGATTGCAGTATCTTCAAAGTACTTCTCAACATACATATTTCAATTTTTAAACAATCACTTTAATTAGAAGTTTTAAAAATCAAGCAGAAAACAAAAGTAACTATTCATATTTCTGATATAGGTAACAATAAGTGTTGCCAAGCGCGATCTGACGTACCTTCAGAGGGTTTTGTCATTTGAGCGCTATTTGTATTATATACAGTAACTTGAAAAATATGGATTTAACCATTTTCGCTAATTACGTGTTGATTGGTGCAAGGAAACATTGAAAAAATGCAGTGCTTCAACAAATAACAATTCCAACATGTTTCTTCGGCATTATCCGTTACGTTCTTCATCACGACAATGCGAGCGCTCACACATAGCTAGCCAAAACATCGAATTGATGGGATTATCCGCCATACAGCCATGGTTTGATACATTTGTACCTTGCAAAGGTGTATTGATCTTCAAGGATAATCTTTTGAAAAACAATCCAACTAATTTCGACCATAAATCTTCGTTTTTTCATTAGTAGGTCGTATAAATTTTATTTATTCTTTCATAGAACACTTTTACATTATCACTAGTAGTAGAAAATTAATATTGAGCTGTATACTTTAATTTCATAATAAACATGACAAACACTAACAAAAAACAATAAAAATTTCGTGTCTTGTGCATTTTCAATATTTTTTTTGATGATCACTTGTTATTGACATTAGTCATTTTGCAAGTATGATGATTTACAATGAGATATTTAGTTACATACCGAAAAGACAAGAAGCCACCAATCTCAAAAGTTCGCAGCTTTAAAAACGCTCAACGAAAATGAATTGTTTACACTTATACATGGATTATTTTTCGCCATTTTCTCCTATTCATTGCCAAGGTCACTGCTTCTGTCTTCGTTAACCCTTTGTCTGCTAGAATCATCTTCTCTATAGGGGTGCAATGTTAGTTCGCCTCCTCGTGGTGCATCCTGGGTAACGCTAAAGAACTAACAATCTTGGCAGCCAGATAATCATTGTGATCTCCTGGCTAAAACACATGATGAATGCTAAGCTAAAAAACCCAAACGGCCCTTCTCAGGACCTATTGACTAAAAGTCTTGGACCTAGTCTCAAGATATGCCAACTTAATATAGAAGGAACAAGCTGGGCAAAATGCCAAATTCTAGAAAAAATTTTAAGATCTAATGATATCGACGTTGTCGCTATACAGGAAACCCATACGGAAAATATAGAACAACTAACTAAAAGAGGCACTATACCAGGATACGACCTGTTGGGAGCTGTATACCATCGTGCTTATGGCGTGGCCACCTACGTTCGCTCGGCATCGGATTCGGACAATATCCAGCAAGTAATTGTTAAAATTGGGGACATAACCATCAACAATATATATAAACCTCCCGGCAACTCATGGCCACCGAATGTGCTTACAACTCTGCCGCACCCGGCTGTCTATGTGGAAGATTTTAACAGCCACCACACTCAATGGAAGTATAAGAACAACGACAACAACGGTGAAACTCTAATAGACTGGTCAGAAGACAATAAGACGTACCTTATCTTCAATGCAAAAGACCGGGGATCCTTTAAATCAGCAGCGTGGAATCAAGAACATAACCCTGATCTCTGCTTTGTGAGCACAGATGATGAAGGTATGCCAGTTCACGCTACTCGCACAATTATGTTAGACTTTCCACACAGTCAACATCGACCAGCGATGATTAAAGTCGGAATGAGTATCCCTCTGGTTAGGTCTTTTCCTCGCCCAAGATGGAACTTCAGGAAGGCACGTTGGGATGATTTTTCCGGTGGTCTTGATAAATGCCTTGGTTGGGTTCCCCCTGAAGCAGGTAATTACCAGAGGTTTGTAAACGCTACAATCGAAACAGCGAAGAAGACCATCCCCAGAGGCTACCGTAAAGAATACGTACCAGGGTGGACCGATGAATGTGAGCAAGAGTATCAGCATTTCCTAGAGAGCGGGGACAGAGAAATTGCGGATGACTTACTGCTTGATGCTGGATGCGGCGCGGCGCGAGATGTGGACGGAAACTGTTGAAGGTTTAGATTTCAAAATATCTAGTAGGAAGGCCTGGTCACTTTTAAGAAAACTGGGCGGTGATCATAAAACAACGAATACTGACAAAAAATTATCAGCGAATAAAATAGCAACACATATTGTATCCGTCTCCAGAACACCAAAGGACAGAGACCACGCCACTCAAGTCAAACATGAGCTCACGAAACTAAAGACCTCTTGTGAAGAGCTGACCGATTTCTCTAGCCCATTCACTATTGACGACATAACAGAGGCTCTTAAGGATATTAAGTCTGGAAAGGCCCCAGGACCCGACGGGATCCACTCAGAGTTCCTTCTAAATTGCGGAAAATACACTAAGAAATGGCTAGCTGTGTTCTTCACAAATATCATGGAGAAGGGTAAAATTCATCACTCAATGAAGCAATCAAAAATCATTGCTATTTTGAAACCTGGGAAACCGGATGACGATCCAAAAAGTTATCGCCCCATAGCACTGCTGAGCATGATATATAAACTCCTAGAAAGAGTACTTCTTAACAGAATAGGGACTAAAATTCTTGAGCGAGTTCCGATTGAGCAGGCTGGATTTCGACCAAAGAGAAGCTGCACAGACCAGGTTATGTCGTTAACAACGCATATAGAAGCAGGATTCCAAAAAAAGTTAAAAACATCGGCCGCTTTTATTGACTTGTCAGCAGCTTATGATACAGTGTGGAGACACGGTCTCCTATATAAGCTCATACAAATAATTTCCATGTGCAAGAACAATTAGACTTGTTGATAATATGCTCGCAAATAGAACTTTCCAGGTTATACTCCACAATCAAATAAGCTCTTCAAAGATACTGAACGAAGGGCTACCACAAGGATCTGTTTTGGCCCCACTGCTCTTCAGCGTATACTTATCTAATATGCCGGAGACTAAATCGAGAAAATTTGGCTATGCGGACGATTGGGTCATAGCTACCAGACATCAATCTTTTGAGGAAACTGAAGAAACGTTAACAGCTGACCTAAGAACACTAGGAACTTACTTTCGCAAGTGGAGATTGAGGCTCAATCCTACTAAGACAGAGACGTCTTGTTTCCACCTCTGCAACAAAGACGCAGCCAGAGAACTCCAAGTTTACTTCGAGGGAAGACTCCTCCACCACAACACTCACCCAAAATATCTAGAAGTTACTTTGGATAGAACGCTGTCCTACAGAAAACATTTAGAAAACACAGCTGCCAAACTGCGAACGCGAAACAACATCCTTCACAAACTTTGTGGCACAACATGGGGCTCTTCTGCTAACACCTTACGCATCTCAGCAATCGGACTTATTTATTCGGCTGCAGAACACAGTGCTCATATTTGGATAAACAGTGCACACACACATAAAGTTGATGTCCAATTAAATAATACCATGAGGATTGTATCTGGAACCCTTAAATCTACTCCCATACAATGGCTTCCTGTGCTAAGCCACATACTCCCCCCCCCCAGACCTCCGACGTAAAACTGCCCTCCTTCGTGAGTATGAAAAAATTCAAGAAAATCTGTTACTGCCTATACACGCCGACGTAAGCGACTTGGACAAGAACAGACTGCGTTCCAGAAGACCCCCCATGAGAACCGCCAAAGAGCTGGATGCCTTAGAGTTTAATTCTGCACACTTTTGGGAACGAGAATGGAGAGACGCCTGTCCAGCCCACTGTAGAGATCTTCCTTGTATAACAGAGAAGCCACCTGCCTATGAGCAACCACGGAAAATATGGACCTCGATTAACCGAATACGCACTGGCCATGGTAGGTGCGGGGATTCACTCTACAAGTGGGGAAAAACACCATCTCCCGCATGTGACTGCGGTGAGGCTAATCAAACAATTCACCACATCGTTACAGAATGCCAGAAAAGAGCCTACAACGGCAATTTCAACGACTTCCTGATAGCTACCAAAGAAGCGATTGATTATATTTGTAAATTAGATGTTTGTCTGTAATTTGATACGTGTGTCATATACCTATATATTTATGTTTATATTTTATATTTTTGTTGAATTAATTTATGTCATGCGTTACTGTGCCATACGATAAATAAATAATCTTCTCTATAGAATGGTCCTCTGTGGTTGGTGGTCTTTCTCTACGCTTTTTCTCGTGTCTTCTTGCCTCCCATATCTTCTTGACATGTCCCTCACTCTTCATGTGTCTACGGTGGCCGTACTATTTCAGATTTGTATTTTTTATCACCTTAACGTTTAGGCGCTGCCTTATATCTTCATTTCGGGTTTTGTCTATTCTCTTAACTCCCAATACTTTTCTTAGACACTTCATCTCTATGGCTTGTATTTTACTTTGAACCATTTTCTTAGTACCCAGCTTTCGCAGCCAAAAGTAAGTATCGGTGCATACACGGAATGTATACACTCATTTTCGCTTTTATAGGTACATCCCTTTTCACTAAAGAATGAATTGTTGATATTGTGGTATACACTAGTACTCTAGTATTTACTTCTATTTTTTCATTTCCTTTGTTGTCCATCTTTACTCCTAAGTATTTAAAATTTTTAACTTGTTCCGGTGTATCCCCATTTATACTAATGTTAATAACCTCGTTGGTTCCTTCTATTACCATAATCTTTGTTTTATTCCCATTATCTTTCATTTTCTTTCTATTTAATTCTTCATTCCATATTTCTAGAGTTTTGGTAAGTTCTTTTTTCCCTCTACCAAACAGCACATCATCGGCAAGCACATTCTGGTTCCAGGTTTCTGTACCCAACGTATCATTTTGTTGTTTTTCGGTTTGCTTGCTTTATTACGAAATACATTACAATGTTGAATAGTGGTGGTCTTAAGACTCCCCCTTGTTTGACACCTTCATTTACTGGAAAATAGCTTGAGTGCATTTATCGGTTCTGACATAATTATGGTTTTTTGAATATAGGCTCTAACTGCATGTTCAGCTTTGTAAAAAATAAAATAATTTTTCGGTCAGTACTTTGATGTTCTATATTTAATGGGTTTATGGTTACACCTGAATTGGAATTCAAGTTATCACTTTCCGATACTTTCACTTTTTGTATTTTTGTTTTCAAACCTTTGGTTTCTGTGGTTTGGATATGCTTTTAAAATATCTTTTGTTGTGACTTTCCATATATCTGTAATCTGTCCATTTTATTTGTACAGGAAAAACAATATTTGCGGCTTTCATATTGTTATATTTTATACGCTTCATGTTCAATTTTAAAGAAGCCCATTTTTGTATTTTTGCAGACGCCGTGAAGATAGTTTAATAAAATGGTGAAACGTTTTTTTTTTCTCCATTGACCTTAACCCAAAAAAACTAAAATAGCTTAAATATTATAATGTGTGTAATTTCACACTTTCACTTGTCATTCCTGGTAGTCATTACACAAATAGTTGTCATCTGATATCTATCGTAGGTACCTATGAAATTTTTATTCTTGATAAAATATAAGTTATCAAATTGTAACTTACTCGTATATAATAATTTTACGCAACATTTTAATTATAATGATAATAATAAAAGCAACCATCATAACTTTCTTTGATTACGTGACTAATAGGCATGCGATCAAATTAAAGTTAATGAACTCATCTGTTATTTAGTATGGAATGCGTGCAAAGAAGAAAATAAACGGATAGCTCGAAACTCGATCTAGTTAACTGTGATAAAATTTGTAAAGATAATAGATTATACATATTTCGTATAATTATTAACATTGACACAAAGTATAGATAGGGTTGCCATTCGACCGGGTTTCCCCGGATTTGTCCTAGCTTCGCGGGCGTCCGGGCGTGGTTGTCCGGGTTTAAAAATTTCAAGTCATGATTTTTCTTAAAACATTTAGGTTTTGTGAAAGTGGGTTGATATTTTAATGAGGTTTTGTTTACATAACAGAGTATAATAATTTTTGTTTTATGTTAAGAATAAAATAAATTAAAACTGATTAGTAAAACCATTAGTAATAAAGTGTCAGGTCCGTACTCACGTACCGTTATACTCGATCGAGCCAACCCCGTCACTGGTTTTCGTCCACACATTCAGCATTCATCCATCGAGCAACGTTCATATCAGTAATGGTTCAGTTGCTCAGTGTTCAGTGTTCACTGAACCATTCGAGTCTAATAATGCCAGTGGCAGTGATGGGCATTCTGTCTGAACAAATGTACTGATGAAAAAGTTTTCGAAACTTGAAATTCTCGGGGAATTAAGAGCTTTATATTTTTGATTATTAAATTAAATTTTATTTTCAATATCAATACTAAATTTAATGATGAAATCATTATAAATTGTGGAACAATATATTTTTTATAATTCACGTATACAACATTCACTTTGTGATATCGAGAACAGTTTCACAAAGTAACCATTTCAGCATCGTTTTTGGTAACTTTTTATACAGCTGGGTGAGCTGTTTAACTTATGGCTGACAGACTGACCTTTATAGCTGACTTGAACATTTTCAGTGTAATTTTTCACAATTTTTTCTACAAACCACTTTAAAAACCGTGGTTTTGGTTTAGATTTTTCAGATAGTAAATCATTAACTAAATTATCAGTAATTTTGCGAAGTTCTGGCGGATTGCATGATAATTCGCTGTTTAGTTCCATATTCATAAATTCCGAACTTTTTAATAACTTAACGTTTAAAATTTAAAAATTCCGTCAACTTTCACTTGTAGGTTGACCAACATAAATATATAAGTACACAAATCACTAATTACAATTTTATTTGTATTAAAAACATTTTTGCACGTTCATTATAAAAAATAGTATGTAAAACTCGTATCACAATGACTTTTTGTAGCACTTGTGCTTTACGTAACTCACCGCTTCGCGGTACGTTACACAAACAACACTCGTACTAAAAATGGAGTCATTGTATGTGTTTGGCAGAAAAAAAGCGCTAAGCCGTACCTAAGTGCTGTCAACCGCTAAATAGCTGTTTTCCTCTAGGACGCTAAGTTAGCTTTAGCCGGGAAACCTAACCCAACTTAAATATATGTTTGTAACCTATTAAAGAATTATCAATTATGAAATTGCTAATATATCGCTTATAAACTGATTTCAAAACAAAATAAATAAGCAAAATGGCGGATTGTGCCAGTGCTATTGGAGTTAGCAAACGTGTGCACGCCGACAACTGTATAGATCGTTTCTTAGCGCTGGCAAGCGCTGTCAAGCGCTTTTTTCTACCAAATACACGGATTGTGATACTTGTTTTACAATATACTATTTCATAATTATTTACAATAGTAATTACATGAGTATTACACGTAATATCAAATTTCTTTCTGACTAGAAATAGAGATAGATATAGGTACCTACTATCAAATAGGGTTTTACAATAATTTTAAGAAATGCCCCAGAAATAACAGCGAAATAAAAAACTTCCTTTTCTATATATCCAATAATTTAAATAAATCTGTGGTATTTAGGAAACTCTACAAAAACTGAAACTTCTTCTGTAGTTACCTACTAACGTTTCTTTTAAATACCACAAAAATAAAGATAAAGGTATAAATAAAATGTTTGTTGTTTTTTAAAATAGGATGTTTCGTTTCGATCTATTAAATTTTTAAATCTACTGTTTCTTCTGCAGGATTATCAATTTCAACAATCACAATCAATGTCAGTAATCACACAGCAATCTAAGAAATGTCAAATATTGACATTTGACATCGACATGAAATATCATAAAACATGAAACCCAACTATCGTTTCCGCGTGATTCACGTGCAGCTGTAGCGTGGCGCGCCCTTCAATAAAATATCTGATACGTAATATGTACTAGAATTGTAAGCAAAATGTTCAGGACCGAAAAGTAATAAAAGTGTCTATACATTAGCGCGCTGCGCAGCTGATATGGGGAAATCAGCTGATATATGTAAAAAACATTACTGCTTGGCTTTCTTCCCACCGGCGCGAGAAATGTAAAGTAAAAAGAAGCCGGAGTACAGGAAAAGTTAAGTTATATGTTGTAATATAATGTTACGAACTCGCACACCGAAGTAGATACTAAGTACGGTCCTGTAACCTTATGTTAACGGAGTTAAAAAAATCGCGAGCATGCCGAATTATGAGAAGGTCTATTGGGATTTTTTGTGATCGTTTTTATAGACATGTTCTCCGAAGATTTTTTAAGGATTGAGCCCGCAAAAAGAATATTCCAGAGAGGCGATTGTTTTTGCGTAAGCCACAAACTATAATTATCTAAAATAAAGGCCACTCATATATAAAGGAACGACCAGCGGGAGAAGTCAGTTTATAAAATGATCTCGTGATATAAATAGCGAACAAGTAAATAGTCAAAGTAGTGAAGTGTTTGTATAAACTAATGTAAGTGAATATACTGTGTATATAATATAACTTTGTGAACAAATAAATTAAGTAAGTGAACCTACCGTGTGTGTTAATTTATCCCACCCGTCAGTATTAGCTGTTTTAAATAAATAAGAAAAACATTACATTGGTTTCAGGTGTGGGGTTATATAAATAAATAAGACGTAAACATGGCCAAGAGACTTAGTGACCTGAAAGTGACAGAGCTAAAGGCAGAATTGGAAAATCGCGAGTTGGAAACGTCCGGTAAGAAGAGTGAGTTAGTAGAGACTTAAATTGGCACTGGAAAATGACGGCTTGGATCCAGAAACATTTTCATTCAATGACAAGGCTTCCACCTTAATCTCGTCAATTTCTGCTGATATAAACGAGAATATTTCTGTTATAAAGAACGATTTTTCTGATATGAAGAACGATATTTTTGCTATGAAGCCGACGTCTTATCATTGAAATATGACATTTCTGCTGACTTCGAAAATAAAATTTCGTCCCTAATATTAGATATTGAGAATAAGATGGCAACGATGGACGAGAATACGATGACAACGATGGATGAGAAAATTGAGAATAAGATGACAACGATGGACGAGAAGATTGAGAATAAGATGACAACGATGGACAAGAAAATCAAGAAATTAGAAAGAAAGATGACAGATTCAAGAGCACGAGGCACGCCAGAGGAAGAATAGAAGACTGAACAAATAAAACCTTGCAAGCCAGAAATACTTAACAATGTAGAAGACAATTGCAGTTTCGCCCGAGTCAAAGCCCCAACGTTTGACGGTAAAACTTCGTGGACCAATTATGTGAAACAGTTTGAAGCAGCCGCTAGAGTGAATAATTGGTCCGACAGAGAGAAGGCAGTAAACTTAACCATCGCGCTTCTGGGAGATGGCTTAGATGTACTTCAGACGATACCATTGGAAGAAACGGATGACTTCCAGCAGCTGAAGAAGAGGTTGGACATGCGATACAGTCACGAACACCTAGAACATTTGTACCAGTCCCAGCTGAAGAACCTAAGGCAGAAACGTGACGAAACCCTTCAAGAGTATGAAGTGGATATTGTCCGACTAGTTCGATCCGCTTATCCATCAGTACCCGGCAACACGATGGGTATCCAGGCCTTTATTGATGGCTTACGTGACCCCGATATGCAGAGGACGCATCGATTAGCCCATCCCAAAACATTGGTCGATGCATTAACTGCTGCTCTTGAGTATGAAGCAGCCACGAAGGCTTCGGGATATAACAATGTCAGGACCATCCAAGAAGAAGGCGACGAAGACATACTTGACCAGATCGTCAGTATGATAGAAAGTATGATGGACAAGAAGTCGCGAAAGATCAGATGTTGGAATTGTGGCGCAGTCCGTGTAGGCGCAAACCAAGAACCCCAACCAAAGGAAAACTAGAACGGGTCGGCTACGAGGGGGTAGCACCGACGCATGATCATTCCAAAGATCCTCTCATACTGATAGCTTCTCTCAGATGTCACAACGATAGTGTGTATGTAGATGGCGAAGTGAATGGCAAGAGATATACTCTGCTTGTAGACACTGGAGCAACTAGAGCCATTATACGACCCGAGATAATAAACTCCAAGAAGAAGATTTTACCAACGAGACTGTTACTGCGGCCCGCCACAAGTGAGAGTAGCAACGTTCACGGGAAGACACAAATCCAATTGGGAATTGGTCCAGAAAAATTCACGCATACGGTAATCGTAGCTGACGTTGAAGAAGACGTGATTCTGAAAATGAACGTAAACAATCTACATGGTTTACAATTGTACTTTAGAAACAGAACAATTAAATTGGGCTCCGAGGAGGTATTCCCTTATCCACATGAAGGAAGCACGGCGTTGAAAGCAGTACAGGAAGATACCGTTCTACCTGCAGGAAGCGAAACCATGATAGTAGCGCGGCTACAGGGAATCATGGAGGAAGGTACACCGGTTATGATGGAGCCAAGGAACCCCGACGAAGAAGTTAGCAAGGGAGTACTAATTGGCATTGGTTACGTCGGTGAAGGAGATCCCAGTACGATTGATAAACGTGAACGATTACTCAATTACCATCAAGAAGGAAACAAAGATTTGATCCTGCGTACCAGTGACGTCTATAGTTCGTCAAACAACGACCACCGACAATTCTAATGCCAGATTCGAACAAATGTTATCAGTAGCTGGTCAATGATTGAATCGAGCTGCAAAAAAGAGAATGAGATAATTTCTCTAGCAGTATCGAGACCTATTCGCACCAAAAGGAGGAAAGACTGGTAAAACATCAACCGTTAAACAGAAAATCTATACTGGTGATGCCAAGCCAATTAGGCAATCAGCTCGAAGACTATCACGAGCGAACTGACAGGAAGCTGAAAGAATAGTTAAGGAAATGGAAGAAGAGAAAGTAATAGAACCGTCTACTAGTCCATGGAAGTCTCCAGTGGTGTTCGTCAAGGAAAAGGATGGAACTACGAGATTCTGCGTGTACTATCACCAGCTAAACAACGTAACGAAGAAAGACTGCTATCCTCTGCCTCGAATTGACGATACTTTGGCCCGCAGCAAACTGTTTTTCACCTTGGACTTGAAGTATGCTTATTGTCAAGTAGAAATGGATCCAAAAGACAAAGAGAAGACTGCTTTTACCACCGGATCAGGATTATGGCAATTCAACGTTATGTCTCGAATCGACGATGCCCTAGACACTTTGGCCGGCAGCAAACTGTTTTTCACCTTGGACTTGAAGTATGGTTATTGGCAAGTAGAAATGGACCCAAAAGACAAATAGAAGACTGTTTTTACCACCGGATCAGGATTATGGCAATTAAACGATATGCCATTGACGGTCGCGGGCTCTGTATTCTCTGTAATGCGCCCGCGACATTTGAAAGACTTGGAAAATGTCTTGAGAGGGTTGTCTTGGAAGACATGCCTGATCTATTTGGACGACATCGTAGTACTGGGGAAGACATTTGACGAACACTTGAAGAATTTGGAAGACTTATTCAAACGACTCCAAGCTGCCCAGCTCATGTTAACCGAAGAAATGTTAGCTATTTCAAAACCGAGTCAACTATCTAGGTCATATAGTGAGCAATGAAAGAGTGGCGGTGGGTCCAGAGAAAATTGCTTCCATTCAGCAATGGCCGCGACCAACGGGCAAACATCAAATTAGGAGTTTCCTTGGACTTTGAACATATTATAGAAGATTTATCAGGAAGTTTGGAGATACTGCCAAGCCCCTAACTCGACTTATAGAAGTAGCAAGAGCTTTTCAATGGGACGAAGATTGTCAAACCGCTATTGAAACCTTGAAGAGGCAATTAAGCACGGCGCCGATATTAGGATACCCATTACCAGAGGGAGACTTTATTTTTGACACTGACGCAAGCAACGTAGGAATTGGAGGAGTGCTCTCACAGATCCAAGGAGGTAACGAAAGAATGCTGGGATATTTCAGTAAAGTCCTCTCCAAACCAGAACGAAACAACTGCGTCACAAGAAGAGAACTTTTGGCGGTAGTGAAGTCCGTGGAACACTTTTACCAGTATCTCTATGGTAGGAATTTCTTAATCCGGACTGATCATGCAGCACTCAAGTGGTTGATGCAGTTCAAGAATCCCGAGGGCCAGATCGCGGGATGGATTGAACGACTTCAAGAGTACGATTTCAACATCTAACATTGAGCTGGCGTGAGTCACCGAAATGTCGACTCCCTATCCAGACGGCCGTGCCCAACAGACTGCTCCCACTGCAACAAGGCGGAATCTAGGGAAGTTGCAGTTTCAAGAACTATTGTAGTCAACGAAGAATGGTCACCCACCAGGATAAGAGAAGATCAAGAGAATTATCCTCACCTAAAGAAGACTCGGCAACGGATTCCGAGATGAGGAGACAGCTAGTTATCCCGAGAACAAGAGTAACTGAAGTACTAAAGAAGTTACACGACAGTCCATCGGGAGGTCATCAGGGAGTGAAAAAACCCGATAATAATATTAAGCGAATAGATTTGCTAATTGATGCGAATACAATCGATCAAGAAGAAATGCATAGATAAGCAATATAATAAAATAAGTAGGATCAAGTAATATAATAAATAAATTGTTAATTTTGTAAAGAAAAAATTGTAGCTAGCGCAAAGTCTTAATAAAAACAATTTAATAAGGGAGTATTAGAACTTATTCAAAACAACCAATTGAAATGTTTATTCATAATAAGGAAAATAATAGTAATTTATGCAACAAGTGCATAAAGTGGTACTTTTTTTCACGAATGGAAAAAGTTGACTGCACTAGCCGTGAAAAAAAGACACTTTATGCACATGTTGCATACATTATTTTTTCTACAGCCCTATACAAAAAAATAAAATTCAAATAGAAATTTGGGATATTTTAATTAAGTTCCTTTGGTAAATTACAATTATATGTATTCCAAGTTTCTGAAAGTTCATCCTCGATGCCCAGCCAAGTTTCATTGTGTTATCTTATGGAAAGCGTGAAATAAAGTTAACGTTATGGCACTTTTTTAACGCTTTTTTACTTTTTTTCACTCACTCTAACCATAAACAACCACTTTAAGCGGTACAAACCGATGAAATACAAGGTACTTTAAAGATAGGGCGTAGAAAAATAGTATTATACATAAAAGGAAAAAATACAAAAATAGTGGAAGTTATACAAAATACCTTTAGGAATAGGGAAAATAAAATACAGTATTATGAATAAAAGGAAGGAACTACAAAAAAGCATAAAATGACACAGTTCAACCTGCTGTTCTTAGAAAGTGAAGGTTCATTTATGAAGCAGTGTTTTACATAGAATCCTAATCCAATATCAGAATTGGCGAGTGTGGTAAGTTTGAGGTTACGTAGCGAAAGATCAAAGGTTTTGGTTATATAATTTAGAACCACTCTTATTTTCTAATTTGAGAGTCGCTGAAGTCAATTATATTTTTTCGTCTCCAACTTATGCAAATTTGATGTTACGAGATTTAAGTCCTTAATGTCCCTGATACATTAAAGCCACGATCATTTTCATTAATCAATTAGGGATAGAAGGATATCTCTTGAAAATTTGTACTACGAGGTTTGGTCGCTGAGTACGAAAATAAAGTTGAAAAAAATCTCTATTCACAATACTGTGGATTCGAACCACAAGCCCAAAGGCCACATACAGTACGGCCACAAACCACGTGGCAATATTAACCAAAGATCTGGTAAGAAAAATTATTACTCGCAGTATATTACTTCAAAAAATCCTTGCAGATTTTAAAGAACAACTTATTTCTGAAGACCAAGAAATTTTGAAAATATTGACCAGTTTTTCAGAATAAATATACTTCTGCTTCAATGCCAATAAGTCACAAAAAATGTGTCAGACATGACGTCAAAATTCATTACTTTAAAACAATGGAAAAATGGCAGCCTTTTCAATTTGCACTTTTCAGTCGTCTTTCATAATATCATCAACGTGAAAATTAATTGAATCTTTGCGATAATTGGATCAGTAAGACATTCAAAATTATTAAATCAATTTTTGTAGAGTGCTACACTGAAGGTAATCTTAAGAGATTATTTTAGAAAAAAATGGCTAACGCCATCTAGTTCTCGCTAGATGGGTTACTTTTTCGATTCAAATATGTATTAACCATTTGCTAATTTCTCAATCTTGATACATTGCTTCTTAAACTGCATGCTATATTAATTCTTTCACAAATTCTCTACGAATTATTTCTGCGATAAGACTTCTGTAGATTTGTATAGTATATCCATTTTGAATTGTAGAAGCTGTTTTAGTGAGGAGCAATCAAAAACTCACTTCGTTAACACGAGCGTATATGCAAAGTACCGGAACGAAAAATACTGTTTACTGCCCGTATAGGTACAATCTAAGTACGCGACAATACATGTGGACTTGACTGACGTGCGTGAAAATGCAAAATCTTTTATGTTCAATGAAAACGGTGAATCGTAGTCGTCGTAGTGTATTGGCCGAGGTGCGTATCAAGACTGGAGAGTAATAAATCATATTTTCATCATTATACATTTTTCTAGGGCCACAGGCAGTGGCGTGTGTTCCGTAGCGGCATGATTATTTGCGTAAAATAAAACACTTCAGACTTTCAAATAGACCCATTATGTTTCTTGACGGAACATGGTTCGATAGTCACGATGTTGTAAATTACGGTTGGTTAGACAATAGTAAAAATTGCTGTTTAAGTGGGCCATGCTCTAAAGACAATAGTAAAAATTGCTGTTTAAGTGGGCCATGCTCTAAAGGTAAATGCTGGATCCAAAGACGGTTTTGTACCTAATGCGTTATTATCTGCAAAAAAAAAAATTAAAGACTGTGTTGCTGATTATCATGAAGACCTGACAACAGACTTATTTCAAAATTGATTTTGAAAACAGCTTCTATATTGAAAAAACATCACAATGACTCATTTTGTAGTACGAATGCGGTTTGCGTAACTAAGCACGGATACTACTAAAAGTCAGTGTGAGATGAGTTTTACATACTATTTTTTATAATAAACGAGCAAATAGTTATTTATGTAACAAGTGTGTAAAGTAGCCTTTTTTCGACGAATGTGAATATTGTCGCATGAGCCGCAGGCTAATGCGACAATCACATGAGTCGAAAAAAGGCCTTTACACACGAATTGCATACATAATTTTTTCTACTACTGAAAATTTTATCAAAATACAGAAGTTTAATAGTTATTTTCTTTGCACACTAAAGTAGGTTTCATTTTTCTTTAGAAGAAACTCTACCGCTTTTATTGATTCCTAATAAAATATATTATATATTGATTAATATTTTGATCTTAATCAAAATTACAACAAATTAACAAAACAACAGACGAATTCAATTATTAACAATACTAATATTAAAGGTGCAATTTGTGCACTCGGACATTCTCGCAATATTTTGTTATTTTATTTTTCCTACACCATTCTTTAAACAAATTGTATTTTGTTTCGTAAATATTCACATATTTTTGGGGCAATAAATCATTAGAAGCATTCTGTGCTACCTGTAATATGTTAGATGGTGTATTTTCAAAATAATCTCCTGAGAGATCGTCAGAGGAATCCATCTTTATAATTATATGTACCTACCTATTCCGTTTTCTAAAAAAAGAATCTAAACTAACATCATAGTTTTCTAAAAATGTTCAATACTTAAATATAAATACTTTTGCTTACCCTAGGCATAGTCGGAAAATCTCAATTTCAAAATTAAATGTCAGATTCAATGCACAAGGAAATGTCAGTCACTCACAGCCAACCTATGCACCCTATTTTATTATTTCCTAGTACCCAATAATTATTACGTATGTACTTTACTGAATTCTATATGTTTCAATATACCTACCTACATTTTTATCAGACTAGGTAAAACTACATACAAATAGGAACTTTTTCTTTACGCACTAGTGCGTAAAGAAAAACTCTTTACGCACTAATGCGTAAAGTAAAGTTTTACGCACTCGAAAGTGTGCCTAAACTACGTACTTTACGCACGGTAGTAGAAAAAATGTTTTTAATAAAAATAAAATTGCAATTAGGGATTTTTGTGCTCATTGACCCTCACATACAAGTGACAGTTGACAGAATTTTTAAATTTAAACGTTCATTAAGTTACGAATACATAGTTCGGAACTTAGGAATATGGAATTAAACAGTAAATTATCATGCACTCCACCAGAACTTCGCAATATTACTGATAATGCAGTTAATGATTTACTACGTGAAAAATCTAAACAAAAATTTGAGAAGGAATATGAATGGTTTTTAAAGTGGTGTGTAGAAAACAATGTGAAAAATTACACAGAAAGTGTTCATGTCAGCTATAAATATCAGTCTGTCAGCCACAAGTCAAACAAAGCATCCAACTATATAACAAGTTACCAAAAAGGATACTGAAATGATTGTTTTGTGACACTGTTTTCCATGTCACAATAGTTATTTGTAAAACAAGTGTCACAATGACTCGATTTGTAGTACGCTTCGCGGTTCGTTGTGCAAATCACGAGTACTACAGAAAGTCTTTGTGGCACAAGTTTTACACAATATTTTTTATAATTAACATTTATTTAATTTATTAAATAAAATAGAATTTCATATAATCCCTGTTTTTAAACTAGGAGTGGTTTGAATTTAAGTTGGCAATTCTGTAAATTCATAATTGGTCAGATCACCGAACCGAATAATTGTGTAAATTGTAAATAAACTTTCATTCAAGCAAACAGAGGATGATTATTTGTTTAAAAACGAGCTTCTTCGTATATGCTCTTCCGATCTATTTTTATTATATCATGAACAGAATTATTTCTGTAATACATCTTCACATAGATATCTGGTAATGTATACCAAAAATCGAATGGTTTGTATACCTATATATTGATCCTATACAATTTAAAAATAAACAATAGACAATTCATTGATAAATAAACGTTAGCGTACTTTATTCATTAATATTCTTAATACATAAATCATTGTAATTTTCCTTTAAGAACATTTAATATAATAATTTGCTAGCTAGAACAAGGCTAGACCATTTTATTTATAATTTGTGTCAAGGTTAAAATCAAATGTCAAATAAAAATATAACTAAATACAATAACCAAATGTACACTAAAAATT
The DNA here is from genome assembly GCA_963921935.1 of Galeruca laticollis. NCBI lineage: Eukaryota > Metazoa > Arthropoda > Insecta > Coleoptera > Chrysomelidae > Galeruca > Galeruca laticollis. Next base: position 198,409,227 of record OY998178.1, read on the forward strand.
ACTACAACAGTATTCAAAGAGCTTCATTGTGACACTGTAAACAATGTTATAATTAAAGCACAGGAAAAATGCAACGTGCATTTTTATTATTTTTTTATACTTTTTCCAAAAAATTCATTTTTTAAGAGCATTTTTTGTAACAGAAAGTTTTCATAATGGAATTTATGAAATCTGTTTGGGTTTGGAAGTACCTGCTGCACCTAAATTGAAAGAGATGGTACCTACTTTATTGAAAGGGTCTTACTATAATGATTATTTATTATTTTATTACTTTATTCTTAGAATGGGAAATACCTACCATAAACAATTAACTGTAACCGGGGTATTCGCAGCGGGAGCGGCCTCCCTCAGTATATATTAGGTAAACCTTCAATTGAGCAGTATCTTCCAAGGAAAGCATTACGATTAGTGAACCTATTGTATATTGTATCCTGAATTAAAAGAAAGTACAAGTGTTTGAGTCGAAATGCCTAAAACATTCAATACTATGTGGATAAAGTGTCACCGAGAACTTACTTGGGATGGAGACCACCTTTTTTGTACAGTGTGTTCAAAAATTGTAAGGATATGTTACACATTGCTATTGGCTTTGTTTTTGAAGTATGTTTTATCTAAAATTATTATATATTTTGTTTTATTGTTATCTAAGGTTAATAATTTAAATTGTATGTATTATTAAATTTATTAATAATAAATTTTGATACTTAATGTAAATTTTCGTTGTATAATTATTAAACACCCCCCTCCCTATTATAGTGAGATAATTTTATTATTTAACATTATAATATACATCATTTCTTGCATTTTTTGTCAATTTCTGATGCATTTAAATGCGCATATTTTTGGTTTTATCGGTTGCATTTTTTCCGTGCTTTAATTATAATGAAATCTCTTTTATACGCGAATTATAAAAAGTAAATTTTGTATACGGGAATTATAAAAAATATATTATATTGAATTGACGAACTGTGCAATGAACAAAGTCACAACCATCTAAGACTACCTCCATACTATTGTATATTTAACCCTAAATATGGGCAAACGTAAAATCAGAATTACGAAATTGTAATGAAGCTCCACAACTCAGTAAAGAGGTTGTATATAATGTAAACAAAATTATGACAGGAGATCATCAAGAGATATAAGAAAATTGTGTCGAACATATCATTAAGAAGAAATATGAGTTTATGGCATGGGCGTAGCCAGCGAAGGGCAGGGAGGGGCAACTGCCACACCCCTGGAAGCATAATTAAAATAAATAGTTTTTAAATTTTAATAAACAACAAATTAAATCTAGAATATACATATTTTTCTGTTCTGCCTATTTTTTTTGTTATCTGTTTTATATAATTTGTTTGTTGTTGTGGTCGTTTGGTTGCTTCTATGAACATTTAAAATTAATTAATAAGCTCTAATAAATACAATTATTCGCGTGTCCTTTGTCACTAAAATATATTTCATCAGCAAAAAACAAAGCTGTTTGAAAAAACTGACATAGTGCTAAATATATATTAATAGCGTCTTCGATCTATGCATTGGTGCACACCAGAATTGTACCACGCCAGATTTGGATAAAAAGGAGTGTTCGATTTACTCTCAGGATACGTCAATTTTTAGTGTTCAATTCAACCACTTAACAGTCGGACATTTTTGAGAAAAATGGTAAAAAAATTGTCACTTTCTTTTTGTTTTCATTTAACTACATTTTTTAATCCTATTAATTAATTAAAATAAATTTACTCCATAAGTAGTTTTAGTGTGAAATATTTTGATTCATTCAATACACAATCCTACATCAGAATCCGAAATAAATACTCTTTATAACAACTATTGAGTTGGTGTGTCAGTACTCTTGTCTAGCGACAGTGTCATATTTAATAGTGTAACGAAACGCCACGGGTTTTCTTCGAGTTCGTGAAAATCGAGATACTAGTGAGGAATATACAGGAACCGGCGATGCGAATGTTCTGGCAATTTGTAGACTCAAAAGGGTATATAAAGTTAGTTTAAAATCCGCCGCGAAGACAGACAGTACAGTACATAGTGCAGGATACGAAGTTGCATACGGCGAATAGAAAGCGAGGTACGAGAAACAAGAGGGAAAATCCGTAACAATAGTTTTACCACAGAATAAAGAGACAAAAAAGACAATATGGATATAAGAAATTGGTTACAAAAATGTAAGTTAAATAATTTCAGTAGAAAATTAAATTTTTGACTAAAACTTTAGAGTCGTTCTATTAGAAATGGTCCAAAAATTTGAAAATTGGTTGCTGGACCAGCACCAAATAAAACAAAACTACAATGTAATGATAGCTTATAATGTAGATATGTTATATGTTAATTTTTGTCCAAAATTATTTTTTTTAATTGTTGGCCGTTTTTGTATCGCGACGTTTGGAAAAAAATTCCAATGCAGCCCTTTACAAAATTGCCAATTTCTCTTTACTCTTTGCTTGTATCTTTGTGAAACAATTTTTATTAGCTTTGACAAAAGATTTTGTGCATTATTATAGTTTTATATATTTTTTATTATTATGATGCCGACTTTTTTGCCTTCTAATCTAATTATAATAAAAATTACAATAATGCACCGATTTTGACAGCTGATATCTCAAATGGGACTAAATATAAAAACTTGAAACTTTCACATATTAAAGATCAAACAGCACTTTATACGTGCTATTAATTTCATTTTGTGTTTTTAATCTAGAGAAAAAACATTAACATCAGATATAGTATATCCACGCCACATTATAAGCTATCATTACATGGTAGCTTTGTTTTATACTAATTTTTATACTAGGGACTAAGAACAAGAATGATATTAGTTTATTATTTTTAGGTCAAAAATCTCCAAAGCGGAATAAAGTTCATGATGACAGTAGTGGAAGTGGAAGCAATGATTGTGATGAAGATGAAAATAAAATAGTCGGAACATCAAAATCGGAATCTGTTTTTGAAGGAGGCTCAAGTAGTTCTTCAAATCTACATGAAGCTGTCTCTGGAACTGGGACCTCTAAACAAACTGAAGAACGCAATGGCTACCATGAAAATGACATTGGTCGTTATGTTAGTTGTGCCAATAACTTCTGAAAAAAAGAAGGAATTGTTGACAAACTCTTGGGTTCCATCATCCAATTACGATTTTGCTTCTCATGCCACTCACTTGAAAAGAAAATTTAACCATCGCTGGTTAGATCAATATACTCCATGGCTGGTGTACTCAAGTCATTTGAAAGGTTCTATGTTTGTATTGTGTTTTATTTCCGCCAAGAATTGCTACAGTCAAAGAAGTTTTGGGGTCTTACATGAAGTTTAAGGATGTACATGAAGATTGTAGAAAGCACGTTGTCAGCCATTACCACAAATCTACAACATCTGCTGCAAAAGCATTTCTTGAAAATGCTCCTGTTGATGTCCAGTTGCAAATAGGGCACCATAAGACGATTGAAGAAAATAAACAAATATTGTCAGCAATTATTTCATGCATAATATTTTGCGGAATTCATGATTTGCCGCTTAGAGGATAAGAAGGAAATGAGGGAGTTTTCTTTTAAATTTGAGGATTGACTCTGGTGATGAGAAGCTAAAGAGCCACTTGGATAAATGTCAAAAAATCGTAGTCTATACATAACCAACAATTCAAAATGAGATAAATATACATACAATTATGCGGTGAAGTTATCAAAGAAAAAATAATCGAAGACTGTAAACGGGCAAAAGCTTATGCTGTAATGGCTGATGAAACAGCAGATATCGCTGGAAAAGAGCAGCTTTCTACTGGATTGTGGTTCTATGATTGAAGCCAAAAAATAATCAGGGAGGAATTTGTAGGCTACATTGCGTTAAAATGTCAAGATGCTTCTACAATCGCTAGCGCAATTTAATGTTTTTTAGAAGATTATAATTTTTCCGCCGATAATTGTGTGGGATTCGGATTTGACGGGTGTTCCACGATGGCCGGCAAATAAGGTGGTGTACAGGTCATTCTTAAAAAAAGTACGCTAAATCTTTATTTTTCCATTGCTCCAGCCACAGACTAAATCTTGTGATCAATGATACTAGCAAGCTACCTGATATAAGAAACACAATTGCAACGGTTAAAGACACAATAGCCTTCTTTCGTAAATCGCCAGCCCGTAGGAAATCAGTTCCAAATCTTTCAAGGCTCTGTGAGACCAGATGGTCGGAAAAATATAAGAGCATAACATTTTTTTCAGAAAACTTCACTGACATTGTTAAATCACTAGAACCATCTATCTGTCGAAGGAAACTATGCAACAAGAAAATCTGCCTACCAATTGCACTGTGCAGTTACTAAACCAATATTCATCTTAGGCTTAAACTTAATTGCAAGATACACTGCAATTTTGGAACCCGTTGTAAACGTTTTACAAGTTAAAAGTATGGATTTGGTTTTGGCGAAGAAACATATTGATGATATTCTAGGTGTAATCAAAGAAGATCGACAAGATGTCGAAAATGTTTCTTATGATTTATTTAAAAAATCACTTGATATCGCAGAGAAAGTAGGGGTTGACTTGTCAGTACCACGAGTCACTCAAAAGCAAGTACACAAAAGTAATCCACCATCTCAGTCTGCAGTTGAATACTGGAAGCGGTCAATAATCATCCCCTATCTTGATTCTTTAACTTCGTCTTTGGATGCTAGATTCTCCAACGAAAATACACCTCCTATTGCTTTAACTTATCTTCATCTTTCAAGCATGCTCAAAATGGTAACAAAACATTTAAAAAAAATGCAGAATCTTTCATGGTATTTTATAAGTTGGGTGATGTCTCTGCAGAATTAGATTTGTGGCACAATATGTAGAAGAAAAAGAATTTAGCAGAAGACAAATGAAAGGAGATTGAAGTGGCTGTAATTTTGGAGGAAACTAATGTTTTCTTTCCCTGCAACAAGGCAAGCACTGCTAATATTAAGTGCTCTCCTATCCACTACTGCTACCGTGGAAAGATCGTTCAGTACCCTACGAAGGGTAAAAACCTGGCTCAGGAGTACAATGGGTGATGACAGACTCTATGGGTTGTGTTTGATGAGTGTGCATCGAAAATTTTTGTAGGAAAATCAGGACTGCATAGTGAAGAAAGTTTTGGATAAATTTAGTTTAAACCCAAGAAAAATGTTATTAGTTTAATTTAAGTATAATTAAAATCTCAAAGTTTTGTTTTCATTTGCCTTTTCTTCCCCCCTCCCTGTTATGAATCCTGGCTACGCCCTTTGTTTATGGTATTACCCCAAGGTTAATAGATGTATAGATTGACTGGTAACTTATGGCGTCGCCAGGGTGGTTGCATCGTCATCGAGAATGCCAAGCGTATTATGGCTATCGCTCACAGTCAATGGAGTTTGTGTGTTGTTTAAACAGTTTAGTTGTGTTTTTTATTATTTTTTGGCGGTTTTATATTTTTTAATTATTGATATATTAAGCTAATTCATAAACGAACGTTGTGTTGTATGCGTAAGCTTGTTTTTTTTGTGAATAATTATTGTAGTTTGTGAAAAGGACAAGAGCTATTTTGTTTTCAAAGTAAAAGTAAGTTCTAACAAATTAGTTTCTTTTTAATCACTCCTGTAATACAATTTTATTTTTTTATAGGCAGCTATGCCAGGAGGAATAGTTTGTAGCATGGCTACATGTAAAAATAATTCAAAGAAAGGAAACAGGGGAGAATTTATTATTTTTCACATTCGTTAAAGACCTCAGAGTTTGCAAAGAATGGGAAAGAAAATGCATACGTAAGGAAAAACGGTCTTCTAAAAAAAATAAAAGAATTTGTAGCAAACATTTTAAGCCAGAAGATCATGGAGACGAAATGCAAGCAGGGTTGATGAACTTGACTGCTAAGAAACTTAATAAAGATGGTAAAAATATTTATCACCAGATACTTAGTTTATCAATTCCTTCACTGGTTTTGCTTTCGTCGGAAGATGCCGAACCAGCCGAATTCACAAAAAGGCATTAAAAAAGAAGGGAAAACTGTGGTTACTAAATTATTGAACGTTATTATGTCAGATCCTCTATTATATATAGGGAACAGACAAAAATTACGAGAATGTTGATAGAAAATAAAATAAAAAAAGATGAGAGGACCTTCGCTGACAGTTGACATAATTTTGTTGTTTATATTTGCAGTAAAACACATAGATATTTTAAATAAATAAATGGTTAGATTGTAAATCTTTCTGAAATTAACTGTCTCGACCCTTACTTGATTTATCCAAACAATTGTCAATTTTTTAGAATTTTCAACAATTTTTATTATATTGTGGAATTAACTAGAAACCGTGAGTTTCATTTAAAACAGTAAATCTTTCTGTTAATATTTTTATTTAAAAGCCTAATAAATGTATAACCACAATTAAAATTCTAATAAATATGTTTGTTTTGTTTTACTCATATCTATGTGCAAATTTGCAATAGTAATTTATCAATTTTCTTCGATTCCATGCAAAATAATAAAATAAAATATTAAATTTAAATGGGCATACTGGGTGACGTCACAACCCGCCAAAAATGCGGCACTCTGATTGGTAGAAAGTTACCAGGCAACATTTACATCTAATAACCTTGGTTTTACTCTATGTCCAACCCATTATAATACAAACAAATGATAATTCTACTTCAGACGAGTCTGTCTGTCGTGATGATTACTTATAAACAACCTCTGAAATTGCAAGGTCTACAATTTCATTTATTTCTGTTTTTTATAAATGTAATTACCTAAAATATTTTGTTTTGATTTGTGCAAAGAATTTATTTTCGTTTATGGTTTTTGCTTTGAAATTTCGTCTTCCATAAAAAAATTGGACGGAGGGCTCAGTTCACGTCTGGTACCTTGTTTAAACAGTACGCCCTTGTAGGTAATTTTTTCTCTGCGTTTTCTTACTTATTTGTATTTACTTGTATCAAGTTATATAATGAAAAAAATATAAGAGGATGCCGTTAGATAGATAGTGCAGATTTTGAACCTACGTATCTAATTTTGAAAAAAATTGCGCTAGATCTACTTATGCACAACGTCATCCGACTGTCTAATAATAAATACGAACATCCTCGCTTATGGCATATTTTTGCAGTTTTGAAAAACATTTAAATACTTAAATAAAATTAATAATCTCCGTATATGCTGCTCAATCGATGCCGCCTCCAGATTGCGAAACTTCTTCAATTGTAAATGGAAGAACTTTAATTCAATATTTGTAATATTGAATTTTTCTCTTTAACCTATTTATCCTGTTTCTGGCTTTGTAGTTTGTATTTTGGTATCCATGCTGGTTCTTGTAGCAACATCTATTGCTCATTCCGTCCATAGCAGTGCCCAATGCAATAATTTCGCACACCCACATACCTAGTTTTACATATTTGCAAGCATTTCAATCCATTTTTTTTATCTACACACCGTTTTTTGTTATAATAAAAACTTAGGTAATAATTGGAAATTTCTTGAACTTACTTCATTTCTATAAACAATTTATCCAATTTAGGTTCTAATAAATAACTTAAACTTATCTCCTATCGACGATTTCGAAACAACAATACTGGTTAACACTTCCTGTATAACTAATTGTTACAGGAAGTAGGAGGATTTGCGTACAAAACAATAAATGAAAAATCAAATTAATTTTACTAAAATGACCTTCACTTCTTTAATCACTGTATCAACCATTATACATTTATGTAAAGATAGAACACGCAGTAGTGGATTTGGTTTAGATTTAGATTGTGCCCTAAGCTCAATCAGGCACAGCGCTCTTAGCTTATAGTAAAACGTCTGATATTAATATATGAAGAGGAAGAGGGTAACAACACGTCTAGAGACCTGTTATAATTATACAAAACAACTATGCCGCGGAAAAAAATGATATAAAATAAACAGAGGTAACATGTAAATTATTCCTTGGCAAATACATGATTCGTTCATGGATGAATTTTATTAGACATTAATAAATTCCTTTCTCTGTCGATTGCTTACAATACTTTATTGTTAGGAACGCCATCTACATATCATACTAACGATTTTTTATTATACCTAATATTTATCTTGCTTTGATTATATATCGCAGATTTCGTTGATCTTTGATATGAACTACAGAGTTGGTTATCTTTCTGACTTATTGAGAGAATGAGGTATCTTTATCTTATTGCTTGCATAGTTGTGTGCTTTATAGTTTATTTAATAGAAACAAAAACCTAAACAAAACAAGATGCAGTGGCGTGCGACTTCAATCTACATAAATGAATAAAAAAACAAACATTTCCGTAGGCTAATAATAGGTGTTTTCGCGCAGACAATCCCGAACATATTCAGAATGTTTACGCATGCGCACTTAAAAATTCGTCGTTCGTGGTGAAAAGAGAACACCCTCCGGATTTTAAATTCAGTGTTCGCGGATCACATTTTGTAAACTTTGGACATGTTCGTAACGCGTTCAACAGATCCTCGTATTGAAGGAGGGGTATCTGATTCAGAACGAAATCTAACCTAAAATTTTGTTGTTTTGTGAGGTTCTTATTTGTGGTAAGAAGTGAAAGTATACAAACATAATCCATTTTGATTACTTGTTTTTAAAATTATGGGCCATTTAAGTTCTAGTGACGAAGATTTGGAAGAGTTGCTGAGGAATTTTGGAGATGTACCAAAAAATGCAAATTTCTTTGAAGAAATTGTGCCACAATTTGATGATAAGCTGTTTGTATCTCATTTTAGAATAACTAGAGACCTAGCAGTGCAGATATCACAGCGATACCAAACATCTCAGTACTTTCACTATCAGAAAGGCGACTCTGAGAAAATAAGTCCCCTAAAAACCATCCTTGGTTTTCTATGGTTCTTAGGTAATGAAGGTGCAACGTTTAGAGATGAATGTGTCGGACCGATTTGATATCACCATCAGTTCGCTCCATAAAATTGTCAAGCGAGTTACCGAATTCCTATCAAATATGTCTGTGGAAATTATAAAATGGCCAACTGACCAAGAAAAAATTGAAATTGAGAGACATTTCCGACAGAAGGATTTTCCGAATATCATTGGAGTCATAGATGGAATCCATATTAAAATTGATAAGCCAGCAGCAGGAAACACTTCTACTCTATCCAGGTCAGTAATCTTGCAATTTGTTGATACAAAGTATGAGTAGTAATTACTTTTTCAAAATAAAACTGTTTCTAAATAACTCTACAATATAATGAAAAAATTATAAAATTCTAAAAAATCGACAATTGTTTTGACGATGATAGTAATATTGAACCAATTGTAAATTTTTTAGAATACTCATAGAAGAATTATCAGAGATATTTTTGTTGGCTATCCAGGATCTGTCCACGACAGTCGAGTGTTCCGGTCATCACCTCTGTTTAATACCCTGGAAGAAAAATGTGGCAATTACTTAATTATTGCAGTGCATACCCTTGTTTACGGCATTGTTTAACTCCTTTCAAAGACAGGGGTAATTTGACTCGGCGCCAAAGAAATTATAATTATTTACTTTCAAAAAATAGATACGTTATTGAGCACTGCTTTGGACAGTTAAAGCAAAAATTTCGACAGCTGTACCGTTTAAAACTAAGAAATATTGAATTTTGTGTACATTTAATTAGGGCTGCTGCTGTCTTACACAACCCCACAATAATAGACATTGCTGTACCAGAAGAAGTAGACCCACAATACGAAGCAGTTATCGGGGAAGATGTAGAAGGTGAACATGAAGACGATAGAAGCAGGGTTATAAGAAGAAACGAAATAATGAATAGTTTACCTTTTCGTATGTAGTTAAGTCAAGTGTAGTTGTAATATTCAAATCTATTAAACTTACTAGGTGGAAATAACAATTCGTTTTTATTCTTCCAGTTATATTATTGCAAAACTTAGAGCACAATACATACATACAGAAAAGTAAGAAAATAAACATCATTCTAAAATATAAAACCTTTTAAAACAAAAACAGAATATATAATGCATAAACCTAACAAAATAAACATGAAAAAGAAAAGTAAACAAAAATACTGTTATAATAATCAACAATATATACATATAACAAAATAAATATGTAAGAAGAATCCAAAATTTATACTCCTTTCTTTCATGTCTTCTTATTACTTAACACCTGTAGAATGTAAGATATTCCTTGCTTTAAAATATCATTATTCGGTTCGAGAATGTTATTTTTTTTAATTTTTTCATTCAGCTTTTTTTCTTTCACTCCTAACACTCTTTTGTAATAATCTTTCCTGTCATTTCTTATTTCTTTTAATACATCAATTATTAATTTTTTATTTCTGTAGCTCCCGGGTTTCACTGATGCCCTTTCCTTTTTCATCTCCATGTTGTCTCCATCCATTTCATTGTTTTCTATATTTTCTGTCTCCATATTGGAGTCCACTAAGCCGGTATTTGCTTCTCCTATAGATGATGGCATTACTGTATCCGATAACGGCCTTACAGTATCTGACGTCAACAATACAACCGGATTGATGTTTTTCTTTTTACCTAAGATTTGATGCATTATGTCGGCATACTCAAAATCTCGACGTGCTCTCCCAGTTTTATTATTGTTTTCAATATATCTTTTGTATGTCCGCTCCAAATGTTTCCATCGGTTCTCGCAATTAGCAGCTGTAATGTTTTCTTGTGTTTCGTACCTCAAACGCAATTGCGTCGAACAGTTTTTCATTTGAAAACTACCTACTTGCTTTCTGTATTGTTAGTACAAGTCTAGGAACATCCATGTGGAACTGTGGCTCCATTTAAAACATTCTTTGTCTTGTTGAGAGGTGGAGATAACTAAAATAATAAATGTCTACATTTCAAGGTAAAAATAAAATCGGGTAACACCTAACCTTCTTGTTCAGTCATATTATGCCTAAATATTTGTTCAATTATTTCTAAATATTCTAATCAATCAGTCGAGTACAAAAAGTAAATATTTGTATTCTTTGAACATAACCTAACTTTTCATCCACGGACCGGGTGTACCATGAATGACACACATATCGAAAAAGAAGAAATATCCTTAGATATACTAGGCGCGTTCGCGGAGTTTATTAATTCGAAGCAATCCGGAACTAATTCGTATATGCGCTTGCGCTGTAGTCTAGGTTCAGTTTGTATTCTGAATACGTTCGAGATTGTCTCCGTGAAAACACCTAATATATTTGAATATGTTTTCAGATGCGTCTCTAGCCCTTGTGGCACCCGTGTGCAACCAGTACCCTGGCGCCCTCTAGTCTAGTAGGAGCGGGGTCAAAATGGAATAAGTACTAACAGTTATACAGGGTGTTCACAAAGGTATGCACTTTTTTTTAAACTGTGACACCTACTCATGATAATACTGAACAACTTTCCCCAAGAAACCCATGGTCAATTCTGAAAAAAAATTTGGAATTAGTATGGAGATCGATCAGCTGATTGACCAAGTCTCCATATAAAGTCCAAATTTTTTTTTGAGAATTGACCATGCATTCCTTGGGGAAAGTTGTTCAGTATTATGAGTAGAAGCCACAGTTTAAAAAAAGTGCATACCTTTGTTAAGACCCTATATTTTCAATCGGAAATTCGTATGCAAATGGTGCAATTTAAAATTATGTCGGGAAGCAAAATTTTTTTATGGGAAGGAAGGGGTTTTAAGAATGAAAAAACTCACAACTTTGTAGTTCTTTCAAAAATATTTATTTTAAAAACTACTTATAGTAACATAACAGGACGCTCGTTACACAAGTATATATCTTATACATAAATGTATTTACAAAAAGTTACTTTTCGAGCTGTTGCATTAGCGAATTCTCTAATAATGTCACTACCTTCAATTTTGATTTCGTGTTCAATACTTATTAACGATCAATTTGTCAATCTACTTTGCGACAATGTTGATCTAAGGTAGTTCATAATTGAAAAACCTTTTACGAGCGCGAGGGCGTGCAGGTGTGGGAAATTCTACTATTAGAAATGCCTGTGGATATGGTGTACACACTAGACAGTTTTTTAATTTTGAGTGAATTTACATCATGTGAATTATAATTTTACACCCTTACAATAGGGTATTTTAATGTTTTGTTCCAATGACTCAATCATAACGATGATTCTATCTTGAGTATTGTATTTGATCAACTTGATGGCTTTGACAACTACTTTTTTAAATGACGACGGCTTTGATAATGGCTTAACAGCCGAAAGCGCTTAGCCTGAAAGTAATAAACTAATACACACTGAGTATTCGTCGTTTTCATTCACTCAATTCTACTATTGCCTCGACTTCTTCCGCTACAGTTTTCGCCCTGTTAAGGAGCTCCTCAAAAGCGGACTCATTACGGAATTCAGACTAACTTATTTTTGCATTCTCAATCATTTTCACCGCTTCTGACAATACAACGTCTGACTTTTGAAGGGCCTTGCTAACTATATTTATCTTGCTTAAAATTTCAAACCAAATAAGCAGAGAGCAGATGAATTTAAACGACTTAATTTTTGTCATTAATGAATTTGCCATATTTCTTGACTCTGCATCTTTGCTCCTATCGTAATATATAGCAAACAAGGCATCATATACTTTTCCCAGTCCAAAACGTAGAGCTTTCACTGCTTCAACCCTGCTCTCCCATCGAGTATTTGAGAGTGGTTTTAGACTTAAAGTTGGCACTTCTTTAGCAAGTATTTGCCAACGTGCTGTTGACGCAGAAAAAAAAACATAAATTTCCTGCACAATTGAAAAGAAATTGACAATTTGTAATGAACTTTTAGCAGCGTCATTCACTACAGCACATGGTACATAAAATGCGCGCGTGTTTAAATCTAGAATTCGTTTTTGTAGACCTATATTTTTCCTATTCATGTTTGCACCATTATCATAACCTTGACCACGCATATCTTGTATGTCAATTTCGTTTGAGATTAAAAAATCTAACAAAAATTGAGTTAAGCCCATGCCAGTAGTGTCTGTAATAGGAAAAAACCCAGAAAGTGTTCTTTTACTTCAGCCTTGTTGTTACTTGCATTTAAAAGAACGTAACGTACGACAACCGATACTTGTTCTTCGTGTGCTATATCTGGAGTGCTATCTTGAATAATGGAAAAATATTTAGATTGTTTCAATTCCAAAACAATAGTTTTTTTTATTCTTTCTCCCAATAATTGTATTATTTCATTCTGAATATTATGGCCAAGATAATGAGTTACGCGTGACTCAGATTTTTGAATAAGTTAGAGGTATATTCAACCAGCTTTAAAAAATTACCATTATCAGAATCGTACATTTTTTGAGATCTTCCGCGAAAAGCCATACATTGCCTCGCTAAAAAATAAATGATGTTGATTATTCGTTCGAGTATGGCAACCCAACGTTTTTTTCCCGATCAATTTCGTTTTGGTGCAAGAAATCTACCGAATTTTCTTTTAAAATAACAGTTTTCAATGTAATTTGTTTCTTAAGACATGATAGGTGCCCTAAGCTCTTTTCATGATGTTCTAAAGCAGTAGACAAATGCTGCCAATCTTTGTAACCTATTTCACCATTAAACGGAGTCGGACTCGCATCAGCATGAAAAAGTTTACAGTAAAAACAATAAACAGAATCAGTTGACTTATTGTAAACCAGACTATTTCGTAAAACTGTTTCATTATTTAACATCTTTTTAGTATAATAAGCATCTGAAAAAGTTCTTTTCGAACTATTCGAACGATATGAACCCATTTTTACCTGCACTGGCGCACGCTCCATCAAAAATATTCTCTGTTTATCGGATAACACATGTGGCCATAACGCGAGATTATTCATTATATCTTCTCCAAGAATATTCTCCGGGGACGATTCGGCACTAGGAGGTTCTTCGTCTTCTTCGACTACCGACGACAAAGACATCTTAGACATCAGCGGCGGCGGCGGTGACGTAGAAGTGACTAGTTTTGCTGTAGAATTATCTTGTTTTTCATAGGTCTCTGTCTCCAGGTGTTTGTCCGAGGATGGACCGGGTCGAACAAAAAACTTTTTAATAGAACTTGTATTCTTTTTCAGAGACATCCTTCTCCAGCTTTCTTTTTCGATTCTGTGCACCAGAAAGTTTCTTTTTTCCATCGCCATCAGACATCTAAAATAAATAATAAACTAAGTATACTTAGGCACCTAATACCTAAAAGAACTAAGTAGTATCTATGGAAATATAGGCCCAGAGAACTTTGACTAATTATACCCAAATACCTAAGTATACTAGTAGGTCATATTAAAGCACTTTAACTTACCGTTGTTTGTTCTGCACTGCAGTAGGATAAACAAATGAAAAATCCTAGGTCGTACCTATAGGTACGAGTAAACTTCGATGTTACTATCTATCACTCGATGTTTTGTTTTTGTATTTCACTAGCTATTTTTGATGACCTCCGACCTCGAGGAATGTCGCAATAATTGTGGAATCAAAAAACCTAATCTTCCCTTTTATATATTTTCTATCAAAAGGAAAGCCGATTTACTTCATATTTACATGATACTTAATCCAATAGCATCAAGGCTTATTTCGCAAAACTACGGTATAGCGGTAAAACAAAAGTGCGGCACGCGCACACAAGCCTTTGAAAATGACCGCCAAACGTCCCCGGGAATTTCAATTTGAACTTTATAGATAGCATCCTAATATAGTCGAGTTAGAAATGATTGTCGGCGTGGTGTGAAACGAATCAAAACAAACAGGTGCCGGTGCCGGCTCGCGCCTTTGGTAGCGATGCGACTTTACGCCAATTTAATCTTTATGAATCTGTTTTAAGACTGATTTCACGTTGAAACAAAAGTTATTGTGTATATTAAAATAGAGTAGGTAGGAAAAGGAGTAAGTAGCCTTGCTTTGCTACCGTACGCCCGACGTCGGCAAGGGCGCAGTGGTGTCAGGGCGTTCGACGCTCGGCGCCCCCTTAGACCCGGCGCCTGAGTGCGCCGCACACACTGCACTATAGGTAAAGATGCCTCTGCATTATGTCTTAACCATTTCCCAATGATTTGATATTTTAATTTTATAAGATATTGTAAGTACGAACCTGTACGAATCTCAATGAATGGAATATTTTAACTTTGTTGTCTTTACAATACTCTGTTGGCATTTCATTAAGACATATTTACTCAACGATTTACTACTTTGTTGTAAGTAATAATGTATTTGCCTTTGTGCTTAGATAATTCTCACTTTCTATTTTTTACCACAAAACGATGGAGCATTCTTCTTATAATAGAATCTCTTCCATTCCTGAAATGTGTCATTTTTACTGGAGTTTTGATTTCATCAGAATTTATTAGTAATTTATTTTATTTTTTAAAGATGTTCTTCCGTTCCCAACACTATATATGGATGATATTCTCCTTTTTTACTATATAAAAAGATATCTAGTGATATTTAATGTCTTCAAGTACTTTGAGATCGATTTACCATCTAAATTATTACAAACTATTGTGTTAAGATCCTCTAGTTTTTAGAATCTAAGTACCTTTAGAACTCTGCCAGTGGTTCGTTGCCGGGTGGATTGAGTAGCTCGGGAACGCCACTGCCGGTCCCAATCCCAGACAAAAGAGGAGGGTTCCTAGGTCAGGCTAGCAACCTACCTAGGGGAAAAAAACATAAAGCTCATAGAACCGAAACTTTGTCTCGGAACATAGTCCAGGCGCTAGATGGAGTTGAGTATGCAAAATGTGAGGACCGGCAACTATGCTCAAATTCTTTTACCTGAGACCCTAAATAATAGAAAATCACATGTTGCCGGCAGCTGTGCTGGTCTCTTTCCCTTTTACCCTTCCCCTTCACCCTGCTCGGCACGTTGCTGAGTCATAGCGCTTGGAGTAGTCAGTAGGAAAGAATTTGTAGCCCATAAAGGTTTATTTTTGCGTATTTAAGTAATAATATTCAAGTTTTTTCGCAGTCGACTGTTTTATTAGTGTTATTTATTTAAATAAAAGCGCGGACAATGTCACTACAAGTGATAAATGGGAAGAAGCGAAAGATAAATGAATTGTCGTGTTTGTTTTGTGATAAAACGGGTGATTTAGTGAAGAATCCAAAACCACAAACGTTTATTAGTATTAAAAAAGCAGCGGATCGCAGAAAAGATGATATTAGTAAGAAAATAGAAAGTGATACAGACTTTACTGCACACAATTGTTCCTGGGATCGAGCTTGTATTGCAACTTATATTAGTGAAGAGAAAATAAGGCGTCGAGAATTAGCTTTCCTAAAGCAGGAGAATGCCTCTACTTCCACCTCCTCTACAGAAGCAAATGTTTCAGGTAGCCAACGTGTTCGTCGGTCATCAAGAAGTGAATTAAAACTTGATACGAAACAGAAATGTTTAATCTGTAATATAGGGCTAATAATATCTAAGCTTCAATATTTGCAATATCACATCTTCTTCTTTTTTCTATAAACATATATTAATCCAATCACAAGTTAGGTTACTTCTTGGTCTAGCCAAATATAACTACTAAACATCAGGTAGGCATAAAATGAAATGTAACTTCTGTCATTCTGACGATGATATTGATTTATCGAAACAATTGTCAATTTTTTAGAATTTTCAATAACTTGTATTATATTGTGGAATTAACTAGAGACCTTGAGTTTCATTTAAAAACACAAGTTTAATCTGTGGTAAACAAACAAGAAATAAGAACAAAACTCTTTTTTTATGTTCTGAAATTTCAGCAGCGGAACAAATTTTAAATACTGCCCGTTAAAAACAAGATGATGTTTTCACAAAAATTGGCACTTGCGAACAACCAGCTGATTTATTTGCAATGGAAGTGAGGTATCATAAACATTGTTATCGTGATTATCTGCTACTACCAAGAAATTCTGACAATCCAGCAGGCAGAGTTATATATTTGTGGAGGATTTGATGATCCAACAAAATGTTTCAAATTACAAGGTTCTTTATTTTTTGAAGTACCTGACCTGAATTCTAACCATTTAGAAGCGGATTCAAGGATGTTTTGTCACATATTTCACGCAGTGAAAATCAAACTTGGCCATATCATAATCATTAGTGCTGATACAGATGTTTTCATTCTCGGAATTTACTTCTGGAACAAGCTTGCACGTCTAGGCTGTTTAGGTTTATGGTTCGACGGTTCCTATAAGAAGAAATTCATTTCAGGATGTCATTTGGCTGCTCAATCCCTTGGAGAAAATATTTGTGGTATTTTTCCAGCATTACACGCTCTGAGTAGTTGCGATTCGACTAGTAGATTTGGCTCGAAAAAAAATGCTTTAAAGGCTGCATCGTTGGATTTTGTACAAGAAGCTCTAAAGCATTTGGGAAATCCATACCTAAGTGTCGAACAGCTAAAAGAGTTGGAAAACATTTGCACCTATCTTTTTTCAAAAAAAAACTTAACAGCTGATGAACTTCGGTATAAGTTAATTTCCCAAAATATCTGTTTCGGCTTAAATTTATTAAAAGTTATTTGCACATCAGATGCTCTACATTTACATCTATTAAGAGCTTCAGCACAAACATATGTATGGATAAATGCTGACCAAACTCAACTACAGCCAATTGATTACACCTTGTTAGGCTATGAAAGGGAGGATGGTAATTTGTACCCACGACAAATGACCAAGCAACCACTGCCGGAATTGTTGATTCAACCGTGTAAATGTGGATCCAATTGTAAAACAATGGCTTGCTCTTGTAAAAAATTACATATTTATTATATTTCTTTATGCAAATTGTGACGATGTTACTTTTTAATGTTTTCATTTCCAGCAACCATGCAGTATAAATTTCATTTTATTTAATAATTAAATCGCCTCTTTCGAAATTTAACTCTGAGTATTTATTTTATATAAATGTACTGCTTCTGAGACATCCGGTATATCCTTTCGTCAAGTTCACTTAAACCAGTCTGCTAATGTGCGCGCATTTTCAAAATTTTAAGGAGGAGACTTCGTAAGTGGGGTAGGAGAATTTAATAAAAGGACGTAGCATACAGGTAAACGGGGCTTTTTCTTTCTTTTCCTGCTTGAAAATTACTTTGTGTTTACGCCTAATCTGTGGCTGGTTTTTGTGAACCAGGTAAGTGGATATAAATTTTTGTTTTTTCTGTGAATAGCTATTATCATCCAACGCTTAGCCGCTTTTATTTTAACGTTCGAATTCATAGTATTTGTGTACAATTCCGAAGTTAGAACATATAGTTTTAGATACAACATATAGAGTCACTTTTATCTGAATATTTAATCCCGTCCAACAAGCCGTTGTACTGTTAAAATTTAGTTTCTTTTGCATTTGCTTAGAAAAATCTCGTCTGGATTCGCTGCTGAGCAGGGATCAATTCGGGAGGCCTCTAAGGCAGATTTAATTTAAGAGATACGAAATAATCTCAGAAGTATTCGCTGCTGAGCAGGGATACCTAAGAGAGGTTTTCGCATTCTGCTGGTAGTTGTCATTATCTGAGAATTTGATTTCGTACAATAGGCTGTTGTTTGTTAGTGAAACATATAGAGTCACTTTTATCTGAATAT
Source organism: Galeruca laticollis (assembly GCA_963921935.1). NCBI lineage: Eukaryota > Metazoa > Arthropoda > Insecta > Coleoptera > Chrysomelidae > Galeruca > Galeruca laticollis. The sequence goes on from OY998178.1 coordinate 198,427,743, forward strand.
TTAATCCCGTCCAACATGCCGTTGTACTGTTAAAATTTAGTTTCTTTTGCATTTGCTTAGAAAAATCTCGTCTGGATTCGCTGCTGAGCAGGGATCAATTCGGGAGGCCTCTAAGGCAGGTTTAATTTAAGAGATACGAAATAATCTCAGAAGTATTCGCTGCTGAGCAGGGATACCCGAGAGAGGTTTTCGCATTCTGCTGGTAGTTGTCATTATCTGAGAATTTGATTTCGTACAATAGGCTGTTGTTTGTTAGTAAAACATATAGAGTCACTTTTATCTGAATATTTAATCCCGTCCAACAAGCCGTTGTTCTGTTAAAATTTAGTTTCTTTTGCATTTGCTTAGAAAAATCTCGTCTGGATTCGCTGCTGAGCAGGGATCAATTCGGGAGGCCTCTGCGGCAGGTTTAATTTAAGAGATACGAAATAATCTCAGATGTATTCGCTGCTGAGCAGGGATACCCAAGAGAGGTTTTCGCATTCTGCTGGTAGTTGTCATTATCTGAGAATTTGATTTCGTACAATAGGCTGTTGTTTGTTAGTAAAACATATAGAGTCACTTTTATCTGAATATTTAATCCCGTCCAACAAGCCGTTGTTCTGTTAAAATTTAGTTTCTTTTGCATTTGCTTAGAAAAATCTCGTCTGGATTCGCTGCTGAGCAGGGATCAATTCGGGAGGCCTCTAAGGCAGATTTAATTTAAGAGATACGAAATAATCTCCGAAGTATTCGCTGCTGAGCAGGGATACCCAAGAGAGGTTTTCGCATCCTGCTGGTAGTTTTCATTATCTGAGAATTTGATTTCGTACAATAGGCTGTTGTTTGTTAGTAAAATGTTAGATACAACATATAAAGTCTAGTTTATCGGCGTATTTAATCCCGCTGAATAGGCCGTCGTACTGTTAAGAAAATTTAGTTCGTTTGCACCTGTTTAGAAAAATCTCGTCTGGATTCGCTGCTGAGCAGGGATCAATTCGAGAGGCATATAAGGCAGATTTAATTTAAGGGATACGAAATAATCTCAGAAGTATTCGCTGCTGAGCAGGGGTGCCCAAGAGAGGTTTTCGCATTCTGCTAGTAGTTTTCATTATCTGAGAATTTGATCTTGTACGATAGGCCATTGTGTTGATCAGTAAAACCTAGTTTAGTTGAATCTAGTGAAATCGCTAAGAAATTCCGGTGGCTATTGAGATTAACCTAGCCGCCGAGACTAGTTAGTTGATTATTTTCTTCCGCTTTATTTAAAAGGTACACAAATACTAAGAACCGATATAGTACGCTCTGTTAGTGCAACCATAACGCTTTCTCTGTGCATTTTGACATATTATCACTAGGAACTTTGTATTGTTTTCACCTGCTATGTACTAGTAGAATTCTGCACGTTATTTTCCGCCTCCGTTGTAAAATAGCTAGAATATTTATTGCTTGGTGTCAGTCCGCTTTTGGTTTGATTAGTAACGTAGATCTTTAGTAGTAGATTTTGATATTTTTGCAATCTCCCATTTATGTAAAATTCAATTTTATTTGTGGAATTAAAATTAATAATTTCTCCAGTAGCGAGTAGTTTATTTTGATATTTTTGTAATTTCTCATTTATATAAAATTCAATTCTATTTGTGGAATAAAAATTAATAATTTCTCCAGTAGCGAGTAGTTTATTTTGATATTTTTGTAATTTCTCATTTATATAAAATTCAATTCTATTTGTGGAATAAAAGTTAATAATTTCTCCAGCAGCGAGTAGTTTATTTTGATATCTTTGCAGTTTCTCATTTATGTAAAATTCGATTTTATTTGTGGAATTAAAATTAATAATTTCTCCAGTAGCGAGTAGTTTATTTTGATATTTTTGAAATCTCTCATTTATGTAAAATTCAATTTTATTTGTGGAATTAAAATTAATAATTTCTCCAGTAGCGAGTAGTTTCATTTGTTTGATAGTGGTAAGCAATTAAAGCCTGTTTGCACACTACGTATCCGGAAAGGTCCATAACAACAGACCCCTGGAATTACTGAACCTCCATCTGTGGCTACCCTGGTAACTCTCGACGCCGTATTTTCGAGAGTTCGGTGGAGTAAACCACCCCAAAAAATCTGGCGCCCGAGGAAATCTAGGAATTACCGAAGCCGTGGGTGTCATAGTGACGTCCGTGAGTCTTATAAGGGAAAAAAGCACGTCACAAAATGCATAAATAACGATTGTCAGAATAAAAAAGATTGATAATTATCATTTTTTCATTTATAATATATTAAAATTTGATTTTTTTGAATTAAAAATTTTTTTGTTCAATAATAATTGTTTTTATTTTTAATTTTCCTGTTGTTTTTTCACTTGACAAGTTGTAAGTATCTTTAATCATAAAAATCAATTGGATATTCTCACTAAAACAATCGTTATAATGATATCAAAGTATGTCTTCAGTCCATTTACTAGATATCTAAGGGGGTGGGATGTAAAAAAAATGGATCAATATGGCTCCTGGCAACATCCAGAATCATAATCTGCATGCTTTTCTGAGTTCAAAACTATACACCGAATGCGGTCCTCACATTTTGCACACTCAACTCCATCCAGCGCCCGCTCTAATAGGATTGGATTGAAAGTGACGACTCATGCTGGAAAAATGATTAAGAATTGGAAAAAAGGGACATTATACGATTTGCAGCCTGGAACGTAAGGTCCTTCAATAGTAAAGATCAACAATTGATATAATAGAATTAAACGATCATAAAATTGACATATGCGCACTATAGGAAACAAAAAAGAATGGGAAAGGTCAGAGAGAATACAGGGATTACTTCTTGATATATAGCGGAGTGGGTAAAAACGAACGTGCAAAAGAAGAAGTAGCAATTGCTCTACACAAAAAATGCAAGGAAAATATAAAGGGATGTGAGTACATATCTTCAAGAATATTGGTTATACAATTAAACACAGGAAACCAGGAACTGTTCGCCATTTCGGCGTATGCACCAGAGGAGAGCAAAACAAAGCTAGAAAGGGAACAGTTTTATGATCAACTCCAGAATGTCAACGAGTCGATACCACGGAATAAGCCAATGGTAATGCTAAGAGATTTTGGTGTTGGCAATGACACACTGCCGGGAATTAAACAGCGGTTCAACGAAGAAGTATTGAACCACAATGGAGAGCTTTTAGTTAACATCTGTGCACTTAATGAGTTACGCATCCATAACACCTTTTTTGATAACAAACCACAATACAAATATACTTTCGGTAACACGCGAGGACAGCAATCAAAGATTGATTATATAATAACTAACATAAATTTGCAACCACCCCAGATACTGGACATAAGAACTCTTAATTCAGCTAAAATCAGTAGCGACCACAAATTGGTACTTGGAAGGATCAAAATGAAATTAAAACTTTATAAAAGCACAAAATCTGGGGAAAAGATATGCGTGGAATCGGTGTATGATGAGTCAACCCGGAAATTATATCAAAGACGTCTCACGGAAAAATTAGAGAGGGAACCAATAGATGAGACAGATGACATTAACAACAGCTGGGAGAAATTGAAACGAAATATTAGAGAGGCAGCACCTGAAGCACTGGGAACACGAAAGACAAAACAAGGAGAGACATGTCCCAACAGGACGCCCTGGTTCTGTGAAGAAATCAAAGAGCAATGTGAGAGGAAAAGAACAGCTTATGTAAAATACAGATCAACACAGTCCCTGGAGGATTACAGATAGTAAAAGAGAATTAGAAACATCACCAATACGTTAGTGAGACATGTCAAGAACAAACACTGGGAAGCTTTTTCGAAGTGGATGGAAAGCGACTTCTACGGACTCCAAAGACAGATATGGCGGCTAATAAGGGACCAGAGAAAAGAGATACATGAGCTGATTAACAGTAATCGTATACCGAAAGAGGATTGGGTGAAATATCTGAAGGAATTATACAAGAAACAGAACATTGAAAATGAACTTCACACACCTGAAATAATGATTAACGACGACATACATGTGAGTAGGGAAGACATAGAATCTGCTGTAAAAAATTTAAAAAACAGAAAAAGCGCAGGGCCTGATGGTACTACCAATGAGCTGTTGAAGTATGGAGGAGAGTGTCTGATTGAACAACTGAAAACGCTTATTGACAAAATCTTATACCAACATAGAATCCCCGACGAATGGAGAAACAGTACAACAACTCTCCTATTCAAAAAAGGCGACAAGAAGGTACCTGCTAATTATAGAGGAATCAATCTCCTCTCCACTTCCTTGAAATTAACAACAAAAATCCTCACAAATAAAACTAATGAGCACATTTCCTTGGTAGACGAACAGCAAGGATTCCGTTCAGGAAGATCATGCAGGGACGCGGTGTTCATTATAAGCATGCTATGCTCACTCCCACTATAAATTTTATCATGTTTATTTAGTTATACCACCCGTCGCCGGTAGCGCTACATAATCAATGAACTGTCAGATTTTTAAAATCTCGCCATTTCTATAACCTCCATCTCATTTTGATACTTCGATCGCCATTATCAGCCATTGCTTTCGTTTGTATATTATACGGTTATTATTATATTAATTTGTATAAACAGACATTTTTGTGCTTTTCAAGTGATTGTGTATATTAAACATTAACAATATGGTTCAATACTGTATTGTTCCCACTTGTAAAAATACAAGTAAAGACATTAAAATGCATCTCCTTCCTAAACAAACTTAAAAGCAAATGCAGTTCCAAACTTATATATACCAGCACCAACAAGAAGTATGGAGGAATTACCTGAGAAGAACCATGACATTGTTGAATCCCAAGGTAATGTACAATACTATTGTGGAAATTGACCCATATCATAAGTAGTCGTAGCAAAAACTGGTTTTAGGAAATGTATTTTAATCTGACAGCGAAAAACACGAAAAAGTAATTAATTGTAGTTTCATCAGCTTGCTTCATAATTATGAGGAGCAGTCCAGTAAATATGAAAATTTAGATTTGCTACACTATAATTGAAGTTCTCACTAGGAATCGTTTTCAGTGTGTGCTATTGAATATGTCAAAAATAGACAAAGCCACAAACTTTGTTGTATATTACAAAAGTTAAAAGCGATTTGGCCTATTTATTTTTGTTTTGCTAAAAAAATTTTCTGATGATGCTTTAAAAAAGTTTCATTTTGACTTAGCAAATATAACTAAAGCTTTTACTATTACAGGTTCAGAGTCATATCCTGCCATCGCCTCCTGCAGCACTCCAACTACCTCGAACACCATTCTTACTACATTAAAGACACCCAGCAAACGTAAAGGTAAATTTTTAGAGTATGTAGAAAGTTTACTGTTTTGACCCTTACTTTGTTGAAACTAACTGTTTCTAAATAATTCCAGACTATATTTAAAAAAGTAATATGTAAAAAGTGAATCGCAATAATAAATGTAAGTAAAAAATAGTACATATAATATTTTTTCAGATATTAAACAAAGATTGAATTTACTAAGCCATGGAGATTCAAGTAGAGCCATTCAGCTAACGCCCAAAGCTAGAAAATTTTATGGAATTGCCAAAAACATGGTTTCACTAGCCAGAAAAATTGACAGACAAAATTCCGGTGTACGAAAACAACTGTTTGAGATTAAAAAAGAGTTGAATTATAAATAAATCTAAATTTGGAATAAGTAAATTGATTTGTTTCCTGTTTTTTCATGAATAAAAATAATGTGTTCAAGCAGTCTTTTATTTTGGAATATTAATTCCACTTTTCATAAAATTCCTTATTAATAGCGTTGTCGATTGATAAAATTGGTGTAAGCTAATGTATTCTCGAGCCCTTTAAAAAGGTGCATGAAAATACATTAGAGCTCACTATTTCTATCTGTTGAAAATAAATAGCAAAAATAGTTATTTCCATATATTTCAAAAAGCCCGCTGATTCTATATGCAGCGCTATAGCGGTGGGTTGAAGAAGTAAAATAACATTGAATAATTATTCAGTAGAGTGGCCCATCTATTGTATATTATAGTCGATCGAATATAACCGCCCAGCCTTCATGTGTTTCATCGATCTAGAGAAGGCGTTCGATCGCATACAGATGGAAGATGTGATACAATTGCTCTACGACAGACAAGCGCCTCAAAACATCATTAAAATAATTGAAAATATATATACAACAAGAACACGTCCCAAGCTAAGATAGAGGGTGAATTAACGGAGAAAATAGAAGTAAATAATGGCATCCGACAATGAGACTCCCTCAGTCCCATGCTGTTAAACATCATTTGTATACACGTTTAATTTGGATGACAAAAGATCTGTGTGACGTCATTCTAAATCGAACATAGCGGAACACCCAAGATGGCGGACTAGTTATTTTTAATGCACTTCTACAATATGGGTATCCAATGAAACGGCTTGCTGAGAATAACTCGAAATATAAAGTAATGTCACACTAAATCCAATATGTCGGACTTCTAAAGATATTTGTTTGGGTGGAATCTTGCAGTTTAATTTTAAAGCAGATATCTTCAACCGATTGAGCTGAAATTTTGTATACACGTTTAGTTTGGATGACAATACATGGTTAGCTGTGTGACGTTATACCAAATTCAATATGGCGGAACAACTAAGATAGCGAACTAGTTATTTTGAATGCACACCTACAATATAAGTATCAACGGACAAGGCTTGCTTAGAATAACTCGAAAAATAAAGTGATGTCACTCTAAATTCAATATGGCGGACTTCTAAAGATGGTAGAATAAGTTTTAATGCTTTCCTACAATATGGGTATCAAAAGAAAGGAGTTGCTGAAGATAAGAATGCGAGTTACACTCCGTTGCTCCAATCCGCCTGAAATTTTGGTACACTGTGGTTTTTGAAGTCCTCAATTATGATATTGAGGTCGAATTGTTCAAGTCTGTAGCATTGGTTGGTTAACTTTGGCTTCTATAATTTGGGAAGATAGGCGTCAATAGCATTGGTTTAGGTTAGGTTAGGTTTAGAAGGATAACTCCAAAATTAAACCGGGAACTGTGTTTCGTAAGGCCTTGCAACAATGATCCGTTCAATGAGATGAACAGACTGAGAAACCTGTCCAGCAATAACTAAATGTAATGTTTTTGTTATTTATTTAAACAATAAACGGGTGGGATAAATTTCAAACACTCGGTATGGCTACTTTCTAATTTATTTAAACACTAACTCACTAATCACTAACACTTAATTTATATATACAGTATATTCACTTAGACTAATTTATATAAACAGTTCACTAATTGATATTCACTATTTACTGTTTAACTCACGATGTCAAATTATAAACTAAACTAACTCTTCCTGATCAGTGCCTTTTGTACTAGAGAATTCCGGGCTGCGGCTTATACACACTAATAATTTTTCTGGCCTTTTCTAGATAACTCTGGTCACAAAAACCAGTTCTAGATAAGATAGTCTCAATCGTAAACAGTTTTTTTAAATATTATACCTGGCTTAGACAGGGTCGGTTTTAGGGACTATATCAGTGTGCTGTTTCGTAACATAAAGATTAAAAAATAAATTAAAAAAAAATTAAAACAAGCTTTTATTTAAATGTATTAAAAATAATAAAATAAAATTTCCTTCAAAACTTATAACGTCATTACACAATTTATATGATATATTCTTACCTGTGTAGATAAACAAGTGAATTAAATCACTTGATCTGATTGATTTTAATTTTTAAAATTTTCAAACTAAGTAAAAGCTCACGATAAGCTTTTATATGATATAAATTGTGTAATGACGTTATAAATTCATAGTAAAAGTTTTGAAGGAACAGTTTATTTGATTCATTTTAGTACATTTTATTAAAGCTTGTTTTAATTTTTTTTTACTTTTAATTTATTTCAGAGTAGGCGATAAACAAACTACTGTGCATTCATAAAAAGGATTCCATAATTTCCTCAAAACTTTGTTGTGCTGTTGGTAGCTTTGAAAGCTACAGTCCATTCAAGTAAATGTCGATATGACTCTTAGTAGGGTTGCCAGATTTTTTTTAACTGTAAGGACAATTGCCGAATTAGGCAATAAAACGGGATTTCATTTTTTTATCCGTGACAAATGAAAAACGAAAAGGTTATCTACCAGAAGTGGCTGTTTGGGACCGTTGTCGTAGAAATAATTTCAGGAGTCCTAAATACAAAACAAAATTACGCATATTATTGGCTGGCAACCCTGTATAGGTATTGATAACAATTGAGTACATTAAAATTTTAAATATTTAAAATAATTAATCCAATATGATCAAAACACGGGACAGTCCATCCTGTTCCGACGAAACGTTTAAAATTATGTCTGACAACTGGCAACACTACTCTCTAGATTCTAGATAAATGGTAGATATAAGTTTTGTCCATCGTTATGTATCGACGCAAATTTTTTTTTTATTTCGCCGTTGTTGTTTTTGATCTACTAGCACATCCTGCGACACCCACTTCGAAAATAACTTATCCGTAGACAAATGTTCATACAAATAACGCCTACACGTACGTTTCTTCGATATATTTAGAGTGTCTACCATCTCCAGGTGGGAATAGACCAAGCAAACATTATTGCACAACAGTTGAACAACACTTGCAGCTGCTGGTAAACTTGTTTCCGTGGGGAGAAAACATTTTCGTCAAACTGTTCCTGAACATCCTAGCTTCTTCGGTGTTTGTCCAGTGTTCGTTTAGTCGGTGCCAAAAAGAGCGACGAATAAAAAAAGTTGTTTCACAAAAAACCTCGGTAACTTCTAAATCAATCATCATAAAATGTTTACAATTATTATTTGAAGGTTGATTGCTAAAAAAATATTAATATCAATTCTACATTTGTGGCGCCACCTGTGTGTCAGACAGGAAACTTATCAGCCAATGAAATAATCAATCAAATGTTTTATACACCCCATATATTTAAAATATAGCTGAGCTTGTGTTGCTTTAATGTCATTAAAGCTAATTTTGATTCATTATGGTCAGAATTAGTATTTTAGAATTTGGTTTTATCTCGTATCGTTTACGTTAGGTTCAATTTTTAACGATTAGATAAGTCACCTTCGAGGTGGGCAGTTTGTTCACCGTTCAGAGAAATGGTCGTAAATCAATCTCTACGAGCACCCATTTCATAAATAATAAAATCTACTTGTGGCGGTATAACTTAAAATCGACCAGAAGAGAAATAAAGGCTTTCACTGAATTAAGTGTGTCCGAGGAAGGAGAAATCTGAAGTAAGTTTTCGGATACGATTATTTTGTTCTATATTTATCAGACATTAAATATAATGAGAGGATGTCAAAATAAGTATTTTTTAGAAGACAGACACGAGGTGTCAAAGCGACAGATGCTGGATACAATAAACAATATATGGGGTGTAACAAAAAATCCTTTGAAGCTTAGTACCACTACACCAACACTCACATTTACACTGTCGGACGCGTGTTACGATAAACAAGTATTCATCTTCAGAGACCGAAGGTAAACTGAAGACGCTAACTGGGTTATTGAAACACGTGGCAGACAGCGTAATTCTGAGCGTCGGTGTAGTGTTAGTAAATAGTGTGTTCAGAGTATTGTTACGAAACAGCACACTGGTATAGTCCCTGAACTCGACTCTGTCTAAGCCATGTATGAAAGTTAAAATTATGGCGGATGCACAGGGATTTCCTAGAATTGTTTACGATTGTGACCATCTTATTTAGACATCTTTTTTGTGACCAGTCTTATCTAGAAAATGCCAGACAGCCAATTGTTTTTGTATAAGCCGCAATCTAGAATTATCTAGTAAAAAGGCACTAATATATAAGGAACCGACCTGAGAAAGTTCAATATAGTTGATAAAGTGATCGCGACAAATAAACAAGAATACACCAAAATAGCGAACAGTGAAGTGTTAATATAAATTAATAATTAAGTTTGTGTGTATATAAATTAAGTGTTAGTGAGTAGTTTAGTGTTTAAATAAACTAAGCAAGTGAATCTACCGTGTGTATGAATTTATCCCACCCATCAGGATAAACTGTTTTTAAATAAATAAGAAAAACATTACATTGGTGTCAGGTGTGGGGTAAATTGCTACGTAAAAAACGCCAAGAGACTATGCGACTTGAAAGTGTCCGAGTTACGAGCAGAATTGGAAGATCGTGCGTTGGAAACGTCCGGTAAGAAAAGCGAATTAGTAGAAAGACTCAAAGTGGCACTGGAAAATGACGGCTTTGGTCCAGAAACAGTTTTATTTAATGACGAGACTTCCACCTTAATCTCGTCAATTTCTGCCATGGAAGAGAAGATCTCAACTAATGTGAAAAACGATAATTCTGCAATAAAGAACGATTTTTCTGGTATGAAGAACGATATTTCTGCTAACATGGACTAACTTTCTGCCGATATCTTATAATTGAAAAATGACATTGCCACTGCCGTGGAAAATAAAACTTCGTCTCTTAAATCAGATATGGAGAATAAAATGACAACGATGGACGAAAAAATCAAGGAGTTAGAGAGTAAGATAACAGATTTAACGACACAAGACACGCCAGCAACACAACCCAAGACAGAAGATATTAGCAATTTTGCACGAGTCAAGGCTCCAATGTTCGACGGAAAGACATCGTGGGCCAATTATGTGAAACAATTTGAAGCAGCCGCTAGAGTGAATAATTGGTCTGATAGGGAGAAGGCAGTAAACTTAACCATCGCGCTTCGGGGAGATGCCTTAGATGTACTTCAGACGATATCAGTTGAAGAAACGGATGACTTCGAGCAGCTGAAGAAGAGGTTTGACATGCGATATGGTCACGAACATCTAGAACATTTGTACCAATCCCAGCTGAAGAACCGAAGGCAGAAACGTGACGAAGCACTTCAAGAGTATGAAGTGGATATTGCCTGAATAGTTCGATTTGCTTATCCATCAGCAGCAAAGAACATGATGGAATGTCTGGGCATCCCTGCCTTTATTGATGGCTTACGTGACCCCGATATGCAGAGGACGCTTCGTTTAGCCCATCCCAAAACATTAGTTGACGCATTGACAGCTGCTCTTGAATATGAAGCAGCAACGAAGGCTTCGGGTTATAACAAAGTTAGGACCATCCGAAAAGAAAGCGATGAGGACAAGTTCGACCAGATCGTCAGCTTGATCAAAAGTATGATGGACAAGAAGCCGAAAAAGATCAGATGCTGGAATTATGGCGAGCTAGGGCATGTACGCAGTTCATGTAAGCGCCCCAGAACTCCTGCAAACCAAGAACCCCAGTCACAGGAAAACTAGAACGGGTCGGCTACGAGGGGGCAGCACTGACTCATGATCGTTCCAAAGACCCTCTCATACTCATAGCTTCTCTCAGATGTCGCAACAACAGTGTATATGTGGATGGTGAAGTAAATGGCAAGAAATATGCTCTGCTGGTTGACACTGGAGCAACTAGAACCATTATACGACCAGATATAATAAACCCCAAGAAGAAGCTTCTACCAACGAGACTGCGACTGCGGACCGCCACAGGCGAGAGTGCCAACGTTCACGGGGAAACACAAATCCAATTGGAAATTGGAGCAGAAAAGTTCACGCATACGGTCATCGTAGCTGACATTGAAGAAGATGGTTTCCAATTAGACTTTATAAACAGAACCATTAAAGTGGGTTCCGAGGAAGTATTTCTTCATCCATATGAAGACAGTGCGGTGTTGACAGCTGTACAGGAAGATACCGTTCTACCTGCACGAAGCGAAGCCATGATAGTAGCACGGCTACAGGGAATCATGGAGGAAGGTACACCGGTTATGATGGAGCCAAGTAACCACAACGAACAAGTTGGCAAAGGAGTACTAATTGGAACAGGATTGGTTACGTCGGCGAAAGAGATCCCAGTACGTGTGATAAACGTGAATGATTACCCAGTTACCATCAAGAAGGAAACCAGGATTGGATCCTGCGTACCAGTGACGTCTATAGTTCATCAAACAACGACCACTGACAATTCTAATGCCAGATTCGAACAGATGTATCAGTAGCTGGTCAATCCTTAAATTGAGCTGAAAAAAAGAGAATTAGAGAATTTCTTTTGCAGTATCAAGACCTATTCGTACCAAAAAGAGGAAAGACTGGTAGAACATCAGCCGTCAAACACAAAATTGATACTGGTAGTGCCAAGCCAATTAGGCAATCAGCTCGAAGACTTCCACGAGCGAAGAGAGAGGAAGCTGGAAGAATAATTCGAGAGATGGCTGAAGAAAAAGTAATAGAACCATCTACTAGTCCATGGGGGTCTCCAGTAGTGCTCGTCAAGAAAAAGGATGGAACTACGAGATTCTGCGTGGATTATCGCCAGCTAAACAACGTGACGAAGAAAGACAGCTATCCCCTGCCGCGAAATCACGATACGCTAGATACTTTGGCCGGCAGCAAACTGTTTTCCACCTAGGACCTGAAGTCTAGTTATTGGCAAGTGGAAATGGACCCAGAAGACAAAGAGAAGACTGTTTTTACCACCGGATCTGGATTATGGCAATTCAACGTCATGCCATTCGGGTTCTGTAATGCGCCTGCGACATTTGAAAGACTCATGGAAAATGTCTTGAGAGGGTTGTCTTGGAAGATATGCCTGGTCTATTGGGACGACATCGTAGTACTGGGGAAGACATTTGACGAACACCTGAAGAATTTGGAAGACGTATTCAAACGACTCCAAGCTGCCCATCTCATGTTAAACCCAAAGAAATGTCAGCTGTTCCAAAACCGAGTCAACTATCTAGGTCATATAGTGAGCAATGAAGGAGTGGCGGTGGATCCAGAGAAAATTGCTTCCAACCGACAAACATCGAATTAGGAGTTTCCTTGGACTTTGCACGTATTATAGAAGATTTATCAGGAAGTTAGGAGATATTGTCAAGCTTCTAACTCGACTTACAGAAGAAGCAAGAGCTTTCCAATGGGACGAAGGCTGTCAAACGGCTTTTGAAACCTTGAAGAGGCATTTAACCACGGTGCCGATATTAGGATAGCTATTACCTGAAGGAAACTTTATTCTTGACACTGACGCAAGCAACGTAGGAATTGGAGGAGTGCTCTCACAGATCCAAGGAGGGCAAGAAAGAGTGCTGGGATATTTCAGTAAAGTCCTCTCCAAACCAGAACGAAACTACTGCGTCACAAGAAGGGAATTTTGGCGGTAGTGAAGTCCGTGGAATACTTTTACCAGTATCTCTATGGTAGGAAGTTCTTAATCCGGACTGATCATGCAGCACTCAAATGGTTGATGCAGTTCAAGAATCCCGAGGGCCAGATCGCTAGATGGATTGAACGACTTCAAGAGTACGATTTCAACATCAAACATCGAGCTGGTGTGTGTCACCGAAATGCCGACTCTCTGTCCAGACGGGCGTGCCCAACAGACTGCTCCCACTGCAACAAGGCGGAATCTAGGGAAGCTGCAGTTTCAAGAACTACAGTAGTCAATGAAGAATGGTCACCTACCAGGATCAGAGAAGATCAGGAGAGTGATCCTTGACTAAAGAAAATTCTGCAGTGAAATGACGAAAATCGGCGAACTACCTGACAAGAAGTATCAAGATTTTCACCGAAACTCAAGGCGAATCCGTGAGTGGTTTTATTGGATGAACAGATCGGATGATGTGAAGGGCTGGTGCAAGAAATGTACGACTTGTGCTACGAGTAATGGACCACATCGCAAGAAAAAGGCACCCATGAAACAGTACAATGTTGGAAGCCCTTTCGAAAGAATTGCTTTAGATATCGCTGGGCCATTTCCGACGACCGAAAATGGTGGCAAATACATACTGGTTGTAATGGATTATTTCACAAAGTGGGTGGACATTTACGCTATCCCGGACCAAGAGGCCACAACTGTTGCGGATGTATTAGTGAAATAATTCATCAGCAGATATGGAGTGGCGGTATAACTTGAAATCGACCAGAAGAGAAATAAAGGTTTTCACTGAATTAAGTGCGACCGAGGAAGGAGAAATCTGAAGTCAGTTTTCGGATACGATTATTTGGTTCTATATTTATTACACATATTAAATACAATGAGAGGATGTCAGAATAAGTATTTTTTAGAAGACAGACACGAGGTGTCAAAGCGACAGATGCTGGCTACAATAAAAAATCCTTTGAAGCTTACTATCATTACACCAATACTCACATTTACACTATCGGACGCGTGTTACGATAAACAAGTATTCATCTTCAGAGACCGAAGGTAAACTGGGTTATTGAAACGCGTGTCAGACAGCGTAATTCTGAGCGTTGGTGTAGTGTTAGTAAATAGAGTGTTCAGTATGAATATCAACGGTTCCAGAAATTCAACTTAGGTATGACACCCTGTATTTATATATTTTTTTCAATAGTTGGTATTATTTAGTAATTTGAATTACTCATGTGAGAATTCCACAGATGTATAAATTTCAATAATACAATTTCATAAATTAAACTAAATGTATATTAATAATAAATGAACATTTTGACGATATATCTAATCGATAAGTATTTGAAAATTATGTATTCCTGTTTTATTATTTTTATTTATAATTGGAAATTGATTCGAATTCGTGCCCTCTTGAACTAACGTGCTGTCAACATTACAGATATCTTATCTGTTTTTAGAAACGCGACAACGCAAAGAAACACCATTTTATATATTCGGAATTATTCAACAGGATATACGTCTTCTGTTATATCAAGAGAAACTGCTTAAAAATGTAGTAGATTCAAAACTTGATGGTTTATACAACTATAAGACACACTTTTTTTTAGTATGGTTGCCAAACATGTTAAAATCAAAACATAAACGTATAGTACAGTCAATGAATGTTTTCACCTCCGATTTCGTTGAACCACCATCGATTTTCATGAAAATTGGTGAGTAGGTGGGGGATACCTTCAGAAACAAAAGTGACATAGTGCGAACTTGCGCTTTTGCCCTGGGGGTGGATGCCACTCCTTTTCGGTGGTGAAAATTATTTTACTAAAAATAACCCCAGGAATCGATAGAGGGACAAATTCTAAGCAAAATTTGTTATATAAAGTTTTTTGGAATAAATCAATACTTTCTGAGTTATTAAAGATCAAAGATAAGTGATGTTTCGTGATAAAAATACATGTTTTAAAGCGGTTTTTCGTAAATAACTCAAAATCTAGGAGTTTTTACAAAAAATGTGTCAGTACAAAATTGAAGCTAATAAAAAAACAAACAAATCCCTACTTTGGAAAACCTTCTAATATTAATTGAAAGTGAGTTATAGGTAATTATATGTATATTTTTTTCGGCGAGTACTTAGACCTAAGTACTCGCTTAAACTTAAATAACGGGAAACCGATGCATTTTATGACATATACTTCCTAAACATTTTTTAAAGCACCTGGAAATACCTGTCTAATGAGCACTGTAAAAAGTTAATAGCATCAAAATTGAGCAAGTTATGATAAAAATAAAATGACATTTTCGATTTTTTTTTGGGAAAAACGAAAAATAAAACCGTCACAATTTCCACAAAAATTCTAATTTATGGTTATCCCTAAAGGACTTTCTTTTCTTTAGTATAAGTGATGACCTCAAAAATTTTGTCCGGTTTAGAATGCTTATTGTTGAAAAAAAGTATGATTTAATAAAATCGAAATTTTTCAAATTTTCGTAAATTTCATTTTCTTTTGAAAATAACTTCAAAAACATTGTATATTCGTAAAAAATGATAAAGAACGAAATTTTAGTTCTTTTTTTAACAAAGATTTTTTATTTTTATATGATGAAAAATAACCGAGATAGAGACGTTTAAAGCCTAACTTTTACTGCGAGAACCATGTAACCGGAACCCTCTAGCCCTTTATCTTTTAAAAAATAAGGGATTTAAAAAATCTTATTTAAGACCATCTTATAGCTCTTGAGTTTTTGTAAAAAACAAATTATATTATAAGGAAACGTGTGAATAGGTACGTGATTACCAAATACACATGTAAGGGTGTGTGTATGTGTGTTTTGAAGATACAGAAAGTGAAAAGAACGGTAAACATCTGCTCGAAAACCTGGTGGGGCTTTCTAGAATGATGTGTGTCTATTGAATATTTCAGTATATTTCCAAAAGTGGACAATAATAAACGTGGTATTCTTTAGTAGTTCCCATAAAAATTATTTTATTTGTGTCTTTAATTTGTGAAGTCAAAATGTAAGTATAGTATAAAAAAATTCTCTTGATATTGTAATTTTCTCTATCAAAATATTATCCAAATTTATTATTGTAGTCATATAAAGCAACAAAATTTTGATAGTATCCAGATATTTTTTTGAGTGCGTATAAAGAGACTACAATGCTATTTATATTTAGTAAAAAAATTAATTTTAAAATTTTTGTTATAGTGTTAATGATTTATCTACTAATCTTTTTTGAATTCGTAAGTTTTTAAAGTTATTTTAGTACTAATTTTACATCAATCAAATATTGAAGAAAAATTCTAAATTACTCTGATAAATAATTAAAAATTCGTTTCATAATTAACCAAAGAATTGTGTAAAAATAAAAAAATATTATAGAATTGTCATTTACATTTCAGAATATAGTTTTTAAATAACTATTTTCGAGGCATCTTACATTTGAGAGGAATACTTGCAACTGCATTTTCACTGCATCTGATTTTTTTTATTATCAGTCCAAATTATTCAGGTGTGGTAAATTAAATATAACTTTATTAAATTAATTTAAAAAATACCTCCAATATTGCATTTTACTAATTTAGAAATGAATTTAAAAAAATATCACGTTAAAGTAAAATAATAATGTGTTGAATTACAATAAATACTTTAGAACTTATTTTTGTATTTTTAGGTGTAACTTTCATCTAATTGTGCTATTTGGGCTATGTTGTAATTCAGCCTGCGGATCTTGTAGCGGCGATAATTGCCAAAATAGCCCTCCAACAAATGAAGAAGTTGGTGGAGAGAGCAATATGAGCAATAATAAAAATGTATTTTTTTATTAATTAAATAAAAGATGAATAAACGTTTCATATATTTTAATATTTATTTTAATACATTTTTCTCTTAATTAATAAATTAAATTTTCATGTCAAAAAATATGTCACGAGTCAAAAAATACAAAAAAAAATAATTTCCAACTTTAAAATATGCTTTTTCATCACTTTTTGCACAAAGGGTAATTTGAAGTCGTAGTTTGAAGAATGTGAATTGAATAATATTAATAAAGTTTGAAATATATTAATAAAATTTATCTTGACTATTAAAAAAGATTCTAACTAATTAAATCTGATAAAAAAACTATTCCATTCCATAATTATGACAAGGGGAAGTTTTTAAGGGTAAAAAATTTCGCAATTAATAAATAAATATTTCAATACTCAGTTTTTAAGGGTTGAAATTTCTCTGTCAACCAAAAATTATATCAAACAAACTATTTATATAATGTTAATATGCGATTTTTAAACTCAGAAATACAAAAAATAATTTTTTTATCATTTTTTATTTAAGGGGTTGTTGCTAAAAGGGTTGAAAAATTAATTAAAATCATAAATAATCCATATAAAAATAAAAAACATTTATTTTATCTAATTAAACACAATTACTTAAGCCAAAATGGTTAAATCTGCATTTTTTCCCATTTTTAACAAAAGGGGTGGAGTTCACCCCTAAAATGAAAAAAGTGCAAGACGAGGATATGTCACTTTTGAAGTAGAGGGTAAAACATACTCAATCCCAAATTTTCATCCAATCTATGGGGGTTCAACGAGATCGGAGGTTTTAGCTGACAAATGCCTTCATTGACTGTACCAGTACAGTGGTGCGGCGATAGTACCGACGATAGAAGCGAAGAGAAGAGAGACGAATACAAACAAATTTTAATACTAGTTCGGTTCTGGCAAGAATACGAATAGTGGTTTAATTATTCCGAATAAATCTTGCTAAAATAGTGGTTTAAAGTATATTTAAAATTTGGAAAGTATATTAGTGTTTTTTAACAGAAGAAGGACAACATCTGTTCATCTATAGTTTACCCAATATTATATATTCATAACAGATCCAACAAATTCAAGTTACTTTACATCGTCATTTTTGTCAAATCTAAAAAAGATTGAAATACCAGCGATTTATTAACATCAGTTAGTAAAGACAGGTCCGTAATCAGGAACACATGACCCAGGGAACTTGAATTTATTTAAAATTAATGGACTAGGACCGGGGTCTCTGCCCCTCCAATACCCAGACTGCATCAGTACCCTCCAATAGTTATGCAAGAGTGACTATACAAGATACCCGTCCCATATTTCCAGATAAAAAGCAAGCTATCATTTTAAATGTTACAGATAATATTAATTTCGCAGTTTACATAATTGCCATAGGAAAGTTAATTGGCCCTAAAAACATAATTTGTTGCTCCAAATTTTCTAATAATAGGATTTGCGTCTACTTGACATCTACTACAATTGTTAACACATTTTTGAAAAAATTTGGTGGTATAATAATCAACGACCAATTCATTTCGGCTAGACGTCTCATAACTCCTGCAGTACGTCTGATTATATCCAATGTGTGTCCATCAATCCCACACGCACCAATAGAAGATGAACTTAAGCACTTAGCTATTATCCCCAATTCACTTCCTTTGTAGTAACATCCCTATTCCAGAATACGCTCATGTATTTAGTTTCCCCCAGCAAGTTTATATATCCCTTCTTCCAACTGTTACTGTTCTTCCAGAGTCTCTTAATCCTACAGTTGATAACACCACCTAAGAATTTTTCTATAGAGTGATGACTTGACCTGCTTTAAATGCAAACAACCTGAACACATAGCTACCCAGTGTACAGCCTTGACTCAAACAACCACAACAACAGCAAAAATTACAGTGACCCCCAATACACTCCACGAACCTGCATCAAAAACTTCCAATCAACCTGACGAGCTCTTTATGAACATTCTACACCAAAACGAATCTACGATAAAATCCAAACTTCAACCGACGACGAATCAATAAAAAATGTTCAAAAATAATTCCAACATCAAGTAAAAATAATTAAAAAGCAGGAGGCTCCAACAAGAACTGAAATTGAATTCAAACTTCCAGAAAATACCAAAAGAAGTATAACTCTTGTAGAACAAGTCATTCCCTTCAAAGAGCATATTGAATCGAACCTATCTCTACATCCCCTTACATATGCTGAATTGAAAGATTTTTATGAAAACACCAAAGGCTCTAAAGATATTCTAAGTGTCGCGCGTCAGTACACAGAAGATATAGAAGGATTAATTAATATATTGACTAAAATACACCCATACAGCCAGATTACTTTGTTGCAGAAAGTGATCACTCGTTTATTTATTATTAATTTTTGCGCAACTCTTTTTTGGATTCAGACCACAATTTGAAATGCTACAAATATTAATCAATAAGCACAGACCTTCAATAATATGTCTCCAGGAAACTAATTTCACAGAAAAACAAAAAGGATCCTTGAAACCATATAAATCTTTTCACCATATCCGAAAGGATGCCAACAAAGCAAGTGGAGGTGTAAGCACATTTGTTCATGAGCCCCTTGAATGCAAAGAAAGCAAACGGGTACAAAACAACTTTGAAACATGTACAGTAGAAATACAAAGTTTCTGCAAACTTTACATCACCAATTTCTACAAGCCTCCAAAA
Source organism: Galeruca laticollis (assembly GCA_963921935.1). NCBI lineage: Eukaryota > Metazoa > Arthropoda > Insecta > Coleoptera > Chrysomelidae > Galeruca > Galeruca laticollis. The sequence goes on from OY998178.1 coordinate 198,447,413, forward strand.
AAAGACTTATCTGTTATCGAACATAACTACATCATTAACCAGATCACTAAGCCCAGATTAATCATAGGAGACTTTAACAGCCATAACAGTGTGGGGATGTGAATTTATAAAACCTAAGGGAATCGTCATGGAAAATTTCATTGACAGTAACAATCTATTTCTACTAAATGATGGCAGTAAAACATACTTCGACTCACGCAGTGGAAGCAGTAGTACTTTTGACATCTCTCTATGTGACACTTCTTTGAGTGCAAAATTGTCCTTCGAAACAGAGATGCACCCCTTCGGCAGTGATTATATACCCAGTACAACAGGTGCTATGGTACTTGACGTACCACATTTTTGGTAATTTTTGTAGAAATTTCGGGTTGCTAGCACGATACAGCCTCCGGAGTGTATACAAGTGACCAGTTTTATAATTGGATATTTTTCAGGGAGTCTCACAGATGAAAGTTATTCATTTTCAGCTCACCAGAGCGAGTTCAACGGGTCCTAGAAATCCAGATATTCCACATTTTTGGAGAAATTTCGGTTTGTTAGCACGATACAGCTTCCGATGTGTACAAGTGACAATTTTATGATAGGATATTGTTCAGAGCGTCTTATATATGAAGATTATTGATTTTCAGGTCACTAGAGCCAGTACAACGGGTGCTATGGTACTTGGAGTACCACATTTTTGGTCATTTTTGTAAAAATTTCGGGTTGTTAGCACGATACAGCCTCCGGAGTGTATACAAGTGACCAATTTTATGATTGGATATTGTTCAGGGCGTCTTATATATGAAGATTATTGATTTTCAGGTCACTAGAGCCAGTACAACGGGTGCTATGGTACTTGGAGTACCACATTTTTGGTCATTTTTGTAAAAATTTCGGATTGTTAGCACGATACAGCTTCCGGAGTGTATACAAGTGACCAATTTTATGATTGGATATTGTTTAGGGCGTCTTATATATGAAGATTATTTATTTTCAGGTCACTTGAGTCAGTACAACGGGTGCTATGGTACTTGGAGTACCACATTTTTGGTCATTTTTGTAAAAATTTCGGGTTGTTAGCACGATACAGCCTCCGGAGTGTATACAAGTGACCAATTTGAGATAATTTTGGGGCTCCGAGTTCCAAATGAACGATGGGCGCCAACTCACAATCGTAACCTTTAATAATTTTTTTTGACATTATAAAAAATACTTACATCGCAATTTTTCGTTAATAGGTTCCTACTTAAGTGTTCTTTGAAATAGTTGAAGAAAATTTGAAAACATTTTGGGGCATCGAGCTCAAAACGAACGATGGGCGTCAGCACACAATCGTAATCTTTATGAATTTTTTTGGACGTTATAAAAATACTTACATCACAATTTTTCATTAATAGGTTCCTAATTAAGTGTTCTTTGAAATATTTAAAGAAAATTCGAGAAAATTTTGGGGCTTCAGGTTCAAACGAACGATGGGCGCCAACGCACAATCGTAATCTTTATTAATTTTTTTTATGACGTTATAAAAAACACACACATCGCAATTTTTCGTTAATAGGATCCTAATTAAGTGTTCTTTGAAATAGTTAAGGAAAATTTGAAAATATTTTGGGGCTTCGAGTTCAAAACGAACGATGCGCGTCAGCGCACAGTCATAATCTTTATGAATTTTTTTGGACGTTATTAAAAATACTTACATCACAATTGTTTGTCAATTGGTTTGTAATTAGGTGTTCTTTGTAATAGTTGAATACTTTTTTTTTATTTTTGGGTCTTCCATTCGGAATCGTGAAATATGTACAAGAACAACTATTTGAAAAGTTTTTATTCACTTAATCTTTAATTTTTGGTAGTAAAATTGTGTAGCTTATTAAAATATCATTATTATATGTCTCCTATATTAACATTTTTTTGCAAAAGTACAGTTTATTTTGTAAAAAAATATTCGTGGATGGTTAAAAAAATCCGTGGATAACTTCACACGGGTCAATACAAATGGTGTTAAAAAATCATATATTTTTTATTCAATTTGAGTTTTTTTATGAGAGGTTTATTAATTGCACTTGGTGTGGAAGGAAGTAAGTCGTGAGCAACTGCCTGTAATTTCGGGCGCATGTTAGTTGCAAACGAGGTTTATGATCTAAAAAGGGTTTTATGAGGGTACCTAATCCTGTGTGTGAAATGCAGACTGGCGGTCAGGGGTCTTAGAATAACAAAATTTATTATGGCTATCAGTTTAAAATTTATTTCATCAGTGACGACACATTTGTTAAGTACGATATACAAAAAACTGAAGATGGAAGTGAAAGATATGATAAGTGAACGTGGAAATAGTCTAATTGTTATTGAAAATTTAAAATTTTATAAACATCGTAAATTAAAAAATGGTGAGACTTGTTGGTGCTGTTTGAAAAGGACATATAAAGCTAAAATATATACAATGGGCGTTGAAAAAGTGATGTCTAAAATATTAAATACTCATAATCATGAACAGGAAAGTGACAGTGCAATCAACAGTCAAACATTAAGTAATAAATTAAAAAGAAAAGCAGACGTTATGATCGCTGAAAGGCCATCTAAAATAATTCGTAGTGAACTTAAATTAAAATCTAATACTCTGCCAACTTTGGCAGAAAAATATATACAATATATTAAACGCAATATTTACAGATACAGAAATAAATAATTTCCAAAATTGCCTCAAAACGTTTCCGATGTGCACGATTTTTTGGAATCTGTTCAAGTTATGACCGTTAAAGAAGAAGAATTTTTGATAATAAACGACAGGATTAAAAATATTATAGTATTTTCGTGCCCTGAAAATCTAAGTGTAATGTGTTCTAGTTCAACAATATATATGGATGGAACATTTGATTACTGTGTAAAACACTTATTACAAATGTTTAGTATTCATGCTCTTGTAAACAACATTTATATACCAGTGGCTTTTGGTTTATTAGCTAACAAAAAAAATGAAACGTATTCGACATTGTTTGATATGTTGAAATCCAAGTGCATCAGTAAAGGACTTAGTTTCTATCCATTCCAATAATCGGCTGCAGATTTCATCTTGCACAATCATGGTAAGAATTTACTCATGTTTTGTGACGTAAAATAATGTGTAATGTGTAAAATAATTTGTGTGTAAAATAATAAAGGAAAATATATTTGTGTTTAGGTGGAGGAAAATTCAGAATCTTGGGTTAGCTACAAAATATAAAAATCCACAATCCGAGACAGGAAGATGGCTGCATTACTTATTTGGCCTGACTTTTTTGGATCCTTCAGAAGTGTGCGATTCATTTGTCTTCGACTTTATATCGGTACAACCAAGTGATAACAGGTTGAATTATTTCGTGGATTATTTTGTGGACACCTATATTGAAGTAAATTCTTTATTTCCTCCACATATCTGGGCAGAAAATGCAGCGTCACTCATACGAACTACAAATTGTTGCGAATCATTCCACTCAAAATTTAATAATTTGAATTCATCTCCGCATCCGAATATAATTCAGTTTTTGGATGTGTTAATAGATATTCAGACTGATACGTACTTAAAAATTAATTCTTCACGATTAAATCAGCAACGTTACATTCGAAAGGATATATTGGAAATACAAAAATTTATTTCAAATAAAATTATTGATTACAGGATCAATAAAATTGCAAGGATTGACTTTGTTAAGTGTGTTTCGTATAAATATGCAGTATAAAATTATTTTATGTAGTTTAAATGTAGGTACATGTAGACGAATATTTACTTTATATAATTATATATTTAAAATACTTTCGTTCTTTATTTTATTGATGAACAAAATGTTATATATAATAGGTAGAGACCGCGGTATGCAGTTAACTCATTTAACAGGTAAACAGACTTGACCCCTTTCCTTCGTCTGCAATTGATCATCTTTAATCCGTGTCATAAACCCCGTCTGCAGTTAACTTGCGCCGGTAATTTCAATTGTGGATGAACTACTGAATTTTGGGTATTTATAGAGCATAATATGACAAAGGAAAACTTCTTTGTCATCTGGTTACTAGTTTTGAAGGTTTGTTAAGGATATTACCGCATTTTAGTAACAAAAGAGAATAGAAAAAAGGCAATAGAATACTTTTAAGAGTTACTGTAACTATCATAAAAAGTGTAGGGTGAACGTCGGGAATAATGTTTTTCAAAATATTCAATGATTTAAGAATTCGTCAACACGAAAGAAGATACATTTACTCAAACAAGAAAAACAATGACCATCATAAAATGCTGTTAAAAATATTAAATTCATTCTACTAATCTTCTGAAATTGCGGTAATAAATGACGAAACTCTTCATAAACATTCCGGTTTCTATTGATGGAATGAACGTTTGTCTTCCTTGTTCTTTTGTTGAGTTGCATAACATACTCCATTTTCAATGAAGAATTTTCCGTTAAAAAATTCATTGTGGGAGCAAAAAAAACGTGGGCACGAGTGAACACAATAAAAGCAGCTATTTTTGCTCTTCTTGCTTATCGCGGTGCAACGTACTTATTTTTATGCACAGCTTTATTTGCTCTCCGCGTTTATCAAATTATATTTAAGTTAGAATTAATCTTCGGAACAGATTTAAAACTCACCTGTTCTGCGTTAAGCCTTAAATGTCTATCCCCCATGCCGCTATGTAACCTTGAGGACGTCGGTAATGTTGCTGGTAACGACGTAGATTGCCCTAATGGTGGCCCTTTCGCCGGTAATATACCATTCGAGCGATGGCTTGTAGTACTACTCGTGCTGCCATGTTTCACAGGTTGACCAGGATAACTACCCCTTCCACCGTACGGAGGTTTTCCTTCTGCATTTTTCATGTAACCGCCCCGCTGATGATTTGAATGTTGTGGCTGATGGTGAGGTTTTTTAAATTCAGGCCGTGGATCTGGTAGGACTGGATGTCTGAAATGAGAATAAGAATAACTATTAATAATATGTAATAGAATAATCAATACAAAATAGAGTTAGTTTGGAAGTTGGAAAAGTAAAGCAGTCTAGAGAAATAAAATAATACAAAAAAATATCTAAAAGAGAATCTTCATTTATTAATTACTTTATTCGCTAATTTGAAGGTAGGTCTTTGTAGGTGTAAAAAAAAATTCGTGTTACAATTAGTAGGCCTTAATGATCATCTCATAAAGCACGTCTAAACAGATTTAATTTCTAGTTGCTCAATTGCATCGACACTTTCGTTATGAGGTCATACAAAATTTTCCTGATTCTATCTAATTCCGCAGAAGAAGAAGCTCATGCATTCCAAAAAATGAGCATTGATTTGTAAGATATTTTGAAGTGATAAATATAAATGGGGGCCTTTTCGTACTCAAAATTATAAATTCAAAAAAAATTTGAAGGTATATTAAATCAAAAGGCTAAAATATAGAGCTATGATATTAAAAAATTATACAATTTAGAACATTTCAACGAAAATTAAAGATTGCACATGCAATTGTTTGAACTGAATGATTGGAAGTCTATCGATAGAAACGGTTTTTTCAGAGAAAATAATTTACAAGAACTAGCTAGACGAATGACCCACTAGATTCAGATTCCTCTAAAAGTAGAAGTGATAAAAGAAATTAGTTAAGTTACTATCAAGAACAACTTAATCTTTTGTAGTTTATTTAATTTTGATTCATAATATGATTGTTACTTTTCCGCCAACCCTTCTACGATGCGAAAAAAGTATTGGTTTACCTCAAAACAAGTTGGAATTTTTTGAGTTATTTTTACGTTTTTTAGTGAGAAAAACACGATAAACGGGTTTTTACAAAAAAAAATCCTATTTGTATGTCGTCGTCGTTGTCGGCCTCCGGGTGTTAACAAGTGACCAATTTTATGATTGATACAGTTTAGAGCATCTCATAGATGAACCCTATTGATTTTCAGATCACCAAAGCCAGTACAACGGGTGCTATAAATCCAGATATACTGCAATTTTGATCATTTTCGGAGAAATTTCGGCTTTTTATCACGATACAGCCTCTGAAGTTGGAGTGTATAGGATTGACCAGTTTTATGATTGGATATTGTTCAGAGCGTCTTATATATGAAGCTTATTGATTTTCAGTTCACTAGAGCCAGTACAACGGGTGCTATGGTACTGTAAGTACCACATTTTTGGTAATTTTTGTAGAAATTTCGGGTTGTTAGCACGATACAGCCTCCGGATTGTACACAAGTGACCAATTTTATGATTGGATATTGTTCAGGGCGTCTTATATATGACGTCAGGTCACTAGAGCTAGTACAACGGGTGCTATGGTACTTGAGGTACCACATTTTTGGACATTTTTGTAGAAATTTCGGGTTGTTAGCACGATACAGCTTCCGGAGTGTATACAAGTGACAAATTTTATGATTGGGTATTGTTCAGGGCATCATATATATGAAGCTTATTGATTTTCAGTTCACTAGAGCCAGTACAACGGGTGCTATGATACTTGAAGTTGGAGTGTATAGGATTGACCAGTTTTATGATTGGATATTGTTCAGGGCGTCTCACAGATGAACCCTAATGATTATCAGCTCACTAGAGCAAGTACAACGGGTAGTATAAAGCGAAATATACTACATTTTTGGTAATTTTTGGAGAAATTTCTCTGTTTTAGCACGATACAGCATTCGGAATGTAAACAAGTGACCTATTTTATGATTGGATATTGCTCGGGGCGTCTCACAAATGAACCCTAATGATTTTTAGCTCACCAGAGCCAGTACAACGGGTAGTATAAATCCAAATATACTACATTTTTGGTAATTTTTGGAGAAATTTCGCTTTGTTAGCACGATACAGCCTTCGGTATGTAAACAAGTGACCAATTTTATGATTGGATATTGCTCAGGGCGTCTTATATATGACGTCAGGTCACTAGAGCTAGTACAACGGGTGCTATGGTACTTGAGGTATTACATTTTTGGACATTTTTGTAGAAATTTCGGGTTGTTAGCACGATACAGCTTCCGGAGTGTATACAAGTGACCAATTTTATGATTGGGTATTGTTCAGGGCGTCATATATATGAAGCTTGTTGATTTTCAGTTCACTAGAGCCAGTACAACGGGTGCTATGATACTTGAAGTTGGAGTGTATAGGATTGACCAGTTTTATGATTGGATATTGTTCAGGGCGTCTCACAGATGAACCCTAATGATTTTCAGCTCACTAGAGCAAGTACAACGGGTAGTATAAAGCGAAATATACTACATTTTTGGTAATTTTTGGAGAAATTTCTCTGTTTTAGCACGATACAGCATTCGGAATGTAAACAAGTGACCTATTTTATGATTGGATATTGCTCGGGGCGTCTCACAAATGAACCCTAATGATTTTTAGCTCACCAGAGCCAGTACAACGGGTAGTATAAATCCAAATATACTACATTTTTGGTAATTTTTGGAGAAATTTTGCTTTGTTAGCACGATACAGCCTTCGGTATGTAAACAAGTGACCAATTTTATGATTGGATATTGCTCAGGGCGTCTTATATATGACGTCAGGTCACTAGAGCTAGTACAACGGGTGCTATGGTACTTGAGGTATTACATTTTTGTAGAAATTTCGGGTTGTTAGCACGATACAGCTTCCGGAGTGTATACAAGTGGCCAATTTTATGATTGGGTATTGTTCAGGGCGTCATATATATGAAGCTTATTGATTTTCAGTTCACTAGAGCCAGTACAACGGGTGCTATGATACTTGAAGTTGGAGTGTATAGGATTGACCAGTTTTATGATTGGATATTGTTCAGGGCGTCTCACAGATGAACCCTAATGATTTTCAGCTCACTAGAGCAAGTACAACGGGTAGTATAAATCGAAATATACTACAATTTTGGTAATTTTTGGAGAAATTTCTCTGTTTTAGCACGATACAGCATTCGGAATGTAAACAAGTGACCTATTTTATGATTGGATATTGCTCGGGGCGTCTCACAAATGAACCCTAATGATTTTTAGTTCACCAGAGCCAGTACAACGGGTAGTATAAATCCAAATATACTACATTTTTGGTAATTTTTGGAGAAATTTCGCTTTGTTAGCACGATACAGCCTTCGGTATGTAAACAAGTGACCAATTTTATGATTGGATATTGCTCAGGGCGTCTCACAAATGAGTCCTACTGATTTTCAGCTCAACAGAGCCATTACAACGGGTTGTATAAATCGAGATATACTACATTTTTGCTAATTTTTATATGCGGAAAAGTTAGCTTTAATCTTTAAAACCGCTTATTTTTATATTTTTTAGACTCTAAATTGAAGTTTTTTTTTTGGTTAATATTTCGTTATTTAGTAATAAAGAGAATATGAAACATAATTGTCCTAATATTACCCTCTTGATTATATCCATGACATTGTCAGTTATGTTACAAAGTTGTCAATAATTTTATGTCAGTTATTTTCTGTAGAATAAAGCTTTATTCTAAAGGCAATCCATTGTATTCAGTACAATTTATTCCACAGAAAATATTAAATAGATAAGCTACTTCGCCCCGGTCGTTTAGATATAGATGTTACACTTGGAAACGCAGGTCAACTTTGGAATCATTGGTACAGATCGTTCGTGAATTTTCTGGAAGCGGCAGATGCGAAGGATAACACGAAGAAGCTGAATCTACTAATAATCTACGTGAGTCCAGTCGTTTTTGAGTCTATTAGTGAAAGTATAACGTATGAAGTTGCCATAAAAACCTTTGAGAGCACCTACGTAAAACCTAAAAATGAAATATGTTCTCGATATTTTCTCTCATCAAGAAGACAGCTAGCGGGTGAGTCAATTGACCAATATTTACAATCTTTGAAACAAATGAGCAAAGATTGCAAATTTAAAGCTGTCACGGCCGAACAGAATAGAGATAATTGTATCCGAGACTCATTTATCAGTGTTTTAATTTCACCTAAAATTAGACAGCGGCTTCTAGAGCACTCCTCTTTGAGCTTAATTCAAGCGTTTGATACTGCAAGAGCGTTAGAAATAGCCAAGCAACATGCTGAATCATATTTATCAACTTTTGATTCAAGTGTTGCCGTTTTACAAAACGCAGAACCGTCACAACGTTCTGAAAATTCATCAACCAGGCAGTTAGCGGCTGCTGCATCTGTCCTGCTAAAAATGCAATTTGCAATTCCTGCAATAAAATAGGTCATTTTTCAACTGTGTGTAGAACAAGTAACACCAGAAGAACTCAGAAAGCATCTGCTGCTATTTTGTCTACAATTTCTGCTGTTTCTCATAGTTGTTTATCCAAATATATTATTCAAATTAAAATAAACAACATAATCACACATGCACTAGTCGATACAGGGATTTCTGATTTATATTTCAAGTAAAATTGTTGCCAGTAGAAATATTTGTGTCATTCCATCAAGAATTAATGTTAAAATGGCTTCAACATCTCTCACGTCGCAAGCTCTTGGATATTGTATTGTACGCCTACAAATTTTGGATAACATTTGTCACGGTTAGTCAGGGTGGTAGAGCATAAAAAGGGCTGGATGGTTAGATATACTTCTTTATTTAACAGTGTGATGTGTTCAAAATAAAATAAATATTTACAACTAAAATCTAATACTCTGTACAAGAATTATATACACGTTCTGGTCCTGGAGGCGGCAGTCTCCCTGGGGTGGTCGTCGGGTCGAGTCGCAGATGATTCTTCTCCGGTTCGTACGACGTCTCGTAACGGGGTCGTGGATTGTTGTACTCTGTTGTCCGGATTCCTCAGCGGGACGATAGGTTCCTATAACCAAAAGGGTGTGTCAGGGTCGAGATCCCGCGTTCAACGCACAGCGTAATCTCGGAGGTTCGGAGTTTGCTTCCGTTCCGGGCTCAACGCGCTCCGGGATTTCGGCTAATCGGGAAGGCCTCGGTCCTGCGCTCAACACGCTGCAGGGATTGACCTAGGGTAGTTGGCGTCCGCCCTAAGCTCAACACGCTTTAGGACTTCGTCCGATATACACCGTTTGCTTCGCGTCTAGCCTCGCGTTCAACGAACACAGAGGGGTCGACGACAAGCCGGATGTTTATGTGTTCACAATCCCATGCTCAACACGCTCCGGGATATAGTGCAACACTTCGGTTATTTTCCGTTGAAGCTTCCTATCGTTATTCTACGTAAGGATCGAGCTTGCTTGGTATATCGCAGTTCGTCTGCTTTGGTAGTATCGGTGAAGTTATTAGTGGAACGGCGAAAGTGCTGCCCTCTCGGTACTGGGTGCCCACTCCGTCTAGTTTGGCTTGGGTAGTGTTGTTTTCTGATTATTTATCGGGGTTATCTCTTGTTCAGACGACATTGTCGTTACACATTTATACAAATGTAAAGCTTTTAGTCCTTGAACTTTGCACTGAAGTGATCATTGGTCATGATATTCTGAAGCAACATTCCCGACTCGAAATTCTTTTTGGAGGTGACAAATCTACCCTATCAATATTCAATTTAGCAGTAGCAAATGTTGAACCATTGTGTGAAACGTATGTGTATTTACTATTCTCAAACCATAAATAAATATACATTATTGGATGCATACCCATTGCTACGGGTAGAAGACATTGTAAACCAAATTAGAAATATTCCGTTTTTAGTACAGTTGACCTCCATAGTGCCTATTACCAAATTCCAATTAGAGATGAAGAAAAGATCTACACAACATTTGAAGCTTGTGGAAATTTGTACCAATTCACTCGAATTCCGTTTGGTGTTATCAATGACTCCAACGAACCGTCGACAGTATCATCAAGAAAGAAAATCTTAAAAGCGTCTATGCATATCTGGATGACGTCACTTTTTGCGGTAACTCACAAGAAGAACATGATCAAAATTTACAAAAATTTTTGGATGTCATTAAGAAATACCGTTTAACAATGAATGAAACAAAATCAAGATTTTCCCTCAAATCGATTTGCATTCTTGGTTATTTAATATGCGACAAAACTATGAAGCCGGACCCAGAACGACTTAATCCTCTCTTGAATTTACCAGTACCCGATACTACAACTTCTCTTCGAAGGATTCTAGGAATGTTTGCACACTACTCTAAATGGGTTCTTAAAATTTCCGAAAAAATTCAGCCGCTAGCATACAGCACAAGTTTTCCATTGTCTGAAAAAGCTATCTTGGCATTTAGACAGCTCAAACAAGACATAGCCAACTCTTCGATTTCTTCAATTGATGACGACGCTATGTTAACTGTTGAAGCCGATGCCTCAGAATTTGCGATAGCTGCTCAATTATCCCAATCAGGAAGACCAGTCTCATTTTTCTCAAGAACCTTGTCCTCTCAGGAACAAAAGCATTCGTCAGTTGAAAAAGAAGCGTACGCAATAGTAGAAGCACTGAAAAAGTGGCGACATTTTTTAATTGGTAGACTTTTTCAGCTCATTACGGATCAGAAGTCAGTGGCATTTATGTTTAATAACAAGTCCTCTTCCAAAATCAAAAATGAAAAAATTCAACGTTGGCGTTTGGAATTGTCATGCTACAAGTATGATATCGTTTACAGGTCAGGAAGTCAAAACACGGTAGCTGATGCATTTTCCCGTATTACTTCTGCAATCATGTCATCGGCTGATCAAAAGAAATTATTTGATTTAAATTCTTCTTTGTGTCACCCTGGTATTACCCGGTTTTTCCATTGGATACGCTGCAAAAATCTCCCTTATTCTGTGGAAGACGTCCGTCAAATTACCTCCTCATGTCTTGTTTGTGCTGAAATTAAACCAAAATTTCATAAAAATGAAGGAACGTTAATCAAAGCCACCGCATCATTTGAACGTCTTAATTTGGATTTTAAAGGTTAAAGGTTAAAGGCCTTCATCTTCATTTAATAAGTACTTACTAACCGTTGTTGATGAATTTTCCAGATTCCCATTCGCATTTCCATGCTCCGACATACCATCCTCTACAGTTATCCAAAGTTTGCGTCAAATATTTTCTACATTTGGCACTCCGACATATGCTCATTCTGACCAAGGTACTTCGTTTATGTCCCGTGAACTTAAGTCATTTTTAGAGTATCATGGTACTGCTTCAAGTCGCACGACTCCATATAATCCTCAGGGTAATGGTCAGTGCGAACGATTTAATGGAATTATATGGCAAACCATCCGGTTGCCTTTAAAATCTCAAAATTTGAAAATAAACCACTGGGAGCAGGTTCTAGTGGGATTCTCTTCACTATATTAGATCTCTTTTATGTACTGCTATCAACTCGACCCCACATGAACGTATGTTTAAATATGTGAGATGCTAAACTTATGTATCGTCAGTTCCTACATGGCTAGCTGCACCAGGACTAATACTATTAAAGAGATTTGTCCGTTCGAATAAATACGAACCCTTAGTTGACGAAGTCCAACTCCTAGAAGCCAACTCGGAATAAGCCCATATTCGACTGGAAAATGGAGAAGAAAAGACAGTTTCAACTCGAAGATCAAGTCCATTCAAATCAAGAGCATCAAAATCAAGACCAAAGCATTCAAGAAAATCAAGTCCATCTGATTCAAGACCACTCCATTCAAGAACAGAACAATCAAGACGCAGTACTGAATATCGATAGGCCAGTTAGGACACGAAGGCGTCCTCAATATTTTAGAAGACTTCCTCGAGAAATAAGAAGGCGGGATGAATGTCATAATATTACCCTCTTGATTATATCCATGACATTGTCAGTTATGTTACAAAGTTGTCAATAATTTTATGTCAGTTATTTTCTGTAGAATAAAGCCTTATTCTAAAGGTAATCCAATGTATTTACTACAATGATACTATTGCTATTTTTGTATGTTAATTTTCTGTATTTGTAATATGTTCTAAATCCTCTCTGTATTCTATTTTCAACTTCAGATCTCTTCTCATTTTTGACTGTGACAAGATACTTAAACTCGTTAACTGGGTATATCAAATCCTCTATTTTTATTCGTTTTTGTTTTCGTTTGTGTAACGTTCCCTATTTCGTTTGATTTATTTCTAATCCACTACTGATTGGATACTCTGAGTTCATTTCTTCAAAGACCTTTTGTCTCTTGTTATAAGGATTATATCATTGTTTTATGAGGTTATACTGCTCTATATGGTTGTTGTTACGTCCCTTGAGTCTACAGGATGTTTCCAAAGTAATCTGAATATATTATTGTTGGCGATTCGTGAATTTCAAGTCGAAAAATTCGTATAAACATTTGTGAGTCTTGTTCTAATGAGGAAAAGTGCTCAATGTTTTCACATATAATCTCCCAAGAGCTTGAATAATCGAGTAACCGAGAAAACAGTTACGGAGAATAATTCAAGCTAGCGGGAGATTTGGTACGAAATTTTTTTACCTACAATGTATTTTAAATAGTCTTAATTTTTTTTTACTTTCCCTTTGGCCCAGTAAAAAAATGTAGGCATCAGTCATAAATACATTTCTTCATATTTCATACTATGAATAATTTTGTACTACTAGAGAGAAAGGAAAAATAATAATGACCCATGCAAAATCAACGACAATTTTACGTGGTAACATAAAATATGGGAAGTTCACTGTGACTGCAGCACTTTGGTCGAATGACGTTTCACGTTATTCGCCATATTGGATTCAAATTTATCATAAAAATATAAAATATTCAACGTACTTGGTGAACAATTCTGGCTTAAATCCGGAACAAGAAGATCTATTCAAAGATATGAACAATATTCTTCGGGAAATGATACTATATTTCAACTATAAACCTAGTGTTGGGAAGAACAAAATCATATCGAAGTATTACTTGTATTTCGTGAAACATAGACATTTAATGAAGAAATGGAACAGCTCTTTACTTTATTCGCCCTTGACAAAAAATAGCGGAAAATGAACTTTAAAAACACTTGCTACTAATGTTGCCAATAATAAATAACATGTACTTATTTTTAAATTGAAAATATATATTTGTCAAAAATAATCCACATGTCTGTTATTCTGGCATCTACACGTGACAGCTGTCAAACCAGAGAAATTATCACTTATTAATAATTTTGCAGCTACGTCACGTGACTGAAAAACATTTCGAGAAATTTAGGTTGTCGTCATGGCAACCTGTCAAAATCAAGGCATCTGATTGGCTTAAACAACGGGTAAAAATTTTTCATTATTATAATAGAAGCAATAACACTGTGATAAATATAAACAAAAAATTGTACATTTCATAGCAGATGTTCAATGTGCACCTCCAGCTAAAATACAAGCAAGCATTCGCTTGAAGAAGTTGTAGCAGAAAATATATAATTAGAACAAATGTGGAAAACATTAGTCAATAATCTAAGAAATGACTAAAAATATTTGTGGGGTGACTACCACAGAAGAAAATAAAAAGTTAACGAGATGGTGGAATGAACAAATACAAACTCTGGTAAAAATGAAGAAACAAAAACGGAAAGAATATCTAAAAAAAAGGAGCAATGAAAGCTGAAAGAACTAAAACCAAAGAGATATGAGCAATGCTAAAAGACAAGCATGGGACGAATTTGGCGAAAAAAGAAAACGACGGTAAAGCAAGTCCTTGTGACATCCCATAAATAATCGTCTAGTACTTGGCGGAGGAACTAATAATTTAAGTAGTATCATTGAGTATACTCAATGGTAGTATTGAGTTTTTGTCGAGGACGAGGAAATGGGGATAAGAAATAAACATACGTAAAACAATATATGTGTAATGGATGTGAACATCGATATATGATGCTAGAAGAACTACAACAACCAATAAAATAAAATACTGCACGGAATACAAATACTTAGGAATGTGAGTGTTTTTAAATGAAACTCACGTTCTCTAGTTAATTCCACAATATAATACAAGTTATTGAAAATTGTAAAAAATTGTCAATTTTTTAGAATTTTCAATAACTTGTATTATATTGTGGAATTAACTAGAGACCGTGAGTTTCATTTAAAAACACTAATATAAGCATATTCCACGAAGTAAGGGTCGAGACAGTCAATTACTTAGGAATGATTACAAATAATGGTATATTGGATGAAGCAATTACCCAAACAAATACCAAAGGGCGAGCAGCCATCCGATAGCTTCATAGCATATTATGGGGCATAAATATATCGAAGAATAACACAGAATATATAGTAGCATGGGTGATGGAAGAATAGATAAGGAAGGATACACATTTTACTACGCAGGGGAAAAATTGCACAGTATTTATGGTGAATAAAAAGTTAAGAAACAAAGTAATGACCTTCCAAGCAGTAAATGGAAGAATCTCAACAATTAGGATTGAAAATAAGCAAGCAAATCTAACAATAATAAATGTTTACGCACCAACAGAGGCCACAAATAGCTAAGACAATGAAGAATTCTGTGACAAGCTGCAAGAGGTTTGGGAAAATATACCTAGAAATGACATGAAACTAGTCATAGGAGACTTCAATGCACAAATCGGAAAGGAGGAATATAACGAAAATGTGGCAAGCAAAGAAACGATACACGACAGGACAAACGACAATGGCTCAAGATTGCAATTTTGGGATCAGTACCGACACTTTCATAATAAGTACCAAATTCAGACATAAAAATGAGCATAAAGTGACATGGACAAAACCAGGCTCCAATGAAGGGAAGCAGATAGATCACGCACTCATATCAAGAAAATGGCTGAAAACAGTAGAAGATACTCGTTCATTCAGATGCGCTAATGTGGATTCGGATCATTTCATAGTTGTGGTGAAAATTAAAATGAAGATACTAAGGAACGTTCAAAAGGAAACGCGCAAAAAATAATGGAACATAGATAATTTAAAAAAAGAACATACGGAAGAAAGATACAGACAAGTATTAAAATATAGACTAACACAAGATCCAGATGGAAATATAGAGAAAAAATGGGAGAACATAAAAAACAGTATTACCAAAACAGCCGAGGAAATACTAGGACAAAAAAGGAACAAGGATGTAAAAAATGGTACGATGAAGAATGTGAAAGCAAAAGAAAAACAAAAAGATCAAGCACGAAAAAAATGGCTAAATACAGGAGGAGAGACGGAACTGAAAGAATACAAGAAAAAGAAGAAAGACGCGGACAAATGCTGTCAGAAGAAAAAAGCAGAGTGGATAAAGGAGATTATGATGGAAATAGAAAGTGACAACCTAGATAATAAAAAACTATATGATTACATAAGAAAACAAAGTAAAATAAGCAAAAGAGAATGGGAAGCATATTACAAAAACGATCTAAAGGAGGTTGAGGTTACAGAAGCAAATTTTGAGGTAACAGCAGAAGAGGAAGAGGAATACCTCCCAACATGTGCAGAATATGAAGGAACAATAACAAATCTCAAACATAAGAAGGCAGCAGGACCTGATGGAATAGTTAACGAACTGATAAAGAAAGGAGAAGAAGTACTAAAAAGAAAGATATATGAATTACTCATAAACATATGGAAGAAAGAACAAATGCCAGCAGAATGGCGTTTAGGTCCAACAATACCAATCTTCAAAAAAAGAGACCAAACAAAATGCTATAACTACCGAGGAATAACCCTGCTTCTCACAGTGTACAAAGTCATGACATCACTTTTAAGAAAGGAAATAAACAAATACGCAGAAGAGAAACTAGGGGAATATCGATATGGCTTTAGAAGTGGTAAATCAACTATAGATGCAGTGCTTGTAATGACACAGACAATAGAAAAAAGCTATGAATATGGAATCGATTTACACATATTGTTTGTAGATTTTAAGCATACATTTGCTAGTACGGTATCCGCCAAAATAAACAGTACCGAAACAGAGAGTGCTGTGGAGTTGTTTATGTAATATGGATTTGTCATATTTGACTTAATTGTCATTAGTTGATATATTAATAGTACGCTGCAGTTAAATTTGATTTACAAATGGTTCTAACAACGGAAGAAAAAGTTTTTTTGGTAGAGCATTATTTTCGTTCATACGGAAAAGGTTGTAATGATGGTCCAAGCTTAGAACAGGTGTCAATAAAATATCAACAAAAATTTAATAAAGCAGCTTCTAGTAAAAGTGTGATGTTAGCTGTTGTTGAAAAATTTCGTCGCACTGGTAGTGTATTGTGTCAACGTAAAGGTTCTTCAGGTCGTCGAAAAACAGTACGCACTAACGAAAATGAAGGACGTGTTTTTAACCCAGTTGTGCAATCACCTCAAAGAAGTCTTGTAAGAACTGCATGTAAACTCAACATTAGTGAAACGTCTTTACGTCGCATGTTCAAATCAATTGGTGGTTATCCATACAGTATTCAAGTTGGACAACGACTAAATGCTGCGGACAAACGTGCAAGAGAAATTTACTGTGGTCGCATGTTGAGTTTAATTTACGAAGATCCCGAATTTTTGAAAAACATATGGTTTTTAGACGAGAGTCACGTTCATCTTAGCGGCTAGCAGATTCCTTGGATTTGAACGTCCTGATGTCATTGTAGAGAATCCACTCCACAGTCTTCGAGTTACCGTTTGGTGCGCGGTATCTGGTCATGGAATGATTGGTCCTTATTTCGTTGAAGATTATAATCAGAATCCACTTACTGTCAACCAAGAGCGCTATAGAGAGAAAATTATTATACCTTTTGTGAGAGATCTAAATAACTTTTGCCGTGCACGAAATCTACAGTTTCACACACAATGGTTCCAACAAGATGGTGCAACGAGCCATACAGCTGTGCGCACCTTAGACTTACTCCGCCAGCATTTCGATAATAGAATAATTTCTCGGGGAACAGACTTCGAATATCCTTCTCATTCACCTGATCTGACGCCACCTGACGCAAACATTTGGGGCATAAAGAAGGACAAAATATTTCACTCCGAAAATCCGCCGGCGAATATTGCCGAACTACGGGAAAGAATACAAAATATTTTTCGTGCAACCGGACGCAAAACAAGCATTTTGCAGCCGCAACAGAGGCCGCAAAATGATATTTTGCGGCCGTTACCCAGAGTGACGGCCGACAAACATTTTTACGGCCGTTCCCATAGTGACTGCATGCTCCTGATATTCCCATTATCAAAACTACCTATAATAATAATTATTATGAATAAAACATCATACTTCACTTTTTTTCCATATTTATATACCTTCCACAGTAGATGATTTGCATCACTAGCTTGTTTGAGGAATGAATCAATTTGCTCGTGCGTAAAAACTTTTGATTTCTTTGCTCGATAACCAACTGACTTTTTTTTGAGGAACGGTACCAATTTTAAAAACTTCTTTACGTCAATTCCATCTCGTACGTTAAGCATAGTCTTTAACATAGAATAAATGCTCCATAAAGTTGAACTCTTCACAACTTTTGATCGCTGCATCAAATATCCTAATAATGTTTTCTGACACCGTCTTGACATTTTGGTTGACACACCAATCTTTGAAGTTGCTGTAACATTTTTCATATTTCCGTTTAGATTTTTCGGGTATCAAATCAGAAAGTGCTGAGTCTATGATATCTCTCAGCTCAGGAGGAGTGCAAGTAACTGAAATATCACTATCGCTATCGGACATCTTCACGACTTCACGAGAAATGTCAAATTGATTTGTATTGCTAAATATTTCATCTCCATAGAAACATTGTGATATTGACGTGTAATTTTCTCTATTCGCGTTGAAACGCTGACTTTTCTAAAGAGACATAATGTTTATTGAAATTATGTAATTTTCACGGTTGCACGAAAAATATTGTGTATACTATGGCCGCGAAATGTTTTCGCGACCTCGAGATTATCTTGCCTCGGCCGGAGCGGCCTCGGCGATAATATCTCTCTCGGAACGCGAAAAAGCATTTTGCGGCCTTAGTATACAAATAACTATTTCGGCAGTTACATCAACCACTTTGTATAAATATGTTTATTGACTTACAAAATCGATATGAAGCTTGTTTGCGTCGAAATAGTGAACATTTTGAACACTTACATTACAGAAATTAAAAATTAATTTTTATTTTCGGTACTGTTTATTTTGGCGGATACTGTATTAGCAGGCGTAAACTGATAGCAGACATGAGGAGAATGGGTATTCCAAACAAGTTAATTCGACTGACAAAAATGTCAATGAACAACTCGAAAACCAGACTAACTAACTAATTATAGTGAGGAAATCGATATGGTAGATGGTGAGGCAGGGGGATGCATTATCAACGGTATTATTTAATATAGCATTAGATGGAGCGATTAAGGCGATAGAAACAGGCACAACAATAGCCCAGAACATGACACAAAATAATAGGGTATGCATGATCTGGTACTTATAGCAAGGAATATGAGCAATTTGGATAAAATGCTAGGTGACCTGATCGAAGAAGCAAAAAGCAGAGGTCTGGAGATAAACCCAGAAAAAACTAAATATATGCTAGTCTGCAGTGAAACAACAGAGAGTACAAAAGAAATCACAGTACATAATTACAAGTTTAAAAAAGTAGCAAACTTCAAATACTTAGGTGTTACGATAAACGAGAAGAACGAAATATAGATGTGGCAGAAAGGGTAAAATCAGGAAACAAAGCATACTGGAAATACAGCAAATTTCTTAAAGATAAACATCTAACCAAAAACACTAAATTGAAACTGTATAAAGCCGCTATCAGACCAACAATGACATATGCCGTAGAGACAATGTGCATGACAAATAAAAACGAAGAAATTTTAAGGAGTGCTGAAAGGAAAATATTGAGGAATTTTTTTGGACCAGTCAGAACAGAAGAGGGCGAGTTCAGAACTATGATGAACAATGAAATTAGACAAAAGATGGAAGGACAGGATGTTGTAAAGTTCATAAAAGCCCAACGATTAAAATGGTACGGACATCTCCTCAGAAGGGAGCCGACAACAATAATAAGAAGAATAAGTAATTAGATACCACAAGTAGCAAGGCCAAAAGGAAGACCGAAGACAAGATGGGAAGATCAAGTCAAAGAAGATATGGAAAAACTGAATATAAGAGATTAGAAAACCGATATAAAGGACCGGAAAAAATGGAACAAGATAACAGAAAAAGCAAAAAGACACGACAATCTATAGGAAAAAAAAACAAGAAAAACGCGGAGTGACTCCTTAATAAAGTAGTGAAGTCTGGCCTTTGAAAGAAATTAAAATTCTTTAAGCCACAGAAATGGGCTATTGGAGACTTGCGGAGAATCTCGTGATATGACATGGATTATAGCCCTCAAGGTGAACCTTTGTCCCAATTATTTCAAAATGTAATTGTTATTTGAAAATAGGCTAATAATAAGAAAAATACTTCTATGCCTTTTTATCAAGAAGTCAATAAATTTTAATTCATTTATGAAGGGCTGATTTATTTTATCCAAATATATCACAGATCTAGATATGTTAGAAATATTAGTAAAATAAAAATATTATTATTTTATTACAAAGTAATCTATACAAGATTTGACTACTAGTAACCTTTCGCTTTCACACAAATAGAAGAAGGAGAAGAAGACATCTTAAATATTCTTGGAATTTTTAAAAGTATGCACAAATAATATTCGCATTTTTGTTTGCAAGTAAAGCAACTCCGATCGCGTTTTGTTTTTGTGCCGCCACCTCCTCTGGCTATAATTAAAACACCGTTGATCGAAATAGACACAAAAACACAAAACATTCCAAGTAGCGACTGTCTGTATGACGCCGCAGCGCATCGCAGTACTCTCTTCATTATAAATTGATAGAATCTAGGTTAAACGACAGCGACGATTCTGTATAAGTAAGGTAAATATTGACAGTGTTAGCAATGGCGGAGAAAAGGGTAACATATGAATTGTTACGGCATTTTATATCTACAGAATAGTGGGTACTATAATACTATACCAATATGGATTAACTTTAAATCCAATCCCACACGACATAATCATACACACAAGAGCGTAAAAAAATAAAAATAAACTACTTAAACAGCTACATGTTCCGTCAGACAGTGAATTACATTCCAATGGAAAACTTAATGTAAAGTTCATCAAAATCGACACTTCATACAATACGTGGTGTTGGCAATTACAAGGAAGCCTCACTTGTAGATTGATTTCTTCCTTGCTGCTTAATCATCAATGCTATGTTCCTAGCCAGGGGTGTCAAATCCGCGGCCCACAACGAACTTTTTTGCGACCCGGCCAATATATCGACACACAATAATATATAATAAAATAAATAAATACATTTCAAATCTTACAACTGAATTTGAAACAAGATTTAAAAATTTTAACTCTTTGGACGACAAATTTTGTATATTTTCTTCTATTCTCAATAAATATAGTAGCCAGCCATATGCAATTTGAGGTGATCGAGATTCAGTGCGACTCAAATTTGAAGGCAAAATTATTGAAGTGGTATGCCTAAATTTTACAAATATTTAACAGCCAGGTTTAGAAATACTGGAACATTCGGATATGAAAATATTTCCATGTTTGGTAGTGTCAGGATCCGTATTATTGACGATCACCTTGGGTGAATGTTGAAAGTCATGACTGCGAACAAAATTTCTCCCGAAATAGGAAAGATAGTAGCAGATAGAAATGTCAATGTGTAGTAAGGACGTAAACATGAAATTCTTTTTGTTTTTTATATATGTTTATTATTAGTATATTAAAGTATAAGTGGATAAAGAGGTCTTTCAAACACGCGCGATTTTTCGAACACGACGGCGCAGCCGGAATGCTCGAAATAGAGCAAGTGTTTGAAAGACCAGTTATCCACGATTACTTTACGCTATTTTTTTTATTGGTGCACTTTGAAATCATAAAATATTATCATTATATTATTACTACAAAAAATAAAAATCCGTCCTCGATGCCCAGCCAAGTTTCGTGAAAGTCCATCCTAAATAGTATTTATTTTTATTTGACGTTACGAGGTACTGCTGTCAGATTAATAATCAAAAAGTCTCTTTATTTATATTTAAAAGGATACAATGTATATATGAATATATAAATAAATTTTGCAGAAAAAACCAAATAAGACATTGGTTCACAATGAAATAATACAATTTAAAAACTAATAAAAAAAGTTGTCATTGATACTGAGTTGTTGTTGTTACCATAGGGACTTTAAAAAACGCGCGTGTTTGAAAGTTCGATTTAAACACGCTGAGGCGTGCTTTAAATAGGTAATATAAGGCATCAATATAAAAATGTATTATTCGATATAAACATGCGTTTCTACGAATATAGATTTTTTTGCGGCCAACTTTGTTTGTTTGGCCCAAGTTAGCCTTGTTATAAGCTATAGATATCGTCCCAAGGTGATAATTCCGCAAGGAAAACTTACATGTTTTTGAATAATGTGGTGTAATATTATATAAAAAGTCAAATTACAAAGCACAAACATATTTATTTATGAAATTAACTGTCTCGACTCTTACTTCGTGGAATCTGCTCATATTAGTGTTTTAAATGAAACTCACGGTTTCTAGTTAATTCCACAATATAATAAAAGTTATTGAAAATTCTAAAAAATTGACAATTGTTTCGATAAATCAATATTGATTTATCGAAACAATTGTCAATTTTTTAGAATTTTCAATAACTTTTTTTATATTGTGGAATTAACTAGAAACCGTGAGTTTCATTTAAAAAACTAACATTTATTTATTATATTTACGACATTTCCAAATAACTTATACTTTCAAAAAAACCACAAGTTTAATTGGAGCAGTTTTGAATATTTTTTTATTTATTCAAATTTTATTTTCATTGAATAGAGTCTTTTGTTGATCATTTTCTCTAGAAGTTTTCAACTGGATTTCAAGAGGACAAAGCAGATTTTAGTTCATACAAACTGAAAGGCCCGAAAGGGGCATTGACAGATTATACATCTTGCATGGCAAGAGAAGGAGTACAGAGAGTAGAGATAGGGGTAGATGTCAAAATCTTATTTTTGAATTTATCTTCAAAATATTTTGCGAGAGTATTTACAATAGCTTAGCTATTCACTTATTAGTATGTCATTGAAAAAAGATAATAATTTTGGGGTTGGTCTTGTTGCCTTGTATTTATCGAATTTTATTCCAGACTTGATTACGATTAGTTTTAGTTGTCAGGGAGGAGACGTAATTTTGCCAAGAAAACTTTTTGCTTTGTTATATAATGTATTTATCTTCTGCTTTAAGTTTGTTGTGCGAAAGAAGGTTTGCAGAAGTTCCATTTCTGTTAAGAGTAGATTTAGATTGACGCACGGCGTTTTCACAGGTAGAATTCCACCAAGTAACAATTTTATAGGTGGCTGCTGAGATAATGGCATCGGTTATCGTTTGAAGAGTACTGTTAGCATTCGTTGAAAGAGGTGGTGAGAGGAGCGTATTGTCAGTGTCTAACATGTAACCTCGCCAATTGGCAGTTTTTAAATTCCAATATTTGCAAGAAATTGGTTCTTGATTGGATGGTGAGGAAATGAGAATAGGAAAGTAGTTGCTGTCATGCTGATCATTCAGAGTATTCCAAGATAGAAAAAGAGCTGATTTAGGATCGCAGATGCTTAGGTCTATAGCTGAGAAGGTATTGGAGAACATAATGAAATGTGTGTTCGAGGCAGTATTTAATAGGAAGGTTCCAGATATGTTTAAAACGTTTTCAACAACTTTGCCTTTTACAAATGTACATTTAGATTCCCACATAGTATTGTCGTTATTGAAATCGCCAACAAATATGAAAGATTGGGGAAGCTGAAATACTAAATCAATAATCTCCTCTTCTTCTAGTTGATGGTCATGTGGAATATATAAGCTACATATTGTAAGTTTATTTGGGCACCTAGCGGTAATGGCCTCAAGGTTTGTGGTTAGGGTAAGAGTGAAGGAATAAATATCACTTGAAGCAAATATTGATTCACCCCCGCTGGCTCTATTGCAGTTAGTCTCAATGTAACGATACCCTCCGAAGGCTTGTGATTGATTTATAAATTGGTTTCTTGAAGACAAAGAAAATCGGGTTTGTGGAGAGAAATAAGCTTTCGAATTCGTTCAATGCAAGGATAAAATCCATCGCAATTCCATTGTAGGACAGTGAAAAAGAGGTTTAGTGGGATATTAACAAGGAGTCACCGGAATAAGTGTAAGATTCAGGATCTAGTTTGGACTGGGAATTTTGTTTAGTAGACGAGTTAAGCGATTTTTTAAGGAACGTTCACTGGAAGCAAAGCAGATGGTTTTCAGGTCTCGGAGCAAGGAGGAAATATCAAAAGTGAATTAATTGGCTTATGCCAGCGGATCAGACATC
Organism: Galeruca laticollis; assembly: GCA_963921935.1. Lineage (NCBI taxonomy): Eukaryota > Metazoa > Arthropoda > Insecta > Coleoptera > Chrysomelidae > Galeruca > Galeruca laticollis. The sequence continues at coordinate 198,471,619 of OY998178.1, forward strand.
CCAATAGTACTTTCAAGAAAAGCAGTCAGTTGAGTTTCGGTAAGAGTGATAGAGAGCTAGGGGAAACTGAGCATATTCTGTGAATAGCGGAACGAGTTACAGAGCTTATAATATGATTTTTACGTTCATAATATTTATTTATTTTGTTTTTCTTTTTAGAAGGTTTTTTGAGGGTTTGGGATAAATTGGGTACATTGGTGGATCTTTTATTTGGATAATCAAGAAAGTTACTGGCTTCAGATGTTTGAATAAGCAAGCTGCTATCATTAGAGCGCGGTATTTTCACTCCAGGTTTTGGTTAGGGTGTATCAGAAGGATCGAGGTAGTTATCGGTGGAGTTTTGTATATTATTTACAATGGAGACAGCAGAAGAGAGGGGAACATCAGGTAACGATTCAATGGATCCTGCACTTAGCTGGGAAGGAGTGGATATAGCGATATTGGTACAAGATTCAGAGGTGTGATTTGGTTGCTTACAGAGGAAGCATTCTAATTTATCAGTCGAAATGAAAGTTCGGTGAGGGGTGTTTTCATGAGTGATAAGAATTGATTATATAAGTCTCTCTTTGGAAGCTCATAACATGGGCATACGCATCGTCGGGTTAGCCTCATTTGACATAAGTAATGGGAGTAACGATTAATACAAGGTCAAGGAGAGCTTTTTCAATCAGAGAGTGGGGGAATCGAGGGGCATTAGAGTTTAAAATTCTTTTAGATAGAGAAATGAGTCTATGAACAGGAATAATTTGAGAGTTGATTGTTATGTTAAGAGTGGTTTTTAGAAGATTTTCAACTTGTTCGTTCGGTAGAGGATAAATATATGCAAATACGGCCATGGGCAATGCGATATGCAAAATGAACATATTTGGGAGAAACAATGATACCAATAGCTTTAATATAGTCGAAAATTACAGAATTTGGAATAGATTGCATCACAATAGCTTGATCTTTACAGGTTTAAAGAGCGCTGGAAGCGGGGTCGCTTTAGTAGGAGTAGCAGCAGCATATGATCGATGGGTTGTGTATTTGGCTTGAGAGGTACTCTGAATGTAACTGGAAGTGGAGTTGTTAAGGGTGAGAGACGATAGGTGGAACGTACTGCGATTATGGATACCAAAATCGCAGTTATGAGAACAGGGAGGTTATATAGAGTACGGATAGTATACCGATATTCGCTCGATAAAATAAAGTTTACTCACTTACTGGACTACTGTAGTAAATTACTTTCCACAAAAAGTAGAATAAACACTCGTTAATCATCAGGTCGGACGTCAATTAAATTATCAATTGAACTTTTCTCACTATTAATGAATAATAATATTATTTTGCACGTATTTGTCAATATGACTTTTTTGACCTGTACTCATTTAAAATCGTATAATTCAATATTTTATACTTGGAAATGTGTCTATTTTGACTGTACTATTACTCTATTTCTCGCCAATTTTCCTTATTGCGTTTAAATATTTCAATTGTTTATATAATTAGTTTAATCGTTGGAAACGACAACTTATGACACATAGAAACTTGAGCTCAGACGTGACCATTACAAAATATTTTTTCAACATGACAATGCATTCTTCTATATCACATGTTATTAATATTGCGTATTTGTGGGTTTTAACGTATTTTTGAATTATTTACGACATTCATATCCGGACAGAGACGTACTAGTTTTCAAAATTGCTATTTCTGTTATTTATAAATTAATATTTTTATATCAAATACCCGACATGAGCTATAAAAGTTTACTTACTGTCAATTTAAATCTACTAAGTTGTAGATGTTGCTACAAATAAAAAGTTCATTACTACGTTGTGATGCTAAATATTGCTAATAAACTTCAGCAATTTACGTTTTCGGAAAAAAAATTGGGGCTTCAAATATATTTAACAATATAATTACTGTAACGAATCTACTGAATACCGTATTAATTCCAAAACTACGCGAATGGTTGTTATCCACTTTTGTCGTCGATGTCGCGAATAAATTGAATGATTAGTCTCAGTTGCTTTTTCACGCGCTTCATTATTCGTTATTGTAATGTTTACAAAAAAAGTAGAGATTCAATTGATAATTGAACTACATGTGACAAAAGAACAAAAATTCCAAAAAAGAAGAAGATTACTGAAATATTTTCTAGAGAATACTAAAGAAAACCTTCAACTGAAAACATCGGTTCATAGTCTAATTTTTCTACAGTGAAATCTGATGAAAAGAGCAGAATATTTCTTTAAGAAAAATCAGTATTTTGAAATTATGGAAAGAGATATTGCAACTTCCATTGAGAAGATAACAAAAAATAAATGTTTCTGACGCACTTCTTCGTTAAATAATGGGTATTGATTGCTTGTTTGGGTTTATTAATGCTTTAAATACGTTGTAACAATATCTCGATCAAAATAATATATTTCTAATAGCTCCGATAAATTAAATAAAAATATGACGCTGTAAAATTATCAATTTATACCACGGTTATGTACTTTATAATGTGAACGGAAGTACCGAGCACACATTACCCGTTAGATTTCGCAATAATTATAATTGAAGTAATAATTTCCACGTAGTTCCAGTAATCTTCCAAGCCGTATATTATTTAACACACGACCGATAGTGGGAATATTCAATGTCTCGATGAGATCTTAAATTACTTTAAAAGGCCTTTCTAAAATTGTATTTATTCGGTTTAAACGTATAGCTGGAAACATAATAGACGGGTGAAATTTTCATATTATGATGTTTGCTTATTAAAGCAGTAGAAGATATAAATATAAGAATGACGTTTGTTTTTTAATTAAAAATCTAATTTTTCAAACTGTTCATTGAAACAGACCCGAATACAAATTCAAAAATTTTGAAATCGTCGTAAAGACGTCACTACATTTTTTGTGTACCTTGTACACTGGCAAGCAAAAAGTTGAGGTCACTTCAAAAATTGCGAATGATTTTATCGTCAATATTGATAAGCACATAATAGTATTAGTAGGCGTTAAAGCAATTTTTTTCCGAGACTTGACAGCTGTCATCAGCTGTCATTCGATTTATTAGAGTACGACTTTTATGAAAAATGTGCCTTTGCGCTATTTGAACATTTACATTTCCCTTGCCTGTTTTACAATTTACTGTTGATTCTTTGTGTAAAACCTAACGATTGCAAAGTGTAGTGATTTAACAGGCCCATAATGCCTTTAGATCCGATTGTTGTGGCAAGAATTGTTGCGCTGTTACAAAATGGTCGGGGGTAACGTGAAACGGCAAGAATTCTTGGTGCTAGTCTTTGTGGTGTGCAAAGGGTGTACCAGCGCGTTCTGGAGACTGGCCTGATCACTAGAAGACCAGGATTTGGGCGAAAAAGAGTTACCCCTCAACGAGATGACCGTTTTTTGGTGTCCACAAGTTTGCGAATAGGACAGCTACTGCGGTTTCACTGCGAAATTAGTTGGAAGAAGTGAGAAAGTGAATGGACCGTTAGAAGAAGACTTCATGCTATTGTACTGTCATGCAGAAGAATGGCTACAGGTCCCCGGTTGCAACGCCAGCATCGGACTGCAAGATTGACATTTGCCAGAGATCACGTTCGTTGGAATGATGATGACTGGAGCTGGGTATTGCTCTCAGATGAGTCGCGTTTTTGCCTCTCTGGGTCAGATGGACGTCGATGAGTGTGGAGTAGATCTGGGGAAAGATACGCTGAAGTTTGCATTGACGAGCGTCTTCCATTTGGCAGTGGGTCAGTTATGGTTTGGGCGGGAATCACTGCACAAGCTCGTACATAGTTGGTCTTCATAGAAAATGGCTCCCTAACCTCTCACAGGTACATTACGGAGGTGCTAGAAGACCATGTTATGACTTTCATGGTGCCTATGGGGGAACGTGTCATTTTTATGCAAGATAATGCCAGACCACATACAGCCAGAATTGTCAGGGAGTATCTGGATGAGGTAGAAATTAGGCGGTTTGACTGGCCAGCCCGCAGCCCAGACATGAATCCCATATAACATGTCTGGGGCGAGTTGGAACGACTGATCCGCAGACACACACCAGCACCAAGAACTGCCCATGAGATGAGAAGGATGCTGTGCAGGAATGGGATAACATCGACCACAATGTGATCCGCAACTCAATTCAAAGTATGCCGCGCCGACTTCAAGCAGTCATCGATGCAAGAGAAGGGAATACACGTTATTAGTGTCAAGTTTTTTCATTTTGTTCGTTCCATATTTTCCCTAACAACAAAATGTTGAGTTTCGCTCAAAATGTTAATTTGTTGCTTTTTCAGAATAAATCATGAAATCCAAGAAAAAAATTTATTTTTCTTTAGTATAGAGTATCACATTCAGCTTACAAAAGCACATGCAATTATGTACAGTTTGCGAATACGATCTGAAAACGTAAAATTTCAAAGAACATGTAAACTTTAAGGTGACTTCAATTTTTTGCTCGCCAGTGTAGGTACCAATTGTATTGACCCTAGATGAAGTACCGTCTCTTACACAGCTTTTCGAGTAAATAACTACATAAACCAATACCTACAATTAGAATAATCCTTATGATGAGTTTTTACATACAGGCGAAACGACACCAGTCCTGTAAGCTCTGTGATCGATTTAAAAATGTTCAACAAAAACAGTTTACACTTAGACCGCGTTCATACTTCTGGCTATGCGTGACGGGTGACGAGCTACAATCGTTTTGTTTGTTGACGCATTGTTTTAAATGAAACTGTTTAAATTCTAACCAGGCGGCAGGTTTTACCGCGGTGACGGCGTCGAGTACCTCCCCTAACTATAGCAATGCACCAACTCGGGCGACGACACCCGGTACTCCCCCCAGTATCCAGCAAATATGTTTCGACTGTAGCAAGAATGAAGTCAAATATCTGTACACACATTCGCATGAATTCAAACAATCGATCTGGGTACTGGGTGTATAGCTGATAAAATTCGTCGTGCCTACTGCTTACTACAAATAATGAATGCACACTATATCGTCGATTCCTACGATTTTGATCTGCTTCATCGTCGTCATTTTCTAACATTATAACCATACAACGCGTTCTGATTGACATTTTCAAACCGAATGGCTTGACTAGATCCTGGTGGCACAATTTAACTAGTTATATACAAGATATCACCTAGCACCCATCGCTTCCTACCTATCATCTGCACCCTGTCGCCTATCGTCCAGGAGTATTGACGCGGCCTTAGATTGATTCATATTATCATCATACACAGATCGCAACATTTCGACACCGAAAAATATTGTACTAATTAAATTCAAGCATTCATATTGTTACGAAACTGCACTCTATAGTAGTCCCTAAAGCCGACTCTGTTCTAGTTCGATATCTAAAGTTGATATTTTGGAGCGAGCGGACGGTTTTCTGGGAAGGGTTAGGTATTTTTTGGATTGTTTTTAAAGTGACGTTCTAAGAAAGTCGATATAACAGACTACCTACGAGCGGCGAGGCTAGTCTACAATTTGATCTGATAATGAACAGACGTGAATATATAAATAGTGAATAAACTGTGAACAGTGTATTTAATGTAAATTAGAATTAAGTGTGTACATCAATAATGTATAAGTGAATAAATAAATTACGTAAGTATATATACCGTGTGTATAAATTTATCCCACCCATTGTATATTTCAGTAAATAAGAAAAATATTACATTTCTATCAGAAGTAGGGTAATATAAATAAATAGCTACGTAAAAATGGCCAAGAGACTAAGTGACCGGAAAGTTACAGAACTATAGGCAGAATTGGAAAATCGCGAGTTGGAATTGTTCGGAAAGAAGAGTGAATTGATAGAAAGATTCAAAATGGCACTGGAAAGTGACAGATTGGATCCAGAAACATTTCTATTCAATGATGAGGCTTCCACCTTAATCTCGTCAATTTCGGCCAAGGAAGAGAATATTTAAACTAATGTGAAGAACGATGTTTCTGCTATACAGAACGATATTTCGGCTATTACGGACGAGAAAATGTCAAATATGGAGAACGATATCTCTGCTAATATGTACGAAAATTCCTATATCTTATCAATGAAAAATTACATTGCCGCTGACGTCGGAAATAAAATTTCGTCGCTAAAATCAAACAGATGAGAGCGATGGAAAAACAAGAAAGTAAAATCTGATATTGAGAAGAAGATGACAACGATGGAAAATCACATCGACGAGAAAATCAAGGAGTTAAAGAGAAAGATGACAGATTAAATAATACAAGAAACTCCAGATGTAGAAAAGGAAATCGAACAAATAGAAGCCTGCAAGACAGAAACACAGCCCAAGATAGAAGATATTGACAGTTTCACCCGAGTCAAGGCCGATGGAAAGACGTCGTGGACCAATTATGTAAAACAGTTTGAAAGAGTCGCTAGTGTCAATAATTGGTCCGATAAAGAGAAGGCAGTGAACTTAACCATCGTGCTTCGGGGAGATGCCTTAGATGTGCTACAGACGATACCCATGGAAGAAACGGATGACTTCGAGCAGCTGAAGAAGAGATTGGACATGCGATATGGTCATGAACGTTTGTACCAATTCCAGCTGAAGAATCGAAACGTGAACTCTATCAAGAGTATGAACTGGATATGTTCCGACTAGTTCAATTTGCTTATCCATCAGCACCAGAGCACATGATGGAATCTTTGGGCCTCCAGGCATATGTGACAACGATGTGGAGAGGACGCTTCCATGACCTCATCGAATAACCATGGTGGATGTATTGACCGCTGCTATTGAATATGAAGCAGCCACGAAGGTTTCGGGATACAACAAAGGTAAGACCACGCAAGAAGTAGGTGACGATGATAGATGACCAGATCGTCAACTTGAAGAAGAATATCAGATGCTGTAATTGTGGCGAGCTAGAGTATGGACGTAGTTCGCGTAAGCGCCCTATGACTCCTGCAAACCAAGAACTTCTTGAATACGAAGCAGCCAAAGGCTTCAGGGTACAAGAAAAATTAGGAACATGCAAGAAGAAGGTGACGAAGACACACTGAACCAAATCGTCAACTTGATAAAGAGTATGGTAGACCAGAAGCCGTAGATGATCAAATGTCGAAAATGTGGCGAGCTAGGGCATGTACGTAGTTCGTCTAAGCGGTCGAGGACTCCTGCTATCCAAAAATTCCAGTCACAGGGAAAACTAGACAGAGGTGAACATAGAGCTGGTGTGAGTCAACGAAATCCCGACTTTCTGCCTAGACGATCATGCCCAGCAGCCTATTTTCACTGCAACATGGCGGAATCTAAGGAAGTTACAGTTACAAGAATTACGGTAGTCAACGAATAATGGTCACCCGCCAGAAGATCAAGAGAACGATCCTCACCTAAAAATAAGTCGGCAATGGAAGGAAGAAAATCGGCGACATACCTGGCAGGAAGTGTCAAGATTTTCACCGACACTCGAGGCATATTCGGCTCAGTGGAGTTCCCTTGTCCTGGGAGAAGGGCTGTTGAAAAGAGTCCTTGAAAACGATTATAGTTCCGAGATGAGAAGACAGCTAGTTACCCCGAGAACGAGAGTAGCTGAGGTACTGAGGAAGTTACACGACAGTCCATCGGGAGGTAATCTGGGAGTGAAGAAAACGCTTCAGCGAGTCCGTGAAATGTTTTATTGGATAAACAGTTCCGACGATGTGAAGGACTAGTGTAAGAAATGTACTAATATTTGTGCTACGAGTAATGGACCACATCATAAGAGAAAGTCACCCATGAAACAATGTAATGTTGGAATTCCTTTCGAAAGGATTGCTTTAGATATCGATGGACCATTTCCGATATCAGAAAATGGTGGTAAATACATTCTGGTTGTAATGGATTATTTCACAAAGTGAGTGGAAATTTACGCGATCCCCAATCAAGAGGCCACAACTGCCGCAGATGTATTGGTGAAAGAATTTATCAGTTCCCTTGGAAGTCCACAGCGATCAAGGTAGAAATTTCAAGAGGCAGGTATTCCAGAAAATTTGTGATCAGCTGGGAATGAAGAAGACGAGGACAACAACATTGCATCTACAGTCAGACGGAATGAAAATACCTCCACCAAAAAGACTGGGAGCACTATCTCTCCCTATTTGTATTGGCTTATCGATCCGCCATAAATAAGTACACGGGTGAAAATCCTGCGAAAATCGTGTTTGGACGCGAACTGAGGCTACCTTGTGACCTAGAATTCGGTAGTCGAACGGGAGAAGATCTAGCGGGATAATATTATGTGATCCAGTTGAGAAGAAGGATGGACGATGTGCACGAATTAGTTCATACGAATCTTCAAGTTGCCAGCGACAGAATGGAAAAACGGTACGACACGCAGGCCACAGAAAGCAGTTTCAACGAAGGGGACAAAGTATGAGTGCACAACCCAACGAGGAGAAAAGTCTGTGTTCCAAAAATACAGAAATCTTGGGAAGGTCCGTACTTATTCAAGTGTGTGCAGCGATTATCCTGATTTGGAACAGGTTGCTGAAGAAAATGAAGAAGGGGCGGTGACAGATCAAGCAAGAGGTACTGTCAAAGATCAGGGAGAAGAGTTAGATAGTAGGGAATCAAGAGTTACCAAATACGTTTTAGGAAAAAACAAAATGAAATGGTCTAAAGAAGTTCCTGGGGGAAATGTACGTACGAGGGCCGAAAATATCGATACACACTTGCCGGGGGTTAGACGACATGCTAAAACACCTCTCCAATGTTTTCAACTGTTTTTTGACGATAACATGATAGGTGATATTGTTCAATACACGAACCAGAGGATCACAGAAAAAGCTCATATGTGGAAAGACTCTCCTCATTACAACAAAGCATCTATGCCAGAAATGAAAGCAGAAGGATGGACGATGTGCACGAATTGGTTCATACAAATCTTCAAGTTGCCAGCGACAGAATAGAAAAACGGTACGACACGCAGGCCACAGAAAGCAGTTTCAAAGAAGGGGACAAAGTATGAGTGCACAACCCAACGAGGAGAAAAGCCTGTGTTCCAAAAATACAGAAATCTTGGGAAGGTCCGTACTTATTCAAGAAAAACATAATTGATGTTATATATCGCGTAGGCAAGTTCCTCAATGGAGAACCAAAACCGACTAGCGCCATTCGAAGGAGACCATGACCATGAACAAAGACAATATTTGTTCATGCTCCTGGAAGAGTACTCACTGGCACACAACAACTCCGCCAGAAACAAACACACGCGAAGGTTGGCAACCGTCTTTTGAAAGAAGTTTGGGCAATTAGAAAAACTTGAAGATCAGATTCCAACCCCTGTCAAGACACTGGGACTCAAACACAATTCGCGGTACGTCTTCTACCTGTAACTAGAAACAAGGATGAAGAGTAATAAGTTGGATTGGCGAGTCATCAGGAATGTGGTAGAAGTGATCTTCTAAGATACCGGTGTCCACATATTAATTTGCAGATACACCCCTCGTTATCGGTACCCGATGAAGACGGTGCCCTGTTATTTCTATACAACCGGAAAATGTAGAAATGACTCCAGTTGCCGATTTAAACATCAAGTAGCTGCTACACACAAGTTCTAGGAGGAACTTCCTTTTAAGGAGGGGCAATGTTATGAAACTGCCCACTGTAGTTCCTGAAGTAGACTCTGTTCTAGTTCGATATCTAAAGTTGAAATTTTGTATTGTTTTTATAGAGACATTCTAAAAAAGTCGATTGTTTGTTGTGAGCCGCAATTGAGAACTTTCAGGAATCCGAAAGTTCGAGAAGATAGTTTTAATATATGAGATACTACCTATGAGCGGCGAGGTCAGTCTACAATTTAATCTGATAATGAACAAACGTAAATATATAAATAATGAATAATCTGTGAACAGTGTATTTAATATAAAGTAGAATTAAGTGTGTACATAAATGAAGCATAAGTGAATAGTGTATAAGAGTATAAATAAATTAAGTAGATGTACCGTGTGTATAAATTTATCCCACCCGTTGTGTATTTAAACAAATAAGAAAAACATTACAATATGAAAGGGAGCGTATCCGGATCAAGCAGCAAACGTTTAAATCAAGAATTGCTGGGAAGAATATTTTACTGTACGCCTCGAGCTGGAACGTTGTATGTAGAATTGTGTGAATGTGCAAACAGCACAGTCAGTTTTTGATAATACGTCAGTGTACCTTTGTACGTTGAAAAAACAACACATGTTAGTTAGATATTGTATAATAAATAATTAACCTAGATTTATACAAGTTGCAATTTTTAATTTAGTCGTAACTTTAAATCTAGTGTAAACAATGACTTTAAGAGGAAATTTTAATTTACATTATAACAGCAACAGATCAACTGAGATTTTTTAATCATAGAGTTTACTGTTTTCTTTAGTAACAGTGTGTCGATCTATTAGTTTTAGGAGCGAAACTTTTTACGGTTGATTCGATCGGTGTATGATAATATGAATCAACCTTTAGACGAATGAGATAATTGTTAAAGCATATTCGCCAATATAATTATTAATACAGTATCCGCCAAATAAACAGTACCGAAAATAAAAATAAAAATTAATTTTTAATTTCTGTAATGTAAGTGTTCAAAATGTTCACCATTTCGACGCAAACAAGCTTCATATCGATTTTGTGAGTCAATAAACATATTTATAAGAAGTGGTTGATGTAACTGTCGAAAAATATTTTGTATTCTTTCCCGTAGTTCGGCAATATTCGCCGGCGGATTTTCCGAGTGAAATATTTTGTCCTTCATTATGCCCCAAATGTATGCATCAGGTGGCGTCAGATCAGCTGCTTTATTAATTTTTTGTTGATATTTTATTGACACCTGTTCTAAGCTTGGACCATCATTACGACCTTTTCCGTATGAACGAAAATAATGCTCTACCAAAAAAACTTTTTCTTCCGTTGTTAGAATCATTTTTAAATCAAATTTAACTGCAGCGTACTATTAATATATCAACTAATGACAATTAAGTCAAATATGACAAATCCATATTACATAAACAACTCCACAGCACTCTCTGTTTCGGTACTGTTTATTTTGGCGGATACCGTATTAATAACACATGTTGTATTGTGTGCAGTGATTATAATAAAATTGTAACCGATATTTTTGTACATATATAAAAGTTTGATACTGCCACTAATTTCTTTTAATAAACACTTACGTTGGTGTCTAAACAATAATTTTGGTCGTGGATTTCATTCAACATCAGTTAATTTGATGCGAAATGTTACAAATATTCCGAAAAAATCTAACCCATAAGTTTTTTTAGCCGAAACAATATGGCATACCTATTTAAAAGGAGGTACAATATACTTATTCTCTCAGTAGTTTTATTTGGCAGTGAAACCTAGACGCTGACAGTAAAGTTGACAACAAAGAAAGGTTGAGAAGATTTGAAAGGAAAGTAATTAGAAATATATATGGAGGAGTGAGAGAGGGACATGAATGAAGAATCCGATACAACGGTGAAATGAATGAGATCCTGCAAAATCAAGACATTATTCGCTTCATTAAAGCACGAAGACTCCAATGGTTTGTGCATATTTAACGTATGGATGACTCCCGAATGCCAAATATAATTTATTCCAATTTGTTAGATAAAACCAAGTTAGTCCATTTTATAATTTGTTATAAGTTAAGGTTAAAGTCGAAAGTCAAATAAAAATACATACAATAACCAACTGTATGACATTAAAAATTACTAAAAAAGTGTTCAAACAGATTTCATTGTGACACTGTAAACAATGTTATAATGAAGTCTCTTGTATACGCCAATTATAAAAAAACTTGTTAAAAATTTGAACCAGAATATTCAAGATTGACAATTTCAAAAATCCCAATGATCCTGAAAGAATTTCGTATGTTCCAAAAGAAAACCATTCAAAATAAAAAATAACAGGGTTGCAAAACAATGAAAGCAGCTTAAAAATGATGTATTATTTCTTGACACCCCTTACCATTTAAGGTTTTTCAAAGGGGTGGTTCTGGGCGCTGTGGGTTAAAATTGATCTGTTTTAGAATTTTTTTAAAATTTGAACAAAACTTTTGGGAGTACAAATTTTGGTTAGGACACCCGCTGTATATAATGATTCTTGACCTTACATATATTTATGTACCTTTATTCAGGGTCGACCATTTACATGTTACAACAAGGACGAATTCAGATAGCCGACTAGCATGATAATACTCGTAATTACAACGCAATTTTTATCTACCCACAGAAAATTTTATAAAAATCCAAGTTTTGCTAAAATTTCTTATACATACGTTATAATGTAGACATATATTATGTAATTGCTGCTTCCTTTCTGTTAGCTGTATAATCTTCCTTTCACATAAAGTCCTTTTTATGTCTTACTTATACTGCACTAATCTTACTATCTTATATTCATGAATTATGATTATGATAATATTAACCCGGCATCCGACAACGTGGGGTGTCACATACCAGAAGCGCCTGAAACATGTGCGAAAAATATATAAATATTTTAATGGCCGTGTTTTAAATGAAACTCATGGTTTCTAGTTAATTCCACAATATAATAAAAGTTATTGAAAATTCTAAAAAATTGACAATTGTTTCGATAAATCAATATCATCGACGATGCAGATTCCACGAAGTAAGGGTCGAAATAGTTAATTTCATTTTAATGGCCGACTACTCCGTGTCTGTACCTTTCAGAATGCCATTTATGTAAACAAAAAACAAAAAAATTAGTTTACAAACAGCCTCCATACCAACAAGGTTGATTCGTAGCTAGTTCGATTTTATTACACCCAACGTATCGGTAGTTGTTAGCAGAAATGTTGTTGGAAGTTTTGAAGCTGTAAGTAATATGTCATTTCTTTATTAGATTTTAGTTATTTGATTCTAAAATACGTTATATTGGTGACTACGACAAAGAGCAGGCTAGCCTAATGGCACTTTGGAATGAATTAGAGAAGGATGAAGATATCGAACCAATAGACTCGGAATCAGAAAGTGAAGTAGATCATGTAAGTGTGTGCAGCGATTATCCTGATTTGGAACAGGTTGCTGAAGAAAATGAAGAAGTAGATCATGCAAGTGTGTGCAGCGATTATCCTGATTTGGAACAGGTTGCTGAAGAAAATGAAGAAGGGGCGGTGACAGATCAAGCAAGAGGTACTGTCAAAGATCAGGGAGAAGAGTTAGATAGTAGGGAATCAAGAGTTACCAAATACGTTTTAGGAAAAAACAAAATGAAATGGTCTAAAGAAGTTCCTGGGGGAAATGTACGTACGAGGGCCGAAAATATCGATACACACTTGCCGGGGGTTAGACGACATGCTAAAACACCTCTCCAATGTTTTCAACTGTTTTTTGACGATAACATGATAGGTGATATTGTTCAATACACGAACCAGAGGATCACAGAAAAAGCTCATCTGTGGAAAGACTCTCCTCATTACAACAAAACATCTATGCCAGAAATGAAAGCAGTTTTGGAACTTGTTTATTTGGCAGGAGCATTTAGAAATGGGCGTCGTCATTCGTATGATTTTTGGAATAGTGATGAGTCAACGGCGATTCGAATTTTTGGTGTCATGCTTACGCTTCGATAATAAAGAAAACCGGAAAGAAAGACTAAAATTAGATAAATTGGCCCACATAAGAGCTTTATATGAAAAATTTGTCGATAACTGCAAATCTTCTTATACGCCGTCACAATACTTGACCATCGATGACAAATTTGAATCCTTTCGTGGTCGGTGCTCTTTTGGGCAGTACATGCCGAATAAACCAGCAAAATACGGGTTGAAGGTACATGCTTTGGTAGATGCTAAAACTTATTACCTTCTGAATATGGAGGTTTATGTGGGACAACAGCCTGAGGGTCCATATCAACTGAGCAATTAACCTCAGGATATAGTAGATGGCTTGGTAGCCCTAGTTTCAGACACAAATCGAAATATAACATTCGATCATTGGTACACCAGTCGCGACCTTCTAATGAAACTCAGATACTCACAAACTTACTGCTGTAGGGACACTTCGTAAAAATAAACATGATATTCCCCCAGAGTTTTGCGCGTGAAAAACAGAAATTTTTTTTAGTTTGTTCGGATTTCAGGAAGGATATACTTTAGTTCCATGCTGTCCAAAGAAAGGAAAAGTTGTCTTGTTATTATCATCTCTAAATTATGATAATTCAGTTTCCGATTCGGAGAAAAACTTCCAGAAATTATAGAATCCTATAATTCAACGAAAGGTGGAGTTGACATTGTGGATGAGATGTCAGCGTCTTACAATGTTTTTCTAGAAATAGTCGACGCTGGCCATTGACTTTATTTTTTTTTGCATGTTAAATTCGGCGGGAATTAATAGCCAAATCATTTATAGAGCCAATAGCAATATCACCAACATGCCCAGGAGACGTTTTCTCAAAGAACTTGGGTTACAGTTAATTGAAGACCAACAACGGCAGAGAATGGCAAATCTTAGATTAAAACGTGATGTGAGCAGCACCATCCGCAATATATTAGGCGAAAATCCTGAACCAGTTAAGAAAAAAATTAAACCCAACCAACAAGGAAGGTGTTCACAATGTCCACGCGTGAAATATAGGAAAACTAGATACGTATGTCAGGCCTGTGAGACATTTATCTGTCTTGAACATTCAATAACCTATTGCCAAACGTGTTCCACAAATGCCATATTCAACGAATAATATTTTGTTTAGTTTTGAATGAAAGTTTATTCTGTTTTTTTTACTTAATAGTGTAAAGTTTATTATGTTGTTGTTAGCATAGAAAACTTATTTTGTACCATAAATATTTTTTTAATAAATAATTATAAGAGTGGGTGTCTTTTAATTAGAAAAAATACACAATTTTTCTATAATCACATTTTAAATGCAGAAATAAATCATTTTGGTGGAAGTTTAAGGACAAGTTGAAGGATTCATAATTCACTAAGAAGGAACACAGAAATTTAAAAAAAAAAGTTTTTTTGACTCCCTATAATTAGGGTTTAACGAACCCCACCTGTCAGAAGTCATTACTAATTTTCACCTGTCGGATGCCGGGTTAAGTACAAGTGTTAAAAACGTTACTTTAGTCAAGAGTTTTATTAGGCATAAGTGGAGCAAGGCGAAACTAGTATGAAACGAGTGACTAAAGATGTTTTTAACATGAGGTGCTTACTATACTTTTTCTACGCCTACAGGAACGAAAAAATTATATTATATCTTAATTATATTCATAACATCGCGGATTATGGCAGACAACTGACTGACAAATCAAATGACACAGAACGACAAAATTATCACGGAACATGAAATTTACAATACAAAAGATATGTGATGTGACGTTTAAAAGACAAAAGATAAACTATGTGTGACTTTGACTTTGCGCATTTTAAACACTAGTGTTGAAAGAATCGTTTTGCGCATGTCAAACCCGTGTTTTTTAATGCGTTTTTAGAAACGAAACTAAAAAATAGTATATTATATAACAAATGTTGAAAATGAAAGATTTCAACACAGATATTTTTCCGAGGATCACAAAAAAAGCAGAGTTAGTATTTATTTTGTTAATTAAAGTTTATAGTAAGGTTACTACAATTTTAAAAATAAACTGGTGCTTCAAGACCGTTGTTGACCATTTTATGTTCTTTAGTTGATACAAAGTTTTGAATTTTATGCATATCAGACTCACAATTACAGAAAATTCAACAATTCTCTCCAATTCGCTCTTTGTCTTGCTAACAGTTCAAAAGTCAAACTCAAAATGTCAGGTAAACATCGATAATCATTGACCGGTGTGCAAAATAATTACACACAGTTGTCGGCCAATTAGATTTCTCAATTTTTTCATTTCACACGGGTACGCTCTTAGTTTGCAATTTTAAATTTTCACTAAGAGAAAACTGTATGAAATGTGCCTTATTTCATAGTGGTCGTGGGAAAAATATTTTATCTATTCGAGATAACAAGAATATGATGACGTACCGTTTTTGACAAAATACTCCTATTATTTTCACTTTACAAATTAATGATGTAGTATTTAGTCTACTGTTGCATTTCCGGTACTCTAAATTTATTGCCTGTAAATAGTAAAACAAAATCCTATACCAGGCCAAGCAACAGAGAGCATCTAATCTAATAAGTGATGTTTGTCATAAATCATTTTAAAAAATCACTGTGCTATCAAAAGAGAGGTGTGCCTACAAAAAACTATTCAACAAATGTGTTATTCAAGAACAATAGATGGAGATTTCAAGAAGGGCTCAAAGCAATAATGCAGTAACTATAAAAGCATAACTGTTAAATCATCTGTTATGAGATTGTATGGACTTGTAATACAAAATTGGCTGGAAACTAAAATTGCTCACTTCTAAAAGAATAACCAGAAACATAGAAATTCACCTTGCATTCGTAGATCTCGAAAAGGCGTATGACACAGTACCTCACAAAAAACTATATGAAGTGTTACATAAAAACTAGAATAAACCCTAAATATATATGTCATGGACAACGAAGTGCCATAAAAATGGGAAATCGACTCTCTGACACCTTCCCAGGGACGTCAAGGGTGCGTCCTGCTTCCTTCACTGTTTAAGATATATATTAATGAATTGCAATGGGAATATATGTTCAAGGGAAATTCCTGTGTACGCTTCTGTTTGCAGATGATCAAATGGTGATAGCAGCTGATGAAGATGACATGCAGTAAAATTATTATTATTACAATAGAAATAAGGGCCTATGAAGCCCATAATCTGAAAACATAAATGCTTGAACGTCTATAAATAAAATTACAACAAGTAAATAGCGAAAACGAATGAATATAAAACAAATACAGATAAATGGCAAATGTAACAATGCGCATTATTAACTATTAAATAGAAGTCTATCAATACTGTTCTTAAATGCTTTAAATGATGGTGCGTCAACAACATTATCAGGAAGATTGTTCTCGAGATCAAACACTCTATAAGTTGAAATGGGTGACCTCTCAGTCTAAGATCAGTATTAAGTAGAAACATGGACTGAAGATCATCAAAGTTATGTTTAATTATTTTATCACATAAAATCAAATCGCCACGAAGTCGACGGTCTTGAAATGTGATTAGCTTCGCCCTAGTCAGTCATTCTTCAAATCAAGGCCTTAAGCAGGACGCGCACTGAATTCGCTCGACTCGTATCGGCACGGAACGACTCGGATCAGCATTAACGGCTCGGATCGGCACGACTTTTATTACCCGCGCACTGATTCAACTAGTTCTCTTTCGGCGTCCGAGCAAATCAGTGTCTAGAAAACAAAATGAGTTCATCTGGTTCATCATCGGATTCTGAGGATATAATTATAGTACTATCTTGTGAAGAAA
This sequence comes from Galeruca laticollis, assembly GCA_963921935.1. NCBI lineage: Eukaryota > Metazoa > Arthropoda > Insecta > Coleoptera > Chrysomelidae > Galeruca > Galeruca laticollis. The sequence continues at coordinate 198,488,957 of OY998178.1, forward strand.
TCGAACAGCAAACTCCTAAATTTTGGATTCGTGATATTAATCTAAAAAGAGAAAAATATGGAGAATTCTATCACTTATTCTCAGATTTAGTTGAGGATGAGGAAACATTTTTCATAATATTTGTTTTCGGGATCACATAATATTTTATATTCGCGTACAATTTCTATTAATAATTCTTCCATGATTAATCGACAGTATCTACTCCACTGTTGGATTGCAAATGATCAACTCGACGTTCGGCAGAAGAAATCTCAGCCGTAGTCGAACGGTCACTGCAGTGCCGATCTGAATGAGTGTGCGGGGATATATTGAAATAAGAACAATGCAAAACATTCGGCAATGCTGTGGCCGAGTCGATCCGAGTCCAGCGATTTAGTGCGCGTCCTGCTTTACGCGACCGAACGCAAGTCTAGCAGTCTGCCTTTAAAGTATTCTAATAGAACTCGGTCGCGAATAAGATCAGGATACCACACAGGACACGCATATTCTAAAATATGACGTACGTAACATTTGTACAGTTTACAGCAAGTTTCAAGTGACTATTGGATCAGATAGAGTATGGATTTCGCGCGGTTGCATACGGACACATGTTTACACCACGATACATTTGAGTTCACTAAGATACCTAGGTCATCATGGCTGGTAACCGTATTTAGTGTCTGCCCATTTCGGTTGTATGATAAACTGGGATTGGTCTTGCCAATGTGGAGTATATATGTATATGTTGAGTAAATTAACGGAAATCTATAGAAATGGGGTTTGAAAATAAATTTTGACAAAACTAAATATTTGCTCAGAGGAGGTACTGCTGAACCACTTGATATCTTGATATCAGTGGTAACATCATCAGCTCCTGTTCAGAGTTTAAGTACCTGGGAACAATGTTTTCAGAAGAGGCTAATAGTCAAAGGGATATTGACAACACAATACAGGATAGACAAGCTGTTCAGAGACGTAATTCTGTGTGATGGTCAAAACAAATTAACACACACACCAAAACGAATATATAACAGTATTGTCAGGAGTACTACGACCATATGGATCTGAAACATGGGAGATCACGGAACGAAACAAAGAGAGATTCAAAGCCGTTGTAATGTTTTAGGTAGAAGCTGTAGGGTGTCAAGGGTGGAAGGTTTGAGAAATGAAGGAATTCGAAGAGTGAATATGCAACAAACGACATAGAAAAGAACAAACATACTGTTGTGGTATGGACATTTGTGAAGAATGCTAACCAATCGGTGGCTCCTAAGGGTGTGGAACTGGATCACCACAGAACAACGAGAGAAATTAGGAAGAACTGTGAAAGAGTATATATACCTTAAAGAGCACATGGACCGCTACTTGTACACCAAAAAAACAAAGATAAAAATTAACGAAGATATTATATTATAAACATTAAATAATTCCGGGTTTTCCATTTTTTTTAGGAAATTAATAAACAATATTAGCTTAACCAAAATATAACACAAATAGTATATGAAGCATCTTTCTTTTGATGACACAGTCGATTTTAAGAAATTATTCTCGTCGTAAAAATCTCCTTATTGCTTGGCCTATACCTAAAATCATCCAATGCTAAGCTACTTTCATTATACTCCGTTCGCTTGACGTGTAGAGCACGATACCTGAACAGTAACAAAATTTATGATAATTTTAGATAAACTGTTACCTCGAAACTTATAACTATAACAGAAGAGTAAGTTATTGACTTGAACTGAACTGAATTTTCATTGGGGGAAGCAGGAATCTAGACAATACTTAGAGAAAAATGGACGAGATGGAGAAGAAAATGTTTGCTAAAACAATGTTTCTATTAAGATGAAATATGGCTGAATGAAGGACAAACTATCAAACAATATAAATCAATCAAAAATTGTACGATGATAAAAGGTTAAAGAGTTTGAAGATCCCACTAATTCAGTTTTGTATTGAATAATGCGAATAAAATATTAAATGAACCGTTACCATAAATTGAATTGAGAAAACAGCGCATAAAAGACTGATTAATTGAAAAGCACTTTTTACGTTACAGTTTCTGAATGCTTTGGTTCATCTCTCCATCTCTAAGAGACATATTGTGTCGCTTGATTTCCGTTTTCAAAGATCATAATGATGTAGGCATTTGCAAAAGCGAATTCTAGATTTCATTTCTCACGCTTCTTCTTACTAAAAATACGGAGAACTAAGGGAAATACAGTTTTGATTCTTGTATTCCTAATAAGCAAATACCTTGCTGATATTTTTTTTTCTTAGATTAAATTTATAACATTTTTTTTATCGGACTTTTGAAAACTGGGTTAGTTGTTTTCTTTTAATCTACAAATAACCTTTTTAGATAACTTTCTATATTGCTTAAACTACTCTCGAAATGTTATTTCACATTATATTCTCCAACTTGTATACACACCATAAATATGATTAAATAATTTATCTTATTCCTAGCCATCTTTATAAACTGGATATATTCGGTCGTATTTTTCTTTTCTGCGAAGATATATATCACATAAAATTAAATTGCTGTGTTTCGTACGCCAGAACAAAATGACAGCCATTAAAAACGAATAAACAGTTGACCTAATAAACCTCTCGAACCGTATTCAACGTTTTCAAGTTAGTTCCTATTTCACACCGTTGACGTTTTCCGTTCCGCTTGATGTTCTTGTAACGTCGTTGCTATGTTCCAAACATTACTAGCATATCAAATAACTTTAAGCGTTGTTTTATTCCGAAATTGGTGCGGCTACCTAATATTTGACAGATTTAACTGACTACGGTTCTGTTTACATTTTTATGTACTAAAATTGTTTATCATAAATTACCATAGAGGATGGAAATAGAGTTGTGTGTTCTGTTTTATCTCAGTTACCTGCTAGTGCCACTTGCCACTTGTCCGAAAGGGTTATGATGTCTCGATGCAAGAGTCGGAGATTGTGGTACTCCTGGACTTGGTGGAACTCCATCCACACCAATTAGTCCCTCTCCTCTGTGGTCTAAAAGATGCTTTACTCTTTGGAAATCTCCCAATTTACTTTGAATTTGTTGTGTGACGGGATCTGCAGCGGACGGGTTTACCTGAAATAAATATATAATAATAAGCACCAGTTTTGGAGATTATAGTATGGTATGAGCAATATTGGGCATTATTAAATGTCATTTGTATCTTCAGTACCTATTAGTAAAAATCTTTGAGCAGAAAAAAGTATTTGGAACCGTGTTTAAGAAGGTGCTTAACATGAGGATTTTTTAGGCGTAGAAAGAAAAATGCGCAATACTAATTTTTTTACTTAAAATATTTCAGGAGCTGTGAATTATTGTTATATTTATAAAAATATTTTAGTAAGTTATATCTTCAGAAATCACAGATATTCTACAAGAAATATTTATTCTTTGTTATTTCCAATGTTTCGACTGTTTTGAAATAGAAGGGCAACGGTATCTAATTTGCATGAAAAAACAAGAAACAATGAAAAAAATTGCAATCCCGTCTTCTCCTTGACAGCTGTTAAATACACTAAATTCAAATTAGTTTTAGTCCTGGAGTTCACCATATTCTTCGTGGTATTTATTTCCACATATTTTATCTACCTACGCTTTGCAATATTCAAGAGAGAAGTAATTTATTGATGTTATATACACATTACATGCAACACTAGATTATTAAATAGGTATCTTTTTAATATTTTCAACACAACAAACAGTATAATTTTGTCCCCTTTAATGATGAACGCTCGCTACAATTTTGTTGATTTCACATTTATTTTTTTCCTTATTGTAGGGTTTCATCAGGCAGACTATTTGTTGGTAACATACCACTTCTTCATTTCCTAAACATCTCATAAAAATTCAGTGCAGCACCTCTATATTTTTCAAGATTATTTAACCCTCCTTATACAAAAGGACCTGAACGAATATATTAATTATTTATTGTATGTAAAATCTACACTTTGTAAATACTCGTATAATTATTAATCTGCTCCATCAGAACTCTGATATACTAATAATCTATTAATTGAAGTGGACATAAAACATACACGCATTCTGAGATAAGCGGAATATTCAATGAGGAGTAATTTAAATTTCACATTTCCGAACCTACGGCGAGTAGAGGAGAACAACAATTCGTTTTCTATGTTTGTTTCCAATCCATGAACAGTTTGTAATATTCTTCATATTCATTCTTTGATTTTTTTTGTAGTAAACTTTCCAGTATATTATTTGCCTCTTTATAATTTCAGGTGAAGTATTTTCACACTCTGATTCTGAATCACTGGATAAATTCATGATACTTTTTATATTTTCGAATGAAAACGTGACAGCAATAATTTTGAAACTTCTCAAATTTTGCCAATACGATGCCAATCAACTGCGTTAAGGCTAATGTTATTATTGCTAACCAGTGTGAGAATATTATTCTATCACAAGAGCGCGAATGTAAATACATTTAAATTGCATGGGAGTAAAGTTGTTGCAGAATATTTCTTCAATCTCAAGAGAGAGAATTCCATTCTGTAACCAAATTTCATTTCAGAATTCGCAAATTCTGTGATTATCATGGAGAAAATACGTTTCTGCTTTACCTTTTAGGCATTTTTCTAAACGTAAAAACGCAAAAAACTTGTTGCAGAAATATACCGTTTTCATTTATTGATAAAATGTTTTAGAATTTGGAATGATTTGAACTATTCTCGGCAATTGGACCCCGTAAACAGGCGTGTACAAAAACGTTCGACAGGTTTTTACATGTCGTTAGGTTGGGAGCTTTCTTATTGTTAATATAGGCGTAGTAAAGCAGATGAGAAGTAATTAAATTATGAAATTAACTGTCTCGACTCTTACTTCGTCGAATCTACTCATATTAGTGTTTTAAATGAAACTCAATGTTTCTAGCTAATTCTACAATATAATGAAAAATGTTGATAATTCTAAAAAACTGACAATTGTTTCGATAACTGAATATCATCGTCAGAATGACAGAAGTTACATTTCATTTGATGCCTACCTGATGTTTTATCATTATTTTTGGCTAGACCAAGAAGTGACCTACCTTGTGATTGACTTAATATATGTTAATAGAAAAAAAAAGAAGATGTGATATTACAAATATTGAAGCTTAGATACTATTAGCCCTATGGTGATATTCTGGACATCATTTTTCCAATTAAGATCAGTATAACTGTGCAATGATATAGAAAACCAGGAAAACTATATCTGCTGATCATTACAATTATCACTTAAGAAGACAGTTTATTAGTGGAGAACTCCCTAGATTTATGTTTTGCGTAGTGGGATTTATCTGGTTGTTTTAATCTGTATGCTCGTGTTCACTGTATCGTATTTCAAAATTTCTAAAGGTCTGACCCAAATAGACAGCATTACATTCTGGACATTTGAGTTTATATGTACCTGATTTCTTTAATAGTGGTATTTTTGTTTTTACATTTAACAATTTTGTACTTACGTTACTTTCTGTTTTGAAAGAAATTGTTGTATTCGTTGCTAAAGATATTATCTTTGAAATATTATTAGAAATATTTCCTGCATATGTGATGGTTTTATAAGTTTTTATTTCATCAGTTTGTTTAGGAAATAGTTGTAATGCCACTTTTTCCTCTTTTTTATTAATTAGCTTATTTATCATATGTAATGGATAACCGTTGGATGTTGCTATTTGTCTAATTGTATTAATCTCTCTATCAAAATTACATTTGTTCATAGGAACTGAAAAAGCTCTATGTATCACTGAATTATATGCCACTAATTTATGTGACATGGGGTGATTGGAACTATATAATAATGGAATAATCTAGTACATTATTAACTCTTTGAATTTTTAAATCAAGAAAATTGATTGAGCTATTTTCTTCAATTTCTAATGTAAATTTAATTTTTGGGTGTAAATTATTAATGTGGTTGAATAATACATCTAATTGTCGTTTACTGCCCATAAAACAAGCTAATATGTCATCTCATGGTATAGATATGTATGTATGCATATTTGTGAAAAGAAACAAGAACTGGATTCCAATCATTCATTGACACCTAACACAGAACTAGTAGTGCTGCATACTTGTGAAAAGAATAATTCGAAATTAGAAGACATTTAAGAAACCCACAATATGAAGTCGTCAATGAACAGATAAATCTAGGGAGTTCTCCACTAATAAACAGTCTTCTTAAGTGATAATTGTAAAGATCAGCAGATATAGTTTTCCTGGTTTTCTATATCATTGCACAGTTATACTGATCTTAATTGGAAAAATGATATCCAGGATATCACCATAGGGCTAATAATATCTAAGCTTCAATATTTGTAATATCACATCTTCTTCTTTTTTCTATTAACGTATATTAAGTCAATCACAAGTTAGGTCACTTCTTGGTCTAGTCAAAAATAGCTACTAAACATCAGGTAGGCATCAAATGAAATGTAACTTCTGTCATTCTGACGATGATATTGATTTATCGAAACAATTGTTAATTTTTTAGAATTTTGAACAATTTTCATTATATTGTGGAATTAGCTAGAAACAGTGAGTTTCATTTAAAACACTAAGTTAAATTATGTCTTATTTTGTTAAAACTGAGCACAGTCTGCCTAGGCATAAGCTTATGAATTTGCAGAAAATTAAGGTTTAATCCCTCGACCACCTTACTGTAGGACAAAATGTAAAGGTAATACAAGTTATTTGGATATATTTTAGCATTATTATTTTTCTGAAACAGATTTGGGAATGTTATAGGTGTTCTAAACGAAACAATGGCGACTTTTGTTTTTTGTTGCAAAGGAAACCAGAAAAAGAGTTTAGGTAGGTAAGACTTTTTAAACTTTTTTTCTTAAATATTTTATATGCAAGGTTCTTTTTGAATTTGCTCACGGAGAATAATAGGTTTGTTCCAATACACAAATTTTAATCGTTCCGGAATCGTTCTGAAGGATGCAGGACGCAGACGCCAAGTGTTTACCGTTCTAATAACGTTTCCAAAATAGATAGCGGTTGGAACGGTTTGGTTACTGGCTCGAGTCTTAAATCACAGGAACCAATCAAAAATGTTCTCCACCTCGTCATCACTCATATTAGAAAAGATCAACAAATAGCAAAAACAAATATAAATAAGATCGCTACCATAAAATTCAACTAATACATAAACAAAACAACAAATCAAGCCAACTAACCTAAAACTAGATATGGATATATGTACTGCGCAAGTCGGTTCTCTTGATACCTGCTTTTAGTCAATTATAGAGATCATCGTTCTTGAACCGATTCCATAACGATACCAAATCGGTTCTCTCGTGGTTGGAACGCATTTTTGCTATTGCACATGCGCGTCATCATTCCAAGAATGCTTTTTTGATGTGTTGGAACAAACCTCATATGAACGAATTTGTGTTGGTGTTAGGTAGTTCAGAAGGGACTATATCAATGGCAACAATAGCTGCTCCGATAAAGTATTGTCGGGGGATGGTTATCAGTGCTTTTACTTAAATGCAGGCAATTCTGCCGAAAATTGGGCCAGGAATCAGAGTCCAGGTTTCTCTCTTGAGATTTTTGACGAGATATTAAGTTGATAATAATATATATTCATTGATCTGTGTCAAAGGTCGAGGAGAGGATTAAACTCAACTTTTATGTTATTTCAGGTTTTGATAAAATCATTTATTTCTTTTAAGGTTTCTATATTAATAAAACGTCAACAAATTTAATAAGAGAAATGTTTATTTTTAGATTGACGAGTTGGAATTTGGAAAACGAAAGTATAATCGTGGAGGAATTATGGAAGGTATCATTTATTTCCGCAAGAATTTTTTTGCGTGTTTATGTTTAAAAAATGTTAAAAATATAAACCATAAAAATGTTTTCAGTTATTTCAGTTATTCTAAAGTCGGGAAAATGATGCATTTCCGCAAAAAAATACTTGTGATTTTGTGTTTGGGGAGGCTTCTATATAATGAAAAAACAATTTTTTAGGAAAGTGTTTTCAGTTCTAAAAAAATTATAAGCCTCTCTCAATAGTACTGTAAATTAGAAGAATGTTAGCACTAAAAATATTGAAAATACCTGAACGCATTTTCTATATAAGAGATACTCTCTATTGAACTCTTTACAACACTTCGTTTTAAAGATTTCTACTTTTAACTGCAATTTTTTTTCGTTGAAATTTTTTTAAACAAAATTTTTGTATTAGTTTCATATATTTTCCAAATGATTTAAATACGTAGGTTTATTATGGGTTTGTAATTCATAGTTCCGCAATTAAAAAAGGTAATTTGAAATTTGTCCATTCAATTTTGTAGTCGATTAAAATTAAATACAAAATATTGTAAACGAAAAGCAGATTAACTCATCAATAAAATTTATTATTATTATTATGCTTGTGAACAAAATTAAATTATCTGCCCTTGTTATTAAAAAGGGCATATTACTTTTCCGCCCAACCTATCTAATATGCGAGAAAAGTATTGGTTTACCCCAAAAAAAGTTGGAAATTTGAGAATAAAAAGTTATTTTTACGTTTTTTATCAAGAACATGAAAAAACAGATTTTATAAAAAAATCCTGTGTGTATGTCGTCGTCGTCGGCCACTATTCGTTACATGTCTTGTTAGCACGATACAGCCTCCGGATTGCAATAAATCACCAATTTTATGATTGAATGTTGTTCAGGACATCTCACAGATCAACCCTATTAATTTTCAGCTCATCTGAGCCATTACAACGGGTGCTATGGTATTTGAAGTACGATATTTTTGTCATTTTTTGAGAAATTTCAGTTTTTTAGCACGATACAGCCTACGGAGTACAACAAGTCACCATTTTTATGATTGAATATTATTCAGGATATCTCATAGATGAACTCTATTGATTTTCAGCATACCAGAGCCAGTACAACAAGTGCTATAGTGCTTTAAATACGACTTTTTTGTCAGTTTTGGAGAAATTTCTGTTTGTTAGCACGATACAGCTTCCAGAGTGTGTACAAGTGACCATTTTTATGATTGAATATTGTTCAGGGCGATTTTTAGTTCACCAGAGCTAGTACAACGGGTGCTATGGTACTTGAAGTACAACATTTATGGTCCTTTTTGGAGAAATTTCGGGTTGTTAGCACGATACAGCCTGTGGAGTGTATACAAGTGACCAATTTTATAATTAGATATTTTTCAAGGTATCTCACAGATGTACTTTATTCATTTTCAGCTGACTAGAGTGAGTACAGCGGATCCTATAAATCCAGATATACTACATTTTTGGTTATTTTTGGAGAAATTTCGGTTTGTTAGCACGATACATCCCCCGAAGTGTATACAAGCGACAATTTTAGGACAGAATATTGTTCAGGGCATGTCACAGGTCCGGAAAAGTTAGTTTTAATCTTTAAAACCGTTTATTTAACGTATGAATTAACTTAAGGACTAACGCATACATATAATTTCTAATTGAACAACAGGTTTTGTTGTGTATCAAGTTTATAGGAATATATTGAAGCGCAAATTACTGTCAACGCGATAGTTGCTCGACAAAAAACTCAAAAAGCTGTATCGATCTCATTTTTATTTAAAAGTTGGATAAATATCGATAAAACGCTCAATTTGTATTGGATTGTAATGATGTGCGCATACCATCGACTGGACAGTCGATCCGCGACTAATATGACGCATATCCATGGTATATCATTACGTATACAGGGTGTCCCAGGACGCTGGGCAGCCGTCAAGCTGAATAAACATATTTAGAGCCCTATAGTTCGTTAAGGAAGGACGTAAAGAACATTTTTTATATGAAATACCGTCATAATTTTTAGTCTATCATCTCCCATGTTTTTAGTACGAGCTCCTGGAACACCCTATATAAGGACCCACTAATGATATTACCACCGTACATAAACAAGAATAGTAAGTTCACTCGACGTCGGCGTATATTTTACAAATGAGAAAATATATCAAATGTTAAAATTTTTAAAATCATATTTGAATTTTAGTTGTTTAGTAACAATCGCAGTGTCTCCAAGAGATGTTGGATTGGGTAACTTGCAAAGGAAGTTTTTCTTCTCAATAACGTCTTCGTATTTTTTCTCAAGGAATGAAAATGTAGATTCGGACACTCTTTTCAAAAAATGTATTTCAAATTCTTCATTTTTTATGCCCTCTACACGCCCTACATAGTGTTTTATGCCTTTTTTAACACATATTACACCAATACAAAGTCACCAATTTTAATATCTTCGTCTTCTTTTTCCTCTACACGAAAGCTGACATGTGTAGAATCATCGAATATTGGTTCATCATTTGGTTCACTAACGCTAGACTCTTCAACAAAAAACTTTTTCTTGACAATCTTTGCCCTTTTTTGGTTTTGGTTGTTGTTTTTCATCTAGGTGTTTTGCTTCCATATTCCATATTAGGTGTGTCCGTAAGTATTGTTGAGATAGCTCTTTTTCTTCCTTTGCGTGTTTATTTTCTTTTTGCGCCTTTACATGCGGCCTTACTTCCTCCGGAGAGACAAAATTATTTCCTTAAGTCGATCGATTGCATCAATTGTATGCGCACCTCCACCAACTAAACGGTTTAGTTGTGGGGAAATCATGAGAATTACAAAACTCGACAAAACAGTTTAGTCGATGCAAAAGTTGTATACAGAGTGGGGCAGATAAACGTTCAATTGGAAATATCTCGAGAACTAAAGGTATCTAAATTATGAAAATTGCCATGAAGGAATTTTGAATATTGAGCTATTTAATGAAAATATTGGCGTCATTATTCTACTTTCGGTTATATCGGAAGTTGCACATAACTTTGTAATTTTTAATGACAGATCCTGTATATTTTTCAATTTTAGAAATATTTACGTTATTCTGAACATTTTTTGTTAATACTTCCTATACCTATTTTGAACCGTTTTTGAGTTGTAATGTTTTGTATATGAAAATTACACTTTTTTACCATGTACATAAAATTCAATATCCTCTAATGTAATTTGAATAAAAGTTTAAATTACTTAGGAACTATTTACCACATACCGATTTATCGTTTGCACTGTGAAGTTACCTTTTTTATTATACAGGGTGCTGTCAAAATTGGAATAAAAACGGAATCCACAATCTTCGCGTAATTCCTTTTTTTTTCAAATGGGACACCCTGTATGTGATTATTTATTTTACAAGGATACGTTGCCCACTATCGATATGTATTACTATTCCCTAACCTGTCTCCTGCAGTTTTCAAATAAATCAGCTTTATACATTTTTGTCACAAAAAATTAATTTTTATATAGACTATGTGGTATTAATTTATTAAGTTAAACATTGAACAAATAAATATACAGATACTATCAAAGATAATAAGGCACTAGCTTGTTAATGCAACAAATGTTCAAAATGTTGCCCATCAACTTCCAAACATTTATGTACTCTTTTAATCCGATTTTCATTAGTAGCTCTTGATAGTGATTCTCCATCTATTTTGCTAAAAACGTGGAGGACTTTGTTTATCATATTTTCCTTAGTAGTGACAGGTTCAGAGAATACCTTATTTTTAACATCTCCCCAAATATAGTAATCTAATGGTGACAATTGTGGGAATCTTGGTGGCCAGAGAAACGGACCTTTATTAGCTATCCATCTATCGTTAAATATTTCATCAAGCAATGTGCCTACTCCTCGAAGATTGTGAGCCGGTGCACCATCTTGTTGAAACCAAGCTTCGTTAGCCTCAATATTGGGTAAAGCGTGCATTGCTGGTACAATTACTTGCCGTAAGATGTTGCAGTAATGCTCTCCGTTTAAATTTTCGTCATAAATCATGAGAGCGAATATCTTATTATTTTTCACAACACAAAAAACATTAAACGAAAAGGACACTTGAAATTTACTATCCCATGTGACTTGAGGATTTTCGTCACCCCAGAAGTGACTGTTATGGCGGTTAAAGATACCATTTTTAGTAAACTTCGATTCATCACACCAAATAATTTTTTTTTGTAAAATCTTCATCTTCTTGGCATTTAATTAAAATCCATTCACAAAATTCTACACATCTTACATAATCTACAGGATTTAAACGCTGAGCTAGTGTATACGAATAAGGGGTCCAATGATGTTTTTTTAAAATTCTGTGAATTGTTCTAGTCGACACCTCTAACAGTTTCTCACATTCCCTTAAGGATGGATGAGCTGCAAAATATCCCAGGATGTCTATTTGTAAATCCTCATTATCGACATGGGTTTTGGGCTTATTTCTTCTACTTTTAAACTGACCAAACTGGCAACAGTTGTGCAGCAAACGTTTTACAGTTTTATGATTTGGTCGAGGCTTTTCAGGATATCTTTCAGCAAACAGACGGCAAGTTCTGGATACTATTCTGTTATACTCACCGTGAATCATAATTAAATTTAAAAAAATCATCATTTGTATATCCTAAATGTGCCATTATTATTTTGTCAAGAAAATTGAAGGCAAATATGCCATAGGCATGTATAAAGCTGATTTATTTGAAAAGTGCAGGAGATAGGTATAGGGAATAGTAATACATATCGATAGTGGGCAACGTCTTCTTCTAAAATATATAATCACATACAGGGTGTCCCATTTGAAAAAAGAAATTACGCGAAGATTGTGGCTTCCGTTTTTAATCCAATTTTGACAGCACCCTGTATAATAAAAAAGGTAACTTCACAGTGTAAAGGATAAAGCGGTATGGGTAAATAGTTCCTAAGAAATTTAAACTTTTATTCAAATTACATTAGAGGATATTGAATTTTATGTATATGGTAAAAAACATAAAAAACGTTACAACTCAAAAACGGTTCAAAATAGGTATAGGGAAGTATTAACAAAAAATGTTCAGAGTAACGTAAATATTTCTAAAATTGAAAAATATACAGTGTCTTTCATTAAAAATTACAAAGTTATGTGCAACTTCCGGTATAACCGGAAGTAGAATGGTGACGGAAATACTTTCATTAAATAGCTCATTATTCAAAACCCCTTCATGCCAATTTTCATAATTCAGATACCTTTAGTTCTCGAGATATTTCTAATGGACCGTTTATCTGTCGCACCCTGTATATGTGTTGGGCCTAAGGGAATAATATAAAGTGCATCTGCAACTACTACAAATTTATAATGCAAAAAGTGTCTCATTATAATTAAAAAAGAAAAATCTTGAAAATGGACTGTTGTAACGAATTCCACAAAGATAAAGAGTAAGTAAGTACATTTTATGTGAGAAATTTAGTAATGACCTTAATATGGTAGAATAAAAGTTTACGAACCACTTGTACCTCGCCACCGGCTTATTGGAATTTGAGAAAATTATTATTGTTGACTGTAACCTATAAAAAAGTTTAAATTTGTACAGTCTATTCTCCGAGATGTGCACCCTTTATCTGCCTGTATCTCACAAACATTAGAGAAAAATTGTATTTAACACTTTTAAATATTTTTTAATGATCTACATTCCTCTAATACAAGATACTTAGTTACTGGACAACTTGTATAGAATTTCCTAGAATAAATTTCATTAATTTACCTAGAAATGTTTTTTCCTAACGTCTAGTTTCGATACAAAATGAAGTAATAAATTCTAACAAAATATCAAACTATTAATCACCCAGGTTCCTTCTTACATTGAAACATGTTCTATTACAAAATATAATGTGCTGAATGTTATTTACTGTATTATATACAAAGCCTCCAACAACATTTTATTTACCGATTAGTTCATCACCCACCGTGAGAATCTCTGGTTACACAGTCATGATTCATGCATCTACTCGCGGTATAGTGAGCAAAGTGCATCAGTGAGTGAATTAAACGATTCCACTTCCCTTCTACGGATAAATTAATCATTAATTTATTTATATCAAAAAGGCGATAGAAATCTAGCTGAGGCTTTGATGTTGTTTCTTTACAACATCTAATAATCGTTACTCTATAGGAATTGAAGATGTGTGAACTTGTTAAACGCTACATGAAACGTTGATCGTAATGTGTAGTAAATACAATGCATATTGAGAGGACTATCAAAATGAACTATTGATTTTATAACGGATTTCAAATTTGTCAAAAATGATAATTTTTCATAATACGTAACAAACATTTGATTTCACAATCAAATGGCTTCTTCTTCTTGCTGTATAATATACGCATGCATGCCTGTTTTTATTCACATCATTTCTCCTACTCGTCATGTGGAAGGTTGTCGCTCCACCTTTTTCTAGGGCTTCCAAGGCTCCTTAGTCCTGCTGGTGATCTGTCCCTTGTTCATTTTATAATTCGTTATTCTGTCATACGATCAATGTGCTCATTCCATTTTATCTTTATATCCAGTACCTAGTCATTGATGTTATATATGCCACAAGTTCGGCTAATGTTTTCCCTTTTTTCTTTATCCATCAATGTTTTTCCCGATATTTTTCGAACTATTTTCAGTTCTGTGGTCTCTAATATTTTTTTGTTTTGGACGTCTCAGGTCGGGTTTTTGCTGCATAAGATATGTTTATTACGCCAGATTGTGTGGTTTACCTATGCCGCTGCTCTTGACGCTCTTGTAGCTTGGTTCCTTACTACTTCCCTTTCCACGTCCCCGTACCCAAATATTTCGATTCCCAAATATTTAAATTTCATTTCCTGGTATATTGTTTTACCACCAAGTAACCATTGATTTTGTTGTTGCCGCTGATATTACCATATGATTGTTACGAAATCGTAGGCTGATGTAGTCATCGAAGCCGACACTGTCCAATTCGATATCTAAAAGTTTAAATTTTGCCGAGAACGCACGGCTTTCTTGGAAGGACTATTTTTTTATTGATTTTATAGAGGCGCTTCTAAGAAGATCGATTGTTTGTTGGGAGCCGCAATCTAGAAATTTCAGGAATCCGAAAGTTCTAGAAAGGGCTTTAATATATAAGTGACTACCTGCAAACCGTGAGTTCAGTCTATATTTTAATCAATTTGTGAGCAAAACAAGTGAACAATAAAAGTGAACTGTGTTTAATATAAATTAATTAGTTCTTAGTGAACAGTGTTTTTGATATAAATTAGAAGTTAAATGTATACATAAATTAAGTATAAGTGAATAGTTAAGTGTATAAATAAATTAAGTAAGTAAATATACCGTGTGTATAAAAACTATTTAAGTAAACAAGAAAAACATTACATTTTTAAATATTTTTGCTGCTTTATTAAACTGGTACAGTAAGTAGTCTTTGAAGATCGTCCTCGTTCTCCGCAGCCAGCACCGCATCTTCTTCATAACACAAAACTTTGACCACTTTATCTCCCATTTTGTATCCTCTTAGTTTGAGTACTTGTTTTATAATTTCATCCACAGAAGCGGGCTTAGAGAGTCCCCTTGCCGAATGACATTACTTGCAGATAGTCCGCCATTTATTTTTGCTTGGATCTTATTTTCTGAATATATATGTTCAATTGTTTTAATGGTCTTGTATGGAATTTGTCATTACGTTTTTTAATTGTATTCAATCAAAGCATTTCAGCAGATCATTAAAATACATGAGGGCCGTTTGTATTCGATCGATTTTTGAGTTATGTGTCTTATGATAGGATTTAAACCCTTACTGTTGATCTGCTAGTGAGATACGTTCATTTATCTTGTTTGTTATTATGTTTGTGGTTAACTCCAGTTAACCAAAATATTTATATTTACTGCTTTGTATTTCGGGGCAATTTTCTTATTTCCCATTTTAATGAGTAGTAATACTAGTTCGCCATTCATCTAGTATTCTGTGTTGGAACACATTTTTTTTTATTAAAGTTGTTGGTTCTCTCCTCCATTTTTAAGTAGCTCGTTGGTTATGTTATCGTAACCTGGGCTATTTCGATTCTTTAGATTTTGAAGTGCTGTTTCTATGTCTTTTCTATATTTTCTTCGCTTGTTAATATCTTTGGCGTATAGGGTTCAGTTTTGCTTTCTTCTCTCTTGAAAAGTTCCTCTAAATATTTTATCCAAGTATCTATCAAAGGTGCTTTTTCAAAATTGATTTGTTGTTGTTATCAAATCATCTGTATCTTCATCACGTGGTAAATTGAGGATAGTTTGATATATCCGTATTTTAAATGTCTCAATTTTTTATATGTATTCATAGTTTATTCGCCAAAAATGGTAGGTACAAAAAATGTTATTCCATAAAAAATCGAGTTAAATGTTAAACCGGATTTCGAGGTGTAATTTAGATTCTTGCAGATTAATACCACTGTTCTGCACGAAAATCCTATCCGCCAAAGATATACGTTATTTCGATAAGCCCTACCTATTTAACTCTTACACCGACCTTTAAATCGTCGTCTCACGTAACAGAGTCCAGTGAGTGCCAACAACACACTTTAAGCGGGTGTAAGAATGTACATATGCGATATTTAACTTTCTATAGCATAATGGGGTGCAACGTTGCCAAGTGTATGTTTTATCTTAGTCTAAGGAAATTGTGCACAATCTGGAACACCGTATAGGAGCTCAACCAAAGATCTTGAGCAGACTTGTAAGAAAATCCTACGTGTTATATTTCGGGTTCAAGGTTAGCGATCAAGACAAAACTTGGGCTCCCAAAAAATGCTGCCGCACTTGCTCAAGAACCTTAACAGGGGTACAACACACATCTATGAACTTTGGAATGCTAATGATTTGGCGGGAGCCTAAGAATCCTGTTGATGATTGACACCTTTGCTTAATAAATATTCTGGGATTTTTTAATAAAAGCCAGCATAAAATAGTGTATCCTAATATCCCCTCAGCCATTAGACCTGTACCTCAAGACGCTTCTAGCATACCTCTTCCTAAGCCTCCAGAGAAATAGGACGAACCAGATACTTATGATTACACAGAGGAGCCAGGAGCCGGTCCAAATTTTGAAGAGGTAGTCATTTTCGAATGTAGTAGCTGCAAACAGTCACATGTTATACCTCAGGAAGAGCTCAATTATCTAGTTCGTGATTCAGATCTTCCCAAAAGAAAGGCAAAGCTGCTTGGATCTCGTTTGCAGCAGTGGAACCTTTTACAAAAAGTGTGAAAAGTTCAACGTTTCAGAAAAGGCAGTCTAGGCTGACTATATTTTTCTCAAAGGAAAATGACTTAGTTTACTGTCATGATATTCCAGCTTTAATGAATGAACTTGGCATTTCCTGTGTACCTACCGAGTGTCGACTATTTATTGACTCTTCGAACACAAGTCTAAAGGCAGTTTTGTTGTTGAATGGAAACGAACGGCCATCAGTTCCCGTTAGTGATGATGTAAATATGAAAGAAACATAGCAAAAACATGTACATATTATTCCAATGCATAAAATACGAAGATCATAAGCGGAATATATGTGCCGATCTCAAATTTATTGCCCTGCTCACAGTACTACAGAGTGGCACAAAATATTGTTTTTTATGCGAATGGGACAGCAGAGTCAGAAATCAACATTATTTAGTTAAAGATTGGCCGTTACGTGAAAACATTGTGCCCTGCCATAAAAGCGTCCTTATTGTAACCTTGTAGCGGTCGAACATATACACAACGCCTGTACCCCAATCTAGTCAGCAGCCAGCATTACGTGGAGGATACTTAGGAGCCCCGCGCGTAGATGGCGTACGAAGAATACTCTGAACAGAGACCTTACTGGATTCTATACCATCCGGCTACGGTAGATGTACAGTAAGCAAAATTGCTCCAACCTACGTGGACTGAGTAGTCAGCACCACGGTTAAGTAGTGATTAAACGCTCCGTTATAAAATATTGTTTGTATATTCTTTTACGTTTAAGATTTAAACTATTATTTTAATTTATTGTAAATATTATTGTGTTGATAATTATTATAATAAATATTTTAACACATTTACATCCTTAGTAGATCTGCAAAAAGTTGATTTACCAGGCAAAAGAGGTAAATTTTACCTCTTCTGCAAGTAAAAATAGGGCTTATAAAAAATGTTAAAACCCTTATATTGAGGAGGAAATGCGTTCCTTTATTTGAGACGGAAATTCCCGCGTATAAGTGAAGGAAATCTTAAAGAAGGAATCTTCGTTGGACCACAAGCACGGGAACTTTCTAAAGATCAAAAGTTTACAATCAGACTTTTGAGAATGGAAAAAGGACATGCGATGCCTTCAAAAATGTATGTAGGAACTTCCTTGGTAACAACAAGTCGGACAACTACAAAGATCTAGTTGAAGAACTTATCCAGTCTTATAAAACCTTGAGTTGCAATATGTCCATTAAGCTGTATTTTCTTCACTCCCATTTAGAATTATTCCCTGAAAATATGGTTGCAGTTTCAGACGAGCACGGCGAGAGATTTTACCAGCAAATTGCTCAGATGGTGAAGCGCTACAGTGAAAAATGGACCCCAAATATGATAGCGGATTACTATTGCACCCTTAAACATGAAACCGATCTTGGCGAATACAGGCGAAAAAAGACAACCAAATAAATTTTATCATTGTATTTATCTTTATTTGATACAATAAAAAGTATATTTTTATTATTGCTTATAAATTGTGAGTTTTATATTCTCCCTTATCTAAAAACTTATGGGTGATATGGAGAAACCGAATGCAGATAGAATTCAGTACAGCACAGTAAACGCAAGAAACCCACAAAAAATTTGGAGAGCGACATAAAAAAGTTTCAAAATGTAGTAATTTGTACTGACTTATTAGATTTTCCCTGTTGCTTGGCCTATATACCGTCAAAATTTTGATTATAAAAATATTCATTTTCAAAAAAATAGGTGTTTTTATTATTGACTGAATTGTTGTTGAATATAGAATAATTAATTGAGAATTAAAATAGTTTACAATTATGAAAACATAATAACCCCCAATAAGGTATAATGTTCCAGAATTTTCTATCACACGTATTTGTGCTATTCGGAATACCTGTTTGATTGAAAAGTCCAAACCGCTGTCAACGTGTAATTATTAATCGGAATGAAACCATCATTTGATGGAAATCGTTATTATATATAGTAGAAAATGATGTTTTAATATTTAAAAACTTCCATAACAGAGTAGCGCTACCAGACTAGCTATTAGTTTACAAATTACATCAACCCAACAATTAATTAAATTAAAAATAGATAAAAGTGATGATAAAATGAGTTATTAGTTGACATGTAGTCTTATTACTGGGCTATATATTAGATATAGGTAATTTATCTCAACTCATAATAGACCAGGCTACTTATTTTTTCCCGATTTAAAACAGGGAGGGGCAGAGTAACTTGATTATTTGAATTTACTCGGAGAAGGGCAGGTACAGTCGAAAGAGTAAGTAGTAAAATTTTATGTCGCTTGTTTCAATGAGCATCATGTAGTAAACGAAGGTGCAAACTGCGTCCTTTTCAAAGCGTATTTTATTGATAGTCGCTCGATTATAGCCACGCATCGTGCGTTTCGTGGAGTTGCAGGTTGGCAGTAGATTGTTTAATGGGCATACAATTTCTGGTAAACATGTGATACTGTTGTTTGGTTTTCTGCTAATTCTGTGAGACGGATCCTCCAAAAATAAGATTTCATCTTTAGAAATGAAGTGTGGTGCTTAATCCAAGTAATTTTGTTGCTCGAGGAAATTGATGTGAAGCGCTTCTTTTATTTTCTTCAGTGATGAGCATCGATACTATAAAGTTAGATATCGATACTATAAAGTTAGAGTCGGCAAAATGTTCTCACAAGATAGACTAGAGGAAAGTGGAGTACTACAGGGCTCAGTATTTGGCCCTTTGCTTTTTACCGTTTTCACCAGTGATCTTACTTACTACGTCTCAAGCAAAATATTTTTCTATGCTGACGACACAAAAATCTATGCTAATCGAATCACCAACCAGCGAATCCTCGAGGAAGATTTGGTCTCTAGCTCAGTGTGGTGCTCTGACTGGATTACTAGTAAATGTGGAATGGATCTGACAATTTATGGATTACTGGCATAAGCAGAAACCATTGACTACTTCTTGATTTTCTCACGAACGATATCATAAATATAATGGTTGACGAAACTAATTTATTTGCTACGCAAAGGATTGCTGAAGCCGAAGATATTTCTTATTCTTCACGTCTACATATTTGGAATCCAACAGATGCTACTGAAATGAAGAAGCTTCTGGGTTTGCTTGGTTGGATGGGTGTAGTGAAAGTTCCAGAACTTCGCGATTATTGCTCTAAAAATAAAATATTTGCGTTTGATGTCCCAAAAAATGTAATGACAAGAAATCGCTTTGAAATCCTATTGAGATTTTGGCATTTTGCAAACAATGATGAAGCAGTTCCAGGTGATAAAATATACATGATAAACAAAAATTTTAATTGGACTGTAAATAATTTCAAGGGGCTGCTTATCCCAGTTGACAAGATATACATAGGCGATGCAATGGTTCCCTTCAGAGGTAGACTCAGCTTTCGCCAATACCTACATTAAAACAAAAGACGCCGCTATGGAATAAAACTTTACAAATTGTGTACGTCAAATGGATATACTTAGGAAGTCCATATATACGAAGGAAAAGACCCGAGTAGAAATAAAAAAGAGTCAGCTACACAAAATGTTGTTTTGAACCTGGTAATGATGGACCTACTAAATGATGGACGCACGGTATATGTGGATAATTTTTACACCAGTGTACCACTAGCTTACACATTACTCAATAAAAAGATACATCTGGTGGGAACCTTACGATAAAAACGAAAATATATCCCCAAAGCAATAAGCCAAGCCAAACTAGCGAAGGGTGGCCTTATTGCCAAAGAAAGTCCCGAAGGAGTAACAATCGCAAAGTGGAAGGATCAAAAATATGTTCAAAACCTGTCAACGTGTCATTGAGGTACGGAAACAATCAAACCAAAAGCTGTTGTAGATTACGATAATGGTAAATCGCCTGTTGTCGTCAGTGACCAGCTTGCATCTTATAACGCTGCTCTAAGGCAGTGTAATAAATGGTACAGAAAACTAATAATCGATATGTTATAGGGAACATCCCTTGTGAATTCTTATTTATTGTATACACAATTTAGACAAAAAGCTATTTTGTCTTTGACAGAAGATAACGAAGAAACCGATGTTCCCGCCAAAAGAAAACGGACAGCTACTCATCATTTGATTACACATGAACAAAAACAGATGGCTAGATGTGTAAACTGCTATTGATGGAAAAGTCATTACAGAAAGATGGCGCTACTAGCCATCCTGCTAATATTTCGATTGACTTGCTGAAATTAGCATTTACTGGTCGCTTAATTAGCAGATATGGCGATATTCCTTGGCCTGCCTGTTCGCCATGACTTTTTTTCAGTGGGATTATTCAAAGTTTAAGGTTTTTGAATCAAACCCACCCAGAACTAAGAACGAATTGAAAGGGTGAATCCAACATGAAATCAACAACATTCCGTTGGATATGCTACGCAGAGTCATGGAAACCTTCACCAAAAGACTTCAAGAATGTGTTCGAAATGACGCCATCTCACGAAGATAATTTACAAAAAAATTTCATATTGCTTCATTAATTTCCACTATTTTTTATTACATTTGTTTAAAAAAAATGAATAAATAGTAATAACTAAAACTTTTTTTACTAATTCTGCCGTTTCACAGCCGGACTCTGTATTTAATACACAATAATAATAATATCTTTTGCTTTGCAAAATTGAATGTTAAACCTTTGGTACCTGCTTTACTGTCTAGTTGAATAAAATCCCCTTTATTATTTCACCGTAAAGCTTTTAGTATTTGAATATTTTGTAGGCGCGTGCTGACAATTTTCATTTATCACTCAAATCTTGACCCATAATTGACTAGGTTTTAACTTGTTTGAAAATTTCAAGGTTATAATTTACACATAGTTCTTCAGAGAGATGGCATTATAGACCATAAGTAAACAACTGCTTACAGGAGATTGAAGATCTCCCTGAGTAGCTGATACCAGTCATGGTTCCTTTAACATGAATTAATTTAACTGCCTTGATTTCATTACAAGAAAAATTTCTTAGTCATTTGTTGCAGTAAATATGAGATAATGTGTGTCCCTAATTTTCATGTTCAGATACACTACTGACATAAATAAAGCTGTATTAGGTTTTTCTGACATCTGAACTCATTTATCTGGCATATTGTATCAATCTTGCGGTGAGAATATAGGACTTCAGATTTATAAATATCGATAAAAATGCACTCAAAAAATTGGTAACACCTACAGTGGTTCATATTAAAACATATTGATATAACTTTTGATTGGTCTTCTAGAACATTATCTCATTGACACTAGAGCCACTATATCTACTTCTTAATAATAATAATAGTTGTTTATAAAACGAAAATAAATTATTATTATATAAAGAAGCTATTCGACAAATTCTGAAATATGAATATCAAGCGTTCTCCTATGCTCCAGAAACGTTGTTTCTAAAACTAAAACTAAACAATAATTGTTCACGGAGAAGCCGAGATCTACACAATAAGATATTTTATAATTCAGAATTGGAAGTGTTATTAACATTAACTAACGTCTTCCCTTCTTAGGGACGTTACATTGAAAAGAGTTAGAGTTAATCCTAAACCGAAGGACGGGCTACTCTATCTACCTCTATTCAACGAATTGGATAGTCAATGAATCCAAAATTTTACTATTATTCTTTCATTCTCCCCAATACGGAAGTGCCACTTTCGATTTTGATAAGGCAAATGAAAGCGAAAGTAAAATTACAATTATAGTATGTTCCAGAAAGATTTAAAGGTAAATGTCGATTTGCATGACACGAGTCTCTGTATCTTCAACCGTTTCTTGATTTTCGTTTTACTGAATCTGTATCGATTTTTTGGGAATGATTTTATTAACAACTTCTATTTTATGGTTCATAGAGTCTACTATACGAGGATGTAATGATATCTAGTTAGCCTCGACCAGTTCCACGCATAAACAAAATATTGCGTTACCATAGCAACGAACAATAACTTATTAGAAGTGTCATTGTAAAGATTGACGTCAAAAAAGTAAACCAGAGTCACGCAATAAATTAAAATTGTGAAAATCGAAAAATTGGAGTATCGAGCCATCATCAAGTACTTGTATTTAAAAGGGTTAAGAGGTAAGCAGATTTACGAAGATATGCTTAATACCCTTGGTGATCAATGTACTTCGTATGCGACCGTGAAAAATTGGACTGCAAGCTTCAAAAGAGGTACATTTTCCATTGAAGATGATGACCGATCGGGAAGGCCAGTTTCTGTGTCAGTCCTGAAAATATCGATGCAGTTCATGATATGATTTTATCAGATCGTAGAATTGGGCTAAAACGGGAATCTGAAGCACTGAATATTTCATACGAACGCGTTCATCATATAGCTCGCGTCAATTTGGACATGACAAAAATTGCTGCAAAATGGATCCCCAAATGTTTGAAGGTTGACCAAAAGCGTGCAAGGGTAGAAGCATCGCGTTCGATTATTGCTCGATTTGAAAACGATGTAGACTTCTTAAACCGAATTGTTACTATGGATGAGACTTGGGTACATATCTACGATCCAGAAACAAAGCAACAATCAATGGAATGGCGACACTCTGGTTCTCCAAGACCTAAGAAGTTTGGTGTCCAAAAATCTGCTGGAAAAGTTCTTGCTTCAGTTTTTTGGGATTGCCATGGAGTAATCATGATTGATTTTTTAGATAAAGGTAGAACAATAACTGGAGATTACTGTTCGACATTAATGACCACTCTACGGAAAAAAATTAAAGAGAAAAGACGCGGAAAGCTATCCAAAGGTGTTTTGTTTTTGCAGGACAACGCCCCTGCACACAAATCTCAAGTTGCCATGCAAAAAATTCGTGATTTAGGGATTGAATTACTAGAACACCCCCCTTATTCACCAGATTTGGCTCCGTCCGACTATCATCTCTTTCCTCATCTGGAAAAAAGTTTAAAAGGTCGTAAATTTTCTTCCAACGAGGAGGTAATAAAAACTGTAGAGGTCTGGTTTGCAGAGCAAGAAGAAACATTTTTTTGAAAGGTCTAGAGACGTTGCAGGTTCGCTGTAATAAATGTATCCAATTAGAGGAGAATATGTTGAGTAATAAAATATTTTGACATTGAAATTTTGTTTGGTTCTATAGTAGGCTAAGAATGTTTCAATACATCCTCGTATATCCTTCCGTCATAACTGACGACTTTTCATATCTAATATATCCACGTCCGGGATATTGGGCAATAATGTAGAAGTCGTGCTGCGATACGAGTGGCCGGTGTACTCATTTGGGTTTGGGATGTTGACAAATCTGGCTATGATTTCTGCAATTTTATATTTTCCAACTACCTGATTTACACATCTTCCACGCTCATACCGATAAAAGAAGCGCTCATCTTGACCTTTTTGTGGCCGGAGTTGCATGTAACAATCAACAAATGCTACACAATCTTTTGTGACTACAAATCTTCTATGACATTGTTTTTTGTAGTGAGAATCTGGACCAACATGAGACAATTTTATATTCCACATCCTACACTTTTAGATTATATAGCACGTCAGCTCGACATCCCACCTTTTCAACAAATATATTTCATCTTGAAGCTCTAACAAAAACTTTGAAACTTCATCCTTAATAAATACTTGAGACTTTCGATGCTGATACACATCATTTCGTCTTTTTATAAATGCCTTTAAGCGATTAAATTTCGTTATATCCTGATTTTTATTTATAGAAATAGTCAACTTCAGCATAAAGTATTCTGACCATATTGTAGCAGGCGATAAAGTTTTTGATTTTTCTAGGAAAAATGCCAATAACACATCTTCAGTTATTGTAGAAACATCATTCGTTGCACACCTTTCGTAAGTTTGATTATACCGACCTTTGGATTTGTCCGACAACAAACTTCTGCACGCAATATTTGCTGTTTCTTTAACGAAATTTATGTTAATTTATAACAGACAATTGGTAACACTTAAAATCGTTCATATTTAAAATGGTGATATAAAAGCTTTATATCTAAAATATATTGGTATAGTATCTTATGTGTGAGGAATAAAGGAACTGTATTAATATATTCAATATCTGCTTGTTCTTCTAAAACATAATTTCGTTGACAGAATGCATAATCATTCTACCTACCGAATTAAATACGTAAGGTAGGTAGCCTGTTCCATCTACTAAGATAAAGTCATCCCTATTATATACTACTATTAAGTCATTATTTCCCGAAACCAAAAACCTCATAAATAAATTAATTAAAAGTGGCGCTTTTAAAATAACTTATTACTATGAAAAAACTTCAAGCATGCGTATAAAATGAATAACTAAGCTTTTTTTTGTACATCGCACGTCATTAGCCTCGAGTAAGTTGTATAGGTACGTTTAAAATTGCATACGGCCACTCATAAAATTACATAATAACGAAGTCACCTGGTATACGTAGATTCTTAATATAATGTTCATGTACACACGAAAACTTTTTTCTTATTTAAGTTTCAGGAAGTGTGGAAGTCTGATATTACCGTTGTGGTAGTCACGAATTGGCATGTCAAATTACACGTGGACGCAGGGACGTCTCACTCCCATTTAGTCATTACTAACAACGGAAATAGGATGACTTGGAAAATACGCTGATCGCAGCGGTCGTGATTAATTGATAGACACGAAATTAAAATTTTTACTAATAAAGTGATGTTCAATAAATGCAATTGAATAAATAATATACAATAAACACAATGTATTTTGCAATAACAAATTGCATATCACTTAAATTCAAATTAAAACATGCATAAGAATAAAAAGATATCAAAAAGTGCCAGAAGCATCTCTTTGGGGAGACAATTTCGAAACAACTTTATAAAAAGATGAGTTACTATCACTATACCATGCGAGGAAGATTGTAGCATTATAAAAATACAATCAATTTATTTATTGTATGTATTTAGGGTTGCCTATTGGCAGTAGAATAATATTGTCCGTTTCTGGTATACAACTGTTTATACACAGTCTGGTATAGCTGGTTGTCTAAGCGGGTTATCTTTGTTTTATGATATATCTTTGAAATATTGGAATTTCGATAATAAAGATTAGTCTTTGGTGTAATATTTTTAATAATCTGTTATCTGTAATTTACAAATCAATGACTATTCCAGCATTTTTTGTTTGGCTGTTATTGGTAGCAATCGCTGTCAAATTAGCTGTCGAAACTATTAATTTCCGGCTCTTTCAACTTCACATGCTCGGGAATGGTTGAAGTAGTTACACGTTCAATTTTTGATTTGTGGTTCTTGCCTTCCCACAAGTCAAAGGCATGGTAATGGTTGATTAGATTTATTGCCTTTTATTTACCTTGTAACCTTACCTTGCTGTTGTTACTCCAAGAAGCGAGGTTACATTGCCAAAGGTTCGCTTTTCGCCGGAGAGCATAAGGTCGTGAGTTAGTGAGGAATATTTGAAAGCGTATCCTTTATTATTTTTTAAGGCGCCACTTGATTAGTAGGATATTCAAGAAATTTACTGATTAATCAAGAAACCAATAATGAAAAAGATTAGCTATTGTAACTTTTCAAATATGTTATTTATGTCGTTTTGCTTTTACGTTTGTGAATCAAATAAAACACATTGTTGCCAATGAAACAGTTTAATTAAATGGATGGTACCTTGAACATATGTTGTAATAACCTGTCTCAAAAATATGAGGTGATCAACTCTATTTATGAAATTATGAGTTATCAATGATTGGTTAATTTAAAATGTTTAACAATTTCTAATGTTATCAACTAACTGATATCATAATATACAATACTCTAAATCTTTAGCAACACGTAAATGGTATACCAGTTACCGCTTTACAACTGTAATAATTAACCATATACAACCAAGTAGGTCAAAAGTATCTCTAATATAATAAGATTAAACTGAAATATAATTTCAGGGCGGTAAACATTAACAAAGTTGATATTTCAACTCTAAAGAATTGAAAGAATGTAATGTTAAAATTGTGAATTTGATAGACGTCTTTATAAAAATGTGAAGTTACTAAATGGTAGAAAATAAAAGTTAATGTGTCATTAAACGTTAAAAAATGAAGTTATAAAATGAATAATTTGCTCAAAGTTCAGATAAAAACAAATAAAACTTTAAATGTTTCTTGCGGTTAGTGTCCAAACTATTAGACGTCAATTGGCTTAATTGACAAGCAACATCCGACTTATGGAACAAGATTCAGCCATGCGGTTAATAATCGTTGTTCATGATGAAATTATTCGGCAGTTGTCACCAACAAACATAAGTCCAGCCTCGTCCTTTGAACTGGAAACGCCGTTAGAAGCTCTTGCCGCTCCATAACGTTAATCGCAATCCGAGGTACGAAACGTCTCTACAACCCTGGACGGAGAACATTAGCCTGTCAGCTATCCCTACGAGAATATATACCATACAGGAATCATCCGAAATTGAGGGTTCTTAAAATCTGTACTTGATCATCCTATCATTGATCACCATCACCCATAAAAACTATCAAACCATATTCAATTGGCAAAAATATTGTAAAAACTGCTTATAAAAAACTATGCAGTATAGAAAAAAACCATAAAAAGAAATTGGGGGTTATAGCCGTGAAAATATATACAAGATGAAAGCTTACCTTGTTATCAAGGGTTTTTCACCACTATAGTTCCCAAAATAAATGGATTAAACCATGTGCCACCGGCCATTTTGTATACTCACGACTTGTCCTCATTGATACCCAACTTAACCATTCAAGAGGTATCAGACAAGTGATTTCAACAATTTTCGCTTCCCTTTACCACGGACACTTATGATCAGTGTTACCAATGGCAGTCAAATAAAATCCCCACATAAAATACTAAAATACTCATGGATTGGTTAAATCACATGAAGAATATTAATAAAAATATTACTGTAGGCACCCATTTAATTATTTGCATCCCGTTATTCCAGGATATGCTTAATTAATTTTAAAACCCACAGTTAATTCCCTTATGCAACCAACTATACAGAAGTGTGTATAAAGTTGCATACTCAGTGGGTGGCTTAACCGAATTAATGCACCTCCGTGAGTTACTCGTATAATACAATACAAAAAAACATTGTATTTTTATCATGCTACAACCTTTATTGGGATAATTATGATGTGAAAACCCTTGCTGGTGGCAAGGTAAGAAATAATATTTTCTATATAGTCTCCATGTCTTAGCATTTATTATTTTTTAGAGTTTTTACCACAGATGGGTTTTTAATGATGATAGGTTTTTTACTGGAATTTTTTATGAAACCTTAAGTTTTCGACTTGTCAAAATTTAATCATTGGAATTTTATCCAGATGGATCGATAAAATCGTAAGTTCTCCACGGCATGGTAGCAGAGGTGTTTGTTCTCGGATGGCGTTAATCACATGAAAATGGATTTTATAAAGGCGTCTTTGTGGCGTGTAGTGTAAAGGACAAGATTATGGTTTGTCGTTGAATCTGTGATCGTATTTGGATGGATGGGATGGATTTTTTATTACGGATGGTCATGAAATACGAGATACAATAATCTGCTGTTAACAAAATGGCTGATTTTTAGTTTCCAGAAGCTGGAAGAAGTCTGTCGTTCTAAATGGTTGACAAATAATGGTTTTGATATTAACCGCAAGTAATATTTAGGTTTTTATTTTATTTTTACGTTTTCATATTTTGATATTGCCACTTTGATTATTATAAATGTAAACCATAGCTGTCACTTTTTAATTTAATCAATTTTCACTTACATTCATCATTTTTTTACTTTTGAAGACATGATTTTACATAAACAGTATTACTGTATCATCAATTCAAACCTATCTATCTGTTGAGATTATTCAAATTTATTTATTGGGTTTGGAGTGTTTTATTTAATTCACAAACTTAAAACAAAGTAAGTATCTCATAAATAAAATATTCGAAAAGTTTTTACTAGCTAATTTACTCCTTATTGATCTTGATTAATCAGTAAGGGTTTCTTGTAAGTCCGAAAAGTTGCCTTCGGCTTTGTAGCCTCACAATTGTTAATAACATCAAAATGAACATAGAGGCCTCAAGATTCTTTGTCCACAATTGTTAATAATATCAAGAAGAAAATAGAAGCCTCAAGATTCTTTGTCACATGGAAGTTTAACATGGCCCATAAGAAACAAGTATATATTTAGTGTAGTATCTCTCTTTAAAACGATATCATAAATATGCGAAAGAAGTGAAATAAAATAATAATTTCTGTTGAATTTTAAGTATGGCAGTTAGTTACCGGTTACCGGTAATCCCTTTGTACCTACATTTATATTCATTGTATAACCGCTTTATTTCAACATAAGGAATACTTATAAGATTTTAGTTGCGATCATTCAAGAGGTTGTCACATATCAAAGTAGTTAATTCGATGTTGTTGAAAATATTATTGTTTAGCTGGTAACTGTTTTAGTCCTTCAATATGAAAGTGGTTAAAAATTGTACCATTTTTGAAATTCGGCGACGTGGAAAAAGATCGTAGAAACCGTTAGGTTATTTTATCAACAAATGTTTAAATTATTTTTTGTTTGTTTTCAAATAAGAAACGAATTCTTGGCGTAAAATCACACGGTACAGATTAAAAAATACTATGGAAATAGATATTAAAGTGAATCGAATTATAAATAAAAAATTATTTAAAATTAAAGGGATGAAACGGTCAGAGTCCGACCCTGGTACATATCATTATATTTGTGATCGTTTTAAATCGTTTCTGTTAGCCACTTTCATTATCTATGAAATATTGTGCAACAATAAAAGTCTCGCATTAAATTTCGGACAAATTTTGTTAAATAATTTGCATAATCTATTTGCGTCTTGAGCACATTTAAAATTTTTCTTCGCCAACAAAAAAAATTAAAGCAAACACTCCTTGCAGTGT
The DNA here is from genome assembly GCA_963921935.1 of Galeruca laticollis. NCBI lineage: Eukaryota > Metazoa > Arthropoda > Insecta > Coleoptera > Chrysomelidae > Galeruca > Galeruca laticollis. The sequence goes on from OY998178.1 coordinate 198,518,845, forward strand.
TGTTTCGATTATTTCCCTAAACATCTTATGAAGGTACAGATGTAGCTTTTCAAAAGTTGACTTGTGAAGTAATTTGCGTGTCTAGTCGATAAGTAATGTCTTGTAACATCTCAAGGTCGTTTAACTATGAAGCATTTAGAAATCCTTGTAATAGAAGATGATATATTTAGATTTAGAAATAGAAATTGTAGAGAAAAAACAAAAACGACAAGTTACAAAACTTACTGGATAAAAATTTTAATCAAATCTCAACAATAATGCGAAAATACGGATACTGGACTCAAGACTGTATTATATATAAAGTGGCTAGACACCCCTTGTGGCGTTGCGCCGCATAAATGCTTTCTAGATCCGCTTTCTGGGGTAGATCAATCCCCGTCATTTCAGCATTTTCTCGCTTATTTTTCTCCATAAAGTCCTATCCCTAGTTTTTTCCTTCCATATAACGATTCCTATCCTTCTTAAGTCCTCCTCTACTTCTTTCAGCCACTTAGATCTGGGTCTTCCTTGCCTTCTCCTACCACCTGGATCCCACTGTATCACTCAGCAAACGATTGCGCGCTCTCCTTCTCTCCATACATGGACGAGCCATTTTATTATTTGCCTCTTTATTCTCTTTACTATATCTTCCCCGTTTATTTCTCTCAATATTTCATGATTCATATGTTGCCGATATTCCTTGCCGTCAACTTTTATTGGCGCCGATATTCCTTGCCGTCAACTTTTATTGGCCCTAGAATTGTTCTCATTATTTTTCGTTCTACTATCCTCAACTCCTCTTCATCTCTTTTTGTCATTGTCATTGTTTCTGCTCCATACATTAACACAGGTCTTATTATTGTGTTATAAATGCTAAATTTCGTGGATCTTGTTAATAGTTTGCTTTTCAATAATTCCTTATTGGTATAGTATGCCTTATTAGCTGCCATTATTTTTTCGTCGATTTCTGATCTTCGGTCCCCATTACTGCTGATCGTGATTCCCAGATATTTGAATTTTTCCACTTCCTCAAATTCATATTCTGTTTTCACAATGTTTGCCAACTCTCATTATTTTGGTATTGTTGCATTTGATTCAGAATATTCCTTTTTTTTTCGTTACTATCACTATGTCATCTGCCTATGCGACTACCTGGCTCCCGCTCGTTTTTAAATTTCCCTTGTTCACATTTCTCATAACATGCTCCAGGGCCAGATTAAATGGTGTTGTTGATAGGTTATCACCCTGTCTTACACCTCTAGCTACAGAGCCTTCCGTTTCTCCTTTATTTCTAAGTATATTCACTTTTGACTCGTTTATAGTAATTGCAATTAATCTTCTTAACTTACTTTCTATCCCCTGTTCTTTCAGTCCTCTCATCAGTTTACTTCGTTTTACTGAGTCAAATGCTTGTTGGAAGTCTATAAATAGCATTTCTATTTCCATTTTGTGTTCATGGGCCTTTTCCATTATCTGCTTGATGTTGTGAATAGCGTCAGTTGTTGACTTTCCTTGTATGAAACTGCATTGGTATTGACCTATTATTGCTTTCGCTTTTCCAGCTAAGCGACTTTGAATTATTGCTGACATTATTTTGTACGCTACATTTAAGAGAGTAATACCTTTGCGCTCCTGCTGATCCCCTTTTTTGTGTATTATGACAATTTGTCCAACCTCTCATTCTTCGGGCATTGCTTCTTCTCTCCATATTTTCTTTATTAGCCGATATAGTCTTTCGTCCAGTTCCTCTCCTCTATACTTGATCAATTCCATGTTTATTTCGTCTTTGCCCGGTGCTTTCCCATTCTTTTAATAACTTCTACTACTTCATTTTTTGTTGGTTCCTATTATATATTTTCTTTTTCATCTTCTTCGCTTTCTTCCTCTGATGTATTATCTGAGAGTGCCTCAATTAGCAGTTCCTCGAAATACTCTTCCCAAATTTGTTTACAATGAGCTTCTTCTTGTATCACTTCGCCGTTGTTATTCCTTATACCTTTATAAGTCTTATTTTGTTCATTTATTTTTTTATAATAGGCTTTTGTGTTTTTGTTAGTTTTTTCATTTTCTATTTTTCTTATTCTGTCATTCATCCATTCTCTTTTAGCATTTCTTATCAATTTGTTGCAATTTTCCCTTATTCTCTCATATTCCCCCCTATCTTCTGGGTTGTTTGTTTCTTTTTCTCTTACAATTTCTCGACATTTTTCATCATACCATTGCTTGTTTATTCCATTTTTCTCTATCCCTTATTGACTTTCTGCTGAACTCAGTAAACAATTTCTAATATTATACCATTCCAATTCCACATTCTCCGTTTCTTCATATTCCATTAACTTTTTTTCCACTTGCTTCTCATATTCGCTTCTTATATTTTCATTATTAAATTTTTCGAGGTTCCATTTAATTCGGTTTTTTTTGTAGCGTTTAAATTTTTTGTTTGATTGTGGCCACTACCATGTAGTGATCCGAGTCGGCTTTTGCCCCTCTGTATGTTCGTACATCTTTGATCTACGACTGCTTTCTTCTATTAATAAGCACATGATCTATTTGTGTACTATATTTATTATCCGGCGATGTCCATGTTATCTTGTGTTTTCTTGGGTGGGAAAATTTAGTACTACTTATTATCATATTCATCCTTGCTACCAGATTACATAGGCGCTGCACGTTGCCGTTTGTTTTCTCATGTACGCTGTACTTTCATGCCACGTTTCCCAAGTAGTCATCTTTTCCAATTTGTGCGTTGAAGTCGCCAATTAAAAGTATTGTGTCTTCTTTTGGTATTTTTGGTATTTCTTCTATTTCTTCTTCAATTTTTTCATACATATTTTATCTTTCTACTCCTTATGTGCACCTTCAGTTGGTGCGTATGCATTTATTATCGATATATTAATTGGTTTTGATTGTATTCTCAGGTATGCCAGTCGTTTACTTATTAATCTAAATATAAGATTTCGTAAATTACCCCTTATTATTAAACCTACCCCATATTGTCCTGAGTAATAAAAACTAAAATCATTTTTTCTACCACCCCTTGATCTTTCCATCTTATCTCCTGTAAGGCCGCTACGTCAAGACTGTATTGGATTGGAAAAATCAAATAGTATTAGTACGAAACTATTTTACAAGGTAGTTTGAAGTGGTATTGAAAGATACTCTCACAGTTATTCAAGTTCAATGTAAAATCACTGCAGTAATTAGTAGATAGGAATACTATGAATAAACCAATACAACAAATTTAATTCAACTGGCTGCATTGTAAATAAACTTTCGATGTCTCAAATTTTTCGTATTGAATATGTTTGACGTTTCTGATTAAATATTTTCATTAAAATATAAGACCATGCTGCAGGAAAAGCAATGAAAATAAACGGTCGACGTCGATATAAAGCTCATTAAATGCAATTTGTAAACGACCTATTATTACAAAAGTGTTTATTTCAAATACATAAAATTCAATTTCGGACAACATATAATTATTGAGATCAAACATTTCACAGCTGGCGTATCTTCTCGAGGTTTATTGTACTTCTCGCTTCATATTTCATGCTCTTTAATAGCATTTTGTCGTTTAAGTATTGTTAAAATGTTCAGGCGAAAAATAGAATTGCGAAACAAACTCATAGTTTCTTGAACTGTATAAAGAATAGTGTTTATTCAACGAGTCTTTTAAGATGGAGTAAGTGCAGTACTAGGTTAATATTTATTTTCTACTTTAAAATTCAGTGACAACAATCTCACGGTTTTTCCGATTTATATAACAAACAAGATACAAATTGGACGTACAAGAATAAAGGCCGAGACAAACGCACCGAGGAGGCACCGTGCCCGTACCGTAAATCGGTCGGCTGTCGGTGACAATAACGCGAAATCACACCTAATCTGTTGATCAGCCGACATATTTCACGAAGGATGATTTCGATACGCCGTGACGGGTCCGGGCCGTGCCTCGATGAATGCACGGCCAAACATTGTCAGGTAGCTTTGCACGTATATCTTCAATAGTGGTAGTAGTGGAATCCGTGGGACTGTGTTCAAGTATATATTCGATACTCATTGACAGCTCGGTGTTGTATATACAAGAGGCTCGGTGTCCACTTCGCGGAACGTGCCCGGCCCGGACACGGTCCGGTGTAACGTAAATCATCCTTAAAGTTCAGTATTCATTTGCTGCATACAGTGTCAGCACCGTGTTCGTCAAAAAGTAATCTGTACTCGGACACGTTGCGTGATTTTAGCGCGGTTGCGTTGTACCACACGACGCGACTTCCAACACCCGCTCGTGACATGTTTTGGGCACAGTGCGGCTATGTCTGTCTTGGCCTTAAAGCAGATGCGTTTGTAAACAAATTATTAGGCAGTAACATTAGACGTTTGGTCAAATATAATGAATAAACTTTTACTGGTTTTTCATGCAGGTATTATATCATGTAAAACATTTACCAAAAACATTTAGAAAAATCCCAATGGCACAGGACCAATTGGACAGGCTTATTTCAGTAACATTTTTGCATAAAAACCAAAATAAAAAATTAGATACAAAAGTAATAGAATGTTTTGAGATGTACAAAAAACCAAAGTAACATTTTGGGCAACAATTCAAAAACAAAAAATTTTCTTAAATAAATGTTTTAATGTACGATTTATAGAAAAATCGTAGAACGTTTTAATGTCTATGAAAAAGCTCAGTAACTTTTTTGCGTCAAATGAAAAACAAAGGGAAAACGATTTTTTCAACTTTGACAGGCCACCATTTTGTTTTTACTGGGCCGATTTGGCTCATTAACGAACTCGTTCAAAATTTTGGCCTAACCGATTTCTGTAGAGAGTTTGGTTTTGATTCCAAAACGAAAAACTGCATTGAAATTTTTCCGAAGTCGCGTCATGCTACTCTCTACAATAGCCCTATTTCATTCTGAAATAAGCCTAACAGGATGAATAACTATTGGAAAAGTGAGAAAATATAACAAAAATTAAATAAAATATTATTTACGGGCGATTTGAGGTCGGGAAGTGGAAGGGGGTGAAATTTCAAGGGTGGATAACGGTTTATCACGATTTCTGGCAAAACTACGAGTCCCATCGAAAAAGTCTAATGGCAAAGTTGTAGGTAATAAAAAGATGTACAACTTTTGTATTAACACTTTTTTCACATAACCTCAAAGTTTATGCGAAAAATCCAAAAAATCTATTTTTTGTTTTTTTCTATTTTTATCCCCACGGAAAAAAACTTCACGAAACTTGGTGAAAACCTTTTTATGTCCCGAATATACTAATTTTTTGGATTCAAAATATTTATACGCCCAAACATAAATAAACATTACTATGGCAAAGGATCTGGAAATGTAAAAAAATTTGCACGTCCAATAGTTTCAAATATGAATCAATCAAAAATATCGTTGCATTTCTGCATTGTTTTTCTGGTTGCGATGCAATATCTGGATTTACCGAAAAAGGAAAGAAAACGATCGTGAGTTCATTATTAGACAATAAAAATTTCTCAAATTTGGCCAATATTATTTATGAAAAATATGCAAACAAAGAAGATATTGCCAAAAATGGATTGAAATTAATAAAATCTATTTATAAATGTAAAAATTAAAATATAACAGTGAATCAATTATGATTTCGAAAATATTAATTGGCTATAATTAAATCATAATGGCAATATCTCACCAATAGAGAGAGCGCAGCAGAACAACGTTGTTACAGGGCATATTATCAGCTTAAAACTTGCCTGGGTAACGAACTGACAGCAACAGATTGGAGCAGGAAGCAACATCAACGTGGCATTATTCCTAAATTGACAGATAAAGAAATTATTCCGGAAACATGTAACAGTCTAAAATGTGGCTGCCGAAAACATGGCTTAAAACGCACAAATTTATGTTAAAATTGTCATGGTTCTGAAAAATGCCCCAATGTTGAAGAAAAAACCTACGATGAAGAGGAAATTGTGTATGAAGAACAAATGTAGACTGGAAAAAATATTGGAGACGAAGACGATGATGGTCTTGAAGATTTCGAAGAACTACTAGAATCAGGAACATTTGTCGAACCTAACGATGAAGAAATGCCATCAAAGAAGCAAAAACTAATGGATAAGTGATATGTGTCTATTTCATAGTGTAGCATGTTCGAAACGCTCCGCCTAACATGGTAGCTATACAAATGCCTTCAAATGTTTTCCATTCCCGGCTTGATGTTGGTTGATGCATAACCCCAAAATTGTTATCTGTCACATATTTCCTACGCCGGCTGTTTTAGTGCCCGAAAAAGTGGAAATTGCGTTTTTAGTGGAAATTTCTGTAATTCGGCTACAATAGGTAGGTTCAATTGTTTTACAATGTATTTTGCCAATATGAAGTTTGCTATGGCCCCTCCAAAATGTTTGTAGTAAATTTGCTACATTATGAAACTTTCAGTTGAGGCAACTGCATATTGGCGCCAGAATTTTTTAATTTTTTCGAAAATTTTGACTATTTTATAAAATAACTGAATATTTGTTTTTTCAGTTGGCCATGTCTTATAAAAGGAGTGGTCATAAGGAAGCACTTTCAGATGCTGAGTTGGCAGAAATTATAGATAACTTGGAGAATAGCTAAGATGATTTTGAAGATTTTTCAGACGATAGTATTGCGAATCCGGATTTTGATCCCGAAGGGGAATTTTCCCATATTACCAAGAGGTTCATTTATGAAGAATACGCGGAGGGTCAACAACTGTCAAAGTCGGTAATAACGCAACTCCAATCTCATGGCATAAAAAACGTTTGCAAATTGGTGAAGATACCCTAAGATTCAAATGCAATATTGAACTTCCAACAAACATTATAGATCTGGAGACTCCATATGACTTTTTCAAGTTCTTTTTTTCTGATAACCTAATAGACAATATCACCAGTGAAACAAACTTATAACGCGTTCAGAAAAATCCGAATAAACCTGACAATATTTCTTCAATAGATATTCGAAAATTCTTAGGTGTATGCGTGTATATGTCTGTATCAAAACTACCAAGAACTCGCTGCTACTGGCGACCAGACATAGGAATACCCAGTGTTCGCAGTGTTTTGAACGTTTGAAATCCATACTTAATTTCAACGACAACACATTTATGCTTCCAAAAGATGATCCTCAATATGACAATCTTCACAAAATCAGACCACTGATAAGAGAACTCAATAAGCAGTTTGCTGCTATACCAATGGAAAGTAAGCTTTTTATAGATGAACAAATATGTGCTACAAAAACAAGGCATCATTTGAAACGATATAACCCAATGAGGCCTCGCTAATGGGATTTCAAATTGTTCATACTTCGTGATACATCAGGATATTCCTATGGATTCGAAATTTACAAAGGAGCCTCCAACAAGTTCCAATATTGTTACTAGACTTGCGAAAAAAATACCTAGAAATATGAATTATCAACTTTATTGTGATAACTATTATTCTTCTGTTCCATTATTTACATCACTAACAAAACAAGGAATTTATATGTCTGGAACAATCCGTCGAAACAGAATTCCCAATAACCCCTTACCCCCAGACAGCATTTTCAAGAAAAACCACGAGGGAGTGCTGAAGAATATGTAGTTAACATTGATGGGGTTGATTTGAGCATGACTTGGAAAGATAACAAAGTAGTTACGCTAATTTCAACTTGTTTCGGTGAATTACCTCATCATGGTGTAAATCGGTTTAACCGAAAAGCAAAGGAGAAAATAACAATACAGTCTCCTCGTGTGGTACAAGAATATAACCAGCTTATGGGAGGAGTTGACCTGCTAGATAGTCACATAGGACGTTACAAAATACCTCTCAGGTCCAAGAAATGGTATTAGAGACTTTTTTTCCATCTACTTGATGTTACAATAATAAACGCTTTTTTGTTGTATAAAAGGGCAAAAAGGGCGAAAAAAATTCCCGATGAAATGAGCCTTTGGCAATTTAGGATCTAAATTGCAGAAACTCTTTGCCTGTTTGGAACACCTACAACAACAAAAAATTGAAGGCCTTCCACGAAACAAGTAGAAGATGAAATAGACGCAAAAAGACATATTCCTCCCAAAAATGTTCGATTAGACGAAACTGCTCATTGGATAAAATATGATCATATACGTCAAAGATGCAAATTGCCCCACTGCAAAGGATTCACCCACTTCAAATGTGGTGTTCATTTATGTCTTACGAAGGACAAAAACTGTTTTTCAACTTTTCATTTGAATTAGACTTTCTGTTTCTCATTTAGATTTTTTTCATGGAGTTGCAAATCTGCTACAAAGTGTTTTTTGTGAAAAAATTTATCAAAAAAATGTTTTGAGTATGAAATTAGTTTATTTTCACAACCAAAAGGGTTAATTTTTTATCGGAACATTTAAAATAATATTTTTTAGAAATTCATGAAACGAGGGTTAGAATTCAAGATAAAGTATTAATAAAATCCCCTTCAAATCTTATCTTTAATTCTTGAAAATTAATTTGCAATCTCTATGTTTAATGAATTTGCACTTTTTTAGTATATAAATGTAACACGTAAACTTACGTATTTCGAGTAATTTAAGTGTAAATTTTAATAAATAACCCAAAATACTACATTATGATAAAATAAAAATTACAGAATTCGAATTTTTAGAATTCGAGTATTTTCGTTATTTTGCATTTTCTGAAAGAATTTGCCATAGTAATGTATATTTATTTATACCATCAGAAAGTAGAAATTTCCACGAACAACAATTTTTTCAAAACGCAAATATTTTGACGTGAGAATTTTCGATTGAAAATTAGGGTGCTTTTTCGATATTAAATCAAAATAAGGGGGAAAGAATATTTCGGATCCAAAAAATTACAGTGTGTTTGGGACATAAAGTTTTCACCAAATTCCGTGAAAAATTTCTTTGTGTGTGTGATTTGGTTTACCTTGGCTGCGGATACTATGTCCATTCGCCAGCTTAACATTTTGCTCAAGGATGTACATTTTTTTTTTTTTTTTAACTTAAATCTTATACCTATTCTACTATGATACATTTTTTTATCTACATTCTAGAATTCACATCTTTTTTTTCATTATTTAATATATATTTTTTTAATTTTTTTTTTTTTCAATTTTTTTTTTTAATTTTTTATTATTTTATTATTCATATTTTTTTTTCTCCTTTCTTATTATTTTTTTATTTTCTTATTTTTTTTGTATACATATACTTTTTTTTTTTTTTAATATAACAGGGACACTTTGCGCTCAGGGGTCGATCAGAGCGACTTCAACAAACAAGAGGACCACGGATTGACTAGGATACACACTAGGTATGGAGATACATTTATGGATAAGGTTTATATTGTACATAATATAAATATTCTAGTAATTATCTATTTAAATTTTAAGTCCTATTCTACATATATGCGAGTATAGTTTTTTGTATAATTCAAAGTTATTTGACCTAATTAATTCTGTTAAATTATAAGGGACCTTTATTTGATTGTTCTTATTATAAATAAATTTATTCAGTTCTTTAACTTGATTTTGAATCAATATGCAACCTAAAATTTTATGCTCTGCGTTTCCTTCCTCTCCGCAATCGCACATGGGTGAATCTTCAAGATTAATTTTAAATAGATGTGACTGAACTAATGTGTGATTGAATCTGAGTCTACAAATTTTAGATATAACTACCTTATTCAGTTGTGATTTTTGGAACCATGGTTTGCTTGGAATATCTGGTTGAATACTTTTATAAAAAAGTCCTTTCGTTGAGTTTTTATAATCATCGTTCCAACTGCTTAAAACCTTAGCTTTCGCCCACTGAAACATGTCTTCTTTTGAGCATTTATAATCGGACCCCTCTCCCTCTTCTATAGCGCCTTTTGCTAGCTTATCTACTTCCTCGTTGTTAGCTATACCACAATGAGCCTTAACCCAGACAAATTTTATATGTTTCTGAGTTAGTTCCAATTCATGTAACGTTTTTACTATATCCCCAATGGTATTATTGATTTTTGTTTTGTCTAATATATTGTTTATATTATTGATTTTTTCTAAGGCACTTCTACAATCGGAGATAATAACGAACTTGTTGTTATCTAGTTTTTGAATGTACTGTAGGGCTTCCAGTATGGCTATTAATTCAGCAGAGTATATAGAAAATTTGTCATTCAAACTGCATTGTCTTCTGATTTGGTTAACTGGATCCCAGTAAGCGATACCCACTTGCGATCTAATTTTTGAAGCATCAGTGTATATCTGAAGATGATGCGGAAAAAGTGTTTGTATATCACCTCTAAACATCAAATTTCTTATCTTTTCTGGATATTCTATGTAGTTTCTTAAATAATAAACCTTAGGATCTGTATCTAGCTCTACGTAATTTCTTGTTTTTATTTCTATTTCGTTGGAAACTGGTAAGTATTGTGCATAAACTTTTATAATTGGTAAAGTTGCTTTTTTCTGCCAATATTTTGTTGTTAAGTCTAATATATATAATTCATGAATCTTATTTAGCAGTTTACTTTGTTTTTTGTGCAATTTGAAAATTAATTTGAATGTTAGATATTGTCTTCTATACTTTAGTGGCATTTCTACCGCTTCTACATATAAATTACTTATTGGTGTAATTTTCATTGCTCCTAGTGATAGACGCACACACTTATTCGTTACTATTTCCAATTTTTTTAGATGGGTCTGTGCTGCTTGTGAATAAAATACAGACCCATAATCTAAAATGGATCTGATGAAGGATCTATAAAATAAGAGAGATGTACTCGGATCTGCTCCCCAATTCGTATGGCTTACTGCTCTCAACACATTCACTCCTTTTTCCGCCCTATTTATTAAGTATTCAATGTGATTTTTCCAAAGCAGTTTCCTATCCAGGATGATTCCCAGATATTTAATTTTTGACTCTACTTTGAATTCTATTTCGTTAATTTTTAAATTAGATGGTAAGTTTCTTTTCTTGGAAAAAATACATAGCTGAGTTTTCTTTGTAGATATATTTAAACCCTTCGCATGACACCATTTCTCCAGAGAAGTGTAACTCTTTGATAGTTCTGTTGATTGCAGAGCGGTATTTGAAATATTTCCTTGGTATACGCATACGTCATCGGCAAATTCCAGTATTTTAGTATTATTTCCTGCTATCTTACACAAATCTGACGTATAAATTATATATAGCAAGGGGCTTAGTATTCCCCCCTGTGGCAAACCAACATTAGCTAATCTAGGCTCTAACAACTCATTCTGTATCCTTACGTATATCTTTCTATTTGAATATAATGAACAAATTCTCGACGTAAATTCTGCTGGTAATCCTATATGTATCATTTGATCATACAAAATGTCCAATTTGACGTTATCGTAGGCCCCTTCTATATCCACAAATATAGCGGTTAGAGATTCCTCTTTCGAGAAAGAAATATTTATATCGGAAACCAGTTGTCCTATGTTCTCATTTATCGAATACCCTTTTCTAAATCCAAATTGTGTTTCTGGAAATTTTTTATTTTCATCCATCCATTTTTCTAACCTTGTTTTAATAATTCTTTCAAATGTTTTGAATACGCATGATGCTAAAGATATCCCCCTGTACGATTCCGGAAATTCGGGAGGTTTCTTAGGTTTAAGAATGGGAATTACAATATAATCTTTCCAACTAGGAGGAAATTTTCCGCTTTTCCAAATGTTATTAAAAATATTCAATAAACACTGTTTTGCTATTTCAGGTAGGTTAAATAACATGATATAATGAACGTTATCGAGACCTGGAGCTGAATTTATATTATTTTTAATACTAATTTTCAATTCCCTGAGAGAGAATGGTTTTAATAGTGGATGATTTTCATTAACTAATTCATCCGAAATACAATACATAGAATTTACTTGAACCCATGGAGGAGTTAATTTCGTTTGAAATATTAAAGCCCAATCATTTTTTATAACCTTGTTAGTAGGTTCACAATTATAATATACATTTTTGATTTGCTTAACTTCTCTCCAAATCTCTTTAACTGGTGTATTTTTGTGCTATATAAAAATGGAAAATCTAAAAGTTCGTTTTTTGAATTTTTCGATAAAACAAGTAATACATATGTGTTGCATCCAAACTGCTACATAAACTCATACGACTGCAGCAGATGAATGGTTAGAGAAATTTCTATAAAATAAATAATTATCCTTGTCGTGCCGTCTACTAAATGGCATTTCGACAGTTAAGAATTTCTTTAGACCAAGTTTTTTGTTGTGTTGTTAGCACGTCATTTACAATGTTGAATACATGTATAGGAGATACTGAAAAACGTAAAGCTCAGAAATACAATATATGAGCTAAGCAAATGGCAACCGCATAATTGTACAATTTATACCCGTAGATTCACCACGGTACTTTCAGGACAGATTTTGAAATTTTTTCGTCGAAATATTTTTTCTTTAAGACAATATTTGAAAGAATTTAGGTAATATTACAAGACATTCAATTACTTAATTTTTTTAGTGCATCATAGAAATTATTAAACTATTCAGGAAATTATACATGTTTCACTTCTGGAAACTCTAACATTGTAATCATTACATCATCAAAATAACAATATAATATGCTTTGCGCAATTTTAGTGGTCCCCGTGACTAATAATTTAAACGAATACTGGCAATCGGCCAAATATCTTCACTTCAGCCTACAAATCTAATTTTATTATTTTTAACTGCAACAATTTTCAGGTGGATCTATTTTGACGAATAATCTGTTTGTTATCGTTACATATAAGATTCGAGGCTAAAACAGTGGAATCTGCTCAAGAGGCATGTAAGTAAGTGATCAAAGAGAACATCATGAAATATTTTCTCCATTTTTTATTAAAGAAGGCGGACTTTGTTATTGCAATTATGTGAAAGGTTTGTTTGATGCAATCGGAATCTATTGTGTATTCTGAATGACGTCTTTTCATTGACAGCTCCACGGAAGGTCTAAGCAGTTCTACTTCATAATGGGAATAAGTTTCCATCTCCTTCCTTTAGCATATTCTGCAATGCTCAAAGAAAACTACGAGAGCGTTTAAATGGTACTTGAAGCATTAAAGTAAAGAAATTATGCCTGGTGATAGGGGATTTCGAGATGGTTGGTTTTCTTGCGGGAATTCAACACAGTCACTAAACACCCACGAAAAAACAAGAGTGGTTCAAAATTAGAGCAGCGCTTTCTTGGCAATAAAAATTTGCAAATTGCGAAAAGCTTATTTCTGATATGTTTGATAACCTCAAACGCATGGGTTGCATAATGTCCTCTAAAATATATGTTCACTTAAATCAGTTTAATAATAATTTAAGGGCATATTCTAGACCTTTAGTACACTCAGACTTACTGCGCCTATATTTATAAAGAGTGGTTGGTTTTTTTACGCACATAGTTTCTGGCTGCATGGGTTCATTAATGATTACATTTGAGAGCTAATACGATCTTACTTCTTCTTCCTCTTATTTTACGACCATGTCTTGTTTATAATACCAACACTTTTGTGGCCTTCCCTGAAGTCTACTGGTATTCGGTGCCTATTCCTTTGACATTTTTTAAAGGCGATCATCGTCCATCCTATTGACATGATCTCTTCTTGCTCTTCTTCTAGATCTGGTCCATCTTACTATATCTGGAACATCACATGTCATTTTGATAGCATTGCTCCTTCTTCTGTTTTTCTGCATGTGATTGAATGTAATGTTTTCATCACAGTCATTCTTAAAAGCTGTTTAGTATCCGTTGTCTCTGCCCTCGTTTCTATTGCATGTGCCATAATGAGCCTAACGCATGTTTTATATATTCGTGCAAAGCTAGTTGCCTCCTCGTGATGCACCCTGGGTAACGTTAAATGAACTAGCAAATGGCGGTCAGACAAACTAGGAGGTTCTTCTAACCAACGCAAGACACAATCCATGAATTGTAAACGATGCCTCAAAGTAACCCCAAAAATCCTTCTAAGGACAAGAAATCTCGGACCCATGGTTCGATTTGTCAAATAAATATAGAGAGTATAAGTTATTCCAAGAGCCAGTACTTATCAAAACTACTGAAGAATGACAATATTGATCGGGTGGCAACTTAGGAAACACATTGCAGTACTAAGGAACAACTGCAAAAAGGGGCGGGATAACTGGATATGAACTACTTGGTGCCACATACCATCATGTATACGGAGTCGCAACCTACGGTATCCGCCAAAATAAACAGTACCGAAACAGAGAGTGCCGTGGAGTTGTTTATGTAATATGGATTTGTTATACTTGACTTAATTGTCATTAGTTGATATATTAATAGTACGCTGCAGTTAAATTTGATATAAAAATGGTTCTAACAACGGAAGAAAAAGTTTTTTTGGTAGAGCATTATTTTCGTTCATACGGAAAAGGTCGTAATGATGGTCCAAGCTTAGAACAGGTGTCAATAAAATATCAACAAAAATTTAATAAAGCAGCTCCTAGTAAAAGTGTGATGTTAGCTGTTGTTGAAAAATTTCGTCGCACTGGTAGTGTATTGTGTCAACGTAAAGGTTCTTTAGGTCGTCGAAAAACAGTATGCACTAACGAAAATGAAGGACGTGTTTTTAACCAAGTTGTGCAATCACCTCAAAGAAGTCTTGTAAGAACTGCATGTAAACTCAACATTAGTGAAACGTCTTTACGTCGCATGTTCAAATCAATTGGTGGTTATCCATACCGTATTCAAGTTGGACAACGACTAAATGCTGCGGACAAACGTGCAAGAGAAATTTACTGTGGTCGCATGTTGAGTTTAATCCCGAATTTTTGAAAAACATATGGTTTTCAGACGAGAGTCACGTTCATCTTAGCGGCTATATTAATCGACAAACAACCAGATTCCTTGGATTTGAACGTCCTGATGTCATTGTAGAGAAACCACTCCACAGTCTTCGAGTTACCGTTTGGTGCGCGGTATCTGGTCATGGAATGATTGGTCCTTATTTCGTTGAAGATGATAATCAGAATCCACTTACTGTCAACCAAGAGCGTTATAGAAAGAAAATTATTATACCTTTTGTGAGAGATCTAAATAACTTTTGCCGTGCACGAAATCTACAGTTTCGCACACAATGGTTCCAACAAGATGGTGCAACGAGCCATACAGCTGTGCGCACCTTAGACTTACTCCGTCAGCATTTCGATAATAGAATAATTTCTCGGGGAACAGACTTCGAATATCCTTCTCATTCACCTGATCTGACGCCACCTGACGCATACATTTGGGGCATAATGAAGGACAAAATATTTCACTCGAAAAATCCGCCGGCGAATATTGCCGAACTACGGGAAAGAATACAAAATATTTTTCGGCAGTTACATCAACCACTTTTTATAAATATGTTTATTGACTTACAAAATCGATATGACGCTTGTTTTCGTTGAAATGGTGAACATTTTGAACACTTACATTACAGAAATTACGGAATTGTTGTTTAATACAAAGTTTTGGGTATCGATGGTTATCCATGGTCATTGTTATTTGTATACAATTAAGAGACATTCAAAAAATATTAAATGCAAACTTGACTCTTTCAATCTCTAAACGGATTATATCATCTGGAGTATTGATGGGGACTAAAAGAACTCATTTCAGGAAATATAGTTGTACTCGTTCCAATATGTCTTAAGTACCTTCGACTCCAGACAGACATACAGTTAAACATTACATTAAGGGCTAGTGACTCAAACAATTTGAATCTAGGTTGCCAAGTACCATTTCTAGTTTTAGTCATTATTGGAAGAAGAGAACGTATTGCCTGTTACCTTTGTTGGAGGTTAAATGGGCCATATCATTAATGAGACCTGATGAAGTAAATACTACACCTATATATGTATATTTATTGGTTGTAGAGATTGTAATGCGAAAAATCACCGACCGTTGAAAATTAAATTTGGCAAGACTGTCGCTGGTTTTGATGATAGGCCAGTGTAATGAGAACGAAGCTAGTTCCCCATCAACGTTGTGTGAGTTTTAAAAATTCGTGCACTTAGGCAGTCATTTTACCTGGAAAGTATATTACCTCCTGATTAGGGAAGGAAAATACGGTGTGAGTTAGCATCTAGGTGGTCCGACCCGGCGTTTTTCTGTGGAAAACCGTTCCGATGAGCAGCGAGTTCCAGGATTTTTGTAGGATTTAAACAACCACGTGGATATTTTGTTAGACGTTTTGCTCGAGGAACTCAATATTTAGGTTTTTTTTGTTTACCTTGGATTTTATGGATTTTTCCGCCGATTGAGGAGTATAGTCAGCCAGACCACTCGCCTGGATCAGTAGCCAGGAGGACTGGAATATTTTTTTGAAGCGTCGACATCGAGGGATTCGGTTGCTGTTATGAAGCAGGAAAATCGTAGTAAACGTCATTTTATTTAATATTGTTATACACTTTCAACGTTTATCCATTTTTTAGAGTCAAAATTTTACAAAATTTTTATTATATGGTTTTTCCTATGTTATATTTTTGCGCTAATTAAGCGATATTACTCGTTCAACGTTTAAAACGTTAAACATTTTATTTGAATATTAAATTGTTTACTTTAAACGCTAGGTATACCACGGTACGTATTGCTGCGATATTAAGGTATATTTTTCTGTCTTTGACGATTTTCATTTATGTATGTAATGGCATTTATAAATATTTAAACTCATATAGTTTGTGGCAGTGTGAACCCAATTTATTGAATCAATTGTAATTTTGGGGTTAGAGTTTCACCGAATTTGAAAAATTGTGCATGAACCATTTGTTTGTTTCCTGTAATTGAACTGTAATTTGAGACATATGTGTAGATTGGGGCCCTCAGCTCTTCTGCACCCTGAGTTAGTAGCCTTCAGCTCTACTCAGGTATCATAGAACCTGCTTGTTTGATTTACAAATTGTATTTTGCTTGTAGCTGCTAATTTAGCGTACGAATTATGTTATTATGTAGATTTCGGCCATCAGCCTAACTACATACTGAAGCTACAGCCTTCAGCTGAGCTCAGGTAATAATTTGATTAATTTTTTTGTTGTAAACATGTATCTCATATTTTGGAAAGAGACATAAGCTCCAAGAAAATATTAAACTTCAATCAGAGGATATTAGCCGACTATCATTTTAAGATATTGCATTAGCTTCTATCGCGGGCCTTGAGCGTGGAGACTGAATCCAGAAATTCCGTAACGAAAATAACCTGACACTTATACGAGGACTGCCCAATAAATGTTGATACTTTTATGACTATACAAGGACTGTTCAATAAATTTTGATTGTTTTATGATGATACGAGGACTGTCCAATACATTTTGATTGTTTTATACTTGTACGAGGACTGTCCAATACATTTTAATTATTTTATACTTATACGAGGACTGCACAATAAATGTTGATACTTTTATGACTATACGAAGAATGTCCAATAAGTCTTGATTATTTTATGATGATACGAGGACTGTCCAATAAATGTTGACTGTTTTATACTTATACGAGGACTGCCCAATAAATTTTAATACTTTTATGATTATTTTATGCTGATACGAGGACTGTCCAATAAGTTTTAATATCTATATACTTGTACGAGGACTGTCAATAAATTTTAATTCTTTTATACTTATACGAGGTCTGCCCAATAAATTTTGATACTTTTATGACTATACGAGGACTGTCCAATAAGTTTTGATTATTTTATGCTTATACGAGGATTGTCGAGTACGTTTTGATTCTTTTCTACTCATACGTTGACTGCACAATAAATTTTGATACTTTTATGATTATACGAGTGCTGTCCAATAAGTTTTGATTATTTTATGCTGATACGAGGACTGCTCAATAAATTTTAATACTGATATGATTAAACGAGGACTGTCCAATACATTTTGATTCTTTTATTCTTATACGAGGAGTGTCCAATAAATTTCGATTATTTCATACTTATACGAGGACTGCCAAATAAATGTTGAAACTTTTATGATTATACGAGGACTGTCCAATAAATTTTGATTTTTTATACTTATACAAGGACTGCCCAATAAGTTTTGATTATTTTATGCTGATACCAGGACTGTCCAATAAATTTTGATACTTGTATGATTATACGAGGACTGTCCAATAAGTTTTGATTAATTTATGCTGATACGAGGACTGTGAAAGTATAGAGAAGAGAAGCATAAAGAGCTAAAAAAAGAGCTAAAAAGAAAAAGAAATTGTGAACGTCAAAGTGTAAAACTCTATGCAATAGCTTTACCGCGGCAGTCTCCGAGTGCCACACGTCTTTTTTTAATATTAACTTTCCTAATCCTATCCAGAGTGTTTTATTTGTGCTGTTAGCCCACTAAGTTGTTGTGGGCTAACTTAAGAAGTCTTGGGTGCTTGCCAAAACTTCTCTGGCGCCCTTTTAGTAAACATTTAAGTTTTGAAGATTCCACCCTTTCTTCGAGTCGTAGCTAGTCGACTGGCGAGCACGAGTTGTACTACGGGAGACAACCCGCATATCTATAACGAGCACTGAGAGGTTGAGTTTGTTGAGTTTTCCTCGTTATAAGATCAGTTGGTTATTAAACTAAAAATCATAGTTAAGTTTCCGAAAATCGAAAAAATTGCATAATTTTTGTTTTCTGTAAATTAACAGTTAATTTCTTCGTAATGGTATATCTTTCTAAAATTCTCAATTTATTAACATCAATTTCAGAATATGCCAAAATGACAAGATCGTCAGCATACATTAGGGGCAAAACGTCATTTTTGTCATCAATATTTAAATCTTCTCCCGAGGATTTTTTAATGAAATTAACTGTCTCAACCCTTACTTTGTGGAATCTACTCATATTAGTGTTTTAAATGAAACTTACTGTTTCTAGTTAACTCAGTTTATTGAAATAAACTGTGGAGTTAACTAGAAACAGTAAATTTCATTTAAAACACTAATATCAATATTTACACCTTGAGCGCCGTTATCATAAAAAAAGCTTTCAAAATCTGCTATGAACAGTGCAAATAATAAGGGGCTGAGATGTGATCCCCTGAGCCATCAGCGCTTGAAAATGATTCTCTCCAAATGTTGCGCCACTGAGGTATTGGTCGTTAGCAATTGAAGTATCCATCAAATAACAAAGTAATTAGCGTTATCAGCAACAACAAATAAGAACCAGATCTGAACTGTAGGTTAATAATTGAATTCAGCGAACAATGCAATTAATTTATATATCAAATATCTAATTGCCCAAAAATTAAAAATACTACCATACTTTTCTACTGAAAACTGTACAAAATATCTGAGAAAGTAACCAGAGTGTTTTCCTTTTCAATATCAATCTAGTACTCTTCCTTTAGTTAAACGTGGGTAATCAAAATCAAACTCAGACTCAAAATTCATGTTTACTTATGTTATCTAGTTAAATATACGTTTTGTACAACATTATACCTTTCAAAGTTCACTTTTAAATTATAGCTACAAGTAGTTCATTAGCGTTTTCCTGTTATCAGACAGTGTGATAAAGAAATAAATCTATAATAAATGCTACCATATAAGATTCTTAAGAAAACATCGAGAAACAGAGAAAATGGAAATAAAGCGTCTGTCGGAAAGACTCGATTTAAGCTATTTCGGCACGGCTAATGAATCGTTCAGTTAGCCGTCGAAATCCGAATTATATTCACCGGAAAATTACATTCTCTTATGAAACTCAATAAAATATAAATGAGAAAATCGACTAGTTTGAAAGTCGATAAAGTGTCTGGAAAGATTGTCGGCAATTAATACTCAAAGATCTCGGATTTCGGAAGAGTTATTGAGAAGTTTCCAGAAGTTCATAACGAGCTTATGATAGTTCAGAAGGTGACATCTAAGTCGCTAAAACTGTATCAATACAGCTTATCTTTTTAAATGCGAGATCAAAATGGATTTGACGAAAAGATTATTTTCAAGAAAGCCATCATTTAGTTTTAATTAATAACCACATTTTTATGTAGCATTTAAATTTTTAATTAATTAAAACTTAAATTGTAGTCGTTTTAACGTAAATTGATATTTCATTCCCAGTTTGAGTGGGATAGTGGACTATTTCTGGAAAACTAATTTGATGCTATTGTAATGTTTTTGTTATTTATTTAAACGTTTTTATTTACTGTTTATCTCACGATGTCAAATTATAAGCTAAACTAATTCGCTGGTCGGTCCCTTTATATATTAGTGCCTTTTTTACTAGATAATTCTAGATTGCGGTTTACACAAAAACAATTGGCTTTCTGGCATTTTCAAGATAAGACTGGTCACAAAAACAAAATCTAGATAAGATAGTCACAATCGTAAACAGTTCTAAGAAATCCCTGCTCATCCGCTATAATTTCAACTTTCATACATGGCTTAGACAGAGTCGGATTCAGGGTCTACACTAGTGTGCTATTTCGTAACACTATATTTCAATCACACTCTATACATTATAACTTCGTAGTGGGTGTATTGAAGGATTGAGCTGAAAAAAGGTAAAATAGAAATTGAGAAGATTATTGATCATAATCAGTTAAATCATTTTAAAGAAAAAAAAAATTAAAATGGATCTCAATCGGAAGATTTTGAACAAAATTCAATATTTTCCAAAACGGGTTGAAAAGATTGCCGAACAGCACATGAATAAAAAATGAAGGAGATGGTTTTCTCAATAGAATGTTCAAATTATTCTTACAGAAAACTAAAAATATCCTTTTAAAAAACTTAAATTTTAAAAAAAATCTATTTGGTTCCATTGGGTATCGTTGCGATTTCCATTTGGATCCAAACTCGATATCACGAATAGTAAAATTACCAAAAAATCAAAGAAATGTTTCAACCTGAGATTTGTGAATGATTGTACTCTAGAATGCTGCTGATCTCCTTTAAGGAAGGACAAAATCATACAGTGTAAAAAAATGATTCAGGCACTTTCTATCAAAGTTTTTTAAATGGTTGGCGAAACAAAACATGGAAAAGCGAATTGAAATTCATGAAATATTTAAGGAGAATCAGAAGTAACCAGAGAAACAGAGATTTATGGAAAGAGTTAGGAATTGAGTAACCTTTGCAATAGATACCAAAAGACGACTAGGACATATTTAAAGCATGACCTGGAATAAACCTGTAAAGCCAATGTAATAAAGAATAAACAATCGGAAGATCGTATTGCATCTAAAATAAGAACAAAGGAAACATATTATAAAGTGAAGCAAGGAAACTAGCCATTAAGTCGTAACTTGTGATGAAGCAAGGAAACTAGTCAAGAAAAGTAGAGTGTGAAATAATTCATTTATAAGTAATAGTGATAACAAATCCCTATACAAACTCTGAGGCAAAAGAATATAATAGCGATCATTCAAACCGTGATAATTCACTTTCTCAATCAATCAAATCATGATTAAGTGACCAATAACTTATAAAGATAACGGCTCAGAATCTATTAAATCATATCTCACGACAATCCTGTTAGTTCTTTACGACAATTATAAAACTATGATTTTTCATTACTTTCGACGTGGTCAACTGAAGAACAATGCATCAATAAGCTTAATTCAACTTTTGAGGATGAAGCACCGTTCGAAACGTACCAGTCGTTCGCTCACGGAAGAAGGTTGTGCGATAAAACAATAATGCTGTGCGAAACCTATTTGAAAAAAATTGTAATGTAACATATCACAAAATCGGGAGAGGTTTAGCATTAGTGCGACCAGATACTGGAGATTTTGTACTAAATTTTGGATGTTCGGATGCTATGCGGGCCTTTGATTATCTATTAATTGACAGATGCTAAAAAAATTCTTGTATCGATTGGTACCGTAAAATGATTGAATAATAGTGCATCCAAAGCCGTATATAGATAGCATTGTCGCAGTTGACGAGTCGTGGTTTTATACTTATGAGCCAGCAAGAAAAGACCAATCGACAGTCGGGTCTTTCAATGTGGAGAAGAGCCAACAAAACTTTTTCGTTCTCGAAGCATTAAGAAGCAGCCACGGTCATGTGGCAACTGTGCCTCTAGAAAATCAAAACACCGTTAATTCAGCGAGGTACCTACACGACGAATTATTTGGCAGAAGTTTTCGGTAAACTGAGAAGAACCAATACGAAACGACGAATTATTTTGCATCACGACAATGTACGCTCGCTTTCAAGCTTTCATTGGATGAAACAAGAGGGTATTTGGACACACAAAAGATTTCTTTTTGTTTATACTGATTAAATGTGAACTGCGTGAACAACGATTTAAATCGTCCGAAGAAGCAATTGAGGCATTCAAAAGCCAATACAAATATTTATTTCTTTTCACTTTATATTCACAAAACTTAAATAGCAACCCTCGTAATCTTTCACATCACACAAAAATGATTTCAAGTTAATATGCACATTTTTTTGTTGCATTTTATTAGCATTCCTTTATCAATAATAATTAAAGAATTAAATGGTTAACGAACAAAGCAAAGTTGAAAAATTTCTGATTACCTACATGTTTAACCTTCTGCATTTTGCAGGTGTGACAGATGCACATACAATTTTTTGTTAGTTTATCGCCATCGATTGCAACTTTATAATTATCTAATTATAAATATTTTATGAACGATTATTAGGGGCCCCTATATTTTATCGAACATTTTTATGCTTATTTTTAAAACCTAATAATAATGTTTCAAATATGTTTTCTATACAGAATAAATAAAGTAAAAATATAGGTAATGTTAAAGTATATGTTGTTTTAATAATAAGGAGCAATCAAAACTTTACTTCGCTAACTCGAGCGTGTATGCAAAATAACGAAGCGAAAAATAATGTTTACTACCCGTATACATTCAGCGAAACGACTGTCCATGTGAACTTGATTGACGTGCGTCAAAATCCCAATCTTTGGTGTCCAACCGATTAAAACGGTGAATCATAAGTGTACACGCAGTGTATTGGTCAAGGGGCGCAACAAGCAATCTGATAATATAATCATGGTAAGAATTGTAGAAGTAACAAAAATTTATAAATCTTCCATTTATCGAGTTATCACGAAAGCAGTTGTCGTGGATCATACTGAAAATAGAAAAACGATTAAGGAATTTTTTTAAATTAACAGAACTAAGCCAGAGTTACTTAGAACCATTTATAATTTATATAAGGAGAACAGAGTTACGACATTGGAAGTTATACAGCAAAAATTAACAGATTATCCAGATTACACTTATACCAGCGTGGAGAAATTGCGCCAAGTTCTAATAAGTTGTGGGTTTAAACAAAAAAAACTTAATAATTGCATGGCGATTACCAAATCATCAAGGATAGTACAATGCGGCAAGATTATTTGCGTAAAATAAAAAACTTTAGACGTTCTAATAGACCCATTATTTTTCTTGATGAAGCATGGTTATACAGTAATACATTATAGTTGGGTAGACGATAGTAAAATTTGCTGTTTGAGTTTGCCATGAAGTTAAGATAATTTGATCCGTTAACCAGAGCACATGTCGAGTTTAACATAATTTAACATGATTTATGACACCCAAATTAGCATTTTACAATCGCAATCCACTCAACAATATCCACAGTCAACGCCTCATGGCAGAGTCACCTCACACCCAGGTCTATCAAACTTCAGTAAAGCCAGTTATGTGGTCTCGAAACCACAGTCAGGCTGTAGCACTGCAATGACTTCACCCTTCTCAAACTATGACACCGATTCACATTATTCTCAACAGCATTTCGGATCATCATTGTGTGATGCAAGTATCAGATGCAGATTCTTAAGTACGACCAGGTTGTTGTAGTACACCAGTGCTGTCTCCCCAAGAGGAAGAGCACTTGAGTGATTTTATTATTCCAAAAACTTATCATAATTTAAATTAACGTAGGTAGGTATACCTACAACATAATTTTGTATGTTTTTTTAAAATAAATGAATACAAATGTAAAAGAAAATTGCTTACCTTTATTAAGTCACTTAGAACTGTAATTAAAGCTTCACAAACATCTGGTACAATCGCAAAAATGCTTTGCTTGGAAATTTTGAATCAATACATCCGACTTGCATAGGAATCTCCTGTTGCCAAAAATCGCAAAGTCAAAGCCAATCTTTCTCTGGATGAAATACACTTCCGATAATTTGTATCTTGTTGGCTGGATATATAACGTGCTCTCAAAAAGAGCAATCAAAATCAGTGTAGATGATGTAACCATCAGAGGCTTGGTTGTAAAAGGTTGTCCACAGGGAGGGGTGCTCTCACCACTACTATGGAACATGGTCTTAGACTCCTTGGTCAGCCACCTCAATGATAACAACTTCTACACAATAGCATACGCAGATGACCTAGTGATTCTGCTAACAGGAAGATTCGAGGAGACAATCTGCGCTTTAATGCAGGAGGCCCCCAATATCATAGAACAATGGTGCAGAGACCATTCGCTGTCAATAAATCCAAAAAAGACTGAGATGGTCCTCTTCACGAATAAAAGGAAGCTTGCAAAACATCAAGCCCCAAAGCTCCTAGATACCAAACTTAATTTCTCTTCAGAGGGGAAATATTTAGGGGTCACCTTTGACAAAAGTTAACGTGGAACTCCCACTTAGAAAACAGAGTTAAAAAAGCATATACTTCTTATGAGCAGTGTCGTAGAACCATCGGCCGCACCTGGGGAATGTCACCTAAGGTTGCTGCCTGGATCTACACTGCCATCATCAGACCTATGCTAACGTACGGTGCGATTGCCTGGGGAGCTAAGGCAAACCAGCTGACAGTCGTCCGTAAACTGGACCAAATCCAAAGAACAGCATGCCTCAACACAATAGGAGGCATGAGAACCACACCAACAAGAGCTATGGAGGTAATCCTCGGTCTCACTCCCCTTGACATATACATCAAGGAGGTTGTTTTGATGACCATGGCACGTCTGCGCTCTACTGGTATACAACCTGATGTAGGATCCGGTAAACTGAGACGTAACTTGTGGCATGAGGCCCTCAGGGAAATCCCACTGCTGCAGGCCAATACGGACTCGATTCCACCGCGATATGCCTTCAACAGGCCCTACAAGGTAATCTTTAAAAACAACTCACAAGACCTATTGGAAGAAGGCGCAATCCGCATCTTCACAGACGGGTCTAAATCCAATGTGGGCTCAGGATGTGGTATTTTTTCCAGATCCCTGAATCTAAACATGAAATGGGCAATGGGCTGCAATGCAGGTGTTGCTCAAACAAAGCTCACTGCTATCTGCATCGCTGCTAAAGAGATTACCAAAAGGAAAACCACAGGTAATAATATATACATCCTTACGGACAGTAGACAAACACTACTAGCCCTGAACAGACCACGTATTACATCAGGCCTAGTACTAGAATGTCACATGGCCTTAATCGAAGCCTGTAACAACAACACGGTCACTTTAGGCTGGATCAAGGGCCATGAGAAATCGAAAGGAAACCTTATTGCAGACTCGCTAGCCAGGAAGGCAGCCTCCCAAAAACTCTTGGGACCTGGCACTTTTATTGGTCTATCGGCGTCAGCAACGGCCGACCTATTAAAGGAACACTCCCTTAATAAGTTTGAGGGTAGATGGGACGACGCAGAAGGCTGCAGGCTTGCCAAGGAACTGCTACAGTATCTGGATAGCAAAGTAGCCAAAAAATACGTGACTATGAACAGGCGGAACCTACGAACAACCACGGGAATTCTGACTGGTCACTGCCACCTACGAAAACACCTTCACAGACTGGGGCTATCTGACACCCCACTTTGTAGAGGATGTGAACAAGAAGATGAGACTGTCGAACACATTCTTTGCGAATGTCAGACACTCTCTCAATTTAGGCTTCAAGTATTCGGCGAGCACAGGCTAACATACGCCAATATGAGGGAACTTAATTCAGGCGACGTTATCGCCTACTTCAAGGAAGTAGGCTGGATGGCGAGCTAGAAGGAAGTTTTGAACCTCAGAAGGATGCACAATGGGCCAATTGTGGCCTAAGTGCTGTGGGGTCACCCACCCTTCAAACCTTTACAGATACAGATTGTATCTTGTTTCGATATCATCGGTTCCAATAGAACCAAGAGTTTTTCAAAATATGCTACAGACATATGGCTAAAATTTCGAAATAAACTTTGGTCCTCCATTTCTAAATCTCTGAGCAAAGGCACTCCACCATATCTTGAGCGATTTTTAAATAAACTTCTTTGCCACCACCGCCTAGTCTTACGTTTCTATTTTTTCAACTCGTCATTTTGTTTTATTAAAAAGTATGCTGCACAAGCAATGATGAGATCGCTTTCTTCGTCGCTATCCATCGATGACATTTTTCAAATTTAATTATTTCAATTATTATGAAAGTGCAGTTCTAGTTCGAACTTTTCAACGAACTGGACCGAACTGATCACATAGCTGAAACTCTTCCGCCAAAGGTTTGTTTTCGAACCGTTATTTTTAAACAATTGTTTTGAAGGTAATCATGTTTTATTGGTATGTGTATGATTATTTATTGCCAACAAGGCTAGGAAGAATCAATATTGAGTGGATTTTGCCATGAAAGTTGTTTACCAATAAAAATAAGACCCCAAGAATAGAACCGCGTTAAATCGTTGAAAATGTAGAATATTTAGCAATGATTTCTGTTAACAAAAATAAATTTAAAATTGAAATAAAATAAAATTTTATTGCAATAAGATTTAATATACCGACAGTAAGTACCAACATTTTGAAAACATTACCGTCGAATGAAAAAAAATGTTTTGGGAAATGTTGCGGTTTTGAGCCGTTGGCGCTTAGTGGGTTGATATGGGCAAACGTAAAGTCAGAATTACGAAATTGTAATCAAACACCAAAACTGAGTAAAGAGGTTGTAGAAAATGTAAAAAAAGTTATGACACGGGACCACCAAGAGATTTGGAAAAATTGTGTATATTTTTTCAGTTTTTAAAAATATTTAAATAAAATAAAAAAATTAATCTCCGTCCATGCTGCTCAATCGATGCCGCCACGAGACTGCTAAATTTGTTCTTCAATAATTGTGAATGGAAGAACTCACAGCAACGACAATAATTATTAAAAGTTGCAATAAACAAAATAAGCAACAAACAAATGCCATAGAATTACGATTGAAAATAAAATGTATTTGTAGTTTCTTTATTTATCTATGAGATCACAGCCATTGAATTAGTTCAATGTCAAAAATGAAGAGAAAGGTCAGCAAAAGATTCTTATTAATACAAAAAGTGTATTCATGAGTTCATCTGTTTGTTATTAGCAATATTTTGCATTTATGTTTAATAGACTGGGTAAAATCGATTTTCAAATTACTCTTTTTAATTTCAGGAATTACAAACCCATAAAAACGTATGTGTTTAAATTATTTGGAAAATATCTGCAATTACTACAAATGTACTGTTTTTAAAAATGTTAATGTAAAAAGTGTCTCATTACAATAAAAAGTGATTAATCTTTAAAATCGGGTCTTGTAACGAATTCAACAAAGAGTACCTTTTAGGTAGGAAAGAGAAGTGAACAATTGCAGACAAAAATTATTGCCTCAAAGTACAGGGTCATTCAAAAGTTTGGTACAATAAAAGTTTTAGATCACCACTGGGTAATACGAATTTGACAAAATTGATAGTGATGATGTCTTTTGAAGAGACTATAACCTATAAAAAATGTAAATTTGTGGTTCTATCCCTTGAGCAAATATGCAATAAAAAGTGAATTTATTCTGCACCCTTTATCAGCCTATATCACACAAACTAACATTAGTTTTAGGTATTTTAAATATTTCGTATCTACCATTCCTCCAATTTACGCTATTTACGGGACAACCTGTATAATTTACGAAAAAATAGAGAACATAGTCAAAACTGTGTGAATTAGAATAATTCTAAAGTACGTAATTTCAGACTATCAAATGAGTAACTTAATTATCATATAAATACCCGGCATCTTAATCTCGATAAAACTTAATTCTCATATTAGAATTGAATGAATAGTTACGGACGCCAGAATTTATAATTTTTTTAACAATGGTAACACGTGTTCTAAACGACTTGTTTTCAAATAGTCGTTACCCATTTTATTTATTTTTTATATATTTAAATAATGCAGTCCCATTCACAAACCTTGCATAAATCATCGACGAGTATATTTTATATACAAGTGAAAAAGTTCAATGTATCTTAAAGATGATTTTATCTTGGCAATAATGCCTTTTTGAATGTAACTTTCAATATACATCTCTGTCACGCGAAAGAAGCACCTCATAAATAAATCATGATTAATTTTCGTTGTCCCTGAGGGCCGGGCCCGCACATATGTTAGGGGCTAAACTAGTAAAGGTATAATAAATCTATAAAATCCATCACGTGGATCTTTTTTGAAACGCTTTCTGAGAGCTTCAGTGGCGCAACCAAAACTACGACGTTTTTATACAATAAATCTGAAAAATACGTTTGCAACACTTTTTTTATTTAAATACTGATATTTTACTGAATCAAATAAAGAATTTTTCATTCCAATATCAGATAGGAATATCCGTGTCATCGGCATCAACTGCTAAGTTTATTTAGCAGCATACTTCTGTGTAGGCTAGGTTACTGCTTTCTCGGCGCCACTAAACAAATGCACTGTTAATTAGAACCTAAAAGTCATTGACAGATTGACACTTTTTACGCCTAAGTCTTGAAAATAATTTCAGATTATGTAATTAGAAAATATTTTCGCCGTAGGTGGGGATAGAATACAGGAATTCCCAATACTAAGACCAGTGAACTATCCATTGAGCTAAAAACCCACCGTTTTTATTTTTTAGTAAAAAATCTGCCTAAATAGCTTATTCAATCCATTTGCAAGTTTTAACATCAAATATTAATGAGTAGATATCATATTGATGTTAAAATTTTGGCCTTTGAGCCGGATTTTAACCAGTACCAATTTTAACCAATGGATTGCCAAAGTTTATAAACATTAGAAAAATCACATATTATCCTTTCTTTTATTTTGCATGTTTTGTTTGAACAATTCCCTTACTTATATTTCCCGTTTAAACGTTTTTATGAGTAGATAGTTTCTTATTCCGTTCTATATATAATAGATGGAAGTTAAGCTAGGAATAATGCAAAAGTAGAGAAAAAAGTGAATAGACTAGTAAAACAGAAAAATTAAACAAACAAACATAGAAACTAATTTAAGGTTACAAAATAATGATAAATAATAGGTATTTATACTTCCACGAAAAACCCAATAACTAAAAATAGGATAGCCACAAAATAAGACTAACGATTAATTTGGTACAAAAAGAATAAACTATCAATTTGAAATACTGAATAAGACAAGGCCCGAAGAAAAAATATTTCTGCTTTACTGGTGTCTAGAGATTTGATGGATCAAAAGAGTATATTTCCTCCCCAATTTATTGGAAATTTTGCTTCTTATTAGGATTATACGTATTCAAATTTTGAGGCTTAATGAATAGTGGAAAATAATGTTTCAGTGTTTACTCCCTTATCAATTATCTCAATTTGTACGTTATCAGGAACTAAGCTTCATTATAATAAATAGGTTATTTTGAACATTATCCTCTTGTGCTTTCTCTGATCCAGGAATAGTATTTGTTTTATCCGTCATTCTTAACAACTCAACAACTTCGTTTCTATAATTCCTCCTGCTGTTTCTTTGTATATTTGTAACGTTAATTTTTCAACCTTAAAGTTACTTCCTAATCACGGTACAACATTTTAAAGTTCGTTTCACAGTAGTTGATAGCACAGAGCGCCTATAATACACGGAAGACGGAGGTCGGGTGTCTCAAAAAATGTTATCTTTTATTTATGTTTTACAATGTATCTAGACTAAGAAGAAATAAATTGTGACCAGGCCACCCGGTATCGGTCAAATAACAATAGGTAATAAAATGCAAATGAAAGCATACGCAGGTAACCAAACGGTCCATAGCCGTAGAACAGGGTTATTTATGATTTTTGCTTATCGTTTATTATAATCAATGTTATAATGAAAATACTAAGTAACTGTGCCCCAAGATTTATATACACACATATTCTTGCAAAATATTAAAAAATTATAACAAATAATTGCAGGTGAACATTACTTTAACTATAATATATACAGCATTATTAACTATATTCTTCATCAGAAAAATCTGAAGAATCGTCTTGTTCTAAGTTAATAATTAACGAAATTAACTGTCTCGACCCTTACTTCGTGGAATATGCTCATATTAGTGATTTTAAATGAAACTCACGGTCTCTAGTTAATTCCACAATATAATAATTAACTAGAGACAGTGAGTTTCATTTAAAAAACATTAATAATTAACGGTTCGATCTCTGTAGCTTCGTCGATTAAGTCGTCAAGATCCCACATTTTCTTCTCCTCAGTTATAACATGTTTTATGGCGCTTTGCCAGTTTTCGGCAGTCACATTCGCCAATGAATCCATCAAAAGTTGCCGTACTTTTTGAAGTTCAAAAGTTTTGTTGTTCCTGGCAACACAACCTTTGACTTGTGCCCATATAAGCTCTATTGGGTTCAGCTCACAATGGTAAGGGGGTAACCGATGTACAATAATACCTCTACTTTTTGCCATCTCATCGATTACAAATTTTTTAAACTCTGACTTACGCTGTCTAACAATTTGCAAAAGTTCTTTTTTCACCATTGTATCATCGAAATTTAAGGCTTTACTCTGCGACCATTCAATTATCGCCGCTTTTTTCCATGAACTTGGGGGAAGCTTCACTACTAATCGAGAATGATAGCTGGCGTTATCCATTACAATAACTGAATTCTGGGGAATGTATTCGATCATTTGTTGGAAATATTCCTCAAAAACATCAGCCGTCATTTCTTCGTGGTAGTCTTTGGTTGAATTAGATCGAAATTCCAATAATACTTGATCCAAAAATCCGTTTTCACTGCCTATATGGGTTATAATAAGCCCTCGTCCCTTTCCAGACGGAGTCTTAATCCTGTTGACCAACCCTCCATGACAGCTTGTCGGGAATTCAGTATATTTATATCTTGCCAGACTTTCCTTCATTTTTTAGTCAGGTTGTTTCATCCAAATAGAAAATATTCTTACATTCGTTGCGATATTTTCGGATTGACCTCAAGTATTCTCGTCTCCAGCAGACAATATCCGGCCTATCAATAAGAAGAGACTTTCTGTTCTGTTTTCCCACCGAAAGTTCATTCCATGAAGAATTCTCCATACTCTAATTATTGATAGTTGTGGCAGGTTTTCGTCATTCTGGGCGGCTTGCACAATCTTGTCTAATGTTGGTATTTCTTTTGCAAAATACATACCATGCACTATTCTACGTACACTGTTTTTGACATCATCAATTTCTAATGGTTTCTTCCCCGGGCGAGGAATAGGTTCACCGAGGTTCCGGCATCTTCTCTCACGTACAAATCTATAAATCGTTGATTCTCCTACCCCTATCATATTGGCACAGTTCGTAATTATGTCGTGAACAGAACTTGTGGGGTTTTGGTGCACAAGAGCATCATGAACGTTCAGGATCAATGTTTTTTCCCGCAAAGAATATGCACTTTTGCTAACTCTTTGAATAGGAATTGGAGAAAAACTTGAACTTGAAGCTATCTTAATTAGACCAACAGACTTTACTTGCTAGTAGCCGAATACTAACTACTTCAAATTTTATTTTATACAGGTAGTTAGATTTAAATATTAACAGGAAATTGGGTTACGGGGCAGTACACAGAAAAAAAGGAATGTTTGAATATAGTATAACAAAATAACTACTGGAGATTTTGTAAAGCTTTCTATATACCTGGAAAAAACTTATATAGATAATACCAAATGAAAAATTCAACTGTATTTCTCATCTTTTGTCATGAATAATGAAATCACAAACTACTGAAATTTGGGAACATCAATAGGCAGTAGCAGATATTTACCGAGATATTTTAGTTATACGATTTGTAGAATTGAAACAATATCACAAAAATATTTTTCTTCATACCAGCGGGCATGTTTTTGAACCATACAATATACTTGAGTAACTCACACTCATCATTCAAGTATAATTTTAAATCAATTCCTAATTATACATTGGTTTCAAATAGCGATATTCTTGATTCAATATTACGGATTCTGAAACTAAATGAATATTTGAACAAAATCAATAATATTTTTTTCATTTTAACAGTCTGGTATTTAACCAAACAATATGTATTTTAAAATTCAAGTAAATATTTGTTTCATTTGTGTATTTAATATTCTTGAATATACAAAATTGATTATTTGCTTCGATGGTGGAATACATTCTCAGATGAAAGTAAAATTATTCTTGCATCAAATAAACCCGAAGAATTGAATGGACGAAATAAACTAGCGTTTTCTTTTAAATGATAGGTTTATTTCGTCATATTGAAACAACAAATTTGTTTGAATGAAATATATTTTGTTTGATTCAATACTTTCTTTTTTTCTGTGTAGTTCCGCCGCGCCTATGGTTGACAACTATTTTATGGTCCGAACCCCCGATCCGTGCTATCAACTCCATTGGGATAGACTATAATTAGTAGTTACTCAGCCATTAATTGTAAATCAAGCCCGGAGGTATTTTTCATAATATATTTTATTTATAATCATAATTTCACAATTCAACAACATAACACATCTTGTTCTATTTTTCCTCACACCCTGTACCCAATATTGGTCATAATAACTCCTGAAAATGATGGTTATAATGTGTTACCTACCTTTGCTTGTGTTTTCCTTCTATTAATTGAGTTCCTGGTCGTAAAACCTTTATCAGAGTAACCTTATAAAGCCGTATTCCCAGGTTGACAGACACTGTGCGCATATTGTCTTGAAGGGGCATTTTTATTGTCCTTTTGTTGTGCCACTTTGATCTCTGTTTACAAGTAGGTTTGTTATTGTTTATCTGTAGACTGTCATGCGCTTATGTCAAACCAGTCTTCTTAAATTTTAGGGCCTTTGTTTCGATATGTTGCCGACTGTTTTGTTACTTTTCAACTGAGATTGAGTTGTATGTTAGGTTTTCTATTTTTCGTGTCTGAGGAGGTATTCACCACGGGTTAATAGATCGACCAACTAAGTTTATTATTTAATATTTTATTTTTAACTCTAAGCTCGAAGGTAGACAGTCCGCTACGTATCTGATGGTTTAACAGGTCGCTTACGGTGTCAGCGTTAATAGGATAGATAGTTCTGCCTGTCTGTCTTGTACGCCTCGGCTGTGTTTCAAAAAGAGATATATATATATACATTCTGTATGTCTTGGCTAATAGAAGCATTCGAGTAATTTGTTTTTCGCATATTGCAGTTCTTATTCTACAAGAAGTCACCGGAAAAGTTGTTATTATGGTTTTTATTTATTTTAGCATCCTGTAGTAATTTGTTCACCATGGTGGTGGCAATTAGTTTTTGGATATGGTTCCTTGAGAATCGTGGGGCCCCATCTCAGTGTGCTGCGTGTGGGACCTTTTCTTTTGAATATTGCTATTATTCGCCCATTTTGGGGATTTTGAGAAGTTCTCATGCGGTTTTTCTGGTAACTGGGTTTTTTATTTGGCCTGCTGTAACTGCAGGATTGGATTTTGTGACCGGCACCGATTAATTAACCCCGAGATACTGGTAGATTTTATTCAGATATGTTGTTACATTTATTAGTTTTTCTTGGTATTTCTTACGTTTTCCTATTCTTTATAGACCCTACATTGGCTAACCTCACCGATTTATACTTGCCCGCTGATTTATATTTACCAGGATGTTTCTTTCATGAGCAGACGGCTGAGAACATTAAAGAGAAACCCTTTCCTGATTAAGAAGCTGTGATTGCTATACTGTCCCAGTACAGCTAAGTGTTAAACATAGATTTATTTTAATTACAGATATTTATGTTAATTTACATTTGAAATAAAATAAAAATAAAATTCTTTATTTTTTGAATGACAAACAAAGTTTGTATAAAATTCGTCAACAGTTTTCTTAAAAACTAATCTAACTACCTAACTAACTAGTACAGCCTAAAAGTAAAGTGAAAATGACGCATAGTGAAAGATATAGGATAATATACACAAAGTTGTTACACATTTGAAAACTCATCGACTGAATAAAAACACATATCTACTAAAAACGATTTGAGTAAAATTTTGAATGATTTTATTGTTTTACTTGATTTAATATATAATGGTAATTTATTAAAAAGTCGTAGTCCCATTATAGGAGGGGATTTGAAAGTAATATTACTTTTAGGAAAAGTCAAAGACAGATTATTACAGCGTCTTGTATTGATATTATGCTTCTGGTAGTTAGTTTTGAAATCACATATGTTGTTATATATGAAAACACAAACATCTAAAATATACAAACAGGGCAACGTTAATATTTTAAATTTTTTAAAGTGTTCTCTACAACCAGTTAGACGAGAGACACCAGCAATACAACGAATTATTCTTTTCTGTGACACAAATACGTCTTTAGAATTGGTAGACATTCCCCAGAAAGATATGCCATACCTCAGACGGGATTCCACTTGTGCGTGATACAGCATAATCATTTGTTTTTGTGTAAGAACAGATCTCAGATTTTTAAATAAGTAATTACTGGAATTTAACTTCGAAATAATTGCCTCACATTGCTTACTCCAATTAAGACATTCGTCGATCAGCAAGCCCAGAAATTTGACACAAGAGACACACTTTATCGATTGATTATCAATTTTTAGATCTACAAACTGCAGTTGTTTTTGTCTATGATGAAATTGTATCACTTGCGTTTTTTCTGCATTAAGATAGAGTGAATTCATGCAAAACCAATTATAAAGACCCGCCAAGAGACTATTACAATTATCTTCAACTACTGATTGACACTTATCAGAAACCAACAACGAGGTGTCATCAGCATATAATGTAAAGTGAGTTGATAAGTTAACTGACACAATGTCATTTATATAAATTAAAAACAGAATTGGACCCATAATTGATCCTTGGGGCACTCCTACTGTTGATGATAGATAATGTGATGTACAGGTTTCGATACTGTTCTTTGCTATTTTTGGTAAGCTCACGTATTGTTGACGTGCATTTAAGTAAGATGTGATCCAATTTAGTGAGTGATTCTGGATTCCTATATTATACAATTTCATAGTTAAGATGTTATGATCGACACAGTCAAATGCCCTGCTGAGATCACAAAAGATCCAAACAGGACACTCACCCGACTCCAACATATTTGTAAGTTCTTGATAAAAAGAATGTATTGCGGTGTTAATTGATTTTGCAGTTTGAAAACCGTGTTGGTTTTGCACAATCGTATTATTTAGCTGTAGGTATGCATTAAGCCTTTTCAGATAGCTATACTCAAAAATTTTTGAAAATATAGAAGGAATAGTTATAGGACGGTAATTTCTAACCTGTTTAGAATCACCTTTTTAAATATTGGAATTATTTTTCCAGTTTTGATCAAATCCGGAAAAGTTCCATTCGAAAAGGAAAGATTGACAAGATATGTCAGTGGGGATATTATAAATGGCAATATTTTTTTAATTAAGAATGCTGGTACTTCATCGAAACCACAAGATGTTTTATTTTTAAGTTTGGCATGTAAGAGTTCATATAATTCTTCCTGATTAAAAGGACACAAACGAAAGGTATCATTGGGTATTTTTGATTCATTAAAATTAAAATTGAGTTGTTCTCCAATCGCTCCGGTACGTGAAATTTTCGACACCATTTCCTGTGGCGCATTGTTAAAAAATGTGTTAAACATATTAGCTACGCGAGTAGGATTATCTATTATTACATTATCGTTATTATACAATGAAATAACTTTTTTACGCTCATTATTTGCAGTAAAATCATTTATTAGTTTCCATGCACTTTTTGTTGGATTATC
Organism: Galeruca laticollis; assembly: GCA_963921935.1. Taxonomy (NCBI): domain Eukaryota; kingdom Metazoa; phylum Arthropoda; class Insecta; order Coleoptera; family Chrysomelidae; genus Galeruca; species Galeruca laticollis. Next base: position 198,554,705 of record OY998178.1, read on the forward strand.
CGAACTTGAAATTATGGTTTGATAATGTATTTTCCTAGTTGTTTGTAAACGTTTTACATGTTCTTTTTTTATGTAAATTATAGTATGGCCGTAGTTGCGGAAATTGTCTAGACAATGCATGCAGATTTTTTAAATTATTACTAGAACATTGTATATCTTTGTCTATCCACCTTTTATTATTCTTAATTAGTTTCCTTTTCAACAGTGGAAAATGAATATTAAAATAATGCATAAAAATACTCATAAAATTATTAAAAGCTAAATTGGTATCCAAAATTCCATATACAGTATTCCAGTTCTCAAGAATAAGACTATCAACAAAATGACTCGTCGCACTCTCAGCAAAAACTCTCCTATAGCAAAAACTTGGTAAAGCAACCGATTCATAAACGAGTTCCACAAATACTGTATGGTGATCCGATACAGTGTTGTCAAAGACACAGGCCAAGGGAATATTCAGAAAGTTGACAAATACATTATCAATAGTTGTACTGCTGGTATCCGACACCCTAGTCGGCCACTTGACAATATTATTGTGTATATTAAAAGGTGATAACACATTTAAAAGTTTACTGTGATTACTATTTTTTGTTCTAGTATCAATATTAAAGTCACCGCAAATAATAAAAGAAACATTAGGTTTAAAATAAATGATTTAAAATATTCTCCAGATTTTCCAAAAAAATGTCAACATTACCTGATGGTGATCGGTAACAATTAATCACAAAAAATTCAGTTTTATTTTTGACCTTAAAAGAAAAGCAACAAAACTCAGCATCTTTAGCGGTACAAAACTCATTTAAATTAAAATTATTTTTAAAAGTTATACCCTTTCTTACCCAAATTCCAACACCACCACCCTTAAGAGTGGCATCACGACAATAACTACTAGCTAAATTAAAACCCTCAACATGAATTTGCTCCACATAGTCACAACTCCGTCAAACAATCGACGTAATCGATGCTCTTGTATTTATTAATGTCTAATATTAAGTCACATATTTTGTTTTCGTTCAGACTTTGCATATTTAGCAGCATTAACCTCGGGTTAAAATCTATTTTGGAGGCTGTACTGGCTTCCGAAGGTATAAAAAATTATTGACACAGGCATTATTTGGCCAGATATTTGGTTCCATAGCCTTCCTGAAGTTTTCTTGATAAATTCTTACTTTAAATGAAGAATACAGATTTGGATAACGTGATGACATGCTTTCACAGATTACTTCAGGAAAATGTGGTTTCAATAAATCTTCCATTGCAGTGACATTGGTGTCCCGATCAATTTGATAAACGTGTAAGTTCACAAATTTAGGCACTCCCTTGATGGTACCAGCGACTCCTTCTGTGTTTGTGCCCACAATTAATTGTCTTCTTTTACTATTCTTGCGCGGTACGGTTTGCCAGGAGTAATTGTTTGGTGAATTGTCTTGGTTTAAATTCACTATAGAAGACTTTGAATTTTGCTGAGCTTGCACCAGTTCATTAGGATCAACCTTAGATGAGGACTGATGGGGTAAATAATTTGCTGTTGATTTGCTTCTTTCAGTCGCTGAGTGAGTTTGAGATTTAGTTTTGTTATCTTTACCTTCACAATTCTAGACAGCAGTATCTGTTTCACAAGGTTTGGCAACATCTTCATTAACAAACTGTAATTGACACTTATCTTGATTTTTAATAGATTTCGTACATTTGGCAACTTCTGTACTGTTTTCATTGCCCTCTTTCTGTTTTAAAAGGGAAATTATTAACTTTTGCTGTTCATTTCCACTTACCAGCTCTGTATTTAACCGTTTTAGATATTCAACTTCTAACTTTGCACATTTCAAATCACATTGAAGTTGAGTTATTTCTAACCTCAAATCACTATTTAAATTATGTGTGCACCTATTTTCTTCTTCATCAGTTTTTGTTAGTACTTGTTGGACCCACAGGCTTATGTTATTTACCTACTTAAGCACTTAGTATAAAGGTGAGCTACTGAGTAAACTCGTTGTGCGCACATCGGGGGAAGTGGGTAGACGCCACTATTCAGGATTGAGAAAATACGTTCCCATCACTCTGACTTAGGTCATATTTTCATTTTTGTGTAGAGTAAATTCATATTGTAATATTTAATATTTCTTTACTACATTAAGTTGTTATGTAATATTCAGGATTGAGGAAATAGTTCACTATCACTCTGCCTTATTTCATATTTTTATTTTTGTGTAGAGTAAATTCAGTACATTCATATTGCAATAACAACAACAACCAGGTATATTGACCTTTTATTTAGTTATCCTCCCGTTGATTGGTTGTGGTAGATAGGTACCAGATAACCAGGTTAATCAGGTATAGTATAGATTTATTATTCTGTTGATCTAAATCTAAATTCGAGTATATGTATTTGTGTACCCCACTCTTCTCCTTTGTCTAAAAACTAGTAACGGGCCACCGCCTGCACATCTTTACATGATCAAACAGAGTACTGAGAAATCCTAGCCTCTATATCCGACTGAATACGTAAGTGCCATATTGGGCATAAGAATATATTTGGTTATCGTTAATTAATTTCGCCTAACGTAATTCACGTCACAAATTGACTCCTAAAGTAAATTAGCGCCACATGTTTAGATTAATATATATATATATATATATATATATATATATATATATATATATATATGTATGTATATATATATATATGTATATATATATATGTATATATATATATATATATATATATATATATATATATATATATATATATATATAAATTCACTTATGTTCTTCAACCTTCCGATAATATTTAGAATAAAACTCAGAAAAACATCCAAAAAAAGTTGAAGAAAACTAAAGAATTCATCAAATGTAATCCTCAAATTACAATTTTACAATCAGATAAATGTAATAAAACATTAATAATGGACACAGATGAATATAATAATAAAATGATAGAGTTATTGAATGATAAACATGTTTATCAAAAAATAAAATCAGACAAAACCACTTCATTTCAAAACAAGAACAATACATTCATAAAAAAACTTTTAAATAATGGTTCCATTAATACAAACGAAGCTAAAAAACTACAAACACATAATGCAATACCTCCAAAAATATATGGACTACCCAAATTACACAAACAAAATTTACCAATGCGACCAATAGTATCATATATTCAATCACCATTTTACAAACTATCTAAATATCTAACAAACATTTTATCAAAATTAACTAAAAATAATTTTTATATAAAAGATTCATTTATGCTGAAAGAATTTTTAGGTACAGTACATATTCCTAATAATTATAAAATCATATCCTTAGATGTTATCTCAATGTACACAAATATCCCAAATGACTTAATAAAACATGTTTTAAAAGAAAAATGGAATGAAATAAAACAACACACATCACTTACCTATGATGAATTTATAGAAGGTATTATGCTTATTCAAACCAATAATTATTTTCAATATAATGATACTTTCTTTCAACAACTAAATGGTTGTACAATGGGATCTCCAATTTCCTCTAGTTTAGCACAAATTGTAATGAAATATGTAGAAGAAAAAGTATTAGAACATATAAAATTTGATATATTATTCTTCAAACGCTATGTTGACGACTGTTTAGCTGCTATTCCAGAAGACAAATGTAATGAATTCCTCAATATTTTTAATTCTTTTAACTCTAAAATACAATTTACCATAGAAATTGAAAAAAACAATAATATAAATTTTCTAGATATGACACTAATTAAAACCAATGATAATAAAATTGAAACTAAATTATATACAAAAGAAACTTGGTCAGGACGATATCTAAATTATAATTCATGCCATCCAAAAATACAAAAAAATAGTGTTATTATAGGATTGATAGATAGAGCTATAAAACTAACTTCACCTAAATATCGTCCTGAAATAATTAAAAAACTTAAGATTGTTTTAGAAAATAATCACTATCCTTCAAATCAAATAAATAAAATTATTCAACTACGTACATACAAATACTACAACAACAATATAAAACCAAATTCACTAACAACTTTGAACCACGAAAAAAATATATATATAGCTCTACCTTATACGAATCAATTATCAGAAAAACTAAAATATATATTATCTAAACATAATATCAAAATATGCCATAAACCAAATAATACACTATCATCACTATTTACTAAATTAAAAAGCAAAACTAAAAATAATAAGAAATCAAATGTTATATACTCCATACCATGCTTAAACTGTTCAAAAAATTATGTAGGAATGACTACACAATATCTAGAAAGCCGAATAAACGGCCATAAATACACTAAAAATGCATCCACAGCGCTACACAAACATGAACATAACGAAAATCATGAATTCGATTTCAAAAACACAAAAATTTTAACACAAGACACAAATTATCAAAAACTCAAAATCAAGGAAATGATATATATAAAACAAGATAAATTATCAGTAAATGACAAACAAGACATAAAAAACTTGAGTCAAATTTATTACAAATTAATTAATTAATTTATTTTTATCACTCCCAACATAATATCGTTGCGTAAATATCTAAGGCAGGTATTCTATTACTATTGACACTTCATTCATGACATTTTATTGACTTTTTCAAAATAATTTTTACAATAACTGTATTTTATGTAATTTAATTTTAATATTTATACATATTCTTTTGAAAATGCTCCTAAAATAAGAGCGAAACGTCAAGAAGTTTGATAAGTCTTTATTCGAAAATATATTTTAACTAATATATTTGTTTCATTCCACAACCTTTGAACCCAAGAAGATATAATTCTAAATATATATATATATGTATATATATATATGTATATATATATATATATATATATATATATATATGTGATAGTGATCTAAATTCTCAAAAAACAGCAGAAGGAATTATAGAAACGAAATTGTTAACCATACATTTCGCAATATTCAGACCTTTTTGTTCATCTCACACCTGTTTGCACAGTCGCTTCAAAACAAACTGTGTAGTTGTATCGTACATTGTTGCACCTAACATCAAATACAAATTGACACCATAATCATCAGTATTGAGTGCTTTATGCGATCCGCAGGACGTTAGCTTTTTATCAAAACTGAGTCTATCAATAAATCACTGCTTTTAGACCGTTTGTTTCCATTTCTATCGATTTCTCATTGTTTGTTCTTGCATTTGGACAAAACGTTTTCGCATTCACAACATCACTAAACCGCAAAAACTTTTTATAAAAAGTTGGAAACTGTACATGATTTTAACTCAAAACAAAATGTTTAATTACACAACAGAATACATACTAATTAGATTTTGTACTTTTTATGTTTTTTTTTAAAGATAAGTGGAAACATACTTAAGAAAAAAACCACAGGAAAAACTATGAACAACAAAGAAATCGAATTAAAAAGAATGAATAAATAAGTAAATGGATAAATAAGTAAAATAAAAACTTTTCGAAGAAAATATAAGATACGGATAGCCAAACACTACTCTTCAGAAGACTAAAAACATTTGAGACAAGTGAGGAAGGAAATTACATAAAACATCTAAGACAAAAACAAACATAAAAAACCATGGAAATATGACATAGAACATCTAGAAGTGGATGAAAATATACAAAATAGAGACAGGCAAGACAAGAACACGAAATAGATTCCAATAAACAAATTAGCATAACATAGGTTAAAGGAGCTAATGAAACTCTCAAATTAGGAAACAAAATAACCATAGACATGCTAATCGGATTCTCACGGAAGGCGGTGCATTATACAAAGCTTATGAACGAAGTACTTGGACGCAAAACACCTGAGGACTTTAGGGGGATAGCATAGAATGCCGAAATTACAATGATTAGAACAGTTCTTACACCAGAGTTTTGGAGAAAATACTGAAGGGAAAAGTGGAACATACACTAGGAAGAAATGCAATTTGGATTTCGACCAAATGTCGCGATGTTTAGCATGAGCCAGCTAGGAGAAAAGTGAGTAAGACAGAAATGTAAACTGCTGCTTTATATATCTACAAAACCCTCCAACCTGGTAAAAAGATAGTATCTATGGAAAACTGAAGTTAAGATCAATAGAAGAAAAAGAAAGACAACAAAAATGATTCATTCACATATAGCGAGTGGCGAAAGAAATAATAGTAATGCAGGAGTTTTAAGCTAGAACATACAAGTAAACGCGTGTAAGAGAAATATGTAATGGAAAGAGAAAAACGGCTAAAAATGCAGGATAAAAATAAGTGGGGAGAGAGAATTGTAGAAGAATACCAAGAAACTCAACTCCACCAAACAACCCACACTTGTAAAGATACAGGGAGGGTATAAGGATCAAGTAAGTAGATTTGGTACAACTTTTGTGCAATGTTTGACCATACAATCTTACTATACTACAACTCCAAAATAGGAGGCACTACATTCTCGGTAATGATACTACAATTGTTGTCATTTTATTGCAATATTTCTGAGAATTTACTGCCTACTATTTTGGAACTGAACTATAGCCTAATAATATGTTGAGTGATAAATCAATCCTTTTTTTATTTGTTATCCGAAATCAACTGCAAGTCTTTGATTCAATTCCATTATTACATTTATAACGTCATTATTCATTTGAGGCATAAGACTTTCAATGGTATAAAAATAAGATTACATCGAACACCAAAAACAAATAAACCAGAATGATTTTATTCATCACAATATTGTTTATTTTAAAAGCCTTCTCCGTAATAATAGATTTTGAAGCAGATTGCGCAAATTATTGACAACGAAAATAAATCTCAATAACTATTAGTTCGGCCGACAATTTATTCATAGTTCGGGAAATCTATTATTTTTCAAACAAACAATGCGGGGGTCAACATTGCACACCTGGTTTTGAGCACTGGTACACTTTTCAAATTAGGTATGTAACAATTAAAGTATTTAACCATATCTTTTAGATAGGAAATTGAAACGATATTGTCCTTTTACGGTATAGCTATTAATTTGTGCCTTTCAACAATACAACAACAAAATACACCCACGTCTAATTAAAATAGTATTTATAGAAACTTTAGATAATTATAAATACTACTTAAAAAATAAACTGTCATTCTAGATTGAATAATGTAGCTTTTGTTCACCTAATGATCTATCACTGGTGGTTTTGAGTAGTTAATACGCAAAATTGATATTTTTGACAATACCAATTAGTATTATCAGTAAACATTATAAATAAATAATTTGAATAGTCATTAGGGCTTGCATTACCTTAAAATTTCGTTAGGATAGAATTTTATGAATACTAGGAACATGTTGGATTCCCAAGAGCTGGATAATTAGACGAACAACGAACTTATCTGAAGTGAACTTTGATCGTGATTACATGAGACATATGAAGACACAAACCGTGTAATAGTTGATCTTGCAACTTGTCCTATATTTATTGATAAACCTTCCTAATTTGGAGAATTATGTTCCTCTTCAGAATTTCAGGGTATGAAAACTATGAGAGGAAAGGGTGGTTGTGTCTTCGGATCGGATGTTGTAATGAGTGAATTTGTTACTACGTCTATTGTATATATTAAGTATTTGTATATAGTATTTACCTGTTCGATTTTGTCTCTATATTTCTATCATGTGTTCGCCACGATAGAGCTTCAAGTAGTTTAATCATTTCTGTCAGCCCAGAGTTTTAGGGATTACTCTGCCATCATCCTTCCGGCGAAGTGGTGCAGGCTGTAACTAAACCTGTCTTCACATTTTATATTTGTCGCTAGATAAGTGTAAAGAATATAAAATTTTGTTATCATAGCATACAAAACGAGTGCTTGTTTTGTATCATGTCTGTAGATAGGTTCATGTTAGTTGTTTTTTTTGTTTGTGATAATTCATCATTAAGGGTAGTAAAGGGTTTTCTCTCTTGTGGATTTTACTATAGTTTTTAGTTACCGCGGGGCTACTGATTTTTTATTTTGATTATATCACCTTTGGGGTGTAGCCACAGTAGTCCAAGTACTTTGTCCGCTTCAGCTTGATAAGTGCTAAAACTTATGAGGGGGCAGTTATAAATAACTGACTTCTTGACTTGAAGTTTAAAACATTTCAAGTAGTAATTAGGTTTGATAAAATTTACTGATCCATGGATACATACTTTACTTTTGAGTTAGAAGTACATTTTCTTCATTTATCTACCATATTTTGGCTTGAGTAAAGACATACTAGTTAGAAATCTTCTGTGTAGGATGGCATTCGATTATATTATAACATCTACTCAATGATATGTTACTGTTTATTTTCATCTGTTCTATGTGATAATTTCGAGTATTTGGCTTTGCTCGTTAACATCGGCATGAGTACTATGGTATTACGATTACTTGAAATCTAAATAATCGCTAATATATAAATATTTCTGTCTTGTTTACATTCTACAAGGTGAAATTATGTTGTTTGAATTTGACAGTTGCTCGATTGCAGATGTGTATTGGATAAAAGCGTACGTTTGTCATTTCGTACAATGGGAACGCATAGAGCAGTCGATATTTCTGTTTAGCACCAACTCTGTAACTTTAAAGGTCCTGGACAACTTAATTTGTCGCTTCGACGTTGTGCCGAAATAGCTAAAGCAATACTCTGTGACTTGAAGAATCCACAGACAACTTAGTTTGTCGCACCAACGTTGTCGATATATATAGAGCATTTGCTCTGTGACTTTACGAGTCCATAGACAAATGTTGTCGCTCCGTTTTTTTGGAATTGTTAAAGGGATTGAACGATGCTACACAGATATTTATTCTGTTCTGTACTGGCGAATGCGTTTTGGCTTACATAGAGGGTAGTGTTGCACTTTAGGACTTGATCGGCGCGTAACATGCACGGTCTAGTGTAATTCAGATGTATTGTTCTATGTGGGTGTCTGTACTGAAGTTGAAAAGATGAATGTCATTTCCTTCTGCTGTCTTCTTGGGACCAGATGTTAGTTGGTTGGCTTCGAAAGAGAATTTTAATTTTGTTAATGACTGGGAAGTCATCCCCTAGTGGGTTTTATATGTTCTCGTTCTGAAATAATTGTGGAATATACGGTTTAGTATTTTGTACTACGGTAGTTCGAATTGTTGATTTCCATCCTGATAGATTCTGGAAGCCGTTTTCACAAACCTTATGGGATATATTGCACTCAATAAATCGTAAGTATTCTCTAATTTCTGATTTCGCAACACTACGTATTTATCACTATTTAAAGGAAACCGCCAACGTTGAAGTTTTGGCATTGGATGCATGCCACGTGTTGATGTTGTGATCATACGGGGCACATTATTTGATGTTTGCCATCTAAGAAGATGGAAATCTTAAGTGGACCCATTTGAAAAAGGTATGTCTCATAGTTTTGTAGTATTTTGTAGGTCCAACAGTTGGTGATAAAATACTACCTGTTGATTGCCCATTTTAGATTAAGAAGGCTGTGAGACAGTCTATTCTGTTATCCTGTGTATATTTTGTTTTTCTTTGCCTGCTTGAGTCTTACGAATACTATAATTCGTGGGTGATTCTTCAAACCTACCCTGGCTTGACCAAAAACAATTTATCTTAGATGCTTATCATATTTTTATTATCTGATTTAAATTCAGTGTAGTATACTGTTGCTGACACTGTGTTGATTGTAAGTAGGCCTTATAACTAGTTTGGAGGAAGGATTCAGTAAAACTGGGTTGATTTTGAACTGTACATTGCTTGTAAATTCTTATAAATTAGCTTTGGAGATAGGCCGAGACAAGCTTAACTTGTTGATGTGTTAAGACTATGTAGTCTGACAAGTAGGATTTGTTCCTGTGTAGGCTCAGTTTTTAGCTGAAACCTGTTTTTATTTTTTAAAGGTTTACTCGTGGGGCCAGGTGATACTTTCCACCCTTCGGATAGGGGAGAGTAGGGACACTTGATCCCCTAGGAGACTTGATCCCCATTCGAAATTCCCGCCGTATTTAGCCGTTAGTGCATCATTTCATCAGTGGCGCTTGTTTTGGTTGGCAACAGTGCTCTACCGCTCCAGTAAGTGGCTTGCAGCCATCACGTGAACAGTTATCGTCGCAATTTTATTTTTATACGTTCCAGACTTCTTTTTCGGTGAGTATTTATTTATTTTTTTATCCGCAAATATATGAAAAAAACTTGTTTGTATTTTTTCTTGTGATTTTGGCTATATTTGGCACAATATTTCAAGGAATTTGAAGTCTGTTTGCGAATTTATTTTTCAGATATCTTTTTTTTTACATTTTAAGTGTGTGTTGGGAGACTTGATCATCCTGCCAGTTTTTTTAAATTTTTTTATTTATATATTTGTTTATGACCCTTAAGAAGTATAAACTGATATTAGGGCCTACAGATTACTAGGTAATAAGCATAATTCTATAAAATTCTATACTAAACATAAAAATAAGATCATTTTGTAAAATAATTGTAAATGTATTTACAATAAAGATTTTAAATACTTATTAAGGCTATGACAGTTTAGGTCAATCATTGGTTATTTATTTTTGTTACAGATACCGAGAAAATATAAAAGAAAGGAAGGGGCAAAGCTAAGGGTTCCCCCTGACTCAGAACAATTGCAAGCAGCTGTAAATGCTGTCAAAGCGGGTGGTTCTTTCCGAGGAACTGCAAACTCTTTCAATGTGCCTCTGATGACTCTCAAAAGACTTATAAGGAGAGGAACAACCAAGACACCGGGCTACAAGAAGGCCCAAGTATTTACTGCTGAAGAGGAATATGAACTTTCCGCCTATCTTTTAACTGCTTCTCAGTTATATTATGGACTAACTATTACAAGTCTTCGAAAGTTAACGTTCCAAATGGCAAAAAAATAACAATAAGTTTCCAGCTTGTTGGGAAACAAATCAGTCAGCAGGAATAGAATGGGCCCGTGGATTTCTGGAAAGAAATAGAGCTCTATCCTTGAGAACAGCTGAGCCTACTAGCTTAAGTAGAAGTACTGCATTCAACCGGCACACTGTTAGCGAGTTCTTCGAAAATTTAATAAAAGTTTACGAGAGGCACCAGTATGTACCATCAAGAATATGGAATGTAGACGAAACCGGAGTGACTACCGTACATAAACCCGGAAAAATTACCACACCTGGTAACCACATTCCACAGTTTATGATATTTCCACAGGTTAATTGGCAGGAACGAATGATCGATGGCGCCCCTCTCGCTACTAAAGGATCCACCCACTCAATCGGGATGACAGCTCCGAACTTCCTAAAGTTTCTGCATCACTTTTCTCAACATACAAACAGCTCTCCAAGTAACCAAACATTGATGATTATGGACAACCATGACATCCACATATCTGTTGAAAGTTTGACGTATGCAAAACAGAATGGCATTGTCTTCGTAACCATACCTCCTCACACGTCCTTTAAACTTCATCCTTTAGACAGGACTGTATTTGGCCCACTTAAAACGTATTATAATGTGGCAGCTGCAGAATGGATGACAGATCACCCTGGCAGACCCTTAACAATTTACGATCTTGCAGGGTTGCTTGGGAAAGCCTATCCTAACGCTATGATACATACAAATATCATGAGCGGATTCCACGTAACAGGCATTTGGCCCTTGAATTCCATGATATTCACAGATGTCGAGTTTCTCACGAGTTTCGTTACAGATCGCTCAAATCCAGAAACAACAGAACCATTAGATACGACAGTGGTAGAAAATTCTGAGCCGCTCCCGTCAACATCATCTGGACTGCCAGTTGCTCCTTGTCACTTCTCGCCTGTTGAATTATTTTCATTCCCGAAAGCACCACCGAGAAGTAGCAACTCATCAGTGCGTGGTCGAAAGCGTGCGAAAAGTCGAATACTCACAGATACACCGGAGAAGACCCAAATTGAAGAAGAATTTATGAAAAGAGAAGAAAAAAAGCAAAGAAAAGTTCCAACCAGAAGCAGGAAAAGAAAGTAGAAGCTGTGAAACGAGCGTTGATGGTTTTTAGTGATGAGGATGATGACAATTTTAGCCTGTACGATAGCAGCGATGACTCAAACTTCGTTGGATCTCCACCCGAGTCTGAATCTGAAGAAGTTATCGACAATTCAACCCTAGTAGTTAATGACTTCGTCATTGTGCAGTTCAAATTAAAGAAGACTACCCATCAGTAGTGAAAGTAATCCCACTTAATCCAGCGATCCCTTACTCACCCGTCGGTATTGCAGGTTTTCTGCGGTTTCCCTGTAACCTGGTAAATTCGTTTACCAGCCAAATGGCCGACGCAGCTGTACCCGAATTCCATTTACTCGGCGATTATTATTTCAATAACTTATTCATTTATTAAAATCAATTTAATCTTCAACTCCATAAACTACTACATTCTTGCTTCTCCTCGATGCTCTCAGACCACCCTCCACCACTATTTCTCGTCTAAAAACTCCAAAAACCTCTTCTAAATTCAATTCCAATCACCTATTGTAATTAATATTCGACTTTTCTTCTGCTCAATTACTCAACCCTCCACCGAGCACAATGAACGAAAAGAAACCTATCTGGAAACACCCAACCCCCGCCCTGCAGAGGAACTATATCCTATATCAGGGCCCTATTCTCTAAACATCCAACCCTCAAAAAAACCAAAAAAAATGTTTGCGAACATCTCTCTCTCTCACACACAAGTTCGCGCATACGACTGTAACTTCAGGTGGCTTCTTTCGTAAAACGAAGTCTATTAAGTAAGAAAGCTTGCTCGCATACTAGATATACTTTCAAAGCTGCGATTGATAGATTACACAGTGTTTCTAAGGATATTTGGGAATTACCAAGATTCGTATTGCCTTATCTGCAATTATTTTTTGTAGGAGGGGATGATTACCAATAAAGAGACGATGAAGTAAGAAATAAGTAGAAGCTTATTTTGCTTTTAACTGTGAAAAATATTGCGTACGGAACTAATGAAAGATCATGGTTTTCAAGGTGTCTCCGAATCGGATGTAGATTAGTAATATAGATTAACCTCCTATAAAATACTGAATACGCCTATCGCCAGTCCACTGTAGCAAAATACAGAACCTCTTAGGAGTTACCCGTTTACTTTTAACAAAGGTACAGACAACTAGAAGTTGTAGCTACAGCTTGCAAACGTAGGAAGACCCCTGAGATTTTGATGCGCCCAACTACCTAATGAATGCAGAGAGATCATTTTTAAATTGTATTCGTGCACTTCGTATCGTTGGTATAGTCTCGGACAAAAGATGAAAAATATTTTAGTTTGTATATTATTCAAAAGTGATTTTGCCAAACAAAATGCCGTTTAAAATTAAGGTGAAAAATAAAGTTTTAACAGGTCAAAGTCGTGAAATTATAAACAATGTATTAAAGTTGTTTAAGCAAGAACTAGAAGCTGGAACTTCCATAATAAACATCTCTAAGGTATGTTCAATTTTTTAATATAGTTCTAAACCTTTTATTAATCTTGTGGTTTCACTTCTTCTTAATATTTTAAACAATTGAATCCGTTGGTACAAAAAGGTAGTAACTCAAATAAGGTTTCATTGATTTTGTAAAGTTTGGTTTTATCACCTGTGGGTTCTGTTAGTAAATCAAACTTTTTAATATTTTAAAATTAGCAAGCAATTAATAATTATTGTATTCTATTCAATGGCTCTTTTTTGTCTAATAATTCTTCTCTTTTTTTTTGAATTTTTTACATTCCCCACTACCCCTGTATACTCCAATTTTTCGTCATTTTCTCCACTTTAAATAATATACTTTGAGAAGAAATGGCTTAATTTGATTTCGATATTTTTTAATCAATTTGCTTTTTTATTAATTTGTAGGAAACTACACTTTAATTTGTATCCAAAAAATATTCAAAATTGTCTTTTCTAAGTTTATATATCGTCAAGAAAAAATAATGTTCAATAAAAACTTTTTGTTAAAAAAAGCGACTAATTTGTTGAAAATAACACTACTTTTAAAAAAATGCTCAAGACAGAATTAAATTAAATGTCAGATAAAAAGAGAATATTGAAATCAGTTATTATTTATACGATTGTTTTAGTTTTGGTTATGTGCCCTACTGATCCTTTTTTGTCGATTTAATATTACAGAACAATTTTTTACATTACCATTATATCGACCAAAAAAATCATAAACATTGACTGTCTCGACCCTTACTTCGTGGAATATGCTCATATTAGTGTTTTTAAATGAAACTCACGGTCTCTAGTTAATTCCACAATATAATACAAGTTATTGAAAATTCGAAAAAATTGACAATTGTTTCGATAAATCAATATTGATTTATCGAAACAATTGTCAATTTTTTAGAATTTTCATTAACTTGTATTATATTGTGGAATTAACTAGAGACCGTGAGTTTCATTTAAAAACACTAATCATAAACATGTTTTAAAAAATATGAAATTGGTATTAGAATTTAAAATAGCAACGAAATCTGCCTGATTACCTAAGCAATAGTTCCTAACTTATTTCACCGACTGTACATTCCCAAAATAGTGAGTAATTGTTATCCTTTACACAGCTGAATTCTCTCTTTATCTTCTGCCCATTTCAGGGGCCTTCCTTCGTTTGCCAAGCTGTAGTATATGAATATTGTTGTTCCACATTATATGGTCCACAATCAAAAAGACAATTCAGACTTTACATTCTAAATCAAATGTTTTATGAAACCCCGTTGCTTGTACTAGAACGTCAATGTCTAAAAACCCCGATTTTTCATTTCATTCTTGATGTAGACGTTGTATGGTTAAAACGTTGTCGAAGCTCCATCACCGCGTTTTCGGTTTTGTATCCAGGAAAAGAAGATTTCCATCTTTTTATCTGAACACCGGATTTCAGTTATAGTCCGTGTTTTGAAAACTTCCAACTTCATTTGCGTAATCCCCGTATCGAAGTAGCTATAAAATTAAATATATTTCCTCGAGATCAGTAGAGATACCTTTGTAGATGTGACGTTTTGTTGGATTAGATGACACAAGTTTAATTTTAAATACGCATATATGTCGAAAAAGAGGTTAAAACATAGTTTGCTAAAAATTGACAATATCATATCTGCGCAAATTATTTTAATGAAGTTGGAATTTTAAACAGACTGCATGAAATTGATGCATAAATAATCCCTATCACAGTGTGGTAGTTATTTGTTACTGTAATACGTAACAATAAATTAGTAAATTGATAAGGTACTTGTAGAAAACAAATTATAGACCAGGCTTTAAAAAAGTTAAATACATTGATGAATAATTAGGAGAAATTGAAAAAATTATTTGGGAACAAAATAAAATGAAATAATCAATTGCAGAATACAATCTGTTAGGTAGAGATAATGTATTATTTAGATTATGGAGTGGTTCGGACGATTATGACTTTTCCGCCCAACCGTATTTAATATGTAAGAAAAGTACTAGGTTTACCCCAAAAAAAGATGGAATTTAAAAAAAAAATTCAGCAAGAAGAACACGAAAATATGGTTTTTAGAAACAAAATCCTGTGTGTATGTCGTCGTCGGCCACTTTTCGTAACATGTTTTGTTAGCACGATACAGCCCCACTTTATGATTGAATATTGTTCAGGACATCTCACAGCTGAACCCTATTGATTTTCAGCTCACCAGAGCCAGTACAACGGGTGCTATGCTACTTAAAGTACCACATATTTGTCATTTTTGGAAAAATTTCGGTTTGTTAACACGATACAGCATCCGAAGTGTATACAAGTGACCAATTTTATGATTGGATATTGTTCAGGGCGTCTAACAGATCAACCCTATTGATTTTCAGCTTACTAGAGCCAGTACAACCGATGCTATGGTACTTGAAGTACCATATTTTTGGTAATTTTTGAAGAAATTTCGGTCGTTAGCACGATACAGCCTCCGAAGTGTATACAAGTGATCCATTTTATGGTAGGATATTGTTGAGGGCGGAAAAGTTAGTTTTAATCTTTCGTTCGTTCATTTTTTATATTCCTTAGAATGTGTACATGGATATTTTCTTGACATTTTGTGAGTGAAATAGTTTCATTATCAATAAAAAAACTAATGCACCAACAGTTACGGTTTCAAAATTAATTTAAGATTTACACTTTCTTTTCGTTCTCTCCACCTTTCTATATCAAAAATTCCCTTGCGTAAGAGTTTTTCGAAAAAATTGGGACGACATAATGTAAATAACCTAGCCTAGCTTAATATAACCCCAAAACTAATTAATTGTTTATTTAAAGGTGTACGGTATATGTATCTGATCCAGGGTTGGGCAAACCCTAATTATCATTAAAAAAATCAAAAACCATTGATTTTTTTAGAAAAATCACGATTTATTTGATTTTATACAATTTGCGGCTCAAAAACTTATGACAACGCATTTGTCGCGCTTCTTGCAAGAACATTCTTGTCGCGATTTGTTTTCCTATACACTCACTATACAGTGCCGAGTACTGCCGAGTACTGCCGAGTGAGGCACGAACGCGTTTGTTGTGCTTTTTGCAAGAATATTCCTGTCGAGGCTTGTTTTCCTTCTCAACCTATAAATTGTCGTTGCCCAACAAGGAGGGGAATATGATCAAAGTGAAAGGAAAAATAAATTACGGTCTATCCGAGTTCGGGAAGTGAGAGGGGGTGAGTTTTTAGGGTAAAAAATGGTTTATCTTGATTTCCGGCAAAACTACAAGTCCTATGGAAAAAAGTTAAATGGCAAAGTTGTAGGTAATAAAAAGATCTACAACTTTTGTATTTGCAATTTTTTCACATAACCTCAAAATTTAGGTGAAAAATTCAAAAAACCAAGTTTTTGGTTTTTTATTTATCTTTTTCAAAAAAATTTTTTTTCTACGAAATTTGGTGAAAAACTTACCTTATTATGTCCCAAATACACTATAATTTATTTGATTTAAAATATTAGTGTTTTTAAATGAAACTCAAGGTCTCTAGTTAATTCCACAATATAATACAAGTTATTGAAAATTCTAAAAAATTGACAATTGTTTCGATAAATCAATATTATCGAAACAATTGTCAATTTTTTAGAATTTTCAATAACTTGTATTATATTGTGGAATTAACTAGAGACCTTGAGTTTCATTTAAAAACACTAATATGAGCATATTCCACGAAGTAAGGGTCGAGACAGTCAATTTGATTTAAAATATTTATTTTTTCTCCTTATTTTAACTTAATATCAAAAAAGCACCCTAATTTTCAATCGAAAATTCTGACGTCAAATATCGGCTTTTTTCAAAAAATCTGGGGGCTTTTTGTTCGTTGAAATATCTACTTTCTGATGGTGTACTGTTCTACTGTATCTACTTATAATATAATACGTATATATTCAAAAAATATTTCAAAATATCTCGGAATATATAATTAAAAATTACACTATGTTACTTAACTTATAATTAATATTTATGTTTCAAAACTTTCACTAAGTTATCTCAAAAATAAAATATCAAGTGCTTGGAGAATCAACAAAAAACAAAAAATGTTAGGCAAAATATAACCACTCGATCATTCCCGGGTTAATAATAAAAATCTTTTTTAAATATAAATAAAATTAAATTAATAATTTAATTACCTGTATTCCTCTCTTGATTATTACAAGCATCGTGGTGTGCTTAAGTCTTTGGACTAACCCTTGAGTATCTTTCTTGCAATTTCTACAAATAGCGCTACACCCCAATTTATTTGGATTTGTTGTCTTAATATAGAACTGCCATATTGGGTCCTCTTTTCTTCCACTCATTTTACTTTATTTATTATATGTTTTCACTTCCTTTATAGACCAGGGTCGATAATTTTTGGAAACCAAAAAAAATTACAGTAGGATGAAACCCATTAGAAAAGGAGGGGAATATGATCAAAATGAAAGGAAAAATAAATTACGGTCGATCCGAGTTCGAGAAGTGGGAGGGGGTGAGTTTTTAAGGGTAAAAAATGGTTTATCTGGATTTCCGGCAAAACTACAAGTCTTATGGAAAAAAGTTAAATGGCAAATTTGTAGGTAATAAAAAGATCTACAACTTTTGTTTTTGTTTTTTTTTTATATCTTTTTCACAAAAAAATTTTTTTCTACGAAATTTGGTGAAAACTTACCTCATTATGTCCCAAATACACTGTAATTTATTTGATTTAAAATATTTATTTTTTCGCCTTATTTATCAAAAAAGCACCCTAATTTTCAATCGAAAATTCTGACTTCAAAATATCGGCTTTTTTCAAAAAGTCTGGGGGCTTTTTGTTCGTTGAAATATCTACTTTCTGATGGTGTAAAAAAATATACATTACTATAGGAAATGTTCTCAGAAAATGCAAAAAATTGAAAAAAACTTAAATTCGAAAACATTTTTTCAATCATTATGTACAACTTTGAGGTATTTATTAAAATGTACACTTTAATTACTCAAAAAACGTAAGATTTCATGTTTTAATGATAAACGAAAAAATTGTTGGTATGTAAGATGGGTGTAGGGGATTATCTGATTTTTGATTATTGACAAAATGAGCATTGCAAATTCTAATATTTTTATTTGGTTCCCAATCCTCCCGATGTTTTCTGAAATGTAATTAAAAAACTTGAAGTGATTCATTTTGTACAAATGTTTACTTTGTTCCCCTTAACGGTATTTAATTATTTGAACTTGTTATATAATATTAAAGTCAGCAAGCACATAACTAGTTTTTATTTTATATAATCAATGAAATCGTACAGAAAACAACATTTTATTATCTCTATAATAATCTTTTATTTATGTAAACATTAAGAACTTTTCTTATAGCTGCCAATTGTAGTATCATACTGATTATACACAAAATAATAGTTAATAAAATGTTTTAATTAGAACATTTTAATTACATATGGGCATTTATCCATTTTTGACGTTTTAAACGTCATCTTTCTCGGTCCCTATTTCGTAGCAGCTGTAAAAATCGTTAGCCAGTATTTTGGCAAACCTCCCACCCACAGAAGGAGCAGCAGAACAACATTGTTACAGAGCATATTATCAGCTTCAAACTTGGTTGGGTAACGAATTGACAGCAACAGATTGGGACTGGAAGCAACATCAGCGTGGCATTATGCCTAAATTTACAGAAAAGGATTTAATTCCGGAAGTATTGCTCAAAACTATTTGCTGCAGCTGTGAAACTGGTTTAAAATGCACAAATTTATGCACTAATTGTCATGGTTCTGAAAATTGCTCCAATATGGAAGAAAAACTCTACGAGGAAGTAAATGATTCAGATGAAATTGTGGATGAAGAACCAATGCAGACTGGAAATAACATTGGAGACGAAGATGATGGTCTTGAAGATTTCGACGATCAACTAGAGTTGGAAAGGTTTGTCGAATCTAACGATGAAGAAATGCCTTCAAAGAGACAAAAACTAATGAATAACTGATTAGAATTTCAAATAAGGTATTTATAAATAACAAGATTAACGTTTTTGAATAAAAATATAATGAATAACGTAATCAGAATTAAGTATCTAAATTCAATAGTACGATTTACATGTATATTTATATTTGATCAGATATTCTATGACATAAATGTAATTCTAATTGAATAAATAAAATAAAAATTGCAGCAATCACATTTTTTTGATGAAATTGTACATAGTGATTAAAAAAAAATTTCGAATTTGAGTTTTTTTCTTTTTTTTGCATTTTCTGAGAACATTTCCTATAGTAATGTATATTTTTTTACACCATCAGAAAGTAGATATTTCAACGAACAAAAAGCCCCCAGACTTTTTGAAAAAAGCCGATATTTTGAAGTCAGAATTTTCGATTGAAAATTAGGGTGCTTTTTTGATAAATAAGGCGAAAAAATAAATATTTTAAATCAAATAAATTACAGTGTATTTGGGACATAATGAGGTAAGTTTTCACCAAATTTCGTAGAAAAAAATTTTTTTTTGAAAAAGATATAAAAAAAAAACAAAAACAAAAGTTGTAGATCTTTTTATTACCTACAAATTTGCCATTTAACTTTTTTCCATAAGACTTGTAGTTTTGCCGGAAATCCAGATAAACCATTTTTTACCCTTAAAAACTCACCCCCTCCCACTTCTCGAACTCGGATCGACCGTAATTTATTTTTCCTTTCATTTTGATCATATTCCCCTCCTTTTCTAATGGGTTTCATCCTACTGTAATTTTTTTTGGTTTCCAAAAATTATCGACCCTGGTCTATAAAAGAAGTGAAAACATATAATAAATGAAGTAAAATGAGTGGAAGAAAAGAGGACCCAATATGGCAGTTCTATATTAAGACAACAAATCCAAATAAATTGGGGTGTAGCGCTATTTGTAGAAATTGCAAGAAAGATACTCAAGGGTTAGTCCAAAGACTTAAGCACACCACGATGCTTGTAATAATCAAGAGAGGAATACAGGTAATTAAATTATTAATTTAATTTTATTTATATTTAATAAAGATTTTTATCATTAACCCGGGAATGATCGAGTGGTTATATTTTGCCTAACATTTTTTGTTTTTTGTTGATTCTCCAAGCACTTGATATTTTATTTTTGAGATAACTTAGTGAAAGTTTTGAAACATAAATATTAATTATAAGTTAAGTAACATAGTGTAATTTTTAATTATATATTCCGAGATATTTTGAAATATTTTTTGAATATATACGTATTATATTATAAGTAGATACCGTAGAACAGAATACAACAGGGTAACAAATGTTTCTATGCATTGAAAGACACATTTTAATCAAAGCTATTGTCTACAAACACAAAAATTCAAATATACAAGACAGTAATTAGACCAGTCGTACTTTACGCCGCAGAAACCTGGAATTTAACATAAAAAGAGGAAAACACATTAGAAATCTGGGAAAGGAAAATAGTACGGAGAATATACAGCCCAATTGAAGTAAATGGAGTATGGAGAATATTAAGAGTTAATCAAAAATTCAATAGCCCAATAGTAACAAATGAAATAAGAAGTAAACGATTAAGGTGGGCAGGACATGTACAACATCTAGGTAATGAAAGGTGTGTCAAGAAAATACAGGAAACTAAAAGACAAGGACGAAGAGCAAGGGGACGACCGAAAACTAGATGGTTGGATGGTGTAGAAGAAGATCTTAAAGAAATGACTGGAAGAACAAAGCAAAAGACCGGAAAGAGTGGAAAAGAATAGTAGAAGAAGCAAAAGACAGACTTCAGAGCAGAAACTAAATCACCGAATTCACAAACTCCCTACTGACTTAAAGCAGTAGGGTTGGCCAAGCGACTGGGCACCGCTGCCGGAAAAATGAGGCTAGGAATCCCAATAGGGAGACTATGGACCTTAAGGTCTGAAAGTCAATGAGAAGAAGAAGATACATTTTTGAGATAATTTAAAAAAAATTTTGATAGATATTGTTTTTAACAAAGATAATATAATTTTTAAGTATTCTTTTATAAATATTTTAGGATATAGATTTTAGGCATATAGGATTGTTTTTAAATGTTAGGTGAAATCTAACACGTGGCCTTTAATGTAACTTTTTTAACGCGACCTTTCCCAGGTTAATTAAAGATTATCTTTACTCTTCTATACTTACTTAATTTTTAATTTTTTTCAACTTAAAAAAATAAATTTGCTTTTACATCTCTATTGAACATTTTCACTTTATTTTAAAATCAATAATTCAATACTATATCAATATATCATCAATTAATAAATTTCAATTTTGAATTATGATTTTTCTCATTCCAGGGAGTCGAATGTCGTTTGACAGTTTTGCTAGCACATCATCTGCCTCAAGTTGTACTTCACTCATGACGGATAGTTCATATGTCAGAAAAACTCCACCGAAAGTACCAACAAGTACAACAACTTTTGAGCCAGTTCAAAAAAAGAAAGCAATCGAAACTCAGCCTACCATGAGTGGTTTTGTAATGCGGACTTCAGCTGCTGAAAAACATAAAATTGCCAAACAAATAGCAAAGGCTATTTTTGCTACTAATTCGAGCTTCAGATGTATTGAGAATTTAGAGGTGGAAAAAGCCATTCAGTTATTAAGACCTGGTTATACACCGCCCTCGAGAAAAACGGTAGCAACAAGTCTTTTGGACGAAATCTATGAAGAGGAAAAAGAAAAATGTTTCTCCTCCCTGGCAGGACCGTCCGTAAATATGTCAATTGATGGGTGGTCAAACGTGTACAACGAACCAGTGATATGTGCAACGATAACCACTGAAGATGGACAAGCCCTCCTATACGAAACTATAGACACATCAGGAAATCCACATACTTCAGCATATTTAACTCAAATAGTTTGTGACCTGATTTCTTCATGTGAATTAAAATACAAGTGTACCGTAAAATCTTTTGTGGCAGACAATGCCGCAAATATGACACTTATGAGAAAAACATTAGAAGAAAAAACGAACGCAAAAGCTATAACTTATGGCTGCTCTGCACATATTTTTAATTTACTTTGCAAGGACTTTCAAGTTAATGACGTTAAAGAATATGTGGTCCAAATTGTTAAGTATTTTCGGAATAACCATTTGGCTAGAGCTAAATTCAGTCAAGCAGGTGGCAGCGCTTTAGTCCTTCCAAGCGATGTGCGATGGAATAGCCTTGTCGACTGCTTAGAGATGTATGTCAGTGGGACATCATATTAAAAATCTGCGAAGAAAATAAAAAGGAGATTGATTCCACTGTTTACCAAAAAGTTACAAATATTGCGATTAAACATGCAGCGCAAGATTATTTAAACATTTTAAAACCTACATCAGTTGCTCTTGATAATGTGCAGAGGAAAAATGCTACTATCGCAGATGCTGTAGAGCAGTGGAAACATTTAGCTGTAGAGCAGTGGAAACATTTACAATATATCTTTGATGAATCTGTGGAATTACCATTACAAAAAACACAATTTAATAATCGATATAAGCAAGCACTAACGCCATATCATTTTATAGCGTATATGTTGAATCCACAAAAAACAAAATAACAGTTAACACCAGAAGAAAAGAATATAGCTTTAGAAACAATTAACGAGTTATATGAAAACACTGGACTGTTACCTTTAGTAATAAAGTTAAATGCCCGCAGTGCTCCATTTAAGCAAATTATGTTTTCGGACGAAGTAGTAAAAAATGTAAAGGGACTACAATGGTGGTTATCACAAAATGACGGGCCGGATACAGTTGCCAATAATAAAACAGTTCCTGTGTGCAATTGCTTCTTCAGCTTCAGTAGAACGCGTATTTAGCTCTTTTGGTATTGTACACTCGGATATTAGAAACAGATTAGGCATAGAAAAAGGAGGAAAACTTGTGTTGTTGTTTAAATTGTAAAACGAAAATGAATAGACTGAAAATATACAGTAATAAAATTTAGGTGTTACGTTTAGTTTAAGAATTTGGAATGATGTACTTCTTTTTTGTTGTTTTTGCTAAAAGCAGATACTTCTTTTGATTTTTGAGAAAACTTTTATATTATGTTGTTATCTGGTTCTGAATAAAAAAGAAAAAAATTGATTTTAAATCATGATCTTAATCGTGATTTTAATCACTTGACTTTAATCAGCCCAACCCTGATCTGATCTGCTTTATTGTTCTTAACACTGATTATGTCAAGTGCGATACTCCAATTCCACTTGCCTCCATTTACTTCTTTAGTTATCTCTGTGTTCACATGCAATAATATGCAGTAAATGCGGTGCACCTCACTATGTTCTCGGAAGCACTAGCATAAAATTTCCTAAAATACTTTTACCACAACAGCGTTCCTAATTCAGTTACTCTATTTTTATATTCCTGAAATTTCTAATATTTGTAAACTCTCTCGATATTGACGCTTTTGAATAGTACGATGAATCACTTTCTATCAATATTTGAAAACGAAAATCAGAAAACTAATTGGCGATTTTAGTGTACAAAAAACTTCATCTTAGCTTCCAAACTCAAAGTGACAAGATATTATGTACTTAAAAGCAATAGGATAGTCAACAACATTCGAAATATTAATTATCTAATAAAACTACTTACTCGGATTGGTAGTTCAAAAAGGCAATTTCCGGGCAGTCCCGGACTCTCTTGTTCCGCGACTTGTGACGACATCTGGGCCCGCGCCTGCCGTTCCCGCTCACGGAGGCGGTCTCGTTCCACGCTGAAACAAAAGAAAGAAAATTTTTAATCAAAAATATTCGAATAAAATATTTGTTAATAGTATATGTTTTACCCAAAACGTTATAAAGAATATCGATAACTCAAGCAAGCAGTATAAGTCTTCCAAAGCAATGTATACCTGGTCAAAGGTATGAATGTAAGCAACAAAACTACTTGATGAATACCATAACAATTTTAGAGATGGTCAAATGCACAAAAAGGCATCATCCCATTAAATTGGCCAACGTTAATTTACATTGACTTTCCCTCGTTTCAGATTATAGAAGAAAAATAAAATATGCAAAATTTCTAGTTGCTATAAAATCTATAATTCGCGTTTCAGGGCCACCATGAATTTCTATTTTTCAAACACGGACCTGTATCTGACATTAAAAACAATGTGAATGTACATATAGTCTAGTCGAAAAGTGAATGTAAATATAGTCTAGTCGAAAACTGAGTTTCCTGCGAAAAATCGTTAGAATTGTACCAAAAATATGAGCGATAGCCCATTCGAGACGTAACAGACGGAATCAAATTTCGAGAAAGGAGTATTTTGATTTTTTCTGCAGATGAAAATTTCAATTATTAACAAAAAACAAACAAAAAAAGATACCTTGGCTTTTTGTTAATAACTTAAAAATTATAAGTGATAACGATAGTTTGAAAAAAAGATCCTTAAAGAGGAGGAAATTTCCTAAAAAAAGTCAGTTTTAACGATGTTAGGATAAAAGACCGGGAAGTCAAAAATGTTTCCCATAGTGTGTGTTCACCACAAAGTTGTTGTTTGGAGTAAAAATATTCTTCAAATGTTAGGCAAAGAGGTCGGCTTTTTCTTTACTGCTTCTTGCCCATGCGTTTTTTGGATCATTTCTTAGAAGAGAAGTTGGCGGTATTGGTTTTCTTGAATATTTGATTGGTTTCCAGGTTTGTTAAGTGTTGGGAGTAGCTGTTGTTGTGTGGCTCTTTAGTTTTTAGTTTGAGTACATTACTCACATGATTGAGCTCTCTTTTATCATTTGGGGTATGACTCCGCTGCCATTTTGTTCTTTCTTTTCTTTTTAAGGCAATTAACTTTTTTTTCCAACCGGAATATTTATTGTTCTGATCTGCTCTTCTATCTGGGAAGTAGACATTTTTGCCGCTTCTTGTATTGTTTTGATTAATCTATTTGTCGCATCTTCTATGTCCTCAGGATCTTTTAATTGTATTTTCAGGTTTATGTTATCTTAAATTTTATGGTTGCATAATTTGAGCTGTTGTTTGACATTTAATGGGATGCGCTGAGAATTACTATATAATTAGAGTATGATCCGAAGAAGAATCGTAGTTGGGTATTGCAGTAGTATAAGTTGAAGCTATGCCTTTGGTCATGAAGAAATCTAGCAGGTCAGATAATTTGTTGGGCTCGCTCGGACAGTACGTCGGGATGCCTGTTGATATAAACGAGTATTTTTTCTCTTGTAAAAGGTTTGCCAGTTCTCTACCTTTTGTGGTGGTGATTCTTGAGCCACATAGTGTGTTTTTGCTTTCATAGTCACCTCCTGCTATAAACTTAGGTCCTAGTGTTTGAAAGAGACTTAAAAAGTCTTCTTTTTTTTAGGTTGCGGCGTGGTGGACAGTATACTAAAGTAATTGTTAGTTCGTATGGAACGAGAGCATCAGTTTTAAATTCCCTCGAAGCGGGAACTGTTTATACCAACGTGTAGAGAAATAAAAATGGAGAAAAAAGTTATAGGAAAAAAATCGTGTTGTATTGTCCGAATGGTTGTAGTGGTATTTTGAAGAAAAAATTATCAGTGAAATGTGTTTCACTTTTTAGTAAAATGTATAGGTTGTGTGGAAAAATTTTCATTTCGTTTTTATGTTGGATAATTCCGTTGGCATTCCATAATGCTAGTCTAATTATTAGCCATTACTTCATTTTTGACATTAGCATTGTTAGCATATTGATAACCATAGAGTTTTGTTGTAACAGTTGGTTTTTGAATTCGTCTAAAAATTTAGTGAGTGTATTGACTGTATTTTCCTCTGTTGCGATCTTTGTTGTTTGACGTTTCACTACATTTGCATCTGTTTTGGTGAAGCGAATTGTTTGGCGGTGTGGTTGAACTAGGTACTGGTTATGTTGACGTGTAATTCGGTTTTGATTTTCCGCTCTTGTTCTATTGTTCTTGTAATGTTTTTGATAAAACTGACATCCCTTGTAGTTGGCTGGATGTGACTCACCACACAGAGCACAGGTTGCTGGAGTGTACTGCTTTTTTACATACCTTAATGTCATGTGAGCCTCCACAATTTACGTACAGAAACGGTCGATTTCAGTACGATTTTATATGTTCTGTAGTCCTTTTATTTTATATCCTTGATATTTTTAGCTGTTTCAAGGTCTATGAAAAACATCTTTAGCGGTTCTTTGGTTTGTCTATGTTTAATATTTACAATATTTCAGATCTTTTTTCATGTCATTTGAGTCTGTGGTGTGAAGGAGATGTTTGATAACTATCCTGTAGGCCCTGTTTTCTTTCGGTTGGTACGTATGGTGTACTAAGTTTTTTCCATCAGATATTTAGCTAGTACTCTGTAAGCCTCTGCAGTTGTGGGATTTATTTTAATTACATTATCCGCCATAGTTTTTGTGCCGTATTGGTCTTGATTTAGGATTTCATTAATGCTAGTTTCCATGCCCGAATAATCTTTTACTCCATACACGAAAATTGGAGGTGGTTTTTGGATCTCTTCTTGTGGTGTATTGTTACTAGTTTCAGGTTCGTCTTCTTTATTTGCAAGGATACTATAACCGTTGCTTAGGGCAACGTCATTTTTCGTTCTGTCTTTATTGGAGGTGTTTTTTCTTTTCTTTTGCTACATTCTGCCACGGGTTGTCGTTAGAGCATTCTGTTTCTTTTTCGGAGGATATCGTGCGGACTATTCGATTTCTGTTTTGGATAATCGGTTGGCTGTAATGTCTTTGATTTGACGTACTATTTGTTGGGAACATCGATGTTTGTGGAGATTGTGTGGTACACATTTGTAGTTGGGTTGTTTGGCTATGTGTTGCTGCAAAGTTTGGTAATTTATTCAAGTATGCTTGACATATGTCGGAAACTCAATTCGGTTTCCGAGATGCGGTAGGTACTAGAGAGGCACTATTCAGTGTACAGGTATTATTCCAGAGATGTAGAGACGTCAACTGCGACGTATATGCTTGTTTTGTGGACTACAGTAAAGCTTTTGATCGAGTACAACATCACAATCTAGTGGAAATATTAAATACTGTTGGGATCGATGGAAGAGACTTGGAAATAATATCGAGACTATATTGGGATCAGTCAGCATATGTGTCCGTAGAAGGAGAAAAATCAGATGCCATAAAGATCGCACGAGGTGTAAGGCAAGGATGCGTATTGTCCCCTCTATTATTTAATGTTTATTCAGAATACATATTTAGAGAGGCTCTCGAGGACGTAGATGAAGGAATATTACTAAATGGTAAAAGATTAAACAACATCAGATACGCTGACGATACAGTGATTATGGCTGGAGACCTCAATGGATTACAACAACTAATGAACAGAGTGTATTCAGTTAGTCTAGAATACGGTCTCGATATAAATGTCAACAAAACGAAGTACATGGTAATCAGCAAAAGTCAGATTCCACAGGAGCACCTCACCCTAAATCAGCTACAAATTGAGAGGGTCGGTAAATACACATATTTAGGAACTACACTCAATGACCAATGGGACCACTCACAAGAAATCCGCTGTAGAATAGAGAAAGCAAGGGCCGTATTTCTCAAAATGGCATCAGTTTTTAAAAGTCGATCTCTGACGTTAACTACCAAAATAAGACTCCTTCGCTGCTACGTTTTCTCCGTCTTACTGTACGGGGTCGAATCATGGACCTTGACCGACGCAACAACAAAAAAACTCGAAAGCTTTGAAATGTGGCTCTATCGTAGAATATTAAGAATCTCATGGACAGACCATGTGTCCAACGTAGAGGTCTGCAGAAAAATGCAGAAAGACACCGAATTAATAAAAACGATAAAGATCCGCAAGCTAGAATATTTCGGTCATATAATGCGAAATGAGAAAAGGTTCAGTCTATTACAAAATATCTTGCAAGGGAAGATCCCTAGTAAACGTGGCCCAGGACGACGGAGAAATTCATGGCTCAAAAATCTCAGGACATGGTTTTCAACAACTACTACAGAACTATTCCGTGCAGCAGCAAATAAAATCATAATAGCCAGAATGATCGCCAACATCCGGACCGGATAGGCACTAGAAGAAGAATGCTTGACATGTTTGCATTTGTGGATCACCTTGTATAAATATTGGCTGCCCATTGTTATTAAATCCGGCGAGGTTTCCATGTGTGTACATATTTATTTTTATAATTTATTTGGATTGTTATTATCACTTCACGATTATCACAAAAAAATCATGTTTCGATTAAATATAAATTCTTTCTCTGTACAGATATGTGTGTCCCAACTCATTAAAAATTTTACCGCACTTGTTATTCTTTTAGATTCGAAAGCGAAAAATACGTCTTTATCATTCGACAATCAAGTGACTACTTTGTTAATAATTGAAATTTTCATCTCCAGAAAAAAATTAAAATACTCCTTTCCCAAAATTTGATTCCCCGTCTAATGAGCTATCAGTCATATTTTTGGCACAATTCTAACCAATTTTCTCAGAAAACTCACTTCTCGACTAGACTAATAATGTATCATAATTAGATTTCTTATGAGGCTTTATAATCTTTGAAATTATCATCATTTTCAGCGCTCTCGTAATAGGTCTTGCATCTTATCTCAAGTGTGTAGGCAAATATTCGAAAGATGAAAACGACTAAACTAAACATTGCATTTCCTTTCACGGCAGTGACATTCAACATTTCAATCAATGTGGTGATATTATAATTTAATTTTAACGGTATTTTTAATAGTACTGACATAGCCAAAATGCCCGCCCTCATCAAAAGCATTAATCCCTTTCAGTGAAGAAAAATGTTTGGAAAAAATTATATCTGATGAAGGTCCTAAAAAACGAAACATCAAAGTAAAAGATTTGATGGTACCCTGTTATAGAAAACTTGAAAAGAAAAATTATAGCATCGTAAACGAAAATTAGCATTTTTGGTTTTCCTTGTCACTTTGATGTGTTCTGTAGTTTTTTGCATCTCTACTATGTTTTCCGATATGGAAATGTTATTACTTTTCCGCCCAACCTATCTATATGCGAGAAAAGTATTGGTTTACCCACAAAAAAAATGATATTTTGAACAACATTTTTTAGTTATTTTTACGCTTTTTATCAAGAACAACACGAAAAAATGGTTTTTAGAAATAAAATCCTGTGTGTATGTCGTCGTCGTTGTCGTCGGCCACTTTTCGATACATGTCTTGTTAGCACGATACAGCCTCCGGAGTGCGACAAATCACCAATTTAATGCTTGAATTTTGTTCAGGACTTCTCACAGATGAACCCTATTGAGATTTAGTGCACTAAAGCCAGTTCAACGAGTGCTACATTTTTGGAAAATTTTCAGTTTGTTAGCACGATACAGCCTCCAGCGTGTATACAAGTGATCCATTTTATGATTGAGAATTGTTCAGGGCGTCTTATAGATGAACCTTATTGATTTTTAGCTAACCTGAGATAGTACAATGGGTGCTATGGTACCTGAAGTGCCACATTTTTGCCCTTTTTGGAGAAATTTCGGGTTTAGTACGATACAGCCTCCGGAGTGTATACAAGTGGCCAATTTTATAATTGGATATTTTTCAAGGTGTCTCATTCAAGCTATTCAAGGTATTCAAGTGAATTTTATAATAGAATGTTAATCAGGGCATTTCATAGATGCGGAAAAGTTAGTTTTAATCTTTAAAACCGTTTATTTCGTTCGAATTTGAGGAAGCCTGTAATGTTATGTAACTGTAATTTTGCAATATTGTTAAATATATTAAAAATGTAATTATTTAAATAGTAACTTTCGCTCCCAAGAAAAACCGCATGTAAATAAAATCACGCGCATAATGAATTACCTAGGCAAATGAATAAGGTTGAACAGGGGCGCATTGAGTACTCACACAATAATTTATTTATTATTTTAAAATTAATTAAACCAATTACGGTTTGTTACCATAAAATGTAAAATAATAAGTTACTTACAAGATATGCATTGTATCTATGACATTATTTACACAAAATGGAAAAAAGATTATCCATAATCATATCCATAAACCATAATCAAACAATTTCTTGTTACGTCATCAACAACGTCTATAGACCTCACTCGGTTTGGATTATTACGAGGTTCCAGAAATGAATGTGATTGTTGATACTCTCTTTTACTTTATACACACTTGAGCGGGAAGTTGCAGACAAATCTGCGGCTCTCAGCACAATTTGCCATACAGCCATATCAGGATTCTCACGAGCAATAATTTTAAAAATATTTAAAATCATGTTCTGTGCCAACATCTAAATGACACTTTTTAGGTCTTTTTCTTGGGGGAGATAACTCGACATTACGTTGTTCGTTATCACTGACACTGTCTGTACTCGACATAATTTCGTTTTTAAATAATTAACTTTACAAATATTAATAATTATTATCAGAACAAAGAACATAGGAATAACACAATTCTAACAACCCAAAATACTAATACAGTAAATTAACTCCCGTAAATATGTACTATACACAATAATTAATTTAATTACGAACACAGTCAGCATGTACGAACCTGTAAAAACTTCTGTTCAGTGGTTGTTCACTTTTTAGTTTTGACCAACAACAACTAGGCACTGCTGTTCATGTTTAGGGTCAGGTGTCATTATTGTTGCTTTAGAGCCATCAAAGATCTTGTTTTTGAT
Source organism: Galeruca laticollis (assembly GCA_963921935.1). Taxonomy (NCBI): domain Eukaryota; kingdom Metazoa; phylum Arthropoda; class Insecta; order Coleoptera; family Chrysomelidae; genus Galeruca; species Galeruca laticollis. The sequence goes on from OY998178.1 coordinate 198,585,715, forward strand.
ATAATGGTCTGGAAACTAATCTAAGTCAGATCACTGGCAAATTAAAGAGCCTCTGATTAATTTTAAAGGAATTTGTTCGTGAAGCCACATGATGAATTAAAGAACTGTTTCAATTAATTTTGAAATAAGTATTTGTGCCGTTACTTAGTGAATTAAAGAACCATTTCAATACATTTTGGAATAAATGTTAGCGATACCACAAAATGTAGGCCTGTCTTTGAATGCTGAACTGACTTAATGAGGCCAGAAACATCTCTGCAACTATTAAACTTACGTCTCCTGGGTGGGCCATAGAAAAAAATGTATTCTTTTTAAATAATAAATATCTGGAAGTAATATTAGAATTGTTTTGTGTGTATTCGTATTTAAATGTAATGGTTATGTGCTGAATTATAATTTTAAGTTATACATTATAAATTATGTAAAATGTATAATTAAATTTTTCTGAAAATAGTATCAATCACTTTGTTCCTAGTTTATATTGAAGTAAATTCCCAGTACAAAAATAACTCCTTGTAAATTATGCAGAAAAGAATATCGACTGAAATAGTATAATGTAAAATATGCAGCATGAAATTATTTACAGATTATGCTAGTTTACACTGCTTGTTGCAAATTAAAAAAAAATACTGGAAACGGTGCATATAATTACTAGTAGTAATGTTCTCAATATGCAATATAGCTGGTTGATTTGTATAGTATTTTTCAAGATCTAAGAAAGTCGTTTCTACTGCATCTCATATAACTGGAGGCTTTCTTAGATCGTGAAAAATACTACACTAGTACAACAAAACTGGAAGATATACCCGACAATTTTAGAAACTTCTATCTTCTTTTTTTAATAGTAGTTATATGATCTGCGCTTCTGTTCCCCTGCTAATATTTCAAAGCGAGTCGTCCAATACACAGCAGATTTAGAATAGATCACGCGTGGTTTTTGTTTACAGGCCGTTTTTCTTGGGAGCGAACAGAGTATAATTCTGTTTGTATTACCTGAAAACGACCATAATTCTGAATGACCTTGAGATTCTACAATTCGAATCACAGAAATAAAACTTGTGAACAGGTATTATGCTGATACAGCATAAAGGTAAGTTGACACGGGTAGTGAATCACGATCGTGTCTCACGCTTTCGTTAAAAACGAAACTGCGGATAACATTCGTTTTTTTTTTTACTTTTTTTGAGATTACAATCTGATCGGTAACGATCAATAAGCAATTTTAATCTAACTTATTTTACTAATTTCATTCATTAACATTCGTGAAATCTAAGCGATCGTATGGTGTTTACACGGCAAAAGTGCCAGTCTTCGTCGATAGGAGAGGGCTGTGCACAGGTGGGTGGTGGGTGTAATAATAGGATTACTATATTGAATCACAACTTATCAATCGTACAATGGTTATTGAGGTTATTAGAAAAATAGGAGACCGCACAGATGGTGGGTCAGATAATGGATAAAAAAACAGAAACCAAACAGGGGCAATACATTTTGTTGAGCAGGAGTTGGAGTACAAATCCTCAGAGGATTTTAAAAATTTACTAAGGATGTGTGAAGACGACTTTGCCGGTTATCAATATCAATACAAAAAAAAGGATATAAATATGAAGGAAGCAATTTCAGCCAAATCAAAACTTATAGATAACACTACGGTATTTAGCTACAAGCGAAAGCTTGAAGAGTTTGGGATTCTTCTTTAAAATTCGGAAATCAACAATCAGCAAAATCATAGTTGAAGTTCTGGACGCTATTATTGAATTAACTGCTTTTTAACAAACGTTGTGAATAGTGTTATCTAATTATATTTTGAATATTTAAGAGGGCTTTTGTCTGTGGTAAATTAGATACAATTATATGATTATCATAATATAGGAAACAACAATTAAATTCATATAGAGGAGGTACATTCCAATTTTGTAACACTTTTCAACTCGCCTACTTATTCACGACTGAAAATGGTTCGTGAACGTGAAATATCAAACATGTTTGATTTGCTGGTTCACGATCGTGATGCCCTTCGTATCGATTCGTTTCCATTCTTATTTCACGACCATTCTGTTGACATTGCGCGTGGTTGACGAAAGCGTAAGATACGATGTGATTCACTACCCGTGTTAACTTACCTTAAAGCATAATATAAGAGTACAATTCTTTGGTACGAACATGATAAATATAATAATGAAATTCAATTATGACTGCTGCCAATGATTAATAATACAGAATAGCATTGGCAATTAAAATATTGTGGATAATAAAATAATGTTAGGAGCCCTCGGCGAATAATTAATTTTATTTTATAAGAAAAATCAATATATAAAACATGTATACTGAATTGTGCATATTTGCATTAAATAAAGTATAAATAACACAAGTCAAAAAAAAATTCTTAGGGTATGTTACTATATAAATATTTTCGAAAAGTAACCAGTGACTCAATTCATAGTAAATACAGTTTGCTTTCAGACATTATATAGCGAAAAATGATTTTGGCACATTGTTTGAGCAACGTAATTTAAAACGCCTGATTTTTAAAATATGAAGAATATGCCTGCTTGTTCAGTGATAAGGGGTTCCAAGAGTGTTGGGTTTATAGTGAGAATGCTCTATATTCACGGGTACAGTAAATATCTATGGTATCTTTGCTCATATTATAGTGTAGCCGACGCACTTCATTTACTATCAGCAACATTGATGTCCAGAACGGACCCAGTTACAGATGAAAACATATAATTTCGAAAATGAACCGATTGTGAAATTCCATCATATAGGGATACCTTGGGTGGACATAAAATTCGGCCTTATGAAGAAAGAAAGAGTTTTTTCCCTAAATTGGTCGAGACTAAATTTAAAGCTGATATTTTCGTAGGTCCAGAAAATACAGACGGTTACTGAATACCCAACAACGATCATGGCTCAATCCTAAAGCAGTGATACAGGGCTTCTCTGGCAATAAAAGATTACTACAAATTACGAAGAACTTATTTCTGATACGATTGAGAACTCTAAACGCATGAATTGCAGAATGTTAGTTTGAAATATTTTAATTCCCTGGCGTCATTAGTGAGCCCTTTGTGATGTCATTCATCTAAAAATTTATAAGCGGTATTTATTCATCTGTGAATATGAGTAACGTTTGGTTTGAATGAGAAGTTTTTACTAAAATTTTAAAAATATCAAACCAGAGACAAATTATACGAAATATTGATAAAATATGCCTGAAATGTATGAAGTTTGTATTAATGTAAATGGGAAAGATATTAAAGCTACAGTCAATGATTTAGAAACAGCAAATATCTTATTGAACGGTAAAACATACTCTTTTCTTTGATACTACTGTAGGTAACCTAAATTTTGTAGATCAAGATGCAGCTCTCGCCTTTGTTCAAGGAATGCCCTTTGAAGAAAACGTAAATAATTATATGCTGATGTGCATGAGGGCGAACATATGTCGGAAGTCCGTAATGACGGCAGGAATTTGAATGAAGCAATAGTAATTTGGACAAGGAGAAAACCAACAGATATGGATAACGAAGCAACCAGTTTGATGCTGTCCCTGAGATTAAAGCAATAGTTTGATGATAAAAAGACAAACACATATTGTGGGCAGAAATTTCAGATGCATTGCAAGTAAAAGGTTTTACAGCTGGTATGAATGGATCTGAGCGATGCCGCCAAAAATTTGCGAATATTTGCAAACATAATTATTCCTATATAAACCTAAAGAAACCACAGGCAAAGGACATTCAGAAGAACCGGCATTTTTTGATGAGTTACATGCAATTCTTGGTAATAATTTGTTTTTATTATTTGTAGATAATACTTTTTCATTTGGTACCTGTGTTCGTTTTTCACTTGGCAAAAATATGATTATACTCAGTTTATTAAGCGTATAGTTTGATCAGCAGATATAGTTTTCCTGGTTTTCTATATCATTGCACAGTTATACTGATCTTAAATGGGAAAAAAATATCCAAGATATTCACAAGGTATGTGACATACCTTCTTGGTCTAGCCCAAAATAATTATTAAACATCAGATGAAATCTTCTGTGATTCTGACGATAATAGCAATATCGAAACAATTGTCAATTTCTTAGAATTCTTAACATTTTTTCAATATATTTTGGAATTATCCAGAAACAGTTAGTTTCGTTTAAAACACCTTTGTAAGGAGTCATCAACCAAGGTTTTACTCCAAAAGCACTATCACCTATGAGATGATATTTCTTTTCAACGATGAATATTGTATTTGCTCTATTTCTTTCAATTTTTAAAAATAATTGTGAATTTCCAAACACCTACTATCATATGCATACATAAAGGTAAGTCTATTTTATGCTAGGTATAGGGGTTTTCTTTCTTTATCTTACTAAAATTTATATACATCTACCTCACTCTAGTTATTAAAATCTATGATTTAGTTCAAGGCTACCGCTATTCACTGATTTTAATAACAAAAGTGCGACAGTCATAAATAATAAATTTCAATGATGGTTGAATAAGGCCAACAGTAACTTCTCTTAAGCCTCATTTAGACATCCCAGTGTACTTGGCAGAGTATTATACTGGCAAGCTACTACCATTCAAATAATATGTGTGAACAATAATTTGCTGGCGAGTGCAGTAGCATTAGTGGCCGTTCACACATATTTAAATGCAAGAGACTTGGTAATAGACTAACTCGGCCTATTACACTCGTGTCTAAATGAGGCTTTATACCTAGCATGAAATGGACCGATTGGTATTAATTGAATTAATCTTTCGGTGTTTTAATACATTACCCTAGCATCATGTGCTGTTCCGGGGAAGCCTACAAATATGTAAGTGAATGAATATATTATTACTTGTACAGATAGCCATTATATTGATCGAATGTGTCTGTAGCGATCTATATAACTAGCTTGTTGATCTATTTGGACTTTGATGAATATGTGTGTGCCACCCAGATCACAAATAACTCCAACAAAATGAAATGCAAGTAATAATGAATTATTTCAGTCTAATTTTCATTTGTTCCTCATACCTGGATATGTTTTGAAATTTCTAGTTATTTCAATCATTTCCTTCTCCCTAAGTTTCACGGTGAGAAATAATATTTTGTTGGCTATATTCATGAGCGTTGCAGAGCACAGTTTAAACCTATCACCTATATATAGTAAGCTATCTTGCGTAGCCATGTACCACGGAAATATTAACAAGCAAGTTTTGTTATTTATAGCTTTATATACACCTGTCTATATCTTTTGAATGCACCTATCTTTATCAATATTTTTTAGAGTTACCTGCAACTTTTCAAATGTATCTTTCCCCATCCTAAATAACATTGTAAATTATCATAATCCTCAAGTCATTGCTCACTTAAAGAAGTATTTAACCTGTAATCCTTCTTGATATACTTTGAAAAGAGAAAGTTTAATTAGACATTACAAGTGATGTCGCAATATACTCCAATAAAAGTTCACCCTCGAATAATTCCGAGATTAAAACAACCAGACGTTCCATTTTCACTTGTATTATTCGACTTTTTTCATTATAGATATAAGTTACACTTATAACAGCATTGAACATAACCTGAACTCCCACCAACTCAACCAAATGCATTTAGGCGGATTCCTCTTTTAGCTTAAACTTTGACAGATTAGATGCATAGGGCTAAAACCTAAGCAATAACCTAAGGACAACCAAAGTTATTACCGGTTCACCGCCTAAAATCAGCTATTGTTTGAGAAGATGGGAAGTATATTTATTTCGTAGTTCAATTAGTAGTACATAAATATCATTGTTATATAAGCAATAATTCCATATAATAATAAAAAAAGTATCACTTCCTACTTTTAATTCAACCAAATTAGATTTAAATGTCAAGGTATGCGATGTCGATAATTTTCAATACTGTAATGAAATGCAGTACAAAGTTTAACATACTTTTTTCTCAAATTGCAAGGCCGAGTATACATAAATTAAAAAAGTAATAAGTATATTTCTAGGTCATCTTAGGCATAGATTTAAAAGAATAACGATGGAAAGATAATTGAATATACCATAATGAAACTGAGATATCAACGCGAATATCAATTGCATTAAGAATTGTGTTGAATACGGTATTTGTTAACATCCAAGAACAGGAAGCAGTTAAGGTATATTCCACTTCGCATGCAGTGGGAAACAAATTAACCAAAAGTAAAACAAAGCATACAGCTCACAAGACAAATTAAATAATCGACATAATAAGCCTTCCTTCATTTAGCCAAGGATCAAAACCCAAGGGTTTCTTTACATTTTCAAAAAAACTGGGTATTCAAAGGTACCTATCGCCAAAAGGTGGCAAATAAACAAACCATTTTTTAATACTGTAGATTTAACACTGATTTTTGGCTGTACTAGAGTAAATAATAATTATTATCTGTGACAAAGAGACATATTTACCTACACCCACATTAAACGATGAATGTAGCTCGGATGTTGTTGTTTTCAAAGTAGTATTTTATAATTAAAGTATCCAATGACATCAAACGAATATGTTTTGAATTACTACCAATCATCAGAAACATACTTAGTGAAAATTGTATATTATTAGTATGGTTTAATTTTTTCAGAGAACCGTTTTATTAAAAGATAATTAATAACAATTTGAACTAAATTCTTATTATTTTTACGTATAAGTAATTGCGGAAAAAAAGAAAGAATGTAAGACATGTGGAATCGTTTATCAAAAAAGGTACTGCACATAATTTTTTCAGAAGCTACCTTATGGATGGAAAACAAATGTTAAGAGCCCAAAATAAATTCAATAGATTTACAGAAGTAAAACTCTAGTCAAATAATAATAGGTAGTTTTCCAAAATTTATTTGTACACGTTGTTTTTAAGGTTTATTTTGAGGATTGTAATTGATACTTAGATTTTATTACTTCATGGACATTAAAACACAATATGATCTTTTTGTATTCGAGTCTGTTTCAATAATGTTTAATTTCATGGTTAGTTAATGCTGTTTTAATATTTTCTTTATCGTACTGATTGCTTTTTAATATATTTTCCGAATATTGTGACGTGAATTGCATCACAATTATTACAAGATAGTTCATATTTAATGTTACTTCTATTGGTTTTAGGCGTTTTGGACTTTAGACTACTAAAATATTTTGATAGTGGCGTGTGACATCTTACTTTTATATTTACAGAAATAATTTATACTGGTGGTATAGACTCTACACATATGGTAAAGAGATGGGTTTCATAATTTGATGCTTAGGATTAGTTTTGTGCAGATATTCTAAAATTTACAAAATCTGGAAGACCCCGTTGGTTTGGGCACGTTCAGAGGATGGACGACGCTAAAATGCCAAAGAAAATCCTAAAAACCAAATTCTTTGCTACCAGGAAAAAATGAAGACCTCAGCTCCGATGGCAGGACCAAGCGCTGGTTTGTTTGAGGACAATTAGTCACCGGCTTGGGTACCAAGGTCCAGGTACCGCATTGTTTGGAGGCGAATCGCGGAGGAGTCCAAGGCCCACCCCGAGTTGTAGCGCCAATTGATAAGGTGAGTAAGGATTTGTTTAGTTTGTTAATTGATCATAATATTCATTTATCTTTGTTTTAAATATTTTATTCATCATTTCTTCAGGATAATTATTTTATCTTACTGCATTTTTACTTTTTCAATAGCTGGGTATACAAATAAATTCAAGATCTATCAGTCAAATTAACAGATTTTTTTCTAGGGTAACATGAATTGATTGTTCAATTCCACAGCTTGAATTCAAACGATATTTGCCTATAACAAGGCAGTAACTGTCATTCGGAAAGACAATATAAAAGCCATTGTCCAACTTCTATAGAATTAACATACATATATATATATATATATATATATATATATATATAACTTTACAAACCAAAAACTTCTATCAAAATTAATGCAACCAGATTCCACTTGAGGTGACGTACAGAAATAAGCGGAAAGCACTATGCAAACTAATTAAAAGTAGCAAAAGAAATAAGTGGAATGATATTATAAATCAACTGGATGAGGATATATCGGGTGATGGATATAGGATTGCAGTCAAAAACCTAAGAATCCAAACCCCCTATGAGGTGCCGCCAGAAACGAGAAAGCAGCGGAAATTCTTTTCCCAGAGAAACATCTATTCATACTTCCGCAAACAAGCTCGACAGACGTACTCCAAGTAACAATACACGAACTACTACAAGCTATAGCTGATATTAAACCTAACAGAGCACCTGAACTTGACGAGATAACTCCCGGAATCATAAAATCTTTGGTACAGACAAAACCGCATATAGTACTAAGTATGATTAACGACACAATGCAAAAACAGGAATTCCCAACAGAGCAAAAAATAGCGAAACTAGTCCTTATCTTGAAGCCGGATAAGCCGAAAGGCGAACCAACGACCTATATGCCTTTTAAACTATGCGAGCAAACTCTTGGAAAGGATTATCAAGGGACGATTAGAAAGAGAATTGATAGATAAGGAGGCTATTTCGGATCACCAGTATGGGTTCCGAAAGGGACGCTCATCTATTCATGCAGTAAACAGGATAAGAGACAAGGTTCTAAATTCTACAGCAGCATATGTTTCTATGATAGCCATTGACGTTAAAAATGCGTTTAACACAGCCACCTGGCCACTTATAATCAAAGCACTACAAGAACACCAAATCAGTGAATACCTAATAAACATTATAACGGGCTACCTCAAGAACAGATCCCTCATAGTGGATAACAATTATACTATGCTCATTACCGCAGGTGTCCCGCAGGGATCGGTCTTAGGACCGACCTTGTGGAATGTACAATGGAGTATTAAACATTGACCTGGGCTGCAAGGCAAGAACTCTAGCCTACGCGGACGATTTAATAGTGCCGGTAGAAGCAGGGAGCATACGGGAAATGGAAATAGCAGAAAACAAGGCGCTAAAGAGGATAGCTATGTAGATGAAAGAGCACGAGCTACAAATCGCTGCCTCCAAAACAGAAGCGATAATACTTAAGGGCCCAGGGAACAATAAACATATTAAATTCTATCTAGCAGGACAGGAAATTATGCCAAACATAACGATCAAATACCTGGGTATACTATTCGATGATAAGCTTAGCTTCGGTAAACACATTGAATCACTTAAGGATAAGATGCAGAGTAGAATCACAGCATTAAATAAGTATCATGCCAAACCTAAAGGGTCCCGAATTTCAGAATAGGAGACTATTGCTTAGTGTTGTCCATTCTACGATACTTTACGGAGCACCAACATGGTATAAAGTACTGGATAAGAAAAAATACAAAAAAATGTTGGAGACATTGCAAAGACACACACTGCTCTGAGTAATAAGTGCCTATCGAACCGTACCCACAACGGCGGCACAGGTAATAGGAAAAGTGATTCTCATCCATTTACAAGCTCTGGAAAGGGCCATATTGTATAATGGTCGACACGAAGCAAGCGTGCGAAAGGCAGACATCTTAGATAAGTGACAGAACGAATGGATTAATGCAGTCACTAGACAATGGACGAGAAGGCTCATACCTGATGTGAGAGTGTCGTATAAATTCCAACGTATAAAGACAAATTATTATATGACTCAATTCCTGTCCGGGCATGGCTCCTTCAGAACATATACTCAAGGCATAAATAAAACAGAAGACAACATTTGTATATATTGCGGGGAAATAGATGATGCCCATCATACGGTTTTCGTTTGCGAAAGATTCTCCGCCACACAAGAAGACATGAATATGTCCGTGGGAAAACATCTGAGTCCCGAAAACTTCCTAGAGATTGCAACAGAGAGTGGCAGAAACTACAACTTCATAGTGGTAGTAAGTAAAATAATGAAAATCAAAGAGACGGAAGAAAGATTAGACCAAGGTAGAACATAGTGTGAAACTAAAAAAAGATACATACTGCACTACCGTAACTGTTGTAACGTCCCCAAGACAGAGCCAGTTGCGGTACGTGGAAGAGGTGGTTACAGGGTTTTAGCTGGTAGTCGGTCGAGTGTGTCTGGTTAGCAGAGAGAGGACGCAGCACCTAGGCTGAATCCGCAACTTGGGACACCTTCCAAAGGTCTTCAGAAGATTTCCCCCCCCCCCGGAAAAAAAAGATTCCACATGCTGATATTGCAAAATGCTTGTCACGTGACATTGAACACCCATCAGAGTTTATTACGTTAGCTCTTCCTAAACATCATCTGACGCTCTCCGTATATAAAGGTTATCTATGGATGCGTTCAGAAAACATAACTTATAACTTAACGGTTGAGTGAGCAATGAATGGTTGACGTACATCTTCTGAACGCTAATTTTTTGGAAAGTAAAAATATTGAAAAACCCCGTCAGAACAACTAATTTGGTAAATCAAATTGATGTGGCTGGTAACATGATTTTGTAAGATCTTATTTACTTCCAACAAGATGAAGCTCCACCACATTAATTTGGTCGTAGAGGAGCAATAGAATGGCCACCACGATAGTCCGACTAAGCGCCTCTAAATTTCTTCCTATGGGGGCATCTGAAATCGATTGTTTATAAAACACAGCCTCGCGATTTGAAAAATTTGAGAAGAAGAATAAGAGCTGCCCGTGGAGAGCCTCAGGCAAAATTTTTCGAAGTGTTAGAGAAGAGTTTGAAAGCAGACTTTATGACTGATTAGAAAATAATGGACAACATTTTGAAAATGTAATGAAATAAGTAAATTTTTTATGTTTTATTGCAAAACACTTGTACATAAATATCTTCACGGTTTTGCCTGATTTCTCCAAAAGTACTAAAAAGAAAGATCAAGTATTTCCTATTCTTGAAATTAAAAGGTAGTAAACGCCCTTTAAAATAAGGTATCACTCAACCTCCATTTCCATTTAAAGATATTACAAACTTTGGTATTTATTTAGTGACCGGAATATTATTCAATTATTGTATTGATATGTTGTAGCAAAAGAACATTGAATTTTGTCAAAGGAATATTTCAATTCTTCAGCACATCCTTTGAATGTTTGTATGTTGTTTTTTCTCAATATTTTGCTTGATAAAAAGTTTTAAAATTTGGGGTACGTCGATTATAGATCCATGATTGGCATAGTAAAAATAGTTAACTTAATTATTTAATGTACAATAAATATGATATTCTTATCAAAGTTATAAAATGATTTCAACAAATTCGATTAAATTGATATTTCCAATTAAAACTAAACACACCGAGAGTAATTATGTGACTGAAATAGCAATTGTTACTATAATAATGATGAAATCACCTACGTACATAGAAATAAACTAAATGTAGTGTACTAGGAAGATACCGCTGCAATTAGAACTTTAACGAGTTTAGTTAGTTTAGAATTACCATTTTCTAACAATTAACTATTCTTCCTAGGCAAAACAAGGTCCTTGAAATTTATTTGAAAGTTAAATCGTTACTGTAGCAGTAGGCACAAGTCTATTAAAATGGAAGGACTACTTTCGAAAATACACATAGATCACTTTGATGAAACTGTGCTAAATAATTTTAAGCGAAAACAAAATGGAATAAAATTTATGTAGATGTGAAGTGCTTGTTTACTACACTAAGAAAATAAAACTAACATACATAGACAGCTAGTCAAAACAATGATATACGGATGATCATGTCATTTTTAACGCTAATTGGTCGACTTTTGATTGACGGGTAATCGCCGTAACTCACTTTATAGATTTATAGGAGTGTGCAGTTCATTGACTTTTAGTGTCAGTTGTATGAATTTGAGTTAACACACAAATTCCTACTGTTAATTCTTACATAAATTATTACTTTGTCTTCACCCTGTATTTATAATTTTACAAATCATATTTCAAACTTCATTTCATATAACAAACCACAGATAACTATAGGTCTGTTCCAACCAACACAAAAACCGTAATATTACGATACAAACCCAGTTGACCTGCTGATTAGTGAATATAATAAGTCTGTGTAATTTACATCAAATTTGCTGCGTTACTGAGATTGTACGGTACTAGAACGGTATTTACTTCGGTTGGAACAGACCTTATATATCAATTTCTTTGTCCACAAAGCTATATGCATCGACTGAGTTTCAATAGTCATATGACAGTTTCATTTAAATCTCTATTTCCCATTGGTTACATTCTCACATAACTTTTCTTGGTATCACCCACTTTAAACGACAAATAAAAATATCTATAACAACACACATTAAATTTTTTAATTCTCATCATATATAAAAAGGTTGTTAGTCGAGTAACAAAAATTCAATTTAAAATTCATTCAAAAAAATAATAAAAAGTCATATTGTCAAAAAATTAATCATAAAGAAGTAAAAACTTTTCAATTACAATGTATCATAAGCATTTGTGATAATCTTAATTGTGACGCAAAATGAAGAAAGTGTAAAGTAATAGAAATATAAAGAAAAGTGCATATACACATCGATTTTCATTTAACATAACAAACAACTCATACATATGGAAGCAGTTATTATCGTAACATTACGATTGGTCCTTCAGAGCTTATAAACATAAAAGTGAATACGACTTGCCGCATTTTTGCTTTTCCATTAGAAAACAGGAGAATGCAAAACAGTCAGTGTTTTGTACAATTTGAAGAGTGCCAAACAGAGTGATGATTTTAGAATGTAATGTAATTACTTTTTTATTATTAAGAATCGATAATCTATCCTATCATTTGTTACAGTCATTTATGTAAGCGCATAATTTTTAAAACCTAAAATTAAGCTTTTCTCGTAAGACAGGTGCAATAACAAGAAAATGCTTTATTTAATGAGATTTTTGAGGCATACATATTCTGATTTTGAAACTGTTTTTAGATTTTATTAACAAAATAAGTGGTGGGGGAAAGATCTGGGAAGTATGCATTCTTTATGCATTGCGTGAATAGAACTTTCAGAATACTAAAAAACGCGTCTATTTTACTCTGATGAACAGCATCCAAAAGCTAAATGTCAACATAATGACATTTATTGCCATCGCTACAATATTCTATAACTTAAGTTGTAATTTCTGAAACTGTTATTAACATTAATATTGAAGTTTACCTTCGGTCTCTGAAGACGATAACTTGGTTATCGAAACTTGCGTAAGGCAGCGTTAGTGTTGGTGTGATGGTAGTAATAAATGTGTTCAGTATACAAACATTCAACAAAAAAATAGACGAACCAAGTCATTCATAATCCATAGAAAACGCATCAATCGTTAGGTTTGGGGAGAAAGTCATTTCACATTGCTTTGGCAACGCTACACTAGCCCTCACATCGATATTTTCTCGCTCGCCGGGCTTTGAATTTTTGGATGGTAAACTGAATTGGCAACACGGTCGGCAAATAATGAATGAGAGCGTCGTATGTATTGTTTACGAGAGTTCTGCAGGATTATCATGTTGACGATCATTTTTTCAGCATTAATATATAAATTCGATTTATTTTTTACTAGCATATAATAATATATGCATTCAATAGAAAGCGCTTCAGAGTTAACATGTCTTCTTGCGTTAAGAACAATTTAACTCTTAAATATGCACTAATTAGGGACTTTTGTGATTGTTTTGTCCGTGTAAATAAACACAAGTGAATTATTTTAAACTTCTAAGATGAAAATTATTGCATAGAAGTATATGTTCAAATAAATCACCTTATCATATTTCTTTATTATTGCAGCTTTCACACAAATGTTATAAATAAACTATTGTTATTTAGGACAATATGGCAACGTCGATGAATTGTTGACCTTATATTTGGATCTTAGGTAGGATATTCTTTAGTTGAATGTTTTTGGTTCAGTATAAAATTCTATTTGCCAAAAAGTGGCTAGTATTTCAAGAGATTTTGAAAAGATGTTCACAATAACTAGAGGACCCGTGCTGCTCCGTAGCGTAGGGATAGACTATGTATGAGAGGGTGTAATTATTAAATAAAATCATTTCACAGTACTTCCTTCCACACAATATTAGCTGTGCGTCAGCTGCAGTATTTGCAAAAAATTGAAAGTAAAGTTGATTGTGCACGCATAACTTTCCCCAAACTCAATGAATTCAAACAGTTAATAGCTCAAAAGAAAGGGCTTGATCCACGGCGTGTTCTTAGACTTGTGTCAACAGCCTACGTTAATTAGAACTCTAGTTATAGAGGTTTGAGTGAAAGAAAATCTTGAAAAAATTGAATGTAAAGTTGATTGTGGACGCGTAACTTTCCTCAAACTCAACGAATTTAAGCAGTTAATAGCTCAAAAGAAAGAGCTTGATCCACTGAGTATTCTGAGGGTGGTCAAGATCCAGTCATTAGAAAAGGAGCTATAAGAATTTGAATTGCTTGAGTGAATGTGTCCCATAAGAAATGTACAGGGAAGAATCGCGTTTGAGTATAACTTGAGTACGGTGGGAGTTGAGTAAATTTCAATGATTGATGACATATATGTGTCTAAATACCTTTCATTTAAAAAAAATGAATGAAATCGGCCGGATAAAACTTCAGTTTTCATAAATTTATTTAATTAATTTATATTTTTATTAGGAAAAACGGGAAAAACGAAACCTAAGTAATTGACAATGCAATAAAACCAACATAAAATTAATTATAAGTATTGTTAAATACACATTTTTTATAATAAACAGTAGTGCCTTGGGGATGTTGCTGGAAACTCTTCGAACTGCAAGAGACTGAAGCTTCGTGTCGGTCCTACCCATTTGGTGACCTCTTAAACCTTGAATAGTGTTTTCGTGATGAGTTTTGTCCATTTGCAAGTATGGCTTTATGGATTCAGCACTACCATGTCCAGTAATTTTTATAAGAGTTTGTTCGCTTACACCTGCTTTGCTCAATGTAGAGACAGCCGTGGTTCGATTGCAATGGTTTGTGATTTTTTCCTTTTCAGTATCTAGTCCAATTTTTTGTGCAGCTTATTTTGTCCATTTAAAGAGAATATTTTTTTCCAATTGGACAGTTTTTATACCAATTTCCGATTCTCCAATTTGGATTTATTGTCAGAAATAGTCTATTGGTAGTTATATTTTGCCCCCTTTTTGAAATTAGTTTTTTGTATAGGCGAACTGTACATAAATCGGCATCTTTTGTGTTTGGCACTAACAATTTTGAGTTTGAAAGTTTCTTGTCCCCGCCTTGGAATGTTTTTGAAAAAATTGGGTTATATTCCAATATGCTACAGGTGGGAGTTTAGTAAATTCCAATGATTGATGACATATCTGTGTCTAAATACCTTCCATTTGAAAAAATGATGGAAATCGGTCGGATAGAACGGGCAGACGGACTGACTTCAGTTTTCATAAAGTGCATGATTCAGCCCCCGGAGTGTATACCAGTGACCAATTTTATGATCGGATATTGTTCAGGGAGGCTTACAGATGAACCCTATAGATTTTCAGCTCACTAAAGCCAATACAACAGGTGCTATGGTACTTGATGAAATACTACATTTTTGATAATTTTTGGAGAAATTTCCGCTTTTGAGCACGATACAGCCTCCGAAGTGTATACAAGTGACCAATTTTATAATTGTATATTGTTCAGGGCGTCTCACAGATGAATCCTATTGATTTTCAGCTCACCAGAGCCGGTATAACGGGTCCTATAAATCCAGAGATACCACATTTTTGGAGGAATTTCGGTTTGTTAGCACGATATAGCCTCCTGAGTGTATAATTGCCAGAAAACTTAGTTTTAATCTTTAAAACTGTTTATTTTTCCATCAGTTTCATGAGATATTTTATTATTATAACTCTCGATTTTCATTATTTTCTCTTATTTTGCTTAGCTTGACTTTAGATTCGCAAACCTACAAAATAACACATCGATCTTTTGAGAAATCCTCAATTTATATCGCCTTCACTTTGAAACCTCAACTCCTGGTCCAATTCTCCAACCATTACTTAAATGAAAAAGCCCAGAACCCAAATTATATATCAAAATATCCTGAATGCCACCTTGCCTATAGTAAATTCAAGTGGTTTACATGAGTCGCCTTTGTAAGTTTGATTTTAGTATAGGAAATTGAAATAGGATCAAAGCCACATTCAAATGGACTTCTTTTTTCTCGATCATAAAATCTTTTTTTAGAAATTAAGTTTAAAATTATAATTAATAGTATAAAAATTAAATAAATGATTATTGTTATTATAATTAAAATTTTAATTATTTATACTAGAATTCTAGATTTAAGAACTGCCGACAAAAGTGAAAACGCAAAACAACGTAATAACTGTGGTCGTTTTTAAATTCTTAAATCAATTATAGTCTGATTATATGTCAATGCTTTTTTATGAAGTACTAATAGTGAAATTAAATGATATATTATAAATAATCATTTTGTAAAAAATAAGAAGACATGCATTATTTTATTTCTGACAATTTAAGCCAATAATTTTTCAAAACAAATATCAATAACAAACATTCTGGACAATTGAGTATATATTATACCTGATTTCTTTAATGTTGGTATTTTTGTTTTAACATTTAACAATTTTGTACTTAAATTACTTTCTGTTTTAAAAGAAATTGTATTCGTTGCTAAAGATATTCTCTTTGAAATATTATTAGAAATATTTCCTGCATATGTGATGGTTTTATAAGTTTTGCTCTAACTGAAGAAATAAAAACTTATAAAATCATCACATTTGCAGGAAATATTTCAAAGATAATATCTTTAGCAACGAATACAACAATTTCTTTTGAAACAGAAAGTAACGTAAGTACAAAATTGTTAAATGTTAAAACAAAAATAGCAACATTAAAGAAATCAAGTATATATAAACTCAAATGTCCAGAATGTAATGCTGTCTATTTGGGTCAGACCCTTAGAAATTTTGAAATCCGATACAGTAAACACTTACGAGCATACAGATTAAAACAACCAGATAAATCCCATTACGCAAAACATCTACTTGACACCAACCATTCATTGACACCTAGCACAGAACTAGAAGTACTACATATTTGTGATAAGAAACAAGAACTGGATTTCCTTGAAGAGTTGGAAATTAGAAGACACTTAAGAAACCCACAATATGAAGTCGTCAATGAACAGATAAATCTAGGGAGTTCTCCACTATTAAACTGTCTTCTTAAGTGATAATTGTAAAGATCAGCAGATATAGTTTTCCTGGTTTTCTATATCCTTGCACAGTTATACTGATCTTAATTGGAAAAATGATATCCAGGATATCACCATAGGGCTAATAATATCTAAGCTTCAATATTTGTAATATCACATCTTCTTCTTTTTTCTATTAACATATATTAAGTCAATCACAAGGTAGGTCACTTCTTGGTCTAGCCAAAAATAACTACTAAACATCAGGTAGGCATCAAATGAAATGTAACTTCTGTCATTCTGTCGATGATATTCAGTTATTATATTGTGGAATTAGCTAGAAACATTGAGTTTCATTTAAAATATCTTACACAGCATGTCGGTAACGCGACATTACAAGATTTTACTAAACCAAAAAGACAATATGCAATGTATTAGTGTATCTATAGTATAGCATAGTAAGAGCAAAACATGACGAGCATGTCGAGGTAATCGATTTTGCGAACCTATAAGCTTTTCCCCTACCAAAAATCGCTCAACGCGTTTGAAGTAGTTTTCACTTCAAAAATATTAAAAAACCAGAATTACAGGATTGTTTAAATGATTACTTAATATATTATTTGAATTGACGCACATTTAAAAAAATTATAATAGTTAAGATAGAGAAGCCACCATTTTTTCTAATTATGTTAATAACATTTCAAACATACTTGATATATTCTTTAGACTTAATATAGTTGTGTAGTGTGATTGTGCAGGTAGATGGTAGATAGAACAAGTACAAAAATGTATTGTGTGATTCAACTTGATGAAAATTGTGCCACCGTGCATGAGAGTTGGCAAACTTCTAAATTTAGCTATAGAAGAAGGTTGTAAGGATAAGTACAAATGCAATTAAGGTCCATCAGAAAATATATGTCGAGAGCAAGGTAAATCGAAATAAATATATTTATTGTACTTAAATGTTACATTATGATAAAAACGTATAAGGCAGCAAGTTACTAATAACTGCGGTGAACCAAATGAAGGAACAAAACAATGCATTATCAATGCAAAACTCGTGGTTTTTTCCATGTCGATTATAAAAGAGGACTATTCTAGTCAACTTCGTTGAGAGAATAAATATATTACGTAAACGCTGTGGAAAAAAATGAAAATGTATTATCAAAAAAAGAGGAAGTAGAATTATGGAAGATATAATCTAATCATAGAAAACAAGTTGAAAAAATATCACTGTAGAATTCAAATATTTCTTTATAAATCTTCACTGGTTTTACCCTCAGCCACCCATTCATAAAACTTGCTAGTCATGGCCATAGATACTCGTACATGTCATGGCTAAAAGACGAAAGTGTTGCATTGATACTTTGTAACTTCATTGAAAAATATATCAAATCTAGTCCTGAGAAAAATATATCAAGAAATTCTGATCACTTTTAGGCATAAAATTAAAACGAAAAAATTGTTGGTAGAGAAAGTTGTCAGAAATAAAAAAGCTAAAGATTTATTCGCACTCGCAAATAAAGAAAATGAAAATAAATTTAGAAAAATGGAAAGTGATCGAAGATCGTTTAATAAATTCCAAAATTTCTTGTCGAAAGTTGCTCGTTTTTCTATGGAAAAATCTATTATACACAAGCTAGGTATATAGTAGATTTTTCCACTTGTCAAAAAAGTAAAACTTAAATTTTAAACAAAGAAAAACTACATTGAGAAAACATAAAATAAGAAATAAACGGTTTTAATGATTAAAACTAACTATTTCGAACTTATACACTCCGGGGGCTGTATAGTGCTAACAAACCGACATTTCTCCAAAAATGACCAACAATGTAATATATCTAGACTTATAGGACCCGTTGTATTGGCTCTGATGAGCTGGAAATAAACAGAATTCCGCTGTGAGACGCCCTGAACAATATCCAACATAAAATTGGCCACTTTTATACACTTGGAAGGCTGTATCGTGTTAATAAAGCGAGATTTCTCCAAAAATGTGGTACTTAGGGTACAATTGCACCCGTTGTACTGGCTCTGGTGGGCTAAAAATCAATAGAGTTCATCTGTGAGATGCCATGAACAATACTCAATCATCAAATTGGTGATTTGTTGCACTCCGGAAGCTGTATCGTGTTAACAAGTCGTGTTATAAAAATTGGCTGACGACATACACACATGATATTACTTTTCCGCCCAACCAACAGTTGAATTATTGGATATTTACCCGTGCGTCATTAATATCTCATAACATAACCGACAAATGTCAAATTATTTTGTTCTGTTATTCACTATTAATAGAAAGAGATGCCACTTAATAATTATGTCGGTTATGTTATCAGATATTAATGACGCACAGGTAAATATCCAATAATTTAACTGTATCTAATATGCGAGGAAAGTATTGGTTTACCACAAACAAAGGTGAAATTTTGAGAAAAATTTTTCATCCAAAACAACACGAAAAAACGATTTTTAGAAAAAAAAACCGGTGCGTATGTCGTCGTCGTCGTTGTCATCGGCCACTTTTCGTTACATGTCTTGTTGTTAGCATGATACAGCCTCCGGAGTGCAACAAGTCACCAATTTTATGATTGAATACTGTTCAAAACATCTCACAGATGAACCCTAATGATTTTCTGCTCACCAGAGCCAATACAGCGGGTGCTGTGATACTTGAAGTACAACATTTTTGTCATTTTTTGAGAAATTTCAGTTTATTAGCACGATACAGCTTCCGGAGTGCAACAAGTCACCAATTTTATGAATGCATATTATTTAGGACATCTCACAGATGAACCCTATTGATTTCTAACTCACTAGAGCCAGTACAACAGTCGCTATAGTACTGTAAGTACGACATTTTTGTCATTTTTGGAGAATTTTCAATTTGTTAACACGATACAGCCTCCGGAGTGTATACAAGTAACCAATTTTATGATTGAATATTGTTCAGGGCGTCTTATACATGAATCTTATTGATTTTTAGATCACCAGACCTAGTACAACGGGTGCTATGGTACCTGAAGTGCCACATTTTTAGTTAATTTTGGAGAAAATTCGGTTTGTTAGCACGATACATCCCCCGAAGTGTATACAAGTGACGATTTTATGATATAATATTGTTCAGGGCATCTCACAGATGCGAAAAAGTTAGTTTGAATCTTTAAAACCGTTTATTTTTTCTAAAAACCCTTTTTTCTTCTAAATTCCACCTTTTTTTGTGGTAAACCGATACTTTTCTGGCATATTAGACAGGGTCGGGCGGAAAAGTAATATATTAGAAGCTAGAAAACAGTGGAACAAGAAAAGATCCATAATTATGGAAAAAATATAAAACCTAACAAATTATTGAATATGATTATACTAATTATATATATTTACCTATCATAATATCTTCTTGGAAATAAAGCATTTAATCCTTGTACAGTTCTCATTTCACTTTCAACACAACTAGGAAACACGTCTTTACGACTCGATACACAAATTGCTACTGATTTTTTGAGATTTACATAGGCACAGACTATCTGCAAACTAATTATGGCTGACTATCTGACAAGTATTATGGGTCATTATGACAATTTTATATTTTGTAACATCAGGTAATAAACAATTCATAGAACTAACCAAAGGTAAATATATTTATCAATAGAATAAAACCCTTTTAACTTCACTTCAGTTTGTTTCATAGAAAAATTTATAAAGAACTTGTTTACTTTTAGGAATATTAAATTGTCATTAGAAATAATTAATATTATGAGGTATTTGGTCGGTTGAGACAGGAACGCCTTCAGTATCTTAACATTAATACAGGGTATGCTGGGAAATAAGCCAACCTAGTAATGTAAAAGACATTCAATAGATGTCTCTCTATTCTAAGAAGCCAAGATTAATCATAACGTAAAACTCAACGTAAAGCATTACTATTCCGCCCAACCCTATCTGATATGTGAGAAAAGTAATGGTTTACCCGAAAAAATGGATTTTTTTGAATTATTTTTTCGTTTTTCATCAAGAAAAACACGAAAAAACAGTTTTTAGAAAAAAATCCCGTGTGTATGTCGTCGTCGGCCACTTTTCGTAACATGTCTTGTTAACACATCTTCAGTGTCACCAATTTTATGATTGAATATTGTTCAGAACATCTCACAAATGAACCCTATTAATTTTCAGCACACAGAGCCAGTACATCGGGTGCTATGGTACTTGAAGTAACACATTTCTGTCTTTTTTTGAGAAATTTCGGTTTGTTAGCACGATACAGCCTCCGCAGTGTATACAAGCGATCAATTTTATGATGGGATATTGTTCCGGGTGTCTCACAA
Organism: Galeruca laticollis; assembly: GCA_963921935.1. Classification (NCBI taxonomy): domain Eukaryota; kingdom Metazoa; phylum Arthropoda; class Insecta; order Coleoptera; family Chrysomelidae; genus Galeruca; species Galeruca laticollis. Next base: position 198,607,111 of record OY998178.1, read on the forward strand.
ATGATCTCAATTGATTTTCAGCTCATTTTAAACCTAGTTCTCTCATTTTAAGGCATCGTAATGCCAGGTCGTGAAATTTCTCCATTCAATCGAGCAAGAATTACTGCTTTACACTATGCAGGACATTCCAATCATCAGATATAACAAATCATGGGCATTCCTAAATCATCTGCTGTGCGAATAATTCACTGATATCAAGAACTTGATACAGTAGAAACCACAGACCACGTAGAGGACGTCCTCGAGTGTCTAGCGCAAGGGAGAATCGTTATTTGGTGCAATATACACGCAGACACCGAACGGCATCAGCTTGATATCTAAGGGCACGTTTCGCCATGTTATAAGGACACCTACAGTTCAAAGACGACCCCGTGATACAAATTTACGTGCTAGAAGGCCATTACGGGCCACCACTCTACTTCCTAGACATCGTGCTGTCCGTTTCCAATGGACGCGAGTGAGTAAAGTATGGCTTTTGCCCCAATAGAGATGGGTGTTATTTACAGATGAAAACATAATTCGACTGATAACAATCGACAAAGGATCTGGAGAGAACCAGGTCGTCAACAGCGACTTAATTTTCCATGCGAAGCTGCTCCAAGGGGGTATCGTAATGTTATAGGGGAGAATAATGTTCAACCGCCGCACTCCACAAAATATGACATATACCACCGCATTCCACAAAATATGACAAGTTAAAGTTACATCTAATAAGTTATTACACCCGTTATTTATCCAATACGTAACGATTCAGGTGAAACTTTTGTGTTTATGGACAACAACACCCGACCACATCGCGCAAGAAGGGTTCAGGACGTACAGGAAGCAGGGCATATCAGGAGATTGAATTGGCCAGCCAACTCTTCTGATATAAATCCAATTAAAAACATGTGGGATTTCATTACTAGGCTCGTGTCAACCCACCTCTGGCTGCAGATGAGTTATTCGCATCAGCGTTAGATGAATGGAACAATATTAACTATCAATCGCTTGATTATCTCATGCCGACTATTAGTCAAAGTTCAACATATTTTATTTATTTTTTTTCATTTAATAAATTTTGTCAACAAACTTACATATTGGTTAGTTCTTAATTTTCGAAGTCTCACTATCATCATCACTCAGCCATCTGCGTACAAAGTTGAACATAGGCCTCCCATAAATTATTCCAGTTGTGACGGTTCTCAGCTTCTTGTATCCAGTTGCCAGCGATTCTTTTGGCAAGGTATGTCCATCGTGTAGGTGGTCTGCCTCTACTCCTTTTGATCAGATCGTGGTCTCCACTCTATGATTTTTCTGGTCCACCTGCCATTAGTCATTCTGGCCACATTGCCAGCCATTCCACTTAAGCCATATTATGCGCTCGATAACGTCCGTGACGCCTGTCCTTCTTATTTCCTCATTTGTGACTCTATCTCTGAGAGTCAGTCCCAGTAGCGACCTTTCCATTCTTCTTTGGGCTACTCTGAGTTTGGTTGATGTCTCATAGTTGGTAGAAAACACTTTTTTAATAATATTTTCAGTAAAAAAAATGCTTTTATTGTATTTTGTTTAAAAAACTATTTCTTTATCAAGACCGACGGGGTCCAAGAGTTTTGACGTTATGTGTATGTTTTAATAATAGGACAATATCACATTTTCGAGGTCAGTATTTGAGAAAACTGACACGCTCTGTATTTATCACAAAATTGATAACAATTATAACATTGGTTAATTATGCTGAATTTTAAACAAATAAAATTTTTGTAAATATTTGTTTTATGTATTTGGAATAGAAGACGCAGCAACCAAAAATGTATAAAATTTTAGAATAAAGTAGCAAAAAATTGATAACTAAATAAATAGTGTCCCAAAATTAAAAAATAACAAACTTAATATTGTTTTTATAAATTGTTATCAGCTATCCCAAGGACATTAATAACTAATGAAAAATTTTTAAAGCTTGTTATTTGGTAACAGCCCGGAGGTGGAGGGCTGTTACCTAAAATAACGTGGTTGAGGAAGTTGTTATAAAGTTATTTATCAATGTTCGAGGGATATTCGGTGAGAATTTTTTTTTGCATTCAACATTTTGGAAATAAATTGAATTAATGAAATGTCATGACATAAGTGATAAGTGATAACTACCCGTGAAAACTACTCATGTAATGATGGTTTCATTGGTTATTTCGACAAACATGACTAGAAATAGACAAATTTGATAGGATATTTTTTTGAGCAAAACATTTTCTATTGACTCTTAAAGTAGACTGGATATGGTAAAGTATGAATAGTAGGAATAACACATACGGCAAATAATTGACACATAAGCATTACCATTTTGTATAAATGCTGCTAAATTTCGTTGATGCAGCGTTCAATTTTCTCGTTAACCCCTTCAAGTCCATTTTGCCACATGTGGCAACAATCTCAAATTGATCTATATCCGAGATTGCCACTTGTGGCAACAAATGATATATTTAAAATAAACGTTGGAATAATATCGTAGTTGAATAGTATACCCTGGAATGGGATACTTAGGTGGGGGGGATTAAATTTGATTGGTTGATTCAAGGTCAAACGCATGTATGTATAGTCCGCATCCATATGTTTGGCAGTCTGCAGTGTAAAATGTTATTTGCAACGGTACAGTGCTGCAGCACTGCCTAATGTGTGTATTATATGCTATGGCTGCAGTATTAGATAGTTTTTTGTGCGTTTTACGTGTAAGGATGTCCGACGTGAGTGATGATGAACAATTTGAGGATTCGGGATCCGAATATTTACCTAGTGGTCCTGATACGGATAGCGAAAGTGACGACAGTTTATCGAGTATTTCAGAAGACGAACATCATGTAGCTACAATCATGGGAAGTTTTACTGTTGTAGCAGATCCATTTTCCGTGTGTTGATCTTTTCTATGTATATCTTTTAATTTTATCTTTTATCTAATATTGTTTTAGGATAAAAGAGCTACAACAACAGTGCCTTTTTCTGGTGATTATGAAGGCTTTCACCCCGCAATCGAACTAGAGAACATGAAAGACCCTGTAAATTGTTTGGAGGCATTTCTCTCTAGAAATATAATTCAGCATATTTGTAATTGGACGAATGAACGTGCAGAAAGGTACCTCAAAGAGATTGGTACTCAAAAAGTCTACGGTATAATTTGGAAGGATGTCACAGTTCCGGAGATGTATACTTTTCTTTCGTTGAATTTATATATGGGTCTAGTACGATATCCGAGTATACGGGACTATTGGAACAAAACCTTTTTGTTTTCTGGTCCAAATATATTTGCTTCACAAATAATGAGTAGAAACAGGTTTTTCGCTATTCTAAAGTTTTTAAGATTTAGCAATCCTCAAGCTTTCATACCAGGGAAACCCATTACCCGTTTGGTTATGTTTTTTGCTTGGGTCAAAAAAAATTGTATGAACCTTGTTGATCCTGGGCAAACTGTAGCAATAGACGAGTGTTTGGTATTATACAAAGGGCGACTAGATTTTAAACAATTTCTTAAATCAAAAAGCGTACGCTTTGGAATTAAAATGTTTTGCCTTTGTCCTAGCCATCCTGCGGGGATACACATATAATTTTGCCATGTATTTTGGAAATGACGTATATAATGTTGAGGATATTCACGGATCAGAACATCTGTCACTGTCTGAAAGAATCGTGGTTTATTTGTTCAAGCAACTGTTAGATCAAGGTCGAGAAATAATTATCGACAATTGGTACATGTCTCTGAGACTAGCAGAGTTTTTGCTTGCAAAAAAAACTTACGTAACTGGTACCATACGGGTCAATCGGGGAGTTCCTAAAGAACTAACCGAAATAAGTCTCAACAAATTCCAAACTTGTTTTGTACGAAAAAATGATGTTTTGATTATTAGATATAGAGACAAAAGAGATGTTTACCTGTTGTCCACCAAGCTCACAGCAGGATTTGTTGAAAAAAATCGTTACCAGGCATCAGTGTCTACTAATCTACTACTTCAAATCCATGTGCCATTAAACATTATAATACCAATATGGGAGGAGTAGATGCAGTGGACCATGACATCGAACCGTATAACTGCGCCAGGAAAAATTACAGCTGGTTTAAGAAAATTGGCTTACATGTTGTACAGCGTATGGTTTTAAATGCCAAGGTATTATATATACATGCTAACGGCAAGGATATAAGTGTTTTGGAGTTTCATAAGTGTTTGATTGACGGCCTACTTGCAAACTATTCTCCAGCATATACAACTATGAAGCAGGAGTTCCAAGAAAAAAAACAAAAAAAAGGGACAAAGATGCTTCTTCTGCAAAAGAACATGGATCTCGCCGCAAACGAGGAACTTGCAGAGTTTGTTACCAACAACAGAAGAAAAGAACTTACACAGCTAATATATGTGGTATTTGCCCTAACGCACCAATTTATTTATGTTCAGAGGCACATTTTGATGAATACCATGGCTATCAAGTTTGATATACTCCGTTTTTTGTTTTGCACGCCACTGTGTTTTTGTTTGCAATTTTTTCCATAGTGTTCAGAAAAATCTATTAAGTGTTCAAATTACTTACATGCTGCTACCCTTTATCTATCATTTATTTTTTACACACAAGATATGTCAAAAGAATAAATCATATTTTAATTTCACTTGCTACGCCACTGTTTTTTTATAAATCTCTATTCTGTATAGTAGGAAGAAATGTTTGATTTTCTATTTCAACATCATTTCATTCAGAAGAATATACCTAGGATCAAAAGAATGTAATATCATATTTTATATTCACTTTCTACGCCACTGCTTGTTTTGTATGATTTATTTTTCTGTTCAGTAGGAAAAATATGTGCTTGTTTATTTCGATTGCATATCATTTATAAAAATAAACATTTTTTTACATAGACAGTTTGTTTTTTTTCACTAATTTAGGCCCCCATAGTAACGCCACTGGATAAAATCACTAAATTCACTTTTAAGATAACTAGAAATACTTTCCTAATATACCGCCACCATAACCAGTGGATTACAAACAAAAATTGAAAACGCTATTTTTCACGTCAGGGAGCGACTTAAAAAATTAACCTGGGCTTGAAGGGGTTAAAGGTACCTGTGCTTGTTGGTATAGATAGTAGACTACAAGTAGCCTCATGCTTTTTTATAGCGAACTTATTTGAAAAATTTTTGATCATTTACTCATCCTACAATGACGAGATACACACAGGATTCTTTTCAAAAAACCCTTTATTGTGTTCTTATAACTAAAAACGTAAAAATAATTTAAAAAATCCAAAATTCCAACTTTTTTGTGGTAAATCAATACTTTTCTCGCACCGTAGATACAGTTGGCGGAAAAGTAATAATATATATATGAATATCAAAGAAATTATTAGAAAAAAGAAACACATTACTACTGTATATTATATAAAAATAACAGATAGAATTACACGAAACAAGTAGAATCATAAACATAAAATTAAAACGAAAAAAAAGTTGAGGATATGTACTTAGAAATTCACAGATAATATCAAGTTGAAAAATGAAAAGTGAAATTCTACAATAATTATTTAACAAAGACAAAGCCTCTTCCAGTTTATAACGTCAACTAACCTACCATGAATATCAGTGACTTTTTCCATAGTCAAAAAATTCAAACTATCGAATTGTGATTTTAGAAGAAAAAATAAAATTATATTAAAAAGTGAAAATGAAGTTTTACAGAACAAAACATAAAATTAAAATGAAATAAGTAAAGGAAATTACTTCACAAGGTTTCTTTCATACACAAAAAACTTTTGCTAATCATGTAAAAAAGGTGAAACTATTAAATTCAAATTTAAGCGAAACTATATTGAGAAAATATATGATGATCAAAGAGCTAAAAAAGTAAGGCATAATTGCTAGTTAAATAGAATAATCAAATAAAAATTTATAACAGATTAATCAGAAGAATAATTTTATTTGTTAAGCCCATATAAGATCTTTTTGGAAACATTGTACTTGAGGTCGTATTGTTGATACCTTATCCACTTTTCATATCATTTGTATTACAATTAGGAAAATTGGATAGTACGACTAGGATACATATCAGTACGATCTTGAAATATTGTTTCTTTTCATATCATTGATGGAACGACTGGCAAACATTGTACTTGGAATCGTTCTGTTGATTCCTTATCCACTTTTCCTATCACGACCAAGAAGCCTTCACGAGTCAACATGTTTATGAAGAAGCGGCACGTGTTTACAACAAGACTCATAGTGATATTGATTTAACATTTTTTAACACACTCATAAATGGATATTTGCGACTGGGCTACCTTATTACCTTGTGACAGTTTTATGTTTCTTGAAATCCAGCAATAAATAAATTACTTTCTATACTTCTCAAGTATATTGAATTAACCAAACTATACAGCTAAAACGGTTTTATTTTATTGATAGAAGGTCGAAACTAAATGACATGAATTTCAATGTATGTATGAATGGTTGTGTTTAACAACAACAACAATTTGTAATCAGATGTTTTTGGGGTCTCTGAACGCGAATATAGAGTTTGAAAATGAAAATTTGATTTCCCAATATGGTGGCTTCGAAATCATATACCCACACACCCGAAGCGCACAATCTCCAAAGCAAGATCCATCAAAAAGCCAACCACTTGAGGCAAGATCAAATACCTACCAGATAAAACTGAATTTCAATTAGGATATAATTGGGTTCGAAGGAAAGGATTCACTTTTATCAGGATTCTTCAAGAATCTGCAATTCTGAGATTCGGAATTTGCACAGAAAGTTTCTAGCTATTTAGAGCAATTTCGACACCAATTTTGTAAACATTTGTAATTATAGAGCGTAAGTAGAGTGTAAAATAAACGGTTTTAAAGATCAAAACTAACTTTCCCGCATCTGTGGGACGCCCTGAACAATATCCTATAATAAAACTCTCTTGTACACACTTTGGAGGCTATGTCGTGCTAACAAACCAAAATTTCTCCAAAAATAACCAAAAATGTAGTTTATCTGGATTTATACGACCCGTTGTATACGCTCTAGTGAGCTGAAAATCAATAAGGTTCATCTGTGACACACACTCAAAAATATCCAATTATAATATTAGTCACGGTCACTGGTATACACTCCGGAGACTGTATCGTGCTAACAACCCGAAATTTCTCCAAAAATGACCAAAAATGTGGCACTTCCAGTGCCATAACACTTGTACTGGTTTCAATGAGCTGAAAATCGATAAGGTTCGTCTATAAGACGCCCTAAACAAGATCCAATTATGAAGTTGGTCACTTTTAGGCACTCCGGAGGCTGTATCCTGCTAACAAACTGAAAGTTCTTCAACAATGACAAAAATGTCGTACTTCAAGTACCATAGCACCCGTTGTACCAAATCTGGTGGGCTGAAAATCAATAGGGTTCATCTGTGAGATGTCCTGAACAATATTCAATCATAAAATTGGTGACTTCTTGCACTCCGGAGGCTGTATCGTGAGAACAAACTTAAATTTCTCCAAAAATGACAAAAATATACTAGTTCTTGTACCATAGCACCCGTTGTACTAGATCTGGTGAGCTGAAAATCAATAGGGTTTATCTTTGAAATTTTCTGAATAATAATCAATCATAAAATTGGTGACTTATTGCACTCCGGAGGCTGTATCGTGCTAACAAAACCATCTTACGAAAAGTGGCCGACGACGACGACGAACATACAGGTTTTTTTTCTAAAAACTGTTTTTTCGTGTTGTTCTTAGTGGAAAACGTAAAAATAACTCAAAATTCCAACTTTTTTTGGACTAAACCAATACTTTTCTCGCATATTAGATAGGTTGAGCGGAAAAGTAAAACATCACTAACAGATATTATTGAAATTAACTGTCTCGACCCTTACTTCGCGGAATCTACTCATATTAGTGTTTTAGAATTTTCAACAATTTTTATTATATTGTGGTATTAACTAAAACACTAGATATTATTGATTTCATTAAGTGCTATATTTTGTAAGCAAAATGTTCGGCTAAACCTTTATGTATGAGCATTTTATTCGCTTATTATGATAAAATTATTTGAACAAAAATTTGTACCTAATTCTGAGATTAATGCAGCTTTTTGCCAATAATTAGCACCTTTGGATTCCTTCATATTTATAATTGAAGGTGTTTGTTAATAAACTCATTAATAATTAAATAAGTTACTGTTGAATTGTCAAAGCAAAACGTGTGTTGTAGTATTTGCTTTTAAACGATTTAAATACATGTATTTTGCATACAGTTCATGTGCCCTTTTGATGTTACGTAGACTGTGAAAAAATGAAATGTCCTTGACAAAAATTATGTAAATTAATAAGTAGTCGCCAGAATGTCGGTATACTTGTTTGTATTGAGTAACAATTGATACATAAATCTATTGAAAAGGAACTAGCTTAAATATGTAAAATAAAAAAAGGTAATAATAATTATTTATTATCTGAAAGTTGTAGAAATATAGAATACTCATTATCAGGTATATCCGTAAACATAAGTACACTTTTAATATCTATAAACAGGCTGATACATGGGAAAATGAGTATTAAGTTGTTAATTCGAAAGATTGGGGTTCTAAGACAGTAAATTCTACCCCATTTTTCAATGTCATTAAACTTATTATGCAATAAAAATTATCGCGTAAAACAAACTAGAGGTTATGATGTATCAAACTAAATATAAAATACTTTTAAAATGAACAGTAATCTTATAACGTGTTGTTTTATTTAACAGATTTTTTTCAATACATGTGGTGTAATCATATATTAAGATTCTTGTCAAATAGTCTGGAATAATTATTTTGATGTAATTCTGAATACTCTTTCAATTTTTATTCTTCTTTACCTCAATTAAAAATATTGTATTTATAATTGATAATATAAGTAGTCCCAATTTAATAAATAATCTAGTTTTAGTCCAGCGCAATTAGGTTTATACTTCGGAACCCATTTATAATTAATAGATTTGGAAGTTTCCGGGCTTTTTCAATTTCTTATACTAAAAAGTTTACCTTTTGAAAGCTTCCGCAAATGCCTTTTTTTATAAGGTGGTCTAATGAAAATTATACAACTTCTTGTATATAGACTCCGCTTCACGAGAGAAAAGGCCACCTGAAGTTGGAACAATGACAATCGCAGAAACCAAATTCTGTCTTGTTTATCTACGTTTTAGTAACCAACCAGTGAAGATCGAAGATTTATGCCGATTGGTTTTGACAAGTTCGCGCATATGACTGCAACTTCAGGTGGCTTTTTTTCTCGTGAAGCCGAGTCTACATTCCTTTTACAGTTTCTAACTATATGAAATTAAAAAATTCCTCAACAGATTTAATTTTTGCAATTAAAATAGCGTCAAGAAAATTTATTTGTAAACAGCAATAACAAAAGTAGATTTTTCGAAACTTTAATAAACTAGCAGATAGTAAAATTTTCTCGTGTCAAGCAGAAGGTGATGCTGATACAATAGTTATTCAAACGGCAATTAATAATGAATCAGAAAATGTTGAGTTGTTGCTCAAGATATTGATATGTTAGTTTTATTAACAGTTTTAACACCTCAAATAGAAATATTTTCTCAAAGCAGCCAAAGGAACGGATCCGCAAATATTTCTGGAGCAAACACTACCAATGTCTAAGAAGCATATTTTGTTTTTACATGCATTAACATTTTACACAAAATAAATTGTTCGAAAGACAGTTTTACAAAATGCTGCTATAACGGATGAAAATGCTGACGTCGCTGATGTTTTGCAATCGACTATTTTCTGCATTTTAGCATTACATGGTGCTCCTAAAAATGAAGAGTATAACTTTTGATGCCAATCGTTTCTAAGGTACAAGTAAAAAAAACTTAAGTCAACTTGGCTTCATTAATAACTACACGGTAATCTATGGTAATGGAAAGTTTCATTTAAAACAGTAAGAAAAAGATAATTCATTAGTGCCATTTACGATGAATCAACCACCATCTTCTGAAATTTTATTAAAAATGATTTTTCGTTCGTGTAAAACTGGATGTGACTCTGCTTGGGTTGCAGAAAAAGTGGCTTAAATTGTTCTACATCGTTTATATCGTAAAGGAGTTAGCTGCCTGAATGTTCCACCATTGCACTCGACTATTTAGAAAAAGACAGTTTTGTAAAATTAGTCATATTTACAATAATGAATGATGTTTACACGAATGAGGTAGTCATTTTTAAAGAGCATTAATACTACGATTCTTAAGAAATATTTGTCCTTTTGGAACTCTATTCATTTTTATAACTAATTTTAATTGTGTATTTAGCCTTAGATATGATATCACTGCTTCCAAAGTAAACATTTGTTGGATTTCAGGTTAATGATTACGTTCTGACACTAATTATACACACAGAACAATTATATTCCCGATTGCTTGTTAGTATCTCGTTGTCTATCAGGGTTGCATTACCTGATCGTTGAGCCTTTTCCTAAATAAAATATTCTGAAAGACATTATAGCAGAAATATACAGTTAGTTAACGAGAAGTTTGTTTAAAGAGATTATCGAAATTCGTTTTGACACTAGGTTGGCAAAACTGTTCTTTACACTTACGCGGAGTGTCTTCTGGAATTCAGTTTGCTTATTGTGTTCAATTTTGTCTGTACATTTCAAGTATGTTTCCAGATTTTTCCTATGGATGAAAATAGAATCTACATTTTAAATGGAGTCTGGAAAGTTTACATGAAGCTGACGATAAATCGACATTATAATAAACGTTTTAAAGATTAAAACTAACTTTTCCGCATCTGTGAGATGCTCTGAACAATATTCTATCATCAAATTGTCATTTATATACAATTCGGGGGATGTATTGTGCTAACAAACCGAAATTTCTCCAAAAATTTAGTATATCTGCATTTATAGGACCCGCTGTACTCTCTCTAGTGAGCTGAAAATCGATAGGATTCATCTGTGAAATACCCTGAATAATATTCAAAAATAAAATTGGTTACTTGTATACACTCCGGAGACTATATCGTGCTGACGAACTGAAAATTCTCCAAAAATGACAAAAATTTGGAACTTCAAGTACTATAGCACCCGTTGTACTGGCTTTAGTGAGCTGAAAATCAATAGGGTTCATCGTTGAGATGCCCTGAATAATATCCAATCATAAAATTGATTACTTGTATGTACTCCGGAGGCTGTATCGTGCTAACAAACTGAAATTTCTACAAAAATGCCGTACTTTAAGTACTATAGCATCCGTTGAATGGCTCTGGTGATGTGAAAATCAATAGGGTTCATCTCTGAGATGTCCTGAATAATATTCAATCATAAAATGGGTCACTTATTGCACTCCGGAGGCTGTATGTGCTAACAAGGCATGTAACGAAAAGTGGCCGACGACAACGACGACATACACACAGGATATTTTTTCTAAAAACCGTTTTTTCGTGTTGTGATTGATGAAAAACGTAAAAATAACTCAAAAAATCTCGCATATTAGATAGGTTGGGCGGAAAAGTAAAAGCACGTACAGTGCATTCAAAAGCCGTTTAACTTTCATGTCTTACAAATCGATTCGTACCATTTTCAAATGATTGCACACCAGGAGAACACAAATCAGGAACGAATTTCTGACAGATAGTCCCGGAAATCTTATCCAACAACCACCATAGATAGTTCCCGCCGACTCTTTCATCTTCCTAAATTTCCGAATTACCATTTTTTAGTACCTAGTGTCAAATACTGAAATGGCCGTTTAAAGATGGTTTGATGAATTGATTATTCGTTGGTGTATTATTACTATTATTTCGGAAAGAATCACTTTTCACGGCGATACAATAAATTTGCATGAATGATAAATATTTCGTTTCATTCACCGATTCTTGGTAATTTTCTGACATATGTAGTAGTTATTATTAAAATACCGCATGTGGCTTGAATACCTATTGCTCATTATATCCATTTCACTCGAAAATTAATGATTAATAAGAACATTTATGTACCCCTAAACTCCTAAAACTGCAATTGAAGATCATAAATAAATTTGCGTCCAGTATTAATAATTAGGAAAATCCTAAGGAATCATAGTTGCTTACAAATCAACAAAATTGGATTTAAACTTTCACAAATTCATTGAGCTGTAGATAAAATTAATAGTTACGCGGTGGGAAAATTTACTGTTTTGTTGTATTGATAGATGTCAAACAATCCAAACAAGCCTTCGACAAAGTCTGTCATGCAGAACTTCTAATAAACCTCAAGTAATACGTACCTTACGACCTATATTCATATATGAGACATCACAACGAATAAACAAATCTATATTCAGTATTGACCGATGTTCCACAGTTACCAATACTATTTCTTCTTATTAGTGTTTTTAAATTAAACTCACGGTTTCTAGTTAATTCCACAATATAATAAAAGTTATTGAAAATTCTAAAAAATTGACAATTGATTCGATAAATCAATATCATCGTCAGAATGACAGAAGTTACATTTTATTTGATGCCTACCTGATGTTTAGTAGTTATTTTTGGCTAGACCAAGAAGTGACCTAACTTGTGATTGACTTAATATATGTTTATAGAAAAAAGAAGATGTGATATTACAAATATTGAAGCTTATATATTATTAGCCCTATGGTGATATCCTGGATATCATTTTTCCAATTAAGATCAGTATAACTGTGCAATGATATAGAAAACCAGGAAATAAGTGATAAGTGATAATCTTTACAATTATCACTTAAGAAGACAGTTTATTAGTGGAGAACTCCCTAGATATAACTGTTCATTGACAACTTCATATTGTGGGTTTCTTAAATGTCTTCTAATTTCCAATTCTTCAAGGAAATCCAGTTCTTGTTTCTTTTCACAAATATGCAGCACATCTAGTTTTGTGTTAGGTGTCAATGAATGATTGGTGTCAAGTAGATGTTTTGCGTAGTGGGATTTATCTGGTTGTTTTAACCTGTATGCTCGTAAGTGTTCACTGTATCGGATTTCAAAATTCCTAAGGGTCTGACCCAAATAGACAGCATTGCATTCTGGACATTTGAGTTTATATATACCTGACTTCTTTAATAGTGGTATTTTTGTTTTTACATTTAACAATTTTGTACTAACATTACTTTCTGTTTTAAAAGAAATTGTTGTATTTGTTGCTGAAGATATTATTTTTGAAATATTATTAGAAATATTTCCTGCATATATGATGGTTTTATAAGTTTTTATTTCATCAGTTTGTTTAGGAAATATTAGTTGTAATGCCACTTTTTCCTCTTTTTTACTAATTAGCTTGTTTATCATATTTAATGGATAACTGTTGGATTTTGCTATTTGTCTAATTGTATTAATCTCTCCATCAAAATTACATTTGTTCATAGGAACTGAAAAAGCTCTATGTATCATTGAACTATATGCCGCCAGTCTGTGTGACATAGGGTAATTGGAATTGTCACATCATTCTGTGTTGGTTTTCGGTAAATTGACTAATCAAGTACATTATTAACTCTTTGAATTTTTAAATCAAGAAAATTGATTGAGCTATTTTCTTCAATTTCTAATGTAAATTTAATTTTTGGGTGTAAATTATTGATGTGGTTGAAAAATACATCTAATTGTCGTTCACTATCCATAAAACAAGCTAATATGTCATCTACATAAATATACCAAAATAAAATATTTTTCGAAATATTACTTTCAAAGATCTTTCTTTCTAAATTGTCCATAAGAATGTTAGCTAAAATAGGTGAAATAGGGCTTCCCATTGGTAAACCTTCATTTTGAATATATATATTATTGTCAAAAATGAAAAAATTCTGATTAATGCATACATCAAATAAATTAAGTCTATCTGATATTATTCCTGGATTAATATTTTTATCTTCTAGTAATTTTCTTACAAGTATTAGGCATTCTTTAGGAGGAATTTTAGTAAACATATTAGTTACATCGAACGAAATGAGTTTATAGTTATCTTGCAAGTGGATTGCTTTCAACTTTTTGATTAGTTCTATTGAATTTCTAATTGAGTACTGAGATTCATATCCGTAACTATTGAGTATATTGTTGAGCCTCTTTGCCAATATATTATTAGGAGCATTAACATAAGAAACTACAGGTCTAATTGGTTTCGTTATTTTATGTAATTTAACGGTTCCATATAATTGTGAACAATGAAGATTCTTATGTATGATAGACCTCTTTTCGTAATCACTAAAAAGATAATTTGAATTATTAACAATATCCCTTACATTATGAGAAAACTTTTTTGTTGGGCCTGCTTTAAGAACTTTTACATCGCTAGATTCTATAAAGTTATATATTTTGGAATTGTAACTTTCAGTCGTCAAAATGACAGTTCTGTTCCCCTTATCAGATTTTGTAACTGTTAGGTTATTATCTTCTATCTTCTTTTTTATTGCATTTAAAACTGTAATGTCATTTATTGTTTGACGTTTAACTTTTGAAGGTTCAATATTTTTGATCAAATTGGCAATTTTTAATTTCTCATAAAGAAAATTATTTGAATTAGATTTTAAAGCTATTTCTGACTCTGTAGCTATAATTTGTTTTATATTATTCGTAAATTTTGAGGGTATGCTGTACTTTAAACCCTTATTTAAAAATTCTATTTGACTATCTGTAAAATTAGTGTCTGAAAGGTTTTCAAATCGTGGTGCAAAGTGTGTTGGTATGTAGGTACTTACAGTTTCATGATGTTTTGAGTATTGAATTTTATGTTGTGTGTGTTCAAGATTCTGTAGCTTCTTTTCTTGTTTCTTAAATTTCTTATGCTTCATCGTGCTTACACTTTCTCTAATTATGTCATCCAAACAGTCAAATTTTACTGGATGTAATTGGAATGTGAGTTCTGAATGTACAACTTTTATGTAGTTGTCTAAGGAGTCTCTAACTTTGAACCATTTCTTACATTCTCCCTTTATCCAAACTCGTTGAGCACATTTTATAGCTTTTTGTGCTTGTGGTGTTTTAGTGTGACATTTTATATTCACATAATTTGGTATTACCTTTTTCCTAAGGCATTCTTGGTTAAACCAAATGTTTTGTGATGTTTTGTAACGTTTTTGTAGTAACTTCTGGTACAGTCGGGTCAAATCTTCTCTCGAGGATTTTTTAATGAAATTAACTGTCTCGACCCTTACTTCGTGGAATCTGCTCATATTAGTGTTTTTAAATGAAACTCACGGTTTCTAGTTAATTCCACAATATAATAAAAGTTATTGAAAATTCTAAAAAATTGACAATTGTTTCGATAAATCAATAATTTACACCCAAAAATTAAATTTACATTAGAAATTGAAGAAAATAGCTCAATCAATTTTCTTGATTTAAAAATTCAAAGAGTTAATAATGTACTTGATTATTCAATTTACCGAAAACCAACACAGACTGATGTGACAATTCTATTCAATTCCAATCACCCTATGTCACACAGACTGATACATAGAGCTTTTTCAGTTCCTATGAACAAATGTAATTTTGATAGAGAGATTAATACAATTAGACAAATAGCAAAATCCAACGGTTATCCATTAAATATGATAAATAAGCTAATTAATAAAAAAGAGGAAAAAGTGGCATTACAACTAATATTTCCTAAACAAACTGATGAAATAAAAACTTATAAAACCATCACATATGCAGGAAAAATTTCTAATAATATTTCAAAGATAATATCTTCAGCAACAAATACAACAATTTCTTTTAAAACAGAAAGTAACGTTAGTACTAAATTGTTAAATGTAAAAACAAAAATACCACTATTAAAGAAGTCAGGTATATATAAACTCAAATGTCCAGAATGTAATACCGTCTAGTTGGGTCAGACCCTTAGGAATTTTGAAATCCGATACAGTGAACACTTACGAGCATACAGGTTAAAACAACCAGATAAATCCCACTACGCAAAACATCTACTTGACACCAATCATTCATTGACACCTAACCCAAAACTAGAAGTGCTGCATATTTGTGAAAAGAAACAAGAACTGGATTTTCTTGAAGAATTGGAAATTAGAAGACATTTAAGAAACCCACAATATGAAGTTGTCAATGAACAGTTCAATCTAGGGAGTTATCCACTAATAAACTGTCTTCTTAAGTGATAATTGTAAAGATCAGCTGATATAGTTTTCCTGGTTTTCTATATCATTGCACAGTTATACTGATCTTAATTGGAAAAATGATATCCAGGATATCACCATAGAGCTAATAATATCTAAGCTTCAATATTTGTAATATCACATCTTCTTTTTTCTATAAACATATATTAAGTCAATCACAAGTTAGGTCACTTCTTGGTCTAGCCAAAAATAACAACTAAACATCAGGTAGGCATCAAATAAAATGTAACTTCTGTCATTCTGACGATGATATTGATTTATCGAAACAATTGTCAATTTTTTAGAATTTTCAATAACTTTCATTATATTGTGGAATTAACTAGGAACCGTGAGTTTCATTTAAAAACACTAATATGAGCAGATTCCACGAAGTAAGGGTCGAAACAGTTAGTTTCACTATTTCTTTATTTGCCGCAGATATACCAAAATCAAGAAGTAACAGAATGGTGGTTAAAAAATTGCCCATGAGAGGGAACATAATATAAATTTACTGTTTCGACCGTGGAATCTATTCACGTTACTTTTTAAAATGAAACTAACTGTTTCTAAATAATTCCACAATGTAACGAAAATATGTAAATGTTCAAACTCCTATGATAACTATTTAGAAATATTACAACTAGGTGTACAAATCGCTGAAATAATAAGTTTCATTTTCCTCTTCATATTGGAAGATACAACAAGGAAAAAAACTTGATTGAGGATATAGCTATTCTTAACGGCAATAATAAGAAAATAGTAGATAAAATAATTAATCGTCATAGATTTAAGAAATCTCTTCGTGATACCATTTTTTTCCAAAATGGAAGAGAAAAGCAGGAGACTTTTGTTTCATTACCTTTTGATCCTGCTGATACAAAAGGGTTAAGGAATATTTTCAACAACGTATGTTCACATTTAATTCATAAATCCAAAAATACTTTGAAACAATTGTGAGGGAACCCTAAGGATAAAATACTGGATTTTGAAAAAAGTGGCATTTATGAAATTAGCTGTAACGATTGCTATGGGTGAACTAGAAGGTTTGTTAACGTTCGGTTCAAGGAGCATTTAGCTCATTTAAAATATGGACATTTCATAGACTATGCTAAAGCATTTGATTGTGTCAAACATGGCACGCTGCTGAACATACTAGAATGTAAAGGTTTAGATTCCCAAGATCTAAAAATCATTCAGTACCTCTATGAACACCAGGTAGCGACAGTGCAACTTGAAAACACCCAAACAAAAACTGTACAAATTAAACGTGGAGTCAGACAGGGATGTGTGCTGAGCCCTATGCTTTTAACATGTACTCCGAAATTGTATTTCAAAACGCACTTGTAGGCGCAGAGGATGGCGTGAAAGTGAACGGGATCCTGATAAATAATCTAAGATATGCCGACGACACAGTTATAATTACGGACAGTCCTGAGGGCTTGCAGCGGCTACTTAACAAGATATCAGTTGAAGGAGATGGCTAGGGCAAACTTCTCAAAAATGCGAAGCCTATTAAGCGATAGGTCACTTGATATAAAAATTAGATACAATTTTGTGAAGTGCTACATATATTCCACACACCTGTATGGGGTTGAAGCGTGGACGCTAAAAGTTAGCAGCCTAAACAGGCTCGAGGCATTCGAAATGTGGGTGTATCGGAGAATGTTACGAGTACCTTGGACTGCTCACACCACCAATTTGGAAGTTTTGAATCAAATGGGCAGAGAACGTGAGCTCATCGAAATCATAATAAAGCGGAAAACTGCATATCTCGGTCATGTAATGAGACACAATAGATATGAATTTCTACAGCTCATGATCGAATGTAGACATGGACCAGGACGAAGGCAATGCTCCTGGCTTAAGAACATACGAGATTGGACAGGCCTGGGTTCAAACACTTTGCTAAAAAGGGCCCAAGACAGAGAAGAATTCGCCAAAATTGTTGCCGATCTTCGATAGGAGGAGGCACTCGAAGAAGAAGAAAATATGGACGTGCAGAGAAATCGAGTATCGCCGATCATGCTCTCAATCATAATAATACAATAAGTTTAGGTAATGTAAAATTGTTAAAAAATGTATCATGACACGTGGTCTAATTTATTATCATCTTTATCACGAATTTATTGATTTTCTCCTTAGCTTACTTTATTATTTTACAAACATCAGTTGTTAGCTCAAAACAATCTGAGAGTTTTCTTTTTAATTTTAACTTTTATCACTATCAATTTTGAGGTACCTAGAGTTCATGCAAAATTTAGAGCTTTTCTCTGTTAATAACGCAGATTGACAACTGCCTGTTTTACTTTTTTGATTTTCACTAATTTTCTATTTCCACGATTTTTGTTGATCTAAGTCCACATTTCTCAACATTAGCCTTCATTTTGAATCTCCCTCTTTATTTGAAACAAAACCCAAGTTCCATAAATATTCCAAGAATTAATCGACCTTTAATTCACAAGTTTGATTGGATTAAAAATCTATAAATTTTACCAACATCCATAATATCTTCATGAATTTTTACAGTAAACACTTTTAATTATAAAATGAAGATGAAAACAAAACACGCAACTTTAAGTCTGAACTACATGTCTCGGCTTACATCAATTACGTGTTGTGTGTAAGGTTTCTATGCAAAATTCATAACAGGGCGATAACAATGGCATAGAAGTCCACACAACGTATCGCGAGACATTTTAATATCATGTACGAACCTTGACCTGCGTCGTGGTATAAAAACTGTTTTTATTTCACTCGGTTTGTCGTTGTAAAATACGAATGGGACGGAATAGTACGTCATGTCGTTTATTTATTACTCAATAGATTAGTCTCCTTCGGCATATTTTTGGTATTAATGATTTAATTAGTTGATTATTTACACATTTAATCACTTTCTTGTTCGTAAATGAAACTCTATTATTCAGCTGCCATTCAGGGATAGAATAGTCAAAAATTCCTGGGAACCAACCATATTTGTGTTCATTAAGTACAAAGTTGTAATAATCTACATATAGTCTGGTTCACAAGTTACATTTTCCTAAGAACCTAAACAGGGCCACCGAAAATTATGATTTTGGTCTCATTCGATTTGGAATGGCATCTAGAATATTATATCAAAGTTGCAAGAGAGGCTGCAAAAAAATGCAAAAGTTATAAATAATAAAGTAATATAAAAAAATAAGGGTTTGGTTTTTTTGAAATATTTCAAAAACGATTTGAGATAATCGAAATTTCAAAAAAGATCCTTAAAGAGCAGGAAAGCTCCTAAAAATAGTCCTACATCCCGGAACTGTACCGACAATCCTTATAATTTTAATTTAGCGGCGAAAATAACGGTAAACACGCGTGTTTCGGCTGCCGCGCGCATCGCCCCAATCTGACACATGAACTAAAAAAATTATTTTAACTGATTAAATATTAATATTAATGAATAAAAAAATATGGGTACTAAGTAGACATATGAATAAACAATAATCCGTAAAAAAAATTTTTTACTACAATTTTTTTATTAGTTATGCCTTTGTTAATTAGTTTATTTTCACCATTTTATTGTTAACATAAAAACGCTGATTATTTCAAAACAAGAAATCTAGAATTTTTTGGAGCTAATCTTAAAAGGGTTTAGAAGAGATCCCCGTTGGAAAAATTCAAAAATTTTGATTTTTCTCTTTTTTATTATTAATGAAAGGAATTAAAAAATTAATTTTATAAATAAAGCCATCAGGAATTTTTTTTTCCAATTGTTGTTAATATTTTGTTTTTTTATTCATGAAAGCGATATGACAATAATTTTTTAATTTTTAACTAACATTATTTAACTATTTAACTAACATTATTTAAATAATCTCTTAAATATCTCTCAGTAAATACAAAAAAGAAGATACCGCTCCATCGATCTACCGAACGCTATTTTTAGAACAAATGGATCTATACAACGAACATTTAGTCATCTACACAGATGGTTCCAAATCAGAGAATGGAACAGGGGCGGCAATCGTAATCGGTGTAGATTCCTTCTTTTGGACCCTAAACCAAGAGTCTAGTATACTTAATGCCGAGTTGTATGCAATATGGCAAGCGTTGTTGTACTTCAGTCAGAGCAGCTTTGAAAAATGTTTAGTTTGTACGGATTCCTTAACTGCCACTCTCTCGACAAAAAATCGTTTTTCTGCAAATGAATGGGTTGTACGCATTCAAGAATTATCAACCCATCTATACAGTATGCAAAGGACTATTTCAATAATGTGGATACCTGGGCATACCGATATTACCGGTAATACTGAAGCTGATCTAGTAGCAAAAAAAGCCACAAGCGGAACAGTTGACAAAGGCATACCTAACACCTTTCTGGATATGAAAACGGATATAAAGAATAAAATTTACGAAGCATGGCAGAACAGATGGAATACATATGACGGACAATTAAGACACATTAAACCGAGCGTACAAAAATGGTTCTACCCCAAAACTCTTACAAGGCGTGAACAAGTCGTCCTCAGCCGATTAAGGATAGGCCACACAAACCTAACCCATTTACACCTCCTCCTTGGAAAGAACAAACCCAGATGTGAGAAGTGCGGCATCCCACTGACAACCCAACATATATTAACTTGTGCAGCCTTCAATTTTCACAGACAATTCCTCAAAATACCCCAGATCGAAAACATTCTTAGAAACCAAAATGACGAGCTTAACCAGGTGATAACTTATCTAAAGTCCACAAATTTATTTTATAAAATATAAATTACCCCAATGATATATCGACGAGCACAATGACCTAGATGTCGATGCTCAAACACAAAAAAAAAAAAAAAAAATAATTGTTATAAACAAATGCATTGTTTATAAGATTTTTGGAATTTCATCCTTGATGAAAATAATGATTTTAAAAAAAATCGTTTCTTAAAAAAAAATTTTTTATTAACAAAAAACGCACTTGTTAATTAACAATTTTTTTTGTTACTAAATATTAATATTAAGGAACCATTTTTTTTAAATAATTATTTATTATGTTCTCTCGTATTATAAAAAATTTTTTTATTAATTTTTCATTTATTTATTAAACAAATAATTTGTTATAAACAAATGCATTTATACGAAATATTTTTTTCTAAGTACTAAAAAATATTACAAAAACAATAAGTAAAAACAGAAAGAAAACTACAAGTCCAAAAGTACAATATATTTAAAAATTATATATAAAATATAAAAAAAAATTTCATATAAAAATATTTTTTAGTATTTAAAAAATATTTCGTATAAATGCATTGATTTATAACAAATTATTTGTTTAATAAACAAATGAACAATTAATAAAACAAATATTTTTTTTATAATACGAAAGAAAATAAATAATGATTTAAAAAAAATGCTTCCTTAATAATAATATTTAGTAACAAAAAAAATTGTTAATTAACAAGTTCGTTTTTTGTTATTAAAAAAATTTTTTAAGAAACGATTTTTTTTGAAAATCATTATTTTTATCAAAGATGAAATTCCAAAAAAAAGATTTCAAAAATGTTATAAACAATGCATTTGTTTATAACAATTATTTAGATAATGTTAGTTAAAAATAAAAAAAAATTGTCATATGCCTTTCGTCATGCCTTTCATATGGCTTTATTTATAAAATTAATTATTTAATTCCTTTCATTGTTAATAAAAAAGTGAAAAATCAAAATTTTTGAATTTTTCCAACGGGGATTTCTTCTAAACCCTTTTAAGGTTAGCTCCAAAAAAACAAAAAAAATTCTAGATTTGAAATATAGCTTTGAAATAATCAGCGTTTTTATGTTAAGAATAAAATGGTGAAGATTAACTAATTAACAAAAGCATAACTAATAAAAAAATTGTGATAAGAAAAGTTTTTTTACGGATTATTGTTTATTCATATGTCTACTTAGTACCCAACTTTTTTTATTCCTTAATATTAATATTTATTCAGTTGAAATAATTTTTTTAGTTCATGTGTCAGATTGGGGCGATGTGCGCGGTAGCCGAACCACGCGTGTTTACCGTTATTTTCGCCGCTAAATTAAAATTATAAGGATTGTCGGTACAGTTCCGGGAGGTAGGACTTTTTTTAAGGAAATTTCCTGCTCTTTAATTTCGATTATCTCAAATAGTTTTTGAAATATTTCAAAATAACCAAACCCTTATTTTTTATTTTACTTTATTGTTTATAACTTTTGCATTTTTTTCCGCCCCTATTGCAACTTTGATAGAATGTTCTA
Organism: Galeruca laticollis; assembly: GCA_963921935.1. Classification (NCBI taxonomy): domain Eukaryota; kingdom Metazoa; phylum Arthropoda; class Insecta; order Coleoptera; family Chrysomelidae; genus Galeruca; species Galeruca laticollis. The sequence continues at coordinate 198,629,449 of OY998178.1, forward strand.
GATGCTATTCCGAATCGAATGAGGCCAAAATGATAATTTTCGGTGGTCCGGTTTGGGTTCTGAGAAAAAATGGGACTTGTGAACCAGACTAATAGTGATGGATACTGACTTTGTACAATGTGCACCGATACCCACAAAAAGCAAGAAACAAGAAGCTGCAAATTGACTAAAGTTAGTTGTACAAAAGTTTTATAGATACCTAATATATTTTTATTCTCCATATTCTAGCCCCTCTCAATAAGAGTAAGACTTACGGAAACCCAAAACATCCAAAGAGCGTTTACATTTGAGTTGAGCCGACTTAGTAGTTTGAACTATATTATTACTCCTTGTACAATTGTTCTGAAAATTGTTTTTATTCAATACAACATTATTTTCGTTAAGTTCATCATTAACTTCGCAACAAACTATGAAAAAATCTCAAATATTTGTTTATCGGAAATCAATTAACTATAATGTTAATGTTTATCGTTATAAATGGATTATAAATGGATATTTGGGAATGAATGTCAAACCTTGCTAATAGCTTAGATAAAAGTTGATAACAATAAATAACCGAGTAAATAATTATTTTTGTATAATCAACTATTAATTATCAATTTTCCACACAAAACCGAAATTATAGTATTTAGCTTTCACATTTTTTGGTAATAATAACCCGCTGATGGGCTATATGTACGATTCACCAAAGACAATTAACCAGTATCTATGAATAATTTTCCAAAAAAAATACAAATTTACGTACATTGTGTATATATTAGTAGAAGAAATACATTTCCGGATGACAAATTGAAGCCTGGGAATGTGCTTTTACTGCAAGGTACATAATATACTATTTTTTCTGAAATCGTAATCAACATTGTCATAAATGAAGGAATTTTCATTAATGCATAACACTTTTTGGTTACCATCTCATTGCCTATGAAATAGTTTTCTTGATAATCACTGTTTGTTTATTAATGTGACAAAAACAAAAGTAATAGCTTCACTACTTATTTGGGATTAATAACTGCTTATCGCTAAAAAATATGTAAAATGGACAGTGATGATGATGTCCAGGTGTACAGGATACTAGCAGAAATAGTAAATGCTGCTGACTATTTTTCACTGGCAAAATACCATAGCAACGGAAACTTTTCTTCTGATAAAAAAGTTACCTGCAATTACCTTGACAATTTAACTCATGTATAAAAAATCGCATATGCTACAGTGCAATTGTCACTTTGACAGCGGCAAAAGTAAGCTTTAACTTTTACAGCGACAAATACATTAGTGGTTTTTCCACTTATTCATTTGTTCATCAATTATCGCGGTGTTGGTTACCAGAATAAATAGTTTGGCATGTTTGTCAACAACTTATTGAATTTTCAAGAACTAACAATGAATCGATTCGGTGTGTCTACGAACGCCGAAATTAGTCAAATTGTTAATACCTGTGTGCCTACTAATACAGTTGCGACGCAATCATCAATCTGGCGACAATTTTCTACGTTTTGCGATGCAAAAAGATACGCATTTGAGCCAGATACTTCCATCGAGAAATTGAATGTAATATTGCAAGATATGTTTCCAAATTTCTCATTCATTAAATTGTCCTGCCGAATTACACTCGAGGTTTGTATTGATATTGGGTAAATTTGTGTTGTTCAAATTCTAAACTGTTTCCTTTAGCAATTTGACTCGAATAACTGTCAGCCTAAAAACACTCCGCCTTCGGTGTCGTGTTTTTAATAGTTGACAGTTATTCTCGTCAAATTGCTAGGAAACAGTTTCTCATTAAACAACCCAAATTTATACAATAAAATACAAACCACTTGTGCAATTATAAGTAGGGATGTACCGGATCGAGTATTTGGCCGGTCCGGCCGAAACCGGAATTCCGGCCGGTAACCGGACCGGACCGCCGGAATTCCGGCCGAATCGGGGTTTATTTGGAAATATTTCAAATTCCTGCAGCTTAACGATATTTTACATATTCTATTAATCTAATTCTAAAGAATAAAACTCTATATTATTTTCTTTTTTTTTTTAATTTATTCCGTTCCGCGTTATGAGTTATAAAGAAATAAAAAAAATTAAACGTCATTGCTTTGTGGAGTGCCATCTATTATTCTAATAAAGCACACTGTCTTCCAGTAAATAGATCAATGGCTGTAGAGATGCAGAAATAAACAGTGAGGTATGTTTTATACACAAACTGCAATTAATAATCAATGACAGTATAAAATCTCAAACAACCGTATCAGATATGATTAGTTGTGGCCGCCGAATTGTAATTCATGTCAATCACTCTTCTTTAGCATGCAGCAAATTAGGTGAAATACAACAAGAGTTGAATATGGACCAGAATAAAATTATCCAAGATGTACAAACACGATGGAACTCCTCTTTCTACATATTAGAGAGGTTACTTGATTTGAAACATTGTGTAACTATTTATCACACTGAAAATAGCGCTATAAAATCGATAAACAGTGGGACCTGTTGCAATTTGTCCTTGAATTACTTAGATCTTTTGAAGAGATAACGAAACTGATGAGCAGCACGGACTCGGTTATTTCAGAAGTAGTTCCAACAATTACTATATTGAAGCGCTACCTTTCGTCCGATAAAATAGAACAGTTATATGGCGTTGGAACGATTAAAGAAAGTCTCATTACAGGAATAAACCAAAGGTTCTCCGTTGTGGAGTCCAAGGACTGCTTTACCATATCGACTATTTTAGATCCCAGATGTAAAGTGTATTATTTTTCCGAGTCAGACTATAGTTGAAGATATAAAAAACAGATTTGTGAGAGAAATCACAAAAATTAATAAGATCAACACCGATTAATCTGAATCTGAAATACAAGAAGATGATGAGGTTAACGTGGTTTTTAGCGAAGACGAGGATAAAGAACTATTAGCCGCTATACAAAAGAGAGCGAGGATAACATTTGAAAAAAAATGATACTTCAACTAGTTCATCTTTTACGCTGTGGAAGTGCTACGATAACATTGTTCCACCTTCGACATCTGCAGCCTCTACTAGTGATTCGAAAGGCAATATACTCTATCAACTTGAAGTATACTATAGAGTGCCCGTTATTGATAGAAAGTCAGACCCATTTGAGTGGTGGAGCAAGCACAATGGAACATTTCCTGGTCTAATTAATTTAGTAAAGCAGTTTTTATCATTTCCAGCAACTAGTGTTTATTCAGAGAGACTATTTTCGGACATTGGTAACATATATGTTGATGCAGACAAGCTCTTATTTATTCATCACAATCTAAATAAAATGAATTATGAATATTAGTTTTTGGTTTATATATTTAATCTTTCATATGTACCTCGGTTTAATACATTCGTCTGTATTTATTATTAAAGTTCAAAATATTTTTCTTGTTTTTAAAAAAAATCTAATGCTCCGGCCGGATCGCCACCACGATCCGGCCTCTAGGCCGGATCGGCCGGATTTAGTGGTACCGCCGGAACTCCGGTACATCCCTAATTATAAGTGACAAAATTCAAATATCATTTTTACAGCGACGAAATTCTAATTTTTCAAGGTGCGTTGATCAAAGCAAATTTTGTTACCATGGTTCTGTTATTTATTTAAAATGTTATTATGTTATTTCTTGTTAGAAAACGTCAGATGATTTGAATTAAAAAATGAGTGTTTCTGAAGGAAAAAAAAGATTTGGAACACAATCTATTGCAGAAATTAAAAAGGCAGTGTCTGAGAATATATCTCCAAAGCTTCCTGTTGGCGACAGTTTTCGCAGTTTTATTGATAAGAGATTATAAGCATATTCCAATCGAAAATTAGCAAAAATTATGGAAGATTATGCTTACAATACAAAAAAACGGAAAGGACAACAAAGAGTCAAGTATCAAAAGCATATGGAGCGCCATGTGCAGATGCTACAAGAAAAGTACTATTAAGAATTTAATATAAAAATAAGACTCATTTACCGACATTGTTTTTAAATCAGCCATTTGGCAAAGGACTCAAAACGAAAACAACTTCAAGGTAACTAAAAAAAAAAAGAAAAGAAAGTTCGAAAGCCTGTATAACACAAGAAATATTGGAAATTATAAAAATTCATGACGAAGACATCCCAAACAGCTGACAGAAAAAATATTTCACTTATTGTCTTTTGAACTTTCCTGGCGAGGCAACGAAGCAGTGAACTGCTAAGTACATTATTTCCAACAAGAATTAGACCTAAAAGGAGAATTTACGGGACGTTTCGAACATAATCCCATATTTTCAAATGCCATACAATAAAGTGCAAAAGCCTTTGCCAGTAGAAAATGGTTAATAAGAAACAACACTAGCAAAAATCTTTTTCTGCAACTGCTATGAAAAGTAGCGTATTTCTCATAGCCTACTTAATTTCAAAACCATATATTCCTCACACTGTGAGAAATATTATTTCTCACGGCACTTTGCCCACACAACATACATTTATGTAGAGAATCCAGTAGGGTATACTCGATGCCCAGCCAATTTCAGAAGGTTATACTCGATGCCCACCCAGTGGGTTGTACTCGATGCTTAGGCTTTTTCTACAAAACTATTTACTTGTATTCTTTAAATGTGTGCAGTTGTAGAAAAAGTATAGTGTGCATCATGTGGGAAAAGTACTTTTCTCACTCGTGTGTTTGCGGCACTCGCCCTTGGCTGAACTTTTCCCACTTGTTGCACAATATACTATTGTCCTACTAGTCTATTTTTGAAATAAATGAAAAAAAAGAAATACCAATCCAGATATCACAAGTGACAGGCTTTTTTTTGACAGTCCATCCAAATTGTAAAAAAGGAATGTGGTACAAAACATGCCTATTTGAATCAAAAGCATGTTAAAATGGACCAAACTTTCGGCAGACACAATTGGCGTAAATAGCAAAAATTTTAAAGTAACAAACCATTCACATCGCTCTTCCAACTCTTTGAAACCTTATTTTCAGTTGGACTCTGAACATCATTTAAAATTGATTGAAAATTTAAGAGAAAAAGTACCAGATCAATTAAATTTTCCTGGCACGAGTTCAAACATACCGCAAGTATATGTTCTACAATCACATCATAACGATAAAAATAATGCACAAACGTTTAATTATCATAACTGTAACTTTTATATAAATAAATAAGTTATTTTTTTGTTTATGATCCATTGTTAAAGAAAAGTTCTCTAATTTTATTGTTTTTTGTCTTTTTTTCGTGATATAGTTATATCGAATACCACTCGAGAAAAAATTGAGTAGGCAACATTGTTTTATGCAAGCAATTGCCAAGCAAACTTTCATACATTTCGAGAATGTTGCCGACAAAATGTTTTCTCTTGGATATTATATATGGATGAAAGTGTTATCTTAAATTTATTGTCAAAAAAATCCAAGGCAAAATACGAATACGCTTACAAACGTTTCATGGATTATTGCCAAGAAAGAAGACGACCTCCCGATCTGAAAATGTTATGATGTTTGCATACTTTTCCAATTTATCTACAAAGTTGAAGACGTTATGGTCAAATTACTTCATGCTAAGCACTAAGCACAAAACAAGATATTGATACTACAAAATATTCGAAATTATGTGCTTTCTTGAAACGACAAAAAGACAACTGTAAACCAAAGAAGTCAAAAGTTTTGAAAATTACCTAGATATTTATGTAGCTCTTATTTAATATTTCGTGTTACCGGTGCGTGCATGTGATCGTGATGAATGATATAATTATTATAGATATGCCGGCAGAAATTTTCCTGGACCGTTTTCGGCCTGGGAAACAAAGAAACAATAGCGTATTTGGGACCTGAAGTTGCACCGAGAAAGTAGACATTCTTGAGCGATTTCAGAAAAAATATGTTTGTATACAATGGCACCAGAATGTCTAACCTGCGCCTGCGCAACATATTCGAACAATAGGATATTAGACAATTTTTGAATCGTCTTCATATATCTAAATATAGAAATCAACTCCAATTTAAAGAGAAAATCTATTAAAAAAGTTTGTTCGCTGTACCGTACAGAAGATATTGAAATTTTAAGAACATGAACAATAAAAAAGAGTAGTTAAAAATCAGTTTCTGTCCTACACAACACTCATAATAGTTATAATATTATATTTAAATGTCATTAAAGTAGCTAAACATTATTGTTGCTCATTTCTATTAGACTAAAAACTTTACTTTGCACTTTTTGAGGTTTAAAACGTAAAGATAACAAGATAACCTGTTAAAACGTTTTTATTTTGTTTGATAGTGATGCAAAACAACAGTAACAATATATGTCGGTAGCTCACCTAATATTGAAATATTGAAGCAATCTACAAAATGAACCTATATAGCTTCATCTAATTCTGTTAGTTTACATTGCTTATCGGTTCATAAACGTGCATGAAAAATAAAAAAAGCATTTTTTTAAAAAACAAGCTTTTAATTAAATGCACTGAAAAGAATAAAATAAACTTTTACTATCAAGTTATAACGTCATTACACAATTTATATGGCATAAAAGTACTCGTATTTAGTTATTTTGAAAATTTTAAATATTGAAATCAATCAGATCAAGTGATTTAATTCACTTGTTTATCTACACAGGGTAAATCTTGCGACAAGGTTTTATACCATATAAATTGTGTAATGACGTTATACGTTAATAGTAAAAGTTTTGAAGGAAAAGCCTATTTTATTATCTTTAGTGCATTTAAATAAAAGCTTGTTTATAATTTTTTTTACTTTTAATTTATTTTTTAATTTTTAGTTATCGCTGGACAGGTTTCTCAGTCTGTTCATCTCATTCAACGCTTCATTGTTGCAATGCCGTTTGCCAGTCTAGCTCTTCAATAAGGAGACCTTCTATTGTGCCTTACGAAATATACAGTTCCGGGTTTAATTTTGGAGTTATCCTTCTCCTAGACAGGTCTCAAACCAATGCTATTGACGCCTATCGCGCCAAATTACAAAAGCCAAAGTTAACCAACCAATGCTACAGACTCGAACAATTCGATCTCAATATCATAGGAAAGCATAAAAAACTTAGTCCGGCATCTTTAGAAGTTCGCCATATTAAATTGAGAGTGACGTCACTTCATTTTTCGAATTATTCTCAGCAAACCCTTTCATTTGATACCCATATTGTAGGAGTGCATTAAAAATAACTATTACGCCGTCTTGGGTGTTCCATCATATTGGATTTAGACTGACGTCAAACTAAAAGTGTATACAAAGTTTCAGATCAATTGGTTGAAGATATCTGCTTCAAAATTGAGTTGCAAAATTCCAGTTGTGCTGAGTTGTGCTAGCATCCTAGGACACTATGCTGTCAATGGAAAAAATTATTTTATCCAAATTAATCACCTTCGTACGTACTCTACACAGCAATTTTACTGCCACTACCATATGACAATTTCCAATAAACATTATGTCTGGGCATAATAAAAATTCCGTGCAATTTGAAATTTATTTCAATTAATTGAATTATTATAAGTGTTATATTTCAATTTGATTTCGAAGTCACATGTAGTCTTTCGAAGTCACATGTAGAATAATTTGTATTTATCGAATTTACATTCTAATTATTCAGTAACTTTTTGATCTAGAATTTTGATCACTGTAGGGCCGAATAAATATGAATTCAAATTATGTTAAATGAAAAATCAATTCCGCGCTTGTAGTATTCTTTCTTGGGTCCTCGGATGCTAGCACACCTCAGCACAACTTTTATGTTTGCGATAAAAAATTGCGGTGTCCAGTACAAAAATGATGAAATTTTTTCTCCTCATAACATCCATGATTATTACGATTAAATTATAAATTTCGATAAAGTAATTTTTTGTATTGACAGCACAGTACCCTCGGATGCTAGCACAACTGAGCACAATTTTTGTTTTTGCGATAAAAACTTGCTGTGTCGAATGATAAGATGGTTGGGCCAACTTCTTGAAAAAAAAAATACGTTCTTTTCAAAGTATTCTAATTAATTTTTCTATGAATTTTCAGCAGCACAAATATCACAAAGATGCACAATTCAACCCTATTTTATTTTTTTCGAAGTTCGGGTCATGTCTTTCCTCTTGAAAACCCAACAGTAATCACCCATCATGGCTGGATCCCATCGCCCTTGGTACCGAATTTCCATTGTTCTGATATCTTGGTGGAACCTTTCACTCTGCTAGTCGCTGACAGCTCTCAAATTCTCAGAATAAAATGATAAATGGAAATGGAGAAAATGAATTTTTAATGAAATTCGGCAGCCAAGCGATTTATAGGAATCTAAAAGTTCATTAACTAGCTGTTCGTACTTTGCATCCATATTGTTGCTCAAAAATCCCCTCACAACAGCTACGAATGAGTTCCAAGCTCTAAGTACTTGCGTCTTGACGTCATCAACTGGGGAAAGACTGTCTTAGGTATTTAAATCATTCGCCCTCTTTATTCATAGCCTTCACAAAGTTTTTCATTAGTCCAAGTTTAATGAGAAGCGGAGGCAAAAGGATATTTTTTGGGTCTACAAGAGGTACATACTTAACATTTTAAGACCCCAGCTGAAATTCCGACCTTTCCGGCCAAATTTGCCTCACATGGTGTTCATTCGCTATACGAGTGTCCCACAAACAAAGAAAACAGCAATATTTCATAAACCCTCCCTGAGGTAGCACTAAATTTGCGATACCTTTTAAATTACCACATATCTGCCACTTGTAGAGGTTGTTGTTTATTTTATCTAAAAGGAGGCGCATATTTTCATAGGTTTCTTTCATTCTCACTGAATGGGCAACTGGTATAGATGGTTTTAAACTTCCTTTATACTATATTTCGATCAGGCTATGAACAAGCGCCATTCACAAGGAGAATGCTTTATATCGAGTTCCTGCATTAAACTATCGATATCAGTACAGGCACATAACGAATTATTCTATATTGTAAAATGTGCAAAACGCGGCATTTCTTTTTTAAAAGTTGTAATTTTAGTTTCATTGGCAAGTAAGTTCCGGTCCTTAAGACGGGAACCAAGAAGTTCTGACAAATTTAATGGACGCAAGCAAAGAAGGAGATAAGACAATAGGAATTTACAATACAACAAACGACGAGTCAAAAAATAAACTCAACTTGAAATATAAATAAATTAGAAACATTAGCTGTTAAATTAGAATTAATCTTAAATAGCATTCAAAATTATATTAATAAAAATATTACATTCAATACAGACTCTGACAATAATATACAACAATTACGAAACGGAAACAACAAAGACTTAACAATAATCAAAATTTAGAAATTTTTAATAATAATAATATAAATTATAATATTGACACCAAGGAATAATTTAGGTATTAGAGAAGCAGACAAATTAGCTAAACTCGCACATAACGACCATGACGAAATAATAACTATTTCTATAAAAACTGACAAAAAGACTTAGACAAAATTGCGGCATGGCAAAATAAATGGAATAATGATTTAACGGGTAGGAAAACATATAAACTAAGTTAGACAGTTAGACTTACAGAACCAACGTTAACATGGAAAACAATACAACTTATAACAGGACATGGACATATCAATGAATACTACAAACGTTTCAATCTAAGACAAACGAATGGACATTGTTCTCAATGCAACGTGCCTAAACCTGAAGACCAAAATCACATATTATATGCACATTACAAATCCGACAAAATGCTAGACAAACACTAACAAATAAATTACAACTCAGACAAATGACATATCCCCCGGAGGATATTGATTTAAATGATAATGAAATCATTAGATGAACAAATGTAAATAAATTACAACTCAGACAAATGACATATCCCCCGGAGGATATTGATTTAAATGATAATGAAATCATTAGATGAATAAACTAATGGGGGAACGACATGATACTAGATGACAATACATAAATTAAATTTTACAATATCTTTAATATTTACAATATGGTTTTAACATTGTTATAATGTATTTCAAATTATAAATATTTTACTTATTTAAAGCTTATTATGGCAAATAATAAGACAGGGTCTTCTTTTACTGCCGATTTTTTGGAGTGTGGTTGTTGGGTGGGTTCCTAGATATTGAATTATTAGCCATATGCCGAAAGGTAGGATGGCCTTTATCTACAAGGCTTGACTTAAATTCTTTTGAGGACAAGCTGAGCGGATGATAACATTTTCTTTCACGTTGCTTGCATAACCCCAAATCACGTACTAAATCATTTAACTCTTTTTGAACAATCAAATGTGGCTCGCCGGAACACCAGGCGTGAACGTGGAGTCGGTACACTGTTCCTCTGAGCTTCCTGAAGAACCGTTATTATCTCCATTATTTTCCAAAACAATATTTTGCCAATCCAACGGCGCCGTCGGTACTGGTATGTCTGCATTGCGAGGATTATGTCTTATGGCTAACTGCAAATTAAGATATTCGATCTTACCCTCTCTTCTTTTTTGGAATAACCTTCAGTATTGGTCATACAAAAATAGCAATCATCAAAATGGTTGGTGCGTTCTCGCCATACCATTGGAACTGCAAACTCGGTTTCTGTTATTGTTGACTGTATATTATTATCCATCTATCCTTTTGGCGCTCTTCTGATGTATGGTTTGTTATATTTTTACATATATCTGCAAGTCTGCCCGGATTCATTCTGTCTACGTATTCATTCTATTTTCTGTTTTCTACCTTTATCCACTTGTTTTTGTTTTGTATGTTACTTTGCTCTCGTATGCTGCTATTTCTTTGTCTCTCCCTCAATGTAATATCTCTTATCGATCTTAATAACGTCATTTCCACGGTGTTTATGTTTTGTTTTGTCCATTTTGTATCTGCTGCTTATGTTGAGATGAATTTGTTTTTCCATATAACTTCTCTCGGGCTGCTCGCTTTATTTGTTTGTCGTGTCACCTTATTCAAATTAGTTTTACTGGTTATGACAACCCCAAACTAAATTTCATTACCTATTCTATGATATTTTCCTCTATTTCGAGTTTATTTTATGATATATAATTTTTTAACTTAGGAACATTGGTTAGATTAATAGTAAAAATTTTGATTTCTTACATGGTAGATACTTGTATTAGTTCACTTTACTGAAAAATACATCATTTATTACAACATAAAAATTATCTTTTTCTCGACTTTCGTTAATGAAGCGTAGTGGAACAATGACGTTGCATCTCTCAGCAGTAGTCAGCCATCATATGACGATCTCATCGGTCATGATACTTCACTTCCGCTCTTCTTGTTTTTCACTATAGGATCCAAGATTCTCAGGAACTTTTCTCAAGATGACTGTGGAGGTAGTGTACATTGATGAACATATTACATCCAAAGTTTAAGTTATGGAGCATGTTGATTACAATTTCAGAGTAGTCACTTGACTTGTGCTTTCCGAGAAAGTTGTTGGTAACTTTAACTATAAACTGCCTCTAAATATTATTCATGCTTTAAGTACAGCAAATAATTCCATTCTCAAAGTTTTAGTTGATTTAATTTATAGATGTATGTAGAAATTTAAATAAATAAAAATATTAAAAATCTGTGGCAAATGGACTCGTTTCCATGCCGTTCTCCTTTACATACACAACTTCAATGAACAAAGTCGACGCAGATGATCATAACCTTTAGTAATATTCTTCTTTTTGGGCCACCGAAAAATTCCCTATTTTATATTTTCTTTATATTAGAAAAGCTTTGCCCATGTTCATCCGGCGCTTTAATAAATGTTTGTTAAGGTCTAACTTTATGTGCAAGCAGAGCAATTTTATCACTTGAACCAAAGGTGGATTTATTAAACTCTGCTTTCCCACCTCCATCGTCTCACGAACGCACCAATCTCTTTCTCCTTGCCACGACCGTCCCACAGAAAATAGACAACACGGGTATTTGGTGTATCTACTTTACCATCTTAATAAAAAATTAACCGTTTTTGAAATCAACAGAAATACTCCATTGGTGTTTGCCATATTTGGATTTATTTAGCACCAGTAAAATATTAGTGTTTTAAATGAAACTCATTGTTTCTAGCTAATTCCACAATATAATAAAAATTGTTGAAAATTCTGAAAAATTGACAATTGTTTCGATAAATCAATATCATAGTCAGAATGACAGAAGTTACATTTCATTTGATGCCTACCTGATGTTTAGTAGTTATTTTTGGCTAGACCAAGAAGTGACCTAATTTGTGATTGACTTAATATATGTTAACAGAAAAAAGAAGAAGATGCGATATTACAAATATTGAAGCTTAGATATTATTAGCCCTATGGTGATATCCTGGATATCATTTTTCCAATTAAGATCAGTATAACTGTGCAATGATATAGAAAACCAGGAAAACTATATCTGCTGATATTTACAATTATCACTCAAGAAGACAGTTTATTATTGGAGAACTCCCTAGATTTATCTGTTCATTGACAACTTCATATTGTGGGTTTCTTAAATGTCTTCTAATTTCCAATTCTTCAAGGAAATCCAGTTCTTGTTTCTTTTCACAAATATGCAGCACTTCGAGCTCTGTGTTAGGTGTCAATGAATGATTGGTGTCAAGTAGATGTTTTGCGTAGTGGGATTTATCTGGTTGTTTTAATCTGTATGCTCGTAAGTGTTCACTGTATCGGATTTCAAACTTTCTAAGGGTCTGACCCAAATAGACAGCATTACATTCTGGACATTTGAGTTTATATATACCTGATTTCTTTAATTTTAACACAGTTATACTGATCTTAATTGGAAAAATGATATCCAGGATATCACCATAGGGCTAATAATATCTAAACTTCAATATTTGTAATATCACATCTTCTTTTTTCTATTAACATATATTAAGTCAATCACAAATTAGGTCATTTCTTGGTCTAGCCAAAAATAACTACTAAACATCAGGTAGGCATGAAATTAAATGTAACTTCTGTCATTCTGACTATGATATTGATTTATCAAAACATTTGTCAATTTTTTAGAATTTTCAACAATTTTTATTATATTGTGGAATTAACTAAAAACAGTGAGTTTCATTTAAATCACTAATATGAGTAGATTCCACGAAGTAAGGGTCCAGCAGTTAATTTCATTGCGAGTAAAATATTTTGATATTTTTCCTTAAATTTTTTTGAATGGAAATGGAAATCTAATCATACCGTCAATAAAAAGATGTCATTCAAACGGCTGGTATGAAAAGAATGTATCAAATCTTGTTCGATAGAACAACGTCACTTTTTAGATCTGAAGCCAAAAAAGCCATTAAAGATACCTACTTATTTGAACACTAGATTGCGTATAGAAATCTATACATATCATTCATTCACACTTGAAAGTAATTTTCCTGACAGCTGAATCAGAAAGTAAATGGGATTCTCTAATCATGACCAATACCCTGAAAAATTCTTTGGCAGCATCTGAAATAGGAGTATCAACTAATTTGAATCCCTTGAATATACTATAGAGTAGTGATAATAACCTGAGGAGCCGATTGATAGCAATTAAAGACTTATTAGTTTAAAAACATAAATGGTTTTAAATATTAAAACTAACTTTCCCGCCCCATTGCACTGTTTCTGGTGAGCTAAAAATCAATAGGGTTCACCTGTGAAACGCCCTGAACAAAATCCAATCATAAAATTGATCACTTGTATATACCCCGGAGGTTGTACCGTGCGAACAAACTGAAATTTTTCCAAAAATTACAAAAAATTTAGTATATCTGGATTTATAGGTGCAGTTGTACTGGCTCTGGTGAGCTGAAAATCAATAGGGTTCATCTGTGAGACACTCTTAACAATATCCAATCATAAAATTGGTCACTTGTATACACTCCGGAGGCTGTATCTTGCTATCAAACTGAAATTTCTCTAAAAGTGACCAACGATATCTGGATTTATAGGTCCAGTTGTAATTGGCTCTGGTGAGCTGAAAACACAGTAGTGAAATAATGAATGAATTACAAAAAGTGGGGATGATACTGTGGATACATAGTCTTGGTAATTTCGGCTATTTTTCTGACAAACTTGGCACTGACGAACCATAATAGTCGAAAAATATTAAATTAATTAACTTAAAAGTTTATTTTATCACTAAATATTGGAAAACACATAAAAACGAAAGAACAAAATTTTTACTCACTACTTGTAATGGCGCCCGTATAATCAAAACATGTTTGATATTCTCTTTTATACTATTACTATACACTATATTTTATACTATTGTACTATACTCTAGAATTCTGTATTACTTGATGTTTTTACTCGTATATGTAATCTGTATCGCAATGTCCAATATGCATGTATATACGATTGTTTTGTTGGGAAGGGAATGAAAGTGCCAACGTTCAGGTTCTCCTTTTGCTGGCTTCAATTTATTTGCCAATTAGATTTATCTATACATTCCATTACTTACAAATTCCATTGTGTCTTTTTTTGGTGAATAAATTATTATTATTATTATTATTATTATTATTATTATTATTATATAAATGACTAACATAAAAAACTCTTTATTCTTTCACTGATAGGATCTTTTAAAACATAACTGTTAATTCCATTTTCATTGTCGATCAAATGGCAATTGTAATAAAATTTATATTAGTGTTTTAAATGAAACTCAATGTTTCTAGCTAATTCCACAATATAATGAAAAATATTGAAAATTCTAAAAAATTGACAATTCTTTCGATAACTGAATATCATCGTCAGAATGATGCCTACCTGATGTTTAGTAGTTATTTTTGGCTAGACCTATCCTAACCTAACCTTGTGGTTGACTTAATATATGTTAATAGAAAAAAGAAGATGTGGTATTACAAATATTGAAGCTTAGATATTATAAGCCCTATGGTGATATCCTGGATATCATTTTTCCAATTAAGATCAGTATAACTGTGCAATGATATAGAAAACCAGGAAAACTATATCTGCTGATCTTTACAATTATCACTTAAGAAGACAGAAAGTGGAGAACTCCCTAGATTTATCTGTTCATTGACCACTTCATATTGTGGGTTTCTTAAGTGTCTTCTAATTTCCAACTCTTCAAGGAAATCCAGTTCTTGTTTCTTATCACAAATATGTAGTACTTCTAGTTCTGTGTTAGGTGTCAATGAATGATTGGTATCAAGTAGATGTTTTGCGTAATGGGATTTATCTGGTTGTTTTAATCTGTATGCTCCTAAGTGTTCACTGTATCGGATTTTAAAATTTTCTAAGGGTCTGACCCAAATAGACAGCATTACATTCTGGACATTTGAGTTTATATATACCTGATTTCTTTAATGGTGGTATTTTTGTTTTTACATTTGACAATTTTGTACTTACGTTACTTTCTGTTTTAAAAGAAATTGTTGTATTCGTTGCTAAAGATATTATCTTTGAAATATTATTAGAAATATTTCTTGCATATGTGATGGTTTTATAAGTTTTTATATCTTCAGTTTGTTTAGGAAATATTAGTTATAATGCCACTTTTTCCTCTTTTTTATTAAAAACATTTTCAATATTCTAAGCACTTATTTTATACCTACAATTTACCTAATTATTTACAATTTATATTACAATACTATTTCTTTTTAGTAGCTTATATAAAACATATGTCAAGAACGATTTGAAATGTTGCGGCGCAAGTGAATAATGTGGATATCCTACATTAATGTAGTTTTTTATTTCCTTCTCTTTCCATATTATTATTTACTATATAATCACAATTGTTTGGTTATGCTGTGGCACAATCGAAATTATCCTCGAGCACACTCTGACGATATTTGCTTCTCTATTTATATGGTAATTATTCAAGGACCAAACTACTAAATAGGTTACCCTAGACACATAAAGCAGGTACTGAATTTTTGAGCAATGTTGCCACTTTCAGTTATAACAAATACTTGTTTAAAATTTATATCAGAATATGCCTTTATTAAATAAAAATCAAGTATTTTTAATTATTTTCACAAGCAGAGACTTAAATGCAAATATTCGTATGTCTTTTTTTTATTTGCATTACTTTATAACATATCTATTTTATGTGTTAATCTAAGATCCCACCTTTCTCTTGCTACAAAAAGATACAAATTTGATATGTGTGTCTGTCTGAAGCAGGATTCAGAACGATGACAATTTTTACATAATTGTCAGCAGCAACCACGTAAATATACTGTGCCATGTCTGTATTTCAGTAGCTGATATGGAGAGTTTAAACTCCAGTTTTTGCACAAGGCCCAAGGTGAAAATGATGAATCAACATTTCAATGTCAACATTAATGAACATAATTTCGCAATGTCAGTTTTAAACTTTATTCTATACATTAAAATCGTTCTTTTTTAATGTGGTTTATTATCTTTGATTAGATATCATCAAAAGGCTACCCTGCAGGTATTTTAAATTAATACTGAGTAGGGTGTTCAAATATGTAGTTGGTCTCTCAGATCAGGTGCACCTGATTTTGTTTTAGGGTAAGGTGAGGGAGACGCACTGTTAAAGATATTACCCAAGTGTAATTTAGGCTGTAGACGAGATTTTACAAATGATTTATTACCTATTAAGGTATCGAAAATATCTTTATACAAATCTTGTGATTATTCTAACTATTTATTCTTTTCTATAAATACAGTGTATATTTATTTCAACTCATGAGCACTCTCAGTTGAAAGATATTGCCTAGAAAATATGTAGCTGGAATGGATTAAACGGTAAATAATGTTTCACATCTTGGCAGAAACATAGTAAGCTGTATACCAGCATTTTATTTGATTTCGAATAAATACAAAAGATTAACGAGAAGATAGGAAAGATCTACGTGCATTAAATAAAACTGCTTCCAAGAATTTCTCAAATTATTTACTCGTTTGTTTATTTCTCAGCCATTCAAGTGGAACGATTATTAACTAAGTGGCCTGTAGATACATAAAATTTAAAGTAGTGGCTTATCAACCGAACGGCAGTTATCATTATTTTACATTGTATCAATGCATATAAATCCGGTTATTTACATAAATAATTATGAAAATACGAATTTTATTCGATACTTTTTTTGATTGGAGACCGTGCAATTTTCCACCAGTTCGATTTGTCACCCAGCCATAGGCAGGTAGATCTCATTTGAAATGAGTAGAGCAGGTCAATCGCCCTATACGTGGTTACAAACATCAGGGGCAATGAACTAATGTTAACAGCCTGGTGCGAGTTCTTCAAAAGAGAATAGTGCAGTTTGAGGGCGGAAGATGGCAACTTCTAGCCTGTCTTTGTAATAATTTAGAATTATATTAATGAAATCCTGATGACCAAGGGTGAGCCAGTCATCGATATTTCATCTAGTTTAAGAATAATTTTCATAATTCTATTTTTAATTTCACATTCAACATCTGCTCACTGTTAATGTTTGTTACAGCGTGAATATTAAAAGAGCTGTTATCTGACTCAAGTAAATAAGGTCTTTTTTGGAAGTGTGGCAAATTCTCCTGGAAAGGCACTGGATATGCCTGTTCTTACGTGTTTTGTTGCAAATTAAGCTGAAAATGAATTATTTTGAAAGGAACAGATAATTTAACAATAAAATCAATAATAACAAGCCAATCATACTTTTGTTGTTAGTTTATATACAAATTCACCATATTTGTAACTAGGGTTGTCAACACTGAGGGATTTAATGGAAAAAAATTGAACTTCGTGTAAAACGTTTTTAATCATTATACGCTGCAAAATGTACAATAACTCTCTTTAAGAGTAGAGTGCGTAGATCTTGGCAAGAGCATTGGAGCAAATTACAATCGAATCTTAGCGATGTACAACCAAGATTCAACCCCATATATTTATAAATCTTAAAAGAAAAGATAAAGTTCTCATAAGAAGGCTTCGTATTGGAGACATGCGTCTAACACATGGACAGCTTATGCCTTCTGAAGATCCTACACTGGGTCCGCACTGCTCCAGTCCACGTACGGTTAAACACATACTGATAGAATATTGTCAATACCAGAATAAGCGACTGAAGGACCAACTTAGTGGTAAACTTCAGGAAGTGCTTAGTATTCCCATTCCGCATTCAAGGTTTATTGACTTACGAGTACTTCAAGACACAGAACTGTATTACAAACTATAAGAAGCCCATATTGTGTTAACTGAAATCCACTGAACTGTACATAAAAATAATGTTAGTTAAATTATATTTTGTATATTCATTTGTATGTATAATTGTATAGTCTATGTATTTGTGTAAATGACCTACGCTGTCGAGACATGTTAATTTCAATAAAAAAAGGTACAATCCAATTTCTACTTGAAATTAACCACGAACTTAAAATACAAAATAACGAAAAACAATTTGTGTTTATTTATTTCTAGATACCGCAAAATGGTTCTTTATAAAAAATTAGTTGTAAAATGAATGTCACAACTATACAGAAGTAATAGGGCCAAAAAATTTTATATGTAGGGAAAACAATAAGGAAGAGACCGGAGAAAACCAGAAAGTCTCTATCTCTAATAGTTGCTGATTGCTGATATATAAATTTTATAATTTCAAAGACCGCAGAATTGTGAATTTTAACCCGCTCGTTGATAAACAAGAGGTTCTAACTCAACAGCTAGATTGTTTTTGATTTATTTTTTCTCTTTCTATAATTTTTGAATAGTTTTCTACACATTTTATTTTACACCTAATTTTTTGCAGCACCTCTGAATAAATCAACTATTTTATATATTGAATACATTGCAAGTAAATTGGTCCATAAAAACTCATACTGTGTTTAGGGATTATTTTCATTACTGGCCGACACGACTAAAAATCGGGACAATTAGCGTCCCGCTAGATCTACCGTCGGGATACGGGACAACTAAAATCGGGACATCCCGATTAAATCGGGAGAGTTGGTAAGCATAGTTGTAACTGTACGATTTCTTACTAAAACCGTCTTTTCCCAAATTAATGCTTCTAAATGCGTTATTTAATAATTCTGTAGATAGGTAATGTAATGGAACAAAGTTGGGACATTTTGCAACAGGATTAGATCAATAGGTAATTTTTTAATAATAGTGAAAGATCACTGTTCTGTTAACATATGCAACAAAACGATTAAAACAATTTTTTTATAGATGACAAATGAGCTTCAATCGTTTCGTCGGGAAAAAAAAGAAATTAATAATAACATGATGACATTATACTTAAATTATTATTTATTATACGAGTTTGAAACCGTTACAATAGTTGTCGAGAGAAATAGATTGGAAATTAAACATAGTAAGGACAGAAGAGACAGATGTACTAAGCAAACATTAATTGTAGATAACGCAATGCTCTACAAGTTAATGTTATAATACTATTTTTATCACGAATCATCATCATTCTTCACATATCACTATGTCAAAAAGTTTATACTGTCCATCTACATCTTCTAACGTTTGATAAGTAAAAATATAGATTGATTTGGTTCATTCAGCTTACATATTAAAATAGGTCGTCGCCTTAATGCAGAACTATTGTATTGTTTGTCACAAAATGTAAATTTTTCAGTAGAGCTCTTTTTTCTTCAGAAATTAATAAAAGATTTACCTGTTTGACAATATCATTGATATAATGTTAAATTTATGTTTGTAAGTGATCAGTATTAGAATTAAAATAATTACTCAATAAATAAATAAAACTGTGGAAATACAATACTTAAATAGCATTCAACTATTGTATCTCCCTCTGTCTGGAGTTACAATAGTTAATTTTAGTGGAGTTAAAATTATTCTAATTTATAAAATACGCTGCACTAACAGTAAAAATTGGCTTCATTAATAATAGGTTAATAAAAAACAAAACAAAAATAACCAAAACTACATTTCAAGTCTTGTCAAATAATAATAGAAAAATTATTAAAGAATTTAGTTTGACAGTTTCTAAATAATAATATGAAAACAAATCACAATTAAAACTTGTATAAAATGCAATTTAATCCTCCGAATTGTTATTCATTGTGAGAATCTACATGATTGTTAACAGTAATAGGCAAACGTCTAAAAAGTTCGTGGTGGTTAACAGAACATTCCGGATTGGTTCCTATTATTTCCATTAGGGAAATAAATACTTTTCCTCCATTTTTATCTTTATCAAAATTAATAGCAATTTCTAGATAATATACGTCGCAACAATTAAAGAACTTTTTCTACGCCCATGTCTGTAAACGTCAAAAAACGCACTGTCAACATTCCTTGTAAATGACATTTAACAATAACATGCACGTAATGAGATCTCATAACATACACGTGCGTTTTGAAAAGAAAACTTAAACTTCTTGGTTTAATTAAATTTCAATCAAATTTTTATTTACGTAAGATTTTATTTGGCCTATTTACACAAATTTAGTCAATTAAAAAACATAAAAACTTTTAGCATTAGCGAGATATATTTAGGATTGAAAGAGTGATGCCCCTAAATGTAGGCAGCACATTATGCAATTTCTTTAAAAATAGGACACGTTTTCTTGAGTAGCGTGCTATGAAAATAAATGTCATGTCATTTATATTATAAATTTCTTGAACAAAATATAATACAATTATAAATAACCGTTCATCACTATTAAATAATAAGGCACAATCGATTTACAATAATTGTTCATTGTTATTAACAACTATTATAATAAAGTTTAAATGATTGCGATGTTTTTTATTTAATGGAAGAAAATGAATGGGAGTAGAAAAAGTATAGTACGTTACACGAGTTGTAAGCCCATTACGCACTCATGAAATTTATGCACTCGCCGCTGCGCACTTTTTCATTTCGTGCGTAATGGATTACTTACAACTCTTGTTACGTAATATACTATTAAAACTCTGTTCCCCTAACTAATCTAACTATAGAGATACCTATTGATAAGAAGTATCAACAGGTATATTTTTGGCTGCTCTTTCTATCACACTGTGTACAGAATCTTCCTCATTTTGAGTATGACCCCGTTATAGATAAGTATCAGAATAAACTGATCTAAGATTAGTAACTTTGTTTAATTTTCCTTCAAGCGACAACAAACGAGACATAGACAAGGAGTACAATTCATTGGTCAAGATCGGATTTAAATGGCAAGACTACAGAGTAACGACCAGAGGGGTTCGACATTATCTAAAAATATTTTATAGTAGGTCAGATTTTCATCATTAGGTAATGTCTGAGAAAAATCTTCAAGCTGGAACATTTTATCTATTAAGGATAGTACAAGTGGCAGTAAATAATATAACGAATTATTAAATGTATTATGGTTGTACAATGAGAAAAGATATTTGTACTCGATTTGGTCCTGACAGTTATCAGAATAAAAAGAAAATGTTTTTCTATGTACATATCAACATAATGTAGAAGGTAACTTCCTATCACGAAAGAGCCTCTTTTATCAATACATTCAGAGCCTCTTTTATCAATACATTCGTGCTATATAAAGCACTGGCATTCTTTGGTTCCTAAATTAAAGACTATAAAAATTATATATTGATTTCACCTAATATGCTAAACCGACATCGGATTTTAACACCAGTAGTATTTGTTGCAAATCATAAACAGTAATGAACATTTCAGAGTTGGGAGATGCCATATAGTTGTCAACTGTCTTCTTTATTTGATATATGATGCTGGTACTCCGTTACAATCGAAATGCGATCGTTTTTTGAGGAACTATCATATTTATGACATAGATCGCACACATCTTTTTTTGGTATAAAAGAGAAAGATTGAATTCTGACCTGAAACTCTGTTGATAAATACTTTCTTCAGATATATTACTGGCCTGCAATGTTCTCTTATACATTCTTGTGATAATTAGAGTTTGTGGAAGATATTTTCTTTCACTTGTCTTCTGAAAATAATGAATGTGGTCTCTGACAGCGTTTTTGAAGATCAACCTCGGACTCTGAAGACGATAGCTTGGTAATCGAAACGCGCAGCAGACAATGTAAGTGTGAGTGTTCGTGTAGAGGTAATAAATAGTGTGTTCAGTACTGTCAGTTCATATCAGAACTATTCTATGTCCACTATCAATAAAATGTAACTCCAGTTTTCAGGTCAGAAATATGGTAACTCCACTTATACGTTACCACATGTATATTATGCTAGCGTAGCCATTTTACAGGGCACCCTTCGGACCAGGCTAATAATTTGTTGCTAATTTGTTGCTAATTTGTAACGCTGAGCTTGATTTTGTTGCTAATGCCGTTTCCAAGAAAACGCAAACTATGCTACCGTAATATTAAGCTAGCGTAGCCACACGCTATAACTATATAAATAAGTAATATTGAAAAAAACTGAAAACACATGAATTTGTTGCTAATTTGTTGCTAAAAGATGACAGTAACCGATACTGGAAAAAATCATCCCTTACCTCGATTTCCCACCCCTCACTATTATTTGCTATTAAGCTAGCGTAGCCACACGCTATAAGTATATAAATAAGTAATATTGAAAAAAACTGAAAACACATGAATTTGTTGCTAATTTGTTGCTAAAAGATGACACTAACCGATACTGGAAAAAATCATCCCTTACCTCGATTTCCCACCCCTCACTATTATTTGCTATTAGGCTAGCGTAGCCACACGCTATAACTATATAAATAAGTAATATTGAAAAAAACTGAAAACACATGAATTTGTTGCTAATTTGTTGCTAAAAGATGACACTAGCCGATACTGGAAAAAATCATCCCTTACCTCGATTTTCCCACCTCTCACTATTATTTGCTATTAAGCTAGCGTAGCCACACGCTATAACTATATAAATAAGTAATATTGAAAAAAACTAAAAACACATGAATTTGTTGCTAATTTGTTGCTAAAAGATGACACTAACCGATACTGGAAAAAATCATCCCTTACCCCGATTTTCCTACCCCTCAATATTATTTGATATTAAGCTAGCGCAGCCACACGCTGTAAATATGAAAAAAAAAAGTAATATTGAATAAAACTAAAAGCACATAAATTTGTTGCTAAAAGATGACACTAACCGATAGTGGAAAAAATCATCCCCTAACCCGATTTTCCCACCCCTCGCTATTACTTGATATTAAGCTAGCGTAGCCACACGCTACAACTAATAGATAAGTAGTATAGAATAAAAATAAATGCACAGGAATTTGTTGCTAAAAGATGACACTAACCGATACTGCGAAAAAATCAACCCTTATCTCATAATAATTGAAATTCATCGTGTTTTAGTAGCCATAGCCTAGCAACAAATTGCCCTACTGATTTTAAAGTGATATAGTCGATATTTGGTCAGAAATACACCAGCAACAAATTCCCCGACTGATTTTTAAGTGAAATTCGTTGTGTTTTAGCCGCAATAGCCTAGCAACAAAATGCCCTATTGATTTTAAAGCGATACAGTCCATATTTTTTCAGTAATACACCAGCAACAAACTCCTCGAGTATTGTTTGATCGAAATTAATCGTGTTTTAGTAGCCATAGTCTAGCAACAAATTGCCCTATTAATTTTAAAGCGATATAGTTCATATTTTTGCAGTAATACACCAGCAACAAAATTCCTCGAGTATTTTTTGATCGAAATTCATCGTGTTTTAGTGGCAATAGCCTAGCAACAAATTGCCCTATTGATTTTAAAGCGATATACTCCATATTTGTTCAATAATACACCAGCAACAAATTCCTCGAGTATTTTTTGATCGAAATTCATCGTGTTTTAGTAGCCATACCCTAGCAACAAATTGCCCTATTGCTTTTAAAGCGATATAGTCCATATTTGTTCAGTAATACACCAGCAACAAATTCCTCGAGTATTTTTTGATCGAAATTCATCGTGCTGTAGTAGCCATAGTCTAGCAACAAATTGCCCTATTGCTTTTAAAGCGATATAGTCCATATTTGTTTAGTAATACACCAGCAACAAATTCCTCGAGTATTTTTTGACCGAAATTCATCGTGTTTTAGTAGCCATAGCCTAGCAACAAATTGCCCTATTGATTTTGAAGCGATATAGTCTATATTTGTTCAGTAATACACCAGCAACAAACTCCTCGAGTATTTTTTTATCGAAATTCATCGTGTTTAGTAGCCATAGCCTAGCAACATAATGCCCTATTGATTTTAAAGCGATATAGTCGATATTTGGTCAGTAATACACCAGCAACAAATTCCTCGAGTATTCTTTTATCGAAATCCATCGTGTTTTAGTAGCCTTAGCGTAGCAACAAATTGCCCTATTGATTTTGAAGTGATATAGTCCATATTTGTGCAGTAATACACCAGCAACAAATTCCTCGAGTATTTTTTTATCGAAATCCATCGTGTTTTAGTAGCCATAGCCTAGCAACAAATTGCCCTATTGCTTTTAAAGTGATATAGTCGATATTTGGTCAGTAATACACCAGCAACAAATTCCTCGAGTATTCTTTTATCGAAATCCATCGTGTTTTAGTAGCCATAGCGTAGCAACAAATTGCCCTATTGATTTTGAAGTGATATAGTCGATATTTGTGCAGTAATACACCAGCAACAAATTCCTCGAGTATTTTTTTATCGAAATCCATCGTGTTTTAGTAGCCATAGCGTAGCAACAAATTGCCCTATTGATTTTAAAGTGATATAGTCGATATTTGGTCAGAAATACACCAGCAACAAATTCCCCGACTGATTTTTAATTGAAATTCGTTGTGTTTTAGTAGCCATAGCCTAGCAACAAATTGCCCTATTGATTTTGAAGTGATATAGTCCATATTTGTGCAGTAATACACCAGCAACAAAATTCCTCGAGTATTTTATGATCGAAATTCATCTTGGTTTAGTAGCCATAGCCTAGCAACAAATTGCCCTATTGATTTTAAAGTGATATAGTCGATATTTGGTCAGTAATACACCAGCAACAAATTCCTCGAGTATTTTTTTATCGAAATCCATCGTGTTTTAGTAGCCATAGCCTAGCAACAAATTGCCCTATTGATTTTGAAGTGATATAGTCCATATTTGTGCAGTAATACACCAGCAACAAAATTCCTCGAGTATTTTTTGATCGAAATTCATCTTGGTTTAGTAGCCATAGCCTAGCAACAAATTGCCCTATTGATTTTGAAGTGATATAGTCCATATTTGTGCAGTAATACACCAGCAACAAATTCCTCGAGTATTTTTTTATCGAAATCCATCGTGTTTTAGTAGCCATAGCGTAGCAACAAATTGCCCTATTGATTTTAAAGTGATATAGTCGATATTTGGTCAGTAATACACCAGCAACAAATTCCTCGAGTATTCTTTTATCGAAATTCATCGTGTTTTAGTAGCCATAGCCTAGCAACAAATTGCCCTATTGATTTTGAAGTGATATAGTCCATATTTGTGCAGTAATACACCAGCAACAAATTCCTCGAGTATTCTTTTATCGAAATCCATCGTGTTTTAGTAGCCATAGCGTAGCAACAAATTGCCCTATTGATTTTGAAGTGATATAGTCCATATTTGGTCAGTAATACACCAGCAACAAATTCCTCGAGTATTTTTTGATCGAAATTCATCTTGGTTTAGTAGCCATAGCCTAGCAACAAATTGCCCTATTGCTTTTAAAGTGATATAGTCGATATTTGGTCAGTAATAAACAACAAATTCCTCGAGTATTTTTTTATCGAAATCCATCGTGTTTTAGTAGCCATAGCGTAGCAACAAATTGCCCTATTGATTTTGAAGTGATATAGTCCATATTTGTGCAGTAATACACCAGCAACAAATTCCTCGAGTATTTTTTTATCGAAATCCATCGTGTTTTAGTAGCCATAGCGTAGCAACAAATTGCCCTATTGATTTTAAAGTGATATAGTCGATATTTGGTCAGTAATACACCAGCAACAAATTCCTCGAGTATTCTTTTATCGAAATTCATCGTGTTTTAGTAGCCATAGCCTAGCAACAAATTGCCCTATTGATTTTGAAGTGATATAGTCCATATTTGTGCAGTAATACACCAGCAACAAATTCCTCGAGTATTCTTTTATCGAAATCCATCGTGTTTTAGTAGCCATAGCGTAGCAACAAATTGCCCTATTGATTTTGAAGTGATATAGTCCATATTTGGTCAGTAATACACCAGCAACAAATTCCTCGAGTATTTTTTGATCGAAATTCATCTTGGTTTAGTAGCCATAGCCTAGCAACAAATTGCCCTATTGATTTTAAAGTGATATAGTCGATATTTGGTCAGTAATACACCAGCAACAAATTCCTCGAGTATTTTTTTATCGAAATCCATCGTGTTTTAGTAGCCATAGCCTAGCAACAAATTGCCCTATTGATTTTGAAGTGATATAGTCCATATTTGTGCAGTAATACACCAGCAACAAAATTCCTCGAGTATTTTTTGATCGAAATTCATCTTGGTTTAGTAGCCATAGCCTAGCAACAAATTGCCCTATTGATTTTAAAGTGATATAGTCGATATTTGGTCAGTAATACACCAGCAACAAATTCCTCGAGTATTTTTTTATCGAAATCCATCGTGTTTTAGTAGCCATAGCGTAGCAACAAATTGCCCTATTGATTTTGAAGTGATATAGTCCATATTTGTGCAGTAATACACCAGCAACAAATTCCTCGAGTATTTTTTTATCGAAATCCATCGTGTTTTAGTAGCCATAGCGTAGCAACAAATTGCCCTATTGATTTTAAAGTGATATAGTCGATATTTGGTCAGTAATACACCAGCAACAAATTCCTCGAGTATTCTTTTATCGAAATTCATCGTGTTTTAGTAGCCATAGCCTAGCAACAAATTGCCCTATTGATTTTGAAGTGATATAGTCCATATTTGTGCAGTAATACACCAGCAACAAAATTCCTCGAGTATTTTTTGATCGAAATTCATCTTGGTTTAGTAGCCATAGCCTAGCAACAAATTGCCCTATTGATTTTAAAGTGATGTAGTCGATATTTGGTCAGTAATACACCAGCAACAAATTCCTCGAGTATTTTTTTATCGAAATCCATCGTGTTTTAGTAGCCATAGCGTAGCAACAAATTGCCCTATTGATTTTGAAGTGATATAGTCCATATTTGTGCAGTAATACACCAGCAACAAATTCCTCGAGTATTTTTTTATCGAAATCCATCGTGTTTTAGTAGCCATAGCGTAGCAACAAATTGCCCTATTGATTTTGAAGTGATATAGTCCATATTTGTGCAGTAATACACCAGCAACAAATTCCTCGAGTATTCTTTTATCGAAATCCATCGTGTTTTAGTAGCCATAGCGTAGCAACAAATTGCCCTATTGATTTTGAAGTGATATAGTCCATATTTGGTCAGTAATACACCAGCAACAAATTCCTCGAGTATTCTTTTATCGAAATTCATCGTGTTTTAGTAGCCATAGCCTAGCAACAAATTGCCCTATTGATTTTGAAGTGATATAGTCCATATTTGTGCAGTAATACACCAGCAACAAATTCCTCGAGTATTTTTTTATCGAAATCCATCGTGTTTTAGTAGCCATAGCGTAGCAACAAATTGCCCTATTGATTTTAAAGTGATATAGTCGATATTTGGTCAGTAATACACCAGCAACAAATTCCTCGAGTATTCTTTTATCGAAATTCATCGTGTTTTAGTAGCCATAGCCTAGCAACAAATTGCCCTATTGATTTTAAAGTGATATAGTCGATATTTGGTCAGTAATACACCAGCAACAAATTCCTCGAGTATTTTTTTATCGAAATCCATCGTGTTTTAGTAGCCATAGCGTAGCAACAAATTGCCCTATTGATTTTGAAGTGATATAGTCCATATTTGTGCAGTAATACACCAGCAACAAATTCCTCGAGTATTTTTTTATCGAAATCCATCGTGTTTTAGTAGCCATAGCGTAGCAACAAATTGCCCTATTGATTTTGAAGTGATATAGTCCATATTTGTGCAGTAATACACCAGCAACAAATTCCTCGAGTATTCTTTTATCGAAATCCATCGTGTTTTAGTAGCCATAGCGTAGCAACAAATTGCCCTATTGATTTTGAAGTGATATAGTCCATATTTGGTCAGTAATACACCAGCAACAAATTCCTCGAGTATTTTTTGATCGAAATTCATCGTGTTTTAGTAGCCATAGCCTAGCAACAAATTGCCCTATTGATTTTAAAGCGATATAGTCGATATTTGGTCAGTAATAACCAGCAACAAATTCCTCGAGTATTTTTTGATCGAAATTCATCGTGTTTTAGTAGCCATAGCCTAGCAACAAATTGCCCTATTGATTCTGAAGCGATATAGTCCATATTTGTTCAGTAATACACCAGCAACAAATTCCTCGAGTATTTTTTTATCGAAATTCATCGTGTTTTAGTAGCCATAGCCTAGCAACAAATTGCCTTATTGATTTTAAAGTGATATAGTCCATATTTGGTCAGTAATACACAAGCAACAAATTCCTCGAGTATTTTTTGATCGAAATTCATCGTGTTCTAGTAGTCATAGCCTAGCAACAATTTTCCCTACCGATCGGGAGAAAATCGGCGCGAGCCTAGGAAGGGGCGGCGTAGCGGCACCTGAGAGGGCGAGTAATCTTTAGTCAATCCCCTCGTTTGTATTTTATTATAGTATTTAAAGTGGTGAATGATATGTAATAAACGACAAGTTTAAATTTTGTCTTATACCAAAAGAAATAAGAAACCCAATAAATAGAAAACAAGAAATTTATTTAATAGGAGCTGTCGGATTTAGAATATCCACTGTAAATCTGAGAAGATCTGGCGGAAACACGATTCGATCAGATTTAGATCTATTGCCTACGGGGCATTATGTGTCTTACTCGTATTGGAGAGGAAATAGTAGTTGGATGGAAGCGGGCGATTTAGTTGGAAGAACTATTAACCCATCCGACCACTATCAAATTACTCCCAGATTAATAGCATACACAAAGAGCAAAACACAACATGATGCACATCTTTATCGATAATTTAACATTAATTACTATTTCCAAGTAGCTGCTAAAAGAAAGATACATAAAATATGATATTAATAATTATAAATACAATATTATGTTATTTATAATAAATGGGGTTATCATTATAAAATATAAATGCATTCATAAAATGAATCAAACCTGTCGTTAGAAACCATTTTCTGATATTCCGACCGGGTGGAAACATCTTGATGGATGTCAACGATACCGATAAAGATGTTTTCCACCTTCAGAAACATATATAATTTGAAAAAATTGCTGCCGTATTACGCTTCGCATGAAAAATTCGCGAAATTGCGGTTGAATTTCAATTAAAAAACACTCCGGCAATTTGTTGCTAGGCTATGGCTACTAAAACACGTCGAATTTCAATTAAAAAACACTCGGGCAATTTGTTGCTGGTGTATTACTGACCAAATATCGACTACATCGCTTTAAAATCACCTCTGTGAAGCTGGCAGAACCATTTCGGTAGAATCAAATCAAACCTATTACGATTTTTAGTACTCATTTTGTATCACAAAATATAATTTTGTACCTTTACCCACTAAAGAAAAAAACTTGGCGCTGCTAGCTTCGTGTTAACCTGGAAAGCCCAAATTAATAATAATTTGAAAAAAATGAAAATTAATACAGGAAATTGAAGAACTGAATTTGTACTAATTTGTACCAATAAAAATATTAACGTCAACCCACTTAAACAATCCCTGCTTTGATAAATTGAATAACAAGCTCATTATTTTCAGATATTTTCAGAATTTCTTGAAAATGGGAATATTAAACTCGACTCCATTAAAACTGAATTTGTACCACAAAAAATATTAACGTCAACCCCCTCAAACAACCCTTGTTGTGATAAATTGAATAGCAATCCCATACTTCTCGGATGTTTTCAAGATTTCTTAAAAAATGAAATATAAAGGTCAACTCCATTGAAACTGAATTTGTACCTCAAAAAATATTCCCGTCAACGCATTCAAACAACACCCGATCGATAAATTGAATAGCAAGAGCCCATTCTCCGATTTTTCCAATATTTTCTGAAAAACGAAATTTTAAAGTCGATTTCTATTATTACTAAATATGTTCTATTTTGTACCATGAAAAATATTCCAAAATATTCAAGTAAACTCACTTAAACAACCCCTGCTTTGATAAATTGAATAGCAAGCCCATTATCCTCAGATCTTTTCAAAATTTCTTGAAAAACGAAAAAAAAATCGACTCCATTAAAACTGATTTTGTACTAATTTGTACCACAAAAAATATTAACGTCAACCTCCTCAAACAACCCCTGATCAATAAATTGAATAGCAAGCTCATTCTTCTCCGATCTTTCCCATATTTTCTGAAAAACGGAATATTAAAGTCGATTCTATTAGTACTAAATTTGTACCTCCAAGAATATTCCAAAATATTAAAGTCAACCCACTTAAACAACCCCTGCTTAGATAAACTGAATAGCAAGCCTCCGTCCGATCTAAAAATTTCTTGAAAAACGAAATATAAAAATCGATTACATTAAAACTGAATTTGTACTAATTTGTACCACAAAAAATATTATCGTCAACACACTTGAACAACCCCAGCTTTGATAAATTGAATAGCAAGCCCATTATCCTCCGATATTTTCAGAATTTCTTGAAAAAGGAAATATTAGAGTAGATTCTATTAAAACTGAATTTGTACCACAAAAAAATATTTCAAAATATTAAAGTTAAACAATTTAAACAACCCCTGCTTCAATAAGTTGTATAGCAAGCCCACTATTCACCGATCTTTTCATAATTTCTTGAAAAACATATAAGTAGATTCCATTAAAACTGAATTTGTACCACAAAATATTTTATTCACAGATTTAGACTGAAGTACCAAAAATGAAAATAAGTCCTCTGGCGTTTTGTGCACTGCTTAATTACTCCCAATAAATCCATGCTAAAATTTTTCCTACCACTACAAAAATTATTAAATAAAGTGTAGATGAGACGTCAGACGCCTCTTATCTGAAAAACAAAAAAATCACCTTACTGACTCCTATCGGTTTTTGCTACAGTGTAACAAAAAATGTTTTTCAATCTTTACTAAGCCGCCAAGTAGTCAAAAAAAGTGATAACACCAGAGTGTGATGCCATTCTTCTAACTCCCTTATCACGCACCTGCAGAACGGAAAGAAAACTTAATTTTTTTGTCTCGTCAAAGAATTGCCGCGATTACCCCAAAAGACCTCATTGAAAATAAAGAGTATGTATCTATGACAAAAAATATGGATTTCTAATTGTAATTATAACAATATATTTATTATTAGAAGCAAAACAATACAGAATATCAAAACAAAAATGACTGGGAAGTAGGTAGGTGACAAGGTTTCATGAAACACTGCATGTAACAGTTTATCTAGATTTTGGTCCATTTTTAATTTACATCAGAACGACTGCTGTGAGGTGAATTAAAAAGCCTTTTTCAGGGAAAACTGTATGGGTACAAATTAGTCCTATATTCTAAAATTAACATTATTTGGTTACTTTTGATACTTTCAAATTTTTTTACGATTTACTTAGAAATTAATAAAATACGTGGTGTGGTCTAATTTATTATATTTCATAAACAAAATAATATAATAATTAAGAAATGAAATTAACTGTCTCGACCCTTACTTTGTGGAATCTACTCATAAAAGTGTTTTAAATGAAGCTTACTGTTTCTAGTTAACTCCACAATTGTCAATTTTTTAGAATTTTCAATATACTGTGGAGTTAACTAGAAACAGTAAGTTTCATTTCAAACAGTAATAATTAAAAAACGTTGTTGGGTACAAATCAGTCCCAAATTCAAAGTTTAAATCCATACTGTTATTTGTTTTTATAAAAGCCTTTTACACGGAAAACTGGATGGGTAAAAATTATGTTTTTTGGGTACAAATTATTCCTAAATTTAAAGTTTAAATGTATGCTATTAAAATTTGATTTTGTAAAGGTGGGGTGCTAGCTTGACCTTAAACTATCACCCCCACATTAAATAGCGGGTTTTCAGAAAAACTGAGGAAGTATAAATTCAAAGTATAGATAATATAAAGTATATTATTGATAAGCGGCGGCGGGCACCACCAAGTCGATGAGAAGATACAAACATGCCGCCCGACCCGATACCGATAAGGGCAAACGTGCCGCTTTTTTTGTGAATAATTTTGTTTCTTTGAGGGAGAAATATTAAAATAAATTTGGTGAACACCTAACAGGCATTAGATAAAATAGTGCTTTTAATTTTTTTTAGCTTATCTATGCTGTTTGAGCTGTATATAAAAGGAGCATGTATTTTTGCAAGAGTTTTAGTTAGTGACTTGTGTCTCTATTGTACTGTATACCTACACCTATTTCTTTTGTAAGTCGTTGTGATACGAGTGTGAAGTGAAGATGTCATCTCGAGGAAGACCTGTTACAGTTTCACGTGAAAAACTAATCGAAACTGTTTTAAAATATAAAGAAAAAGTTTGGGCAAATGGTCATATTGCATTAAAGCAAGATGAAGTGTGGCAAAGCATTTCCAATGAACTTGAAAATATTTTACAGCCAAAATCATTGCATGCAATGATTTCTATTAATAGACACGACATTTTAAAAATCCTGAAAAATCAAGGTAGCTTCGAATCTGAAGATCAGAATTTGCAAGACAGTTTAAATTGTAACGATAACAGTTTCGAACAATTGAATAGCAGCGAAATCGCTAGAATATATAATGTAGGGAAAGTTGAAGTTGATTATATTTTAAATAAAAAGAAACTTGCAGAACTAACTGTTGTCCACGAATATAACCGAGGTACGAGGCAAGCTTCTAGAACTAAAAGAAAATACAGGAGGTTTATACCTGGTGAATACCAACCATTCTTCAACAAAGTTATATGGCAAAATTCGCAACTAACGTGCGGCTGGAATTACAATAACCAATATATCAATTTACCTGGCACGTCTGGAAAAATAGATGGTAAGTAATACGTTTTTTTATTCTTATTCACAGTGAAAAATACTAATAAGTGCTTTATAATATAAAATGTATAGATTATAGTTTATAACACCGCATCAAATTCGAGCTGAATGCTCAAATTCGGTACATTTACCTATGTTCACTAGTTCACTATGTAAAAAACTACAAAAGTCAAGTAACAGTATTGGGCACAAAAATTACGTTGTAAATAAGAACTTATTACTATAATAATTAACACTAACAAACAATTTATTAGTTTACTGTAGGTGCGGAAGTGAAGGAGAAATATGTTTTAGTAGATATGATGAGGATCAAGATGTGCACGTACAAATTAGTATTATTCCTGGAGAAGGTGGAAAAAAATGTGGCCCTTCATATCTCCGACAAAATGAAAGGAAAGCAGTAATGAAGGAGATTGAACATCATGGTTCTGTTGATCAATATCGGGCTTTTATTTCTAAAGAAATGGGGTTAAAAATAGGAATGTCAAAACCTAAAGTAATACGTGATCCCAACACGTTACACGTTGCAAAAAATTTAGAGAAAAAGGCTTCCTATTTACATGAAGATCCAATTGAGGCTTTAAATATTATGAAATACACAACCCATTTAAACAAAATTCATGATATTGGGAAAGATCCTTTCTTTGTTGATTTTTTTAGTAACGAACAAAAAATTATCGCTAAAATTACAAAGAAAAACACAGGGCGTCTTGACTTTTCAATGGACGCAACTAGTCTAAACATGACATCAATAAAAAGGCCTTACTATTCAAAAACTAGAAAGATATTTTTCTACATTATAAGGTAATATATTTCTTTTAAATACAAGCTTCTTCGAAATATTAAATTTGTACAGTGTCCACCATAATGTTCGCTACATATGGGAAAAATTTTCAGTTGTAGTATATAGGAAAATTTAATATATGCGATCGATCCTGCATAGTCGATAACCTAAAAATAATATTTTGACGTGTCACGTGAACACTGTCATTGCCGCAAAATAGAAAAATTCTATGTGAAAATGCGAAAACTGGTGTTAGATATCAAAAAGAGTTATTTGGAAAAAGTGGTTAGAATGATATTTTTGGAGTACGTACGAAACTTGAAGCAAAAAGAACAAAAAATAAGAAATTTCGTATTTTTCTCCATGGCGGTCTTCTGAAATGATAGCCCAATTTCCTTGTTGAAAGAGTTCAAGTAACATCATATGTAACGTATAAACGTAAAACTATTCAAAATAATTTATTGAAATCATTCTTAGAGTATTAAATGGAAATATTAGTCGAACATTTGTAACTTTTCGGTAGCAATACCCTGTATGTTGTCAACTTGTGAACTTTAAAATAATTTAGTACTGTTACCACAATTGGAAAGAACCGTTTTTTATATTGTGAATAAATATTGCTTTAAATTATTGAAACTTAACTTTTCATAATAATAATAAATTGAATTAGTTAACCAACTTATTACTATTTTTTGAAACCATATTTAATAGATTACCCACTAACTTAATACTAATAAATAACTTATTATTTCAAACCACAAATTCAAAATTATACATGCCCTCCATCTCGAGTATTCATTTATGATTTCAAAGCCCACTTAGTTAATTTAAAATTTGGTATTGCGGCAAAATTGCCTGAGAAAAATCGGCTCTAGGATGGTTAAATGTATGGAAGTAGGAATAGCTATCAGATGTATGTAGACATTTTAAAGATAGTAAATTATCTTGTATTAATATTAGCGCATTGGGTAGTCAATGTTTTTAAACTTTCATGTAATACTACAAAAAAAACGGCTCTTTTCAATTGTAATATCACAATTGAATGATTTGAAACCGTACAAACTGACAAGATACAAGGCATTGTTACAGAAAAGTTTCATGCGCTCAACGAATATTTCCATTTTATTCCCTAGGAATGACCTAAATCAATACTTCTAAATTGTTTTACCCTTACACACTGCGTTACCCTAACTACTTCAACAAAATCGGTGCAATAACATTAAAGAAGAGGGCCATGGCGAAAAATGCGCATTTTTTTATTGCTGTTTTTTTTCAACGGCGTATTAAAGATAGACTAGCCTTGTTTACATTTTGGTTGTCCCCAACATATTTAGGACGAGACTCTTTTTACATGATGCCAAATTTCTTCTAACAAAAATAGTAATTGATGAATATGTTCAAGATTTTAGCAGTATTTTCTGTTTAAAAAGTAAGAAAAAAGTGGGAAGCATTTAAAATAGGTATGACAAACCCTCGGTCCAGCTCACTATGTTTTTTCGATTAGAATTTTTCATGATCTATCATTACCATAAGTAAAACAGTTTATAAATTTTTAGTTTGGCAACCTCGAGCTACTTCTGTCATTTTGGTGAGATCTGTAAATAAGATTTTAATTATAATTGTGCTTTTATGTGGTGTTTGATTGATATTTGAAAATTAAAGTGATTTTAAGACATTTATGATGGTGAGAAAATTTGTAGTGTGTGAAAATAGTGAAAATACATGGAATAAGAATGATGAACGATCGTTTCACAGGTAAGGTTATATTAGCACAAGCGTAGTATAGGTATAAGACAAGGCATTCAATATTTGTTTTCATAATAATATTGATTATTTTTTTATTATCAGGTTTCCCAGAGATATTGCTCTCCGTGAAATTTGGTTACAGAATTTATTTTTGGTAGAAGAGGACATTTTCAAAGTTAAAGTTGCTTTGGTGTGTTCTGACAATTTTTTCAAAACGGACATATGTGCTAATTTAAGTGGCAAACATGTTTTGAAACATGATGTTACACCTTTCAAGTAAGTAATATACTTAGTATTTTTAATTTGTAACTATGTACACTTCAAGTTAGCACAGAAATTGTTACATTTTTTTAAAGGATTCTGGAAGATGTAGCTCAAGACACCAGGACTATTGGAGCAAAAAACCCTCCATCAACAACAAGGTAACTTATCTATTGTAATTGAAAGGTCTATTTCATGAACAATTTGTTATCTACACTTTTAGAAGGTGATTGCAGTTTGTCTATACTACAAATTAATAAAACTTGTGGAAAACTTAAAAAAGCTTCTAAATTTGTAGTTACTGTTTGTAGTGAAGCTGAGAAATGTTTAAAGATACTTACCATGAATTTAGATGTTAGCAATATTAATAAAAAATATAAAAAAAAGATTATAAACACCTCAATAAGATATTTACCTTCAAATATCTTTGATGTATTTTCAAATCACATATTTGATTTTGAACCACTCCATGATCACTGCATCACTGTAACCAAACTAATTTTGGAGAAACATATAGACGTTCGACTGCACCATGAATTCAATAAATTAAAAAATTGTAATAAAGCCAAAGTAAGAAGTATGCTTACAAACTCTATTTTATTTCATAACCAGTAATTTTTATTTTAATTTTTTTATACAATTTTGTAATATGGTTGTAAATAATTCTTAAGAACAATAAATATTAATATTATGATTATTGTTATAATTATTCTATTTTATTGTTTACCATTTTAATACCCTTATTTATTCCTTATTAGTTTTGTAAAATCAATATAAAAAAAATAAAAAACATTTCCATATTATATTAACATATTCATAATCTGTAGTGCAAACCTTGTTTTAACTTCAAAATCCTCTATAAGTATCTTTTAAATAAATTACTTGTTTTTTACATAATTTCCACTTATTCAAACGAAAATTTAATAACGTACCTACATCATTTAGTCTATAAAAGCAATTTTCATAAAATAGTTTAAATGAACCCTTTCGAAATGATACGCTACTGTGCAATGTACTCGCCCTGTTTTATGTTGCGACCAAAACATTGTATATGTAATAATGTGTGAAGGCTGGTCTATCTTTTATATGTCATTGTTTTTTTTTCATTCCAAATTTCATATGTGGCCCTAAAATATTCAGATCACTTTTTCCAAATAACTTTTTTCGATATTTTGCCATATAACCCCACTTTCCGCATTTTCACATCAAATTTTTCGAATTTGCCGTCATGACGGTGGCCACGTGACTGATGTCAAAATGTATTTTTAGGTTATCGACCATGCAGGATCGATCGCCTATATTAAATTTTCCTATATACTAGGGCTAAACATTTTTCCCATATGTGGCGAACATTATGGTGGACACGATATATGGTATGCAACCAAATATGGCCCACGGAATGCATAATAATACTTTTCTATAGTACTTGCAGCCCAAGATACTATGATCATAGCCAGAAGTGATAATTTATTTTGCATGCTAGGTCTTACGATATGCAAACTGTATGTTTAGTAATTATCCCATCATAGTTAAAAATATTTCATCGATCAACAAATGTTTTCTTACAATACGATAGCATATAATTTATTCAAAAAATGAAAGAATAGATGTACTTAATGGTTAAAAATACAATCAAAATGCGAAAATTTTAAATAATGTGAGAATTTAATGACCACTGCTGTCAAATAGATCATTTTTGGCAAAATGTATCATGAAACAGTAGCATAAAATTATATAAAAAAACTGTAGAAAAATATAACTTAATTAAAGAATCTAAGGGAATGCAATTATTTAAATAGTCTATTTCAAATCGTTTTTAGGAGGGTGGGGGGGATGGGGGTTGGGTATAACTGTGTACCAAGTTTGAAAAGAATCGGTTCAGTAGTTTTTGCAGGCCACTGGGAACGGACTTTGAAAACGTGGTTTCGAAAAAAATGCGTTCAAAGTTCGCTTTATCCATTAACCGCTAGGTAAAAGCAGAGGCTTAAAGTCTATGACTTTAAGAGTGTTTCTAATTCGCTTGAAATTTTGTCACAATATTCTTGGAAAAAAATGCATTAAAAAATCGATTTTTAAAAGTGCTTATACCCTTACCCCTCCTCCTTAAGCGTGCGTTGAAATACCCCGGTTATCAATTATATATAAATGAAATGTAAAGGGCTGGCCATATTATGGAAGTGTCTTATTTTACACAGTACAAAATTAAAATTATTGATAAATTTGTTTGTAACAGAAATAAAACTTATTAATACGAACAAACAATTAATTATAATGAAATTAACTGTCTCGACCCTTACTTTGTGGCATCTACTCATATTACTGTTTTAAATGAAACTTACTGTTTCTGACGATTATATTTAATATCGAAACAATTGTCAATTTCTTAGAATTTTCAACATTTTTTCAATATATTGTGGAATTATATAGAAACAGTAAGGTTCATTTAAAACAGTAATTAATTATAAGTACACATTATATGTTAAATATGTAAAAAATGCTTACCAACGAATAACTAATAGTCATTTAATGAGATATTAATCTAGTTTTAAAAATTAATATCCAAACATCTTATTATTAATTATAACTTATAATTTTCCTTTGATTTCACTATTATCAAAATAATTTTTTAGTATAAATACAGGAGCAGGCCAAACTACAATAGCGCAACGTTTAGGTGAAAGGCATACTGCTAAAGATCTTATACAATTTCTTAACATAATACATGGTAATGGAATACCTCACCCAGACGAGTTTTGTTCTGACGAGTCGAGAGCGATTTTAAATGCCGCTGCTCAAGTCTACTCTAAATGTGAAACTATTGATGAGTATGCTGACAGTATGAAAGACCTCAACAAAATTACCACTAGAATAAGGATCGATAATTCACATTTTGCAAACACATACAGAAAGCTACTCAAAGTAATAACTTCTAAAGGCATATATACTTTTTATATGGCGTCGATTAATCAGTTAATGCTTGCATTAAGTGTAGAGGAAGCAGAAAAAATTGTTCATGCTATATTTATTGTTGCAAATTCGCCTAAAGCAGGAAATTTATCAAATGGCTTACCGACTGAATGCTCAAAGCAAATTAAGTTTTTAAAAAATTTAATAACAGGTAACCCTTACACCAATTATTTAATACTTACACATTATTTTAATAGACGAAAACGATTTTAACTTATGCTTCATTAATTCACTTAAAGTTACAGTTTTGAAATTTAAAAAGAAAAATATCAACGGTCTTTATTTTTCAAGACATAATTATAACAGTTTCGCTTATTTTATTAATCTTTGATAATCTCACATTTTTCGATCAAAGAATTAATACTTTATAATAAAACAAGCATTCTGTGATTAAAGTAATTGAAAATATTTATTTGTGTTCTTTTCTCAAAACATACTCATTAAAAAGTTAAATTATTTTTAATAACAAGCAACAATGCTTTCATTCTATGAATGATAATATTTTCTTTAAAAAATTAACTTATGATAATCGTTTTATATAGTAACTGAAAGTTACCACGACCTTATTTGAATAAATAACCCACATTTTCGATCGTATTTTTATTGTTTAATTATATATTTCAATCGTCTTTAAATTGTGTGTTTTAAATTTCTATACTTTCTTCAAACCCAAGATGAAGAAGAAGAAAATGAAGATGAAGACGGAGAAGATTATACATGCGAAGATATCAGCGAAAATAAAACCCATAGCAAAGATTTAGAGTTGTTTCAACCATTACACGATGATGATACTGAAAGTGAGAAAATAAACGAAAACAGTTGGGGAGAGTGGGGTTCTAAATTATATGAACAGTGTAAACAATTTTTTATGGAAAAAGGAAAAGAACACAATCTTTATTATGTTCCTACAGTTCATATCACTAAAAAGTTGATAAGAGATCTACAATTAATTCCTATTTGGGGCAATATATACAGCAAAAAGTACTCGGGTTGTAGGATTCCAGCTTCAAGTAGCAGCTCCGAAAGTGAGTTTAATAGGGTTAAAACTTATTGGTTAGCAAAAAATTTACACAGCGTTCGCCCAGATACGTTTGTTGAGTATAATTTTAAGTACTTAGAAGGAAAACTACCGATCATTGCATCAGACTTGGAAGAAGCCCATAGATCTAATGAAAACGAATGTATATGTAAAATATGCAACGAAATGATTGATTTAAGAAGTGCTTGTGCATGTTTTAATTGCCAAGATTTAGTTCACAAACAAAAATGCACGGCTGTCGTTGAACAGAAAATACTATGTCTAGAATGTGAAAAATCACGTCTAGGTAAAAGAAACGCAGCCCATGCTTCACTTGAAAATTGGGGTGGCATGGGCCAGCCAAAAACAAAATCTAAAAAAATGGGCGATTGTATTATTTGTAAACAAGGAAATTTGCCTGGAGGAGCTCATACGTGTTCAAAGTGTGGAACAGCTGTCCACATATTTAGTCCTTGTTCTTATGAATTAGATGGAGAAGAAGAGGGCTATGGACAAAAAAGGATATGCCAAAAATGTTTTCACTATTGTGAACCTTTCAATAACACTTTTGAAAATGACAAGCCCGGAGAAGAAGTAGAAGTTAATAATTCAATAAATAATGAAAAAAACTTCGAAAATGTTTGTGAATCATGTGCAAATGGTGATTCTCCCGATGGAGGATGTATTTGCGAATTTAGTGGAAAACCCGTTCACATTTTTGAAAAATGTTTTATTAATAATGGTGATGGAAATGAAGGTTTTGGAGAGCAAAGAATTTGCATCGAATACGATAAAAAAAGTAACGATCCAGGCACTGACCACTATACAACAGAGTCTCAAATTAAAAGTACACAAAGAAAACAAAAAGTTGTGAAAAAAAAAACAGATTTCTTAACAAAACCAAAAAATAAATGTCGAAAGGTATCTAAGTATCATGGGAATCGACCTGCTGATGTAAAAGATTCTCTCAACTGGGATAAAAGTGAATCCATTACCGTAATAAAGAATGGAAGTGACATGAATTTGGAAAAACAACTTATTGATGGGAAAATGGTTGTTTTAACTAATACCTGTGCCACAGATTCAATAATTTACATAGCTTTGTTTGCAATTCAAGATTTTCCTCATTTAAGAGAACTGGTAAGTTAAATAAAGCTATAGTTTCGAAAAAATATTCCACTATTAATAATGAAAGGGCGTTTTTAAATAATAAACATTATATACAATCGATTTCACCGAATTCATATCGATTCCTAGTCTTTGTGACGATTTGCAAAGTAATTATCTCGATTCAAATCGATTCGTAATGTTTTTCAACTGATTCGAGAAGTGTTTATGTCGATTCGTATCGATTTTTAAATTCTTGTAAACGATTCGGAAGGTGTTTATCTCGATACGTGTCTGTTCGTAGAATGTTTCAAACGACTTAAAAAACGCTTATCAAATGGAGTGAACACACACTAAATATCTTTAAGCTGATGTCTTTTAAATTATAAGGCCTGACGAAGAAGGGGATCTCTTCCAAGGTTACTATTCTATATAATGGTGTTTTGTTTTCCCGTGGAGAGTTTTCGAGTTCCCTGAACAGGAATATACATGTTTACCAAAATATCTGTGTGTGTGTGTATGTGTGTGTGTGTGTGTATGTGGTCAAAATTATGTCTCATGGTTGCTCGCGAACGCCTTTTCGATGAAATTTGGTGCACATATCAAGTACATTTGAACTTAGAGCTGATTACTTTTTGGAGCGGAACGGTCTTTATTAAGGGTCATTTTTTGACTATGGACTTTTTTTAGGTTTTTTGTATTTTTCTGCATGATGAAGAAGTCAATATCAGTAAAGACCGTTTGCATATTTAAAAAGAGTGGGAAATTTCCTACAAAAATATGTATGATATACGTATAAATATCATAAAGATAAAATCCTTTATTAAGATTCAATGAAAAAAAGTTAATTTTTTCAAAATTTAAAGAGATTTTCGTATTTTAAATAAAAAATCTCGCGTCACTTAGAATTGTGATCACTGATTACAATTCGTAAGTCAGACGAAAACAGTTTCTTTTGTTTTTAACTAGTTTCAGTGAGAGAGCATTCTGCTAGAGCAGTTAGCAGCGTTTTTAATTTAAAAACATCCTTTCATTGGCTCGGATTAATTGAAAAATTATTGTCTGATTGTAATTTAAAATATCACTTTATTTGAATAAATATTTGGATTAACATTAATAAATGTATCTACTTTATGTGAATTTTCTTTTCAAACGAAGAAGACAGTAAAGTAACTTCTGAAACGGAGTAGTGATAAACTAAATAATTTCGTATATTGCAATAATCTATTCTCATACCTATGCAAAAAAGTAATATTTACCTCTGTATTTGCGCTTCAATAAATTAAAGAGAAAATTAATTTAGAAATCACACAAGTATAAAACCATATTTATTGACTGATATGCAAGAACTTTGCTTGTCTATGTAGTTAATATTTCTGGGCAAAGTATGGAATAGAAACACAGGTTTTTTTAGAAGTGCGAAAAACTCGATTTTTGCATGCATTTTTAGGTTAGCCTGCGATAAATCACGCTTTACACACGGAGTGCTATAATAGTACATTATGATACATGTAGCATTATTGCATAGCGTGGTTAGTGTATGAGTGTAGCGAGTAAAAATGGATTACTTAGATCACGAGTAGCTCCGACTAAAGTGCGGATTTATGTCAGACTGTGTTATAAATTAATATAAAACAAAGATCATTACTTTTTAGTTTGAAGCTACAAAGACTGATTTTATGAATCTGGTTTTGGAAATATTAAAGAATGGAGTCAAAACAAACACGTACAAAATGAGAGCGCAAGTCTTAAGTAAGATTATACCAATGGAAGAGTCTATGCTTTCTGATGATTTACACGTATTGTCATGCAATAAAGAGGTTGCATGGTTGGCCAGACAATTATTAGCACCGCTTAACAGCGCAGAAGAAGAAATCAAGTGTACCAAGTGTAAGGAAAAGAAAAATAACATTTTACCTACGATTACTATCATGGACAACTATTTAAAATTTGCGTCGAAAGAAACTTTTTTGGAAGAAGCTTGGAAACCTCCTGTTATAAGCAGATGTTGTAAATGCAGTTCAGATACTGAAAGCTCTCTGTTAAATCTTGGTAAGAATAATAATAATAATTTGGTGCATATATCAAGTACATTTGAACTTG
Source organism: Galeruca laticollis (assembly GCA_963921935.1). Taxonomy (NCBI): domain Eukaryota; kingdom Metazoa; phylum Arthropoda; class Insecta; order Coleoptera; family Chrysomelidae; genus Galeruca; species Galeruca laticollis. The sequence continues at coordinate 198,672,317 of OY998178.1, forward strand.
AAGCTGATTAGTTTTTGGAGCGGAACAAAGGTAATAGTAAACAACGTTTGCAAATTTGAAACGAGTGGGATATTTCCTACAAAAATATGTTTGATATTTGTATAAATATCCTAAAGATAAAGTGTCAATAAAAAGTTAATTTTTTCAAAATTTAAAGGGATTCTCGGATTTTAAATAAAAAAGCTTGCGTGTTTATAGATCACTGATCACAATTGAAGGCCAGGATCGAGTAATTCCTTTAGCGCTCTGCCGGCCTCTCGCAGTACAAAAAATGCTGACACGGTGACGAATTTTCAAAAGTCGTCAAAATGAATTTTGAAAAGTACCGTCGTGTAGAGGATACAAAAGGAGACTTTTTTTCTCTATACACTTTTTTGGTTAGATTAATATTTTCACATGAAATAACAAAAAACCGAAAAATTGCGAAGTCCGTTTGAACCACGTTTTTAAAACTAAATTCACTCCAATTTCACGAAAAATTATCTTTTTGAAATTTGGCACACTACTTGATGTAACGTTATTTATATAAATAATCAAGCGAAAATAGCGAGCAACTTTTTATGAGGTTATATAATATAAGTTCAACGGAAAAAAGTCTGTGAGGAAGTTTAAGCTACAAAAAACTTCCAGCGACAAAGTTGTTCGTTATGTCTTAAAGAAATTTATCAGAAATATTTCGATTGATTCATTGGAAAATGGCTATAATATCGCGATTTTTACAAACTGACTCGCATTGTGCAAACGCAACAGCTGTAGCTTGCACGGTGGCAGGCGCTCTATGCAATTATGCCTTCACACAGCCTACACCTGTTGCGTTGCACAATATAAGTCAGTTTGGAAAAATCGCGATATTATAGCCATTTTCCAATGAATAAATCTAAATATTTCTCATGAATTTCTTTAAGTCATAACGAACAACTTTGTCGCTGGACGTTTTTCGTAGCTTAAACTTCCTCACAGACTTTTTTCCGCTGAACATAAATATATAACCTCATAAAAAGTTGCTCGCTATTTTCGCTTGATTATTTAGATAAATAATGTTACATGAAGTACTCTATCATTTTATCAGCAGCAGCAAGATGTTTTACGATAATGTGCCAAATTTCAAAAAGATTTGATCATTTTTCGCGAAGTTGGAGCGAATTTAGCTTAGCGATTTTTCGGTTTTTTGTTATTTCCTGTGAAAATATTAATCTAAGCAAAAAAGCGTAAGAGAAAAAAGTTTCCTTTTTTATCCTCTACACGATGGTACCTTTCAAAATTCATTTCGACGACTTTTGAAAATCCGTCACCTTGACAGCATTTTTTCTATTGCGAGAGGCCGGCCGAGATTACTCGATCCATCGATCCTGGCCTTCAATTCTATAGTCAGACGGAAAGTTTTTTGTTTTTAACTAGTTTCATTGAGAAAGGCTTCAATTGTTTTATATAATATTGAAATGCAAAAACATTGACAAATAATTTAATAAAAAAATACTTTTTTATTGTAGGCGAAATTATAATATTTAAAGTTGTGAATGATATGGAAATAAACGACAAGTTTAAATTGGGTCTTATACCAAAAGAAATAAGAAACCCAATAAATAGAAATCGAGAAATTTATTTAATAGGCGCTGTCGGATTTAGAGGATCCACTGTAAATCTGAGAAGATCTGGCGGGAACACGATTCGATCAGATTTAGATCTATTGCCGACGGGGCATTATGTGTCTTACTCATATCGGAGAGGAAATAGTAGTTGGATGGAAGCGGATGATTTAGTTGGAAGAACTATTAACCGATCCGACAACTATCAAATTACTCCCAGATTAATAGTATACTCAAAGAGCAACACAACATGATGCACAACTTTTTTGGACAATTTATCATTAATTGCTATTGTCAAGTAGCTGCTAAAATGAAGATACATAAAATATGATATTAATAATTATAAATACAATATTATGTTATTGATATTAAATGGTGTTATTATTATAAAATATAAATGCATTTATAAAATTAATCAAACCAGTCGTTAGAAACCATTTTCTGATACTCCGACCGGGTGGAAACACTTGATGGAGATCAACGTTACCGATAAAGATGTTTTACACCTTCAGAAAAATATATAATTTGAAAAAATTGCTACCGTATTACGCTTCGCATGAGAAATTAGCGAAATTGTGGGCGGTTGAATTTCAATTAAAAAACACTCCGGCAATTTGTTGCTAGGCTATGGCTACTAAAACACGTCAAATTTCAATTAAAAAACACTCGGGGAATTTGTTGCTGGGCTTCTACTGGCGAAATATGGACTATATCGTTTTAAAATCAGTCGGACAGTGTGTTGCTAAGCCATGGCGGCTAAAACAACGAATTTCAATTAAAAATTAGTCGGGGAATTAGTTGCTGGGCTACTACTATCCAAATATGGACTATATCACTTTAAAATCAGTAGGGCAATTTGCTGCTAGGCCATGGCTACTAAAACACGATGAATTTCGACCAAAAAATACTCGAGGAATTTGTTGCTGGTGTATTACTGAACAAATATGGACTATATCGCTTTAAAATCAATAGGGCAATTTGTTGCTAGGTTATGGCTACTAAAACACGATGAATTTCGATAAAAAAATACTCGAGGAATTTGTTGCTGGTGTATTACTGAACAAATATGGACTATATCGCTTTCAAATCAATAGGGCAATTTGTTGCTAGGCTATGGCTACTAAAACACGATGAATTTCGATAAAAAAATACTCGAGGAATTTGTTGCTGGTGTATTACTGAACAAATATGGACTATATCGCTTCAAAAGCAATAGGGCAATTTGTTGCTAGACTATGGCTACTAAAACACGTTGAATTTGGATCAAAAAATACTCGAGGAATTTGTTGCTGGCGTATTACTGAACAAATATCGACTATATCGCTTTAAAATCAATAGGGCAATTTGTTGCTAGGCTATGGCTACTAAAACACGATGAATTTCGATAAAAAAATACTCGAGGAATTTGTTGCTGGTGTATTACTGAACAAATATGGACTATATCGCTTCAAAAGCAATAGGGCAATTTGTTGCTAGACTATGGCTACTAAAACACGTTGAATTTGGATCAAAAAATACTCGAGGAATTTGTTGCTGGCGTATTACTGAACAAATATCGACTATATCGCTTTAAAATCAATAGGGCAATTTGTTGCTAGGCTATGGCTACTAAAACACGATGAATTTCGATAAAAAAATACTCAAGGAATTTGTTGCTGGTGTGTTACTGAACAAATATGGACTATATCGCTTTAAAAGCAATAGGGCAATTTGTTGCTAGACTATGGCTACTAAAACACGATGAATTTGGATCAAAAAATACTCGAGGAATTTGTTGCTGGTGTATTACTGAACAAATATCGACTATATCGCTTCAGAATCAATAGGGCAATTTGTTGCTAGGCTATGGCTACTAAACACGATGAATTTCGATAAAAAAATACTCGAGGAATTTGTTGCTGGTGTATTACCGAACAAATATGGACTATATCGCTTCAGAATCAATAGGGCAATTTGTTGCTAGGCTATGGCTACTAAAACACGATGAATTTCGGTCAAAAAATACTCGAGGAATTTGTTGCTGGTGTATTACTAAACAAATATGGACTATATCGCTTTAAAATCAATAGGGCAATTTGTTGCTAGACTATGGCTACTACAGCACGATGAATTTCGATCAAAAAATACTCGAGGAATTTGTTGCTGGTGTATTACTGAACAAATATGGACTATATCGCTTTAAAAGCAATAGGGCAATTTGTTGCTAGAGTATGGCTACTAAAACACGATGAATTTCGATCAAAAAATACTCGAGGAATTTGTTGCTGGTGTATTATTGAACAAATATGGAGTATATCGCTTTAAAATCAATAGGGCAATTTGTTGCTAGGCTATTGCCACTAAAACACGATGAATTTCGGTCAAAAAATACTCGAGGAATTTGTTGCTGGTGTATTACTGAACAAATATCGACTATATCGCTTTAAAATCAATAGGGCAATTTGTTGCTAGGCTATGGCTACTAAACACGATGAATTTCGATAAAAAAATACTCGAGGAATTTGTTGCTGGTGTACTACTGACCAAATATCGACTATATCGCTTTAAAATCAATAGGGCAATTTGTTGCTAGGCTATGGCTACTAAAACACGATGAATTTGGATCAAAAAATACTCGAGGAATTTGTTGCTGGCGTATTACTGACCAAATATCGACTATATCGCTTCAAAATCAATAGGGTAATTTGTTGCTAGGCTATGGCTACTAAAACACGATGAATTTCGATAAAAAAATACTCGAGGAATTTCTTGCTGGTGTATTACTAAACAAATATGGACTTTATCGCTTCAGAATCAATAGGGCAATTTGTTGCTAGGTTATGGCTACTAAAACACGATGAATTTCGGTCAAAAAATACTCGAGGAATTTGTTGCTGGTGTATTACTGAACAAATATCGACTATATCGCTTTAAAATCAATAGGGCAATTTGTTGCTAGGCTATGGCTACTAAAACACGATGAATTTCGATAAAAAAATACTCGAGGAATTTGTTGCTGGTGTACTACTGACCAAATATCGACTATATCGCTTTAAAATCAATAGGGCAATTTGTTGCTAGGCTATGGCTACTAAAACACGATGAATTTGGATCAAAAAATACTCGAGGAATTTGTTGCTGGCGTATTACTGACCAAATATCGACTATATCGCTTCAAAATCAATAGGGTAATTTGTTGCTAGGCTATGGCTACTAAAACACGATGAATTTCGATAAAAAAATACTCGAGGAATTTCTTGCTGGTGTATTACTAAACAAATATGGACTTTATCGCTTCAGAATCAATAGGGCAATTTGTTGCTAGGTTATGGCTACTAAAACACGATGAATTTCGGTCAAAAAATACTCGAGGAATTTGTTGCTGGTGTATTATTGAACAAATATGGAGTATATCGCTTTAAAATCAATAGGGCAATTTGTTGCTAGGCTATTGCCACTAAAACACGATGAATTTCGGTCAAAAAATACTCGAGGAATTTGTTGCTGGTGTATTACTGAACAAATATCGACTATATCGCTTTAAAATCAATAGGGCAATTTGTTGCTAGGCTATGGCTACTAAACACGATGAATTTCGATAAAAAAATACTCGAGGAATTTGTTGCTGGTGTACTACTGACCAAATATCGACTATATCGCTTTAAAATCAATAGGGCAATTTGTTGCTAGGCTATGGCTACTAAAACACGATGAATTTGGATCAAAAAATACTCGAGGAATTTGTTGCTGGCGTATTACTGACCAAATATCGACTATATCGCTTCAAAATCAATAGGGTAATTTGTTGCTAGGCTATGGCTACTAAAACACGATGAATTTCGATAAAAAAATACTCGAGGAATTTCTTGCTGGTGTATTACTAAACAAATATGGACTTTATCGCTTCAGAATCAATAGGGCAATTTGTTGCTAGGTTATGGCTACTAAAACACGATGAATTTCGGTCAAAAAATACTCGAGGAATTTGTTGCTGGTGTATTACTGAACAAATATCGACTATATCGCTTTAAAATCAATAGGGCAATTTGTTGCTAGGCTATGGCTACTAAAACACGATGAATTTCGATAAAAAAATACTCGAGGAATTTGTTGCTGGTGTATTACTGAACAAATATGGACTATATCGCTTTAAAAGCAATAGGGCAATTTGTTGTTAGACTATGGCTACTAAAACACGATGAATTTGGATCAAAAAATACTCGAGGAATTTGTTGCTGGTGTATTACTGAACAAATATGGACTATATCGCTTCAAAATCAATAGGGCAATTTGTTGCTAGGCTATGGCTACTAAACACGATGAATTTCGATAAAAAAATACTCGAGGAATTTGTTGCTGGTGTATTACTGACCAAATATCGACTATATCGCTTTAAAATCAATAGGGCAATTTGTTGCTAGGCTATGGCTACTAAAACACGATGAATTTGGATAAAAAAATACTCGAGGAATTTGTTGCTGGTGTATTACTAAACAAATATGGACTATATCGCTTTCAAATCAATAGGGCAATTTGTTGCTAAGCTATGGCTACTAAAACACGATGAATTTCGATAAAAAAGTACTCGAGGAATTTGTTGCTGGTGTATTACTGAACAAATATGGACTATATCGCTTTAAAAGCAATAGGGCAATTTGTTGTTAGACTATGGCTACTAAAACACGATGAATTTGGATCAAAAAATACTCGAGGAATTTGTTGCTGGCGTATTACTGACCAAATATCGACTATATCGCTTAAAAATCAATAGGGTAATTTGTTGCTGGGCTATGGCTACTAAAACACGATGAATTTCGATAAAAAATACTCAAGGAATTTGTTGCTGGTGTATTACTAAACAAATATGGACTATATCGCTTTAAAATCAAAAGGGCAATTTGTTGCTAGGCTATGGCTACTAAAACACGATGAATTTCGATCAAAAAATACTCAAGGAATTTGTTGCTGGTGTATTACTGACCAAATATCGACTATATCGCTTCAAAATCAATAGGGCAATTTGTTGCTAGGCTATGGCTACTAAAACACGATGAATTTCGATAAAAAATACTCAAGGAATTTGTTGCTGGTGTATTACTAAACAAATATGGACTATATCGCTTTCAAATCAATAGGGCAATTTGTTGCTAAGCTATGGCTACTAAAACACGATGATTTTCGATAAAAAAATACTCGAGGAATTTGTTGCTGGTGTATTACTGAACAAATATGGACTATATCGCTTCAAAATCAATAGGGCAATTTGCTGCTAGGCTATGGCTACTAAAACACGATGAATTTCGATATAAAAATACTCAAGGAATTTGTTGCTGGTGTATTACTGCACAAATATGGACTATATCACTTCAAAATCAATAGGGCAATTTGTTGCTAGGCTATGGCTACTAAAACACGATGAATTTCGATAAAAGAATACTCGAGGAATTTGTTGCTGGTGTATTACTGACCAAATATCGACTATATCACTTTAAAATCAATAGGGCAATTTGTTGCTACGCTATGACTACTAAAAGACGATGGATTTCAATAAAAAAATACTCGAGGAATTTGTTGCTGGTGTATTACTAACCAAATATCGACTATATTGCTTTAAAATCAATAGGGCAATTTGTTGCTAGGCTATGGCTACTAAACACGATGAATTTCGATAAAAAAATACTCAAGGAATTTGTTGCTGGTGTATTACTAAACAAATATGGACTATATCGCTTTAAAAGCAATAGGGCAATTTGTTGCTAGGGTATGGCTACTAAAACACGATGAATTTCGATCAAAAAATACTCGAGGAATTTGTTGCTGGTGTATTATTGAACAAATATGGAGTATATCGCTTTAAAATCAATAGGGCAATTTGTTGCTAGGGTATGGCTACTAAAACACGATGAATTTCGATCAAAAAATACTCGAGGAATTTGTTGCTGGTGTATTATTGAACAAATATGGACTATATCGCTTTAAAATCAATAGGGCAATTTGTTGCTAGGCTATGGCTACTAAACACGATGAATTTCGATAAAAAAATACTCGATGAATTTGTTGCTGGTGTATTACTGACCAAATATCGACTATATCGCTTTAAAATCAATAGGGCAATATGTTGCTAGGCTATGGCTACTAAACACAATGAATTTCGATAAAAAAATACTCGAGGAGTTTGTTGCTGGTGTATTACTGAACAAATATGGACTATATCGCTTCAAAATCAATAGGGCAATTTGTTGCTAGGCTATGGCTACTAAAACACCATGAATTTCGATAAAAAAATACTCAGGGAATTTGTTGCTGGTGTATTACTGAACAAATATGGACTATATCGCTTCAGAATCAATAGGGCAATTTGTTGCTAGGCTATGGCTACTAAAACACGATGAATTTCGGTCAAAAAATACTCGAGGAATTTGTTGCTGGTGTATTACTAAACAAATATGGACTATATCGCTTTAAAAGCAATAGGGCAATTTGTTGCTAGACTATGGCTACTACAGCACGATGAATTTCGATCAAAAAATACTCGAGGAATTTGTTGCTGGTGTATTACTGAACAAATATGGACTATATCGCTTTAAGAGCAATAGGGCAATTTGTTGCTAGAGTATGGCTACTAAAACACGATGAATTTCGATCAAAAAATACTCGAGGAATTTGTTGCTGGTGTATTATTGAACAAATATGGAGTATATCGCTTTAAAATCAATAGGGCAATTTGTTGCTAGGCTATTGCCACTAAAACACGATGAATTTCGATCAAAAAATACTCGAGGAATTTTGTTGCTGGTGTATTACTGCACAAATATGAACTATATCGCTTTAAAATCAATAGGGCAATTTGTTGCTAGACTATGGCTACTAAAACACGATGAATTTCGATCAAACAATACTCGAGGAGTTTGTTGCTGGTGTATTACTGAAAAAATATGGGCTGTATCGCTTTAAAATCAATAGGGCAATTTGTTGCTAGGCTATTGCGGCTAAAACACAACGAATTTCAATTAAAAATCAGTCGGGGAATTTGTTGCTGGTGTATTTCTGACCAAATATCGACTATATCGCTTTAAAATCAGTAGGGCAATTTGTTGCTAGGCTATGGCTACTAAAACACGATGAATTTCAATTATTATGAGATAAGGGTTGATTTTTTCGCAGTATCGGTTAGTGTCATCTTTTAGCAACAAATTCCTGTGCATTTATTTTTATTCTATACTACTTATCTATTAGTTGTAGCGTGTGGCTACGCTAGCTTAATATCAAGTAATAGCGAGGGGTGGGAAAATCGGGTTAGGGGATGATTTTTTCCACTATCGGTTAGTGTCATCTTTTAGCAACAAATTTATGTGCTTTTAGTTTTATTCAATATTACTTTTTTTTTATATTTATAGCGTGTGGCTGCGCTAGCTTAATATCAAATAATATTGAGGGGTAGGAAAATCGGGGTAAGGGATGATTTTTTTCAGTATCGGTTAGTGTCATCTTTTAGCAACAAATTCATGTGTTTTTAGTTTTTTTCAATATTACTTATTTATATAGTTATAGCGTGTGGCTACGCTAGCTTAATAGCAAATAATAGTGAGAGGTGGGAAAATCGAGGTAAGGGATGATTTTTTCCAGTATCGGTTAGTGTCATCTTTTAGCAAAAAATTAGCAACAAATTCATGTGTTTTCAGTTTTTTTCAATATTACTTATTTATATAGTTATAGCGTGTGGCTACGCTAGCTTAATAGCAAATAATAGTGAGGGGTGGGAAATCGAGGTAAGGGATGATTTTTTCCAGTATCGGTTAGTGTCATCTTTTAGCAACAAATTAGCAACAAATTCATGTGTTTTCAGTTTTTTTCAATATTACTTATTTATATAGTTATAGCGTGTGGCTACGCTAGCTTAATAGCAAATAATAGTGAGGGGTGGGAAATCGAGGTAAGGGATGATTTTTTCCAGTATCGGTTAGTGTCATCTTTTAGCAACAAATTAGCAACAAATTCATGTGTTTTCAGTTTTTTTCAATATTACTTATTTATATAGTTATAGCGTGTGGCTACGCTAGCTTAATATTACGGTAGCATAGTTTGCGTTTTCTTGGAAACGGCATTAGCAACAAAATCAAGCTCAGCGTTACAAATTAGCAACAAATTAGCAACAAATTATTAGCCTGGTCCGAAGGGTGCCCTGTAAAATGGCTACGCTAGCATAATATACATCGTTACCACATACAATACATGAAGCACATAACATACTTCTGAATCAATCGATCTGCGACTAATGGAGATACAATATTTTTTTACTACGCCTAAGAAGAAAACTATTGCAGATAAAGTTACAATAGTTCTATATGTGATAGAGGGGCGCCTAGCTTCAATTGGCATTAAAAACGAAAATTGTAATTTTTGGAGATACAATAGTTCTGCATTAGGGCGACGATGATTCCAAAATAAATTTATTTTATTATTTTAAAATCTAAATGCATATGTACACATACTCAACCCTTAATTTAAATATATTCATCGGAAAGTTTATATGGATATTTAAAATGTCGATTTCCTCGGCGCAAGTTAACTGCAGACGGGGTTTATGACATGGATTAAAAGATGGTCAATTGCAGACGAAGGAAAAGGGTCAAGTCTGTTTACCTGATAAATGAGTTAACTGCATACGGCAGTCTCTACCTATTATATATAACATTTTGTTCATCAATAAAATAAAAAACGAAAGTATTTTAAATATAATATTATATAAACTAAATATTCGTCTACATGTACCTACATTTAACTACATAAAATAATTTTATACTGCATATTTATACGAAACACACTTAACAAAGTCAATCCTTGCAATTTTATTGATCCTGTAATCAATAATTGTATTTGAAATAAATTTTTGTATTTCCAATATATCCTTTCGAATGTAACGTTGCTGATTTATTCGTGAAGAATTAATTTTTAAGTACATATCAGTCTAAATATCTATTAACACATACAAAAACTGAATTATATTCGGATACGGAGATGAATTCAAATTATTAAATTTAGAGTGGAATGATTCGCAACAATTTGTAGTTCGTATGAGTGACGCTGCATTTTCACGTTCACTTATCATATCTTTCACTTCCATCTTCAGTTTTTTGTATATCCTACTTAACAAATGTGTCGTAACTGTTGAAATAAATTTTAAACTGATAGCTATAATAATATTTTTTCGTACATTTTGTTATTCTAAGACCCCTGACAGCCAGTCTGCAATTCACCCACAGGATTAGGTACCCTCATAAAACCCTTTTTAGATCATAAACCTCGTCTGCAACTAACATGCGCCCCGATTTCCTATCTTATTTTGACGTACATTAACTGGCTGCTCTATTATTATCTCAGGTATTTTTAAAATAGTATTTAAATTGTTTAAAGTCGACGCAAGAAATAATAAGTGAGTAACTAATATGGTATGACCATATTATACATAAAATAGAATTTCGAAAAAAATCTCAATTGAACATCGCGAACGTAGAAAAATAAACGGGTTTCCCGCATATGTAACACACCCTGAACAATATCCTACTATAAAATAGGTCATTTGTATACACTTTGGGGGCAGTATCGTGCTAAGGCATCGAAATTTCTACAAAAATAAACAAAAATGTAGTAAGTATATCTGGATTTATAAGACACATTGTACTGGCTCTGGTGAGCTGAAAATTAATAGGGTTCATCTGTGAGACACCCTGAACAATATCAAATCATAAAATTGGTCACTTGTATACACTCCGGAGGCTGTATCGTGCTAACAACCCGCGAAATTTCTCCAAAAATGACCAAAAATGTGGTACATCAAGTACCATAGCACTCGTTGTACTGGCTCTAGTGAGGGTTCATCTGTTAGACGCCCTGAACAATATTCAATCATAAAATTGGTCGTTTGTATACACTACGGAGGCTGTATCGTGCTAACCGAAATTTTTCGAAAAATTACAAAAATGTGGTACTTTAAATACCACAGCACCCGTTGTACTGGCTCTGGCGAGTTGAAAATCAATAGGGTTCATCTATTATTAGACGGCATGAACAATATCCAACCATAAAATTGGTATAATAATTTGTATACACTGTATCGTGCTAACGAGTCGAAATTACTCCAAAAATTAACAAAAGTGTAGTATATCTGGATTTATAGGACACGTTCAACTGGCTCTATTGAGATGAAAATCAATAGAGTTCATCTCTGAGACACCCTCAACAATATTCAATCATAAAAGTGGTCACTTGTATATACTCCGGAGACTGTATCGTGCCAACAACCCGAAATTTCTGCAAAAATGATCAAAAATGTGGTTCTTCAAGTACCATATCACCCGTTGTACTGGCTCTAGTGAGCTGAAAATCCATTGGGTTCATCTATTAGACGCCCTGAAAAATATTCAATCATAAAATTGGTTATTCGTATTCACTCCGTAGGCTTATCGTGCCAACAAACCGAAATTTTTCCATTAATGACAAAAGTACCATACCACCCGTTATACTGGCTCCGGTGAGCTGAACATCAATAGTGTTCATCTGTGAGATGTCCTTAACAATATTCAATCATAAAATTTGTGACTTGTTGCAGTCCGGAGGCTTATCGTGTTAACAAGACATGTTACGAAAAGTGGCCGACGACATACACACAGAATTTTTTTTCTAAAAACCGTTTTTTCGTGTTTTTCTTGCTGAAAAACGAAAAAATTACTCAGAAAAACCAAAACTCCAGCTTATTTTGAAAATCAATAAAATAAATGTATATTTTATTCGATAAATAAAACAAGTAGAACGTGTGAAGCATTAAGAAACGTTCAAGATACAAAAATGTATCTAAACTAGCACGTCGGCCAGTAGCTACTACCAAGATCCAATTTAATTTCATGTCCATCGCAAACAATATGTGACATAAGCAGCGAAGTAGCCAACTGTATAATGTAGCATTTGGTTAAAGAGTTTTAATTAAAGTTTGGTACTTAAGTTGTCGCTGAATGTTAAATAATTTATTATAATCAACGATGGAATGCATTATACTATAATCAATTATATGGTTTTACTTACTTTGACTAGGAAAATGAAATCGCATAAATATCCTTTAGTGTGATTAAACGATAGTAGAATAGATGAGAAAATATATTGGAAGAGTTAGAGTATGCATAGTAATTTTGCAAATGGGCAATACCTACAGGGTAAAATAAATGATAGTACGTAATATTTTAATTCGATAAGTATTCATCAAATAGTCCACTTAATTTACTAGAGTGAAATAATTTATTTCTAAAATTATAGAGATAAATGGAAATTTACTTACAAATGGATCTGAATAATTTTGCGTTTGTTACACATTTAACAACTAGTTTTTAAAAGGAAGTAAAAAGATACATGGTAAAAAATCGAGGGTTGCCATTTTTGTATTGGCAATAAAAAATTAACAAATAAATGTTGCCAAAAATATTTTTCCCAAAACATTCGCCTCCAAGATCTACGCATGTTTTCATGCTATTGAACCACTCTTCGAACCGCTTAGTTCACTCTGAAGATGATAGTTTCAAAACATGTTTCCTGAAAGCATCAGGGATGAAAGTTGCTGACCACGCAGATTATCTCTAATTAATGGCATTGGGTGCTAGGCTGTAAAGCGCCTGACTCATCAATTCGAACTTCTGTATATCCTGATGATTCGTCGTTTTGAATTAGTTACTCGCAATTTAGCGAACAGTTCTGGCAAACAAATGGTCGTCTACAATGCTGAATTAACGGTCTTTTTATTTTTGATACGCGCAGCTAAGAAATACGATACCATTTGCTTCAAGTAACTTTTGTTAAATTGGTAACTGCCGATTGGTCTTTTCTTTCTGGCTCATAACGTATGGTCCTAGTTTTTGGAAAATTTTTAAATGCTAATAAATTTTTCCAAATTTTTTTAACTTTAAAAGCACATGTGGCAACAATTAACAACACTAATAACGAAAAATAATTACAAATTACATTATGGATAGTGGCCCGTTATCCTCAATGAGTCGTCATTTTCTTCGGACGTGTCCCATCTTCCTATGGACAAGAGCAGGTTCTATTTCTCTAATCTTTTGGAAGATGCGACGCCGCAATTGATCTTCATTTGTAGCTTCCCATCCTTTATCGTACACTTTCCTCGATAGTATTGACCAAAATTCCTCTATTGGCCTAGCCTGAGGTACATTAGGAGGATTGTCCAACTTAGGTACAAAGTCAATGTTATGTTACAATCAATTTATTGGCAAAGTGCATACGCCTTAATGCGCGGCAACAACGCGGAATTCTTTCTAGCTGGTCTGCGGTGTATTTTGGTGCCTTTCTTCTTTTCCTAAACACTAAGTTTGTGCGATAAATTATTCTTAATACAGTGGTTTTCGAAATACCAAATCTCCGGGCTAATTTTCTCTGAGAAACTCCAACTTTGTCTTTAGCAGCTTCCATCAGTCTTCTTTCTCTTCTTACACTCAAAATTCTTGGTCTACCGCTTTTGTTTAAATTAATGCATGGTATACCCTCTTCACAATTCCTTATAGTGTTGTAAATGGTTGACTTACTTATATTTTGCTCTTGGTAGATTGCGACAATATCATGCTTAGGTATTCGTCCAACTAGATTGTAAATGCCCTGACGAATATCTAATTTGTAAGACATTTTGCTACAATCGATTTGCAAAACTAAACTGTCGTAATCAAACTTGATTACGTGTGACGTTTTAGTTTCAATGGCAACTTGATTAAACGACATTGGGTACAAAAATAAATAATTTAAAAATTTTCCAATAACTTTAGGACCATACGTTAAGTATAACACCGGAACTCGTCACCTGCGACGGCTTTAGATGCACCGATATGTTGTGGGATTTGTTTTCTTGTTTTAATCGCCAGCGGAAAAACCCACATGAGGTCAAGTCGTCTGATATCAGATATTGGTAGATTTATAGTGATCTGTCATTATGGAGTTTTCTATTCGTTGGTATTTCAAAGTTGTGGTAATGGACAGAATAGTAAGAATGTTAACTGTAAGTCATCAAGTCTTAAAAACATGACACACTTTATAGAAGATGCTTCAAATTGCAATAGATATTGAAATCGCTGTTGATAAAGGTAGATGCTGAATTTACTGGAACTTTCAACTATCGGACAATACATCCAAAGAATCTTGGCACAGTCTTTAACCATACAACCCTGCAGATAAAGATATTTCTGTTTGCCCTACGACATTCTTGATTTAAACGACATGCAGATTCAATAAACAGTTCAGGGCGGATGAGACACAGAAAAACTGTACTATAAGCAAATGTAAAAAAGTTGAAGAATAAAATAAATAATAGAAAGAGAAAAATAAAGATAATGACAAGAAACAGACAGAAATCAATGTTTACATTTCTTATATATTTTGTGTAGGAACTCGTTTCTATGGTACGCGGCAATCGTGTATATTTTAGTTCCTCAAAAAAGATGTGAATTAAAAACATAATTAGACGGTCAATTCAATTTATAGCCGATTTATCTTAAGCGATAAATTTTTCTTATTTACAAACATCAAATTATTATTAAATTTACGACCGCCAAAGACCACTGTTTATAGGCATTCATGCCCGTACAACCTCTCCTATAACCATGCAGATTTTTAGCACGACAACACATTTAATTGAATCGGTTTCGTTGATATTAGTAATTGTAGAGTCGTAAATTCGTCACGGTAATAAAATGTAGACTGGAGTGAATAATTTTTGATTCGAAATGTTATTGTTGATAGTGCAATAAATTCATTAGGTGGGTTTTAATGGCGAAATGATATATTTTTAAAATATATTTCTTTTCGTGCGTTTAGTAAAAAAGATGAGCCTGAAATTTTACGATACGCGTGAAAATTACATGTGAAAAAGCGACACTACAAAGTGTTGTGGATAAAAATTTTCTAATATACAAGGTGATTAATCTTTAACTGCCTTTTAAATTTCGTTAATCACTCCCTATACCTAAATCCAACCGGTAGTGAGGTGTTAAGCTGTTAATGAATGTATTCATTATTTGTACTATGATTTTAATTATTGTTGGAGTCAGGGTATCGTTCTGCAAAAGCACATATTTTGGCATCGCGATTCTCCGCAACTTTTGGCAGCGCGATTCTCCGTAACTTATTAAGTACAGTAATAAAATCTTCATTGGTGTATCCTAATCTGGCCACGATTCTTAACTATATGTCAAACAATCTGTAGTCTATTTCTTAATGTCTGACAGCACAGTAGCTTCATTAAATATTCAAATAGAAAATTCCTAAGAGTTTTACAAGTAAATACTAAAATTCTAATGCAAAACAAGTAGGTGTCTGTATTGGTTATCTGTACATCCCTGTTTCAGCTCAAAATACAATATGGTAATAAAACTGAACAATGCCAGCAAAAGGATAAACAGTGCGGCAGTGGCGGAGATTACGGTATTAGTTCATTTTGCTTATTTAATTAGATTCGGTCAACATTACAGTTGAAATAAAATTCATTCGTTTAGGCCTATTAACAAGTTACATTTTCATTTTTATTAAATTAAATTAATTAAAGAAAATATAGTTTAATTCTCATAATTCAAATTTATTGACAATGAATTAATGTATATTAAGTAAAGTAAACATACCATTTATAGGAAATATAAAATTCAATCTATAGTATCATCCTCTTGGCTGGCCATACAAGAATCATCCGAAGACTCGTCGAGACAGATCACTATCGGTTCTATAGTTTGTTCTATGAGGTTATCTAAAACCCACATTTTCTCTTCCTCTTTAATTACATGATTCACAGCATCTCTCCGGTTCTCTTCAGTTATTGTTGTCAATGAGTACTTCATGAGTTCACGAACATCTTTCATTTTAAATGTTTTATTATGTCTAGCTACATAACCTTTCATTTGGGCCCATATTAACTCTATCGCATTTAATTCACAATGGTATGGCGGCAAACGAAGCACTGTTATCCCACGATTCTTGGCTATTTTATCAATAACAAACTTTTTAAATTGTAGCTTGTGATCTGAAGCAACCTTTAAAAGTTTTTTTTCAACATATCATATTCAAATGTTATATATTTTACGATTAGCCAGTTTCTAATATCAGCTTCTTTCCAAGAGGTAGATGGAATATTTTCTGTTGATCGCGAATGATAAGTGGCATTGTCCATAACGATTACAGCATTATTTGGAATTAATTCGACATTTGTGTAAAATACATCTGCAGTCATTTCTTCATGATAGTCTTTGGTTGATGTTGACTGAAACTCCAGTAAACCACCTTCAACGAACCGTTGATTGCATCCAATATGCGTTATTATTAGTCGGCGACCTTTACCGATAGGAGTTTTCAGTCCAGTAGATAAACCTTCTATGAAAGCTTGACGACTGGTTTGAATACTTTTGTCCTGCCATATTTTTTTCACTGAATGTCCTTTATTGAGCCATGTTTCATCTAGATAATAGATTTGTCTTCCCTCCTGTCTGTATTTTCGGATATCTCGTAAATACTGGCGTCTCCAACATATTATTTCTTCGTTGTCGATTAGCACTGATTTGCGACTTTGCTTCTCCCAAGTAAAATTTAATTTGTGTAATATTTTCCACAAAGTTTTTCGCCCTATGTCAGGCAAATTCTCGTCCTCCTTCACCATTCTTAGAACTCTGTCAAGGGTTGGGATCTCTTTTTTTAAAATATAATTCATGTACTTTTCGTATTATTGTATTTTGCATATGTTCATCAAGGTCAAGTGGTTTTCGTCCAGTTGACTTTTTAGGTGGAGATATTTTCATTTTTCCTCTCTCTTAGAAGCCTGTAAATAGTAGATTCACTAACTACTGTAATATTGGTACATGTCGAAACTATATTTCTAACAGTAGCAGCCGGCATTTGATGTACAACAGCATCATGCACATTTAACACTACAGTCTTCGTTTGTGAGCTAATCACGCTCTTACACTTTACTGGGGTAAAACTTGAAGACATTTTTCACAACACAGTTAACACTTATGGAACATAAGCGACTCTAAGCAAAACAAATTATACAAATTTGGGCGAGACCAAGTTTCACCGTATATACCTGCAAAATTTCTAAGTAGTCATTGGGACAATCCGTAGTAGGACCCTATTGTAATGTTTCTTGGAAATTTTATTATCAACATTTCGAAAATCAGAAAGTAATTATCTGGAGAATGAATTGATAAATGGTTTGTTAATATGTCTCCCAAGAATTGACCTGCTTCAAATTCTCAAGATAATTAATGAATATTCAGTCAGAATAGTTGCGTTACAAGATTATTTCAAAAATAATTTATTGTTTTAACTGTATGTACTCTACAAATGTATGAAGGTCAGTTAGTTGTTTTAACTAACCGAATTTACATTTATATTACCTTTATATATCAGATCGGGTATAAAATTAAATAGTAAATAAATTTCTTAGATGAACGGTGACGCCTATGGTTTAGTACCTGACTAGCATCTGTGACCTTTTCGCGTGCTGTCAGACAATAAGAAACAGACTATAGAACAGGAAATAAATGTTAACAAGTTTATCTATCTAGAATTTTTGAACGAGAAGTGGGACTGTCAACTAAAATTTCATGGCACACCGTATAATAATAATCAGAATCATAATAATATTACGACACTGCACACTGTAGTAGACCCTGAAGCCGACTTTGTTGTAATTCGATATCTGAACTTGAAATTTTGGCGGTAGCGCACGGTTTTCTGGGAAAGGCTAGGTATTTTTTTATGGCGTTTATAGCCCAAGAAGGTCAATTGTTTGTTGGGTGCCGCAATCGACAAATTTCAGGAATCCGAGAAGGCGGTTTTAATATATAAGAGACTACCTACGAGCGACCAGTCAGTCAGTCAAGTAAATAGATATACCGTGTGTATAAATTTATCCCACCCGTTGTGTTAAAAACTATTTAAATATATAAGAAAAATATTACATTGATGTCAGGTGTGGGGTAATATAAATAAATAGTTTCGTAAAATGGCTAGAGACTAAGTGAGCAGAATTGTAAAATCGCGAGTTGGATACGTCCGGTAAGAAAAGTGAATTAGTAGAAAGACTCAAAGTGGCACTGGTAAGTGACAGCTTCGACCCAGAAACATTCTTATTCAAAGAGGAGACTTCACCTTAATATAGTAAATTTCTGATATGAAGAATGATATTTCTCCAAAAGCTCTGTGCTCACAATAAAATCCAGTACCAAAATACATAATTGGTTTCTTCTATATAATTTATGATATTTCTGCCATGGAAGAGAATATTTCAACTAATATGAAAAATTAAATTTCTGTAATGAATAATGATATTTCTGCTAATAAGAACGAGAAGATACCTGCTATGAAAAACGATATTTCTACCGATATTTTATCACCGAAAAATGATATTTCAGCTCGGATATCGAGAATAACATTACAACGATGGACGAGAAAATAAAATGAGGCATTAAGAATAAGATCACAACGATAGGGGAGAAAATCAAGACAGAAATTTGGCAGATTTAAGAACACAAGACACGCCGCAGAAGAAAAGAAGATCTAAAACATATAACCCTGCAAGCCAGAAACACAACCCAACAATGAAGATATTGGCAGTTTTGCCCGAGTCAAGGTCCCAACTAAAAGACGTCATGGACTAATTATGAACAACAGTTTGAAGCAGCCGCTAGAGTTTATTATTGGTCCGATAAGGAGAAGGCAGTGAACTTAACCTTAATACTTCGGGGATATGCCTTAGATGTGTTTCAGACAATACCCGTTGAAGAAATTGATGACTTCGATCAGCTCAAGAATAGGTTGGACCTGCGATATGGTCACGAACATCTAGGAAATTTCTACCGAATCCAGCTGAAGAACCGAAGGCAGAAACATGATGAAACCCTTCAAAAGTATGAATTGGATATTGCGCGACTAGTTCGATTTGCTTATCCATCAGCACCAGGGAACATGATGGAACGTTTGGGCATCCAGGCCTTTATTGACGGCTTATGTGACCATGATGTAGAGAGGACGATTCGATTATCTCATCCCAAAACCATTGTAGGTGTACTACCCGCTGCTCTTGAATTTGAAGCAGCCACGAATGCTTCGGGATACAACAAAGATAGGACCGTGCAAGAAGAAGGTGAAGAAGACAGACTGAACCAGATCGTCAACTTGATAAAGAGTATGGTAGCCGAAGAAGATCAAATGCCGGAAGGAATCGGTAACCACGATATTTCACCGGTGAATGTAAAATCACTGGCGCTACCGGTGATTGACTTCTCGCAGATGCGGTGATCGGTGATTCAGTTTCAACCGAATACTGCAATATCGGCATCATCGATCATCGACACTATCATTGAAAGACCGCGCCGATCGAAATTCGATAAATATATCATTATTTACAAATATTATGTGAAGGAAAAACGGTGATTGAAGCCGATATGATGTTATAGATATTACGAATATAGACTTTTGCTTTTACCGAATGAGAAGGCTGCAATTGGTATAGATAATATAAGTATATTATTGATCGGCGGTGGCGGGCGCCACCAAGTCAAAGAGAAAATACAAACATGCCGCCTGACCCGATATCGATAAGGGCAAACGTGCCGCTTTTTTGTGAATTATTTTATTATTTTGTTTCTTTGGGGAGAAATATTAAAATAAATTTGGTAAACGGCTATTAGATTCAAATGACATGTTTTAAGCTAATATGTCATTTTAACAAAAAATGGGATAAGGAGCAAAAAAAGTTTACGGGGTCATCCTATCCAATTTTATTTAAAAAAAAAGTTAAATATGGCTTGTCTATATAAATAAAAAATTATAAAGTCCTTTAACCGAGTTATTAGAGAGATGATAAAATCCACAGTAAAGTATTTTTCTTTTAATTTAGTTTAGAACATGCCTGAAAAAGCGAAAACAAGTTAAATCTGGAATTTTTCTACACCTGTTGAGGGTGACAATTATTATGCAACATGTAATATGTGCAAGGAATTACTTTACTATAAAACGAATTTCTTTATTTTATATTATTATTAGTTATAAATGTTATAATGGTGCTCCATTAATAAAAAATGTTTATTTTTTAAAAGTAATGAATAAACCCTAAAAATTGATATAATTTTTACATATAATATGTCATTCATTTGAAATAATCAATTTAGAATTAAATAAGATTACACTAGTTGCAATTTTTATGTTGCACCCTATATATTAATCGTTATTCGAGTTACGAATCAATCTCGATTTCGTATTATTGCCAATTTGCAATAAGGATAATATTTATTGTTTTAAAATAGACCGATAAGAGATGCATAAATAATATATTCGTGTGCATAGCCAGTCACCGAGCGCTTGTCTTATATTTTGCTTTGTCTTTGCAATATATACTCAGTCACTGCGGTGATCCAAATCACCGTTTAAAATCATGGTGATTTAGAAATCACTGTGGCCGTTTCACCGAATAACGGAAAATCACCGTATTTTCCAACACTACGGAAGTGTGGCTAGCTAGAGCATGTACGTAGTTCGTCTAGCGTTCCACGATTCTTGCAATCCAGAAACTCCTGTCACAGGGGCGAACATCGAGCTAGTGTGAATCACCGAAACGCCGACTCTGTGCCTAGACGGTCATGCCCTGTAGACTTTCTCACTGCAACAAGGCGGAATCTAAGGAAGTTGCAGTTTCAAGAATTAGGGTAGTCAACGAAGAATGGCCACCCACCAGGATCATAGAAGATCAGGAGAATGATCCTCACCTAAAGATGATCCGTCAATGGAAACAAAAATAATTTTATTTTATTCGCTGTACTTTTTCGCGTGTATTGTGTGATGTATACCTGACGCAACAAAATTCTTCAGTTACTCTTCCATGTTTATTTGTTTTGTCTTAAAGCAACCACAAAAACGTTTGCTCTTGATTTCTTTTTGGACATTTTCACAGTTGTCGCAAATTAAGGCAAATTATTTATATGTTCATAATTTTTTATCAAACTTTAATACGCATTTAATTATACTAAAAATTATATTATCATTCCTATTTTCTAAATCTTTTTTCTTATGGAAAACCGGAAGTGGTAGTTTAATTCTTTCTCTAAATGCTACATACAGAAATACAAAAGATTGATGAAAAGTAAAGATAAGATAAAATGGGACAAGTTTGAATAACCGTTTGCCATGGTCAATCTGTACACATAACTCCACTTGACTCTGCTTGTTTATGGTCCAAAAAGTAACTGTGTAAACAGCCCAAGTTGGATATTACAGATTGTTTGATATGAAACCATTTTGAAAAGGAGAGATAATTTTATTTTATTGATGGATACATGAAATAGTAAATAACATGATTATTTGATATTTTCTAGTTGTAGGTCTATATTCAGTAACAAGGGAAGGTTGGCTAAGTATTGGGCATATTTTAGTAGTTTTTCAATTCTCAGGAAACTTTTCGTTGTCCAGGATCAAGTTAAAAATAACAGTTAACGTTTTTTCAAATACAGGTGAACAATCCTTAATAATAAATTGTTATTAGTTATTCAAGTAAATGAGAAACATTTACTTATCAAGTTAATGTCATTTGGATATGAATGGTTATAACTATAGTGAATAAACACACTTGCAAATAAGTACCTACATTTACTACTGAGTTATAGCCTTCCTTCCTCATTTTGTACTCGTATGACATCTCCAATTGATATTAATTTATAATTAAAAAATATTTAAAATAAGTATCTCGACAAACACCTTGACCTTTGTGTTCACCTAATAAAAGTAGTTTAACCACTAATAATTAAATGTTCGTTCTAAAAATTGACTATTTAAGCTTAAACTGAAGTAACAAATTTATACAATGGCAGTCGCTAATAAAGTCGTTATTATTTAATCGGTAGCAGGACAAAGGTAAATAATATCTATTTTAACATCATAACTATTCATTTTATTATTTACATTTATTTATTGATTTACATTTATTAGTTAATTTTGATGTGATGTATCAAGGTTATTAGGATTGTAATTCTGCGAACAGAAGTATTTTTCTATTCACAAGTTCGTTTATATGAAAACAAACAGGATATAAACCGAATTAATGAATAAAACTACAAGAGGTATTAAATTATTGATTGGTAGTTTCCTTGAAAGCTGTCGTTGTCAATTGCAAACCAAGTTCTTGGTGTACAATATTTTTTGAATTGTGTCTTAGTAGTCGGCAGCATTGGTTAATTACACTCAGTAACATAGAATCCCAAACTTTGTTTTAAAAATACTTCACATACATCATAAGAGTCTTAATACAAGATTAGAATATCAGTGCTATCAGTTGAACAATCCTGTTTTTATTTGCTATAAGTACTGCACGAACCGGCCTATTCCGATATCAGAATACAGAGTTTATTCGAATACAGTGGTTTTAAAGATTGCCTTGGGGTTAAGGAGTTTAGTACATGGCCCCTAACTCCAGGGGAATAGCCGACGAGGTCAGGTAAACCTCTCGAGGACGCTTATTCCAAGACCGTTGAGCGCTATGAATAATAGCGCATTGCCAGAGGTGACCATGCATAGCAATGGCTTCTAAAGCTTTATTGTGAAAGGCTGTTGTGAACTGAACACAACGGATCTAAACAAGGCATAGTTGAAAAAGTCCCCCCAATACAAGGGTCAGTACCAGGAACAGCAGCGTGGAGTAGGGAGCCTGTTTTCTTGGGCGCGTGGGGGCGGCTGGATGATCTGATGTCCGGAGCACCCAGGCCACATCGGAGAGGGGGATACCTCTATGGAAACCTGCCTAGTACACACCGCGTTTCACAAAGCGTGGGGGCTTGCCTTAAACAGCCGGCCAAGTAGAAGACCACTACAATAAAAATCTCCCCAAGTCAAAGGTGGAACAGCATAAGCCTATGACTGCATACTTAGTGGGTAGACTAGTTATTATGCGAACTCCAGGGCACCTGGTGTACTCTAGGTTCAATAGCGGCATACGGGGCTCTGCCATAGGTGACCGTTTTTTCCTTAGATTCTTGTGGGACCGTTTATGGAAACCCTAAAAGAAGAAACCCAGGGCGAGGCAGACTTCCCAAAAACTACAGAGGACGAAATCCTTATGGAAACGGACAGCAACGTACAGGGCGTTGAACATCCCGAAATTTAAGCTACCCTCCTTAAATCTGGCAGCGGGAAGGAAACGTATTCAACCTCAAAAGCCCTCTGAAAGGGAAAGGGAGAATCAGGCTCTTCGGATCTGTTATAAAGAAGTTTAAATACCTCATCAAACAAGGTCTCCCAATAGAAGAGACCAGACGAAAGGCCACTGAACCGTTAGGGGGAAAACACCCGCTGACACAGGACTAAAAAGAGTCCGGCCAGAGGAAAAGGCTCCCGGCGATCAACGGATGAAGGGACCGAAAGCGGTAGACAGAGGCAATAGTGCCTCAACGCCCACCAAACCAACGTTTAGTCAGGTTTTAATAAAGGAGTAAAAGCGCGTATTCTGCCGACTAACTATTCAAAGGTTCAGAGTGTGGAACAAATAGAAACCGCGAAGTAAACTATACTGCACAACATTTTTGACTTAGGCTACAACAAAGCAACAACATAACAGATTTGAATATGCGATGATAACGCCACCGTGCCTTGGTTGAAAGGACGTCTATTACCCTAGCATAACCATTTCATAAGCCGGCACCCAAAAGTGTACAGTATTTTGTTGCTAATTTGTGCCGCAAGAATTGATTTTGTTGCTTAAATAGTTCTTGCAAAAAACGCGGTTACGCTAGCATAATATTACGCTAAATGAACCATAGCGATATCTAAAAGCCCAATGAAGCTATCGATACGACACCAACAGCATATTGAAAGGTGGGAACTTAGTTTCATCAGAAAATCAACCATTCGCGGAGGTTGAACTACCCCGATCCCCGGAAAAACGTAATTTTACGTATCTCCAGAACAAAAGCAGCTTGCGACTCGAGGGCAACGCCATATTTGTTGCAGGGGGATAGCGGAGTGAAATTGGTCCGAATACCAAGCCTTCGCGGGGTTGAACTATCCCGATCCCTGCAAAAACGTGATTTTACGTACCTCGAGAACCAAAGCAGCTAGGGACACGAAACACACGCCTCATTTTGTTGCTGAGGGATAGCGTAGTTAGACTTGTCAGAATATCAACCCTTCGCGGGAGTTGAACTATCCGATCCCCAGAAAAACGAGATTTTACGTATCTCAAGAACAAAACCAGCTGGCGACACAAGACTAACGGCATATTTTGTTGCTGAGAGATAGCGGAGATAGATTCATAAAAATATTAACCCTTCACGGGGCAATAGCGACCCTGATCCTCGGAAAAACGTGATTTTACGTATCTCGAGAACCAAAGCAACTAGGGACACGAGACCAACACCTTATTTTGTTGCTGGGGGATAGCGAAGTTAGATTGGTCCAAACAGCAACCCTTGAACTACCCCCATTCCCGGAAATATGTAACCTTACGTATCTCCAGAATAAAAGCAGCTAGCGACACGAGAGCAACGATATATTTCGTTGATAAGAGATAGCGTCGTAACATTGATCAGAATATCAACTCTTCGCGGGGGTTGAATGTCCCCGATCTCCGGAAAAACATAATCTTACGTATCTCCAAAACAAAAGCAGCTAGAGACATGAGACTAACGCCTTATTTTGTGGCTATTTTGTTGCTGAGGGATAGCGTCGTTAGATTCATAAAAATATTAACCATTCACGGGGGAGTAACTACCCCGATCCTCGGAAAAATGTGATTTTATGTACCTCGAGATCCAAAGCAGCTAGGGACACGAGACCAACACCTTATTTTGTTGCTGAGGGATAGCAGAGTTACAGTCATCAGAATATCAATCTTTCGCGGGGGTTGAACTGCCTCGATCCCCGGAAATACGATATTTTACGTATCTCCAGAACAAAAGCAGCTAACGACACACGATCAATTGAATATTTTGTTACCGAGAGATAGCTTCGTTACATTGATCAGAATATCAACCCTTCGCGAGGGTTCACTACTCCGATCTCCGGAAAAACGAGATTTTACGTATCTCCAGAACAAAAGCAGCTAGCGACACGAGACTAATGGCATATTTTGTTGCTGAGGGTTAACGAAGTTAGATTTGTACGAATACCAACCCTTCACAAGGGATGAGCTACCATCCCCGGAAAAACGAGATTTTACATTTCTCGAGAACCGAAGTAACTAGTGACACGAAACCAACGCCATATTTCGTTGCTGAAAAAAACATAAGTTGTTTTCTTTAGTACACATTTCTTTAACCAATCTTGACCCGAGCTTTGTTTAATAATCTCGTTGATAACCTGTAAGTTTTAGATCGGATCTTTGAGGGACATCAATGAGATACGATTTTCACATAATTTTATGTTTTGGTTATTTGAAGCTCTACTGCCTAATTTCACCAACCAGTTCCTAAAGTTAGGTAATATCTAAATAGGATTTTCGAATTGCTGAAAACAATTCACGTGTCACCACGCACTAAGAAACACCTAAGAATGATAGGAAATACCTAATATTATCATTCTTAGGTATTACTTAGCCCATGGTGAAAGGTAAATTGGATTTAGTAATTACAAAATATAATTTAGATATTACCTAACTTTAGGAAATGGTTGGTGAAATCGGGCAAAAGAGTTGCAAGTTAAATATCTTAGTTTTTAGTCAAATTTATTTTCCGAATAAGATCGTTTTATCAAATTGATTCCTACAAGAGAAATATTGACGAAAATGAGTTTTCTAGTTACATTAGTTATATTTATTTTAGTTCATTTTATAAAAAATTGAAGAAGCTTTCGATACATTTGTGGTGAAATAATACTTGAATGTACCCATTTATTTTTCTTTAATGTACATAATTAATCGAGATACAATATATGTATTTGTCTTTCAAATCGTCGTATTCCATCCATCCATCGTCGATATATCATGGCCGTGTAATGCCCACTTTCGCCAGTATCAATTTCGCTCGTACGTCGAGTATTTACTCGGCCTCCGTGGGCCAACAATTTTTGATCTCGCTTTTCCGGATTTATTATACATTTGTGTATATTTTTCAATGCAATTGGAAGATTCATTTTTTTAGAGTTGTAAATCTCAAGTAGAATCATATTATCTAGGCATAAAATTAAAATTATTTTAGATTATATAGACTTTTATCTATTCTAGTCAAGGGATAAGGCCGTTGTCAAGGCTGAAAGCTATTTTATGCGCAAGAACGGGAGAAATGCATAAAACTTTGGTAAAATGCTTTTTATGAGAGTGTGTAAAATGCCATACTGAGTATAATTGCGCATCACTGAAAGCCTACACGGGTTTGATAGCTTTTGCACGGGAGTTGAAAATTATTCAATTCAATTGTGCAAAATTTGATTCTTGGTCAAGATAGGATCAAATTACGCAAGTGAATGGACTGTATTTTTCGCAATCGCGCACCAAACAGTATGGAATGTGGCATTTTACATGGTACATTGATAAGTATAATTTAATTATTCATTTACCAATAGTTCGCTTCTCCTACACATTCTAAACATGGAGTGGCTCTCAAGGATCGGGGTAGTTACTCTCCCGTGAACGGTCAATATTTTTACGAATCTAACTTCGCTATCCTTCAGCAACAAAATAAGTCGCTAGTTGGTTTTGTTCTTGAAATACGTAAAATTACATTATTCCGGGGATCAGGGTAGTTCAACCCCCGCGAAAGGCGGCACAAATTAGCAACAAAATATGTGTACTTTTGGGTGCCGACTTATGAAATGGTTACGCTAGGATAATAGACGTGTTGAAAGGTGTAATTGGAGACATTAAGCCATGGGAGGGCGCCAAGCTGAAGGTCGTTGAAGAGGCAGCAATGGTTCATAATGATATTTTGGTGACGTACTTGCCAGGCAGCCGTGAGTACACGAGGGTCTGATTGAGGCACAGAACAACGGCCTCAATGCAACCAACTGGATGGTACTAAGGAGAACATCCTCTAGAACTACTAAGTCTTTCGGTTGATATTCAATCGGCCAAAAGACTAAGAAAAACGGGGGTAATAAACTTCAAGTTTGGACACACAACCCTCAAGGGTCGGAACGTACTTGCGTCACTCGATAACTGCCGTTGCCTGTGATGTTGAACAACAAAAAGATTCATTCTTTTTACTATCTTAATGTTTTAAATTTCTTTTACCTCTACTTGTGCATGTAAGTTCTCGATAAGAATAAATGAAACTGCATCGCCCCAGTGCAATAATAAACATAAAGTATTCGGTTTGATCGGCTAATGTTATTTATAAGGCTAATCTAGATCTTTTCTTTTTCACGAATTTTTACAAAAGTGTTTTTATTTAATCTTCGTACAGGAATTATTTTTGTCTTATTTCCAGATATTTGAAAATAGTATTATTGCTAATAACAAATATTTGTTATACCAATACTGATCGAAAAAATAAAGCTTATCTCTGAACTTTGAAGTGTTTTCTCCTTATCAAAATGTTTCTATTGTCTTTCTCAAAATTTATCTGTGCAAATAATAATCTATATATAGCAACATTTTTTTATAAAAGCATGTCTATACGGGGTAAGTTTTTATTACTGAAACGGTATTCAAGCTCATATAAAAAAATTATATATATAGGGTGCGGCAGATAAACGGTCAATTAGAAATATCTCGAGAACTAAAGGTATCTGAATTATAAAAATTGGCATGAAGGGGTTTTGAATAATGAGCTATTTAATAAGAATATTGCCGTCACCATTCTACTTCCGGTTATACCGGAAGTTGCACATTACTTTGTAATTTTTAATGAAAGACCCTGTATATTTTTCAATTTTAGAAATATTTACGTTATTCTGAACATTTTTTGTTAATACCTCCCTATACCCATTTTGAACCGTTTTTGAGTTGTAATGTTTTTTATATGAAAATTACACTTTTTTACCATGTACATAAAATTCAATATCCTCTAATGTAATTTGAATAAAGGTTTAAATTTCTTAGGAACTATTTACCACATACCGCTTTATCGTTTATACTGTGAAGTTACCTTTTTCATTATACAGGGTGCTGTCAAAATTGGAATAAAAACGGAATCCACAATCTTCGCGTAATTCCTTTTTTTCAAATGGGACACCCTGTATGTGATTATTTATTTTAAAAGAATACGTTGCCCACTATCGATATGTATTACTATTCCCTATACCTATCTCCTGCAGTTTTCAAATAAATCAGCTTTATACATTTTTGTCACATTTGTCAAATTTTATGTACATGGTAAAAAAGTGTAATTTTCATATAAAAAACATTACAACTCAAAAACTGTTCAAAATAGGTATAGGGAAGTATTAACAAAAAATATTCAGAATAACGTAAATATTTCTAAAATTGAAAAATATACAGGTTCTTTCATTAAACATTACAAAGTTATGTGCAACTTCCGGTATAACCGGAAGAAGAATGGTGACGGAAATATACTCATTAAATATCTCATTATTCAAAACCCCTTCATGCCAATTTTCATAATTCAGATACCTTTAGTTCTCGAGATATTTCTAATTGACTGTTTATCTGCCGCACCCTGTATATAGGAACAAAATCATGGGATCTTTCAAGATTTTGACGGAAGTTTCCAAATGCTCCGTTCCATCCACATCAAATTATATGTATTTACAAGCCAACATGAAAAACATGCTTTATCTTAAAAAAAGGAAGACGGACTTACACTGTTGGCATAACATGGCCGATTCGCCATCATCTGATGTGTGACTTTATTTGATTAATATAAGTTCGGGGTGTAAATATTCAGTTTTTCATACACAATGCACTGCTGAATAGTAATAATTATTATAAAACGTTTTTTTTAACAATAAATTTATATTTAAACACAAAAACACTCCTAAAAAATATTCACGTAAACAATACAACTCAAAATAAAATAAACGGTTTTAAAGATTAAAACTAACTTTTCCACATCTGTGGTCCTGAACAATATTCTATTATAAAATTGTTACTTGTATACACTTCGGGGGATGTATCGTGCTAACAAACCGAAATTTCTCCAAAAATAACCAAAAATGTAGTATATCTGGATTTATAGGACCCGCTGTACTCGCTCTAGTCAACTGAAAATCAATAGGGTACATAAGTGAGACACCTTGAACAATATTCAATCATAAAATTGACCAATCGTATACTCTCTGGAGGCTGTATCGTGCTAACAAACTGAACATTCTCCTAAAATGACAAAAATTTGGTAATTCAGCACCCGTTGTACTGGCTTTAGTGAGCTGAATATCAATAGGGTTCATCTTTGAGACGCTCTGAATAGTATCCAATCATAAAACTGGTCACTTGTATATACTCCGGAGGCTGTATCGTGCTAACAAACTGAAACTTCTCCAAAAATGACAAAAATATCGTACTTTAAGTACTGTAGCACCTGTTGTATTAGCTTTGTTGAGCTGAAAATCAATAGGGTTCATCTGTTAGATGTCCTCAATAATATTCAATCATAAAATTGGTGACTTGTTGAACTCCGGGGGCTGTATCGTGCTGAAATTTCTCAAAAAATTACAAAATGTCGTACTTTTAGTACCATAGCAGCCGTTGTACTGGCTCTGGTGAGCTGAAAATCAATAGGGTTCATCTGTGACATGTTCTTAACAATATTCAATCATAAAATTGGTGACTTATCGCACTCCGGAGGCTGTATCGTGCTAACAAGACATGTCAGAAAAAGTGGCCGACGACAAACACACAGAATTTCTTTTTCTTAGAACCGTTTATTTGTGTTGTTATTGATGGAAAACGTAAAAATAACTCAAAAAAAATTTTCAAAATTCCAACTTTTTTTGGGGTAAACCAATACTTTACTCGCATATTAGATAGGTTGGGCGGAAAAGTAAAATAATGAATGAACTATGGGTAAATATATGGAACTTTTGACACATTTACGGGTTTGGTTATAATTGCGCTGTTGTCAAATGTTAAATTTTGATTTGAATGAAGTAAACATTTCAGACGCTAATAATAAACTGAGGTACTGTTCTTGTAATTAGATCTGTAGTAAATTCATAAAAATAATTCGTCATAAGATATTTAAACACATGTTTACAATAGAAACTTCTATTGAATATATATTACTGTGGAATTGAAAAATAATATGGTGCATATGGCAACATTACGAATTAGAATGGTACGTTTCTTCCAACAGCGGTAAGAATGTGACCGTGAAATTTTGTAATCAATCATGTCTTGTCTATATATCTATGGTTCCACCACCCTTCCTATATTATTATTTTTATGCTACAAACCGGAATACGTGGTACTAAAAGGGCATTTTAGAGAAATTTCTTAGCTGAATCATTATTTAACGATTCCAGTCTAAACGTGAATGAAGGGGGATACATTGAATTGTTGAAATATGAGAATCACAAAATAATGATATATAATCGATGGAAATTATTGTTAAGATGAGAAGAGTTTTATTATTATATTAATTCAATAAGGGATTTTCTGTACTATAGTTGTATGTTACTTTGAAAAGTATATTTCTGGATAAATTACTGTGAATTTTCTTACCAGTAAACTTTTGTACACGTCCATTTTCTATTTTGTTTAATTGACACAGATCTTTAACGGCCAAATAAATTATTTCGTTTCCAGATGTGCCTGTGTTATCTTTGATCCAAATAAAAGTGATATTATAATTCTGCAAGTTGGCACTGTTGGTAAAATTAATAAAGTTGTTGTAAATATTCGGTTCCAAACACTCTATTTCTAATTTGGAATCTTCATTATGACAGCATTACCTAATATTTTGTTTTTACTGCACCGTTTCTTCAGTTTTTTAAAAGTTGTTAGAATTTGTCCTTTGAAAATATTTCCTTTCTTCAGTGGATGGCTATGAGAATATTATTGATTACCCTGAATTACATTTATAAGATTTTTTTGATAAACTAAAAAAAAATATTTCCTATTCTCATCCTACATCTATTTGTCAGGTACACAATCATTGTAAATGGAATAATTGTGTTCACCTAGGGTGGCCAGTCAAATTTTGAACACCTGCATAAGTTTAGACTTTAGACAGATATAATTCTTTTGAAACAACTGTTATAAAAGGTATAACAAAGATAAAAATGTGTAGACTACTACAAAATCCCTTCAAGATGTTAAAACTTGTTACCTGTGATTCTAGATTAGTATTTTCATAGTGTTTTAAATCTGTTTTCAATTAGATCACTTTTGTATTATTAAAAAAAGCTTAATATATTTGAAATAGCACAAATTAGAGAAAATTAAACTTATGTTGAAAAATGTCGCATTTTAGAAGGTATTTTAATTATTAAACTATTTAAGACAATATTAATTTTTACTGAGAGAAATCATTGGCAGCTCATGACAAGTAAATATTCCTATCAGTTTTGAATTGTTACTGCTCAACTCATTTAGCCAAGCTTAAAAGAAATGTTCATGTCACTTCAGTGCAGTGTGTAAAATTAATATTTAACCTGTAAAATAAATTCTAAACAATTGTAGATGGATGAATTCTACTATACCTCTATCTATATTTAAAAAAATATTATTACAAGCCCAGTGACTGTGTCTTTTAAGTTCAGACTAGATACTATGAACGTGAAAACATGCCTCTGCTGACGAAATTCATACATCGAGAAAATCGTCTACAGATTATGGCAAATAGCCAGGAATAGTTATTTGTATAACAAAGGAGAAAAGTGCTACTTTTCCTCCCGAGGATGAAGTTTACTGCCCGACGCGTAGCGGAGAGCAGTAATCATTCGAGGGAGGAAAATGCACTTTACATCCTTGTTATAGATATGATTTTTCAACCTGCCTCAAATAACAAGACATTTTCAATAATTTATATATGAAACTAACAAAAAAAATTAATAAATACTACTTATTTTACGTTACTTGACTGTGCATCGAGGATGGGCTTCTAAAATGATTGGCTAGGCATCGGGGGTGTACGTTTTTATTTCTACTTCAAATCCCTTAGGATTTTAACTGTTCCTTTATATCCCTTGGGTCTAACATAGTTTCTAACATGTGAGTACGACTTTGCTCCCTACAATGCGGCCAAGAAATGTATACTTTGGAGACAGATAGGCGAAAATGTTGTTTTTTTCACCGAAAAACAGTCCGATATTGTTTATTTGAAAAATTTTTGACACTTCTAACCAGGCTAGGGACACTGCAGACCGTGCCATCTATAGAGCCCGTCGAGTAACTAAAATCGGTAGATAATTCCACAAAATTAACGAGAACTGTAACGTCGTTAGTAATCAAATTTTATTGATTTTTATAACTGCGTTTGCGCGATATCATATTGCTCGTCCCCATCCCCACATGTTATATGTTGTTATCATATCTTAGTTCAAGTGTAGAGGTTATTTTAAGGTTGCGATATTTTGGTGTATTTTTTAATTGCTATAGTGTAATATTTATCTGTTGTTTCGTTGCTTTATTGTTATTAATTGAAAAGACAATGTCAAAGTGTATTCTGAAGGAGTAATAAGTGGTGTACTCGGTAAGTTTTATTAAAAAAATTTGAGCATTTTTTCTTTCACAATTAACAACCATTATCTTCATTTTTATAAAACACAGAGAATGTTTATTAATTTAATCGGCAACTCTAGAGATCATGGTTGTTCTTTACATTAGCTAAACTGAAAATTGCTGCATTAATAAAGTGAATATTTCTTTTTACAGTTTTGTTCCTCCAACCCAGGAAGATAAAATTAATATGGCTGAAAAGCAGTGGTAATAAATCATTAAATTTGTCGACGAAGAAACGATGGAGGATATGATCCCTTCATTTTCAAAAACAGTGTTTCTTTAGATTTGAGAAAGACGAAGAGAGGTTATTAAGACAGTTTGATTTGCCTTCCCATATGAGTGGAAATTAACAAAAACTGATGGTAAGTTTTATTGTATTCAATATAGCATGCTATAATTTTGGACATTTTAAAATGTAAATTGAGTGAACGAAAAGACGAGTACTGAGTGTGTAATTTTATTAAAATTCCAGGTAAGCACTTTCATCCATTAGACCATTCTGAAAGCTCTCGTCAAGAAAAAAATATACGGAAAGTGTCAAAAAACATCAAACCCTGCAACTGCTACATACAATGAAATAAAATGTTTGATGTTACATCAATATTTAACTAAAATTTGTTAAAATTACTCTATAAAGAGTGTGTACAATTGAAGAGTGGAAGTACCAAAGGCACTAAGTACCAAAATCTAAATATTCTGAGTATTTTCTTAAAATGGTTCTAAATCGCGTCACCAATACCTCCTCAAAGGTTCTAAGTGCTATCTAATTTCTTAGCTTATATAAACGAAAATAAGATGGCGCTGGGTACTACAGTCCAGGAGGTTTAATGGAGAAAGGTTATAAGTGCCAATGTTTACTCACAGTAAAAGTACGTCTTAGTTTGTGTGTGTATTGGGCTGAATTTACGGTGTAATCATGGAAATTGATCCAGAAAAGAATAAAGGAAGGTCTATAGAAGAACAAAGGAAGAAAAGGCATGCTGGAAAGACATATCTTAAGAGAAATAAGACTGAAGTTGGTCACAAAAATCCGCCTAATGAACAG
The DNA here is from genome assembly GCA_963921935.1 of Galeruca laticollis. Lineage (NCBI taxonomy): Eukaryota > Metazoa > Arthropoda > Insecta > Coleoptera > Chrysomelidae > Galeruca > Galeruca laticollis. The sequence continues at coordinate 198,706,563 of OY998178.1, forward strand.
GTAAGAAAGTTTAGGTTATGGCGGGAGAGTGTAGTGATGGCGGGAATGTGTGTAGTAGTTTAGGGAGCTTACACAAATGTTTTTGTTTGAAATGCTAGGGGGACATAATGTTTCGTACCAATGAAAATAAAATTAGTTTGTTCGTGGGATTCCACTTAACTGCGTGCATTCCTTTTTCAGGTGCAGTGCAAATGCTATTAAGACTGCAAAAAAATAACGTATGAACGAAAGCTTCAACTTTTTGAAAGATTTTATGCCGAAAACTATAAAACTCAAGGCAAATATTTAATGGGGTTGATAGATTTAATGAAAATAAAAAGACGTCGGCATGGAAAGTATGAAACTGCATTGGACAGTAAAAGACAAACAACTATATCGTATACAGTTCCAGATCAAGATGGAAATTTCGTTCAAATATGCAGAAAGACATTTATGGATATTTTTGACGTTACTCAAAAACGTTTAGTTGGTCTAATAAATAAGAAGAAAATGGGAGATACCACATTTACAGACAGGCGTTCAAATAATAAGCCAAGCAAATTTACAGATAATGACCGTCAGCTGATCCATCAACATATAAATTCCTTCCCCAGAGATGTCTCGCACTACTCACGTGCCAAATCAGATAAGCAGTTTTTGAGTCCCGATTTAAATATCCACAGACTTTTTAAATCATTTTTAGAAAAAAACAAAGGGTCTTCCGTGAGCTATAAGTTTTATAGGGGGGTATTCAAAAGCGATTTTCTGAAATTAAGCTTTCATCGCCCTAGAGTTGATACATGCCATACGTGTGATAGGCTAAACTGTGAGTCAAAGCAGAATAATAGTGACGGCACCAAGGCAAAAGCTCAATTGGAACTTCACCATCGGAAAGTGGAGAAAGCTATGGCATATATGAAAAAGGAAAACGCTGATTCACAACTTCCTGGTAGCGATAAATGTTCTATTTAGTTTGATTTACAACAGGTCCTATTTGTCCCCACTTTGACCCATTCGGATATGTTTTACCTGTCCCAATTATCTTGTTACAATCTGGGGATTCATTTATCTGACAACAACCATGCTTTTATGTGCACGTGGCATGAAGGCGTCAGTGGTCGAGGAGGTAACGAGGTTGCATCTACCCTTCTTAAAGTCTTAAATTCTGGTGTTACGGAAAAAAAGCATTTGCTACTATGGAGTGACAACTGTACGGGGCAAAATGAGAACAGAATGGTAATATTTGTTTTGGTGTTCCTTGTTCTCCATCAAGTTTTTGACACAATAGAGTATAATTTCCTTATTAGTGGCCACAGCTTTATGTGTTGTGATAGGGACTTCGCTCTGATTGAGAAATGGAAACGCGTTATGAAGGCAATAATACCCAATGATTTACACGAAGTGATAACTTCCGCAAAATATGATCCTCCTTTTCAAGTTATTAACATGTCCGTAAATGGATTTTGTAATTTACAAGAAGCTGCTGATACGTATCTCAACACAAAAAAATTGAATATAAGTAAAACGATGAGAATAAAAGTTGATTGATACTGAAAATGGAAAAACTCTTGAAGACCTAAAATCTGCAAAATTATCACTTTTACCCCCTGAAAATAAGATTTCTGTGAATAAAAAAAAATCATTAACGTCTATGATTCCTTACCTGGAAAATCCTGAACATAAAACATTTTACAGAGAATTTATCAACATACAAGAGGAAAGCTTGGGACCTAGTAGCAGTTCAACTCACCTCTAGTTGGTACTTATAACCTATAAATTAAGTGGCACTTAGGACTCATCTTTTGTTATTACTTATAACCTTTGCTAAATTCATAACTTGGCACTTATGCCTTTTCAGTTTTAGTTAAACAAAATAATATTAATTTGAATGTTATAATAACATTTTTAGCCAAATATTTTATGAGTTACTTCTTCCACTTGTTAGGAAATGTTGTAAATTTTTCCAGGTAAAAAGTACAAAAAATACATTTGATACACTTGTTTTCTTGATTATCTCATATTTATGAATTTGGTACTTAGTGCGTTTGGTACTTCCACTCTTCAATTGTAATTCACATAACGAAACGTCTAATTTGATTACCAACTAAATGATATGTGTCCACACTCTCTTTATGGGGTAATTTTAACAAATTTTACTTAAATAATGATGTAACATCAAACATTTTATTTCATTGTGTGTACATTGTACCTGTTGTATGTTTTTCTCTTGTCGACAGCTTTGAGAATGACCTAATGGCTGAAAGCGCTTAGCGTACTCGTCTTTCATTCACTCAATTTATATCTAGTGTGTACACCATACTCAGTTAATTCCATTTTAAAATGTATCCATTGAAAAAATAATAATCTGGGTTTTATTTGATGTTATAGCTATATTCCCTCTACCAGCTATGGGATGGAAGGTATTGATCCCTTGCCGATTTTCATATATAGCCCATGGTGTGACAATTTATGGGAAATGAAAGTGAGTATTAACTTTTGTTGAGGCATTACGTCTAAGTATTTGGTCTAGCGGTAACCAAAAATCCAAAATATCCAATAAAGACAAAAAATAAAAAGTAGTTTAAAATCAAGAATTCCTAAAAAAATCGAAAGCTTCAAATGTATACATTCAAACATTTTTTGATATTTTTTTTGCTTAGTACTTAGTATTTCGATAGTAAGCGCATTTTGTTTTCTTTTGTTGACATAAATTTTCAAACATATTTGTGTGTTTACTTATTTATTGTAGTTATTTTGTGTGTTTACTTGTAGAACCTCAACCAGAAACGAGAAAGGACTCCATGAGACGGTGGGATTTTTAAGAGCCCTTAGGAAACATTTTAACAATCATAGACTGCCAGGAGCTGCAGAGTAACTTAAACTGCCTTATGCAATGGTTTCATAAGAACGGAATGCTTTTAAATGTAGAAATATGCAATATACTAGGTTTAAGCTTGTGTTATAAACCTATTTAATACTTTCAGTAAAGAAATTAAGATGTGTTTTAAGTGGAAATGAAATGTTAGACATATTATTTTAAAAGTTGTACAGTCACAAGTGCTGTTTAGTACTCTTATATGTAATTACTTGGCACCTTGCATTTACAGAGCTGGGCAGTATTTAAAAACTTTTGCTTTAAACGTATTTTAATTACTTTTGTTCTAACATTCACAGTAATTATACTCAAATGTTTTCTTTCACAGAAAGTTGCCAAAAATAGTAGTTAACAACTTATTGCTAACACTTTTTTTGATTAGGTGAGTAGCAGTTATACTCTTGCAGTTTGTCCAGCTCTGTGTGTTTATACGAGTGTAATAATAAATTAATATAAACTTATCATACATAATTTTCTACTTTTATCTTGATTTAACATCATTTGAAAATCTAATGATACTCCTATCTAGAATGTATGTTACTCAAAATATTTTTTAATTATTGCATGGTTTTTACACTATAATTTATTTGTTGTCATTATGTTTGTTAAGAAAAGTACTTTGTGAAAGAAATTATTTGTCATGTATTTTTATACCAAAATAAATAAATTGTTTATATGATTATTGTTTCATTTTTTCCAATTTAATTAACCATTTATGGTCCATCATTTGATATTTCATTTAATTTAACTCAACATCTAATCATTATTTAGTTAATGGAGTTAAATTGAATGAAATGTCAAATGATGGACTATGAATGGCTATTTTGAAATAAAATAATTAAAATACAGTATATTTGAATATACCGCCAATCCGTCAAAACCTGAAATTACAGAAATCTGTCCAGCATCACTCAGTTGTTTACTCGACGGGCTCTTTAGATGGCGCCACAATCAGTGTCTCATCTATATGTAGCTTATCTGTGGTTCTAACAACCATTCAAATCCAAAACATACATCAGTATCTCGAATGATACAAAGGTATACGGAAACTGGGGGGTATAGTATAGGTATAGAAAACGGTTGGAATGGGCATTAAGTACCTTTCAACCATATACATCACCAGGAGTGGATGGAATATTTCCAGCACTCCTGCAGCAGAGGAGATTCTTCCTCACCTGCTAAATATTACAAAAACGCAGTCTAGCAGTGGGTCTAATACCTAGAAAATGGAGAAGGGCAAGGGTAACCTTCATACCAAACATAGGGAAAAAATATGGGACTGATCTCCGATCTTTTAGACCCATCTGCCTAACATCGTTTCTACTCAAAACGATGGAGAAAGTAGTGGATAATTACATAAGAACAGAGAACCTGGAGAATATATCACTTCATAAATGTCAGCATGCCTACAGAGCGGGTTGATCAACTGAGACGGCTCTGTATCAGCTGACCGAAGTCATCCAGAGAACTCTGAACAACAAAGAAATCGCAATGTGCGCATTCCTGGATATATCTGGGGCCTTTGACAACATAACTCATGTGTCTGTCGAAGAAGCACTAAAAAGGCGAGGAGTAAACCATTGTAAAACGGATGTACTAGTTGTTGACGACGAGGATAGCTGAGACACAGGTGGGGAATCAAACTACCCCAGTTAAAGCCACTCGCGGGACACCTCAAGGGGGAGTGATATCTCCCCTTCTATGGAGCCTCGTAGATGAGTTGCTCTACAGGCTAACGGAGCCTGGATTCGAATGTATGGGCTATGCTGATGGCATAGTTCTAATAGTCAGAGGCAAGTTCGAGAGCACCTTGTGTGATTTATTACAAAAGGGCCTCAGAATTATTGAGCAATGGTGCTTGTCAGTGGGGCTAAACATTAACCCAAACAAGACCATAGTTATTCCATTTAACCGGAAAAGAGCACTTCCAGCCACGAAACCACTATCTTTAAACGGGGAAATCATAGAATGGAAATCAGAAGTTAAATATCCAGGGATAACCCTAGACAGTAAGCTTCCCAGTGACGAAATGATCAAGAAAGTAAGTATCGAAAAGAATTTCACTACGATGCTAAATAAGAGGAGAGACTGGGAAAGAGAGTACACCACCCAAACTATCAAATAAAACACCATTAGATGATTTAAAAACCACCACTGGAGCAGGCGCTGGAGTATTTGGGCCTGGTACCAGATACTCTCATTATCATTAGGTTCCTTCCCGAGCGTCTTTCAGGCAGAAATATTTGTGATCGAAAGATGCGTGGAAATGAACTTAGAAAGAAACTATCAGAAATGTGACATATCGATCCATTCTGATAGTCAAGCAGCTATCAAAGCATTGAGCTCCCATGTCATTGACTCAAAGTTGGCATGGGAGTGTCTGAGAAAACTTGATGAATTAGGCAAGAATAACAGGATCTCTTTAGTCTGGGCCAATACACTTGACAGGAAAGGAGCACAAACGCCCTTTATTAGCCCGGAGCTTTTCTGTGGTGCAGGAAAATGCTCCTATAATATAATAAAGAGTTTCGGAAGAAAGAGGAAACCGAGAGAGAAGCACTCTGACGGTGCCTTTCCGGGCTGGAACATTCCAAAAAGTTCCTTTGACTTTGACACTGCTAGATCCAAAAAATATTTGGATCTCAGTAAAAATAAGCTACATCTCCTCACGGGCTTTCTTACAGGACACTGCGGCCTTAAGCCGTCCCAAATACCAGAGTTCATTAGAACCCTGGAACTGGAAGGCGAGCTGTAGTAGTAGCGAGAACAGCTCTGATAGGGAGGCACCTTAGGTTTCAGTGCATTTTAACCCCGTAAAATATAATCTAATATGGTCATAGGTGTAGAAATAAATAATATTCAGACATTTCAACTAAAAAATATAATTTTTCTTTACTATTGTCTATTTTTATGTACAAGATAGTAATAAAATCTTATTTCTGTATTAGCTCAGGTACATTTATGAAAAGTTTTGCATTAGAAATAAGGTTTTATTACTCTCTCGTGAATATTAATAGACTATAATGAAACTCTCCATACCTATAGCTATTTGTTTGTCTAATATCAAGAAAGCATCATTATTATCATACTTATTGTTGAATAAACTTCAAAATACATTCGGTACTGTCGATATGGTATTTTTGTAATAAACCAAATTACTTTGTCACCTGAGAATATGACAAATAAGAAGTGACCATTAGTTCATCTTGGTCGTCCATGCCCTGTAGTATCCCAGCCTCACATTTGGTTTACGAGAAAAATATTATATTCACTCAATTAATAATTTTTTTTATGAATTTAAATTGTTTACTACTTACAAAAAGTTCACATTAATTCTTGAAAACTTTATATTAAAATGTACGTTCTGTAATTAGAAACAGTTAGATAATAATTCAAACGTAGAAAAAACACAGTCTTATGTTGGTGAATCTAAATTCAGTTCACTGTACTTAATGGAAATGCGCTGAAATAAATATTCCTCGAGAAAATGTCTCCGTTCTGCTTGGAAACTTTTAAACTTACCGATATGCCAGATTCTATGAAACTTTTGCGGTACTTTGCTATGACTTCGCCAACAAATAAGTTTCTTATAATACATTTTTACTCAACTTTGGTATTTTATTTTTGTTTGATTTGAAAAACTTTACGACCCTAGATTAAAATGGTAAGGTATTAGTTAAGTTTCAGAAACAATAGTAGAACAATTACTGCCATACATACATTATACATCTACCAAAGTTATGATACACTATCTGGGGCGGATCTAGAACAAACAAATATTTCTGGTATAAACAAAATACTCCTCTTTTCTCACTTTTGTTATCTACTTTTTTAGCAGACTGAATGAAACTCTAACAATGCGGATGTGCAAGATTTCTGATAACCATTTATAATTTGTAAAATTGATAAAATGAATAAGAAACAAATTATGCAATATCAAATTAATAATTCATTTTGTTTCTAGAGCTGTATTTCATATTCAAAATCCCAATTTTCTCACAAATTGTTTCTTTCATTAATTTATTAAGCTTATTTGTCATAATAGACTTTAAGACATATTATTTTTATTTAATATTTAATCTTTCAGTTTTTAAGGCGTGAAACATGGTTGTGGGTTGAATTATTGCTTCTGATACCTTTCTAATGCTTTCCTCCAATCTTTACTATTTCCTATTTTGGTTGCACTTCGTGCAATATTTGTTTTTGCAGCCTGCTTTTCTTACTTTTTCTACCAAGGAGCTTCTGCCCTCTATCTATTCATCTGACAGTTGTGCTACTAGTATATGCTTAAGCATTTGTTTCTATCTTTTTTATTACTTGTCCATCGGCTAAGGTTTACTACATCTCTCGTTTATATCTAATTTTATACATTTTTATTTTTCCCTCTATACTTTTGAGATCTCCCTAACCAAAATATAATAAAACCCAAAAATGAAAATGATTGTACTAAGCACTAGTTACTTGAAATGTACCGATAATTTAGAGTAAGAAATTAATATATTTATTGCAAATTTCGAAAATATCTATAACAGTTTATGTTAAAAGTTTATCTTTTCTGAATGAATGTTGAAGGAAGATCGAAGAAATAAGCACAGTTGATAATATTGCTAAAGTATTATATCTAGTTGCTCTGACTGTCTGTGATAAAGAAAGTTTCTAGTACTACAAAAGACCAATATCTCTGTTACGAACTCGCACACCGAAGCAGATACTAAGTACGGACCTGTAACCTTATGTTAACGGGGTTAAAAAATGGCGAGCGCGCCGAATTATGAGAAGGTCTATTGGGATTTATTGTGACAGTTTTTCTAGACATGTTTTCGGAAGGTCTTTTAAGGATTGAGCCGGCAATCGAGAAATATCGCGAAAGGCATTTATTTTGTGTAAGCCGCAGTCCAGAATTCTCTAGTAAAAAAAGGCACTAGTATATAAAAAGGACCGATAAGCGGACCAGGGCAGTGTATAAAGTGAATTAACAGTAAATAAGTGAATATAAAAGTGGCAGCTGTACAGGAAGATACCGTTCTACCTGCACGGAGCGAAACCATGATAGTAGCACGGCTACAGGGAATCATGGAGGAAGGTGCACCGGTTATGATGGAGCCAAGGAACCACGACGAAGAGGTTGGCAAAGGAGTACTAATTGGAAAAGGATTGGTTACGTCGGCGAAAGAGATCCCAGTACATGTGATAAACGTGAATGATTACCCAGTTACCATCAAGAAGGAAACCAAGATTGGATCCTGCGTACCAGTGACGTCTATAGTTCGTCAAACAACGACCACTGACAATTCTAATACCAGATTCGAACAAATGTTATCAGTAGCTGGTCAATCTTTGGATCGAGCTGAAAAAAAGAGAATGAGAGAATTTCTCTTTCAGTATCGAGACCTATTCGTACCAAAAGGAGAAAAGACTGGTAGAACATCAGCCGTCAAACACAAAATCGATACTGGTAATGCTAAACCAATTAGGCCATCAGCTCGAAGACTTCCACGAGCGAAGAGAGAGGAAGCTGAAAGAATAATTCGAGAGATGGCAGAAGAAAAAGTAATAGAACCATCTACCAGTCCATGCCTGTCTCCAGTAGTGCTCGTCAAGAAAAAGGATGGAACTACGAGATTCTGCATGGATTATCGCCAGCTTAACAACGTGACGAAGAAGGACAGCTATCCTCTGCCTCGAATTGACGATACGCTAGATACTTTGGCCGGCAGCAAACTGTTTTCCACCTTGGACCTGAAGTCTGGCTACTGGCAAGTGGAAATGGATCCAGAAGACAAAGAAAAGACTGCTTTTACCACCGGATTATGGCAATTCAACGTCATGCCACTCGGGCTCTGTAATGCGCCTGCTACATTTGAAAGACTCATGGAAGATGTCTTGAGAGAGTTGTCTTGGAAAACATGCCTGGTCTATTTGGACGACATCGTAGTACTGGGGAAGACATTTGGCGAACACCTGAAGAATTTGGAAGACGTATTCAAACGACTCCAAGCTGCTCAGCTCATGTTAAACCCGAAGAAATGTCAGCTGTTCCGAAACCGTGTCAACTATCTCGGCCATATAGTGAGCAATGAAGGAGTGGCGGTGGATCCAGAGAAAATTGCTTCCATTCAGCAATGGCCGCAACCAACCGACAAACATCAAATTAGGAGTTTCCTTGGACTTTGCACATATTATAGAAGATTTATCAGGAAGTTTGAAGATATTGCTAAGCCTCTAACTCGACTTACAGAAGAAGCAAGAGCTTTCCAATGGGACGAAGATATTAGGATACCCTTTACCAGAGGGAGACTTTATTCTTGACACTGACGCAAGCAACGTAGGAATTGGTGGAGTGCTCTCACAGATCCAAGGAGGGCAAGAAAGAGTGCTGGGATATTTTAGTAAAGTCCTCTCCAAACCAGAACGAAACTACTGCGTCACAAGAAGAGAACTTTTGGCGGTAGTGAAGTCCGTGGAACACTTTTACCAGTATCTCTATGGTAGGAAGTTTTTAATCCGGACTGATCATGCAGCACTCAAGGGGTTGATGCAGTTCAAGAATCCCGAGGGCCAGATCGCTAGATGGATTGAACGACTTCAAGAGTATGATTTCAACATCGAACATCGAGCTGGTGTGAGTCACCGAAATGCCGACTCCCTGTCCAGACGGTCGTGTCCAACAGACTGCTCCCACTGCAACAAGGTCGAATCTAGGGAAGCTGCAGTTTCTAGAACTACTGTAGTCAACGAGGAATGGTCACCCACCAGGATCAGAGAAGATCAGCAGAATGATCCTCACCTGAAGATGATCCGGCAATGGAAGAAAGAAAATCGGCGACCCACCTGGCAAGAAGTGTCAAGATTTTCACTGAAACTCAAGGCGTATTGGGCTCAGTGGGACTTGTCCTGGAAGAAGGGCTGTTGAAAAGAGTCCTTGAAAACGATGATGGTTCTGAGATGAGGAGACAGCTAGTTATCCCGAGAACAAGAGTAGCTGAGGTACTGAAGAAGTTACACGACAGTCCATCGGGAGGTCATCTGGGAGTGAAGAAAACCCTTCAGCGAGTCCGTGAAAGGTTTTATTGGATGAACAGCTCCGTCGATGTGAAGGACTGGTGTAAGAAATGTACGACTTGTGCTACGAGTAATGGACCACATCGCAAGAGAAAGGCACCCATGAAACAGTACAATGTTGGAAGCCCTTTCGAAAGGATTGCTTTAGATATCGCTGGGCCATTTCCAACGACAGAAAATGGTGGCAAATACATACTGGTTGTAATGGATTGTTTCACAAAGTGGGTGGAAATTTACACTATCCCGAATCAAGAGGCCACAACTGTCGCAGATGTATTGGTGAAAGAATTTATTAGCCGATATGGAGTGCCCTTGGAAGTCCACAGCGACCAGGGAAGAAATTTCGAAAGTCATCTATTCCAGGAGATTTGCGAGAAGCTGGGAATGAAGAAGACCAGAACAACAGCATTACATCCACAGTCAGATGGAATGGTCGAGAGAATGAACAGGGCTGTTGGAAAATACCTGTCCAAAGTAGTATCCAGCCATCAGAGAGATTGGGACCAGTATCTTTCCTTATTCGCATTGGTTTATCGATCTGCCGTCAATGAGTCCACGGGTGAAACACCTGCGAAAATCCTGTTTGGACGTGAAATGAGGCTGCCTTGTGACCTGGAATTTGGCTGTCGCCCTGGAGAAGATCTAGCAGGAGAAGACTACGTGATTCAATTGAGAAGAAGGCTGGACGATAATCATGAATTAGTTCGAACAAATCTTCAAGTTGCCAGCGACAGAATGAAAAGTCGGTACGACACGCAGGCCACAGAAAGCGGTTTTAAAGAAGGGGACAAAGTATGGTTACACAACCCGACGAGGAGAAAAGGATTTTCTCCAAAATTACAAAAATCCTGGGAAGGTCCATACTTAATCAAGAAAAGGATCAATGATGTTATATATCGCATAAGCAAGATTCCCAACGGAAAACCAAAAGTAGTTCACCAAAACCGACTAGCCCCATTCGAAGGAGACCATAACCTAGAGGAAGGAGTAAACCTTATTCAAGATGTGTCTGACCCTACCTTCGATGAATTTATGGGCGCATATGGAGGTACCGGGAAAGCTAGATATGGAGTCACTTCAGAACAACGACAAGATTTGTTCACTCTCCCGGAAGATTATTCACTGGCACACAACATCCCCGCCCGTCTCAAGAACGCACGAGGGTTGGCATCCGTGTTTCGATAGAAGTTAGGGCAATTAGAGAAACTTGAAGACCAGATTCCAGCCCCTGGCAAGACACTGAAACTGAAACATAATTCGCGGTACGTATTCTACGTGGTAATTAAAAATGAATTTCAAGATCGATCTACCTATCGCGATCTGTGGGAAGCACTTCGAAACCTACGAGACCATGTGTTAGAATCCAGCGTGAAGAAATTGGCTATGCCTAACATAGCGAGTAACCAGTTGGATTGGCGAGTCATCAGGAACATGGTAGAGGTTATCTTCCAAGATACCGGTGTCCAGATATTAATTTGAAGCTACAACCCCCGTTATCAGTATCCGATGAAGACGGTGCCCTGTTATTTCCATAAGATTGGAAAGTGTAGAAATGGAGTCAGTTGCCGATTCAAACATCCAGTCTCGGCTACACAAAAGTTCCAGGAGGAACTTTCATTTAAGGAGGGGGTAATGTTAATGTTACGAACTCGCACACCGAAGCAGATACTAAGTACGGTCATGTAACCTTATGTTAACTGAGTTAAAAAAATGGCGAGCGCGCCGAATTCTGAGAAGGTCTATTGGGATTTATTGTGACAGTTTTTATAGACATGTTCTCGGAAGGTCTTTTAAGGATTGAGCCGGCAATCGAGAAATATCGCGAAAGGCATTTGTTTTGTGTAAGCCGCAGTCCAGAATTCTCTAGTAAAAAAAGGAACTAGTATATAAAAAGGACCGATCAGCGGACCAGGGCAGTGGATAAAGTGATCTTGACAAATAAACAGTAAATAAGTGAATATAAAAGTGTTGATATAAATTAATAATTAAGTTTGTGTGCATATCAATTAAATTTAAGTGATTAGTTAAGTACATATAAATTAAGTGTTAGTGAGTTAGTGTTTAAATAAATTAGTAAGTAGCCATATCGTGTGTTTAAAATGTATCCCACCAGTTTACGTTTTAAATAAATTAGAATAACATTACATCTCTAACAAATAAATTCATATTTTGCTTAATATTTTTATAATTACGTTTACAGATACAAAAAGTTAATATTTCAGAGTGTGTGTCATTACAATACAAGAAATTTGGGAGATTTGTTAGAAATCTGAATGTTTCGTAAGAAATACTAGTGGTTTAATCAATTTTGCATCAGGGATTTTATAAAAAATCTCTGTTTATGTTCTGCAATCATGATTTTCATTAGTTCGCTCGGTTTTTTGCCCATTCATTTTTCGGGATGGATCACTACTAGTCTTATTAGGATCCTAGTTATTTAACAGAATTGAATTAAGAAATTTTTTCCCGATTATCTTCTTCACACAACTGTTGCTAACAATTGAATTGCAATCTAATGTCGACATAACAGTTTTAGTGTTTTAGTTTCCATTATAATCTTATCGAGCATTAAATTTTTGTTATCGTTTCTTGCAATATAGGATATTTCCCACTATGAAGTAAGATATTTTAATAGTTTATCATTCGAAAACGAAAGAAAACCTCGATATTTTCAACAATACTTTTGTCGAATGTGATTTTTTTTCGGAATATCACTTCTAAAAAACTGTCTCTACCACTTTTGAAAAATGTACACATTGTTGGCATTCATTCTAGCTGGGCATATATTATTTAGATTTTTTGATAGCATGTCAAGAACGTCTAATCCAAAAATATCCCTTTGTAAAAATGTATATATGAATAAAAAAAGATATTCTGTAGTTTATACCAAGTATTTTAGTTTTGCTTTTAATTTTTATTGCCAATACCTCCAGCAGTTTGTCTGAAATCATTTTAAAACTTTTACCTTAACTCAAACATTTTACTTAATTTAGACATTTTGATCAGACTTGTTAACAGCAAACTCCTTTATTTTTAATAATTACATTTTCTAATTATAAGAATCTAGTTAATCAACAAAAAATTAAAAAATTGTTGAAAGCATTGATGATGTATGGTATTGAATTCAGCAACTTCATATGACAGATTAAAGCACCATTTTTTTAACATAACTCCATATGAAAAGATGTCGTTTAACTATAAATCTCTGGAAAATATGGAACCCATTCGATGGGATCGATTGGGGGATACACCATCCACCTTTCAGCGGTTAATGATTTCCTAATGAAAAATAGGTGGGCAACACTTTATAAAAAATACACATGATCGATAATGTCATCATACTGTATGTAGAAAAAAAAATATTGTTTGAACATGTGATTGTTTCATCCCCTTCAACGTCATTGGGTTTTTGTCATCCGAAATACTGAGTTATACATTTTAACTAGCTTGTTCAAATGGAATTACATAGATGACATTATTATGGTTTCCGTCATTCAAATGCACGATTTTAAATGCATATTTTGATATTATTCAAGAATCGATTCACTTTTTGGTACGTCAATTGGGATGATTGTCTTCTGGGGTGACTGCCCAGTTTTGAAAACACAGTTTCGCGGCTCCATAGCAAATAGCCGGTTATTTGAGGCTCTGCAGTCACTGAAACATTCCTCTTCAATATTTACGAGCTATTATGTGGTTTGCAATTCGTTCTGGTGAAAATGTTGGGGAAAAAGCAGCAAAGCATTTTATGGCGAAAATTACTAATGCATGTAGTGATGGGGATTTGGAGATCTGATTAATGAGAACCAAGGATAAAGGGAAATCGTTCACTTTTCCTCAGGTGGCAGCTGAAGCCAGCGTTTCACGAGACGACATTGCTCACAAGCCTACTGCACGTATACCTAAAAGGGACACGTTTTTTACTCTATGCAAGACTTTTCAGCATTGTTTCTTCAATATTTGCATTATTTTTTGTATTTTGGGAATAAAATTCGATTCTTTGAGCAATTTTTGCTTTTACTGTGGCTCTAAGGCCTGAGGAGGTAGTTTTCCCCATCTTTTATTTATAGCTTCATTATACAGTAGAACAACGATTATCCGGGCCGCATTTTCGGAATTCGCCGACACTTTAGCCGCTCGGAACGACTCGGGTAATACGAATCTCAGACTCGTAAAGTTCCGACGTATTGGACTAATGCGTCGGGGATTTGCCTATGTAAAATACATGTGCGCATTGCCAAGTAAGTACGTGTATATTTTTGTTAAGTTTCTAGAACAGTAACAAGCTATAGGTACTATTCAAGTAAATGTAAAAATAAATATTAAAACTAATATAATAAAATGGATCCAGGGTCATTACCAAATGTGCCTTACAAAGATACGTCATCCAATACGATTAGGTTGCAAATAAGCGAGAAAAAAGATTTCGAGGTATGTAGATTTTGGTATTTTAAGGTTAAGTTTGTGTAATATGATATATTTGCCGAACTGTAAAATAATAATTATAATTTTTTATTTATGAATTTGGAATATAGAATCTTATTACGTTGAAGAATAAACAGAATCTTAAACTAATTTTTGTTGTAGAAATGGTTGACTGAATTGGAAAATACTCAAAAAGTAACTTGGAGAGTTTCAAAAACCTTTAAGCTGGGTACTGAAAAGCCACGCATAATATTTAAAAGATTATATCACTGTCATTTTAACGTAAAGCAAAAAAAGAAAAATGAAAATTCTAGAAAAAGGATTTCTAGAAACATAAACTGTCCAGCAAAATTATCGGTAACTATAAAGCGATATAATCCAGACACAAAATCAAAAACAATGATGTTTATATGCCAAAATGGCCATGTGTTGTGGAATTTCGGGATGAACATAATCATAATTTAAATTCTGCTGCAGCACTTAGAGAACGACCACTTGCCCTGGATGTAAAAAATCGTATTATTGAGCTATTTGAGAAAGGTCACTCAGTAGCTTCTGCATATCACTCTTATATTTTATCAATGATGGAGGAACACGGCGACAACTATGAAAATATTGTTATAGATAGACATTTTACTCCTACTAAAACAGATGTAGAAAATATGTTATCTCATTTAGATAATATGCTTAGGATGTTAGGAGAAAAAAATGGTACTCTTTTTAAAATAATTCGAAAAGAAGACCATTATGCTGTGGCACTTTGTACACCAATCATACAACACTTTCCCAGTCGTCAGAGATTATGTTTGTTGATTCCACAGGCAACTGTGATACGCAAAATCATAGGGTTTACTATTTTTTCTACTTCCGCTACTAAAACCGCACTTTGAACACGAGTTTGACATGCACAAAACGACTCTTTAAACACTAGTGTTTAAAATGCGAAAAGTCACATCTCGTTTATCTTTTGTTTTTTAAACGTCAAATCAAGTGTATCTTTTGTATGTTAAATGTCATGTTCCGTGAAAATTTTGTTATTCTGCGTTATTTGATTTGTCAGTCAGCTGTCAGCCATCGTCCGTCATGTAATGAATATAATTCAAATATAATATAATTTTTTCCTTCCCACGGGCGAAGAAAAAGTATAGTAAGCACCTCGTCTTTAGTCACTCGTTTCGCTTCGCTCCACTCGTGCCTAGTAAAACTCGTGACTAAAGTAACCTTTTTGACACTTGGTACTTAATATACTATTATAACACAATCAGCTATTGGTGGATTACCTTTGGGCTGCATCCTTAGTAGCAGTCAAGAATCAAATGTATTCTTAGAAGCTGTGCGTGCTCTTCATGAAATTTTTCCCATTAAAATAAAACCAAAGGTTATTCTTACGGATGACGATCTAGCTGAAAGGAATGCCTTAAAAAGGGTTTGGCCTGATTCTTGTTATTTATTGTGTACTTTCCACGTTTTAAAAGCCTGTTGGAAATGGCTTAAATCAGGTAAGAACAAAATTTCTTCAAAGGACGTACAAAACTGCTACAAATATTTTCGAAATATTCTTGTATCCAAAACATATGAAGACCTTGAAAATTCTTGTTTGGAATTTACTAAAAATTGCAAATATGATAGTTTCACAAAATACGTAAGTAATATGATGGAGAGAGCTGACACTTGGTGCCTTTTATATCGGCAATATTTACCACTAAGGGGAACTGACACCAACAATTACATAGAAGTCATATTTAGACTGCTAAAAGATATACCCTTGGAAAGGACGAAAGCGTTTAATTTACCCCAACTTTGCGACTTTATTACTACCAACTTTGAATTTTATTATAAGCAACGAATTTTGGATATTTTGCTAAAACGAGCATCTAAGACAGTTATTAGTCGTTATTTGCCTGATGAAAAGAACGTGACTGATGAAAAGAACGTGACTGCTGAAAATATAGTTCAACTTAATGACTTTGAATATGAAGTTAAAAGTGAAACCGATAGAAATGTCACCTACATCGTCGATTTACTAATTTTCAAGTGTACGTGTCCACAGGGATTTACCGGTAAACATTGTAAACACCAGGCAGCAGTTGTAAAAATATTTAATATACATTCAGTTTTTAACACCTTATCATTGAATGTTAAATGCCATCTTTACCATATTGCCACCAGAAAGCAGGCAGGTGCACAACTATTTTCGCCAATTGAAAATGTTTCAATGGGCCAAAACACTACTAAAGATGTTTATATAAATTCAGTTTCTTCACAAAATTGTAATTTTGTCATGAGTATTGTTGGTGATAAAGTTGATGACATTAAGTACGAAGATCATGATATTGCCGAAATTAAAAAAAAATGGGAACAACACTCTAAAAAAAATGGGAACAACACTCAAAAAAAATCATGGAATATTTGGATAGAAGTCTATCAATATTCTATCCTGCGATTAAAGAATATTTAAAGAATTGTGATAAACATGCTAACTCAGAGCAGACTTTATTATCTGGTTTGCATACAGCTTTTAAATACACGAAAAAGAGGTAAAAACATAACTGTACAGCCTACATTAATTGGACGAAGAAATACGAAAATGACAGGAAAGAAAGCAATGTGTAGTGGAAGAAAGTCTCAACAATTTAAAAAAACAGTTAAAAAAGCACCCCATTCCTTGGCGATATGTGTTGAAAATAATGTGGGTTTAGGGGGGAATAAATCAAAAAAATGAAAATATTATCTTTTATTTTTCAAATTTTTTTATTAATAAACGTTGCAATTTTTTTATTTATTTATTTTTGTGAATATGTACCTGTACCTACATATAGTGAGTTTTTTACAATGGTAAATGTAAATAATATTCGCCCTATGTAATTTACAAAAAAAGAGCTCAGAACCGTCAAATTTTAAATTTAAAAGGGCATCTTGTTATAATATGACGTTGCTGTGACGTCATCACTACATATATTTTTTAATAAGATGGCCATTCAATTTTAAAATTTGACGTGTCCCAAGTTTTTTAATAAAATTAGATAGGCAAATATTATTTACATTTTCCAATCTAATAAACCTCACTGTACATATACGTACAAACATATGCCTAAAAAATACTGACAAACTGACATTTAACGTTTTGTAAACCACCGACGCATTAGTCCAATACGTCGGGACTTTACGAGTCTGAGATTCGCATTACCCGAGTCGTTCCGAGCGGCTAATGTGTCGGCGAATTCCGAATATGCATTCGGGCCATCAGGGACCGAGTCTTTGCCAGATAAGCCAAAAGTTTCCTTTTATTTTTTTAATACTATAATTAGACACGTGTATCAAATGTCTAGAGTACTGTCTCCATCTGATGTGTCTTCTAAGGTCATTATTTTATAAAATGCTCTTTTATTGTTAGACTCTTTCACTTCAGGACAAGCGCGATCTACAACATAAATTGTTAGTTTCAAATTTAAAATCTTCCAAAACCCCATAAAGGTATATTCTCCCAACAGTCGAAGCATAAGGTATTTCCTATAAAGCTTCAGAGTCTCTATAACACCATGGTCCATTGGCTGGGCAATAGATGTTACATTCAGAGGAAAATATGCTACGAATATGTTCGCATCCGCTTGACTTTAGTTGCCCTACACCAAGATGCGATAGTGCCTTATCTTGAAACATTACAGCCATGGGTGGAATATTATTCCCTTGCAGATAAGATTTAATTTAAGGAATGAATTTTTCAATAATCCACCTATTAAAAATTACTCGATCCGTACAAGCTCCCTTGTGATTATGATAATTAACATGCAGTGTTATTACATTTTTAAAAGCAATTGGATTTTCCAAGGACGGTTAACCTAAGATTATGGATTCTTGATACGCAAGAAGTATGTAAACATAAATACATAGATAATTTGCCGGGACGAACTCTTGGGGATTCCACGAGACTAATGTCTGCACGGTGCATTCACACTTCATGCGCTAACTCTGGCCGTCAGCCACGGAAAATGCGCCGCCCGGATAAAGCACACACAGATAATCGGGGTTCTACTATACAAAGAAAAAGTGACTCCACTTTACGAGGTGATTGCCCATCCATATTTGATTTATTTTTCAATAGGGAGAATGATATAAGAAGAAAATAACTACATAAATCACATTTACAAACCACCTTCCAAAGATACAAATTTTATTTAGGATATCAGAAAATGGGTTATGTGAAAATTATCAAATTGGGCAATGTGACTCCAATTGAACGGTATTTCTAAAATTTAAATTGTTCAAGTTTCCCTCGTCCGAAAAATATTTCGTACGTTTTGAGGATGTTCGATTTTTTATTAAATGTCA
Organism: Galeruca laticollis; assembly: GCA_963921935.1. Classification (NCBI taxonomy): domain Eukaryota; kingdom Metazoa; phylum Arthropoda; class Insecta; order Coleoptera; family Chrysomelidae; genus Galeruca; species Galeruca laticollis. The sequence continues at coordinate 198,725,233 of OY998178.1, forward strand.
TACAGTATGACTGAAAAAGTTGGCAACATATGGGAAACTTTTTTATTTGCCATGTTACACAAAAAGTTATTCTTTATACAAAGTTCTGCATGGCCCATAAAGTAAAACGCAAATGTCAGATGTCAATTTATTGAGACGTATACGAGGTTTGTCAAAAATTATCAATTTCATACAAGAGTAAAGTAACTTTATTTTTTACAATATCGAAAATTTTAATTATGACAAGTTGTTCGAAATAGAAAACTATGTTTTAATATGCAGTTAGATCATACTAAAAAAAATTATGTTATTTTTACGAAATAAAAATAAAATATTAAATTTAATTTTAAGGTGTCAGTAGGAATAAAAAATTACGTGCACTTCACATTTATAAACTTTTACTTTATCTGTTGAGAATGATCTTAAACAAACAAATACGTAATTAGAGTTATTTATTTCGAAAACGTAACATCAAACTTTGTGCATGAACAATAAAAATGCGTTTTAACTTTTTCATCGCTAAATATGCATCTCGACTTGTCCACCGTTTCTTTCGAAACATTTAATTATTCTTTTAGAAGATGCTTTTATTACATTTCTAATAACAGCCGGGGTAATATCGTCACATGATTCCTGAATTGTTCTTTCCAAATGATCAATATTGTCGAATGGTATATTAAGGTACACTTTTTGATTTAGGTATCCCACAAAAAAAGTCTAGTGGGTTTAGGTCTGGAAATCTTGCAGGCCAAGCAAATTCCACAAATCTCCCTAATACTCGTCCATTAAAAGATTGCAGTAGATATTCTCGAATATTTCGGGTACTATGACATGGTGCCCCATCATGTTGATACCATATGCGTTGTATTTCTATTATTGGTAGGTTATTATTAAAATCGGAAATTTTATCATTCAAAAATTCTAAGTAACGTTCAGAATTCATAGTATTTCAAAAAAAAGGGTCCAACTATTCTATCCTTAAATATTCCAGACCATACATTTGTTTTAAAACAATATTGGTCGTGATATTCGACAGTAAAATGCGGATTATTGTCGTTCTACCAGTGGCAATGTTATGAGCTAACTATCCCATTAGAAGTAAACGTTGCTTCGTCCGAAAATGAACAGTCTCAAAGATTAAAACTGACTTTTCCGCATCTATGAGACGCCCTGAATAATATCCTATCATAAAATTATCACTTGTATACACTGTGGAGGCTGTATCGTACTAACAAACCGAAATTTCTTCAAAAATAACCAAAAATTTAGCATATTTGTATTCATAGGATCCGTTGTGCTGGCTCTAGAGAGCTGAAAATCAATACGGTTAATCTGTGACACACACTGAAGAATATCCAATTATAATATTGGTCACTTGTACACACTCCGGAGGCTAACAAACCGAAATTTCTTTAAAAAGTACATACAATGTGGCACTTCCAGTGCCATAGCACCCGTTGTACTAGCTCCAGTCAGCTGAAAATCAATAAGGTTCATCAATATGGCACCCTGAACAGTATGCAATCATAAAATTAGTCACTTGTAAACACTCCAGAGGCTGTATCGTGCTAACAACCTAAAAATTCTGCAAAAATGACAAAAATTTGGTACTCCAAGTGCCATAGCACCCGTTGTGGTGGCTCTCGTGAGCTGAAACTCAATAGGGTTTATCTGTGAGATATCCTGAACAATATTCAATCATAAAATTGGTGACTTGTTGCACTGCGGAGGCTGTATCGTGCTAACAAGGTAACCCGGTAACAAAATGTTTGAATGAGAATACGAGAGAAAGAAGAATTTTCCGTAACAAATTAAAGCGATGGATCAATAGTGAAATACATGATTTGATAAAACATAAACAAAATTTGTGGAGAAGATTTAAACGCACCAACAATAATGAAGATTTCTTAACTCACAGAAGATTATCTAATACAATAATTAGTCGGTTGGCTAATGCCAGAAGAGAGTATTGCTAATAGTGGCAACCCTAAAAAGTTTTTAAGCACATGCGTTCCTGTCTTTCGTCTAAAGTTGGTGTCCCTTTACTTAGGAAAAGTGGTGGAGTATTATGTTCGTCTAATTATGAAACTTCCGAAACGTTGTAAATTAGTTTTTCTGAGGCTTTTACTTCTGAACCAATTGATGCCACTTTGCCACCAATATTTGGTGCTCGTGTCTTAGAATCCCTTAGTAATATGTATTGAATTTTCACCCCAGCGAATTAAAGAAAAAATATTAAATATCAAGACGAACACTTCTTCTGGTCTTGATGGTTTGCAAGCAATGTTTCTTAAAAAATGTGCAGACTCAATTTCCTATCCACTTTCAATCATCATGAATGCCTCTTTCACGCAATGTTCTATTCCACCAATCTGGAAATCGGCGTCAGTTACTCCTATATTCAAGAAGGGCAATAAACTGGGTCCAAGCAATTACCGACCAGTAGGCCTGGTACCTATTGTTTGTAAAATTATGGAATCTATTATTAGTGAAGCCATGTCTAAGTTCCTTCTTCAACAAAATGTCATACCTCTTCACCAACATGGTTTTGTTCGAGGTCGCTCTACCATGATCTTCTTCACTGTGTTAATGACTGGACAAAAACTTTAGACAACATCCGATTGACGTCATTTATTTGGACTTCTACAAGGCCTTCGACAAAGTCCCAAAAAGAAGACTTTTATATAAATTAGATCACTTTGGCATACGGGGTAGTCTGAATTTGTGGATCTCCAATTTTTTTTCGGACAGGATTTTTAAAGTCAGAGTCGGCCGAGAGTTCTCCAATGACAGGCCAGTTTCTAGTGGTGTTCCAAAGGGTTCCGTCTTTGGCCCATTGTTATTTACGCAAGCGATCTTCAAATATTGGTCTCAAACTCAGTTTCTTTTTATGCCGATGACACAAAAATATTTGCTAGCCCTTTAAGAGACCATCTCACCCTCTAAAATGACCTACACACTATACAGCGGTGGTGTTTGGGCTGATTGCTTCCCCTGAATATTAATAAATGTAATGTACTCCACATTGGCAAGACCAATCCCAATTTATCATACAAGTTAAATGGGCAGATACTAAATACGGTTACCAGCCATGATAACTTAGGCATCTTAGTGAACTCAAATTTATCGTGGAGTGAACATGTTGTGTCCGTATGCAACCGCGCGAAATCCAGACTTTATCTGATACAAAAATCGTTCTCTAGAGTGTCACTTGAAACTTACTGTAAACTGTACAAATGTTACGTGCGTCCTATTTTAGAATATGCGGGTCCTGTGTGGTATCCTGATCTTATTCGCGACCAAGTTTTATTAGAAAACGTGCAAAGGAGGGCTACTAGACTTTCATTCGGTCGCGTAAGGCCTTCATATGAGGAGCGACTGACTGGGCGAATCTCATCTAGTTTCAAGACCGTCGACTTCGGGGAGACTTGATATTATGTTATAAAATCATTAAGCAAAACTTTGGTGATCTTCAATCTATGTTTCTATTCAACACTGATCTTAGACTGGGAGGTCACCCATTTAAACTTAAGAAGGAATCCTTTAGATCCCGAGTAAGACAGCACTTTTTACCAAACAGTGTTTGATGTCTGGAACAATCTTCCTGATGATGTTGTTGACGCACCATCAGTTAACGCATTTAAGAACAGAATTGATAGACTTCTATTTAATAGTTAATAGTGCGCATTGTTGCATTTATTATTTATCTGAATTTGTTTTATTTATATCCTTTTTCGCTGTATAGTTGTTGCGGTTATTGTTGAAAACTACGATTTTGTTAATTATTGTTAATTTGTCATTGATTATGTTTATAGGCGTTTAAGCACTTATTTATGTTTTCAGATCCTGGGCTTCATAGGTTCTTACCGCAGCCCTTATTTCTATTGTAATAATAATAATAATAATAATTATACGGAAAGTGGCCGACGACAACGACATGCACACATGATTTTTTTCTAAAAACAGTTTTTCGTGTTGTTCTTGGTGGAAAGCTTAAAAATAACTCAAAGAAATCCAAAATTCCAACTTTTTTTGGGGCAAACCAATACTTTCCTCGCTTATTAGATAGGTTGGGCGGAAAAATAAAAGTATGCACCGTTCCATATAATGATTATCTTCTAGCTTCCCTTGGAACCAAGCACAAAATCCAACCCTTTTATTAAAATTTTCGGGTTTTAGGGTTACAATGAACTGGGGTTTGTAGGGTTTAAATTTGTTGGATTTTAATAGTTTCGTAACTACATATTTACTTACACCAAATGTGGTTGACCTTTTCCTTATCGAATCTTTAGGATTTTCTACTGCTGAGAACATTATTTGGTTTTGAATATCTTCAGTCGCGATCCATGACGTTGTTTTTGTGCTATTGACATTTCCATCTCTCCTGAATTTTTTCATTATTTTACTAAATGCTGCAAAATTTTTATCGGGATGTCTGTTATTGAATATTACTGCAGCTTCCCTATAGGTTTTGTAGTTATCTCCGACGATTAGTACAATTTCAATTTTTACGTCAAGAGTCAGTTTTAACGGCATTTTTGCTAGTTTTTGAAGTACAATTAATACACACTGACGTTTTCAATTTTGTTTACATTAGTTACAATTATATTTCAACTTCAATGCACACTAACTATATGGAATGTATTATTTATTTCTCGAAAGCGTTTACTAGACTGACATTCGGTAAAAGAAATGTCATTGTCAGAACCACCTAGATTTTAAATTATTTCGTTTATTTTTGTGTATTACAGTAGAAAATACATTATTCTGTTTTTGGTATTACTTATTTATTACTGATTTAAGTTCATTACTGAAATATTTCAAATCTACAATTAAAGATTTGAGGCGTGTTGACTTGTTAAATAAGACAAAAGTTGACGTGTTTCACAACTAAAATTTGCAAAATTTAAGTTGAAATTTTCCTATTAATCTTTTGCAATTTGTAGACACTCTGTACATCTAATGTCAAATGCATGTAAATACCTGAATATCATTATTTTCGAAAGTAGAGATTTTCATAAAGAATAACTTTTTTTCATAAAACTTACAATAAAAAAGTTTCCCATATGTTGCCAATTTTTTCAGACATACTGTATTAGGTGAATTTTCTTCCAAAATAGTTCTGACTTGTCTCCTTGTCATTTTAATTGATTTTGTCTCAACTTGTAGACTGATAAGGTACGTCCGTACCAAAAGCAACACGTAGGAACATTACGTTTATGTTGCTTGTTCCAGGAACTTGTTTCTGAATGTTGCCTAAAGTTTATTTAAGTTCCCCATTGTTTACGGTTGCCGCAACAAAAGTTCCTATAAGTTTCTCGTTTCCATATTCCGCGGTAAAGATCAAAGGAAATATAGAAACATTGGTAAACATTTTTGGTTTCTCAACGGTATTTTTATCAGTGTGGACACGTTGTTGCTTGTTCCCAAAACTCGAAACTTGTGTAGTCAAGCCGTCGCATCGTAACCGAAAACATCAGCTTAAGTTGATTTAATTAGTTAGTATTAATACTATTCCTGAAGAAAATGAACAGCATTCAACTGAAAACAAAAATGTGATTCCCGAAACACAAGATGGTATAGGCTCACAAACTGACAATATGAAACATACCAATGATGGTATGGAGCTACAGAATGAAAAACAAATATCTACTTTTATTGAAAAGCCACAAATGAGTGAGAAACTAGACGCAGGATTTAAAAGACCGTAGAAAAACGAGGTACACAAAAGTCAAAAGGAGGGACAGAGGAAAGACGAGAAGAAGCCTAAAGCAACTACAACAAAAAAAACGAAAAACCAGTTCAGCATTTTTGGAGAACATGTGGCTTGTAAAATTCGAAGTTTAAAAACCTAGTTTGCAAAGAACACCGTGGAATATTTAATTGGAAATATTTTGTGGGAGGCTTTCCTCGGCAAATACGACCCCCCTATACATACAATGGGCCACCTCAAGTTCATAAGCGAACAGCAACAGCATCGGGCGGTGCATCGCCGTATTCATCATCTGTGACACTTTCTTCTCCTGAGTATGCAGCTTCACCTTTTTTTAAAACTCTGCCATCAACATCAACTGATAATGAAATATCAAGCAATATTCAAGAACCAGCAAACAGCTAACACGATATCATTTACAATGCTTTGTCATCTATTTTGTAATGTAAGACAATAACATTATTATTAGACAAGTGCAGAATGTATATTTTTATGTTTTCCTAATAAAATTGTTACTTTTGTTCACTTTAAATGTTAAAAGTCCTGCATTTACCTTAATTTGATCATGAAGAACTGATATAATATCATCACAGACTTCTGGTACAATTAAAGAAACTGCTTGTTTGGAAATTCTAAATAAGTACATCAGAGAATTATGTGAATCTCCCGTTGCAAGAAATCGAAGTGTTAATAGTTGGCGTTCCTATGGAGACATAGCAGCTCTATAGTTCGTATCTTCTTTTTAAATTAAAGATGAACTTTTGCACAGCAGCCATTCCAAATCAGTATCACTCATACGACAATTTTTTTTAAATATCCATTATCAATACAATCTGATATTATATCATCTTTCTTTAATGAACTTAGAAGACGTATGACACCATGTCACTTTCTGTCTAAAAGACTTGGTCTAGTCCAACATTTACGGACTCGTTTTTTCTGCTTTTTTAAAATAATTACAATTTCAGCTGCTGCTAGCTGTAAATCTTCGTCGCCCACATCGTTTAGCAACTAGGAACACACACTGTACTGGTAAGTTTCCTGTGGCAGCAACACAACGAAACATGAGTTACCTTGATGTGGACAGAATGTTTACGGAACTTTTGCTGTTGTTTCTGTTTCCATAAACAGGTTACGGCAACCAGCAACAAAATGTTCCTCTATGTTTCTTTGGTGTGGACATGCCTATAGATTGAGCTTAAATACATTTTGCTATCTCTTAACATGATTCTTTAATGAGTCTTTATAACAAGTAATTCTGATATTTCCTAATGTCTCTCAAAAAGTTTGGAAGTAACAAGGTAAAATCAAATAAAACAAAATAAAGTTATGTAAATTTATTTGTAATGATAAAAAATTGAAGTAATTTTTTGTTGAATTTCTGATAATAAATTTTGAACAATTTCATAATTTAACATTAAAAACAAAAATAAAATTCAGCTTCATCGATGTTGTCCACTTATTTCTTTTACTATCTCTTCTCACATATTCTAGGCTTTCTATTAATTTTCTCAATATACATCTTATTTTGTCTATCTTCATATTTCCCAATCTCTTGTTCTCTACCAAGGGTATTGCGGACAAATGGGAAATAAACCCTATATGGCTAAAACAAGTTAAAATAAACGGTTTTAAAGATTAAAACTAACTTTTCCGCATCTGTGTGAGGCCCTGAACAATACTCTATAAAAAAAGTATCACTTGTATACACTTTGGAGGATGTATCGTGCTAACAAACCGAAATTTCTCCGAAAATAACCAAAAATGTAGTATATCTGGATTTATAGGATCCGCTGTACTCGCTCTAGTCAACTGAAAATCAATAGGGTACATCTGTGAGACACCTTGAATAATATTCAATCATAAGTTGATGAATCGTATACTCTCTGGAGGCTGTATTGTGCTAACAAACTGAAAATTCTCCAAAAATTACAAAAAGATCGTACATAAACTACTGTAGCATCTGTTGAATGGGCTCTGGTGAGCTGAAAATCGATAAGGTTCATCTGTGAGATGTCCTGAATAATGTTCAATCATAAAATTGGTGACTTGTTGAACTGCGAAGGCTGTATCGTGCTAACAAACTGAAATTTCTCAAAAAATGACAAAATGTCGTACTTCAAGTACCATAGCACCCGTTGTACTGGCTCTGGTGAGCTGAAAATCAATAGGGATCATCTGTGACATGTCCTTAACAATATTGAATCATAAAATTGGTGACTTATTGCACTCCGGAAGCTGTATCGTACTAACAAGACATGTAAGGAAAAATGGCCGACGACAACGGCATACACACAGGATTTTTTTGTAAAAACCGTTTATTCCTGTTGTTGTTGATGGAAAACGTAAAAATAACTCAAACATTTTTTTCAAAATTCCAACTTTTTTTGGGGTAAACCAATACTTTTCTCGCATAGATGGGTTGGCGGAAAAGTAATAAGTTGCTAAAAAAGCGGCGCTATGCACAACCTGTAAATATCAACTAAAAATAAACGGTTTTAAAGATTAAAACTAACTTTTCCGCATCTGTGGCTCTGAACAATATTCTATCATAAAATTGTTACTTGTATACACTTCGGGGGATGTATCGTGCTAACAAACTGAAATTTCTCCAAAAATTCAGTATATCTGCATTTATAGGACCCCCTGTACTTGCTCTAGTCAACTGAAAATCAATAGTGTACATCTGTGAGACACCTTGAACAATATGCAATCATAAAATTGATCAATCGTATACTCTCTGGAGGCTGTATCGTGCTGACAAACTGAAAATTCTCCAAAAATGACGAAAATTTGGTACTTCAAGTACCATAGCACCCGTTGTACTGGCTTTACTAAGTTGAATATTAATAGGGTTCATCTTTGAGACACTCTGAATAATATCCAATCATAAAATTGGTCACTTGTATATACTCCGGAGGCTGTATCATGCTAACAAACTGAAACTTCTCCAAAAATTACAAAAATATCGCACTTAAAGTACTGTAGCACCTGTTGTATTGGCTCCGGTGAGCTGAAAATCAATAGGGTTCATCAGTGAGATGCCCTGAATAATATTCAACCATAAAATTGGTGACTTTTTGGACTCCGGAGGCTGTATCGTGCTAACAAACTGAAATTTCTCAAAAAATTACAAAATGTCGTACTTCAAGTACCATAACACCCGTTGTACTGGCTCTGGTGAGCTGAAAATCAATAGGGATCATCTGTGACATGTTCCTAACAATATTCAATCATAAAATTTCTGACTTATTGCACTCTGGAGACTGTATCGTGCTAACAAGAAATGTAAGGAAAAGTGGCCGACGACGACATACACACAGGATTTTTTTTCTAAAAACCGTTTTTTCGTGTTGTTGTTGATGGAAAACGTGAAAATAACTTAAAAAAATTTTCAAAATTCCAACTTTTTTTGGGGTAAACCAATACTTTTCTCGCATATAGAAAGGTTGGGCGGAAAAGTAATGCTACAGATATTACCTACATATTATGTAAGTAAGCAATTAAATCTGCAGATGGAATTCTTGATATTGGTGGATATCACAAACCTAGGAGATAACAAGAAATCAAACATCAAAGTGAATAGATTCTGCAATAGAGAATACAATTACCTACAATAGAAAATCTCCAAACCATGATTGAAACTATTGACATGAATAAAATATTGGAAATGCATGAAAGACAATCTGTTAAATCTGAACTAGACAGAGTGAGAATCGCATATATTCCAGAAATGAGTGAACTAATACATTCATATAAAAGGTATTATGGCAGAAATAGTAGAGGACATGTTGAATATAATTAGGTACGTCATGAAACAATAGCGTAGGCTCAGTTGTTGGTTAATATTGGGAATTACGTTTGTTCAATCCACTGTCAATCATTCATTTCTGACATTTCTAACCTGACAAATCATTGACATTTGTTATGTGTTTACATATCATACGTCCTAAAACGATATAGGTACATAATAAAAATACATTTAACAAACTGTTTTGTTATAAATTTTATACCTAATGTCAATAATTTATGTTGCACTAAATTTTATACATTTACATTGTCTTGCTTTGTTGCCGCGTTTCAGAATGATTTGTGTTTGGTACACTTTTACGTTTCAGTTATGTCCTTTATATGTATTTTATTCAGTTCATACGAAATTTCTAGTATAAGCCGGAAAAGCCGTTGTAAGTAACTCTGGAATTATTAATCGAAAATCTTTACAAAAAGCGCCATAACAGTTCCTTTGAGTAATGTAATAAGAGTTAAAATATTTAAATCAAAATATTATAATGATCAAATCTAAATTCTTAGCATACAATATCAACTGTGAGTAATATTTAAAAGAAACTGAAAAGCAGTAAACCTTGAAGTCGTCAACAAGAAAAAACCATAACTAATACTGCAATAATTAAAACATCTGCTTTTATTTGCAGCATGTAGGTATGAAACAAATGAGTTTTAGTATGAACTGTAATTTTCAACATGAAAATATGATTTATAAAATTGAATTAATAAGTTTAGAAAAAATATATTGGCAATGAAGGTAAAAGATTCCATTTAAATTTGTCATCTAACCCAAAAAAAATGCCAAAGTTAACTGTAATATTGTTGTGGGCGATTCGTTATTCAATTTTGAGAGGAAAAGTTCTGATAAACATGCCTGATAAGTCTTGTTAATAAACTCAATCCTTTTGTTATTTTACTACATCAGTAACATTGTGATAAACATTAACAAATAAATAGTACATTTCATAGCAGATGTTCAATATGTGGTCTCTTGCTTACAAGCATCTATTCCACGTTCCATAGATTCAGAATATGTTCGAAAAAACAGACTCCTATGATGTAATTTTGAAGATTTCCAAGATAAAGATCGCGGTTACGTTAAAAAAATTCACAATTCTTTTTCCGTAAACAGAACAGTGTCATTGTTTGCGATTTTTTAAAAAATCTGGCAATATTGTATAGGGAGCAAATAGTTATTGGACAGCTAATGTCGAGCACGTTGATCTTGACATGGATACAATACATTCTCTTTTAGAATATTTCAAACAGTTTTGTTACTAACTTTTTCTTGTTGAGCAATTTTGCTGATACTCGTTACTCTGATTAGCAGTGTCTTGTAAATGCAGCTTAGTAAAAGATCGGAACATGGTAAAAGATAAGACTTCTAATAATTACAAGTTGTTCGAGTATGCAAGTAAAATTAAAGTAGCAAAATACACGCTTTTTATACAATTTATTGATAACTAATTCAATTAAGCAGTATTTACTATCTGTGTGAGCGATTTGGTGGATCCAGAAATGGAACAATCAAATCAAAAATTTCTTGTTTATTGTTTGCGTTGGTTATTAGCATAGATATAGAAATAAAAAAGATATAACTGTTTACCTTATTCTTGAAGCCAACATTATTTCACTTTCTAAGCAATATTCGAGTGGGGGGAGAAGAATGTAGTATTCTATCTACTGTTGCCAAATTTAGTTTATTTGGTGTTTGCTGCAGATGCAAAAACAATCAATATTTCACATGTTTAAATAATATTTCAAATGTATAAGTGTTTATTTAATAATTATTTGAGTTAATTTGACATTTTACATCTTAATACAGCGAATAAACGGAATACTGGTCGTACTACATTATAATAAGTCCAAGAGTCGAATGAATACTAGGCAACTGTATTTTATATTTGATAATTCTATTTCCATTCAAGTAGAAGTAGTTGTTTGCGTAATAAGAGTTTGATTTTGTCCAAAGATCAGTCGTAAGAGAAAATATACCTAATCTGTGACGTTACATCCCTCGCGATCATCCCCTCTTCGCTTCTCATCTTACATCGTTCCCCACTTGGCCTACAAATTGATGTTGGCTTCATAAAAAATCGAATTTATGAATGACTGGTTGGGGATGTGGTTATTAGGCTTGATTCAGCGACTGTCAACATTCCAAAGGCAACTAAGAAAAAATTATGGTCGTAATAAATTTCACTTACAGTCAATGCTCGTTTATTACAAACACTCTGTATAACTTGTTCCAAACTCAGTTTAGAAAATATGATTTATATGGGTGGCTTATTTGTAAGTTAAGGGTATCATAGCTTATTTTTGAATATCAACATCATATCATCCGCCGACTAACTAGTAAGCGCGTGTTCACAATAGGTCGTAAATCACTTGTCGGATTCTTTTAAAGATTTTAAGGATTTTAGATGAGATGCCATTATATATATTTTTAAACTGAGTTTGGAAGAAGTATACCTCGTTAAGGACAAAAATTATCACACATGTTTATGATATCTTATCAAATCGCCCACAATATTTCAGTTTACTTTGAAGTTTTTATATATAAGTATATTGATTAAAGTGATTTATTTCTTAGACCTAACAAAGTTTCAATGCAAACACCATGGACCAAATAAATTTTAAGATTTATTATTCCTCATACTACCTTTAGGTCCAAGTGATAGAATTCGCGAGTACTTGTTCCAAAATCAGTTTAAAAAAGATTATTTATATGGGTGGCATCTTTTTATAAGCTATGAGTAGCACAGGAAGGAAAGCTGACAGAATAATAACATCAGTATAAAGAATCATGGTTAGATCACTTCAGGGAATTATTAACTGAACCACAATACTTGGATGAAGATGAAGAACTAAGAAAAGATAATAACAAAGAGACATTAATAGAAGAATCTACAATTGAGGAAGTTATGGAACTAACTCGGCAAATGATAAATAAAAGGCGTAAAGGAAAAGCCCCTGGAAAAGTTGGAATAAACATAGAGCTAATTATATATGGAGGAAATGCTCTACATAAAAGAACATATATTACCTGATTAAAAAAATTAGGAACGAGGAAAGGATGCCAGAAGAATGGGAAATTGGCCCAATTGTCAACCTACATAAAAAGGGAGACTAACATGAATGTAAAAACTACAGAGGAATCACATTATTAAACATTTCGTATAGAATATTATCTACATTAATTAACAGAAGACTTGTAAGAAGTACAAAGGCTTCATAAAGGGCACAGCAACAACTGATGCTATACACACATTAAAACAAATAATGGAAAAGGAGCATGAATACAGATTGGACATAGAAATGCTCTTCATCGATTTTCAACAAGCCTTCTATTCCATGATAAGTTGGGAACTCATGACAGCATTAAAAGAACAAGGAGTAGATGTAAAACTAAGAAGGCTAATCAAAATGACAATCAATGAAACAAGGGTCAGTATAATAAATCAAAAAGGAGAACCAGATGAATTTATGATTAATAAAGAGGTAAGACAAGATGACTCATTGTCCACAATACTATTCAATTTATCATTAGAGTACACAATCAGAAAACTACACAAGGGTAGCTGAAGGTCAAGTGGCAGCCAAATAATAGCTTATGCCGGCGATATGGTGCTTATAACCAAAACAAGAAGGATAATGGAAAATATACTAAAGCAGAGTGTCACAGAGAGAGGAAAAATAGGGCTGAAAATAAATGAAAATAAAACAAAGCTAATGAGACTTGGGAACCTAGCCAAAAATAAAAATCAACGCTGAATTTGGAAAAGTTTGAAAATATAAATTTTGGGAGTCATGATTAACAAAACTGTAGATAGAAGCAGGAAAAATTAGAAGATAATGAGAACAATATTGAGACTTGTAAAAATAAACGAAAATTAATATAGAATTAGAACGAATCATCGTGAAATTTTGGACGAAATGAAAGGTGAAGACTTTGTAAAAAGAGTAAAAATACAATGAGTTAAATGGCTATGGTATGTGTAGAGAGAAGGAACTAAAGCAGTAACCTACAAAATCTTGGAACCCAGGAGGAAGGAGACGCGGTAGGCACAGGTCTAAGTGCCAAAATGAGGTAGAGGTGGATCTTAATAGAGCAGGAGTAGCAAACTGGAAAGAGAAAATAAGAAATAGTAAATTATGAAGAGCTATAAGTGTAATTTAAACATACAACGGGGACTGATCCACCCCAATTAAAAGAATCTAGAAAGCATACGCCGGTAACCCCACATGGGGTGTCAAGCCATTATATATACAGGTAGCATGGCATATTTTTTCAGTTATATCAAACATTTTTTATATATAATTTAAACTGAGTTTGAAACGAGTATAAAGGAACTTATAAAACCGTGTGGACATAACCAACCAAAAAGAGGCAATGAAAGACGAGAATCAAACATGAAAATATGACAGTAAATAAAGGTGACTTAGATGATAGGTAAAAGAAATGCTGTAGGTTCATCTTTATTTTCCAAATAAACGTCTATTTTCATATTCAAACTATCTTAATATCGAATATTTTGTTATGTTACCACTCCTCTAAATTTATTATAGAGATATCTTTCATATTTATATTTTCTGCACTTTCAATTGGTAAATCTTGCTAAGTTAAACAACAGTGTGGCATTTATAATACTGACAAACGAGCTTTCACACCTGATAGGCAATGAGTCACCTTTTTTATTTGTTTGTCCTAGAATAGTTGTTCCTATGAAGAAAATATAATGGCGTGAAATCCGGTGACCTTCGTGGCTACCAAATGGGTTCACTGAATTTAGTTTCTAGATATGTTCGAAGACACAGTTTAGAAAAAATCCTTCTGTCAAAGATGTTCAAATATGTCCAAGCAATAGGATATGCAAAGCAAATCAATTTTTTCGGACAAAAATGAAATCAGCGACCAAACAAACAACTTAGTTTTTAAGATGTCTATTTAAATTTTTATAATGATTCCACATTTATATACCTAGCTACATAATCAACTGTTATCAAGCACCCCATGCACAAGTTTGTATGCGAATATCGTTACTCAAAATTGTTGTGCAAGCTTCTCCAACCTTTATAATTTTATACTGTCAACGATTCTTACAAACACGTGTAAATTGTAAATAATTTTCAATGCGCACGTGCAGGACAGAATAGCAAACCTAAACTTTCCGTCAACACATCTTTATCTACAAAATTGTGAAGGATTAATAAGTCTGAAGGTTGAAAAACTACATTGAAATTTATTGTTAAATAGATATGTAAAAATTTCAATGACCTAACCCAACCTTATTTAAAAGAGTGACGACGATACAAATTCTTTATGTTCAATATTTCAGACAATCTTACATTTTAACTAAAAGCTTGACCTGCTTCATCATCAAAATGAGGAGGACCAAAGAAATATTCTTTATCCACTAAACAGCCAAACTTTCAAATATATGTTACTAAATTAATTTTTAATGTAGTAGACAAACAACTAACAAGTAATTAAAATTCATTCCAACAAATTACCAATAACTGATCAAATAATCGATTAAGCAATGAATATGCCTAGGTTAGTTTCTAATAATATTCTGGTAAAACCCAGATAATTTTCAAACACTTCAGGGAAGGAAGTTAGGATGGTCTTATTGTTATTTTCTTTTTATACATTGGATTTCTGTAGTGAATTTTTGAAATAAAAATAACAGTACTCCTTTACTCTGAGTATTTAAACCTGTAAGAGGCAACTTACATAGTAATTTTGACAGTACAGGCATCTTGAAGGCTAATAATAAACCAATATTATAGAATAACAGAACTAGTCTGCGCAAATCATATAAAATTTTAATTTATGTAAGTACTTGTGTAAATTGCAAATGTGGTGGTTTAAAAAACTATATAAAACTATTGACTACTTCCGTTATAACAAATAATAACATGTTAAATTCAGAATATTAAAATTTTTATAAATCATTTGTCGCTATTTTATGTTAATTACGCCAATCCATTGTAATGAAATTAAATTCGTTTCATATAATTAGTAGCTGCTTACGTAGATATATATCAATAACCTTGAAAATAAGCAACATGATTTAAAAAAACCCGTTGACTAACCATTTGAGTAACTGCTTCGGTGCAGCTGTAATCCATGGAAGCTCATTCAGTAAATAATCCTTCAGTATGACCTTTCAATTTCACCACACTTTCACCATTTTGCCGAGTGCGGACCTGTCCGAGGTCTCATGTAAAAATTACAAACGACACCTTTTCACACAGTGCTCACTAGACACGACACCAGAAACCTTTATCACAACAAAACATGTTTTCTCGATTTATACAGGTTAACTTGATCGCACTTACTTTTAATTTAGGACTCGAATGAAGGAAAAAAACAAAAATCACAAAAGAAACGATTCAATTCGCAAGAACGGCGAGAGACGACTAGAAAAGAAACTGGCAGCAAGTTCGTGAGTACGTCGTCTAAAGATGGGATGCGATTTGTGTAACGGTTACACTGTCTTTTCGATAAGTGTTTATCTAATTGATAAGATATCAATTTGTGGACAGACAATATATATAAATGTGAATGTTATACCACACATATATTATTTAACGGATTTATTCAAAAGAAACGGAATATAAGGTGTAAAGCTCCTGAATAATATATATGGTCTGTTCCAACTGACACAAAAACCGTATTTGGGTATATTCAGTTATTATAAGCAGCTCCATCTGGGGAAGAGATAGGATAAATGCTTGGATACCCGTAACCTGGGCCCTAATAAAACAAGTTTCAGCTCTCCATAGTATTGAATCTCTTTAAGTGAGTTCGAGCAGGTTAAGGTATAGTTCCGCTTGTACATTCGCTGCATGCAGCGACTACGGTGTCTAAATGCAGATACTGTTTATAGGAAATCATAAACAAGTGGTTTATTTTATGCAGCGAACTGCGTATCACGCAACAGCGGCTGCAACCAGGCTAGGGACACTGCAGACCGTGCCATCTATAGATTCTGTCGAGTAACTAAAATCGCTAGATTTCAAAAAATTTCAAAATTTAAGGAAAACTGTAACGTTGTTAGTAATAAAGTTTTATTGATGTTTATAATTGCGTATACGCGATGTCATATTGCTCGCCCCATCATTTTCGTTTATCCTGTTGTGATCGTTTCCGGTTATCTGTTATCGTTTCTTAGTTCAAGTGTTGAGGTTATTATGTGGTTTCTGTATTTTGGTGTATTTTTTAATTGCTATAATGTGATATTTATTTGTTGTTTCGTTGCTTTATTATTATTTTATTGTTATTAATTGAAAAGACAATGTCAAAGTATTGTGAAGGACTCTAATAAATGGTGTACGCGGTAAGTTTTATTAAGAAAATTAAAGCATTTTTTCTTTCTTAATTAACAACCATTTTTACTAATTTAATCGACAACTTTAGATATCATGGTAGTTTTTTACATTAGCTAAACTGAAAATTGTTGCATTACTAAAGTAAATATTTCTTTATACAGTTTTGTTCCTCCAACCCAGAATGATATTAGTTTAATATAGCTGGAACGCAGTGGTAATAAATCATTAAATTTGTCGACGAGGAAACAATGGAGGATATGTCCCCTTCATTTCAAAAACAGTGTTTCTTTAGATTTGAGAAAGACGAAGGGAGGTTATTAAGACAGTTTGATTTGCCTTCCCATATGAGAGGAAGTTAACAAAAATTGATGGTAAGTTTTATTGTATTCAGTATGCTATAACTTTGGACATTTTAAAATGTACCCATTGAAAACATAAAAATATGGGTTTTATTTTATGTTATAGCTATTCTCTCCACCAGCTATGGGATGGAAGGTATCGAGCCCCTGCTGATTTTCATATATAGCCCATGATATGATAATTTATGGGAAACGTGAGTATTAACTTTTCTTGAGCCATTACGTCCAAGTATTTGGTCAAGAGGAAACCAAAAATCCAAAATATCTAATAAAGACAAATAATTAAAAAAAAACAATACATCAAAAAATAGTTCAGAAATCCAAAAAATATTTAAAAACCAAAAAAAATCAAGAATTCCAAAAAAAATCAAGAATTCCAAAAAAAATTAAAAAAAGGAATTCAAAACAACCAAAAAAATTTAAACATTCAAACATTTTTTGATATTTTCTTGCTTAGTACAAAAACATGTGTAAACTTATTATTTCAATAGTAAGCTTTTTGTTTTCTTTTGAAGATATAAATTTTCAAATATTTGTGTGTTTACTTATTTATTGTTGTTATTTTGCGCGTTTACTTGTAGATTGTGCACAATCTGACAACACCGCATGGGGGGGGGGGTGTCTTGGGATGTTCGCCATCTACGAAGTCTCAACCTCCTAGGGCTTCAAATAAAGGAGATACCGTTAAACCGCATGTATTTCAGATTTCATAGCCGTCGGAGGGGCAGATACTTATTGAAGGGCCCCTCTTTATAAAAACCTTTTTAGATACTATTGATTTCCGATGTTTCTAGAAAATACCAGATGTTCGAAACGGGTATATAAGCAGCGAACTGATTGTCGGAGGATTGGTCAGAGTAGTGTTCACATTGTTCGAGTAAGGTTACCTGCAAGTAGAAGCATCTCTGGAAATTCGGTCAATGGTTCAAAACGAATAACTCCGGCAGCTCGGCAATAATAACTGAGATTTTAATCTCACATCTGTCCGTAATAGGACAAATTCTATTTATGAAAAACTGCTCTTTATAGAGCATAATTATTTTTGAAAATAGTTTTTGCCAACAAAAGCGTAAACCAATAGAAGTGCTCACACAAGAAACCAGCTTCCAAATACAAGGAAGAGTAGACGAAGGGGATAGCAGGTGAATATAAAATACTAACCGGCAGACAAAAAGGATGAGGAAACCTTTAACCGGGGAGTCCGCTGCCGGCTTTTGTCCGCCACCCCTCAATACTAACAACCAAACGAAACAACCTATTGTTTCGTCCACTTCCGCCCCACAACCACATATCAATGTCTTCTAAACGCTCTCCAATCTAAACCCGGGGCCAAACAGTGCCTTCCATCTCATCTCACCGATGGTCGCACCCCCAAACATCGACTATTCAGCCCTCTACCAAGAAACTCTACGTGAGCTGATCGAGTTAAAAACTCAAAATCAACTTCTTGTGACAATGGTCAAAGAAATGGAATCCAAAACAAACACCCGTGGCTCCTCACCAGCAGCATACTCCGCCAAATCACATGCCTCACGCCCCAGTATCCATATCACTGTGAACTCGACGCCTACATCCAACCGCCAAGCATAAGAGGGGGACTTCACTCTCTTGGGTGCCATATCCAAGAGAACCCGAAGAATGTCGACCCCGCCTCCACCATCCACCCAACAACAACAGCCAACTCAACAACCCCGTCCTACCCAACAACCACGAACTGCCCAACAACCCAGACCTCAACAAACCCGACCTTCCCAATCGACACCTCCACTCCAGACCCTAAATATCCGGAACCTACCAGCCAAATTCGTCTCCCGGAAGGAGTTATTTAACCTCCTCAACACTAACGAGTTGTTAAGGGGAGATATCGCCTTCTTTAAGGCACCCCAACCGAACCGCTCTCGTAAATATACCCGCCAACATCCCCTACGAAGCGTTAGCAAAAAAACTTTGTAATACCATCGGTGACGACCAAGTCACCATCGTCCCGCTAAACCCCACTCCCAAAGCCCGTTCACCGTCGAAAACCCGCAAGCCCACATTCTCACTCGTCTGCAGATATGTAGACACATCCATGACCGACAAGGAATTTGAGGAGGTCCTCAAAGACCTTGACTTCCCTCCAACTAGAACCTGGCGCATCATTTCCCGACGTCAAGGCAAGCCCACTTCTATGTTCCGGATTCTAACAGAATCTGAAATGGCATACCATCAAGCCCTAACGAAGGCCATCCGATTCCTTGGTCTCTCATATCAGTGTGAGGCCTCAAATCCCACCAACCCACTACCCGCAGTATCCAAATACTACAACAGGTGCTCCAGCACAGGCCACCTTGCCGAGTCATTCAAGACCAAACCGGTCTGTCCCTCCTGTGGTGCATCTGACCACAAACACGCCAATTGCCCTAAGGCAAACGACCCCTCGTGTAAAAATTGCGGCGGCACGCACCCCGCTTACCATCCCCGGTGTCCGAAGCAGTTGGAAACACCGAAAACTCCCCAGGAGATCGCTCCAATCACTCTCGAAAAACCTAAGGCTCCATACGACCTCCCCACGGACACGAAAACCTGATAGATTCTCGCCACAACTATCATGAACGCCGTTCCGACTTCCCGTGGCTTAGTGGCCGACACTCACTCGCACCTAGTTCGGGACCGTTAATTGCCAAGGTACTCATACATCTATGAAGTTTGGAGTACCAATGATTTGGCGGGAACCTAAGAATCATGTTGATGATTGTTACTTTTGCTTAACAACAATTCTGGGATTTTCTAGTAACAGCAAGCATAAACTAGTGTATCTTGATATCCCATCAGCCATTACACCTACACCTCATGACGCTTCTAGCATACCTGTTCCTAAACCTCTAGAGAAATATGATGACACGGAGGAACCAGAAGCCGGTGAAAGTTTTGAAAAGGAAGTCGTTTTCGAATGTAGTAGCAGCAAACAGCCACATTTTGTATCTCAGGAAGACCTCAATGATCTAGTTCGTGATATAGATCTTTTCAAAACAAAGGCAAAGTTGCGTGGATCTCGTTTGCAGCAGTGGAACCTTTTACAAAAAGTGTGAACATTTGCACGTTTCAGAAAAGGTAGTCTATTCTGGCCATGTTTTTCTCAAAAGAAAATGACTTAGTTTACTGTCATGATATTCCAGGTTTAATGAATGCACTTTGGATTTTCTATGAACCTACCGAGTGGCCATAATTTATTGACTCTTAGAACACAAGTCTAAAGGCAGTTTTGTTGTTTAATAGAAACGAACAATCATCAGTTCCCGTTGGTCATGCTGTAAATATGAAAGAAACATACCAAAATATGTGCATATTACTCCAGTGGATAAAATACGCATATCTGTGCCTATCTCAAAATTGTTGCACTGCTCACAGGACTACAGAGTGGCTTCACAAAATATTGTTGTTTTTTATGCGAATGTGACAGCAGAGCCAGAAACCAACATTATTTAGTTAAAGATTAAGCCGTTACGTGAAAACATTGTGTCCGGCCAGAAAAACTTCCTTAATGAACCTTTGGTAGATTAGCAAAAAGTTTATTTAGCTCATCTACACATAAAACCAGGGTTTATAAAAATTTTTGTTAAAGCCTTAGATAGAGAAGGAAATGCGTTTCTTTATTTAAGACGGAAATTGCGCGTATAAGTGAAGTAATGCTTAAAGAAGGAATCTTCGTTGGACCTCAAATACGGGAACTACTTAAGGATCAAAACGAAACAACTACACTTTTGAAAAGGGTTCAAAGGGCATGGGATGCCTTCAAAAAGATATGTAGCAACTTCCTATGTAACAAAGGGCGGGCAACTACAAAGGTCTAGTGTCTAGTGAAAACCTTGTCCAATATTATAAAGCATTGGGTTGCAATATGTCTCTTAAGTTGCATTTTCTTCACTCCCATATAGAATTCTTCCCTTACAAGTTGAGTGCAGTTTGAGGCGAAATACTTCACCAGCAAATTGATCAGATGGAGAAGCGCTACAATGAAAAATGGACCCAAAATATGCTACATGAGATGGCTCGTAACGAATACAAGCGAAAAAAGACAACCAAATAAATTTTTTGATTATATTTATGTTTATTGATACAATAAAAAGTATATTTTATGAAAAGTGTTTTTTTTAATTCTTAAAAATTCACCACTAGATTGCTTATAAATTGGGAGTTTAATATTTTATATCTTTCCTTCTCTAAAAATTGTGGGTGATAGGGAGAAATCGAGTGCATATTAGAATCCAGTACAATACAGTAGACGCAAAAAACCCAAAAAAAATCCGGTGAGCGACAAAAAATTTCAAAATGTAGAACAGTGTAATTAGTACCTACGAATACTGATGTAGTAAATACTGTCATGCCCTTCGGTCATTTCTTGTTAACCATAGAGAAATTTCGAACTCACGAGATAATTGTCAAGTACTATTACCTGAGAGTACTTGATAATGCAGTTATTAGATGATAAGAACACAGTCTTCAAAGCGTTATCAATAAAAAATTAATTGGAAGTAGGCCTAAGCAGATGAAGAGGGGGCTAGACGTGTTATTAATACCTCAGTAAGGCCCGTTTCAGAAAAGACCGATGCTCAGTGCTGATGATCGGTCGTTGACAATCATCGGTCGAGTAAATTGTTTTCACATTAACGCGTAACATCAGTTGTCAACATGAATCTGAGAAGTACACAGCATCGCGTTGTTGTCGCTTTGTGCGTAAAACGGTTAATTGAAAAGCAAAAAAGAAACGAAAATCCAGAAAGATATGGGTATCTTTTTTCACTACTTAGGTACTGCCATTTTGCATAGCAACAAAAAAAGAACAGTAAAACTAAACTGGCACGCAAGCATCGAAACTGATGATACGCTTGCATGTGAAAATTTGTCAAATGGCTTCGACATCAACTGATTATCCGCAAACACTACGGGCTAGACCGATGCCCGTGCGCTTATTATCGGTCGACCAATGATACGCGGGCATGTTAACAACTCCATATAAGATAATAAATAGGACGTATAGTCAGTCCTGATCATCAGTTCTTTGTGGTAAATAATTCTTTTTATAAAAGCTATATTTTATTAGTGGAATATAGAAAAAATTAAATCAAACTGCTGCATATATCATCACCAAGTCACTATCACAGTATCTAAAATTTGGAACGATTATTATTCACCAGTTGGGCTTCTGATTCCATTTTAAGGATTCTAAAAAACAACCCCCCTCTAACTACAGTTTTTGAAAACATTTCTAATTACCTGCCTTACCTACACTCCTCAAACAAATATCAATGTTACAACTACTCTTTCAAATCTCTCGTCCAAATTTTATAAATTTCAACGTGGATGAGGATTCGGGGAATAACGCTAAATTCTTGAACATAATCAATACTCACTTCCAAGTATTTACTTTCTTCTTTACGGATGACTCCAAAAAAAACCAGCAGTGTCAGTTTTGGAGTCTATTCTCTCGTCAATCGTCTCGTCTCGATATCCGATCAACTTCCTAAATATTTCTCCATATTCTCCGCAATATCTAGAGCCATAGAAAAAATAACTGAACCTAATATTTCCAAAGCCATCGTCCTAACAGATTTCAAAAGCGCAATTCCAAACTTTCAAGGTTTATCCGTCTCAGATTCATCTAATCCAACCACATTATAAATCAGGAAACAATACTTTCTGTTATCGTCACAAAACAAAGAGATAATAACGGACGAACTACCAAACATAGCAAGATCAGTCCCACGAACTGTTTTCCCGCCTACTTATTACAAACATATCACTAATATTTTTAAAGAAAACCACTTCAAAAGTTGTTGCAAAGACTTCGAACAATTATGCAGATATAAAGGATACATATATGGACAAGTCTCATCAAAACCAAATAAAAAGCCTCGGTTTCAAAAATTCCATAATTTATCTAGAAAAGAAATTGTAAGAATATCCAGGCTGAGCTAACCACACGTTCATACCTTCGATAAATCAATATTTCTCCTGATGACTTGTGCTAATGTGGTGGAAACCAAGACCTAACTAATATATTCTTCTCATGCAGTAGATCACAAAGCTTCATTCGTGACTTTGATAAATCCCAAATAATACTTATGGTTCTTACGTTATACACGACTTATCCTTCAAATTCCTCTCACACCATAACATCAAAAGCATCGTAGCCTTTTTGTCAAATATAAACTGTAAATTTTAGTGCAGATATCATAACCGTAGTTAAGTTGAACTAACGCTTAAAATGTAGTGTAGCAACAACATCGCAAAACCACATGGATTAATTCATATAATTAATAATAATCAATACATCATTTCGAGTTCGCTTCCCATATAGAATTATAGAAAACACCACATGAACATAACCTATCTGTAGATTTTAGATTATTTCCTGCAAAGTCTTATATTATTTTAGCCAAAATTTCTCAAGACATTCAGTTAATAGCGTACATATTTCATGATGAGAAGTATTAGAGAAATAAAAAAATAGATATACAGAATACAAAAAGCGACCTCAAACATAAAAAAACATGTACGAAGCAAAGTGTTGAATATAAAAAAATGAAAGTAGTATATCTCGACAAGCAGAATTTAAGTTAATTGAAAGAGATATAGAAGAATCGGGACAAAGTTTCCATGATACCAACACTATAAAGAAACTTATTTATTCTAGGATAAGAGTGCAACTGATATTAAATTTATTTACACAGTGACATAGACACTCGCACACCCAGTAATTATTATTTTATTTGAAGTACATTTTAATCATAAAAGTCTTAAAACAATATTAGAATTTGAACGCTATCAGTTGAACATTCCTGTTTTTATTCAATTATTTTTTTGCTGTAAGTACTGGACGAACTAGCCCATTACGATATCAGAATACAGAATTTATTCGAGTACATTGGTTTTAAGCGTTGCCTTACAAGAATTCACAAATGTTTATCGTTCGAGAGAGATCGAATTGTTAGTTTTCGGGAAGCTGGGCTGTCGTTCCGAGAAATCGTTAGTAGAATAAACAGGAGTGTGGATACAGTTGTCAGATGGTCGAACACGAAGGGTCAGAGGAACAGTACGAGTGAGCAGGTCAACAGAGGGCCAAGATCGTCGCCTAAGCTAATTAGCTCTAAGAGATCGTTTCTCGTCGACAAAGGCAATAACAACTCAGTGGTTTGCAGAACATGGGTCCTTGGAATACGAAGTATTTATAGACGGATAAGACTTTCTTCATACCGACCTCAGTTGGTGTTACCTTTTACTCTGGTACATCGAAGAAATCGACTTCAGTGGCGCCAAGAACTGTTGGATTTATTATATGAGGTACCATTACATATGGCTCAAGGTCACCTTTAGTCTTCAGTAGGGGCAATATTAATGCCAAATATTGGAACCTCTTCTGATGCCTTAACTCAGGACAGCGCTGACGGCCGATAGGCAGAGCATGTGGTGGAGGCCCTCAAATCGTTTGTGGTTAACTGTTGAAAGTTTCTATTAAGGTCAAGATAAAGAAGAAAGCAACTAAATAAGTTGACTAACAAAAAATTTATTCAAAATTAAACTAGAAAACAACTAAAACAATTTTAGTTTAACTATAAGCTAAATTATTTTTCGTCTGATTTTCACATCAATAAATGTATCGATAATATCGTCGAAGTCTGTTTCCTTCAAAACATCACTCTCTAAACTAAGGAGAGTTAAAACATTTAATCTGTCCTCGGTCATGGAACTTCGGAGTTTATTTTGTATAAGCTTCAGTTTTGAGAAGGATTTTTCAGCCGTACAATTTTTCACTATTAGTGTGAGATAAATTCTCAGAATTACATCAACGTTGGGAAAGTACTCTTTAACATTGTTTTTACACAACAAGTCATACATCCATCTCTCATAGCTAATTCTCTTCTTTTCTGTTCAAATTCTTCATACTGAACTATAAATAGTTTGAAATGTATGGATTCGTTGCCAAGAGAATCATTTACGTCGTTTTCACCAAGTTTTGGCTGGTAGACAAAATTTCTTGATCAGAAATAGCAGTCAAATTTTTCAAAAATCCAAATCGTGCATTTAGAAGTGAGTACGCGGCCATTCTCTTCTGAAGAGCGGTCATGAGCTGGGATCTAGCTTTGAGTCCTAAATGTATTCGAGGGTGATAACTGAACTTCCGAAGCTTGCGGGCAATCTAAAGTGAGCAACCGGACGTTTATTTTTGTTTTTCTCCTTTTTTCTTCTTCGTAGTTTCGGCAATCAACCAGCTCGAAAGCTTTTACTTCATATTCATTAAAACTATCTCTTTTATTTTCAATGGTTGCTTTTAATGAAGTAAGCAGTGCTGCAGCAGTATTCAAGTCCAACCTAGGATTTGTAGGCTTTCGCTGACTTTGTTTATATGTCCTAAAATATCATCCTAAAAAACTGTATATATGGCTGTTTCTAACTTTGCCATCCTATCATGCAAACCGACAGCTGTTGCTCTTGATTTAGCTGTGTCTTCTTCGTCGTCAATAACTTCTTCAAGGGCATTTATAAAATCTTTATAGCCCCGCAAGAGTGCTTTAGTGGCTTTAGATCGACATGACCAGCGAGTTGTTGTCGTTCTTTTCGGCACAAGAACATAGATTGGTCAGTTTTCGCTTCTTTTAAACAGCGACTAACTGTATTGTACCTGTTAGTTGAAGCCGTAAAATATACATACAGCTCTTCTAAAACATCAAAGAAACTTATTGCTCTGAGACAACAACTGGCCGCCGATTGTATGACAAGATTAAGCGAATGGCAAATGCACGGCACCCAAGCTGCTAGGCTATTTCTTCTTGTATTAATGCTTGTAGGCCATTATATCTGCCACTAATTGCTTTCGTACTACTGTCCACGAATGTTCTTCAGGTCCAGCTTGTTTTGGTCTAGAAAATTAATCAAGCCCTCATACATATCCTTCGCCTTATCACCCTGGTTAGGCATAAAAATAAGAAAACGCTCAACAGGAGCGTACCCTTCAATAAACCGAACCACTAACGTCAATTGGTTAACATGGCCTTCGTCAGGAGTCGAGTCCAGAGAAACTGAAAAATATTTTGCAGTTTTCACTCGATCAATAACTTTTTTAAAACGGCGCGAAAGGCGCCATTTGTGTTCATATTTCGTGCTGCTTGATCTCGCAGATTTTTAAATGTTAACTTTTCCCGCTCAAAGATTAAAATACGTTTTTCATCTAACTATCTGTAACAAAACTCAGTATTTTTTTGTTTCTATTGAGCCTTTATTGATTTAATTTAATTTAATTTTTTTGTGGCCTCCTTGTGGTGGCAGCCCAGAGGCAACTGCCTATGTTGCCTGTGCTTAAATCCGGCACTGACTCAGGACAAAATCCAACTTTTCAGTAAGATAACACTCAGCCAATATAGCCAGGCGAACCTCGGACTACGTCCACCAGGCTCAAATTAATCGACCCCACGATTCCCAGATTTGCCTCCAATTGAACATGTGTGGGACATAGTCGGTAAAAGGTTAAGAATTTAACAGCGTCCTCCTCAAACTCTGATGGCTCTTCGACATGAGATAGAGGTGGCATGGAAAGAGATACCTCAGGAGGATATTTATGACCTTATTATGAGTATGACTAGGTGCATTAGGGAATGTGTAAGAAATCGTGGAGCTTCTACCCGTTTTAAAAGTTGGTGAGCAGAAACGTAGATTATTCTTACCCGATTAGAGAGAAATTCCAATTTTTTTCATATTACGAACTCCCTGACATGTATGCCAAATATTACCGAAATAAAATAATTTTTGCTGGGTGTTCGGGTTTCTATGTCACTAAGTATATGTATTCACGATTGAAATCCAGCACATTAGATTCTTTATTTATTATAATATCGATAGGTGGCCGTTGCCGACCATTTGGCATCAATAGTTTTGAAAAATTCCTCAGAAAGTTACCACATAATTAAAAGTTCCACAAGTATCCATTTAGCTAGTTGTTTGTATCTCTTATTAGTGGTGGTACCGAAACACTTAAAATGCATGGAGAATGTTGAATGGAAGGTATATCGAAGAAAACATTGCCTATATGTTGAGAATTTTCAAATATTATACTTTCCAGAACTAGTGGCACTTCTAGATTATTCAGAAATGCAGACGGAGAATTAGAAAGATTTTCCAAAAAGGACACATAGAATTGATTGAATATGGTGTGTTAAAATTTAAATAATTGTACTTTCAATATATCAAATGAAATTACCATTTCAAGCCACACGTTTTCAGTCGATAAACGATATAAAAGAGAATTCTCAACGGGTAATGACGTTGATTTCTGAAAATGAGTTTCAAAATGTTTTAGTGTAAGTATTGTTTGTTGGACATAAGTGGTATATTTCGAAAGGATCCTTCTTTGAATGGGATACAATAAATTGTGATAAATAATATATATTTTGTGTTTCATTGACTGATTCTCGTAGTAGTATTATCTATCTTTCACATTTAAAACAAACAGAAACCAAATAGAAAAAAGACAGCTTGATTAATACCAGAATGGAAGGTGTAATGTATATTAAAAAGAGAACTTGTATTGATTAGGAAATGCATGTAAGTTGATGAACCGGTTAAATGGGAAATGT
The DNA here is from genome assembly GCA_963921935.1 of Galeruca laticollis. Lineage (NCBI taxonomy): Eukaryota > Metazoa > Arthropoda > Insecta > Coleoptera > Chrysomelidae > Galeruca > Galeruca laticollis. Next base: position 198,753,018 of record OY998178.1, read on the forward strand.
ATTTAAATTATATTGAACTGAGAGAAACTGTAACACGTTAAAATACATCATTTAAACTTTATGATGTTAGACAGATTTTGGGAAGCACAGAAAACAGAATTAAGAAGGAAGAAAATATGAAAAAGGTTGATATTAAGAGGGAGAAAACCATATAGCCCGTGGTTATTTCTCTAGAAAGCGAGGTTGACGTGGTAAGTAACTTATTTGATTAGTGAAATTAACTGTCTCAACCCTTACTTCGTGGAATCTACTCATATATGTGTTTTAAATTAATCTCAATGTTTCTAGCTAATTCCATAATATAATGAAAAATGTTGAAAATTCTAAAAAATTGACAATTGTTTCGATAACTGAATATCATCGTCAGAATGACAGAAGTTACATTTTATTTGATACCTACCTGATGTTTAGTAGTTATTTTTGGTTAGACCAAGAAGTGGCCTACCTTGTGATTGATTTAATATATGTTAATAGAAAAGAGAAGAAGATGTGATATTACAAATATTGAAGCTTAGATATTATTAGCCCTATGGTGATATCCTGGATATCATTTTTCCAATTAAGATCAGTATTACTGTGCAATGATATAGAAAACCAGGAAAACTATATCTGCTGATCTTTACAATTATCACTTAAGAAGACAGTTTAATAGTGGAGAACTCCCTAGATGTATCTGTTCATTGACGACTTCATATTGTGGGTTTCTTAAGTGTCTTCTAATTTCCAACTTTTCAAGGAAATCCAGTTCTTGTTTCTTATCACAAATATGTAGTACTTCTAGTTCTGTGTTAGGTGTCAATGAATGATTGGTGTCAAGTAGATGTTTTGCGTAATGGGATTTATCTGGTTGTTTTAATAGCAACATCCAACGGTTATCCATTAGATATGATAAATAAGCTAATTAATAAAAAAGAGGAAAAAGTGGCATTACAACTAATATTTCCTAAATAAACTGAAGAAATAAAAACTTATAAAACCATCACATATGCAGGAAATATTTCTAATAATATTTCAAAGATAATATCTTTAGCAACAAAAACAACAATTTCTTTTAAATTAGAAAGTAACGTAAGTACAAAATGTTGAATGTAAAAACAAAAATACCACCATTGAAGAAATCAGGTATATATAAACTCAAATGTCCAGAATGTAATGCTGCCTATTTGGGTCAGACCCTTAGAAATTTTGAAATCCGATACAGATTAAAACAACCAGATAAATCCCATTACGCAAAACATCTACTTGACACTAATCACTCATTGACACCTAACACAGGTAGGCATCAAACGAAATGTAACTTCTGTCATTCTGACGATGATATTCAGTTATCGAAACAATTGTCAATATTTAAGAATTTTCAACATTTTTCATTATATTGTGGAATTAGCTAGAAACATTGAGTTTCATTTAAAACACAAATATTTGATTAGTATTTATAAACTCTTCTTGTGTAAAATATCACCATTTTTAAACATCACTTGCAATTTTAAGCATTATTTGGATAATTGAAACACTGATGTGTTTTTTTACCGGCATGAAAGCTCATTAATACTCGTATTATTGCTAACAATAATTGGACAATGGAAGACGAAATATAAACACAATTACGACATAAATCTAAGTTTCAAACTGAATTGGACAGCGAAACAAGGAAATGAGACCGCTGGGCACATATAACTCTACTGAAGTTCTAGAAGAATTGTTGAAAAATCACACACAGAATTTTTAATACAAATACCGTTGTACGTCATCAATGACGTTGGTCTTACGTCATAATACTACCAACTATTTGAAATGTCCTTAACTAAGCTAATAGTTCGAAAATGTCACGAACATTAATAAAAAACCAAGAAATGTAATGTGATTATTTTGATAATTATATAATTCTTTCAACTATTTAGCTGATACACGTATTCTTGATCGTACATATTATTTTATGTACAGGGTGGCCAACTAAGTGAGGTAAGCGCCTCTATCTCGGAAACCGTTCATCGTAGAGATTTGGGACAAAAATATTTACAATAAATGCGGCCAAGAAAAATTGTTTACGTATGTGCACGTACATTGATAATTAGCGCACTGTTTTTCCAATTTAGTGTTTTTAGTTAAATAAAAATCAAATCGGACACTATTAGCATATTTACACAGAATTATTACAGTATTCACACTTATTATTAATCGTACAATGTTTCTTTACGGTTGCGAAACTATACTACTTAATAACTACTCGTTTACTAATCGAGATACCGAGAGAAAGAATTGCGAAATATTCTTGAGAATGTCTAGCTCAAATAGAGAAACTCGCATGATATAGAGATAACGAGAAGCGTATGAATAATAAAATAAGTTACAAAAGTTACTTCAGTAAACTACTGAGATACAACTTGAGATTGACTCAAGCTGGAGTTGAACCGATTCACTTGAAGAATCATTGACAACTGAAATATTCTAGCAAGAAAGATCGTATGCCATCAATAAAACACGTGCAAATCTTACAACACGAAGAGATATTTACTTTCCTAGGTAAAGCTATATTGCATCAATAAACATTTAAGAGGTATCGTTATTTGATATATATAATCTTTTATGAGAGGTAGTACGTCAGAGTATATTTCGAACGTAGCCAATAAACCTTAAGGATTATGATAGGGATCACAGTGGTTCATGCCGCGCGGACAATCGTTTCTAAAATACAAAAGAGGGTTGTGAATTCTGTCGCAGTACAAAATCACAAGAATAACTAAATAATATTTATTCTTGTGACAAAAGGTTGTAAATTCGATACAAAAGAGGGAATTTATCAGAGAGAAAGATGTATTTTCGAACATACTGCCCGCGGCCACCACCTAAATGAAAATTTACATACTATGTACAACGTTAAACTAATTATAATAACTATTTGTACAAGAGTCGTTCCTTTTCACAGTCACAATTTATGGTTTAAAAAGTTGCGTAATTAATTGAGTAAACTTGGCTAACAGTAATATTGCACACAGTTCTAATTTGGGAATAGTCAGTCATGTTGCAACTCGGGATTTAGCACCCACTAATGTACAATGGATTGTCCTATTTTTCATTAATAAATAGATAGCGTGGAACCTTAACGTTGGAGAGAGAAGAGATTCTATTTACGAAATCTTTCCAATCTAGGAGAATGGACAGATCGGCGATTTCTTGATTCCATGAAAGTTTGAACAACCATGTACGTTGCATTAATATTTTTCCTTTGGCAATGACGGGGTTGACTAATCCTAGCGGATCATAACATTATGAGACTGCCGATAGAATTCTTCGCTTACTGATGTAGGATTCGACTTCAAGATCTAAGGGAGTAGCGATTTGAAAAATATCGTGAGTTGGATTCTACTTAAACCCAAGAATTTTACATAACATTTTATCAAAATTCAAGCCTAGATGTAACGCTTGAGACTACGCTGATTCTTTACGGAAATCCAGAGAATTTGAACAAAATTTGTGTAGCGTGAATGCTGATGCGCTAAGGTTAATTCGAATTGCAATAGTTTCAGTTCGGACAGGGAGCTAACAGTATGTCATCCACATACGTCTGATGTAATAATGCGTCTGAAGCGAGAGATAAATCGGTATTTCGTTGTGCAATATCTTAAAGTATTCGACATGAGAGATAGGGAGCACATTTTTGGCCGAACGTCAAACAAGTTAATTCGATGCATGAAAAATCATCACTGGAAGAAACTTTCCATAATATATTTTGTAAAAAAAAATTGATCTGTCTGTACATTTTTTGTATGTCCGCTGTCAATAGGTATCTAGAAGAGCCAAAAAGGACATAATATGTCGAATAATTCGGGGTGCACCAGAGGACCTTTGAGAGATATGTCATTAAAAGAGAAAGAGGAAGTCGTTTCACATGAGAAATGGAAGACCACGCGCAATTTGGTGGTTTCGCTGTATTCTCTCAAAACACTTAAGTGTAGAAATTTAATTTCTTATTGGTATACCTCTTATTTATCAATTCAATAGCTGAGTTGAAGTTTTCATCGCATACTTGAATATTGTCGATGATTTTTAAAGCATCTCCCTTTAAAAAGCTTTTGAGGTAGAAAAGTTTTGTGCGCCGTATACTATTTTGTCAATGTTATTTACAACAGAACCGTACCGATGAATCTTTTGGAAGACTTCTTATCTGGTCCGATAAATGTTATTTTTCAAGTGCGTCATAATACAATACATTGCTACGCCGAAAATCGACATTAAATATTTAAGAGGGCACAACAGGAACGCTTCGGAGTTGGGGTCTCATGTTTTATTTTTGGAAGACGCATAGTCTTAGCAGAATTTATGAAGGAGGTCTCACTGCAAATCGGTACCGAGAAATCCTTGAGGAAGTTCCTCCAGAACTGATGAAAAATGTTCCATTGGCCCTTTATAATTCTATTTATTTTCAACAAGACGGTACTCCCAGCTACAGCTTTGCCCTTCTGTGGCCATTTTTAGACGATAACTTTCCTCAAAGATGGATTGGTACCTACGGACCTGTAAGATGACCTCCTTGATATCCGCATTTTTCAATTTTGGATTTTTTATGGGGTTTCATGCAAGATAAAGTCTATAATAAATACGATATCATTCTGCAGCGAAGCTTCGTGCAGCAATTGATTTAACTTTCCAAAATTTGCAGTCCTATGATTATTTTTAACGCTATTAGAAGGATAACGAAAATGTGCTTGTTTTGTATACGGGAAAATGGCCGACATTTTCAAAGCCTCCTATCAAACCTCTTTGCTTTTTCAAAATCCTGCTCATCTTTGTTGTTTCCTACCATTAAGGAAAATAGGTTTGCTGTTTGTTTTTTTGTAGCTGTTATTTGTTTCGAGTAAGATTCAATTATTCATCATAATAATTGAGTTAATGCTGTAATAAATAATTAATAATTAAGAATTGATAATTTTTTTTATAATTCGCGTATAAAAGAGATTTCATTATAACATTGTTTACAGTATCACTTTTTTAGTAATTTTTAGTGACATACAGTTGATTATTGCATGCAGTATGTATTTTTATTTGAGTTTAACTTTGAAACATATTTTGGAATTTTTTATATTAAATAGTCTTAAAGGTAAATTTGAATAAATTATTTATTAAAAATATTAATAAATAAAGTACGCTAACGTTTATTCATCAATGATTTGTCAATTGTTTATTTTTATATTGTATAGGATCAATACATAACGTTCGATTTTCGGGGTAAATTACCAGATATCTAAGTGAACATATATTATAGAAATAATTCTGTTCATGATATAATATAAATATATCGCAAGCATATATGAAGAAGCTCTTTTTTAAACAAAAAATCATCCTCTATTTGCTTAAATGAAAGTTTGTTTACAATTTACACAATTATTCTGTCATAATATGTAAAAAGTGCTGAATAAAACCATTTGTGTTCTGACCAATCAGGAATCTACAGAATTGCCAACTTAAATTCATACCACTCCTCCTAGTTTAAAAACAGGGATTTTATGTAATTCTATTTTATTTAAAAAATTAAATAAATGCGAATTATAAAACATATTGCGTGAAACTTGTGTCAGAATGACTTTCCGTAGTACTCGTGATTTGTGCAACTCACCGCAGAAAATTTTAGATCTTAAATTCTGAGCGTGTTTTTAAAAATAATTGAGTACAATTATATATTTTTGGAAAGCCTACTTCATGCGTAATGAATAAAGAAAATAATATGTTTGCTTCATAACTAAAAAACAAGGGGTATTAGGAAAAAACTGGATTTTAAGAAAAAAATTCTATCAGAACGTTTTAACTTCTTCGATAAGTTTAAAGACAACTGAGAAACAAGGGGTGCCTGAAAAGTAGTACTATTAAATTCCACCCTGTATCTCATAAACCAAAGGGGCTATCAAAATTCTCCTTGCGCAATTTTTAATTTCATAAAAAAGTAGCACACTATCGCGATTCTCTATTTTTAAAGATAAGGGAGATACCCCGCAAAAGTGCCCAAAATTGGATTACACCTCAGATTAACAAATAAAATAGATATGTTTATTGTGATATTTTCTTGCCCCACACATTGAGTCACATTCTAAGCTCACTTGCGGACACTTCCACTGCTTTGCCATATCTACAAAGTCTCTTTAGTTGCAGGAAAAATGAAATTAGAAGTTTAATTGAAAATGTGTTAAAAAGTTATGCAAATAAAAAAAGTCATACTAATTTATGCATTTTAGTCGCTATTTTTAAAATTAATTAATAATGCTTGAATTTTATTTAATAAAGGCATATTCTTATGAAAATTTTAAACAAGTATTTGTTGTATCCTTAGATGGTTATAACTAAAAGTGGCAACATTGCTCAAAATTTCAGTACCTGTTTAGTGTGTCAATAGTAATCTATTTAGTAGGTTTGTCCTTGTTTAATTACCATATAAAGAGAGATGCAAATATCGTCAGACCGTGATCGACAATCATTTCAAATACGTCGTAGTATTGTAGTAAATAATGGCAAACGTGGTTTGTTTATACGAGCGCCATTACGACTAGAGAGTAAACATTTAGTTCTTTCGTTTTGATGTGTTTTTCAAAACTTTTAGTGACAAAATAAACTTTTAAGTTAATTAATTTAATGTTTTTGGACTATCATGGTTCGTCGGTGCCAAGTTTGTCAGAAAACCAGCCGAAATTACCAAGGCCATGTATCTACAATACCATCCCCTCTTTTTGTAATTCATTCATTATTTCACTACTGGCGTTTAGAATTGTTGGCCGCAAAAATAAACGTGTTTATGAATGAATAGCCCTCTCTATGTTTATTATTACTCTAAGGATTACACTGTACAGTACTAAAAAACCATATGTACCTTACATTAAATAATTTTGACATTCGGTACGATTCGTATTTACAGAGAAGAAATGTCATTATGGCAATTGGTAACGTTTGCTGGATTGCCAATTCGCCAAAGGTAAATTAAAAAATTTCATTGATTTAGGTTATGTCAACAATTTGATTGTCTTTGTATTTTCTGTATACTTATAATTTCATAATTATGTCTGTATTTGTTCTTCGCTAATTATAGATATGAAAACTGTTTTCAAAACAAAGATAGTTTGAATAAGCTGATTATTGTCGTTTATTTCTACGTACAAAATGCCAAAAAAAACTAAATGTCACTCCAAGGAACTTGTGTCTTCATTAATTCAGTATTTAGAAGGAGAATGTGATAATAAAGGACCACTATTTCATTTAACTGCTGCAAAAGAAGTAAGTTAAATATTATAAAAATGTCTCGAAGTGTTAAATTGATTTAATTTTCGTTTAAGCGTGTTGCAGGGCTTTCTTACATAAATGTATGTAGTTCTGTTACATAACTTTATTGGGGAAATTAAATTAGTTTGAAATATTTTTTGGTATAATTCTGGACGAATTTTAGTAAAGACGGTGCAGACAGTTCAGTTGCAATACACTAAGAACCTATCAGATTTATTTTCTATGATTATTTGCAATATGTTACAGGATTTTTGTTTGGTATGCGTAAAAAATTCAATATTTTCCATTAGTTGTATACATTTAAAACTAATTATTCCTAGTAACATAAACAAAAAACAACATTTCAATTTCAAAACTTCCTACATCCTTCTACTTTTCTGACGATCAGACAACACGGCAAGGTCGTGACGACATAAATGATCTGTGAAGTGCATTCTGTAATTGTACATACTTTATAAAATCGTTTTTTCACCAGTTAATTTAATACTCGTTGTCCACAATATAGACCTGCAGATAATAACAGATTTTTGAAAACAACTTTATTCAGTCTGCCTCGTTGTATGCTCAAAGTATATCTTAATACAAATTTACAATGCGCAAGCGTTGGCGGTTTCAGGTGTGATAATATTTGCAATAAAAATTGCAAATCGTTCAAAAAAATTGTATATTTTTTACTTTGTTCACTCTGCGGTTGTTTTAGAATCAAAACGTGCAATAAAATAGTTACCTCAGTTTATTGGCAGACGGTTTTCGGTAGTATGGAACTTTTTATCCTCAATTGAAATCGTTAACAAAAAAGTTAGTTGTTTTTTTACAATGTACAGTCTGCCAAAATACGAAACGACAACACAGATAATAACCCCAAGCAACGAGGCAGACAAATCCATGTGAGACTCTGCCTTACATTTTACATCTACATACAAGAATTAATCATAATTTTTTTATACAAATTAGAATTAATTTCTTTGTAAGCTAGATAATTTCGTAATTAACTACAAAAAGTGGCAGACGGTTTTAAGCGTTATGATACAATTTTAGCTATTTTTTAATTTGCAAAAATTTAAGTATCTTTTAAATTTATTTTACACAGTCTGCCTTATTAATATTATTCTTTTAACATCATTGCAAGATGATTTACAAAAAAGCAGACGGTTTTACTTGTTATAAACAATTTTTTGCAATTTTTTTTAAGTAAAAATTTCTTTGTATACACTAATTTATTTTATACAGCCTGCCTTTTTGATATTATTATTTCAATGTTATTTTACGATAATTTTTTTTACCTGTTATTAACAGCTTTTTTATGTTCCTAAAGTAAAAAGTTCTAATTTTTAAAATCTACAGATTTTACATGAAAAATGACGTTACACTTTAATTTTATTGCATAGTTTAAAAGTTTAAAGTATTCTGATCCGAGAAACACGAGTTTTTCTGCGAAAATTTTATAACTAGCTTTGTTCTTAGCCACCTAGAAACAATATAATTTTTTATGCACATAAATTTTTAATAAGTGCGTTGATGATTTACTTTTCTGAAAAAATTTTTTTATTCACACAGAAAAATATATAAAAATAAATTTTTTATTGTATTGCCAAATTTTGATCTTATTCCTCCATTTCATCTTCTTCTCTTTGTTTTTTACCTTCAGTGTCATTTTCTTTTTCATCTTTTTCTTCTTCTTCATCATCTGTTTCTTCTTCTTTTTCATCATCTACTTCTTCATCATTTGGTTCTTCATCTTCTTGTTCATCATCTTCTGTTTCTATTTCATAATTATTGTTCTCAACGTCGGTTTCTTGCTCGTCATCGTCTTCATCATCCTCACCATCATCCATCACCAAAGAAAAAAAGAGTAATTGGTTTTTAAATCTGTATCTATGATAATAAGTAAAACTGCCTGCTTTTTGGTAACTTAACTTAAAATACTGTTGGGAAATAGTATCAAGAAGGCAGACTGAGTAAAGTTATTTAGCGTATACATAACAATTTTTGCAAATTAAAAAATAGCAACAAATTGTTTATAACAGGTGCTTTTTTGTAAATCATCTTCCAATTGTGTCAGAAGAATCACATTAAAAAAGCAGACTGAATAAAATTATTTGAAATACTGATAAAAATTTTTCCTGTCCTACCAGGATTCGTCTGCCGTTCGAAATATCTACCTGTAGAGTTTTTTTAATGCTATCGATTGATAGACAGACAGAATATCGTTGTTAAAAAATTAAAATTTTACTTGCGAAATTTTTGCCGTCTGCATACATAACATTGTAACCGTCTGCCCCTCTGATTTAAAAGTTTTTATTTCCTATTAGTTGTTATATTTTCCAAAGACAGACGGTTTAAAAAATGATGAATAATTCTTGTTTTTCCGTGCTTCCCGAAAAATCGTCCAAAGCTGGAAAGTGTTTTAATACCCTTAGAAGGTCCCAAATAAGAATCCTGTGAGTTTGCGATTCTGGCTTCTGCTTAAGTTTTGAGTAAAAAAACCGCGGAATTTTCGCACATGTTTAAATTTTTCGCGTATAACTCCTAAACGACGCATAATACAGAAAGTTACTTGTTTAAAGAACATTAAATTCCGCGGCGAATGGTGTTTAGTTGGTCTACCGGTTTAGCCGTAATTGATTTCTGAAGGCCATTTTTACAAACTTGGGCAAAAAGTTGATTCATTGTTTAATGTTCGTCTTAAATCTCCTAAATGATGCATCCTACAGAAATATTTACTCTAAGCTTGTTTAATGAAAATTTAATTCCGCGTTGGATAGTGTTTAGTTTAGTGGTTTAGCCACCCTGGCTGTGAAGACCATGACTGACAACGTAGACAGAGAAGGATTGAGAAAGTCAGCAGATTTGATCTGGTAGCTTGGGAAGTGGAATGATATCGACCTTCCAGGGTGGAACGGTTTCATGGAGACCATCTCATCAAATGAGCCTTACAGGACCTCATGTATACTGTGTGCCTCCCGTTCATTAGAGTCCCTCCCTCACATTTCGATGCAATCTACACAGCCCTAACAACAGCTGCTAAGAAATGCAGAGAGCTCCGACAACGCTGCTGTTTTGTCGTAGTCGCAGTTAAGTCCCTCAATTAAGTGAGGTTTGGCTTATTTCAGAGGTCGCTTTCGAAAAAGAATTTTGCCTTGGCGTCCTTACCACCTACAGAAGCGACTCCGCGACAGCACAAACGGTTACACAAGCTACGAGTAAAACAACTTTTTGTAGTATTCGTCGTTTTGGAGTTGTAAGCGGAAAAATAAACAAAGAATAACCTTTTTAGCCTAGTTGGTAAAATATGGTCCAAATTAAGCGCCATTGCGGCTAAATGTGTGGGCCGATCTTGTTGATCTAAACACTATTCGACGCGGAATTAAATTTTCTTTAAACAAGCGCAGAGTAAATATTTCTGTAGGATGTATTATTTAGGAGTTGTAAGGCGAAAACTAAACAAAGAATCAACTTTTGACGAAGTTTTTAAAAATGGACCAACTTCAGAAATCGATTGCGGCTAAACCGGTAGATCAATTTGAACAAATCAAACACCATTCAACTCGGTATTTAAGGTTCTTTAAACAAGCTTAGAACACAACTTTTTGTATTATGCGTAGTTTAGGGGTTATACGCGAAAAATTTAAACATGTGCGAAAATTCCGCGGTTTTTTCTACTCTCAAAACTTAAGCAGAAGCTAGAATCCGTCGCAAACTTACAGGACTCTATTTCGGGACTCTGTAAAGGTATTATAACACTTCCCAGCTTTGGACGATTTTTCGGGGAGCAGATATCTATTTTTACTGGGCTATAAGGCAGTCTCACATGGATTTGGCTGCCTCGTTGCTGGAGGTTATTATCTGGTAAGTGTAGTCATTTCGTATTTTGGCAGACTGTACATTGTAAAAAAACAACTAAATTTTTTGTTAACGATTTTAATTGAGGATAAAAAGTTCCATACTACCGAAAACCGTCTGCCAATAAACTGATGTAACTATTTTATTGCACGTTTTGATTCTAAAACAACCACAGACTGAACAATGTAAAGAATTTACATTATTTTTGAACGATTTGCAATTTTTATTGCAAATGTTATCACACCTAAAACCACCAACGCTTGCGCATTGTAAGTTTGTATTAAGATATACTTTGAGCATATAACGAGGCAGATTGAATAAAGTTGTTTTCCAAAATCTGTTATTATCTGTGGGTTTAATATGAAATTATGAGTATTGTTCGAAAATAACGATAAAAATATGTAGGAACCCTGTTGCTAATAAATAATCTTTTTTATCATTTTATCGCTCAGAACTTCTTTGTGCACTGTCTTCGATAGGGAAGATGAAAATATACAGTAGAAGCGGTGAAGCTTTTTCATCACGTGACTTAGTTGACGATATTATTCAACACATACTATGTTGGTACTGTCTTCTTCTAATAACTGAAAAAGAACGAAACTCAATACAAGTGTTTGTCATATTGTTTTGAATCAGATGCATATGGTTGATGACGTATCAGTAACGTGTCAGAAAAGATTCAGCTTTTCTACTGTAAGTAACATTTATCAATATTTATTGAATAAAGTATTGCGATTTTTGAAATTGTCAATCTTGAACATTCTCGTTTTTGAAGTGAAAACTTCTTTATCCGCGTTGAGCGATTTTTGGTAGGGGAAAAGATTATAGGTTCGCGTGTCCAATGACCTCGGCATGCACTTGTTATGCTGTACTAATATATATGTTACAGGACAAGTAGATTCCCCAGTAAGAGTTGACGCGACCTAGAAAAAGTCGACTCTTACTGGCATTTTCAGTAAATGTTAATTAAAAACGAAATTGATGAATTTTGACCAACATTTACTAGCCAGAGTTGATTATACTTAGGGCAGGGATAAAATGATGAGAAAGAAAAAGACAGAGAAAGCGAGAGAGAGATAAATTCCATTTCTTGTTCCGATTCGATAGAATCCATCATCGACAATCTCCAGTATCACGCCAAGGATAGATCGGGCATCTGCTCTTCCGCGGTCAACATCTGGGACAGGAATTAAAACTTATGTTCCTTTTTCTAGAGGCGGATGAATTTCTTCTGAGGTTTTTTTCATGCGTTTAGCTCTTGCTCTTCGAGGCAGTGGAAAGCTTCATTTCTCTCTTAATGGCCTTGTAGACTCATCCAGATCAGTAAGGAGATAATCACCATCATCTATTAGCGAATTTTCTCCACTTAATAAAGTTTGGTTAGTTTCAATTTCATTAGAATTTAAATTCCCGTTATTTTCAATTTTATTTTCTTGTTGTTCTTGTTTCTGAATTTGATCAATAGAGCATTGAAGATCCTCTTCTGTTTCTAAATTTGCCAATACCTCAGTAGGTAGTTTTGAGGTAGATAAGCCATGTCTCGGGGGGAAACCGAACATTCCCTCATACGGTGATCTTTTTATCCCACTATGCAATGCACTGTTTTTCATGAGTTGAATAAACTTTAATTTTTCACTCCATTTTGATTTTTTGTGGTCTTGCATCCAGGTGGTTATCATACTCTCTATGTCCTGGTTGGCTCTCTCAACACTACCTTGACTTTGACTGTCGCGGTTTGCCATGCACCATTTTGAAGTTTGGCCATGTGTTAACCAGACTGTCAATAATTTTATTTACAAATTCCCTGCCATTGTCTGACTGTAAAATACAAGGAGCGCCTAACAAAGTAAAAATATCAATAATTTTATCACACACTGCGTCTGCAGTCTTTGATTTCAATGGTCTTAGAACAACAAACTTCGTCAAATGATCCTGGTACACCAGTATAAATTTGAAAGCTTCATCGGGTTGGGACTGAAAGTCAATCAAATCCACATGACATCGTGAATTCATTTCTTTGAATAACAAAGGCTTTACAACCAGTCCTTTTTTTATGTTTCAATTTTTGAACACAAGGTTCGCATAAGCTTAAAAATAGTAAAATAGTAACATTTTGGAATTTTCCTCTTGATTTCTGAATGATACGATCTCTTCCTCCATGTCTAGTGGATATATGCGCTTCATTAAGAACTCCAAATAGCTCATCATCAAAAACATAATACATTATGTTTTCTTGGTCTGTGACAGGGTGTATTAGTTTTGTAATACCATTTACTTCAATTATGTCATATCGTCTTAGAAACCTAAGATCATTACTTTCTTTTTTACTCGTAGTTTTTAGGTATTTTACTTTTTGTATGTATGTAGCTATCATATTTTAACCTGGTCAATGTCAATGAATTTACCTTGGAACTTGAGCGTTCTAACCTTACTTTTTCCCGAAACAGTTGTTCCTTTAAGTCTGACATAATTATTACGCACTAAAACTAATTATTAAAATATAAAAACACACTGAATTCTTGGTCACTCTTGTCAACTACAACAAATAGACAAGTAATCCACAACACTAGACGAATGCAGATGGAATAATCAAAACAAAGATATGCGCACGCAATTACATCTGGAGAGCAGCAACTCAGAATCAACTTTTACTAAACCACAGCCGACATAGTAAACTCTTCCTAGGAAAAGTTGATCTGCTTATTTTATATCAAATTTACTGATACTTTTAGTAAAAGTTTACTTTTGCTAGGCAGAGTCAACTCTAACTAACAATCTACTTTTCCTGTCACATATACATATACACTAATACATTGTATATTCTCTTTCTAGTTGAGTAAAATCTTGTAATGTCGCGTTACCGACATGCTGTAATAGCAGTAAGTGAGTTATGTTGACCACATGATAAGTTTATTTTATATATATTGTGCATTGTTCTAACTGTGTTTTCGATAATCATTATTCGAATTGATTAATTGTAGAATCATTGTACAGTACAATAGTGAGTACTTAATATACTTATATGGTTCCGTAGAGAGATAAACGATAAAAGCAAAACATTTATTGTCGAACATTTTAAACATTGTTATTCATATTTGCTATGAAAAATTTAATATTATTTATTTTTCTAATATTTGAAAACATATGATAGAAAATTTAAATTATGTCTATTGCCTTAAATTGTCAGAAATTAAATACAAGTCTTTTTATTTTTTTCAAAATGATGATTTATAAACTTAATAATTTAATTTCACATATAAAAATTTTTTGACATATAATCAGACTATAATTGATTTAAAAATTTAAAAAAGAACACAGTTATTCCATTGTTTCTTTTGCACTGTCCACTATCGACAGTCTTTATAACTGCCTATTTTTATTTTTTTTTTATGGATAGAGTAAAACATGTTCTAGTAATTGTTGTTTTTAGTTTTTCAAATAACAAAAAAAATTGGTTGAAGGTGATAAAAGGTACATTTTTCATATTTATTCACAGTTCTTCTTAATTCGGTTATTATTAAAATCCCAATTTTCAAATTGTTTTATTGTATACAAGAAAGAGTTGAATTGGTAACTGTACTGTCAAAATAATGAAAGTGCTAGCGTCGCTGCTAGACTCTTAACCAAAACCATGATGTTTCACATTTAATTAAAAATTTTGAAGAAACTGGCTATGTTTCAAACAACAAAAATATCGTATCGTGAGCGTCCTATCAAAAATGACGCTGTTGTTTTCGTCAACTTCTAATGGATAATAGGTAGTCATTGAGAAAAATCGCTAATGTATCTGGTGTATTAAAAAGTAGTATTCAGCGGATTGTCAAAAAACATAAATTTCATCCATACAAGATGATACTGGTTCATGAATTGAACGAAGAGGATCCGGATCGACGTTTACATTTTTACGAAAATTTCACTCAGTGATTGAACGATGACGCAGGTTTATTTTACATCAGTTTCTTCGATGAAACTACGTTTACGTTGAATAGTGACGTCAAGAGGCATAATTTTCGTTATTGGAATGATACGAACCTAGACATTTTCAGAGAAGGTTATACACAAACGCATCCAAAATTGAATGTTGTATTGATGGTAGTTTGACTGGTGACATTCGCTTGAATTTGTTGGAAGACCTTATTGATTCTTTAATAACCTAAACACTGGAAGGTGGTGTGAATCTCCACGAAAACCAACTTTTTTTCAACGGGATGGAGAGCGCTTCCACACTATGATGTACGAGTTCGCAACTTTTTAGGTGCTCGTTTTTCCTGACAATGAATAGGTCGTAGGGGTTCTATCGAATGGCCAGCTAGGTCACGTGATTTAACTCCTATGGATTTTTTGTGGGGCTACTTAAAAGTCCAAAGTTTATGCTACACCAACTGAATCTCTTCAAAGAATCGTGAGAGAATGCCGTTTAATTACACCAAAAATTTTTGAAAGAAGTGTTACGGTTTTTCTTGTTAGTATAAATATGTCTCATAAAAAGACAACAATCATGCAGTTTTGGCCATAATAAATAAACCTTCCTACCTTAATACCAAGTCAGACTAGCTTCGTATGTCAACAATTTCTAGTTATACCATTAATTCAGTAATTCAATAGCCTGGCCGTTCAAATTGTTTAGCACCAACTGGGTTAATAGTTTAAAGGAAATAATTACACTCAGTAGAATAGTTACAGTAATCTGAATATGAACTTAAAAAGAGTGAACTTTGTTATATTATGTACCATTGAAATGTAAACAAAAACATTCCATTATTCGAATCAAACAGCTGATTTGCCATATGTCAAAAGCCTCGTTCATTCTTCTTTTACAAACGTTAAGAGATCTGTGATTCGTACGGAAGGTTGCCTACCGGTGTACTGTGGATGTACACCAGGGTATAATGGGTGATGTTTTATTTTGTAAATATAATCGTGGGATGTGGTATATTAGTGAATATAGGGTTTATTGTTGATTAGTCAATTATTGTTTTTATACGGGGGGTTTTATTATGCGATGTGCAAGTAGAGTAATTCACTCCGAGGTCATAGAACGTATGTGCTCCAAACAGCTCGAGTGAGAGTGTCTCTCGAACGGAAAGGTGGGTTGTCAATGAAACCTGTCGTGTTTCTTTCCTTTCTGATCAGCGTGGTGTTGAATTCAGATGTTTATTGGGAGCCCCAAAAACAAATTCGTATGAAGATTCCACATTCATCCCGCAGGGGAACATGAATTTGAGGGGGTGGTTTGGTTTGGGTGGAGTAGTGTGGGTTAGAGAAGTTTGTGGGGATAGTATTTCGTCTAGACCTCATCTGTGAGATGCAGATGGATATGTAAGCCCAGTCACCTACATCGCCATGTGGTTAAGTTCATGTAACGACTTTTAACTACTTATTAGCAGCACACAGGAGAGCCCTGTCCTAGCCGAACAGGTGAGATTTATTTTATTTAGCATTTGCTGTAACTAGTAATTGTTCCTCATAGTGTTGCGAATAAGATGACACCACCTAATTATATGTTCAGGATAGAGCTTGTGTATAGTATGTTGGGAGTAAAGTACTTGTTAGTAAGGAATGGTTATCTCGGGTTTTGTTAATTTTAGACTTTATAGGGGGTAATATACTTACGTTATCAAATAGATGGTTTAATTGAAGTCTACTGTGGGATTGTTTTTAAAGTGGGCTGTCCCACTCAGGTAGTAAATGGTTATTGACAGGATAATAATAGGATTCACACTGGGATAAATGTGATGAACTCCCAGGGGGTTTAATGTCAATTGAGTATAGTGACAACACTAATTAGTGTTTTTTTAGGGTTTGGTTTTTATTCATAGATTCTGGGGTATTGTTGGTTTTAGGTTATTCGGATTTCCGTATTGGATTAGTTCCGCGGTCACTTGGTGTTGGTTCGTTGTACCACGGCGTTCCTGCGATGCTTGCAGTCCCACCATAGTGATTGCTACCTCAGGTACAACTTGTGGATCATCAGGATTTATCACCAGCGGGTGAAGACGCGCAAGTTTTAAATATTTAAATGTTTCTATAATTATTTTTTTTATAGTGTATATATAACTTTTGTATATATAATTCACCATTTGTGAACATACAAGTGGCTTGTAATTTTTCTTGGTCATTTATTACTCTAGGCAGAGTAGGTAAGTTTATGGTAATTTATATTGTTTTTGCTTTTGGTAAGTTTACAATTTGATATGCATAGATAAGCCACGGTATGGGTAACCCTTCAGGTTCTCACCGTTTTCACATTGTATGATTGTAATTTTTTTTACAAGTTTCAGAAACCAACTTAACTTAGAACTGGTCTCTGTTTCAAATCCTTCTGAGCATTGTGTTATCCATTTTTGGGGTAGGGGTATATAGGATTTTAAATAATTGTATCATTGTATATATTGAACTATAAGGGATTTTATATCGATCTGTTTATTTTTTTTATAGTAAGGGTTGATGGATCTTAAGTGTCCACATTGGGAATAACTACTCCCCAAAATTTTGTAACCCATATACAACTGTAACAAAACCAAACCACCACCTTAATAAATCATTTCTCTTGTGAGTTGAGTTACGAGTTTGATTTTATGTAATATTTTCCTAATTGGGGGTAAACTAGGGTTAGGGAATTGAACGGGGGTATTTACTCGGGTACGGTTTACCTGGCGCCTTGGATTATATAGCATATATTTTGATTGTTCGTTACCAGCGTACGAACCTCCCTTCTTCGACTGAAGTCTAGCGGGTAAAATACCTTGTGGCATAGATCGGCCATCCGATCTGCTGGTAACTTGGTGAAATTAGTAGTAATTGATTTCGGGGCCACAAGTTCGACCTATTTTCAATAGGTCGCTAACGTAAGTGGGGTAAGTGCATAGGTGCACGGGGGTTGATTTTACGTTACAGAAGTTATAGAAACATTTGTACCATTGCATGGAATTTAATGGTGGGCACTTTGAACAGGACATTCGTTAAAATTAAATTGTTTTTTTAAAACTACTGTTGTTTTTTTACATAATTCAAAATGAAAAAAATAATGGGGTTGCATAGATAATGATAGCAGCTTCAAGATGTGTAGCGTAACAACCCTTGCCATTTAAGGTTTTTCAAGGGAAGAGATCGAGAGGTCGATGGGTAGACCAGGTAAGGACAATTATCGACCACGGATTACATGCAGTCACAGAAGCGGCCAGGGATAGAGAAACATGGAAAGAGACAATCCTGGCAATCAGTACATAATGTCACCATGTTCTGAATTTTGATGTAATAAACAAGTTTAGTAAGTTGGGAGGTAATTTCTTCAAACATACCAAGTAAAATATTTGCAGACTTTCATCAAAGTGGTCTTCACAGCATCGAATAATAATTGTCATCCCTCTTCGCAACTTGGAGCCACTTTTTTCTCAATTTAGGGTCAGAAGGTCCAGTAAAAATATTTCATTTAAAAACTTCGTTGAAGTTGATGAACCCAGCTTTTTATCCGAGCATTATGAATGACTACCTGATGTTGATCGTTTTTCATAGTTCACAACTATGAAAGCCAGCGACTAATCAATATGTCCAGTGACAGTAGAACTGTAGATCCGTTTCCGCTCGAAACTTTAAACTGTCAGTCTAAAACCGCATTTTTTGACAATCGCTTATATTATTATAATTTTTAAATATACTCGCGGTGTATTCTAGTCTAGTTCTAGCGTTCTTGAAAGTAAAAATTAAAAATATCGCATGGTGTCTATTAGACAAAAATGTAATAAACGCATTAAATCCGTTCGAAACTAAAAATTGGTTGTTGTTATGGAGAACCAATGTTAGAATACACACATCTCTTGACATTGATGTCTGTATCTGTTATTATTTTTTTGTTTAATATGTGAAAATGGTTAACAGCACACTAAATATCTTTCGAGATTATTTTTTGTATACAGCATACAAATATTTAAAGCCCAAATACTTTCAGCAAAAACGGCGTTAAACTTTAAAATTTTTTTTAACCATCCACAAATATTTTTTACAAAATAAACTTCATTTTTGCAAAAAAATGTTAATATATAGTTTATTTACGATAAAAAGACGATGATGTCATTTTTAGTTACTTTCCTGCTTATCAGAATAAATATTAATTTACCAATCGTAAATACAATTTATCCTCAACAGCCAGGGCAATTTACAGCTAACGGGTTGGCAAAACTTCAAGACGTTCTCAAATCAACTGGTAAAATTCCCCAGTTTGTTTTGACGTTTATTGATATTCGATCATCGTCTAATATTTACATGTGTTTTTGGTGCTTTAAAATTCATTGCTTCTTTAAGATTAAAAAAACAGTTATTTTCATAACTAATTATTTAGGCAAATCTGCAGTGTGTGGTTAATAAAATGCCAAAGCAGCTGAACAGAAAATGTCAAGAGATGGTAACATCTTTGTTGAGCTATTTTGAACGAGAATGCCGAAATGGGGGGCCGCTTCTCCCGCTAATTGCTGTGAGAGACGTAAGTAATAGTATTCGCTATTTGTATTCATCATTATTAATATTATTGTTACATATTTAAATGTAAATGATTAAATGTTTTTAATGTTAGGTTAGGTTAATTAAACTTGATAACATATTATTCTTTCATACATTCAAGTAATTATATTATAGAAAGTTGCAGAAGCTTCACAACTTAGCGTTACCACTGTTAACCGTATTGCCGCCAAGCATAATAAAGGTGAACAGCCTAAAAGCCCACCTAAAAAGAGTCAACGCATAAAACCTACTGTTGAAATTGATAACTTTGATCAAAATGCTTTCCGAAATGTTAAATACGAAATGTATGGAAACAGTGAGTATATTGAATTTACTGTTTTATTTTATTCACAATTAACTAACACAATATTTTTTCAGAGGAACCCATAACCTTGAAAACTTTAAGAGACAAATTCCAGGAGCGTGAACTCTTTAATGGTTGTTAACATCACTCTGGAAGATAGTGAAAATATTGGATTCAAATACCAAAAAGATGATCCTCGTCGTCGTTTAATGGAGTTGCCACATATTGCATTAAAACGTGTACATTTTCTACATGAATATGTCAAGATAAAAAGGGAAGATTTATATCAATTTGTGTTTTTGGATGAGACCTGGATGTTTAAAGACGGTACTGTTGGACGTTCTTGGCAAGATTCTAATCATAGAAGCGTGAAAAATACCAAAATTGGTGGTCCAAGGTAATTGAATAATAAAATTTAGCAATTAATTTATGATGTACTAACATTCCTGCCATTTTAAGACCTTTTCAAATATTTACTAGTCGCACACATTTATTTAAATCTATATAATTATTAATAGTTGTTTTGAGCTATGCAGTCTATCTAGGAAACCTAGTAGTAATTTGTTATTTCCTTATTGTAGGTATATAGTATTGCATGCTGGTTCCTCTTCTGGATTTATTCCTGGAGCAGGGCTGGTTTTTTCTTCCAAGAAACAAGATGGTGATTATCACGGTAAAATGAACCGAGAAAATTTTTTGCATTGGTTTGAATACCAGCTTTTAGTGAAGTTGGAAGAACCTGCCACAATTATAATGGATAATGCAAGTTATCACAGTACAGTGATCAATAAAGTACCGACAGCAGCTACCAAAAAGGCTGATAAACAGAACTGGTTGATACAAAATGATATTCCTTTTGAAAATACTTTCCTCAAAAGCCAATTATTGAATTTAGTACAACGGTAAGTTGAGATAAGTTATTTTGTTTAAATATATGCATTTTTGTAGGAATAAACCACCAACAGTATATGAAGCTGACATATTATCTGAAAAATATGGTCACAAAGTGCTTCGACTTCCCCCTTACCACTGTATGTTCAACCCAATTGAACATATTTGAGGCATAGTTGAAAATTTTTATAGAGATCATGTGGGAACTGATGGTTCTTCAACAGAACAAGCAATAGGTGTATGGAAAAAGTCTTTAGAAAAAGTGACTCCTGATATTTGGTCAAAGACAGTAGAGCACACTGAAAAAACTATACAAGATGGGTGGGATAGAGAAGTAGTATTTTATAGACAGGATGTGCCTCCACTTATTATTAATTTTGACAGTCACGATGAAGATAGTGATGATTTTGTAGGGGAGTAGTGGAAATCTTGTGTTTTATTTTTTGTATATTTTTATCCAATTTGCTTTATTTCCACCTTTTCAAAATCACTAATAACTATTATTAAATTAATTAGGTACAGTTATTTTATAATACACAAATTAAAACAACGACCACAGTATCTCTACATAAATAATACTGATAAAATGGGAGAGATTTTTTATTTTTATATCTTGTAACAAAATTTTATTTTGTGTATCTATATTTTTCTTTTCCATTCTATTTTTATTATAATAGATATTGTATAAAGAAACAATATTTAAATTTGCATGAAGATGATTATAGCTTGTATTGATTCCTTTTAGCGTAAACCCTTGCAGTGCTCTTGAAGATGGTTCTATAGAGCATAGAATAAGGTATAAGGACCTACAGTTCGTCATTTAACCCTCTTCTATGTAAAATAATTAAATGTTAATTCGAATATAGAATGATGACTGTTTCTTGTATCTTATCCATGTTTTTTCCTGAGTAAATATTTATATTAAATTAATCAAGCCTATCATACAAGCCTTTTATTTTTAAATAAATATTTTTGACTTACGCCCTACGAAGCACGGAACAATGAAAAAGAAGAACTGTCAATCTAACATCAGATTGACTTTTCTAGTTTCCGTTAAGTAAAGGAAAAAACTACAGCTTGGCAACATCACAATATTTTGTTTTGCAACGTCATCGTCTTTTTATCGTAAATATACTATACGAGCCATACTCGTATAAACGACATTTTAATAGGCTACATATTATTATTTCCAAAAATTAAAGATTAAGTGAATAAAAACTTTTCAAATAATAGTTGTTCTTGTACATATTTCATGATTCTAAATCGAAGATCCAAAAATAAAAAAAAATCAATTATTACAAAGAACACCTAATTAGAAACCAATTGACAAAAAATTGTGATGTAAGTATTTTTTATAATGTCAAAAAAAATTATAAGTATTATGATTGTCCGTTGACGACCATCGTTCGTTTTGAACCCGAAGCCCCAAAATTTCTTTAACTGCTGCAAAGAACACTTAATTAGGAACCTATTAACAAAAAATTGTAATGTAAGTATTTTTTGTAACGTACCATTGTCGTATGAGAGGGGTGGTAGACCGCAATGTTGGCGAATACTATTCCTTTATCAACTTTTTGTGGTTAAAAACGAACGATGGGTGTCAGTGCACAATCGTAATATTTATGAATTTTTTTTGACGTTATAAAAAATACCTACATCACTATTTTTTGTCAGTTGATTTCTAATTAGGTGTTCTTTGTAAAAATTGAATAATTTTTTAGCATTTTATGTTCGTTGTTTTATTTTCAATCATGTTTTCTACTAAAGAAATAAAGTATATTATTACAATTGCTACTAACAAAGCAGCACAATAGGTTATGGGTCCATCCAAATAAAATAGTAGAAATTCGAGTTGAAATTATCTGTGGAAATGAGGTTAAGCCAGAACAGGATCAAGAAAGAATAGATACACGTGCTCAAGAATTTCTTGTCGTAAGAATGGAGGATGAAATTATTACATTTATTATGCAAAGTGAAAGGATATGTGGAATAAATTAGAAAACATTTTCGAAAGAAAATCAGAGGTTAGTACCTAATTATTATGTCACTACCAGAGAAGTACAAACAGATTCGTTCAGCTTGGGAAAGTGTCGATCCAGAAAATCAAACATTCAACAATTTGCAAGCTCGACTCCTTATAGAAGAAGAAAGATTGGACAAGGAAGATGATGAAACTCTTGCGTTAGTAACGTGCCAGTCAAGAAATATGTTAAACAAAGAATTCAAGAAAAAATGCTTTATCTGTCGCAAAATGGGACACTTAAAATTCCAGTGCAGGAATGTTGAGTGCAGTTACTGCAAAAAAGAGGCCATGTATTAAAGAACTGTTTGCGAAGACAAAGAAGGACGCCAGGGAAAAAATTAAAACAAGTTCTAATGGAGGTGAAAACCACTTCGCATTCGTTGCAGTATCGACCGAAGTACAAGTTAACATGGATTGGTTTATGGACAGCGGGGCATCCCAATTTATAGAACTTGAAGACCCGAAATCTGTATTAATAGGTAATGACACAACTTTAAAGTTGTTCACAGTTAAATATTTTTTTTTCCAATTTGTAAATAAGTGCAGTTTCTCAGTGGCGCCGGAAAACGATAACCAAGCCTACACAAAACATATGAGGCTAAATAAAGTTAAGTAGTTGATGCCAATAATACAAACATTAATCATTCCGCATAGGTACCAACTCAGTAATAATAGAATAGTAGTTACAATGCACTAATATGAAAACAAATTTCATATCTTAATAGTTTTCAATTGTGACGTTGCTTTGGATGAGAAATTTTGGAAGGAAAAGGGTAGTTGGTGTTGATTGAAATCAGAAAATTTGAAGATCATCGACGGTTTGAGCAGCACCATCAATGTGCTTGTATTGTTTAAGACCTTCGACAATTTTTGAGGGAAACTGAATGAAACTGTATTGAAACCAACCATCTCTCTTCCAGACGCATATAACTGATTTAATACATTTTTTTTTGGTTAAAAATAGCCGCCATGGAATAGTGCTCGGTCTGCTAATCAAGACGATCCGAGTTCAAAGCAGGGTCCAGAACACATCGAAAATAAAAATTCGGTCCGACACTTGTCGGAAGGCAATGGCAATACCAACGACAAAATTCTGGTAAGTACAGCCTCTCAACATAGACGTTCGCATCCACCGTTAAACGGTGGGTCCCTTCTATTGCCTCATTTAGATATTCGCCGAATACAGACAAATAGGTACCAATTCGAATTGTTTGGATGTATTCGGTACTTACTACGAATATTTGCGGGTTCTCGGCTAGGGGTCAGTTTTTTGACACGAATCAAAGGATTATACGTCCGTGCGCGGTGTTTACATATTTGTCAATGTTAGTTGATGTGATGGATTGAACGAACGAAAAGTTTATCAGGGAGAACTGGTGATATGAGATCCTAAGCGTCAGTATCACAAAGATAAAAAAGCCATTAATGATGTTTGGATTCGAATCATGAAGGTGCCCGTTGCCGAATTAAATAAAAAAAATATTCGATAATTGCGTCGTTTATAAATGTATTCCTACAATGAACACGGAAGAATGATTAGTAATGTCATCCATCATATTCGTTGCAGTATTTTCTTTTTTGAGTCGATACACATTAAATAGACATAAAGCCGTAGCAGCGAGTCGCATGTCATCTATCTTTGAACAATATATCGACGGGTTACTGTCAAAACAAGGTAACTCCACTTTTACTCAATTCGGAGTTAAGTACTCCATTGTATTAAAAAATGTTCGAAAAACATACTGACAAAACCTGACAACTCCAAACAAACTGTTAAGGTAGGCAAAACAAGTGGTCCAATGAACCCAACTCCATTTTTACAACTTTTAGTCTGCTAAAACGAGATAAGTACAGTTGGATGTCAAAATAGAAAAGTATTTTATCATTTGGAACCTTCTAGTTCTACCAAAACAAGACAAAAGTCAGTTAGCTTGTTTTTTCTTAAACCGATATCTGGTTTTCGCTGTACTGTTTTCGGCAAAATACACAATCTTCATCACATTCAGTAAAATAATTGGCACTCAGTTTATTTTGGCAGTATAAAATTCGGAAATACACACGTGATTCTGTATCAGCTGTTCGGATTTGTCTAAAGTTTTTGTATAAACATAACCTAAAAATTTGAGTTGTGGCGTGCACTTATATGAGATTTTTTAGTAGTTATATTAATTTAAAAATGTCTTCTCGTAGTTCTCGTATGTTGAAAATGGTGTTTGAACCTAATAATGGTAAGTGTATTATTATTAAATGAGATTTTTACATTCAACATTGTCATTTATTTCGTTTGTTAGAAGACAAAATGGGGGTAAATAACTCACATAATAAGCCCAGTAGCTCGAAAGAATGCTCTACTAATATAGAGGAAACAGCATTATCAAATCTAGAGCCCGAAACAAGAGCGTGTAGTTAATGAATTGGCAGCAATTTTAGACGATTACGATTGCTCGATAAAAGACAAAGATTATGTGCCAGGATCAGACAATTCTTCAGAAGAAGCTATTTTTTTATTATCTAATTTTGGCGTTTTGTTTTTCAAAATAATATTATGAAGTAAGTTCTAACCCTTATTTTTGTTTCATATATTGTAGAGAAAAATGGTAATTTACATAATACTTTGCCGAAAGATCTAACATCTAGAACACGTTGGAAAAAATGTGATCCGAGTAAGTGTAAGAAGAATATTGAAAAACGCCAAAAATTTGAGACTAAGGCTCCTAAAACCATTGATTGTTCTAACTGTTGCTTCAAATTGCAAGAAATGTGATATGTGGCAACTATTGGTCAACCGATTTTAATCGGCGAAAAGATTTCATCCTAAGCAGGGTTGAGAGCCATGCACCTGAACGAAGAAGATCAACTCCAGGAAGTACTAAGAAGCCGCGACTGGATTCTAAACGCTACTTTCTTGAATATGACAATATTAGGAGCAGAGTCTGCAGGGATTTTTTTTTTATAAAAACTCTTTGTATAAATAAAGAAGTCGTTGAACATGACTTCAAATTTAAAGGTGAAGGAGGTGTGTTTGCCAGCAATGATCAAAGATGGTGAAAAATCATATCCAAAGTTCTCCTGTGATGGAATCTCACTACACGCGGAAATGTACGAAGAGGCAATATCTTGATAGCAAGTTAAGTATTGCAAAAATGCATAACTTGTATAAGGAGATATGCGAGAAAGATAATCTGAAGCCGGTATCTCTCATAAAATACACAAGAAATTCTGCACGAATTACAATCTGTCTTTTTTTACCTCCAAAAAAGACCAATGTCAGACTTGTACACAATATGAGACAGCTGATTTAGAAAAAAAAGAACAACTTAAAGAAAATTACGAGAGTCACATTGTGCGGAAAAACGATTACTACAGAGCCAAATTGGAAGATAAAGAGAGAGTCCATTGAGAAGTTAACTTCGTCTGCTGCACTTTTGACCCTCAATGCAAATTCCAAGTGGTGATGTTAGTCATGTACTACAGCCGCAAAATTTGCACATACAATTTAACAGTGTGTGAATTATCCATACCCAATAATGCGTATTGCTTCTCATGGACTGAACTAAATGGAAGAAGGGGAAGCCTCGAAATTGGTAGGTGTCTCTTGAGGTATGTAGGTAAACTCCCTTCGGCTGTAACAGAACTCTCTCTCTCTCTCTCTCTTCTCTGATACCTGCAGCGGGCAGAACCGTAATCAAAATATTAGTCCCTTGTTGTTGTATTTGGTTCAAAGAAATCCCAACTTATCTGTGATAGAACAGAAATTCCTAGAGAGTGGACACAACTATATGGAGGTTGATAGCATGCATAGCGATCTCGAAAAGGCAGAAAAATATGTTCCAGTTTACACTATGCATGACTGGCTAAATATTTTCCGTATGGCAAGGACGTCTAGATCAAATAAAAAGCCGTTAAACGTAGAAGAGCTTAAGTATAAGGACTTCTTCGATTTGGAAGAGCTTTCAAAACTAATAATGAGAAATAAAACCAAAAACACTAATGGGGAAAAAGTCAGCTGGCTGAAAAGAAAATGCATGAAATATTTGAAAGCCAAACCAGGTATTATTTTATACAGGTATGATCATAAATCCGATTATAAAGAGATACACGTTTTTAGTAAAGGCCGCCCCATTAATCTCACTAAGATCGACTTAAAAAATGCATACTCTAAACCTCGTATTAGTATTCAGAACAAGCAGGATTTGCTGAAGTTCTGCAAATCAGGGATCATCCCCGATGAATTTCATCAGTATTATAAGTCGTTACCAACGTCTAATAACATGGAAGATGGTATTCCTGAACCCGATGTTCAGGATAGTGATGTTCAAAGTGATATGGAGGACGAATACTTTTGTTCTGCCAAAAAAAGACAAGTGCTATGAACTTTTTTTTACTGAAAAATTTAAATTGTTTTTATGTTTAGGAATTTTTCTTTTGTTTTCTTACTTACTTTGATTTTTTTCAATTAATAAATCATTTTGAAGCTGTGACGATTTTTCATTTCAATTTAAATTTTTAAACGAAGATTTCTCAAAATTTCAAATTATGGAGTTACCTTGTTTTGGCAGTAACCCGACGATATGTTCACTGAATATAGACGAATATATAAACATGTCTATTCGTAGTCATATTTGTGCACGAATTATACGCCGGGTTATTTGTCGAATTGTTCAGAGTATCTAAATGTAGCATAGCACAGGGAGAAGTGAGAGATCACGTACATCAGATCACGGACATGAAATAAGAATAAGAATCGTTTAAAACAATTAAAACAATATAAAATATTTTCTACCTAATGTAATAAATTCAACGATGTTAAGGTCCATCTTATACGAATTAAAATTAATTAACTTTTCATTTCGTATTAGAAGTACATCTAAATCTACATTCCATTCATTTTTTTTTCAATTATACGTTCAAAAATTATTAATTCATCATTTGGATCGTGCCCACCTCTAACGATGTGTCACAATCGTGACGCGAGCGTTCTACGTCACACTCTCGTTACCGAGAAGCAGAAGTGAAACGGAGAGATATCGACAAGGAGAAGAACAAACTTCTCGATGTTTGTGTAAGTTATTCGAGGTAGGTATATGCTATTGGAGTGCAGATAGATGTATATTAACAGCGGCGAGCGGATAGTGGGACGGTTGGGAAAACTCCTTCCTTTTTTATTGCCGCTTTTCGGTAAATTACCTCCGCCGAAATTCTGGCCTCTTTAATTATGTCTTCATTGTGATTTTTATGCAGTTACGATGATTTTTTTGTTATGTTTATTTAATGTAATTAGATAGGTTGTGATCCGAAAAGGCTTTTTGTCGGTAACGCCTCCACTTAGAATATATTATTCCTTTAATACAGTGCGAGTCAAGAGTGATAAACTAAATTGTAATTGAACATTCAGAAGGCAAAAATATTTCATTTAATAGCGGAGAGTTAAGGGCTCTTTTTAATTAGCTATAGATTGTTTAATACTACGAATAAATTATATAAACTTTTTTAATTGTTTTTTCAGATATTGGGGTAGAGATTTTTTTATAACAATAAATTCAAATATTAGTGTTTTAATTGAAACTCACTGTTTCTAACCAATTCCACAATATAATGAAAAATGTTGAAAATTCTAAAAAATTGACAATTGTTTCGATAAATCAATATCATCGTCAGAATGACAGAAGTTACATTTCATTTGATGCCTACCTGATGTTTAGTAGTAATTTTTGGCTAGACCAAGAAGTGACCCAACTTGTCATTGACTTAATATATGTTAATAGAAAAAAGAAAAAGATGTGATATTACAAATATTGAAGCTTAGATATTATTAGCCCTATGGTCATATCCTGGATATCATTTTTCCAATTAAGATCAGTATAACTGTGCAATGATATAGAAAACCAGGAAAACTATATCTGCTGATCTTTACAATTATCAATATTGTGGGTTTCTTAAATATCTTTTAATTTCCAATTCTTCGAGGAAATCCAGTTCTTGTTTCTTTTCACAAATATGCAGCACTTCTAGTTCTGTGTTAGGTGTCAACGAATGATTGGTGTCAAGTAGATGTTTTGCGTAGTGGGATTTATCCGGTTGTTTTAATCTTTATGCTCGTAAGTGTTCACTGTATTGGATTTCAAAATTTTTAAGGGTCTGACCCAAATAGACAGCATTACATTCTGGACATTTGAGTTTATATATACCTTATTTCTTTAATGGTGGTATTTTTGTTTTTACATTTAACAATTTTGTACTTACGTTACTTTCTGTTTTAAAAGAAATTGTTGTATTCGTTGCTAAAGATATTATCTTTGAAATATTATTAGAAATATTTCCTGCATATGTGATGGTTTTATAAATTTTTATTTCATCAGTTTGTTTAGGAAATATTAGTTATAATGCCACTTTTTCCTATTTTTTATTAATTAGCTTATTTATCATATGTAATGGACAACCGTTGGATGCTGCTATTTGTCTAATTGCATTAATCCCTCTATCAAAATTACATTTGTTCATAGGAACTGAAAAAGCTCTATGTATCATTGAATTATATGTCGCTAGTTTCTGTGACATGGGGTAATTGGAACTATATGGAATTGTCACATCAGTGTGTGTTGGTTTTCGGTAAATTGAATAATCAAGTACATTATTAACTCTTTGAATTTTTAAGTCAAGAAAATTGATTGAGCTATTTTCTTCAATTTCTAATGTAAATTCAATTTTTGGGTGTAAATTATTAATGTGGTTCAAAAATACATCTAATTGTCGTTCACTACCCATAAAACAAGCTAATATGTAATCTACATATCTATACCAAAATAAAACATTTTTCGAAATATTACTTTCAAAGATCTTTCTTTCTAAACTGTCCATAAAAATGTTTGCTAAAATAGATGATATATAGGTAAACCTTCATTTTGAATATATATCTTATTGTTAAAAGTGCAATAATTCTGATTAATACATACATCAAATAAATTAAGTATATCTGATATTATTCCTGGATTAATATTTTCATCTTCTAGTAATTTTCTTACAAGTATTAGACATTCTTTATTAGGAATTTTAGTGAACATATTAGTAACATCAAATGAAATAAGTTTATAGTTATCTTGCAAGTTAATTGCTTTTAATTTTTTGATTAGTGCTATTGAATTTCTAATTGAGTATAAAGATAAATCTAGGGAGTTCTCCACTACTAAACTGTCTTCTCAAGTGATAATTGTAAAGATCAGCAGATATAGTTTTCCTGATTTTCTATATCGTTGCACAGTTATACTGATCTTAATTGGAAAAATGATATCCAGGATACCACCATAGGGCTAATAATATCTAAGCTTCAATATTTGTAATATCACATCTTTTTCTTTTTTCTACTAACACATATCAAATCAATCACAAGTTAGGTCACTTCTTGGTCTAGCCAAAAATAACTACTAAACATCAGGTAGGCATCAAATGAAATGTAACTTCTGTCATTCTGACGATGATATTGATTTATCGAAACAATTGTCAATTTTTTAGAATTTTCAACAATTTTCATTATATTGTGGAATTAGCTAGAAACGGTGAGTTTCATTTAAAACACTAATATGAGTAGATTCCAGGAAGTAAGGGTCGAGGCAGTTAATTTAGTTAAATACAAATATGTTATTCTTCTTCTTGAAGTGTCGTACACTATAGGACGTTTGTGATAATTTTCCTTCTTTTTACATAGA
Source organism: Galeruca laticollis (assembly GCA_963921935.1). Taxonomy (NCBI): domain Eukaryota; kingdom Metazoa; phylum Arthropoda; class Insecta; order Coleoptera; family Chrysomelidae; genus Galeruca; species Galeruca laticollis. The sequence goes on from OY998178.1 coordinate 198,783,541, forward strand.
TCTTCCCTTGGATGATATGTGGCAGTACGTTATACTTTTTCTGACTTCTAATGATGTTACCAAAATACTGCCCAGTTTGTGGGTTTTTACTTCTTTCTATTTTCCTATTCTCTCCAGAACAACTTGATGAGAGTCCACGCTACTAATACTCATAATCCTTGGGCAGATCCATATTTTGAAGGCATTGAGATGGTTCATCGATTCCTCTGAGACTATTCATGCCTCCACCCCGTAAAATAGTATGACACTTGCTTGTAATGTTAGGTCTTTATTGCGTAGGATCTCACTCTTGTTGACAAATGCTGAACTGTTCTATGTGGTATATTATTTTCTGAGTAATATGTTATTAGATTTGATTTGCCAAATTTATATTGAAAAACAAGAATCAGCTTCTATCAATTATTAATTTAAAATGTACACAAATTAATTTGAGAAACCTTCATGGCTCCTGGATATTAAAAATTTTCGTATTCGATATATTTGTATTTGGGTGTTGTCTTATTTTATTGGTAATCATTTGGCTTAATATTTTCGAAATTGATAAACATTCATAAAAAACATTATATACGGGCAATCGTGTCACTTCTTAAAATTTTGAAAACTGAAATAACGTGAATTTAACTATTAAACTACCGCCTTATATGCAGTCCATCTGTATATGAACAAAACAAAAGATTACTGACTACATGCGGTAAAAATTAACAATACATAAGGATTATCAACCCACATTCATAAGTTTTAATAAATTCCATAATTTTGAACACGTGTTTTATGACCTAATCCTTGGGTACTTTCTTCTATGAAATAGCTTGAGTGTATGAAAATAATTGTTGGTCAATTTTTAGGATCCTGTTTAAAAACCATGTAAAGGACATCTGAATGACCTGCGTTTCTCACAGAGAACTTGTTTGGGATGAACTACAAACAAGGGTTAAACATCGCTCCCTATGGGCTCAGAACATTATTTGTTAGAAGTATTAAAAAGCAAATAACTTGAAGATTATTTTAATAGAGATGGAGATGTAAAAGCTGTTTTAGACTACACAATTTCTTGTATAAGATTTGGTTCAATATCTTGAACGCTAGTATCGTACAGTAAATTGTTTCAAAAACGTAGATTAAACCGAAAATTGTGTCGGAAAATAGAACATGTTCTATTTCTACACAATTTGTAGGCCAAGGGCATGCGCAGTTGGGATATATTATAACACCCTGTAACCTAACATAGTTGATTGTTTACAGTTTCACGTTTTACGTGTTAGTTTCATTTATAATAATAAGTTAATCAAAAGTAATAATGATTCATACACCAAACGGACCAAAACCCAAAATTTTTAGTTGTTTTATGTTTGACATTACCCTAGGATCACAGAACATTACATTTAGCCTTTAACATACACGATTCTGATTTTAACGCGAGAAAAACGATGTACTGCGCAGAATCACGAACTATTTCTTGAACAATATATTGTACAGTATAATACAGAATAAATTTACCGCCAAACAATTTGTGGTTCCAGATCTTGTACAAGAAATTGTGTAGTCTAAAACAGCTTTAAGAAGACAATAAAAGAAAAATGTGGACAAGTAGATGAAGCTAAAATTGAGTTGAATTTTCATATCACATGTTTCACATTTATATATTTGTCAAGATATTTTGTGTTTAATTTTCAATTTATTCCACTTTACTTTGTTCTTTGTCACAAGTGTTCTCCAAGGCTTACGGTGAATCGACGTTATCAAAAACACATACGTATCAGCCCAACTAACAATTTCTTCTTTTATAAATGTCTACAGAACGTTTACAGAACTAATTTTTATGAAATAATACTGTCTCTAAAACGTCTCAAAAACGTTCATCAAACGCTTATAACCCCGAAATAGGCGCATGTTTTTGCAGCACTTTAGTCCTCTAACTTGTTTTATTATAACTTCCGTACTATTGTATAAACATTTATAAAATTGTTATAAAACTTAGCATACAACGTTTATAAAACAGTTTTGTTGAGAACATAAAGCTAAACAACTTTTTGAAGTTATGCTGTACGGGATATCTTTACCGAACCATAATAAAACATTTCGGTGGCAAATCCACTAGAGTATGAAAGCGTATTCAATAGTAGGTCTAAGTGTGGTATTAAAGTCCTTTAATTCGGACAGTATTTTTTATTACCAATTACCGACTAGTTTCGACTTGAAACATTCATCTTCGGAACAGGTAAGCTACAATTATGATGTCAATTTTAACCCTTAATTAGCCGCGCCGGTGTATTTTGTACACCAATGCTAGAATAAACTTAATAACTCTGACAACACTGCATGTATGTCCCTGCCGCATTAAGTATATCTTCTGTCTCCCACCAAAATATCAGTGTTGTGCGAGAGTTTGTTAATTGAATATCAAAGGCTTTGAGAGAAATGATGCCTAATGTACACCACGCGACCAAATATGTAAGTTACATTTTAATTTTGTTTTTACGATTTTCTTTAGAAAAATTATTATATTTAAATATTTTGATGAGTATTGTGAAGTACTGTGTAATAATATATTTTTAGGGATAAAATACCCGTGAAAAACCAAACAAACTGACAGATGAAGAATTAGCCATATTCTTGGAAGTAGACAATACTGAACCAGTATATGAACTAGAGGAAGACGATAATGACCTAGAAGAGGAAGAAGTCGCTTATAGCAGTCACGATAGTCACTCTGAACTTAACGGTGACTCATCAGACGAGGAAATTTCTGATAGCGATACTTCATTTCAGGAGTATTATATTGGCAAAGATAATTTCAGTAAATGGGCAAAAGAAAGTTTTGTTAGTAAAAGGGCAAAGCTCAAAATCAGTGTCCGACAGTATTCAAAATGAAATAGATGTCTTTTTAAAAAATTTCACCAATGAAATATTAGATTGTTCCAACACATATATTGATACCATAAAATAAAAATTTCAAAGGGATAGGGATGCAAAACATATTATAGTAAAAATGAAATGTTTGTGTTTATTGGATTACTTTTTTAAGTGGCGTAAAACGAGCCAATCACACATCATTTTTAGAATTATGGGCAAATGATGGTACCGAAATTGAAATCTTCCGTGCTTGTATGAGCTATAAGAGATTCCTATTTATTCTGCGTATATTGAGGTTTGATAATATCACCACACGAGAAGAAAGACGCAAAGTAGATAAGCTAGCACCCATAAGGTCTTTGGTAGAAGATTTTAATAGTAACTGTAAGAAGGAATACTGCCTCAGTGAATACATGACGATTGATGAAATGTTGGTTCCATTTCGCGGCAGATGCAGTTTTATACAGTTCATTCCAAATAAACCTGCCAAGTACGGCATGAAAATTTTTGCTCTTTGTGATGCAAAGACATTTTATACCAGTAATATTGAAATATACTGCGGAAAACAACCAGACGGTCCATATGTTTTGAATAATGGACCTTCCCAAATTGTAACTAGGCTTGTTGAACATGTGAGAGGAAAGAATAGAAATTTAACCTGCGATAATTGGTACAGTAGTTATCCATTAGCGAAGTTGCTTCTTGAAAATAAAATCACATTCATGGGCACTCTACGAAAAAATAAAAAGGAAATTCCATTAGAGTTCCTTCCAAACAAAAACAGGGAAGTTGGGTTTCAAAATGATGTAATGATAGCATCATATGTGCCAAAGAGAAATAAATATGTACTTCTTATTTGTACAATGCATGGTGATTGTTTAATAAATGATGAAACAGGAAAACCTGAACTAATACATGATTATAATATGACTAAGGGCGGCGTTGATACAGAAGATCAACTTTGTGCAAATTATTCAGTATATCGATGATCGAAGAGATGACCTTTATGTATATTTTTCCAGCTTATTAATATTTCCGGAATTAACAGCCAAATTATTTACAATAGTATGAGCGATAATGAAGCATTACCAAGAAGGCTATTTCTAAAGCAGCTTTCACTGCAGCTGATTAAACATCATTTGGAAAATCGCCTTCAATGCCAAAGTTTACCTTCAGACATTAAAATAATTATTAAAAAGCATGTTGACGTAGAACCGGAAATAAATAGTGCAGAAGAACAACCTACTAAAATAAGAAGTAGGTGTTACATCTGTGGTAGACGAATAAATCGAGTGACAACAATGCGATGTGAAACTTGTAAAATGTTTGTTTGTAAAGAACACAGTCAAAAACAGTTAAAATGTAATTAAGAATTCATCCGAAAATGAATAGTCTTTATGTTTATTAAACCAAATTTTCATATATTCAGTTACTCTCAATATTATATGTATAATCTGCTTAGAATTGCTAGTTTTAGATTTGTCCATATTATTATTTCATTATTTTTATATACCTAAATAAAAGTATTTTATACCAAGCTTTGTTTTTTGCACAAAACATATTACTTTTTATATGAATAATGCATACAGTCGCAAAACGTATGGTGTATAAAATACACCGCGCGCCCAATTATGCACATTTTTGAGGCGCGCCTAATTAAGGGTTAAAATACAAATTAGGATTTCATAAAAAAGTAATTGTAACTTACCAATTCAATTACTGAAAATGCATAGGACGAACAAAATATTAAATTTACACAAAACAACAAATACAATACACGACGAAAGAACTAGACAGACTACCAGTTTAAATAATTTTATTGCTACCGAATATGACCCTCTCAGAAATATTGAATCTCTCATAGAAACTTTAAATAACCTCAATGTTAATTTTGCAAAATGTATTGCTGCTTACATATGGAATATTCTAAAGCTTCGAGCATTCGTGATTAACGAATGATGATTTTTTGAGCTCTCTTAGTTTCGGATTAGTTCATAGACAAAAAAACAGTTTTGTTAGTTACATGCGTCCATTAAGCAGGGTCCACACTATGCCGGGATAGGCCGGGCGGGCGGCCTAAGCCGCGTTGATGTAGACGCCCCGGGCGGTGCCAATCCGGTTAGAAAATGCCGGCCCGGGCCGTGCCAATCCCAACCCGCATAAAATAGGTACAGATCAAAGGAAGCCGAGCCGAACAAAAATATAAAGTGGGGACGTGACGAGCGGCCTCGAGCGGCTTCAGTTACAATTACCTCCGACCGATCTAGACGAATTATTTTATTTTCGACTCAGTTTGTTTAAGTAGGGTTTTTTATTGTTCATTTTAAGTGATGGAGTGGAATGACGAACAAGTTTTAGTGTTAATAGAGTTATATAGAGAACGTCGTCTTCTATGGGATAGTTCAGATTCCCAACATAAATTAAAAAACCAAAGACACGACAGTCTCACAGAGATTGCTGTGTCTTTTGGAGTGGATAAAAATGAAATTGAGCGCAAATGGAAAAATTTAACCAGCCATTTTTGGAGGGAAAAGAAAGAAAAAATAATGTAGGTAGAAATAACCCGGTCGGCTTCGTTTTCGGTGTGGACGTCGTGCTGGCCCGAACGTACCCGGCTTAGCCCACCCGGGTCAACCCGCCCGGCCTACCGCGGCATAGTGTGGACCCTGCTTTATATGTGCTATTTTTAATTATTTTTTAATACTTTGAATGTAAATCTTGATTTTTTGTTTGTTATTTTTTCTTTATGTATATTAGCCTTATATTATGTAGACCAAAGATGTAACTATAAATATTTAATTATTCATGCACTGTCAACCGAACCCTTGCTATGAATGTAAATTCTATAAGCAATAAAGTTTATTTTTTTTTTTTTTTTTTTCTTGGAGCTTCGACTACTTTGGCCATTAGCTCTTTTGAATCCTTCCTTTCACTCTTTTTAATTAATTATATTTTTCTAAATATGTCGATTGCTTGTAGGAAAGTAAGTATTTTCTTTAAAGTGTCGTTGTTTTCCATCGCTTTTAAGTCTACGTCGGCGTCCAATCCATCAAATACTCTCTGAAGTCTATATTTTTTACATTTCAATAGGTGTTCTATAGATAAGAGTGTCTTACATGTTTCGCATTGTGGTCTGGATTTGCCAGTCAATAGATAGTGATGTGTGATATACGTGTGGCCTATTCGAATTCTGCACATAACAACTTGTTCTCTCCTTGTTGCCTTTGGGTAGATCCATTTATTTATACTAGGCTTGATCATTGACAGCTGGCCTCCAAAGTTAGTCCATCTTTGTTGCCAAAGAGAGCGTATTTTTGTTTTTACTGCCTTTTTCAAATCATCCAGAGGGATAGGGCATCCAACGTCACTTAGGTTCTGTGTTGCTGCTTTGGCTGCTTGATCGGCAAGTTCATTACCAGGAATATTGCAGTGGCCCGGGATCCATATGATAGTGCAAGCTTTCCTTAAAGAGGTGAGGTGAGTGTTTAATTCCAGAATATTCTTACAATAGGGCTCATTTGGAAAAAATTTGCCAATGGCTTGGATAACACTAAGGGAATCGGTGCATATTAGGCAGGAGAGAAGATTTGAGAAGGAAAAATATAGGAGTGCTTGCCAGACTGCATAGATTTCCGCTGTAAAAATTGAACTCATAGGATCTAGGCACCAGAAGTGTGTTTCGTTTTCTGTGACAAAGGCTGCCCCTACCCCGTTTTGAGTCTTGGAGCCGTCGGTATAAATTATAAGGTTATTGGGGTAAGATTTGAGTATTTCTTCAAATTTTTCTCCGTAAACGGTTGGTGGCGTTTCCTCTTTTTTTAAGCTAGCTAGTGTAGTATCAGTATGTGGGGTAACAAGAGTCCAAGGGGGAGTCACTGAAATATTTTCTTGCATAACTCCTTCCAGATTGATTGATAACATGTTGCATAGCTCTTTATTGCGATAGAATGTTGATTTTTTGTTAAGCTGTTCGTTTGAAACGAGATTTTTATTTGGGTGAGATGGATAAACTATAGCTTTTGCGCAATATATTATGGTCTGGTATTTTCTTCTCAGATCAAGAGCCATTTGTCCGGTATCGCATTGGAGAGAATTTATTGGACTTGTTCTAAACGCACCACTTGCAGAACGTAGAGCAGATGATTGTATTCGGTCTAGCTGTTTTAGGCGTGTTGCAGTGCAGGAGTTATTATTATTATTATTATTATTATTATTATTATTATTATTATTATTATTATTATTATTATTATTATTATTATTATTATTATTATTATTATTATTATTATTATTATTATTATTATTATTATTATTATTATTATTATATTAATTTTATTGCTAACCTTTCAGGTGCATCTTTATCCAGAATTCTAAACAGAGGCGAAACTTCAATAGTTGACTTTAAATTTAAAGATATAGTATCTTCGTTATTAATTGATTCGAAAATTTCTAAATTCTTCAAAGCATTCAATCTAGTTCCATGTCCACAAACGTGTAACATTTTAAAATTGTCATCTAACACAAAAAAATTGTTGGTATTACATTACAAATGCTTGTAGAAAACTATTCCTTGTTAAATGTTCTTGGATTCTCAATTTAAACTTTCACGCTGACCTATATATTCAGCGGTACAATTGCTACAATTCAACTTATACTTATAAACACATTTATCAACTTGTGAAACTGGGTCTTTGGTTCGAGAAAATATTGTTTTTATGTTTCGAGTAGTATTAAAAGCTACTTTATATTCCGTTCTATTTTCAATAACATTCGCTAATTGATAGGAAAGTGGTCCATAATAAAAAATGCTAACAAATTTTTGTTCTTCCTTTATCCAAAAACTAAAATGTCACTTGAGGAATTGTTATAAAATACAATGGTCTTTGGAGAGCAGCAATAATAAAACAGAACCGTACCGATACCAAAATATTATAAAACAACTTTGTTAGTTTATTACACATCATTTAAAACCGGTTGAAATTTGGTAAAATATTTTATTTGGAAACTTCATGGAAGTCGTTGGACACATTGACACAATATATGAATTAACACGGGTTTTCCCCATATATTAGTATCCTTAGTACGACAACCTGATGTTGATGGTCAGTCCATTTTTTATAATTCACACTAACTTGATGTATTTATTTAATACATAAAGTCTCGAAAGTAGGAACTTATGGAACTATGAAAGCCAGCGACTAATAAATATGACCAGTCCATAGACCAACGTGACGTCACGGGAACTGTAGCTAAGGTTGTACGTGGAAATTTTAACTGTCAGTTTTTATGATTATATTGCACGTTGCCTATATTAAAAATAATAAAGTCAAATTGTTTCAATGCGAACAAGGTTAATCAATAATAAATTTTATAATGTACCTACATCGCGAATTAAACAGTGTAAATAACGCCAATAAATAAACGAATTATTCTAGAGAGTAACAAGTTTTGAAATTTATCGTAGTAAATGATTATGGTATTACGATTAATGCTATCGATGTTGGTGTGTATTCTATGGACGAATTTATTTGTAGCCAATGGAAACCACGCATAATGAGGTTCATTATTAAAGGTCGATTAGCCGAGTCAGGGTCGACTATAGAATAAATGTTGACAGCTTTAAAATAAATGGACGTTATTTTCATCAATTGAGAATGATTAAATTCGACAGTAATTGCATTAGCTCAAATGCATAGTTTACCTAATTTCAGAATGACAAAGAGTCAGATTCCAACTTTTGGTTGTAAACAATCAAGTTCTGATATTTATATATTTTTTTGTAAGAGTTTGTCAATTTGATTTTAATTAAAAAAATCAAAAATCGCTGCTTCTTGTTTTTGCGCCTATACAGTTTGATCTAAAAAGGAACTTTCAATTTAAATCATAGAACATGTAGTGACATCTAATAAAAAAATTTAGCTTAAGAAAGGTATATTTTTCTTCTTTCGAAAGCAGATAATCAATTCACAGGTTACAAAACAGCAGATTTTGTAATTTCGTTAAAAATTAATGAAACAAATAGCAAATATTGAATTTTGATTTAAGCCCTGAGAAAAGTTTGTCAAGAATTAGATATACATTAACAACTTATGAAAATGATTGTATGAATAGTACTCAAGTTTACATGTGGTTTAAAAATTGTCATGTATTAGAGTATTGGTGGTTTGTGGAAAATTCATATACATACAAATAAATTATATAGTTGAAGCACGAATGCGCTCCTCATTGCTCTGAAAAATAAAAGGAGATGAATAACTTGACATCGAAAGATTAAATGGCGGATTGTTTACACGTTTTTTTCGAATCGTAGTTTTGCTGTTTTACTTTCGTGGATATCTTTGGTATTTAAATTTATTTATCTAATTTTGACATATAAAGCGACATTTCTCAAAACTGACTTCCGTTAGCAATAGTGATTCGCACGAGATTCTCGTTTTCGAGAGTCTCGCATGGTCTCGTCTCGTTTTCGAGACGAGACTCGAGACGATACTCGGACCAGACGAGACGAGACTTTTGTTTTGTCTTGTCTTGAGTCTCGTGCATGAGGTATCGCGTATCGCGCGAAAGTCTCGCAGGTGAATATTTCAGAATGAACATCAATTTATTTTGATAAAAATGTATAAGCATAACACCAAGAATTGCTATTAAAAGCCTCTGCCGGCGTTATCGGTTGACGGTCACTTTGTCTTTCTGAGTGCGCCGCCGCCGCCGTCTTTGAACCCTATTCCGACAGCCATAAATTTTGCGATATGTACCTGTCCTATCCTATTGTGATCGAATAAATAAAGATCATTATTGAAAATAAAAGTTAAAATTTCTTCCCCGTTTAGTTATTCGTTGTGGATAGTGGTAGTTGTTCGAATTTTTGAGCGTGCGGAATTGTGCCAAGTTAATTCAAAATGAGCCGATTCAAGAGGAAAAGGGGCGAACTTTTGACATTAGAAGATGAATCAAATTCCGGTGATTTTTCTAGTGGAACATACCAAACAATGTTAGTTTGAGTGAAAATGTGACTGAAAGTGAATTGTCGTCTTCGTTAAATAGCAGTGGCTCTTCGTCTCGCATGCACATACAAAACGACTCTTACAACAGCAAATTCGATACTTATTTCAACATTGAATTGAAAGGGACAAATCGAGATAAAATTGCCAGGTGCAGAATATGTTTAAATTCGAAGGAAATCAAAATGTGACGGGGAAATACTACTGGATTAAGAAAACACCTACGCAGTAAACATCCAAAAGCATATTTCGAAATATATCCAAATGAACAAGATCAACTGGCAGGAGCATACTTCCAGACACACTGTTCTCGAAATGTTTGCTGCGAATTCTCAATTGAAGGTAAGCTGTTAGATAACTTAATTATTTAATTATTTTAATGCTGTATACCATCGTTGAACCACAATTTTATTTATGGCATATTTTTGTTTTGAATAGTGAAATCTATAACTTTTTCAAAAGGCTGACGGCATCTATCGTTATCAAAAATCTGCGCAACTTTTACAAGTTTAACAAGCCACGGCAAGCGCCGCGTGAATAGTCTTTCTAATACCTATCAATTTCGTTTGATACGCCGACACCTCATTTAAATGGTGATTTATAACTTTACTGCCAAAGATTTTGCATTTTGCCGCACGTCAATATGTCCACGTGGATCGCGGAGCTTCCTTTGAATTTATACGAGTTGATGCAATAGTTGATAATGAATGGACTATATTCAAGAAATATTAAAATACAGCGTGGATCAAATTGGGCTTACATGTATTGTTATTTTAAAACTATAAGAGATAGATAATGTGAGAATCGGCTATACGGTACAATCTTTTCTAAATTTTAGCCATTTAGATTTTGATATACAGTGTGCTCAAAATTGATTGATATATTGCGATTTCGGAAAGTGTAATGTAAGAGATAGGAGAACGAGTAAATGGGAGAAGCTTTAGACAATTTAGTTAGTAATAAAATATTAAATGGCGCTTGCTACGTGATTTTAGAGATTTTTATTTTTTAGATATTTTGAAAAAACTAAAAAGGTGCATTTTCGAAAAGGCCCACAACTCACAACGTTTCGGTTTTTTCAGAACCATTATTAACTTTCATTTTTTAAATATGGGCCTGGCTTGTTATTCCACACTTTAGGAGCTGTTGGTTTTTACTACCACTATACTAAAAAGCAGAAAATAGAGAGTAGAGAAAGAACTATTCATGCATCAATTATCTATTGCATTACACAAATTGTGTCATTTCGCATGTGGTTACATAAATAGATATTTTGACACTGACAACCAAAATATACTACTTTTCAGTTGTCATTTCGATGTGAAAAACATCACTAAAACATAAAACAACAATGCAAAAAGTGAATCAAACGTTGAAATATCGTCTGAATATTTTTTATTATACTTTCGTGGCAAAGAATATTGTAAGATACATTTGTTAAAAGTGATTTTATTTTGCTCCTGCAGTTGCTCCACTCGTGGATGCTTATTTCGCAATATAAAATGACACTTTTAGCAATTGTATCATAAATATTTTGATTTCCGTCCGTTTTAAAAGGTCTTATCACATTACATATTATTATTTTCAGACTACATCAGTGAAACCAAAAAAGGATAATTTTGACTTGGCGATTGTTGATTGGATGGCAAAATAATATTTACCTTTTAATTTCTTCCATGACAAAGATACTCAAACAATTTTTAAAGAAATATCTGGGAAGGATTTTCCAAAAAAGGAAAAATTGAGAAGATTAGGAATGTTATGATTCGGCTGCCTAAAGCAAAAAATGACCGACATGTTGACAAATAATTCTTCAAAATTATCTTTTACTATAGACATCTGGACCTCTATTAGTGGCAGATCTAATTATGGAATTACAACACATTTTATAGATGACAATTGGGAATTGCAATTGTGTCTAAAGGACTGGGTGAAAAACCAAAACATTCGCAACCGAGAGGACTAAGGGCTGTTTTTTATCTTTGATTTTTTCAGTTATTTCATTTATAAAATAATGTTATGTTTTTATTTTCTTTAGTTGTATTACTTTCTTTAGTTGTATTTTTCAACAATTGTAATTTTCTCTTCCAATTCTTATATTATAGCAAGTATTTAAGTATTCCTCATTGCACTGAAACAATAAGATTATGACTGATGAGATTTCGATACTTTTACGAGACTCTTGTACGAGAAACGAGACGAAACGAGACTGGAGGCTGCGAGACGAGACTTGAGACGAGACTTATCATTGCATCGGCGAGACGAGACAAGACTTCGTCTCTCGTCTCGTTGGTCTCGTGAGAACCACTAGTTAGCAAACGTCACATTTTTTGTAACCAGTTACATAATGAAAAATATTATGTAAATGGTGATGAAAAATTAATTTTATCACCAGTTGATAAAAACAAAAGAGAAAAGAAGAAAGTTTAATGTAATATTATAGAAAAATAACAACAACTAGAACTGAAGAGAACTACTAACAATAAGAACAAGTAGAACAATTTACTTTTTATTTTATGCATTATAAATATTTATGACACAATTCGAACAGTTTGTTAGGTTAACCCCCGCAGAATTAGAAGTTCATGTAATTTCGTGATGCATAACTGATCTTGAACTTCAGGTGCTTGATTCACCAAGAATATCAGTGGCAACCCTTTTCTTATTTTCTATGGAGTTCTCTACATAGCCCTCCGCTACCGTGCTGGACTTCCAGCCTCCATGTTGCTTTAACTTTAAAATGTCGGCACCAGAATCTGCCAACAAGGTAGCCGACGATCTTCTGAAGCAGTGTGCCGTAAATAAAACAGGATTTGCTAACTTCAAAAACGGGGCAATACTTTTTGGTAGACTACCAATTGTATTAATGCCAACTGGTTGTACGCCGCATGTACCATTAGTATATTTAACGAAAAATCTATCGCGTTTAACGTTACGTGGGCGCAAAGCAGTGCATTTTCTAATGATACCAAGAAAGTTTTGCCCTTCAATATTGCCCTCTGTAATCACAAACTCACGCGTTACTTTCGTCTTAGTATTGGGGATTTTCACTAAAAAATGGGAAACCTTATCGGAAATATCTCCGACACGTAGAAAAGTTAACTCAGCCTTTCGACAAGCACCACTGATTCCGACGATCAATGCAACCTTTGCCATTAAAAATATTCTATCATCAGCTTCTGTGATAAACTGGTGGACATTTTTCTTCGAGAAGATATTAGATTTTTTGCATGGTAGCTCTCTGATTGTCTCTTTAGAAATGCGTATAAGCTAGTGTATTTTGTTATATCAATACTCTTCTTCAAGGATAATTCACTTCGCAGCATAGAATAAAGTGTACGAAGTGTGGAATCTTTTTGAGTCTTTCTTCCCTCGAAATAAGCTAATAAAACTTTCTCATTAACGTGTTTTATTTTCTTTTCTTCAACCCACTTCTCAAATTTTTCAAATTTTTCATAAACCAGATCATACACAGCTTTTGATTTTTGTGGAATCACGACCAATAATGCACTTTGTGCGGCCCCTTCTATTTCGTTTGGTACATCTGCGTCTGAATCAGCCAATTTTAATCGTAGAATGTTACGCTTACGTAGAATCTTATTTAACTATTTACGAAGATAACTGGGAATTATTAATACTTCAAGCAACTACAATTCGAATAGACGAACTGTCAAGCAAATAAATAAACTTGTTGCATATCCGCAGTGGCTCAATTGGCTTACGCACAACAAGATAGCCGTGACCAATGCTAGGGTTGAGAGTTCGAGCCTAAACTAGTGAAGACTTTTTTATAATTTGAATTTAAAAGTTAATTAAAAAAATGTTAAATAGCTATTTTCGATTTTAATTTAATATTAATGGTAAAATAATAAAGAAAAGATGTATAAAATAAAAGTATTGTCTTGTGTAATATTGGTTGCATAACTTGTAGGAATCAAAAAGTGCTGTTTTCAAATCAGAAAAGTTAATTAAAAATTGTTAAAAACCACATAAAATAAATTAAACACGTTATGAAATGTTTTTTCGTGTAACTCGTGTCATTTTGCCGGACCTCACTCGCCCCGCTCCGCGGAGCTCGCTCGTCCCGCAAAAATTTGACTCGTTACACAAAATGATGCATTTCATAACTGGTTACAAAATAGTTATTTGTAAAACAAGTGTCACAATGACTAGTTTTGTAGTACGAGTGAAGTCTGCACAACGAACCGCGAAGCGGTGAATTGTGCAAATCACGAGTACTGCAGAAAGTCATTGTGGCACAAGTTTTACACAATATTTTTTATAAATCGCATTTATTTAATTATTTAAAAAAAATAGAATGTCGTGTAATCCCTGTTATTAAACTAGGAGGAGTGGTTTGCATTTAAGTTGGCAATTCTGTAGATTCCTAATTGGTCAGATCACAGATGGATTTATTCAGCACTTCTGACTTTTGACATATTATAACCGAATAATTGTGTAAATTGTAAACAAACTTTCATTTAAGCAAAAAGAGGATAATTATTTGTTTAAAAAAGATGTTCATCGTATATGCTCTTGCGATCTATTTATATTATATCATGAACAGAATCATTTCTGTAATACATCTTCACGTAGATATCTGGTAATTTATCCCAAAAATCGAACGTTTTGTATACCTATATATTGACCCTATACAATATAAAAATAAACAATTGACAAATCATTGATAAATAAACGTTAACGTCCTTTATTCAATAATATTTTTAATATATAAATCATTCTAATTTACCTTTAGTATAATAATTTGCTAGTTAGAACAACGATAGACCATTTTATTTATAATTTGTGTCAAGGTTAAAGTCAAATGTCAAATAAAAATATAACTAAATTCAATAAGCAACTGTACACTAAAAATTACTATAACAGTGTTCAAAGAGCTTCATTGTGACACTGTAAACAATGTTATAATGAAGTCTCTTTTATACGCGAATTATAAAAATAGGTATTTAACTTGTGCTCGTTACTTTATTTTGGTATAAGTAGTACGTATTATTAACAGATAGAGACTAAAAATTTGTATACAAAACATTAAGATTGACTTGTTTTGTGAGGGAGTGCAAAAATATTAAAATACTGCTACCTCTCAATTTTAGATTTTAGATAATTCCACAATATATTGAAGAAGAATGTTGAAAATTCCTTAAAAATTTGACAATTATTTCAATATTAAATATCAGACGATGATATTTAATATCGAAACAATTGTCAAATTTATTAGAATTTTTAACATTTCTTTCAATATATTGTGGAATTATCGAGAAACAGTAAGTTTCATTTAAAACGGTAATTTGAAACTTATTTATAAAATTTGACAGTTACTTGGTACATCGTAAACGTCACTCACTAGATTAATACATTATTTTCGAACTTAGTGCAAAAATTCATACGGTTGTCATAAAACTAGCTATAAAATGAGACGGGTTTTGAAAAACGTTAATTTTATTTCATTTTATGGGAGTTTCAGAGCAAGCAAAACTTTTTATCAAGAACGACATTTTTCACTAAAACTAATATATAAACATTTTTCACCTATAGGATACCTCATCCGTGGTGGCGGAAATAAAAAGAGAAAACAACCGCATAAGACTCGAGAGCCAAGAATTAAAAGAGGCTTTAGAGAAAATAGAAAAGAGCGTGAAGCGAGGAGTAAAATCCTTATAATACAGGGAGTAAAAGAAACGGGAAACGAAGATGAGCTGCAACTAAAGAGTGTCTTACAAAATGTCATGGAGAAGCTGGAGCTGGAACTTAAAAGGGATGAAGTTATAGAGGCTAGAAGAATAGGAAACAAAATCTTAACCCTAGTAAGCCAAGACTGATTTTGCTGGGACTGAAGGAATACAAGAAGAAAGTAGAAATATTAAAACAAACAAACAAATTGAAAAATACAACAATATACATAAACGAAGACTTTACTAGAGAAGTACTAATACAAAGGAAAAAACTCAGATCATACATGAAACAAGCAAGGAATGATGGACATCAAGCGAATCTAAATTATAACAGACTGTGGATAAACGGAATGGCTTACTCATTAAATGAATTAAAACAAAACATGCAAGGGAAGGATACAGTTAGACCACCAGGTTCCAAACGCAAAGGAAGAACATTCAGCAGTAGATCAATGGCCGAAGAAGAAGAAGAGGATATTGATAAAGAAAGAACCACAAAAATGTTTAAAAATCTTACGAATATAAAAAAAGGAAAAAACTAACAGCAAAGGTAGCTCAAGAGGATAGAAGCATTGTAAAAATGACCACGGTAAATAACAAGGAAAAAAGTAACTAAAAGTATAACAAAAACCAAAGATAACGCGTTAGGAAAATATCAAAGAGGGTAAAGCGGGTGAAACAAAAAGTAAACGCATTGAAAATTGGAACATGGATTATGAAAAATATGCTAAAAGCTGAAAAATGCACAACATAGCGCAAGAAATAAAGAATAATGATTTAGACAAAGTACATTATTGGCCGTGATTCCACAAAAATCAAAAGCTGTGTATGATCTGGCTTATGAAAAATTTGAGAAGTGGGTTGAAGAAAAGAAAATAAAACACGTTAATGAGAAAGTTTTATTAGCTTATTTCGAGGGAAGAAAGACTCAAAAAGATTCCACACTTCGTACACTTTATTCTATGCTGCGAAGTGAATTATCCTTGAAGAAGAATATTGATATAACAAAATACACTAGCTTATACGCATTTCTAAAGAGACAATCAGAGAGCTACCATGCAAAAAATCTGGCAAGAAATCAGATGGAAAAAACAAGGGAAAATAGAAAACAAAAACTTTATGATATATTACTCAGGGAAGGAAAAACAAGGAAGGAATGGAACAGCAATAATGGCCAGTAACAAACTACGAAACAAAGTAATTGAGTTTAAGCCAATCGACGGTAAGATTTCAAATTTAAAACTTAAGAATAAAAAAGCAAATATAAGTATAATTAATGCCTACGCCCCAACGGAAGAAGCAAGCGAAGAAGAGAAAATAAAGTTTTATGAGAAAATAAGTGATGCCTGTGAAGATATCTGTCGAAATGACATTTTGATAATAATAGGAGACTTTAATGTCCGGATAGGAAAAGAAGAAAATAATCGAGAAATAGCTGGAAAAGAAACAATATACGAGATCACAAACGATAACGACAAAAGACTGTGCAACCTAGCTGCGGAGACAAATACATTCATAATCAGTACAAAATTTAAGCATAAAAAGGAGCACAAGACAACGTGGTTATACCCAGGAAAGGGAAGCGGCAACCAAATCGATCATGTTTTGATGTCAAAGAAATGGATGAAAATGGTTAAAGACACAAGGTCATACCGATGAGCAAATGCAGATACAGACCACATTTTACTAATAGCGAAGATGAACTTGAAAATATCAAGATATAAACCTTTCAAATACAACAAAAGAAAGCGGAACTTAAAAAAGCTGGAAAGATCTTAACAAACAAACTGAGAACTCATAATAAAAAAGGAGATATAGACAGTGAATATAAGATCATTAAAAATAGCATTATAGACTCTGGGTCATAATGATGAGCAAATGCAGATACAGACCACATTTTACTAATAGCGAAGATGAACTTGAAAATATCAAGATATAAACCTTTCAAATACAACAAGAGAAATCGGAACTTAAAAAAGCTGGAAAGATCTTAACAAACAAACTGAGAACTCATAATAAAAAAGGAGATATAGACAGTGAATATAAGATCATTAAAAATAGCATTATAGACTCTGCAGGGAAAGAAATTGGATTACAACAAATCAAAGAATGGTTCGACGAAGAATGTAAACTGGCAAGCGTAGAGGAAAAACAAGCAATATATGGTTGGAAACAGGAAAATATGAAGAGCTGGACGAATACAGAAAGATACGGAAAAAAGCAGAAAAAATCTACACAAGAAAAAAATCAAATTGGGTTGCAGAACAAATGGAAAAAATAGAAAAGAACAATAGGGATAATAGAAAACTCTTCGAATATGTGAGAAAGCAAAACAGTAGCAGAAACGCAATTGGGACAGTAAAAAAAAATAGGAAACATACTTTCAAAATCTATACCAAAACCATCATATTATGGACAAAAATTATAAGGAAGCAGTAACGGAGGGAGAAATCGGTGAACAGCAGTACAGACCCTCTTTCGAGGAATTTACAGATGTGAAACAACTCAAACCAAACATGGCGGCAGGTCCAGATGATATAAATAACGAACTAATCTAACATGGAGGAGAAACTTTACTTCAACAAATATTTGACCTGATAATGTATATATGGGCAGAAGAACGCATACCAAACGAGTGGAGTATTGGACATATACTTCCAATCATCAAAAAGGGAGACCCAACCAAATGCAAAAATTACAGGAGTATAATGCTGCTTAACGCTACATACAAGATATTAACCAATCTAATCAAAATAGAACTAGGCTGAGCCCATATTAGGTCAATATCAATAGGGATTTAGAAAAGGAAGATCTACGGTAGACGCCATACCCCTACTAACACAGACTATCGAAAAGTGTTATGAGCATGACATAGATCTACATGTACTATTCATTGACTTTCAGCAAGCGTTTGACTCTGTCAACAGAGAGTGCCTAATATCTGATATGAGGAACAAAGCAATTTCTAAAAAACTAATAAGACTAGTGATTCTACTGCAAAGGTGATAACCAGTGACGGGAATACAGGAGACATAAACATTGAAGTAGGTGTAAGGCAAGAAGATAGTTTGTCTACAACTTTTTTTAATATAACCCTAGATGGGGTGATTAAAGCAATAGACATAAATGGAATGATTAGTCACAGCTCCACACAAATAATAGGATATGCCGATGTTTTAGCTTTAATTACTAGAGACAAAGAAACTCTAGAAAATACATTCAAGAACTTAATAAAAGAGGCAGCTAAGAGAGGGCTGGTAGTTAACCAAGAGAAGACAAAATATATACAAATTTCAAGAAAGACAGACAACACAGCTACTATAAATACGGGAGGTTACACTTTTCAAAGAGTAAGTCAATTCAGATACCTGGGAATAGTAATTGATGAGAAGAACAACAGGTGTGCAGAGATAAACGCAAGAATAATAGCAGGGAACAAAGTGTATTGGAAGTATCGGAAACTAATAAGGGACAAATGCATCAGTAAAAAAACCAAAATTTAAATTTATAAAGCCGCAATACGACCAGTAATAACGTATGTCGGTGAAAATATGAACCTAACTGATAAAGATGAAGAAAATCTCAGAGTCCTAGAGAGGAAAATCATGCGGAGGATAATAGGACTAAAACATATCCCGAATGAAGGGTACAGAAGACTATATAACTACGAAATAAGTCAGTACATCAATAGTAAATATATAGTCAGACATATAAAAGCGCAGCGTCTAAGATGGTACGGGCATCTTCGAATAAGGAATAAGGACGATCCAATAAGGAAAATCACTGATTGGAAGCCTGCCAACCCCAGGCCCAGGGGACGTTCCAAACTTAGATGGGAAGATCAGGTGATTGATGACCTAAAGAAAATGGGCGTCAGTGGCTGGGGAAGAAAAATAGAGGACAGAAAGGAAAAAAATTACAAAGATGACGAACTCACAACGCATGCTGCAGCAAGCAGAAGATAACACACGGATTGATCCATCGTACAAAAGGGATCAAAAGAACTCACAAAGAGCGGCCTATACTCCGACACAGGAGTGCTGGCGGGTTTCAGAACAAGCAAAACTTTTGAACAAGAATGACATTTTTCACTAAAACTAATATTTAAACATTTTTAACCTATAGGATACCCCATCCGTGGATACGCTGTAGATCCCAACAAAAAATAAAAAGCCTAAAAAAGAGAGTTCAATCACTACGAGATGTAAATTTGAAACGAACAACATATATGCCTTCAAATGCTGTAGAACAATTAGAATTGGACACAAGTGCAATTCCATTAGCCATAAAGAGAAGGTTAACGACTTCAGCTAGAGCTGGTTTTACAACAAAAAGCAAAATATCAACAGAATTAAAAAAGTTTGTTCTAACTTTACAATTTTATAGTTCAAAAGCCTATAATTATGTTAGGAACACTTTCAATTTGTCGCTTCCACATCCAAGTACTTTAAAAAAATGGACCTCAGGTAATGCACTCATTATCTTCATTGAATATATATAAAACTTATTTCCCATCTTCAGGAAAAAATTGCGAGCCTGGATTTACAAGTGCATCTTTCAATGCATTGGAAGCTGAAAAAGAAAACAAAAGGATCCTTTGTGCATTTTTCTTGGATGAAATATCCATAAAAAACAAATAAAATACGATGGAAAAATAACTTGGGGTTATGTCAACAATATAGGCGTAGAAAATGATAATTATCGTGCTGATGCTTCGGAGGCTCTAGTTTTGATGGGGCATCTGTAAATACCCATTAGAAAATTCCAATTTGTTATTTTTTAATAAAAAGTTTAAATGGTGCTGAAAAGGCCAATATTGTGAAAGAAGCTCTTTTTCGGTTAGAAAATATTGCCATTGAGGTGATATATGTTAACTGTGATGGACGTTCAGCTCAGTTTTGTATGTTTAATGAACTATAGGATGTAATTTAAAAAATTTCAATAATACTCAATCCTATTTTATTTTGCAAATAATAGTATATTACGTAACGTGTGTTTTCGTTTAAGCTTATTCCCGGTAGCATATTTCAAAACTGCACATTGATACGAAACCAGTAACTAAATGCGGCGCTGCCATTTGCTGGATTTCCACCGTCATTCCCTATACATCAATTGGTTTTATGCTGTCGCTGCCATTATGGAATGACAATTACTAAATTATCTATTAATTTAGATTTAAGTAAAATTTCTATAAATATTTTCATGCAGGGTGATCCCATGGTATTAGTACATTTTTTTGCAAAATGCTATTATGTAAAGTAAAATCTAATTGAAGAAAATTGATATCCCTAAGTTGTAAACGACAGCAAGGAACATTTTAAATTCGACTTTAAAAGACGGTAGCTACACAATCCAGCCAATGGCAGCGCAGCATTTACCTACTGGTTTCGTATCAATGTGCAGTTTTGAAATATGCTTCCCGGTAATCGGCCAACATGGTTAAGGTTAAAAATAAAAAGATTTTTTGTATTGTTTACATTCTCTTCTCATTCATTTTATTTTCTCCACTACGTTTCGGCGTATTGCCATTTTCAAGTATTTCTTTTTTTTCCCTCTACAATGAATAATGTGTTATTTAATTATAATACATTTAACAATAAGAGACAAGACAAAATTAATTTAAAACAATGAGCTATTAAAACACACATTATAAATCTACTGTCGACTGTGGAGATTGCGTTCTAAAATATTTTAAAATCAAATAAAGTTACTCGATCCTGTCTGATTTATAAAATCATCAACAAAACATACAAATAATATTCATAGGCGGGTAAGATGCAGAACACCTACAGCTACTCTATTAAATGGTTGTATATTTTTGGGAGACATTGAAGGTCCGTCTTATAGTTAATTGAATTTTTGTTCTTTTTGATACAAATCATTTCTTTGATTTCACGTTTGAATCTGTTTCCTTCTTTGTCTAAAATTTTAATGTTTTCAAAATCAAAACTATGGTGGTTTTCGAATGCGTGTTTTGAAAGGGTTGTGGAATGTTCATTGTTGGTTTTTATGTTATATTGGTGATTGTAAATTCTGTTATGTAGGTATTGAGATGTATGACCCACGTATTCACCATGGCAATCTTTACATTTGACATTATACACTACATTACTTTGTTTCAATTTTTCGGTTTCAGTTTTGTGAAAAAAGTCTTGGTATAATTATTAGGTTTGTGCGCTACATTTATATTATTTTTACTCAACAGCCCCTGAATTTTTTCTGATGCACCTTGTATGTATGGTAAACTGATATATGTTTTGGTTGAGATATTATTACTAGAGTTATTACTACTCCTATTGTTTGTGTCCCTTACATTATTATTGTTATACATTTTATGTATTCGTTTTTTTATTATAGGATTGTAAAAACTTTCTGGATATTCATTACTTTGTAAAACTTCTTTAATCTTCTTCAAATTATCAGGTCTGTTATTAGGATGTGAGAGTTTTAGGGCCCTGTCTGTAAGGTTATTAACAACACTTCTTTTGTATGTGATTTGTACATTAGAATTAAAATTTAAATATCTTTCAGACCATACATGTTTGGTAAACCAATTTGTCTCAATTTTACCGGTATTATCATATTTAATTGTTATATCCAAAAAGTTTATTAGTTTTTCGTTATCTTTCTCAAAAGTAAATTGTATTCTAGTGTGGAAGTTGTTAAATTTTTTAAGTGTATAATCTAACTTGGATGCTGGTATGCATAGAAGGCAGTCATCAACGTATCTTTTATAAAAATTTGGAGCATAATTTAATTGATTTATAACGGTATTTTCCAAATCTTCCATTACTAGATTTGCTATGACTGCTGCAATTGGTGATCCCATGGCTATACCATAAATTTGCGAAAAATATTCATCATTATATTTAAAATATGTCGAATTCAAACACAACAACGTGGCTTCTATAAATTCAGTGGAGAAAATAAAATGAATGAGAAGAGAATGTAAACAATACTAAAAATCTTTTTATTTTTAACCTTAATCATGTTGGCCGATTACCGGGAATAAGCTTAAACGAAAATTTAAATAATGCGGTCAGGAAATACACACTGGAAAGTAACGTGTGTTGTAAGAAGCATTTTACGCACGAACGTAATTCCGTGTGTGCGTAAAATGCGTTACAACACGAGTTACGTACTATACTTTACCTACGACCCACTTGTACTTGTATTGATAATCTTATTAAGGGATTTAAAGTACAAATAAAAACGTACATCCTCGATGCCTAGCCAAGCATCTTAGAAGTCCATCCTCGATGCCCAGCCATGTTTCGTAAAACTCCATCCTAAGTAGTATTATTTATTTTTATTAAAAATGTATGTAGAATTACCGGAATCGCAAAAAATAGCGTATACACCTCTCGACTAAAGTGACATTAATCCCTTAGGGGATTACTTCCTTCAGCAATCAAACACCACCCGCGGGAATAAATGGGTCACTTTAGTCGCTTGGTGTATAATATTCTATTGTTTACTAATATGATACATTCAGACAACTAAAAGATGCGGATTAAATGAAAAGGAACCAATTATCATATAATTCCAAATAACTCTCAGTATTAAATGCAATCTCATGTCTAATAAATGTTATCTACCATTTATATATAGAATAAAATTCAACGTCTAATATCTAAGTAATACATTTTTAATAAAATGGCAACGTCTATTGACAGTTGCTAAGTGGTTGCTAGGGAAGCCGTGCGATTTACTTTACATCCGTGTGTTTTGTTTTACCGTGCATAATCTTCTTATCACAGATTAGAACAGATACGAAAGCTAGATAGAGAACAGTAAAGAGAGAGAGAGAGATGGGTAAACATACCCATTTAAATGTCCATCGTCGTATGTATACTCCGTTCGGGCTGCATCGCGAAATTTTTCAACAGGGTTGTCAATTTGCATAATATTTCCTTCAATTTACGATCATAGGTCAAATATTTTATAAGCATTATTTTTAAGTGTGATAGTTATACAAATACAAATATTCGACAATCACTTGTTTTAAATCAATTTTATTAACATTAAAAGAATTATACAATTAAAAAAGATTATAATGTATAAAAATCATACCATAAATATATACTTTTTTTCACAAACCATATCTTTGGCAACCATGCACAATAACGGTGACGGCACGTGACAGCTTGGCTCAAAATACATAGCGCCATTTTTGTTTGCTTCGTTGTTTGAAGGTGTTCAATCGGCGATATTAATTGTGTTATTTGATTAATCGATTGTGCGTTGTGGTAATATTAACTATAAAAATATAGTGGTATAGAGACTATTATTCTTATAAAATGAATAAACATCACGGCGGAGTGTGTTGTTCTTACAGAGACTGTCCAAATATCCACAAACAGAGAAATATGTGCCGAACCCTTCAGTTGGAATTAATTTATATATGATATCAACAGCTACAGAATTTACACATCCTTGTGAACGCTTCCCTCACGAATATTTTAAAAAATTGTTCATCCGATTAAGGATTTTCTAGTTGCTGAAATTTAGCAATAGAGATTTTAAGTTCCAGCCAAAGAAAAATAGAAAACTGTCTATTTTACTCCATTTATAATCAATAAATCAATTTTTATATAAAATTGTTAATAATTTTATTGATTCCAACGAGATTACCTGCCTCGTTAAATTTAATATCCCGGCCGATTATATAAGAAATTTTGAAGTTTTTGATATTAACTTTAGTGCTACAAATTATTATCAAAATTCTCCCTTGCATAGGTGTTGTAAATCATTCAACTGAGTCTATAACCATGTTGATATTGATATATTCCATGACAAATTGTTTACTTTTTGTAATAAGTTGAAAAAGCTGTATCTTAATAACAAAATTATGTTTTAATTTCGTAGTATTTAGTTTCAATAGTTACAGTTATCAATTTATACTGTATACTTCATATGTTAGTGAATACTGTATTTGGGCTCGTCCCGTTTGTAGTTCCTTTGATAAATTAAGAATTATTTGTACTTTGGAATTTGGTTGATTTTTGTCATGATTTGTGTTATCTAAAAATGTATTTATTAATTAATCTCCCAATAGTAATGACTATTTATAACAAATCATAAGAATGTAAATATAGGTATTAAATAAATACATAAATATATATTCGATTATGGTTATTGTTTTAATTCATGGCGCAATTTTAAAGATTTAGTGGAAATTTCCAGAAAAAAAATAGATCCGGCATTGGAAATTGTTATTGTCCCCGAGTCAACATTGCAATTTGGTAAGAAATTCAGAAAATACTTTAAACTGGCAACATCGCAGCCATACCGAGTTAAAGGTCCGAGGTCATTGACGACGGAGTTGAAAATCGTTTGATGTTTTATCGGGATTCGTATCTGTTCTCTCTCTAATCTGTGGTCTTACATTGATTGCCGACTGTGTGTGTGTATATGGGAGTATATTGAAAACCTATATATAGTTCAAGAAGAGGAAATGCTGACTGTAGCAAATAAATTAGGAAAAAATATGTCTTGGCAAAAATTATAAATGAAGGTGAGTATTTAAATTTTTTTTTTATATTTGTTCATTAAATCAGATTCATTTTTTTAAGTAAATATTGCAGCTCAAACTCTTAGTAAATAGTGTTGTTGAGGCAAATTGGCGATTTTAACTTGGCTTTTGGTGGTAATTGTTAGCATGAGAACGATATATTCAATGTTTTTCAAATGTTTAGACTGTGTCACAATATATTTGAACCTATCTATCAATAAAGTATGTATTGTACAACTTTTATTTAAATATTTTACCCGATGATCAATATACTTCTCCATACCTTATATTCCAAATTCCTGATATTAATTCACCTTTACATATTAATAACGAGCCACTCATAACTACCAAATATTCAAGGCCGAGGAAGCGAGAAAATATTGAGGTGGAGCCTAGGCAGCGTTGCCAAGGAAGTATAAATGGCTTTCTCCCTAAACCTAACGATTGGTAGTGTTTACTAAATATCAGCTTAGAAACATGATGCCGTACTTATTTTATTTTATAACTAAAAATTTAGGTTATTATTAGGTCTTACTGTGTATTTAATAATTTATAAAAATTATTCTAGAACGAATAAGGATGGGCGAATAAAATAATAGGGTGTTTGTAATTTCGCCAAAGAAGATCATAAACTCATTTTATTATAAGTAATTTCGTCAAGAAACCTTTTCGGGTATAAAATTCAACAAGTAATCTGGCCAAAACGGTAAGATCGAGTTGACTCAGGAGATAGTGAAACTAAATCTTGAAGAAATGACAAATGCTATACCATTATTATCTCCTTCTGTTTCTTTTCCGTTTTTTAATTTTGTTGGAGCTATTCTTCTGTTTATTATTTCATTTTCTTTAGATCTATCTGGTTTGTTCCCACTTTGTTGTTTTATACTGCTCTCTGATTCATCCACGTATACTAACTTTGATTAATACTTTACAATTTACCTACAGATTATGTAAGCGCGTCATGTCATAAGTCATACACACTCTGTATACATACATAAATAATGTATTTCAAACATCAAAATATTTTATATAATCCATCCTAATAATGTTATTTTGATAAGCAGTATCATTTATCACTCAAAATTATCAAGTCATATTTTTCCTTTTTAAACCAGATAACCTTTGTGATTAGAGATTACACTTGAATTTACGTATATATTATTTAGTTTCAATAATATTACCATTGTCGTTAACCGTATTTAGATAAAAAGCCAGAAATAGATTTTACCAATCAAAAAGTATTTGCCTTAATAACGCAATTAATTTATTATTAACAAAACCATCTAAATTAGTAGGTGAAACAATGTACATATTCCACTTTGTTTGCAACTGATAGGAAATATTTATATGTATTTATCGTCGTGAACCATGGGCGTATCGCTTCCGTATACGAGAGGGAGCTAGTATTTCTTATTTCTATGAAACGTGGTAAAATAAAGGGCAGACTGTTTCGAGGTGTTGAGTTGATAAGGGTATCACTAATTCGCTGCTTGTAGTAAATGATTATTCCACTTGAATGAAGATACTTGTTTTAAAAGTTCGTAATATATCATTTATTGACCACTAATACTGATGTACAAAGAAGTCACAACATTACCAACAGCAGTTTATATAGGATAATACGAGATACAAAGAAACCAGTAATATAGTCCAGTAAATAAAGGGACTAGTATGGCGGTTATTTGTTGTGGTGGAATTTGTAGATCTTGAGGGACCGGAAAGAAATTTATCCAAGATTCCATTCTAGTTCAAGGGCGAATATTGGCCCTAAATTTCCAAAAATCGTTTTCGGCCATATTTCTCAAAATGAAGATCATTTCATTATCTATAAAAATGGTCGTATTGCTTTTTTCGAAAATTCGATAGTTTCCGAGATAACGTGCCCCAAGGTTATCCAGGATTGTTGTCTCCTTCCATGAGGTCCACAGCAGCACTTTTTACGCATTTACTCATAAGCGTCGAACAAATTGTCGAATAACTCGGTCAAAAATTAATATTTTCTCATCATTCAAAATTCATCTGAAAGGGGAAATCTATAGTCAGTTTTACATATGGAACGCCTCAATTATCTCAGAAATAGGTGGCACGATTTTTATAAATTTTGATTTGTAAGGATTTTGTAATATGATTGATATTATGGTGGTATTTACATTGTTGTCAGATCTTTCGTTTTTCTAGAAATATAATGAACTTTAATATTTCAAAAGGATTACCCTGTATTTTATTTTGTTTTTGAAATCCTTAATAAATGCTAAATATTTTGCATGTAATGTTCCCTATACCTACTTGCCATAATTACGGAGATACAGCTACATTTGCAATATCTCCGCCGAAGTTAAAATAATACATAAGATGGCTATTATTAATAAACTAGCTTAATTTGAATAATTTTAAATAATATATATCTCATAACAAGATCGAGTGTCAATAATTTAGTAAAAAAGTTCAACGAAACTGGTGCCAATACATTTTGAAGTATCCCTGACTGCCCAATTCTTATCTCTGAGGCAATCCTATCATTTGATTCCTGAATATTGGCAGGTTTTCTTTTTTAAGGGACCCCACAGGATTCTAAAGAGTTCATGTCAGGTGATCGTGAGGGATATTCGATAAATACAATCTTTAGGGAAAGACATTATTTATGTATTGCCTTACGTCACGCGCTTAGTGAAGTGGAGCTCCATCTTGTTGCAGTTAATTGAAACGTGAAAGTTGTTATTGTAGCAGTCATGTATTATTTTAACTTCCGCAGAGATATTGCAAATGTAGTTATATCTCCGAAATTATGGCAATTTGGTATAGGGAACGTTACATGAAAAATATTCAGCATTTCTTAAGGATTTCAAAAACGAAATAAAATATAGGGTGATCCATTTGAAATAACAAAGTTCATTATATTTCCAGAATAATTAAAGATCTGACAACAATGTAAATATCACCATAATATCGGTCATATTATAAAACCGATTCATAAACTTGACGTTCCACTCACCGTTACCGTCGCCGTCTGCGTTCACCATTCTCTCCCAGTTAAAATCATTGAAATACATAAGAGATTTCTTTTGCCGTTCGTAGAGTTCTCGTAGCAAGTAGGAAGAACCAATAACATTTGATTTGATTGGTCACATGTTGTTTGTTTTGTTTACCTCCCTGGGATATTTGGGTTAGGATTTGTTTCATAGTTTATTTGTTCATGTGCTGAAGAGAAGTGCCAATGTTTTAAATGGATTGATTTTAAATTAATGAAATAATAAAAAAAGAAATTGTTGGAATATGTTTATTTAAATACCTAGCGCCACAGCGGACGACAGCAGGTTTATGAAATGTAGTGTCTTCTATCTGCGGATCGACAACGGCAGTCGGCAAGACCGACGGTGGACGACGAACGGAACGTCAAGTTTATGAATCGACCTCACGGACTTAGGATCCATGGACTTCGAATAGTATATGTTTCCCATATATCCGAAATGACTCCTCATTTTGCCTACACATGGCCGCCATGTTGCGCTAATTTTAAGTTGGTATTAAGAAGCTACAGTTCATATGCGTTTTCTTAATATTGAGGATTGAACGTTGGTTGGTTGCGCGGAATAATTGACAGCATAATAGAATTGATTAACCAATTAGAATTTAGTTGGAGAACTGTCGCGACATTTTCGTTCTGTCAATTTCTGTTTCCTTTGTCCCGTTGTTGCAATGTGATTTGACTGCTTTGTGACAGCGTCAGGAGTGGTATCAGGTCACATTTCGCAATTTTCGCATTGTATTTTAGTTTATTGAGTTAAGCGCAAGTTTGATATTTGTGTGTTAACTTTTGGATTATATTTTATATTCGTGTTTTTTACATATTATTAGTGGTTAATTACATTTTATAAGTAGTGTTATTTTAGTAAGGTAGTTAATAGTATAATGTTATTTGTAAGATCTAAAACTCTGGGAGACTAGGTATAAACTGTGCTAAAATGCAGTCCTGTTTTGTACGAGGTTGCTCTAACGCTACTTACATTTCTCGTTTGAAAGAGGGTGTAACATTTCATGAGTAAGTTATATGATGTTTTTTTGTATGTAAGTTAATTTACATTTGCGTTTTTCTCCAATTTGTAGATTTCTCAGTGAAAATACGCTTAAAAGGTCCTGGTTGCTAGCGCTTGGAAAAGATCCAGCTTATAATATTGCTTATGAAAGGGTGTTCTCCAAACATTTTGGACAAACCAATTTTGAAGTGGCAGGCGAACGGAAACGTTTAAGAATAAAGTCAATTCCAACCCTAAAACTACCTCAATGTTTTGAAGTAGATCACCTGGAGAAAAGTTATTTACCTAGCTCATCTCCACCTACATGGTATGTTAATTTTAACTTATTACTCACAAAGAATCAAAAAATCTTTTTTTAATTGTAGCAGCAAGCTGGAAAGTGTTGATTCACCTCAAAGTAGTTCACCAAAATCTCCGACAAAACTTTATCCAATAAAACGGAGTGATTCAAAGTCATCTCCATCTGCTCATTCTTCTAATATAGTACGGATGTTACAATTCTTTCATCCGTATAGGTAAGTTTAATATCAAATTTTCTTTAAAATCAAAATGGAATATGTATTTTATTCATATAAATTTTGCTACCATTCATATATGCCTTGGTACCAAAGTTTAACTAGTGTAAAGAAATGTACTATTTCAGCCAACCTTCCACTGAAAATACCAATATAAAATCGAGAGAGAAGATTCAATTAAGAGTATGCAGAAATAAACTAAAAATTTGCAGAAAATCAAGCGGGAGGCGAAAACTAAAAATAAAATCCTTGAACAGATTATCAACCGAACTAAAATATAAATTTTCTTTATATACTGAAAATTGTGTTACAGTTTTTTTGGAAGTTTGTAAACAGTAGGAGGGTGAATAACACTATACCTTCTGAAATGACTCTTTAGTCCGGTCAAATTAGACCAAAAAATAAGAGTAAAGTTACCTAAATTCCCACCAAGCTGAAAATCGGTAAGATTGTTTAAAATATCATTAAAAACAAAATTTGAAAGTTCCCCATCTTTCCCCTGTAAGGAAAAAATTTTATTCAAGGTCAAAGGTGAAAAAAATGTGTTTTCGCGATTTTCAGCAAAACGGTAAGTTTTATCATAAAAATTCCTCAGACAAAAATTGTAAATCATAAAATTATCTACAAAAAAATGTATCAATACTTTTTTTGTACGAGCCACTGTTTTTGAGATATAACGATTCAAATAGTTGTAAAAGCTGTAATCGTCATAATATGCACACGTTTCCTCGCCAAAACAAGAAATTATTACTGACGGCATTCGCTTTCTTCTTTCTATGTACGGAGCTCCTAAAAAAACTACCTGCTTAGATAAGTATAGATATGCATGTTTCGTTAAAAACACCAAAAGTAAAAAACAAGTACAATTAGCTTGTCTTCCTCCAACCCCAGTTGCTGTTCATCAACATCTTTTTAGGGTACATTACCAAGTTCAAGTGTGGCTTAGTTATCAGCTAGACCCTACAGACTGAGGACCTTACCTCCACCTGCGCCGGAAAAACTGCTGAACTCGATTTTTTGCAACTGCAGTGCTAAATGTGGTTGCAAAAAAGGCGGACTGTTCTGTTCTCCGGCATGTACAATTGTCAAGGCCGGTTGTGCTCTAACACTAAATCAACAACAGTAGAGGATCCGTTTGATTCCAACGAGGCAACATGCGATACATCGCTATTAACGCAGTTTACATGCACTCAGGATGAAGATGAAGAAGAACAAGAAGATCAAGAAGAAGAACAAGAAGAAGATTTTGAAAGTTACGACTCGGACGATTAAATTTCACTACTTTTTTTAACTTAAATTGCTTTTATCTTCTCAATCTCTGCTAATATCCATTATTTTTCAATTGTTTCAAATTAAACAGGATCAAAACTGACCCGTGGAATAGGCCTACTGGGGAAACCACGTTAAAAAAACGCGCTAAGTACACTACCTCATAGGTGGCGGAGAAACGTGTGCATATTATGACGATTACAACTTTTTAAATCGTTATATCTCAAAAACAGTGGCTCGTATAAAAAAAAATATTAATAAATTTCTTGTAGATAATTTTATGATCTACAATTTTTATCTGAGGTATTTTTATGATAAAACTTACCGTTTTGCTGAAAATCGTGAAAAACTAATTTTTTTGACCTTTGACCTTGAATAAAAAATTTTCCTTACAGGGGAAAGATGGGGAACTTTCAAATTTTGTGTTTAATGATATTTTAAACAATCTTACCGATTTTCAGCTTGGTGGGAATTTAGGTAACTTCGAATGTCTAAATTGACCGGACTACTTGGGGACCTTACTACTGATAACAGGATTGATTTTGGAAATATATTTGCTAAACATTTCTCATCAGTTCATTCAAATCAACCTCTGGCTGATGTGCGGGGTGTTCAGGTTTCTTCAGTGGCAAATGTATCCACTTATCATATTGAAATTTCAAACATCTATGAAAAGTTATCTAAACTTGATGTTAAAAAACGCCCCGGTCCTGACGGAATACCTTCCATTCTTAGGGAATTTAGCTTCCTTTCATCTCGTCCGCTCTTTCATATATTTAATAAGTCTCTTGTTACCGGTGAATTTCCAGATCATTGGAAAAGTTCATACGTCACTCCAGTGTATAAATTGGGTAGAAAATCAGACATCTCAAACTATCGTCCTATATCAATCCTTAGCATAATTCCCGAAGTCTTTGAGAGTATTATTTTAGATTATCCCACGTATGACTGTTCGAGTATTATGACATCACAACAATTTGCAGAATTGGGTTTACTCACATATGTTGACTTTTTGTCTGATGGTTTGGAAGGGGGTCTGCAGATTGATTCTGTGTACACTGATTTCTCTAAAGCTTTTGACAGGGTTAATCATGAGCTCTTGCAACATAAACTTTTTCTTTATGGTGTTGACGGTCTTGTATTACAATGGCTCAGTGATTATCTTACGAATAGTTTACAAATGGTTAGAGTTACTCATTAATATTCTCATACTTTTCCAGTAAATTCTGGAGTTCCCCAAGGGTCTCATCTAGGACCACTATTATTTAACATATTTATTAATGATATTATGCATTGTTTTCAAGGTAGCAAAGCCTTGTTATTTGCTAATGACCTGAAATGTTTTAGGATGATTAGTGGCAGGTATGATGCTCTAATATTACAATCTGATTTAGATAGTCTATCAAATTGGTGTACACTTAATGGTATGAATCTAAATGTCATGTAATGCGTTTTCATGGAATACACCACCCAATAGCTTTTGATTACAATATTAATAATGAAACTCTAAAATGTGCTTCTCAAACTAAGGACTTGGGTGTTATAATGGACTCCACACTTAATTATAAGTCTCATGTTACCGCTGTTGTTAAAAAATCTATGAAGGTTTTATAAAGAGAACCACTTCTGATTTTACTAACATCACTGCTATTAGATCTCTATATTGCTCACTGGTCAGAACTTATCTTGATTATTGTTCATCAGTATGGTCTCCTCATTATATTACATATAAAGCGAATCTTGAAGCTGTTCAGTACAAGTTTTTATGATACATTGCCTTTAAGACGCATATTTACCTTTGTTACGATTTCTTAGAACGTTTTTTAAACATTCCTACTCTGGAGGTTCGCAGAAGGCAAAGGGATCTGATACAGCTGTTCAACATAGTAAATGGTATTTGTGATAGTCCCAAGCGTCTCTCTAAAATATATTTAGTTGTTCCTCCTACACACTTTTCATGTCGCATTTCTGTAGATGGAATTTTAATTTTTGATGTGTCCACTTTCAAGTTTAAAAAACATTTGCTGGAGCTTCCACTTTAGAGCGTACATCTTTTATTGCTGGTTTGATGTGTTATCACTCCTCTTACTTTATTTGGTTTTCCTTTTGTTTTATACATAAGTTTAATGCATGTGTCAATTGTTATATCCTGCTCTAGTTTTACATATTTTTTTCTTTTTGTTATTGTAGCATTTTTTTATATTTCCATATTGTATTTATGTGAATTGGACTTGCCCGTGATTAAATTAAATTAAAATTATCTGTTCTTTTATTTATTTCCTGATTAACTAAATTTGAATAAGAATTTTACTGTTATTTTCAAAAATAAAAGCACTTTATTCTTGTAAGCAATTCATATTTTTTTAAAATCCTCGTACACCATTTAAAAAAATTATATTTGGTTTTCCATAATCCCAACTTAGGTTGATACATAATATGCAGTAACTAGTGTAACTAATAAAGTATACTTTTTTCTCTCACCGTTTCATATTTTCCTATCTTATCAAGTGTAACACAAATGATTTCTGCTTTATTGTTTAAACCGGTCCTGTACAAATCACGTGACTCAGGCCGTCCAACTTAAAATTAGCACAACATGGCGATCACAGTAAAGGAGTCAAACCGAATATCCGATTAGTAGTCCATGGATCCTAAGTCCGTGATCGACCTTTACATTAACATTTAAAATCTATTTATTAACAATCGTTTGTCATTCCCCTATTACAACTTATTCAAGAAAAATAGTAGCTGATGATCTGGCGATTCTTGAAATTGTTGAGTGCTTCGTATTTGGAGTGTATATGGCTCCTTGCGTTCACCGCATTATCCATATATTTTGATTCATATTATTAACTTTGCCTCCGGTATATATTTCTAGCTCCTTCGGCTGGATTAGCCCTGAAAAGCAGTTGAAAAACAGGGTCTAAATAATTGATAGGGTTTTTAGATTTTGAGAAAAGCAACATGGCAGATGTTTTTAATGTTTTATGAATTAGAAGCTGGGGGGTTCTTTCAGTCCAGTGTAAAGGGCTGGGCTGAAGTCGTTCCCCGCTTTTGATGATTGAGTTCAGGAAGTACAACCAAGTTATATTTTTAATGTACCATGCAGAAGCCTACAACCACTATCATGAGTTGCTTCTGTGCGATTTACGGCTTTGAGAGCTATTCGAAGATTTTCTGGAAGACAGTTATGATAAAAGTTTTTCGAGATTGTAGTTACGAAGTCTTTGATAGTGGGTAGATCTGCTTTGTCATGTAACCATGAGGTTTCGGGGAGGTGGGGGTAGGGTATTTAATTGCCATTCTCAGACACTTGTTTTGTACCACCTGCAGGGTGTGGAAATTGTGTTGTGTTCCGGTGAGGTAAACTGGTGCTGAATATGTGAGTATGGAGCGTATTATTTGTTTATATATATAGTTATTTTGTTTTTGGTGGAGAGTTTACTTTGTCTGCTAACAAGTGGGTATAACTGGCCCATTGCAACCTTAGCTTTTCGGGCTTGTGAGCTAATATGCGCATTTGCAATTGTATTCCCTTGGATTGTATAACCTAAATATTTTATTGTTGTGCTGGGGGTGATGATATTATGTCCGTTTATACAAAGCTGAGATTGCAATCGGCTGTTTTTGGTGGATTTCCTCCTGAGTAATAAATACTCTGTCTTAGAGGCATTTATGGTCAGTTTTTGATTGTTAAAGTATGGTATAATTTTGGTGTTGATGTATGTTTATAGTAAATTGAGTGCGTGATCGGGGTTCTTTGCCGATGCTACAAAACAAGTGTCATCGGCATACGTTGCTGTTAAAATGTTTGGGGTGGTTGGGATTTCATTGGTATAGGTGTGTCCATTTTTCTCAATTTTGTTGAAGTCCTTGCGTTTTCTTCTAAAGTATCTGGATATTCTCCATCAGGAGTTGTCTTCGGGTTTTAATGTGTTTAGGAAGGTGGCCCATTTGTAATTTTTATATTCTTTAATCAATGAATTTATTATGTTTTGGTATTGTTTGAGTATGTTTTGTCCTCTGATTTCATGGTATGTTGCCACCTTTCTCTAATTTTATTTTTATCGTTTATTATTTTTCCGATGTAATCAGGAAGTGAGTTAGGGGAGGATAAATCGGGTTTTAGGGAGGTGGAAAGGTTTCTGGCGGTTAAGATGATTTCTTGAAGAGTTTTAATTGTTTTTGTTACCTGTTCTGCACTTCCAATCTTGTCCGTGATAATCGTATTTTTGTTTATAAAGTTTCGGAACATCGCCCAATGGGTAGAGTTGTCGTCGTACTTCTTAATGGAAGGGTTGTGTATTTGATGGGGAAGTTTAAGGTTGATGAGGACAGGATCGTGGTCGGAATTGAGGTCGGTAAAGGTTTGGATTTTTGAAATATTGTTCAAGTTTCTGCCAATGGCTATGTCTATAGTACTGGGGGCGTGGTTTGTAAAAGGGAAGTGGGTTGGGTGATCGGTTGCGAAAATATTGGAATCTGAATTGTCGCAGAATCTTTGGAGGGTACTTCCATTTTTATGAAAATTGTCAAGCTGTGTGCACGTTCCAATGTAATGGGAAATGGGAAAAGGTAAGTATTTCGTGCAGAATTTTAATTTATAAAATTATAGCAAAGCGCTTTCGACAAATAAAGTCATCATCAGTGCGTACCTGTAAGTAAGTAACATTGGATTGAATTTCAGAAATTATGATAATGAGAACGTTGAAAATTGAAGAAATTACTTACTCGTCAGGTGTACAAGAACCAAACCATAAAAATACGATGTGTCCAGAGGACCATGTGAATATTTAAAAAAGGGACATCATAAGAACAACATTTTAAAAATATACTTATACCAGGATTAACCTGGATAAAAGTTTCAAAAAGCGAGACACGTCTGCTGAAACTTAGTCCACTATATAACTAAATAAACAAATGAAAATTGACATTGTGTCAAAAGCTGATAATGAAGTTTGGCATAGAACATGACATATAAAAATAAAGATCTGTGTTATGAAAAATGATATAGACAATTTAGTCAAATTGATCTTACTATTTTAAACGTCTATGAAGGGGAATGTACGCTTTGTTTAAATTAACTTGAGTGTTGAGACAAAAATCATTATTCAGTAATTCCCTGTTAATATGTAAATCTTCAAGAAAATTGTAATTTTTAGAAGTCACCTCATGTAAAATTCTTGAATTCC
This sequence comes from Galeruca laticollis, assembly GCA_963921935.1. NCBI lineage: Eukaryota > Metazoa > Arthropoda > Insecta > Coleoptera > Chrysomelidae > Galeruca > Galeruca laticollis. The sequence continues at coordinate 198,819,609 of OY998178.1, forward strand.
TATTTGGACTAAAATTGTGGTTGTTAAATCTTAAATGTTGACCAAAAGCTGAAATTTTGTTGGGATTTAAATGCTCGGTTATACGGACCCTCAAAGGTCTGCAAGTTCTTCCAATGTAGGCCGCATCACAATCATCACAATTCAACCTGTATATGCCACCCTTTGAAAGTTTTTCGATTTTATCTTTTGTGTTGACCAAGTATCTGTTGAGGCTGTAGTTGGTTTTAAAAGAAATTTTAATGTTATCTATGTTGCTTTTAATGCAACCAGCAATTTTATTAGAAATATTGTCATTTAAAAAAGTTTTGTTTTTAATTTTTTGGATCAAACTATTAATAATATTCGAGTTATAATTATTATTTGATGCTATTTGTTTAATGATATTCAATTCATTCTGATAATCAACTGCAGAAAGGGGCACATTCAAAAGTCTATGAATGTAACAGTTGAAGGCTGCCATTTTGTGTTGATGAGGATGATTAGATATGCTAGGTATGACGTGATCGGTTTGTGTGGGTTTTCTAAATATGCTAAACTTTAAAAGATTGCTAGTTTTATGGATTGTAAAGTCTAAGAAATTTAATTTATTATTTGATTCTCATTCAAGTGTGAATTTGATACTTGGGTGGACTTGGTTTATTTTTGTTAGAAGATTGTTGACAATGCCAATGTCACCATCCACAAATACCAAACAATCATCAACATATCTAAACTAATGTAAAATTTCTGGCTTATAAAAGACCTAACACACTTCACTCCAAAATATGCAGTAAGTAACTCTTTAGATTTGATTAACAAAATGAATAATTTAAATTTACCTCAAGAAAGCTTGATGATTTCCTTTGATGTAAGTAATCTTTTCACTTCAGTTCCGAATACAGAAACCTTACCACTTGTAAGTGAGGCCTTAAATCTTGCCCAAGTTGATGCCAATTCCATAAATCACATTTTGATATTGTTAAACTGTTGCCTTTCACGGGACTTTTTTGTTTTTAATGATAAGTTATATAAACAATCAGATGGACTTGCCATGGTTAGATGTTTATCACCTCTTTTAGCAGATATTTTTATGAATAATTTAGAAAACAAATTCATTATCACTGCAAATAATCCAGAAATTTTACATTGGTTTAGATATGTTGATGATTGTTTGGTATTTGTGGATGGTGACATTGGCATTATCAACAATCTTCTAACAAAAATAAACCAAGTCCACCCAAGTATCAAATTCACACTTGAATGAGAATCAAATAATAAATTAAATTTCTTAGACTTTACAATCCATAAAACTAGCAATCTTTTAAAGTTTAGCATATTTAGAAAACCCACACAAACCGATCACGTCATACCTAGCATATCTAATCATCCTCATCAACACAAAATGGCAGCCTTCAACTGTTACATTCATAGACTTTTGAATGTACCCCTTTCTGCAGTTGATTATCAGAATGAATTGAATATCATTAAACAAATAGCTTCAAATAATAATTATAACTCTAATATTATTAATAGTTTGATCCAAAAAATTAAAAAAAAAGAGCTTAATGCAGCCTACCCCAAAGTAGATTCAATAGCACAATTTGTTTCACTTCCTTTTTTAAATGACAATATTTCTAATAAAATTGCTGGTTGCATTAAAAGCAACATAGATAACATTAAAATTTCTTTTAAAACCAACTACAGCCTCAACAGATACTTGGTCAACACAAATAAAGATAAAATTGAAAAACTTTCAAAGGATGGCATATACAGGTTGAATTGTGATGATTGTGATGCGGCCTACATTGGAAGAACTTGCAGACCTTTGAGGGTCCGTATAACCGAGCATTTAAATCCCAATAAAATTTCAGCTTTTGGTCAACATTTAAGATTTAACAACCACAATTTTAGTCCAAATAGGAATTCAAGAATTTTACATGAGGTGACTTCTAAAAATTACAATAGATTAGATTTTCTTGAAGATTTACATATTAACAGGAAATTACTGAATAATGATTTTTGTCTCAACACTCAAGTTAATTTAAACAAAGCGTACATTCCCCTTCATAGACGTTTAAAATAGTAAGATCAATTTGACTAAATTGTCTATATCATTTTTAATAACACAGATCATTATTTTTATATGTCATGTTCTATGCCAAACTTCATTGTCAGCTTTTGACACGATGTCAATTTTCATTTGTTTATTTAGTTATATAGTGGACTAAGTTTCAGCAGACATGTGTCTCGCTTTTTGAAACATTTATCCAGGTTAATCCTGGTATAAGTATATTTTTAAAATGTTGTTCTTATGATGTCCCTTTTTTAAATATTTACATGGTCCTCTGGACACATCGTATTTTTATGGTATGGTTCTTGTACACCTGACGAGTAAGTAATTTTTTCAATTTTCAACGTTCTCATTATCATAATTTCTGAAATTCAATTCAATGTCACTTACTTACAGGTACGCACTGATGATGACATTATTTGTCGAAAGCGCTTTGCTATAATTTTATAAATTAAAATTCTGCAATGAAATACTTACCTTTTCTTCATCCAATTACTTCCATTTTTGTTTGGGTGAGTAGCGTAATTATCCCATAAGGGATGTTTGCAATTTAAGTCACCCATTAGCAGCACATTATTATGAGTTTTCATAATGTTAGCGAAGTCTGCTTCTTTTAATTTATTGAGCGGAGTATTATAAGCTCCGACTATTTTAATTTTGTTTTCGAGGAGAATCGAGGTATGCTTATTTGAAGAATTGTCATGTTGTACTGTTTTGAAATTTATGCCCTTTTTGATTAATATAATGAGACCGCCCTCTCTGGCATCGGAGGTGCGGTCTTGTCTGAGAAGACGATATTCTGGAATTTTTAGATTAAAAGATTTGTTTGGTTTTAGGAGCGTCTCGATTAGAATGAAAATATCAGGTTTGTGAATGTCGAGAAAATGTCTGATTAAATGGAGTTTGTATAGAACTCCTTGTATATTACAGAGGATGATTTTGAAATTAAATCGTTTATGGGAGCCTGTTTTACCACCTACCTGCCTAGATGTCATAGCTGTCTATACCGGCAACAAAGTTATTGTAGATGATGAATTTTTCGAGTTTCGTCTTCGCTGTTCTCATCTGTTCAGTTAGATCTGTGACTGCTCTCGTAAGTTCTTCTAAATTAATCATTTGTTGCAATTCTTTGAATTTGTTGTTTAGTTCAGTAAAATTGTTTAGATTTACTGCGTTGTTTGAAGTTACATTTTTATTTGTGCTTGTGCTAGGAGTAACTTGCGGAATATTGATTGTGAGAGATTTGGAAGGGAAGCTGGGAAATTCGCCTTTACAAACCAACATTTATCAAAATCGTGCAAGCCGTTTTCGAGATAATTGAGGCGTTCCATACATAAAACTCACTCTGTATACCTATCATATCCTGTGATTTGAGGCTTGTTTTTTCTTTTCGAAAATATTGGAAAAAGCGATCACGATACTTTGACGCTATCACGAATTTATCCATATTATTTTTTAAATAGTTCTATATTCGAATTGTCTTTTTATACCGGGGCTTTGGAAGGTATTGAACTATTTCAGAATAGTATATTCTATATCTAGGGTGGAATTAACAAAATTCTATACGAGTAGAAATATTTTACTCTCATTCTGAATAACAATAATTCGAGTTGAGGAACATTCATAATGTTAAGACTGTTTTTTAAATTGTATTATATTAAAAGCTGGCTAAATATTTCAAATTCAAATTTATTACTTATTTTAATAAAAGACGTTGTACAACACTTAGTAATTCATTATATTCGGTTACCTGACGTTAATAAAATAGGGTAAAAAGGTTGTGAATGCGATAACAGGCTGGTATGAATTGACATTTTTTCAACAGCTTATTTTACAAGACCCTTTCGGAACATCTTGTTAGACTCTAAAGTTATTCTTAGAATTTTCTGTACTCCCTACTAACAGAAATATATAATTTACGCTGAATCCAGACTGGGTCATAATGAAGTTCTGTTTAGACACGTTCTCGGCTGACTGCCGGCCATGAAAGATGTTTGATTACAATAACCGACGGAATTTGAATATATTGAAGTATTTCACAGGAAAATAATAGATTTGAAAATGCAATAGAGAAATAATGGGATGCATGAAAATTATCATAGTCCAGGCGATAGAGCAATCGAAATGGATGTTGTTTGATAACGCAAAAATTATTATGCAGAAAGTTGCCGAATATTGTGTACAACAAATGTACCAAAATGGGTAATTTTTCGATACATTTGTGTCTAAAACTTTGAAACAAAAACTTAAATCAAAAAAATTTACTCTTTCTTTTTTGTTTATTAGACGATTTCCTATAAGGTTATGAGAATCGCGAATCGAAAAACTTTAATTTTCCATGAAAATATGCGAAAATTAGTAAAAAATCATACGTAAGCTTTGAGAAATTTTTTCGGTAAGTAAAAATTGATAAGTATTTATAAAATTTTCAGAAAAGATAGTTAAACATATGACAATTACGCACACAAATTTTTGTAACGATCAATCGCGTAGTTTTTCACTGACACAATTATGAATTAATAAATTATAAAAAAGTTGATCGCGCGTACCATGTTTAAACAACGGTGAAAAAGGAGCACGCAATTTTTAACAGTTAATTAATATAATAACAAACAATAAGCAATTATGAAAATATACATTTTACGTTTTAACAATTTTTTACAATTTTTTCCATTATAAATAATTTCTCGTTTACAGCATTGGTTGGATGTAATTTAAAAATTGTTTCTCATCTGAATACTGCTTTGCAAGCACTTTCATTTTAGCCCAAAACGACGAAATTTGACCGTGTAGATCCGGAGATAGAGGCCCACAAAGTTAATAATAATTTATGGCTTACTTAATCGTTAAATCAAAATTAAAAAAATACTCTCTTATAGCTGGTTGCAAATACTTTCTATATTCGTCTTGTGCATTTTCGACAGATGGAAGCCTAATGAAAGAAAAATCGATAAAAATACCGTAATCACAGGAGTTCGTTTGCCGTGCGGCGTGGGAGCAAGAGTGGGGGTGGCGGAGAGCAGCTGTGCAGTCGCGCGGGCCGGGTGTTTCAAAATGCGAACGCGCGGTAAAACATAAGTCATAAGAAATTTTGCACGAATTTCAAGATCAAAAAAGTATGCTATTTTCATTTGCATTAAAAAACAGTTGTATGATTGAAAAATTATTTTGTTGCTTAATGTTCATCAAATCATGCAACTAATTAAACGTTTCAATAATAAAAATTAAAAAAAAATGTTTTACGCTTTTTAATACTCTAAGAACCTATGTAGAATAACTAATTAAATTTACTATACTCGATAGTCGAAATTGTGTAAAGTGAGTCAGAGCTATCTAATCAACATTTTGGTTAAAGCGCAGTTGCCATATGTATTCTAGAGAGAAATGCTGTATTTTATAAATACACTTCAAATCCATTGTGTCAATATTTCAGGTACAAAAGATGCGATGTAATTAAGTCAATACCAATTTAATATATTTATTTCAAATTTCAAGCAGACTAATAATAATTAGTTTACTTGAAATGTGAAATAAAGTGTTTATGTATATTTCTTGAACGCAAAGTTTGTTGTGAAAAAATCGCCGATTTGACAATGTTGGAGAGTCGCTTCAATGTTCCGGCTTTGAGAACGAGATAGATAGATCGAGCTACGGGAATGAGACAGTGATAGTAAACAGTTATGTGAGGTGTTTATTCTCTTCATGAGCGTAACATCAGTATTTGTGTTGTGGTTTTGTGTGATAAATCGGTTATTATTGGTATTTATTGTAATATTTATATCGGTATATTTAGTGACAATAATGGCGGAGTGTAGCGGTGTTGGCGATAAAAAACGGCGTCGTAACAATTTAATTCGGGAAGAAAAGTCCTCATATTAAATGTGTACGAAGGACTGCGTGCCATGGACAAACAGTTGGGTGTTAGTGACGCTGTGATTAAGTGCAGTTATTTAACTAAAGTTTCTGAGAGTACTATATACAATATTCTAAAGAAATCGCGGGACGGATCTTTGACAAGAGAACGAGGTGAAAACTGTAAACCGGAAAGTAGGGGAAGAAAGAAAATTGTTTTGGACGACCAAACACGGAATGCTATACGTAGGGAAATACATTCTTTTTATTTTAGGAATGAAATCCCCTCGGTAGCTAAATTGAGCAAGGTAATAGAAGCTGATGATACTTTACCAAACATCAGTGATAAAGTTTTGAGACGAACTTTAAAATTAATGAATTTTCGTTACCAAACAAGAAGTAGAAACAGTGCCTTAATTGAACGAAATGACATTGTGGAATGGAGGAGAAATTATTTAAAACAGATACGACAGTTTCGTAACGAAGGACGGCACATATATTATCTTGACGAAACATGGTTAAATGAAGGTCACACTGTGTCAAAAGTGTGGCAAGACATGAATATACGAAGCAATCGACAAGCCTTTATGGAGGGTTTCTCTTCCGGTTTAAAAACTCCCTCTGGGAAAGGACGTCGACTGATTATCACTCACATTGGCAGCGAGGAAGGATTTGTAGAAGGTGGATTACTAAGTTTTCAGTCCAAAAAAACTGTCGATTACCATGAAGAGATGGATGGTAACCGGTTTGAAACATGGTTTAGATCAATTTTAACAAAGGTAACTCCTGGTTCAGTGATAGTTATGGATAATGCTTCATACCACTCTCGTCGACTGGAGCAAATACCTACTTCAGCTAGCCGCAAGAGGGTTATAATTGATTGGTTAGAGAGTAAAAGCATTCCGCACAACGAGGCAATGCTAAAAGTTGAATTATTATCTCTCGTACGGAAACATAAAAGCAGTTATATTAAGTACGTTGTCGATGAAATGGCGAAAGATTTCAACGTCTCAGTTGTTAGACTTCCTCCCTACCACTGTGAGTTAAACCCCATCGAGCTGGTTTGGGCCCAAGTGAAAAATTATGTTGCGAGAAAAAACAGTACATTCAAAATGGCTGACGTTGAGAAACTGTTTGACGAGGCGCTGCATACCGTTACTGCTGAGAGTTGGCGTAAATGTATTCAACACGTATTAAAAGAAGAAATAAAGTTTTGGGATTTAGACATACGTGTAGAAGTAATGACGGAACCACTCATTATCGATATAGGAGGAGAAAGCGATGATTCTAAGGAGTCGTCAGGGAGTGATACCGCTTCCAGTTAGTCAGACATTTTACAAGTGACCTCGCAACATACCTATACTTACTGGTAATTTATTTTGGTCTTGACAAACAACTTTTTTTTAGTTTTAGTAGTAGTAAGTTGGAACTGACTTTTAAACATTTTTTTATTTTGTTTTAACTTACTTATGAACAACTTGTGATAAGTTATTATTTCAAATGTTAAAAATTGATATTCCAGATATTTCAGTATTCGCACCCTTAAACTATGATACGCTCATGGAGTTCACTTTGAATCGGTAGATAACCGATGACGTCACTTTACAGAATTTCGACTATCGACTTTTTTATATACATCTTATTATAGCTCATCCTTAAAAATGTGTATTATTCTTGGTAACACCCTGTATATACATAATGATACCTACCATAATAATTTCGTATTTCTGTTCTCTCAAATTTAAACGCCAGAGCGTACAAGAACATTTTCTATTTATTTTTTATTTAGGACTATTAAGAACCCTTCAAAAATGATGCGCTCATGAAGTTCGCTTCTGCAACTGATTTTATGGACAGTAAGAGCGATGAGTCACTTTACAGAATTTCGACTATCGAGTATAATAAGGGAATATCTGTTATAACATTAAATAAACAAGGTAAACATATCGAATGGAGCATGGTAAATTCGGTCCCAGCAGGTAGCAGATTAAATTAAAAATTTTATACCCTTTTATCGGTAGGTTAATTCCCTCCCAACCAGAGTTTTACGATACTGAGGAGCTTAATCTCTTTCGTAGAATGAAGTAATTATGGTAAGTATGGGCTTTTCCGAAAATAGTAGCAATTAGTAGGTAAATGAATAATATAAATACATGAAATGGATTGAAATATGTACCATTTAGTTGCGTATGTTTCCCCAGTTTACATTATAGTCGATTCAAGTATTCTTTGTAGTCTGGCACCATGGATCTTAATATTATTTTGAGTGAAAAAGGAAAGCGTATAGTAGTTATAAATAACTATAAGTATAGTTTTCAAAAAATTTTAAAAAGTGGCGAAAAGCGGTGGACGTGTATAAATTATAAATAAAAAGTGTAGATCTTATTTGCTTAGTATGGGCGAAGTGGACAATGTAGAACAGTTGAACCGCCAAATTGTAAGCACTTCTTGTAAAAGAAAGGCTATTGATGATTTATCGGAGAAGCCTGCAAAAATCATCCGCCGGGAGCTTCAAGAAAATCTGCCTTCAACTATCAATACGTCAGACGTTGCGTTAATAAGGAAGAATTTGTACAATGCTCGTCGAAAACTGCTTCCACAATTGCCAACAAGTATTCAACAAACTTTCGACAATCTGGCGAAGATCAACATTGAAACATCCAGAGGTGAACATCTTTTACTTTTTAATGATGCAGCTGATCAAATCGCCGTCTTTTCTTGTAAATCAAATATTCAATTTATCGGAACAGTCAGACGAATATATTTAAATGGAACATTTAATCACTGCTAACAATTTTTTTGGCAGGTTTTTACGATACACGGGTATTATAACGGCCACTATATTCCTCTGATTTTTTCTCTATTACCCAACAAACGGAGTGAAACGTACCAAAAATTAATTAATATTGTAACAGAGATCTGCATCAAAAATAGTGTGGGATTAGATATTTCTGAAGTTGTAATCGATTTTGAAAAATGTATCCATAAGGCTGTAGAACAAGTTTGGCCATTAGCTCAAATAATCGGATGTCGATTTCATCTTTTGCAGGCATGGTATAGAAAAATTCAGCAAATTGGTTTAATATCTGCCTACAAAGATGAATGTTCCGATGCGGGGCGATGGCTAAAAATGACTTTTGCCCTAACTTTCTTAAATCCTGTAGAAATCAGCGATTGTTTTGTATTCGATCTGCTCTCAATAGACCCAGACGATGAAAAGATTCAAATGTATTCCGATTATTTGATAGATAATTACATATCTGACGAGTCACTATTCCCTCCTTCACTTTTCGCTACAAACTCAGCAGAACTTACACGGACTACGAATACATGCGAATCTTTCCATAGACAATTTAACGATTCGTTTTACAAGTCTCATCCAAACATTTTTGTTTTTATTAATAAACTTAAAGGGTTTCAAAACCAAACGTATGTAAAATTACAAAGTGTACATTTGAATACTACAATTACCGATAGTAAAGTTAAAAACCGTCAAAAATTTATTACCAAAATGATTGAATCATATACGAAAAACGAAATAAGTCGTTTGCATTTTATTAAATGTGTCTCATTTCACTGTGGCGTTTAATTATTAGGTATACAATATCATGTACCTGTGTCTTGTAGCTATTTCGTAATTTTCGAGAATTTGGTTTCTTAATTTTATTAAATATATAATTGTATGTAATATGTTATATTTTTATAGGTATAAACAATATATAAAAATATCAATTCCGTTTATGTAAACTTTGTCAACAATGTAAATATTTTTATTTAATTTAATAAAACTAAAATTATTCAATATTACAGTTTTATTGCACTGGTCCAATCTTAAAATATTTTACCCGGGACCGAATTTACCTATACAGTTTCAGGTAAAAACAAAATTACGGACCGAATTTACCCGTTATTTTTGACCCCTTTTTTCTTGGGAGGGAATTTGCCTATCCCCTATCGAATAATTAATATAAATTTATTTTATTACAATAGACAAAAATTATACACATTATAATACATCTTTTGTCGTTAAAAATCTAGTCTCGCTTTTTTTGGATTTGTGCAACTGTCATCCGTATCATAGTCATCTTTATCATCATCAACATCAATTTCATTATCGCTTACACAATCCATTTGCAGTTCATAACTTTTAACATTGTCTGAAACTTCATCAATAGGGTCGACTTCATTGATTTCATCAATGTTGTCATCAACTGATATATTGAATGTTTCATAATTTTTACACTCTCCAGTACATTTACAACTAATATTTTTTAAAATATCATCTGGCACTAGAGGGCTTTCAACATATACAGGCACGAGTGTATTGTCGTGAATTTTCCAGCCCCAGTCTAATGGATTTAATGCATTTCCAAGCCACATTTGTACTTGATAATAAACCCTGTACGAATGAAGATTGGTTGCTGATTCTGTTGGTGGTAATGTTGCTAAATTAAAGGTTTTTTGTTTCGAGCATTTTTTAAAAGTGCTGTATCTAAGATCACATATTTATACAATTTATTATAAAAAAGGACGGTTAGTTATGATAAACAAAGGCCATTTAAGAAAGAAAATATACTTTTTATCAATATTTATTATTGAAACGTTTAATTAGTTGCATGACTTAATGAACATTAAGCAACAAAATAATTTTTCAATCATACAACTATTTCTATGATGCAAATGAAAATAGCATACTTTTTTTATCTTGAAATTCGTACAAAATTTTTTTGTAATATTGTTTTTTGATGGCATATTCTGATTCCTCTCATTTCGCTACATTGAATTTAAAAAAATCGTCTCGATAAGTGCTACCGTTGCCGAGATAACTCATGTTTTACCGCGCATTCGCATTTTGAAACACCCGGGCCGCGCTACAGCACAGCTGCTCTCCGCCATCCCCACTCCTGCTCCCACACCGCTCGGCTGACGAACTCCTCTGATTACGGTATTTTTCTTTCTTTAGGCTTTCATCTATCGAAAATGCACAAGACGAATATAGAAAGTATTTGCAACCAGCTATAAGAGTATTTTTTTAATTTCGATTTAACGATTAAGTAAGTCATAAATTATTATTAACTTTGTGGGCCTCTATCTCCGGATCTACACGGTCAAATTTCGTCGTGTTGGGCTAAAATGAAAGTGCTTGCAAAGCAGTATTCAATTTTTAATTCGGCGGGCGTAATTTCGGCCGGTAATCTCTTGGCCTACCTGCATAAATCAAAGGGTACCATTTATGACAGGGGTAATTTCGGCCGAGGGGTTGATGTTTACGATGAGATTAAAATATTGGTAATTACGCTTAATAGTTTCTGTAAAATATTAGTTGTGTATTTATTTGGAAATACCTAATCCTGTGTACCTGTCGGAAATACCTTTAATTTACTTATCTCTTTATTCTAATAACTATGTTGTACCTACTTAAGATTATTCCTTTAAATGTATAAAATTCACAAATAACAGGTATAAAATTATTATAGCTAGTCAGTATTATAACTTATCTTTAAGCTACTAGTCGATAGAAAGCATAAAATATATTATTTGTATACGATGGCATCAGTTTCAGTAATTAAGAGTTCACGCGGTTGTGACTTACTAGTTGTAGAAAAGTTTCAGTTTTGTAAACAGGACGTATTAAAAAGTGGTGAAGTACGTTGGAGGTGTATAAAGAAAAATTTAAGATGTTTAGCCAAACTGTACACTGTTGGTGCGGAATACACAGTTACTAGAAGTGAATTAATCCACAACCACGAGTCCGATGAAACTACGTTGGAGAGAAAAATAGTGACGACTTCATGCAAGCGCAAAGCTGAGGAAGACATATCGGAGAAACCTTCAAAAATTATTAAAAGCGTTCTTTCAAATCATTTGCCAGAGAATTTGTCATCGATAGATGTCAGTCTAATAAGAAGAAATTTGTACAACAGCCGCCGTAAGCTCTTACCAGCCCTGCCTAAGGATATTCACGATGTACATTCTGTACTCGATAGTTATGGACCGAAAACCACAACAGGTGAAAATTTTTTGTTTATTAACAGCACAGCTGATAATATCATTGTTTTTTCTTGCCATACAAATATAATAAGTTTATGTAAAATGAAAGATTTTTACATGGATGGCACATTTTCTTATTGTACAAAATATTTTTATCAGTTATTTACCATCCATGGAATGGAAAATGGGCATTATGTTCCTCTTTTGTATTGTCTGTTACCCAATAACACCAGTGACACATATATGAGACTTTTTCTGTTGGTAAAATCTAAAATTTTTGAACTTTATAATATTGTTTTTGAACCGAAGGAGGTATTTGTGGATTTTGAAATCGCAATTCATAACGCATTAAAAGTTGTCTTTCCCAAAACCAAACTAAATGGTTGTAGATTCCACTTGCACCAGGCGTGGTATAGGAAAATACAATCATTAGGGTTAACCCAAATGTATAAAGATAAAAACTGCGAGGAAAGCAAATGGCTTACTCATACTTTTGGGCTAACTTATTTAGACCCCTCTGAAGTTGAAGATTGTTTCATATTTGATCTCATGTCATACAAACCGGACCATAAACTTATAGATAAATACGCAGACTATTTATTAGAAAACTACATAGCGCCAGAATCTCATTTTCCACCAAATATATGGGCATATGAAAACCCATCAATTAAAAGAACCACAAATGCCTGCGAATCATTCCATTCGCACTTTAATTCTAGTTTTTATTCAAGTCACCCTTCTATATTTATTTTTATAGAAAAATTAAAAGATTGTCAGATCGATGCATATTTAAAAATAAAAAATTTAAATATTCCAGCAAAAATTAAAGACAAACAAGTAAAAAACAAACTAAAATTTATCGAAAACATGGTAAATATGCTTCGATCTGACAATATTTCTAGAATTAATTTCGTTAAATCTGTATCACATCAAAACGTTTTTTAAAAATTTATAGTTTACCTAAGTTATAGAAATAAGTTGATGTAATAATTTTATTGAAATAAAGAAATATTTTAATATAAAGCATTCTGTTATTTTATTTGATTTGCGGCCGAAAATACCTATGAGATAAGGAAGCAACTTAAAACCTCCGGCCGAATTTACCTACCGGCTTTTAGTACCTGCCCTTTTTCCGGCCGAAATTACATCCGCCCTTTTAATTTACATCGAACCGATGCTGTAAACGAGAAATTATTTATAATGGAAAAAATTTGACAAAATTTAAAAAAATTGTAAAAAATTCTTAAAACGTAAAATGGATATTTTTATAATTGCTTATTGTTTGTTATTATAATAATTAACTGTTAAAAATTGCGTGCTCCTTTTTCACCGTTGTTTAAGCAAGGTACACGCGATCAACTTGTTTATAATTTGTTAATTAATAATTGTATCAGTGAAAAACTACGCGGTCGATCGTTACAAAAATTTTTGTACGTAATTGTCATATGTTTAACTATCTTTTCTAAAAATTTGATAAATATTTATCAATTCTTACTTACCGAAAAAATTTCTCAAAGTTTACGTATGATTTTTTACTAATTTTCGCATATTATTCATGGAAAATTAAAGTTTTTCGATTCGCGATTCTCACAACAACAAACAAAAAAGACAGAGTAATTTTTTTTGATTTAAGGCTTTGTTTCAAAGCTTTACAAATGTATCGAAAAATGGGTCATTTTTCGATATTTCGGTACATTTGTTGTTCTACAGCATTTAGCAACCACTTTTTGGAGTAGGCAAACATAGATTATTGTTGTACGCAATATTCGGCAGCTTTCTGCATAAAAATTTTTGCGTTATCAAACAACATCCATTACACCCTACTTTGACTGCTCTACCGCCTGGACTATTAGGGAATGCCAACAATAAATACTCCGTTTGTCAGATAACTTCAGATTCGCTGAAATTTTGGGTCCAGTTTTTTTATTTAAATAAACATTATAGACACATTACCAGTGACATCCGTAGGGTCAATCAGGGTTAAGATTATATGTTACATTATATTACAATTACCACACAAATATCGGTTTAAAAACTGGAAGACCATAAAATATTTTTATTTTTAGTAAGTCCATGTTACAGGACAATGGAAGAGATAGTACAACGGGAAATGTAACGATCTGATGTATGAAAGTACAATTGCAATTAAACACTAAGCTAACACAAAACACAACCACATAATAATATGCTCAAAACAGATCACTTACCAACACTAAAAGTGGAAGAAACCCTAAAATAAAAATCAAGAATACTATTTTCTATAAAAAACTGGAAATTATCTTGGAATGCTCAACATTAGGTAAACAGTTTGGAAATACTACGGGTCCCTTATAATATCCAATCAACTACAACAATACCATTGTCACAGTGAAACCTTGTTTATATTGGAGAAGAATTTAAAAAACAGTTCAATCTAAAGCAGCCTTTTCTAATAATTCGGAACAACCAATAAAAAACGAAATAGTTACTATAGTCTGTTTCTTATTGACTGACAGCACGCAAAAAGGTCACAGATGCTAGTCAGGTAGTAAAGCATAAGCATCACAGTTCATCTAAGGAATTGATTTACTATTTAATTGTATACCCGATCTGATATATAAAGGTAATATAAATGTAAATTCGGTTAGTTAAAACAACTAACTGACCTTCATACATTTGTAGAGTACATACAGTTGAAACAATAAATTATTTTTGAAATAATGTTGTAACGCAACTATTCTGACTGAATATTCATTAATTATCTTGAGAATTTGAAGCAGGTCAATTATTGGGAGACATATTAACAAACCATTTATCAATTCATTCTCCAGATAATTACTTTCTGATTTTCGAAATGTTGATAATAACATTTCCAAGAAACATTACAATAGGGTCCTACTAGGGATTGTCCCAATGACTACTTAGAAATTTTGCAGGTATATACGGTGAAACTTGGTCTCGCCCAAATTTGTATAATTTGTTTTGCTTACAGTCGCTTATGTTCCATAAGTGTTAACTGTGTTGTGAAAAATGTCTTCAAGTTTTACCCCAGTAAAGTGTAAGAGCGCTTACAAACGAAGGCTGTAGTGTTAAATGTGCATGATGCTGTTGTACATCAAATGCCGGCTGCTACTGTTAGAAATATAGTTTCGACATGTTCCAATATGACAGGAGTTAGTGAATCTACTATTTACAGGCTTCTAAGAGAGAGGAAAAATGGAAATATATCTCCACCTAAAAAGTCAACTGGAAGAAAACCATTTGACCTTGATGAACATATGCAAAATAGAATAAGACGAAAACTACATGAATTATATTTTAAAAAAGAGATCCCAACTCTTGACAGAATTCTAAGAATGGTGAAGGAGGACGAGAATTTGCCTGACATAGGGCGAAAAACTTTGTGGAAAATATTACACAAACTAAATTTTACTTGGGAGAAGCAAAGTCGCAAATCAGTGCTAATCGACAGCGAAGAAATAATATGTTGGAGACGCCAGTATTTACGAGATATCCGAAAATACAGACAGGAGGGAAGACAAATCTATTATCTAGATGAGACATGGCTCAACGAAGGACATTCAGTGAAAAAAATATGGCAGGACAAAAGTATTCAAACCAGTCGTCAAGCTTTCATAGAAGGTTTATCTACTGGGATGAAAACTCCTATCGGTAAAGGTCGCCGACTAATAATAACGCATATTGGATGCAATCAAGAGTTCGTTGAAGGTGGTTTACTGGAGTTTCAGTCAACATCAACCAAAGACTATCATGAGGAAATGACTGCAGATGTATTTTACACAAATGGTCGAATTAATTCCAAATAATGCTGTAATCGTTATAGACAATACCACTTATCATTCGCGATTAACAGAAAATCTTCCATCTACCTCTTGGAGAAAAGCTGATATTAGAAACTGGTTAATCGTAAAATATATACCATTTGAAGATGATATGTTGAAAAAAGAACTTTTAAAGGTTGCTTCAGATCACAAGCTACAATTTAAAAAGTTTGTTATTGATGAAATAGCCAAGAATCGTGGGATAACAGTGCTTCGTTTGCCGCCATACCATTGTGAATTAAATGCGATAGAGTTAATATGGGCCCAAATGAAAGGTTATGTAGCTAGACATAATAAAACATTTAAAATGAAAGATGTTCGTGAACTCATGAAGTACTCATTGACAACAATAACTGAAGAGAACCGGAGAGATGCTGTGAATCATGTAATTAAAGAGGAAGAGAAAATGTTTTAGATAACCTCATAGAACAAACTATAGAACCGATAGTGATCTCTCTTGACGAGTCTTCGGATGATTCTTGTATGGCCAGCGAAGAGGATGATACTATAGATTGAATTTTATATTTCCTATAAATGGTATGTTTACTTTACTTAATATACATTAATTCATTGTCAATAAATTTGAATTATGAGAATTAAACTATATTTTCTTTAATTAATTTAATTTAATAAAAATGAAAATGTAAGTTGTTAATAGGACTAAACGAATGAATTTTATTTCAACTGTAATGTTGACCGAATCTAATTAAATAAGCAAAATGAACTAATATCGTAATCTCCGCCACTGCCGCACTGTTTATCCTTTTGCTGGCATTGTTCAGTTTTATTACCATATTGTATTTTGAGCTGAAACAGGGATGTAGAGATAACCAATACAGACACCTATTTGTTTTGCATTAGAATTTTAGTATTTACTTGTAAAATTCTTAGGATCACTCTGTAAGAGATAATTTTCTATTTGAATATTTAATGAGGCTACTGTGCTGTCAGACATTAAGAAATAGACTATACTAAAAACTTACAATTTCAGCCATACAAGTAAAAACTGATTCTTCTGAAATTGTGCAGAGCCCTAAAGTAAGGAAATTGAAGATTAAAAAGAAGAAATTACAAAGAAATCCCTACGTGGAAAATTCCGATGCATCTAATCCTCGTGATAAAACAAATGAAGAAGAAATAGAAGAGGACAAGTACAACAACGCCGAAAAAAATGTCAGCTTGTACTATAAGAAGTTCCACAACAAAAGCACTTGTAAAATATTAGGAGAAGTAATTGTTGATGAAGACGACAAATATGATAAAGATACAGAGAATAATGGGAGTTACAACCGAATCATCCTCTACGAAATGAAAATGTAACTACATTAAATTCGCCAAGGAACAACTGTTGCCATAATTAAGAAACCAATCACATTTTAAGCACACTTTTTCAATACAATATATTCCAAGACGAGAGACCAATAACTGAATTATATACAAACTATCAAACGAAACTAATTAATAACATAAATTAGTACTTAAAGTAACAACATCAACCAGAACATGTATAACTAACAGGCGATCTGAAATTAATGGAACCAAATAAACCATCTAACCAAATTTATATTTTACAGTCTAAAGCAACTATTTCAACCAAGAGCTTTCTCAAAACCCGCCAAAAGCCTACAGCCACCTCACAATGTGCGATCTCAATCCAGAATCTTCTCTTTTCAAGATCCCCGAAGTTACGGAAGAGTTTTAAATTAGCAAATTATGAAATGTTTATTCTGCCGTGTTCACTACAATACAATAAACAAAAACCTCAAACGTGTCCTTCCGATTCACTATTTTCACTAAAGTTATTGAGAAGATGAACTAGGCACGTAATTTTTTCTGAACGGTTGTTAACTTGTGAGGAATAAGGGCGAGCACCTTGTTCTGTTAGCTTAATAGAAATATTATGTCTTATCACTAGGTATAGTTCTCTAAATCGTAAGTAAGAGCAGGCATGTATATTTCTAACTCATTTGTTGTCATCAGTGTGGTATAACCAAAGTTTGCTCCAGGCTTCAACAACTTTAAGTTTGGTTTTACGATATTGATAAGGATAAATGAGCTAGAAACATTTATGCCTGTCGTTATCTACGATATTAAAAATTAAAACGCATAAGCCTTTATCTTTCATTCAAAATAGGTTCATCATTATACCGTTATTGTAATCTTACTGGGATCGCAAGCTCAATTAGTTAACTATAAGTGTCTACATATTTGATGTAGTCGTGGAAAGCAGGATCAAAAAATTTAATTTATCTACCTTATGTTTGTAACTTAGCTTTAAATCTACTAATGACAGCAATTGAGCTAGAAACACACTGTTATCAACAAAATTTTCTATAGTAAAACTAAAAAGACGCAAATAGGGGAAGGGGAGGCAAGGCGTGATCCCGAACGTTTGGAGCGCCGCACAATTTAAGTATTTTGAATATTTATTCATTTATAATTACTCTTATCATTGGAAATGAGGAACTTAAGAAACTTGACAATTAAGGAAAAAGAAAAAAATTCGAATCCCATCATGCCCACCCTTCCCATATATTTCCATTTACCCCATAATTCAGGAGAGAGCATATGACTCTTGTTCCTTAGCTACGGGCGCCCTTGATTATATATTAAGGTAACATTTTACTTAATTTATATTTACCTGTTTCCGCGGTTCATCGGGTCAAAGATATCTTCGAATGGTCACATCTTCTGTATGCTGGGCTGCTAATCCTACTTACTTTCATATACCTGAAGGACCGCCCAGCTTAACAGACTTACCTGAAAAAGAATGATACATTATTTTTCAAAATCTGACACGTGCATTGAAGAAACAGACAGAATATTTCAGTATCTCAGTTATGGATATACTGAAACGATTGATAGAAAATAATTTGGGCATTTTTTTTTCAATAATGATATTTATCAATGAAATGATATCCACTCTATATAGGTTGATCTCATTGTAGTGATGTGTATGCTATTTTCCAGAAACGAAATTGATTGAGACTAGCATTTGAAATAGAAAGCACACGGAATATCTTAAGGCGCGTTCTTTCGGCCGGATTTTGTTGATCAATTCAAGTTGGTCAATAAAATTTAAATTTGAATTCATACGTAAACTAAAAATTGATGATCCAGTTTCAGTATAAAAATGGCGTAGAATAGTTTAGTTGTTGAATGTTTTATTATACTTGAGAAGAAAACATCTATTTTGTGTGAGACAATTGATTTTAAGAAGAAATCAATCTGGAGCGTCAGAAAACTTAAGCTAGAGCATTTGAGGATAAATATAGAAATCATCCGAGAATGTCCGAGGAAAATTGAATAACTCCTGATGAATATTCAGGACAATCCAAAGAAACAAGACACAAAGACACAGTAATGAGTCAAGTACTCTCACCAAAAATGAAGTTGAAAATAAGTCAAAGGAATTTAACTAATTGAGATTCATTTCCATACTTGCTTCCGTGTAATACCGTGCTTATCTTGTATTTATCACACAATTTAAAAAAAACATCGACAGCTTTAGCACGTAAACTTGCTCTGTACCCAATCCATTTTTCTCTGATTCACAAGACAGTAATTGTTGTTTTTTGTACATTGTACTGATCGTCTTGATTTTATTCTTTAAATAAGCAGTAGTAAGCTTAGTAATACTTTCTAGTACAATACACTTTAATCCCTTTTCCCTGTCACTTTCCTATCTTTTCCTCCAAGTGGTTCAAAAGGAAATTATATGAATATTTGCGATAAAGTTGCAACATTTGAAAATGACATTTTCAGATCTCTGAATGCTCATTTTTTCTTATTAAATCACAAAACACACACGGATGCAACAGAAAATACTCTTGATCAAGCGAAGGAAAACTTGACTGTGAGGTTCACACGCTTCAAGCGACGGGTGTGAAGTTAGCAGTTGATTTCCAGCAGTTAAAATAGTAAAATTGAAAGTAGTTGCAACAAATTGTGTTTTAAAATTTAACATGCATAATATAATATAGTTGTCTTTAAAAATCAACTACCTTCCCCCGTACCCACTTAAAAGCCGTCGGGGTGTATGAAACCACCCCTAAACGATAAAAATATAAATAAATAATTCAGAACCTCGACTTCTCGTTCGAGTTCCAGGATGATATTCACAGAATACATTCTAAATGCCTCTAGAAACCATTTACCGCCGCCAGTACCCACTTAGAAGCCGTCGGGGTGGATGAAACTACCCCTAAACGATAAAAGAATAAATAAATAATTCAGAACCTCGACTTCTTGTTCGAGCTCCAGGATGATATTCACGGAGGGCGGTAAATGATTTCTAGAAGCATTTCCAATTTATCCTTTGAATATCATCCTGGAACTCGAACGACAAGTCGAGGTTCTGAATTATTTTTTAAATTTTTATCGTTTGGGGGTAGTTTCATCCACCCCGACGGCTTGTAAGGGGGTACGGGCGGTGGCAAATAATTTCTAGGGGCATTTGCAATGTATCCTGTGAATATCATCCTGGAACTCGAACGAGACGTCGAGGTTCTGGATTATTTATTTATTTTTTACCGTTTAGGGGTAGTTTCATCCACCCCGACGGCTTCTAAGTGGGTACCGGCGGTGGTAAATAATTTCTAGGGGCATATGCAATGCATCCTGTGAATATCATCCTGGAACTCGAACGAGAAGTCAAGGTTCTGAATTATTTATTTATTTTTTATCGTTTAGGGGTAGTTTCATCCACCCCGACGGCTTCTAAGTGGGTACGGGCGGTGGTAAATAACTTCTAGAAGCATTTGCAATGTATCCTGGAACTCGAACGAGAAGTCGAAGTTTTGAATTATTTATTTATTTGTTTTCGTTTAGGGGTAGTTTCATCCACACCGACGGCTTCTAAGTGGGTACGGGCGGTGGTAAATAACTTCTAGATGCATTTGCAATGTATCCTGTGAATATCATTGTGGAACTCGAACGAGAAGTTGAGTTTCTGAATTATTTATTTATATTTTTATCGTTTAGGGGTGGTTTCATACACCCCGACGGCTTCTAAGTGGGTACGGGGGACGGTAGTTGATTTTTAAAGACAACTATATTATATTATGTATGTTAAATTTTAAATCACAATTTGTTGCAACTACTATCAATTTTACTATTTTAACTGCTGGAAGTCAACTGCTAACTTCACACCCGTCTTCAAGCGATCAACAAAATTCGGCCCGTAAGAATGCGCCTTTAGCGGAACACTAATTAGACTACCTGGTTGGGATTATTGTTCAGTTAATTTGTTTCCTTGTTATTTTCTTTAATAAACAATAAAAGTAAGAGCATTGTATTCATAACCATAAACTTTTTAAATCATAAGTATTAATTTAGTTTGTTTTTAAATTAATTGGACCCCTGTCCAAGAGACAAGCAGATTTCTAAATCACAACGCTGACATCTTTGAATGAATAAATACACAAGTTGGATATTTCCCCGTTAATTAATTCATTTTTCACTTAATATTGAAAGATACAACAAAATAATTTGATTAAGGATATAGATTAACGGTTATTATAAGTAGTAGATAAGTTTATTAGTCACAGGTTTGAGAAATCTCTTCGTAAGACTACTTTTTCCAGCATCGAAAGAAATTTGTTTTAATACCTTTATAGAAAAAGTTTAACAAATATGTCAACACCATAGGTTTAAAGTTAATTTTTAAATCAAATAATAATTTGTAACAGTTGTAGTTGTAGGTAATCCTAAGGATAAAATACTGAATTTGGAAATAAGTATTATTTACGAAATAAGCTATAACGGAAAGTATATTGGGCAGACTAGGAGGTTCATTAACGTTTGTTTTAAAGAGCATCTAGCTGATTTAAAATATTGACGTACAGATAAATCGAGTATTACCAAGCATGGTATTAATCATTATCATACAATAAGTTCAGGTAATGTAAAACTGTTAAACAATGTATCCAACAATGGATTGTTGGATGAATTTGAAAGTATTGAAATAACGAAATTAACTGACTCGACAGTAAGTTTCATTTAAAACACTAATATTGAAATAATAATTATATAGAAACAATGGACGTATTTCTTATAGTCCACTTATTAGTTTATTAGATTCAAATTAAATGTGACATTTTTATTATTCAAAGTTGTAATTCAAACTTTAAGTGAATTAAGAAGGCCTCTCAAGCCCCCAACATCATTCCGAGATTTATTGCAGCTATTGCATAAAATTTTGACGGATTTGGATTTTGAGCGTCAACTCTATCATCAGCATCTAGTCCAACACAGGTTAACTACAGCTTGCAGTTACAACCGTCGCAGGTTGTACTTGAACCCATTTGTGTGCTACGATTACAATTAGCATACCTCATACTCACTAAGCAAGCGACTACAAACGGAAAATAAAACTTCCAGAACAAAGATTAAATTGTCCACTGAGTGCAGTTAGCCGCTCCTTTTAGTCGAAGCGGATTGGCATAAAAACAGCAAAAAAGGTAAACATTCATTGAAAATAGTGTACATATCAGCAGAATTATATATCAGAATTAGGAATTTGAAGAAACGTCTAACTCACAACGAAAGAAAATGTACTAAACTTACTGTGCACTTTAAACAAAGTAAAACGATCTAAAAACAGATTAAATCACTAATTTTTTGAGAGGCGAGAATGTTAATGTGTATATTGGCAAAAACCAACTGCGCGTATTTCTTTCTTTAACTTTGCAGTTGTCGATAAAAGAAAGATGAGTAGCCCTTTGGTTTTCGCATGGAATTGATATACGTATTATACTATTAATGTTATTAAAAATTTATTTGATAATGATTAAATTAATTGAAATCGTCTTTTCTATATTAAACGGATGGAACATATTTATTAGCAGTTTATACTAAAATACGTCCCTCAGTATCAACATACAATTTTTTCCATGTGATATAATATGTAAGTATATTGATTTCACTGTATACCCACCAATCTATCAAACTCTATTCTAAGCTCGTCGATATTTCAAATATGACAAATTGCACAAAGAACTAAAAGAAATAACTGAGGTATACGAATACCATGAAGAACATTATTACTGCATCTTGTTTGATTTTCATCCAAATCCTCAAACTAGAATCATTTACATAAACCTGAGATCCGGCATTGAGACTGAACTTTCAACTCGCCCCATTTTCAGAATTGGTTACAGGTTTTGGTGGCATTTTTCAGGACCGGCGGGAGGAGTATCAGATAGATTCAGGATATTTGTATTTTAATAAAGATGGGATTCAGGATTTACATTATAAGGTAATCAAGGTTGGTAGAATTTTGAAAATCTTTATACACAACTAGCAGCAAAAACCTGCTTGACTAGTTTCTTTTAGTCTTAATATTTAAACATTTATATTAGGGGATGGGATAAAACTATTACTCATATTACATTATAATATTACATAAAGATGTCGAAAGTTAGCGAAATTACTATTCAATTGTCGAGGAATTTCCTAGATCTGTGTTCTTGAAATATCAAAAATCAATATCTAGATCAGTGGTCGCCAACCTGTCGACCGCGAGCTACCGGTAGCTCGTGGAGGCAATTCGGGTAGCTCTCACAACGATTTTAATTTAAAAAATACAAACTGCAAAAATCAGAGAAGCTTCCGAAAACATAAACAGCGGCAACGTTGCGGTGAGCGATCTGCCGCTTACGCCATCAAGCTAGAACTGACCAGCCGGACCAGCGCGTTAGTGTTCGAGAACGATCAGGATTGATTTGAACGGGATAAATACGCACGGCGCGGCGACATTGCGCTTAGTTTAAAATTGAACGCGTAACCAACGTCCAGCGGTTGGGTTCGTAGAGAACAACAAAAAATAATATTATGGCAAGCAGTTGTAAGAGGGTAAAGACATACCACTTTCATTCGGAATGGGAAGAACAATACTTTTTTACAGAAGTTAAAGATAAAAATGTGTGTTTGTTATGTAATAATTCGATCTCCGTTGCAAAAAAGGAAATATTAGTGAGAGACATCATAAAACTGTACATTCTAATTTTGAAAAATCATTCCCACTACATTCTGCCGCCAAAAAGGAGAAACTGAAACAGTTAAAAAAGCAGTTAATTGGACAACAATCAATATTTTTAAGAACAGTCGAAAAAAATAAGGCTGCAACTGAAGCATCGTACAGTGTGTCCCAGATAATTGCACAAAAAAAGAAACCTTATGAAGACGGGGAAATTATAAAATAGGCGTTTTTAGAAGCTGATGATTCGTTATTTGCCAACTTTAGAAATAAAGACGAGATAGTTTCAGCTATAAAATCTATACAACTTTCTGCTAATACAGTGATGAGACGTGTGGAAGTAATGAGCAATGATATTTTTTACAGTTAAGAACTGACTTAGATAACTGTGTTTATTTTTCACTTCAACTGAATGAATCAACAGATGTCGTTGACACTGCCCAGATGGCCGTGTTCGTCAGGATGGTTTTTAGTGATTTTAGGATTAAAGAAGATCTTTTGAAGTTTATTCCATTGAAAGGACACACTACTGGACAGGAGTTGTTTTCTCATTTAAAAAATATTATTTCTACCGAGAAAATTCCAATATCGAAAATGGTAGGCTTGACAACCGATGGCGCTCCAGCTATGGTGGGTTGTGATAAGGGTCTGGTGGCGTTATGTCGTAAAGATGAAACTTTTCCGCAATTTCTCTGTTACCTCTGCATTATCCATCAGCAAGCATTATGTGGAAATTTCCTGAAACTAAACAACGTTATGAAACTGGTGGTAAAAATTGTGAACAAGATTAGAGCTCAAGCGTTACAAAGAAGATTATTCAAAACCTTGGCCGATGAAGTTGACTGTCAATACGGGGACCTACTCCTTCACTTTGAAGTCCGATGGTTAAGTAGAGGACGGGTGCTAAAACGTTTTAATGATGTCCTATATGGCATAGTTCAATTCTTCAAACAACGCGATGAACCGACTCCGGAACTAGAAAATTCAATCTGGTTTAGAGATTTTGGTTTTCTCGTGGACATTACAGAGAAATTAAACAAACTTAATTTGCAGCTTCAGGGGAGAGACAAAGAACTAGCGGAAATGATTTCTGATATAAAAGCATTTATCAAAAAGCTGGAGTTTTTTTAACAAAACCTAATTAACAGCGATGCCAAGCATTTTCCTATTATTTCAGAAAAAATATCTCAAAATCCATTAGAACCATATGACAGCAAATATCATGTAGAAATAGTTTCTACCCTGAAGAATAACTTCAAAAATCGTTTTAAGGATTTCAACGAAATGGCTTTAGTAGCGCAGTTTGTTGTTTCACCCTTTATGGAAATTGATATCCAACAGTTTGCAACTTTGGTGAATACATCGCTGCAACAGAAATGGAAGTAATTGAGTTTCAAAATGATTTAACCTTAAAATCGTTAGTCTCAAATACCAAATGTATCTGGCCTATTGTAAGTAAAGACAAATATTCAGTTCTATGCCGTGTTGCCTTGAAAGTGAAAGCATTATTCAGTTCAACCTATTTGTGTGAATCTTCTTTTTCCAATATGAAGTTTATTAAGAACAAATATCGCAATCGACTTACAGATGAACATTTGGATAATTGTATTCGAATGGCTGTATCAAATTATACTGCAAACATCAAAAAAATTATCGATGAGTCTGAGTGTTAGCCTTCTCATTGAACGTGCGTTTTTATTTTTCAATGTTTATTTATGTTCATGATAGTGCGTTACTCTTTTGTTGTTATTAACTATTTTTAAATCTTTCGTGACATGCCGTTGTGACTGGAAGTTTGTGTTTATTTTTCAAACACTTTCGTTCCAGTCCTGCAACTTTATCATTAGTGAGTCACTTAGGACTTTGTAGTTTCAGTTTCTTAATTATTCAATTATCGAATCCGCCGAAATATACATCTACTATCGTATTCTTTACGGCTATGAAGTTTACTATGTTGTACTTCAGAATACTTTTTAATTCGGAGTTCATTATAATTGTCAGCTGAAATCTTTTTTAACTTCTAAAATCTATTTTATTTCCTCATCTTCCTTAACTGGGTTGGTTGTCTTAATGCCGCAAGTGATTATTGGAAGCCTTGCATGGTTAATTGGGGTATCCTTGCTAAAGCTATTGTCAGTTTAGCAGAAATATCTTATTATAGAAGACTCTATCTCCTGCCAGTAAGCAATCTTAAATTTTATCACTCCCATGTTTGATGAATTGAACACCACTATAAATCATGTTTCTTCTTCAAAATTGTATTTACCCAACTTGAAATATCTACCTATCCGCAGTTGTTGTATTACAAGTCATCTATTTCATTTTTCTATTATTTATAACCACCCCCTTTTTATTTTACCGTAGAATTTAATGACTAAAGCGTTATATATTTTATTTCCTGCAATTACAGCTATGTCATCAGGATACACGATAAACTATTTTTTTATAATCTTTCTATTGTTTACAAGAAATTTGATCACACCTTCCAAGTCGACGTTAAATAAGGTTGTAGACAATGATCTGCCTTAACCCAGTCTCAATATTAAAAGACTTCATAATACTTTGGGGGTAAACTTAGTTCTCTCGGAATATTCATATTCCTTGTATTTCTTGTCCAAGTTTACTTCTTATTACCCTATCAAAAGCTTGTTTCAAGTCGACAAAGAGTGGATCTATGAAGGTTGGGTTCGTAGTATACTTTTTCAACCACTGGGTTACTACATGATGAGCATCCAACGTGTCCCAAATCCTTGTTGGTAGTCTCCGATATGTCTTTCTATCCATTTCGAATATTTTTGAGTCCAGATTCATATGAATTGAAACCAACAAATCTGGATTCCATTTTCATTTTCCCATATTTCCTAACTAAATAGACTGTAAAATCTAAAAACCAATTTCTTTAAATAGCTCATATTTTGAACATCTTCTATAAAATGTACCATTTTTTTGTTTATGTTTTGTAATCTGTTGATTATTTAGAGAAACTGTCTGATTCATACTATCTATTTCTTTGTGGATGTTTAGTCGAGCTGCAGGATCCATTTTTTACTATTTTATCTTAAGCAAGGCAATCAAAAATATTTGCTTTGTGTATTTGTTTTTGTGAAGAATATTCTAATTGGTTATATAAATTACTTAGGTCAACATCACAGCCACAAAAACATCGCTGCAGAAATTATACATTACGTTAGATAACAGATAATTATCTCGTCTTGGGATCTGTTGACAAGCGATACGCCACCACACTGCGTTAAAGTGAACTTCTGTAAGCCCACAATTTAAAATTTAAAAGTGACAGCCGAGTCGTCATTTGTAATACGTTGCCATCTCGTATCATTTTTTATGAAGTTGTTTTGCGTGCGTAGGCCATTATTATTGGGTTTTCGAGTAGTATAGGGTAAAAACAAAAATTATGTTCTGTAGGTTTTTGCGATCAAAGAAGTGAAACGGATGTACAGATATCATTCTAAAAACTTCATAAATCTTATCATGGGACCAAAAAACATGAAGATTTATTGAAATCAGGTAAAAATACGTTTTTTTGGAAAAAAAGCAATACTAAATTTGACAAATCCAGGAAAGCGTTTTTAAAAGAAAAAGGTCCGCTTTAAGCCGCAATGAAAAAATTACAGTTTGCAATATATTCGAAATTCGATTCTATGACTGCTATAGTCTATATAGAAAGGACAAGGAGTAATACATCATTCATTTAAGTAGATTTCATAGACATACCAAAATATATTTTAAGAGGGTATACCGTAAGATACATTTTGTATTGAACGAATGAGTTGCAGCTATGCTAAAGAATATACGATTTAGGTCAGAGGTAACGGGATGTACTAATTTTAATAAAAAAAAAGTGATAGAGGTAGAGGTCATTCGGAAGCAAAAATTGTAGTTCATTATAAAAAAATTCTACAACTTCCTCAGGACTAAGATACATAATACCGAAATGTACTTTTAAGTATTCGCCAATTACAGAACCTTTCTGTCTGTACTCTTGTACCAAATGAAACTCCTGAATCTTACGAAACCAAGCTTGACAGAGATGAAATTTACAACCAAAAAGAATTTGATCTCTGCCAAAACATTCATATATAGCGTTATGAATGCTTAGTTCAAAATCTACTACGACTTCTTTAGGTTGAAAATTTAAGCCTACTTCTTTACATTTTTGTCTTAAAATTAAAAACAAAGTTGACTTGATTTGTCCGGCAGCAAACAAAAAACAAGAGGTACGTAATAGCCGTTTTTAAAACCATGAATGGTAAACATTTGGTAAAAAAAGTTGAACAGTATTTAAAAGTCCCATCCATCAAAATACAATCCGAATTACATAAAAAATTAAGGTTGGAAAAACAGGAGAACACAATAATTTTAAATACCGGGTCTGCTGTTAATAGAAATTCCTCTTCTCGGTTCGTTCGATATTGTAATTCACGAACACTATTAAATACTTCTTCCTGATTTTTAGGCAATAGTGTAAGTGCATCAACATCCTTCCCCTAATCCCCTAAATATCGATCAAAACAATCAAGATTTCTTCAAAATATTTAATTCAAGAAATCTTTGAAACCTTTCAGAAATATACATAATTCTATGGGCCTCCGATTTTATCTATTATAAACCCTAATGACTCTAATAGGATTAAACTAAATGGTTGCGGCACAGTTCGAACATTTCAGTAATCCTCAAATTGATACAAGTCAGGTAAAATTTTATTTTGTGGCAGAGTTCGGATATGCCCGTTTATTCATAATATTTTTTATTTGTATTACTCCTATATGTAGTGTTTGGGGAATTTTTCTCAGAAATTTTAAATGGCAAGTGGCCTACTGTAATCGGCTTACACCTATTTACAGATTATTCGATTATTGAGAGGGATTTTCCAAACAACCCAGTTTTCTGAGAAACATTATCGGGAATATTATTTTAAAAGAAAGTAGGTACATTAAATCAGTACTTAGTATTAGTTCTTTGAGTAAAGTTGTATGGTTGTCATAATATTGTAAACAGTTGGAATATATTTGAAACATTTGTTGAATGTTAATTGTGCAAGTACCAAACAATGTCGATAAGCCAAGGACCATCTAAACGACCAAAAACAGGTCCATTATCTTTAAATGAAAAAACTCTGATATTGAATTGTTATATATCATTGAAAAACAAGGATCCAAGTGCAAGTGTTGATGATATTGTGGTATTAACGGCTGCTATGTTGTGTGTTGCTAAATCAACAATTTATAGATTACTAAAAGGAAGCAAGAATGGAACTCTTCAACCCCCTAAAACTCCATCAGGCCGAAAACCAATTGAGATCGATGAGTCATTAAAACAAAGACTAAGGCGTAAAGTCCATGGATTTTACTTACGAAAGGAAATTCAACACTTGACAAAATTATGACATGAGTGCAAGAAGATACGGACTATCCAAAATTCTCCAGAATGACATTATGCAAACTTTTGAAAGATGTGGGTTTCAGATATACAAAACATAATAGAAAATCTCTCTTGATAGATAAACCGGAAATAGTTTTTTGGAGAAGAGACTATTTAAGAAGCATTCGACATGCCAGAGAACAAAATTTGAAAATCTTCTACTTAGACGAACCATGGATAAATGCTGGATATACAGTTTCCAAATCTTGGCAAGATGACAACATTAAAAGCGGAAGGCAGGCATTCGTGGAAGGTTTGTCGTTAGGTTTGCAGTCACCACCTGGAAAAGGAAAAAGACTTATCATTGTCCATGTTGGAAGTTCTGAAGGTTTTGTTGATGGTGGATTATTAACTTTTATTTCAAAACGCACGGGGGACTATCACGAAGATATGAATGGGGATGTCTTCGAGGAATGGTTTGTTCAAATGTTGGATCTGATTCCAAAAGGGGCGTTATTGTTATGGACAACGCAAGTTACCATTCACGGTTACGAGAAGCATTGCCCACAAGTCGTTGGCGTAAAGCAGAGCTTTTGGAGTGGCTTATTTCGAAAAATATTGAGTTTCCAAAAGATCCACTAAGGAAAGAACTTTACAGAATTGCAAAAATGAACAAGAATAAATACAAAACCTACATTGTAGAAGAAATGGCTTCTTCTCGTGGTATATCAGTTCTTCGACTTCCCCCTTATCATTGTGAACTTAATCCCATAGAATTAATATGGGCTCAGGTAAAGGGGGAAGTTGGAAAAAAAATACTACTTTTAAAATAAACGATGTTGTGAAATTGTTTGAGAGTGCTGTAAGTCATGTGAGTAAGGAAAATTGGACAAACTGTATCGAGCATGTTATCAAAGTAGAGGCAAATATGTGGAAAATTGACAATATTTGTGATGATTTAATCGACCCTATTATTATTAATGTCAACAACGATTCTTCCTCTTCCGAGTCGGATATAGAATAAAATGTAAGTAATAAATGTATTCCAATAATTATTTCTTTTCATTTTTTATTATATTATAATTTAAAACGTATTTTTTTCCCAAAATACACACCACTGCATTGCGTTATTGCTTATCTGCTAATCCTTTAACAATGAATAAACCCTAAACTTTGCTACAACTGACACAAATACGGGGTCGATCTACCTGGTTTTTAGATTTACGGAAGAAATGTAATTTAAAGTAAAAGATTTATCAAAAATTTCATTGTGCTCCCTGTAAAGGTTTTGCATACTTAATTAGGGTTTATTACTCCTCGTACTTTTTGTACATACTATAAAAATCCAATTAATTGCTACAACAGTGCGTATGGTCCAGGAAGAAACAGATTACTCCATTAAAAAAATATATAGTGCTATCAATGAAAGGGAAGCTAGAAATATAAGGTTAGTGCAACATTTTTATCTATTTCTTAATTTTTTTAAATATTATTATTTGATTTGATACCCACTTATTTGAATGGTTTTATTGCATGAACTTACTGGACATTCACAAACAATCTGTTTTGCTCTCATTATAGTGTGCACTTATATTTCAGCGAACCGAAAAAACATCAAGGAATGAAATTATTTTGAATAGCATAAGACGAAAAAAAGTGCATGAATTTTAGTTTAGAAGGGAAATCCCGACATTGGATAATATTGTAGCATCCATAGTGGAGGACCAAGACATGCCAAACATTAGTTGAAGTAAATTACGGACTACAATGAAGGAATTCCGTACTAGTTGAAAGGGACGAAATTGTCTTCTGAACAAGAGGTTACCTACGAAAACTTAAAACCTTCGGCGTATTATTTATCTTGATGAAACTTGGATAAATCAAGGATATATTAAAAATTATGGGCCGACAAGAACATCACTAATGCTTGCCAAGCATTTTTGGAAGGATATGCTACAGGAATACGGGCACCTCCTGGCAAAGGGAAAATATTAATAATCACACATAATTGCTTCCACCTTTCATATCCAAATGAACAGATGATTAACACGAGGACATGAATGCCGATGTCTTCGAAGAATACTTCGTGCAGATGATCCAAGGAACCCAAAATCTATTATTATCGAGCTGTTAACAGGTAAATTAGGGGTTAAGGGCATATAAGGGTTCGTGTTTTACACGCAAAAGACAGGAAAACCTATTCAGATTCTGATAAAAATGTATTTTCACTCTCCAAGCATCTTAAGGGATTATAGTTAGGTCGGGTTTGATTTATCATATCAGTGTTTTAAAATATAGACTATGACTATAGCCTAGATATGGCAATTTTCTATTTTTAATTTTTTGTTTTTTACCTAAACTTTACTTGTAATTTTACCACTAAGCTTAATTTTGTATATACATCAATTGTTCAAGCTGTACGTAATTTTTTCCATTGAAAGTATTTAAAAACCTAATTTAATTTATACGTTAAAAACATAATATTATTTCATGTATTTTACAAAGTATTAGGTGATTCCATATAAAATGGGTTGTGTGTATACAGGGTGTTTGAAATGACACTTAAAATTGGACAAGATGATATAGGGATTGAGGGGTCCATCCCATTTACTTTTCGAAATACAGGGTGTTAAAGTTATGAAAAATATAATGTTTTAATTTGGTAACTTTAAAATGGATGAATATATTAATCTGACATTTGGCAGGTTGTTTTTAAATGTAAAAGGGCATATTTTGATGGAAAAACATGTTTCAATTCTTGATCCAGTGGCGTACATTTGGAAGAATATGTCACCTTTCCCCTCCCATTTTTTACGCCACTGGCATTTGAAGCTAATTTTATTTGATTTTGTATTCTTCACGTGAAAAACGCATAACCTTTACATATCAACAAATTTGTAGTTTTCAAGATATTTAATGTTTTTATGGTCTGCAAGATCACTTTTAAATAAAAAAAATAAAAAGGTATTTTTCTTGAATGTTTTTTAATAACTACCAAACTACTAATGGTTAGAATCTGTAACAGGAACTAATTTGTGAAACAGCAATGCATATAAAACATTGAGAGAGGATTGTTGAAAATACTTTTCCAAACTTGTTATTTTATTAACAAAAGTATTAATGACAATAAAAAAGAAGATAATTACAAAGTTAAATAATATCCCATTCAAACATAATTTTTAACTAAGCAGCCAACAAATTAGAAAAGATGTTCAAAATTTTGTCCATTTACATTTACACATAAGCTGCAACGTTTTCTCATTGAAAATCGCATACCTTGGAAATACTGGCGATTGCCGGAAATAATTTCTGTAGCTGCATGGATTCTTGCTATCGGTTCCACCTCCGTTTCTACTATTGTATCGTAGACTAGGGACTTCATGTAATCCCACAGAAAGAAATCGATTGGATTTAAATCCGGTGACCTCGCAGGCCACATATTGGGTCCACCTCGGCCTATCCAGCTGTTTCCGTATTGTTGGGTTATAAGTTGTCTGGCCGCTAAAGAATAATGTATAGATGCCCCATCGTGCTGAAACCATATTCGCCCTAATATTTAATGGTTCAACGTCGTTTAATAAATCAGGCAGCGTTTCTCTCAAAAAATTACAATAAATATTACCATTGAGTTTATTAGGTAATAAATATGGACCCACTATACAATCTCCAATAATGCTTGCCCACACGTTAAGCGCGAATTTTTCCTGAAATCCACGTTGTCGAATAACATATGGATTTTCATCATCCCACACGTAGCTTTTCCTTGAATTAAAAATTCCTTCACGTGTGAATTTGGCTTCATCAGTAAATAGAACAAATTCGGTAAAATTCCTATTTTCTAAATATTTTTGGGTGTACCAATTGGTAAACTCCACTCTTTGAGGACAATCTGTTGGTTTTAGGGCCTCAACTTGGCTATACTTATAAGGATACAACTGATGTTCAATTAAAATATTCCACACAGTTGAGTTACTTACATTTAAAGATTTGCCAATGGTGCGAGTGCTTAAATCGAGTCTATTTTCAATACGGTCTAGAACAGCTTCCTCTAATTGCACAGTTCGTTTTCCACCGCTACCTTGTAATTTTGAACTGAATAGTCCAAATTCTCGCAATCTCTTGTCAATTTGAGAAAATGTTGTGTGACATGGAAATCTAGGTCGATTTGGATATCTTTCTCTATACAAGCGCTCGGAACGTCTACCATTCTTTCTGGCTTCCCCGTATATTAGTTGCATATCAGCCATTTCTTCAAAAGTATAATTCATCATAACAAAAAGTGTGAACACTGCACAAACCAATTTTAATTAAAAATAATTCATTTTCGTTTTGACGTTAAACAAAATGACATTTACCATTTCATTATTGACATCCATAGCCTACTATACGGAGGAGGCACTGATACTAAGAATCCATGCAGTTACAGAAATTATTTCCGGCAATCGCCAGTCTTTCCAAGGTATGCGATTTTCAATGAGAAAACGTTGCACATTATTTGTAAATGTAAATGGACAAAATTTTGAACATCTTTTGTAATTTGTTGGCTGCTTAATTAAAAATTATGTTTGAATGGGATATTATTTAACTTTGTATGTAATTATCATATTTTTTATTGTTATTAATTCTTTTGTTAATAAAATCACAAGTTTGGATAAGTATTTTCAACAATCCTCTCTCAATGTTTTATATGCATTGCTGTTTCACAAATTAGTTCCTGTTACAGATTCTAACCATTAGTAGTTTGGTAGTTATTAAAAAACATTCAAGAATTTTTTTTTAATTTTTTTATTAAAAAGTGATCTTGCATACTTCATAAAAACAATAAATATCTTGAAAACTACCATTTTTTTGATATGTAAAGGTTATGCGATTTTCACGTGAAAACTATTGAGGAATACAAAATCAAATAAAAATAGCTTCAAATGCCAGTGGCGTAAAAAATGGGAGGGGAAAGGTGACATATTCTTCCAAATGTACACCACTGGATTAAAAATTGAAACATGTTTTTCCATCAAAATATGCCCTTTTACATTCAAAAACAACCTGCCAAATGTCAGATCAATATATTCATCCATTTTGAAGTTATCAAATTAAAACATTATATTTTCCATAACTTTAACACCCTGTATTTCTAAAAGTAAATGGGTTGGACCTCTCAATCCCTATATCACCTTGTCCAATTTTACGAGAGGTATCTACATGCAAACGTTATAAGTGTCATTTGAAAACACCCTGTATAAGAAACGATATCTTTTCTTTTTGAAATCATTTTTTATTGTAATAAACGTTTTAAATGCTATGCTATTGTTTATTTTATATCATGTGATTCTTTTAAGTATTGTATCTACTATAAAAATGTGATGGCATTTAAGACAATTGGCAACATGGTTAATAAATACATATGTTTATGAGCATCGTCACGTCGACCTCGCGAACCTCACGTCATCGTCGTCGTCGGCTCCTGCATGTGGCTTCCAGATGTTTCAGGTAATAAATGCCCCTTTTTTAAAAAGCACCTGGTCGTCTTCTACTGCATTCATGTTTATTCGGTGCTCCTCAGAGTATCATGTGACGTATAGTATACATACCTCACCTTCAAACTTTTTATTGGATTGTGTTTCGTAAATATTATGAATAACCTGAAAGCGTGATGTAATGAAGTTTTTCTTTTTAACGACAGAATTAGTAGATTGCTTGTCGTTCTTGCTAATACTTAGTTGTAGTTTTTATACATATTTTATTTTTATATGAACTGCTCCTCCTATATAGAGCTCTGCTTTTGCTTAAAGAAAGTCTAATTTGTATACAAATAAATGATCTTGATTATTCAAAGCTAACCGAATTTGTGCCTTATAATAGTGATGCTTTAGGTGAAATGGCTCAATTACGAGAATAGTGAAATGATCACATATAAAATGTTTATACTAGATTTTCCTTACTACTACATTCAATTTTGTTTTAAAATGAAAAACAAGATATTATGCAGTTTAAATTAAATGAAAAACACATTTTATAGCAAAATAATATTTACTTCGACATGCTAGTAAAAAAGTATAGAGATGGGCGTATTTTTCTCAATGTTTTTATTCGAAGAGAATTACAATTCAATATTGTCTCTCTCAAAATAATTTCCTTGGAAAGTCACAAAGCGTTGGATACGGTTCTTCCAATCCTCGTAGTAGTGTCGTAACTCCGGAAAAGCCTCCAGCGTGTTGATAACAACAGTTTGAATGTTTTAGAGTTTCCTTGAGGAAAAAGTCACAAGGACTCAAGTCAGGCGAATAAGGAGGCTGAAGAGCCGCAGAAATGTTTTTACTAGGTTATTGATTTATTGAAAGTGCTGTAGGTACCTATGTCGCATTATCCCGTCGAGTTGCTCTTGATGTATGGTCTCACACGAATGACACTTATTCGAAGTTTTTCATCTGAACGCACAAGAGCCCGGATTCAGTCTTATTTTCTTGAAGATGACGGTATTCCGTTTCATGGTACATCTTCGATCTCTCTTCCTTCTGAAAAAACATTAAACCACCGAAAAACCTGAGCCCTTTGACAAAACACTGTCTCCGTAGGCATGCTGAAGTTTCGCAAAAGTTTCCGTTGCACTGTGCCCAAGTCTGAATCAAAACCTGATTAATGGACATGCTCGAAACTCATTTTTAAAACACGGTAGAAACAACTGTTTCACAGAAAAATCTCTACGAAGAAAAAAGGTACCCAGACTTATTTGACAGTTCTTGACGAAGCTGGATTGATCCCGTGATTTTCAAATCGTCTCAGCAATATCCACAGGTGTTTGCCTTCATTGTTTCTATAAGAAGCAAAGAAATGAAATTTTGTAGGATAAGCGACCGAAGTGGAAACCAAAGAGAAAGAGTGTGTCCTAAAAAAAGAAATAACAAGAAGAGAAAAGGGGAAAGGAAGGAATAAAAAAAACAAATGGTCTGAAATAAACCAAACTATAAATTTTTACTTTTCCGCCCAACCAATCTATATGCGAGAAAAGTATTGGTTTACCCCAAAAAAAGTTGGAATTTTGGAAAACAAATTTTTACGTTTTCCACCAAGAACAACACGAAAAAAAATCCTGTGTGTATGTCGTCATCGGCCACTTTTCGTAACATGGTCTTGTTAGCACGATACAGCCTCCGGAGTGCAACAAGTCACCAATTTTATGATTGACTATTGTTCAGGGCATATCACAGATAAACCCTATTGATTTTCAGCTCACCAGATCCAGTACAACGGGTGCTATGGTACTAGAAGTACGAAATTTTATCATTTTTGGAGAAATTTGTTTGTTAGCATGCTACAGCCTCCGGAGTGCAACAAATCACCAATTTTATGATTGAATATTGTTCAGGACATATCACAGATGAACCCTATTGATTTTGAGCTCACCAGATCCAGTACAACGGGAGCTATGGTACTAGAAGTAGGAAATTTTATAATTTTTGGAGAAATTTAAGTTTGTTAGCACGATACAGCCTCCGGAATGCAACAAGTTACCAATTTTATGATTGCATATTGTTTAGGACATATCACAGATAATTTTAAGCTCACCAGATCCAGTACAACGGGTGCATGGTACTTGAAGTACTATATTTTTGGAGAAATATCAATTTGTTAGCACGATACAGCCTCCGGAGTGTATACAAATGACCATTTGTATGATTGCATATTGTTCAAGGCATCTAATAGATGAACCTTATTGATTTTCAGCTCCCTAGTGGCAGTAAAACGAGTGCTATGGTATTTGAAGTACTATATTTTTGTCAGTTTGGGAAAAATTTAATTGAATTTTCAGATTGTTAGCACAATACAGTCTCCGAAGTATATACAAGTGACCATTTTTATGATTGGATATTGTTGAGGGTATTAAATAGATGAACCAATATTGATTTTCAGGTCACTGGAGTACATCGGGTGCTATAGCACTGGAAGGGCCACATTTTTGGTCATTTTATAGGAATTTTCGGGTTGTTAGCACGATACAGCCTCCGGAGTATATATAAGTGACCAATATTATAATTGTATATTCTTAAGTGTGAGTCACAGATGAACCGTATTAATTTTCAGCTCACTAGAGCGAGTACAACGGGTCCTATAATTCCAGATACACTATTACTTTTCCGCCAAACCTATCTAATATGCGAGAAAAGTATTGGTTTACCCCAAAAAAAGTTGGAAATTTGAAATTTATTTTGGAGTTATTTTTACCCAAAACAAAGGGTTTTAGAAAAAAAATCCTGTGTGTATGTCGTCGTCGTCGTTGGCCACTTTTCGTTACATGTCTTGTTAGCACGATACAGCCTCGGGAGTGCAACAAGTCACCAATTTTATGATTGAATATTGTTAAGGACATGTCACAGATGAACCCTATTAATTTTCAGCTCACCAGAGCCAGCACAACGGGTGCTATGGTACTAGAAGTACGACATTTTAGTCATTTTTTGAGAAATTTCAGTTTGTTAGCACGATACCGCCTCCGGAGTATATACAAGTGACCAATTTTATGATTGGATATTATTCAGAGCGTCTCAAAGATGAATCCCATTGATATTCAGCTCACTAAAGCCAGTACACCGGGTTCTATGGTACTTAAAGTACCAAATTTTTGTCATTTTTGGAGTATTTTCAGTTTGTTAGCAAGATACAGCCTCCAGAATGTATACAAGTAACCAATTTTATGATTGAATATTGTTCAAGGTGTCTCACAGATGTACCCTATTGATTTTCAGCTAACTAGAGCGAGTACAGCGGTTCCTATAAATCCAGATATATTACATTTTTGGTTATTTTTGGACAAATTTCGGTTTGTTAGCACGATACATCCCTCGACGTGTATACAAGTAACAATTTTATCATAGAATATTATTCAGGGCCACAGATGCGGATAAGCTAGTTTTAATCTTTAAAACCGTTTATTTTTATTGACTTCCAATAAAGTCTGCTAAATAGGGGATAGTTATTCACGAATCAAACTCGCAAAAATATGCGTAGTCAGTACTTCTCGAACCAAAAGAAAAGATAGAAAAAATTTCACAAAAAGGTGATCTTCAGTCGATCCGTTATTTGTAAAGTCCTGGATTCAAGTAGAATCACGGAATTTAAAGTTCTTCAAAGCAGGAATAGAGCTGTCATCAATATCTTTGAAACTGACAACTCACAACAAACGGTTCTATTTACATGACTCCTTTATATTTCAATCGGCCCTAATTTTTTATTTCAGTTTTTAGGCCAATATTCCAACTGAGAAGTTATTTAATAATTTCAAGAATATGTGTATTGTTTAGTTTGTTTTTTGTATACTTCTTGGAACCAAAAATATACCTTGAGATAAATTATGCCTGATTTTTTCCAAAACATATGTAGGGGAGACCGGTATCAATTATAACAGATGTCAAATGTAACAAAGGCCATGGTTGCGCCATCTCTTAAATTTAAAGCGAAACAACTGCAGTTTAAGGTACCGCGCGATCTGTAAAGTATTTTACAGAAGCATTTAGTGCACGTTATTAAGTTATAGTGAATCACATGTGTTTGACCATAAAAGTAAGTACACTGCATAAAAATTTATTCACTATCACGTCAGTAACTGTAGGTGTAATCACAATTTCGATATTGCTACTGAATTTTATTCGCTTTTTGATTATTAGTTTTCTCTTAAAACACATTAAATTAAGTTAGGTTATAATATTAAAATATTGCAGTGAAGGTGAAAACGTTACTGGGTGTCAGTTGTGACATACTCAGTGGGTGTCGATTGTACCATGTTACAATCGACACCAGGTCTAATATATTTCCTTTTGTGCACAAAGTTTGTGATGTTTTCTTTGCAGGTTCATTTCTTACAAGAATATGGTTAAACCACGCGAAAGAAAAACCAGCTGGAGGTTTATGAAGCGGTAGAAAATACGGTTATTAATGAAAACATGTCTGTACGAGCA
Organism: Galeruca laticollis; assembly: GCA_963921935.1. Classification (NCBI taxonomy): domain Eukaryota; kingdom Metazoa; phylum Arthropoda; class Insecta; order Coleoptera; family Chrysomelidae; genus Galeruca; species Galeruca laticollis. Next base: position 198,858,630 of record OY998178.1, read on the forward strand.
GTAGCCGCACAATATGGAATGTGTCATGTCTCACTAAACCGCCTTGTCAATGCAGTAAGGGTAAATCGTCAGCCAGTAGTTGGGTACCACCCACAATACAGGATTTTGTCAAATGAACAAGATCGACAGTTGGGAGAGTATATTGAAAGAGCCGCTAAACTTTATTTTGGTTTATCTACAAAAGAACTGAGAAAACTAGCGTTTCAATTTGCCCGTGCAAATAACTGCAAAGTTCCAGAAAATAGGACTGACCTGGAAATGGCTAGTGAAGACTGGCTGACAACTTTTCTGAAGCGTAATTCCCATATATCAATTAGGACACCACAATCTACTAGTCTTGCTAGAGCTATGCCTTTTAACAAAGAAAATGTGAGAAATTTTTTTAGCAATTTAGCAAACGTTTTGCACAGATGGCAGTTCGAACCACATAACATATACAATGTAGATGAAACGGGCTTTACTACAGTGCACAAACCAAATAAAATGCTTGCAACGAAAGGAGCCAAGCAAGTTGGACAAATTACTTCGCAAGAAAGAGGAACTCTTGTAACTGTGTGTTTGGCTGTCAGTGCCCTGTGTTCATATTTCCACTAAGAAAATACAATAGTTTGTAAAACAAGTGTCACAATGACTCGTTTTGTAGTACGAGTGAAGTTTGCACAACGAACCGCGAAGCGGTGAGTTGTGCAAATCACGAGTACTACAGGAAGTCATTGTGGCACAAGTTTTACACAATATTTTTTATAAATCGCATTTATTTAATTATTTAAAAAAAATAGAATTACATATAATCCCTGTTTTTAAACTAGGAGGAGTCGTTTGAATTTAAGTTGGCAATTCTGTAGATTTCTGATTGGTCAGATCACAGATGGTTTTATTCAGCACTTCTGACTTTTGACATATTATAACCGCATAATTGTGTAAATTGTAAACAAACTTTCATTTAAGCAAACAGAGGATGATTATTTGTTTAAAAAAGAGCTTCTTCGTATATGCTCTTGCGATCTATTTATATTATATCATGAACAGAATTATTTCTGTAATACATCTTCACGTAGATATCTGGTAATTTATCCCAAAAATCGAACGTTATGTATACCTATATATTGATCCTATACAGTATAAAAATAAACAATTGACAAATCATTGATAAATAAACGTTAGTGTACTTTATTCATTAATATTTTTAATATATAAATCATTCTAATTTACCTTTAAGAACTTTTCTTTTAATATAATAATTTGCTAACTAGAACAACGCTAGACCATTTTATTTATAATATGTGTCAAGGTTAAAGTCAAATGTCAAATAAAAATATAACTAAATACAATAACCAACTGTACACTAAAAATTACTAAAACAGTGTTCAAAGAGCTTCATTGTGACACTGTAAACAATGTTATAATGAAGTCTCTTTTATACGCGAATTATAAAAAGATAATTTTGTTTCAGGCGGGCCTGCGGACTCCATAGTAACTGCCAATGGAAGTGGCTGAATGAGAGTACAGGTTTTCCTAATCTTCATTAAACGTTTTGCAAAATTCTCGAAGCCCAGCAAAAATAATAGGGTTTTGCTTATTTTGGATTATCACCAATTTCATCTTTATAATATTCCTGTCATCGAATACTGCCAAAATAACTACATTACGTTGCTGTCTTTTCCCCCTCACGCCTCGCACAAGTTACAACCATTGGATCACAGCGTCATTGGTCTTTTCAAGAGGGGTTATAATAGTACAGGGGAATATTGGATGAAGAGCAGTCCTGGAAAACGTATGAGAATTTAAAATATTCCGGGACTATAACTGCTGGCTTTTCTTGTACAGGACTATGACCATTTAATCCTGATACCTTTAGCGATTATGACTTTGCTCCCAGCTCTGTAACAGATAGACCGCTGATACCGAGGTTTTCCGGTAACACCGAAGCTGAGACAATTGCACCAGAGGTTGCATTTCGACAAACCGAATACACTACAAGCTCTGCAGAAGCAGATTTTTGCCAGACTTCTACTTCTATGCCAAATATGGGATCCTCATCTCCTCCTACCCAGAAAAAACTGTTTGGACTCCCGAAGACATCCGACCTTTGCCGAAGGCTGATTCCTCACAGCCAAGTAAACCTGCAAGGAAAAACCCCGATTTTAACGAACACTCCCGAAAAGGAATTTTTAGAAGCATTATTTGGGTAAGAAAAACCTTGGGCGGACAAAAATAAAAATTGTCATTAAAGAAATAAAAAAAAGCTAAAAATCTAAAAAGAGAGTCAAAGCCGTAGAACATATGTCGTCGTCAAAAGCTGAAGATGACACGCTGTGTTTTGTTTGCTGTGCTATAAAGAAAGTAAAGAAGATTGGTTACGATGCCTTAGCTGCAAAAAGAGGGCTCATTCTTCATGTGCGGATAAAGGATCCCCTGTAGGTTTGCAAGAACTGTGTGTCCGAACATTCTGAGAACTCAGAATAAAACTATTGTTTTATTACTTTTCTTTTATCTATTGGATCAACTTTATTTTTTCTTTAAATATATTACATGTTTAAGCGTTTTTATTAATTACACATCGTGAGTTTTGTTTGTTTCTCGACCATATTTGTAATGATTTTTGTTTTCTTTAAATCCATACTTAATAAATTTGGTTCCCAAAAATCAGGACCGTATTTTTCTAGATTGTAACATTTGGTATTTTTTTCAAAAGATTTGTGTTCTGATAGGAATGGAAAAAAATAAAATTCAATTTTTGTTACAATTGATACCGGTCTCCCCTATTAATATATTTATTAGGTAATCCGTTTAAAAGTTTGCGGTTATCATAGTTTTTCATTTTATTGTGACTACACAAATAACTATTATTGTTATATGTTACATATTTCATTAAAAAATACTTTGGATGGATTAGTCTATTCCACATACGACAACTAAAGAAGAAATACTGGGTAACATTTTCAGCAAAAATGGAAGCGGACTTTTACTGTGGTCAGAAGAAGTTGTGGAACATGCTACGTAACAGAAAAAAACAAGTTACGGAGGAAGTGCAAGTAAATGAATTACAGAAGAAGGTACTTCGAAAACACATATAATATTACTGATGATGACAATACACCGATACAGATCTCAGTAAATGATAACAATAACGAACCGGAAATAACACTGGAGGAACTTGAAGCACTAATAACAACATTGAAAAATCTAAAAGCACCTGCATTGATAATATAAACAACGAGTTATCAAGTATGGAGGAGAAAAACTAAAGAGGGAACTTGTCACCTAATTTCAGAAGATTATAATATCCGGTGTCATACCGTACGAATGGAAGTTAAGCATATCCGTACCCATACATAAAAAAAGGAGGAAAAAGGGATCCCGGGAATTTCAGGAACATAACTTTGTTGAGCTCAGTATTAAAACTTTTTACAAAAATCATAGCGATAAGACTTGGAAACAAGATTCCTATGACGGAAGAACAACAAGGGTTCAGACAGAACAGATCGACGGTAGACGCAATATTCATAATACGGCAACTAACAGAAAAATCAATAAAGTTCAACAAGCCCATGTTTGCATGTTTTGTTGACCTCACTAAAGCCTTTGATAAAGAACGGTTGAAGGACGTATTCGAGACTCTAGAGAAGTACAATATAGATCATAAATATCAATATATTATTAAAAAACTGGACACCGGAAATATAACGAGGATTAAAACCAGAACGGGATTGTCCAAACAAATACAGATTATGAACGGGATACGACAGGCTGAGCCCTACACTATTCAATATTATCATGGACAGAATCATAGAAAGCGTTAACAAGGTCAACACGGGGTACATAATAGGAGAACAATCATTAAGTCTTATGTTATGCGGATGACGCGGTGCTAGTGGCAGAGAGTGAAGATGACTTACAGCGCCTACTATACAGAATGAAAACAACGGCAGATAAATATAGTATGAGCATTTCAATTGAAAAGATTCAATCAATGTTCATAGCCAAAGATCCGATTAGATGTTAACTAGCTGTCGACAACAACATAATACAACAAACAATGAAATTCAATTACCTTGGAGTAACAATATCAAGCAAGGGAGATTTAATAGAGGAAACACGAACTCAAGCGATAAAAGCATCAAGGGTCAGCGGATATTTGAGAGAAATAATATGGAAAAACAATATGATGAGTACACAAAGCAAGATGAGAATCTACAAAACATGCGAAGACCTATTCTCACTTATGCAACCGAAACAAGGGCCGAAACATCAACAACAAAGAGAATAATGAAGACGACTGAAATGAGAACGCTAAGAACAATTATTAAGGGAGTGAGCCTCAGAGATAGAATGAGAAGTCAGGACATTAGAGAAGAATTAGGAATTCAGGATGTGGTGAGATGGGTTAGAGAACGTAAACGAGGTTGGAGAGATCATGTCGAAAGAATGCGAGGAAACAGATGGGCAAAATGGGCGAAAACCCAGAAACCAAACACACGGAGACCACTAGGCAGACCACCGAAAAGATGGTATGAGAGCTGGAGCTCAGCGTCTCAAGAAGAGCTCAGGAGGAGGCTAAATATTCGGAATTAAACAGGACAGGGTCCTACTAAAAGAAAAAGAAGAAGAGTCTATTCTGAAATTCTCATTTATTTTCACTGCAATATTATTTTATACAAGGGATTTATGGATTTCTTTCTGTTGCGCCATTTATTATTGTATCCCCACATAATTTGCACATTCTAAAAATTATTAGTCATTGCAATTAGATTTAATAATAACTTATTTTCCATCGCAGTACATTTGTAATTATTTCCAATGACGCATTCTATTTGGCAATAACATCTCCAATAAATCATGTTAAAAACACCCCAATGAAAATTTTTTCACTGAAGCAACGGCACTTCTTTGATAGAGATTTTTCTTCGAACACTCATTTGATATTCATTGAATGAAAGCACAAGAGTTTTATATTCGAATTTGGGTAGGAAGACCTTTTACAGCAAAGGGCGCGAAAAGTCAGTAGCGGGTATATCCAGAAAAAAATTATTCAATAAGAATTCTCGACGGAAAATTTTGCGGTTAAGTTAACAAGATGCAGTATAAAATGCTCAAGATAATGTTCTTGATAAAATTTGATGTTGGTAAAGTTTACTGCAGCTATTATTTACAGAAAGTAAAAATGTAAACTGCGATATATAAATTGGTTTTATTGGCCAATACAGTTTCCATTGTCATCATTAGACTTAGCTTAATAGTACTCAAATAATAATTGAAATCATTACATCAATGTATTTATATGGTAGCTATCTATACCTTGTTCAAGAGAGAGAAAAAATATTTTGTAATAGTATATTGATTTATTAGGAGTAAAAGTATAACTTTTTGTGGCGAGTCTGAATGTTTGATGGCCGAACGTTAGTGAGGCCGACAATTTCAGACGAGCCACAAAAAGTGCTTTTGCTCCGAATGAAACATGCTATTTTTTCCGCAAACGGCATCCAGACTATAGAACTAATTAATATTTAAATAAAAATTCAAAACGATTGCAACGAAGTTGATAAATTCAGAGAATAATAATTATAAAACTGCGCACTACATTTCCGTGGTTACTGGTTTTGTGATTGCCAAGTCAAAAACAAATTTGACAGTTCAATAATATTTGATAATGTCAGAAATATTGTAAGTGATTTAAAGCAACAATTGGACTGTGCATTTTTGGTAAGTACTTGAGCATCAAAATTTCGTTTGTTGTAGTAAAGTGTACTGAAATTTTCTTTTAGATTATATTATGTCGGATTCAGAACTCAACTGTACACCGCCCGACGTTGTTGACATTGCTAAGGCAGCTACGAATAAATCAGGTAGTGCATTAAATATGTGCGGTGCAACCTTAAATAAGGAATAAATCAGGTAGTGCATTAAATATGTGCGGTGCAACCTTAAATAACTGTAATTTTACTATTAATAATTATTATCGTTAATAAAGTTTAAAAGTTCAACTAGTAACTATTTTCCCTGTTAAAAATTCTACTTTTTTGTACGGCCGTCAGCGTACAAAAAAGTACTTTTTTGTCCGCTCACGGCCGTACAAAAAAGTGGCGTCTGTGAAATCATACTTCAACATCATGAATTGACGTTAATAATGTCTACTTTTTTTGACGTTTGCGGAAAAAATATTTTTCTCTACGACTATGTAATAATGGACTAATGGGAAAAAAGTCAGGAGCGTATAATCTGAGCCAAAATAAAGTTATTACTTCATATAAACTTTTTCTATGCAGGCCCTCGTTTTCGAGTTATAGGCCTCCAAAGTTTTTATTTTGAATTTGGTTTTTATTTTTTGTACTAGTTATTTGATCTTCATAAAATTTACAGCGAAGCTATAATGTACGTGTATGTTTATTTTGGAAAGGTAGATAGATTTACAGTTGTGTCTTGAAGCCAGGGACGGACTATCCGCAATGGTTAGTGATCCAAAACTTTTGCAGGGAAGGCACACCCTGTATGAAATTATAGAAATTGACTTTCCCATAGATTAAGCTAACGAAAAAGTACTCTTGTTGGAATTGGATAAAATAAGCCGTTTGGCGAATATTTACAGTTTTATTAATGCACTAACTACCAATTTACCTAACCAACTTATTAATGCAATGTCCAAGATTTACATACAGTACTACAAAAAAATAATTTGATGATAGCAGATGATAAAAACATTGAGAACGTATAAAATGGGAATTAAATAGGTACGCAAACAACGTAATTAGTTGCTTTTAATCAAAATTACGAACACAACATTATTAAACCATTAAGAAAACCTCAAAAAACACAAGTTATAAAACATTAGACTAAAAATAATTACTAAACAACAACAAAAACTAACGTTATGCTAATTAATGTTAAATATGATCTCCTCCCACTTCCACGCACATTCCAAGTCTACGAAGGTTGTTTCTTTGCACTTGAAAGAGCAATCCCATATTATTTCTAATAACATTGCAGTGTAACATAATTCTGTCTATTAAATATTGCCTTGTTTGCACAGGTGTTGCGTATACTTTACTTTTGAGATAACCCCAGAGAAAGGAATGCATAGGATTAACGTCTCCTGATCGCGGTGGCCATTGAAAAGGGCCTCCACGACCAATCCATCTATTAGGAAAGCTTGTGTGTAAATGCTGTCGTAGATCTAAACTGAAATGAGGAGAGGCTCCATCATGCATGAACCATAAATTCCTACGAGTTTGTAGAGGCACATCATCAAACAGGTTCCATAACTCATTTTGCAAAAACTCCAAATATCTGTGACCGGTCAAAGTGCCGTCAATAAAGTATGGCCCTATCAAATGTTTGCCAACTATTACTGCCCAAACATTAACCATGAATCTATGCTGGTTCCTAGTTTGGATAATGCCATGTGGATTCACATACTCCCATAAATGCATATTATGAGAATTAACGATTCCATCTCTGATGAAACCAGATTCGTCCGTAAAGAGAACGTTACTAATAAATGTATTGTCTGCTTGTAGTTGTTGTCGCAGAAACCACTGGCTATACTCAAGTCGTGTAGGATAATCAGCCACTGTCATACTGTGTACTTTTTCCATGTGAAAAACTGTTATTTCAGGTCGCGATGAACAATTGATTTCGAGACGTTATGTTCTCTTGATTATTTTCGTGAGCTTGTTGATGGTTCATTATCAACTGCATTTAACAAGTCTTGTTCAACTGCCACTTATTTATACCTGTTTCTCGTAAGCTAAGATCAATACGCTCAAACATTCGTCTGTCTGGCAATGCTCTGTTTGCAAAATGCTCTGCATAAAGCCTTCTGGCCTCTAAACAGTTTCGAGAAGCCAGTCCATACATTAAATGCATGTCTGCGCACTCAATAAAAGTGAACTTTACCATTGTAACTGTTAAATTAAGGACTTATGAATTATTGACTACGAACTATTCTACACAACGTTTGACAACTAATCCTATGGTTACTTGATAAACGGTAAAAACACTTTTAAAAGAGTTTTTACCAACTTTCGAAATAATAAGTCGTTAATGTTTTTTATCTTCTGCTATTGTTAAATTATTTTGTTGTAATACTGTAGGTAAATCTTGGTCATCGTATTAATAAGTTAGTTAGGTAAATTGGTACGTAGTGCATTAATAAAACTGTAAATATTAGCCAAACGGCTTATTTTATCGAATTCCAACAAGAGTACCTTTTCGTTAGGTTAATGTGTGGGGAAGTCAATTTCGATAATTTCATACAGGGTGTGCCATCCCTGCAAAAGTTTTTGGATCACTAACCATTGCGGGTAGTCCGTCCCTGGCTTCAAGGCACAACTGTAAATCTATTTACCTTTCCAAAATAAACATAGACGTACATTATAGCTATGCCGTAAATTTTATAAAGATCAAATAACTAGTACAAAAAATAAAAATTAAAACCAAATTCAAAATTCAAACTTTGGGGGCCTATAACTCGAAAACGAGGGCCTGCATAGAAAAAGTTTATATGAAGTACTAACATTATTTTGGCTCAAATTATACGCTCCTGACTTTTTTCCCATTAGTCCCGGGACACCCTGTATACGGTGTTTCTCAAAAGTCCCCTTCTCCCCTCTTTTCTTTTGAACGGTGATACTTAGACTGATGAAATTTGGAGCGTGAAAATGAACTATTGTAAGCTTCTCTACTAGTGGCAACAGGTGACGTAATAAGCATTGGTGACGTCATCAGGCAACTGAAACCAATAATATTATGGCAAGTGACACCTCGTTTGAAAGGTATTTAGAATACCTATTCAATCATACTAATTTTTTGGATTTACGATATTTTTGATGATCAAAATACATAAACATTAAAATTTTAGTTTCGCTTTTAATTAATCAAGATTCAAAAGTCCGCTTATGGTTAATTGGTTTCAGTAGCCTGATGACGTCACCGATGCCTATTACGTCACCTGTTACCACTTGTACAGAAGCTTACAATAGTTCATTTTCACGCTCCAAATTTCATAAGTCTAAGCATCACCGTTCAAAATAAAAGAAATATGAACGAACATGTTGGTACATTTTTTTTATAATTTAAATAATTAATTTTCAAACTTACGTGTAAAGTGAGTTAACAATAATTATTAAAACACTTCATATTAATTTATGTCAGATTGTCAAAGCTTGAGTGACAGTTTTTTCGTTGAGCCATAACCGAGTTGGGGTGTCAAACTTTATAACTTAAGGGACAGTCTTGATTTACAGTACCATGACTTGCCACTTAATCATGATCTTAAGTTATAAAGTTTGACACCCCAACTCGGTTATGGCTCAACGAAAAAACTGTCATTCAAGCTTTGACATTTGACATTCTGACAATCCGACAACGTACCTTTTCATGAATTTTTTTTTATAAAGTTGGTGTGTGTGTGTGTGTGTGTGTGTGTGTGTGTGAGAGAGGGTGTGTGAGGGTGTGTGTGTGTGTGTGTGTGTGTGAAAGAAAACGGCTAGGAAGCAAGTCCATTAGCCACAGATTTTTCAATGAGTCTACCTACGAGTAAATACTAATGTTTACGTCTTTGATAAAATTTACCAGTAGATCTAAAACATGAAAGTTATCTCAGCTTAAAAGGTGAATGAGGTTTAAAGGTAGGGAGTAGTTTTGTTCAACAAGTGACTTTATTAAACTGTTTGTTTTGTTAATGTAATTGCTGCATCCAAAGAAAATGTGATTAAGATCAGCATCAGAATTATCGTTGCAGGTACAGGATGATGACTGTATAATACCCAACTTGGCAAGATGGGCGGGATATCTTCCATGGCTAGTCTTCATTCTAAATACACTTGCTGAATAAAATTTAGGATATGTATAATCAAAAATATAGTTTGGAGATGAGGGTAAGGTAGGATGAATTTGAAAATAGGTGTTATTTGAGGATTGTGAAGCGTTTTCCCAGTGTTTTCGCCAGGATACATACATTTTATTTTTTATTGAGCTAATCGCATCATTTCCAGTATACACATTACAAAAAACTCCATTCACTACCGAATCTTTTGCTAATCGATCAGCTTTTTCATTCCCATATATTCCAATATGCCCCTTAACCCAAATAAATGTCATGCTCAAATTCAACAATATTGTTTTAATGTCACATAAAATATATAGTTGGTAAATATTTTATTGTTATGCAAGTGATTTCAGGAATTTAAATAAATAGTAAATAAGTTATGTTATGTATAATAAGTTAATGGGTTTACAAAAGTGTTATCTAAAGACTAAAACTAACTTTTCCGCATCTGTGCCCCTGAACAATATTATATCGTAAAATTGTCACTTCGGGGGATTTATCGTGCTAAGAAACCGAAATTTCTCCAAAAATAACCAAAAATGTAGTATATCTGGATTTATTAGACCCGTTGTACTCGCTCTATTCAGCTGAAAATTAATACGGTACATCTGTGAGACACCTGACAATTCTCCAAAAATTTTGTACTGCGAGTACCACAGCACCCGTTGTACTGGCGTTAATGAGCTGAATATCAATAGGGTTCATCTTTGAGACGATCTGAATAATATCCAATCATAAAATTGGTCACTTGTTTATACTTCGGAGGCTTTATCGTGCTAATAAACTGAAATTTCTCCAAAAATGACAAAAATATCGAACTTAAAGTACTATAGCACCTTTTGTACTAGCTCTGGTGAGCTGAAAATCAATAGAATTTGGTGACTTACGAGCATACAGATTAAAAACAACCAGATAAATCCCCCTACGCAAAACATCTACTTGACACCAATCATTCATTGGCACCTAACACAGAACTAGAAGTATTACATATTAGTAATAAGAAACAAGAACTGGATTTCCTTAAAGAATTGGAAATTAGAAGATACTTAAGAAACCCACAATATGAAGTCGTCAATGAACAGATAAATATAGGTAGTTCTCCACTTTTAAACTGTCTTCTTAAGTGATAATTGTAAAGATCAGCATATATAGTTTTCCTGGTTTTCTATATCATTGCACAGTTATACTGATCTTAATTGGGAAAAAGATATCCAGGATATCATACGGCTAATAATATCTAAGCTTTAATATTTGTAATATCGTGTCTTCTTCTTTTTTCTATTAACATATATTAAGTCAATCACAAGGTAGGTCACTTCTTGGTCTAGCCAAAAATAATTATTAAACATCAGGTAGGCATCAAATAAAATGTAACTTCTGTCATTCTGACGATGATATTTAATATCAAAACAATTGTCGCGTCTGAGGTACAGAACAACTCGCATCATTAAACTACCACTATTAATGATTTTATCATTAGTAAGGAGATAGAGGCCCATAACTCTTCCTTCCGTCTTCTGTCGAAGGTGGGCGATCATCATGATCATTTGCAGATATTCTCATTATTCTCCCCATCTCATGCTCTATATTTTCCATCATTATTTTTGTCTCGAATATTTATACTGATACACCCGTTCATTATCAGCTGTATGGATATGGGTCTTGGCGGACACAAGGAATTTTGTTTTGCTGATATTCATGGTTAGCCCGGAACTAATAGTCTAAGAAAGTGAACTAATAAGGTGCATTCACGAATTTTCTATAAAATGTCTCCTTGGTACCCGATAAATACCTAGCGTTGCCGTCAGAACGCTCTCCCGGGGCGGGAGGCGTGGGTGGACGGTCAAAGTCGTAAATTTATATTTAGAAAAAAATGATAAGGTGCAGTCCTGAAATTTAGTAGAGTTATAGTTTTTTACTGTAGGAATCGAGGAAAATTATTGTCAGAAGTCTAGGTCAGAAGTCGACAAAGTTGTAAAAAATTGTTGAAATTTAAACCACAAGATGCAGTTCTGACAATTGCATTTTTATATTGTTTATGGCTTACTAAACTTGTATATAAATTGTCAGAAGTCTAAATAATGGCTAAGTATACATGGAAATTGATAATATGGCCGGAAGTCGTCGAAGCGGCTATCGCGACGGAAAGCAATCTTTCGTAGCTTGTTTCAAATTTAAACCATAAGGCGCAGTTCTGACAATTGCATTTTTATATTGTTTATGGCTAAGTACATGGAAATCGTTAATATGGCCGGAAGTCGCTGAAGCAGCTATCGCAACGGAAAGCAATATTTCGAAGCTGTTCAAATTCCACGGTCATTTGAACAGAAAAATTAAAATATTACCGTTTAATTTCAAGCTTCAAAAATTATTCGTTATGCTTATTGCATATCGGCATAAAAGCGCCGATTGGCCAAAAAATTACGCAAGATAATTTGTCGGATGAACTATGTCGCATTTTATCCCTTCTTTAGTCCAATTCACGTAGTAACTGACTAGATTCACGACGAGAGACGAATGTCATAATTAATATAATTGCGAACACGTCTGTCAGAAGTTTGACGCACGATATTCAGTAAGTTTTAACTATTTTATTTTTAACAACAGAAATTCCTTAAATACTTGAGTTTGTATTGTATGTAAGTTATTAGTGACCAATTACATCAATAATAAAGAATATTTAGTGTCCATGATCGCTTCATTTAAGAAGACCTAATTTTAAATCAATTTAAACAATCCAGCACCTTGAGCAGTTGCATTTGTATCCAACAATTTTATAGCTAATTAGCTAAAATTGTTTAGAAGCTTTTGTTTCAAATTTAAATAACAAGGTGCAGATCTGGCTATTTCTTGTTTTTAATTTTTACGTAGTTATTTAAGTAAGTATGCAATGGCAGAAGGCCAAGGAAGAGAGATATTTAAAAAAACATACAATACACTTGACAATGAAGTGATTTCTTAAATAGTATAAAAGTATTTACAATACAAAGAAGACACAAAAAATAGAAAATTTGGAAAAACAGCGCAGTACTATGTGATGTACATAGACTTTATAAATTATTATCTCATGCTGACAAGAAGTATCAGAATGGGCGATTTTGAACTTTATAAATACGTAATTCCAAAAATCAGCAATATTTTCTTTATTATTAATCAAATAAATTACGCAAGATGGTTACAAAAATATTACGATAATTTGCTACGAATAGAAGAAACTCATCCCGATTTAGCAGTAGATTTTAAGAAAGGAATGTTTGGTCATCGTCCATTTATGGACGATGGTTTGGTGTTAAACGAACAGATAAAGATTTTTCGAGGGTACTAGTGGACTTAACATTAGAGCAAACAATTAATGCCGAAGCTGCTCGCAAGCTCACTGGTGTATCGCATTTTACCAATTCTATATCAGCGCGACGGCGCTGGGCTAAAACCCACGGTATAAGATCAGCGGTTATATCTTATATTTTGGATATATGTGGGTTAAAGAAAGCTCAAGACATTACAGCACAGTTAGAAAAACATCAAATAAAAAAAGATAATTTACAGTTAAGAGCATTTATTGAAGTATTACGGAATAACATGAATCCGTTTGATAGCAAAAAACTAAATCATGACAAATTATATAATATCAGTACAGGACGTTGTGCCTCTGACAGTGTCGCTAATTTTCTATTGAAAGCTGAAGAGATTGGTGAATTACAAAGAAAAGAATTTATTACTAAATATGCCAAAGCTATAAATAGTTTCGAGGAATCTTTAAAGAAAAAGAAAATTTTCAACTTCTCAAGCAGTCATGAAAAGAAAAAAGTTTATCTACTTAATAAAAGTCAAGAAGTTCGGATGCAACGGGATCTCTTCGGCCGTATACTAGGTATCTCTATCGAAAATAATACAGATATTGAAAAAGTATTAACTTTTCCAATCATGCCTATACCGATGTCGTTATGTCATACAGATGGATCGATTTTCAAGACCGATAAATCCAGTTTGATGAAACGTCTGCAAGTCGAAAGTAGCGCGTCTACGCATACCGACTTCGTCTTGATCGACGGATTTTTTTTACTGCATTGCATGAAGGATGTTCCTAGAGCATTTGAGGGTATTTCAAAAAAGATACTGCAAATACTAACGAATTACAATGCTCCAAATATTCACCTGATTTTTGATCGATATTATCAACTATCGATCAAAGATTACGAACGTTGTATGCGAGGAAGACAAGAGACTGACCTACCGAATTCGCAAAGGAACTCCGAAATGACAACTTCAAAACAGCTCTGGTTTCTGTCTTGATAGATCATTGGGAAAGCGACAGCGTTGCTGAATTTATTGGCCGTAAGAAGATTTTATTAAATCATATTAAATGTTATTCATATGAAGTCGAAAGTAACAACAAAGTGATTAAAACGGAAAGCAATGAATTTTCATGTCCCTGGCACGAAGTAGCAGATGCCATAAACATTGATTATGCTGCCAACATAACTGTTAGATGTTCGGACACCGATATTTTAATCATTTTGCTGGGAAACATGCACCATCGAAAAAGCCAAAGTAACATCTGTATTGACTGTGGTGTATCGAATAAAAGACGGATAATTGATGTTAATAAATTATCTGATTTTCTGGGAGACGATTTATGTAAAGCGTTACCTGGCTTTCACGCATTTACAGGTTGTGATTACAACCCTGCATTTTTTCGAAAAGGGAAACAACGCCCCTTTAAAATCATGTCACAGTCACAGAAGTACACGAAGGCTTTTTCAGATCTCGGAGATATATCGTGTAACAAAGATGAAGTTTTAGAAGTATACACGAGCCACTTGTATGGAATCACTTCGAAAAAACAACTGCTACTAGTAAATAGTACTCTATTCGAGATATTTTTAAGAAATTATAAAATAACAGATGTAAACGAACCATTTCATAAAAAAAACAGTAAAAAATTTCGATGCATCAAGTTTGCCTCCTTGTCAGTCTGAACTACGTCAGCAATTTGAAAGGGCGAGATACATCTCAAATGAATGGAGAAATGCTCACCTAAAAGTTCCAACGGAACTCGAACCTACAGATTGCGGCTGGATACAACAAGATTCAACATATGAATTTAAATGGTTTGAAGGACCTCAACTACCTTTAACAATCAACGATTTTATCCGAAAAGACGAAAATGAATAATCTGGAGCTGAAGGTTAAATATTCTACTACATGATTCGTACATTGAAAAAAATATTCAATTTTAATGTTAATAATTTATGTTTCAGATGATGAATCAGACATTGAGTATGCTAGCGACGAGGATGAACATGAGCAGTCAGATTGCGAGTGTTAATTGTTTTTTAAATATATTTTTTACAAATTATAAAACAATATTTATGTAATTATTTATACTTACATTTCACTTTCTGTACTATTAACTTTGTTATAATAAAAATTAATACAAAAATATTAAAAATAACAAATTGCTAAAAGTACAGAAATAAATTAGCGCTTACTCGGCATTTTACATCAGGATTTTTATGTTTTTTTAAATATCTTTCTTCCTTAGCTTTCTCTCATTGCATACTTAGTTAAATAACTACGTAAAAATTAAAAACAAGAAATAGCCAGATCTGCACCTTGTTATTTAAATTTGAAACAAAAGCTTCGAAAGATTGCTTTCCGTTCAGCGACTTCCGGCCATGTTATCGATTTTCATGTACTTAGCCATTATTTCGACTTCTGACAATTTATATACAGGTTCAATAAGCCATAAATAATATAAAAATGCAATCGTCTGAACTGAACCTTGTTATTTAAATTTGAAACAAGTCACGAAAGATTGCTTTCCGTCGCGATAGTCGCTTCAACGACTTCCGGCCATATTATCAATTTCCATGTACTTAGCCATTATTTAGACTTCTGACAATTTATATACAGGTTCAGTAAGCCATAAACAATATAAAAAGGCAATTGTCAGAACTGAACCTTGTGGTTTAAATTTCAACAATTTTTTTACAACTTTGTCGACTTCTGATATTCTTTAAGCCCCGACCTAGACTTCTGACAATAATTTTCCTCGATTCCTACAGTAAAAAACTATAACTCTACTAAATTTCAGGACATTTTTTTCTAAATATAAATTTACGACTTTGACCGTCCACCCACGCCTCCCGCCCCGGGAGAGCGTTCTGACGGCAACGCTAGGTATTTATCGGGTACCAAGGAGACATTTTATACAAAATTCGTGAATGTACCTTATCAGTTCACTTTTTCGTAGCCAGCTCTCCGACTATAATATTGACATCATGCACTTTTTGTACAATTCTTTGTAGGTCTACAGCATTTTCGGGTACAACATTGTGTCGTCTGCATATCCTATGTTTGAAATTGTTATCCCATTGACCCGCACTAGAGCGCACTCTCTTCCACTCCGCGCCTGATATCCGCACCTGTTTCTACCTCTAAAACACTGCCTCTCAATATGCATTTTGAATGAAAAACTTATCAGGACGACTCCAACGTTTACATCTTTTTGGCCATTATAATACTTACAGCTATGGATTTTACGTACTAGTGTTGTATGATTAATATAAGAGAATTTACACTGATATCAAACACAGAGAGGAAGCGTGATGGATAATGAAGTTATTGAATCCAAATATGTTGATGAAATACCAAGACATGATGAAGTTGTTGTCTTTATTTAGTTCAAATAAAAGAAGCAAACAGTTTGAGTTCTCGAACGTACCTATTTGATGTAATTCAAGAGTATGGCGGTGGAGAGAGTTCCTATTTATGATAATTTTAAGAATTTCTTTCTTTTAAGGCAATAACAAACTATGCTTTGTCTGAGCGTGAATTCTGATATTTAGATAACGACGTCAATGCAAGGTTACAAAATATTAAATCGTCCGTATACAAGAGAGTTTGAAACGGTGTGTTTATATAAACTAAATAATTAATGTACAAATTCATGAACGTATATTTTCACCATTTCTCCATTCCATAGAACCACCCCTGGTGGAAATTCTGTTAAAGTCTGACGCGGCGTCGGCCAGTTTATCGGAGAATGGAAAGCGAAGAACGAACTGACCTAGATACCGTCGTCCGTAAATTAAAAATTGATCATGGTACGTGAATAAATGATTAGTTTTTTAAAGAATTGATCGATAGGTTATTAACGTGTAGCCTCGAAATGAAAAATAGAATGTCAATGTTTGTATTTCCTGTTTATGAATTGCCGTTTATCATATTTTCATTAATTCTTAGATTTCGCAAAAAAATGTACAGATTTTCTCAAACAATTTGACCTGGAAGAATTTTTTGGAAGGAAAATACTGTCCATAAGATGATTAGTTACAAAGCCATACAGAAAAAAAATTTGCGTAGAATATTTTGTAAAAAAAAATAATTATCTTAATTTAAATTTAAAAAAGTACAAGTTTCTATAGAGGATATATTGAAAAATTCTTAGCCTACTATAGAACCAAACAAAATTTCAATGTCAAAATATTTTATTACTCAACATATTCTGCTCTTAATTGGATACATTTATTACAGCGAACCTGCAACGTCTCTAGACCTTTCAAAAAAAATGTTTCTTCTTGCTCTGCAAACCAGACCTCCACAGCTTTTATTATCTCCTCGTTGGAAGAAAATTTACGACCTTTTAAACTTTTTTTCAGTTGAGGAAAGAGATAAAAATGACATTGGTCGTTATGTTAGTTGTGTCAATAACTTGCCTTCTGAAAAAAAGAAGGAATTGTTGACAAACCCTTGGGTTCCATCATCCAATTACGATTTTGCTTCTGATGCCATTCACTTGAAAAGAAAATTTAACCATCGATGGTTAGATCAATATACTCCATGGCTGGTGTATTCAAGTCGTTTGAAAGGTGCTCTATGTTTGTATTGTGTTTTATTTCCGCCAAGAATTACTACAGTTAAAGGAGTTTTGGGGTCATTTATGATAAGGCATTACATGAAGTTTAAGGATGTACATGAAAATTGTAGAAAGCACGTTGGCAGCCATTACCACAAATCTTCAACAGCTGCTGCAAAAGCATTTCTTGAAAATGCTCCTGTTGATGTCCAGTTGCAACTAGGGCACCATAAGACGATTGAATAAAACAAAAAAAATATTGTCAGCAATTATTTCATGCATAATATTTTGTGGAATTCATGATTTGCCGCTTAGAGGAAGAAGGAAATGAGGGAGTTTTATTTGACCTTTTAAATTTGAGGATTGACTCTGGTGATGAGAAGCTAAAGAGCCACTTGGATAAATGTCAAAAAAACGCAGTCTACACCTCACCAACAATTCAAAATGGGATCATACAATCATGCGGTGGAGTTTTCAAAGAAACCATAATTGAAGACTGTAAACGGGCAAAAGCTTATACTGTAATGGCTGATGAAACAGCAGATATCGCTGGAAAAGAGCAGATTTCTATTGGATTAAGGTTCTATGATGAAAGCCAAAAAATAATCAGGGAGGAATTTGTAAGCTACATTGAGTTGAAATGTCAAGATGCTTCTACAATCGCTAGCGCAATTCAAAGTTTTTTAAAAGAGAATAATTTTTCCGTCAATAATTGTGTGGAATTCGGATTTGACGGGTGTTCCACGATGGCCGGCAAAGAAGGTGGGGTATAGGCTATTCTTAAAAAAAAGTACGCTTAATCTTTATTTTTCCAATGCTCCAGCCACAAACTAAATCATGTGGTCAATGATACTAGCAAGTTACCATAAATAAGAAACACAAATGCAACGGTTAAAGACACAATAACCTTCTTTCGTGAATCGCCAGCCCGTAGGAAATCGGTTCCAAATCTTTCAAGTCTCTGTGAGACCAGATGGTCGGAAAAATATAAGAGTATAATTTTTTTTTCAAAAAGCTTCACTGACATTGTTAAAGCCCTAGAGCATCTATCTGTCAAAGGAAACTATGCAACAATAAAATCTGCCTACCAATTTCACTGTGCAGTTACGAAACCAATATTCATCTTAGGCTTAAACATAATTGCAAGATACTCTGCAATTTTTGAACCCGCTCTAAATGTTTTACAAGGCAAAAGTATGGATTTGGTTATGGTTAAGAAACATATTGATGATATTCTATAGATGTAATTAAAGAAGATCGACAAGATGTCGAAAATGTTTCTTATGATTTATTTAAAAAATCACTTGATATCGCAGAGAAAGTAGGGTTTGAGTTGTCAGTACCACCAGTCACTCAAAAGCAAGTACACAGAAGTAATCCATCATCTGAGTCTGCAGTTGAATACTGGAAGCGGTCAATAATCATCCCCAATCTTGATTCTCTTACTTCGTCTTTGGATGCTAGATTCTCCAACGAAAATACACCTGCTTTTGCTTTAACTTATCTTCATCATTCAAGCATGCTCAAAATGGCTTCAAAAGATTTCAAAAATAGTGCAGAATCTTTCATGGAATTTTATAAGTTGGGCGATGTCTCTGCAGAATTAGATTTGTGGTACAATATGTGGAAGAAAAAGAATTTAGCAGAAGACAAATTAAAGGACATTGAAGTGACTGCACTTTTGGAGGAAGCTAATGTTTTTTCCCCTACAACAACGCACGAACTGCTAATATTAAGTGCTTTCCCATCCACTACTGCTACCGTGGAAAAATCGTTCAGTACCCTACGAAGGGTAAAAACCTGGCTCAGGAGTACAATGGGTGATGACAGACTCACTGGGTTGCGTTTGATGAGTGTGTATCGAAAATTTTTGAAGGAAAATCAGGACTGCATAGTGAAGAAAGCTTTGGATAAATTTAGTTTAAATCCAAGAAAAATGTTATTAGTTTAATTTAAGTATAATTGAAATCTCAAAGTTTTGTTTTCATTTGACTTTTCTCTTTATCCTAAAATTTTACAATTTGGACGACCATGGACCATGGTTTGCCCCCCCCCCCCTGTTATAAATCCTGGCTACGCCCTTGTCCTCGGATTGCTTCAGATATAATGTCGAATATAGGAAAACAGCTATTTCACTTTGAAGCGGTATTGGAATATTATTTATAATATCTCGTTTTAAGTTTTAGTATTACGTATTGGAAAATTTCGAAGAAGTGGCCAAATGTTTTTAAAACCCTAGAGGTAGCTCATGAATATTTTTTCCGAAGGAAGTGAGGAAATATAATTGCATTTCTCCCTGAAGTTAGTAGACTTACTAGGATGCCACGAAATGATTTTGAATTGTACATCACAATTAAAGTCCGTAAGTCGTGATTTGAGTGATATTTAAACGTATACGCAAACGTTCATTGCATGGGCACAAGATGAAATAGACATCGACATACCAATTTCCTTTCCTGAATAGAGAATAGGAAAACGAAAGAAAATGGTTGGAGAATTGGCGGAAGATAATCCCATAAAAGATGATGAAGTTGAAACCCATAATAGAATTTTAGATAAGATAAAATTATAAATTCTATAGAATGTGTACATTTAAGAATAATGGTGAGCATTATAAGGATATTGCTTTATTGTCTCCAACTAATTTTGATGAAGTTAAACAAGGAGTACCATCAAATGGCTATAAAAAATAGTGTGAACTGCAAGAAAACTATTACCCAAATATTACAAAAAAAAATCTTCAAGAAGAATTGGTAAGATTCGCGAAAAAATGGGATACATTTCAAGTTTCGGCAACAACAAAGGCGGAGAATAATCAACAATTTCAGAGTAGTGTTACAGTTATAGATACAGATGATACTGATGAAGAATACAACGATGATTTTGAATAAGATAGTGGTTTTGATGTTAATAATAAAAAATGAAAATAATATCTTAAATGTGTAAAATCCTTATGTGTTTCAAATACTTTTCAAATACATTTTTATTTGTTTTGAAACAACTATCCTTATTTTTAATAAGAAACAGGGTCGCAAACTTTTTTCACGATAAGTTTAAAATTTGTTTGAAAATACATGAAGAAGTTGTATATTTAATGAACATTATTTTCATACTTGTTTAGAATTAATCAAAAGGTCATTCTGAATAATTGACAGATAACGCAGATTAAATATTGCACCAAAAATCCGACACCAATCTTGACTCAGTCAGTCTTACCCAAAAACACATAAATTATATATTATTGATTAAGAAAAGGGACGAGACCTTTTTCAGGTATCATTTGGCGTTCTCTCACGGGCGTCTTTTATACACCCTACAATTGTCCATACGTTACTCACCTTGTAAACAGAAAGTATATTTGTACCCTATTTAACCAACAGAAGATTTGCCAATTACGAATATACCATTTAGATCTTGAGATAGCCACTCTTTACCTTACTAAATGAAAAATCCTAGAAGCTAGATTCTGGATTTTTTTATAAAATCATATTTTTTTTGAAGAAGTTAGTTAAAAGGTTTAACTGTCCATCTTCTATTCGGTAATCTAACTTTTCCATTTTTTACATTTATAATTCAAAATATCAATTTTATTAATTGAAAATATTTAATTGTATATATTTATTTACAATAAGGTAAGTTGGGGTAAGATGGAACGCGGGGTAAGACGCATACACGTGTGACAACAGCGCATAATTCACTCCCCGCATGAAGCAAACAGGTGCGTACACTGCTCATTTTAAGTTTGTTTAGTTTATTTTGTAAATTCGAACTTACCCCATACATTAAACTTTGCCTTAAAACGTAAGATATTGACATATTATTAAGTTCATTTTGTTGTAAATGTACCTTTGATAACTGAGTGGATTATTATATTATAACCTCAAATATAACCGAAATTGTAAGTTATTCGATATTACCCCGCTTGTTTATGTAAGAGGTAAGATCGAATGACCTTTTCTAGGTCTTGCAATAATATATTTACGTCGCAAATTTTGTCTTTTATAGGTTTCAACATAGTTAGAAACTATAAAAGAAAATCCGAAAGGGGTAACAGCTACACCAAGGAAGACCTTGCAAATACCATTGGTGAATTAGAAGCAGGTTTAATAATCCTGCACGGGACAGGAAAAAAGTACATAATACCAAAATCGACATTGCATGATCATGTGTAAGGAATTCATGTGTTAAAAAGTAAATCAATGGGAAGAGGCTTGACAATTTCTTTAGAACATGAAATTATTTTGGCAAACGGCCTTCAAACACTCGAGAAATGAGGATTTGGTCTTTCTATAAAAGAAGTTTGACTTATAGTAGCTGAGTACGTAACAAAAAATAACATTAAGACTCCATTTAATAATAATATGTTTGGCGCCGACTGGTTTATTAATTTTAAACACCGACATAGACTTTCAATCAAAATAACCAGGCCATGGAATATTCCCGAAAGAAAATGACCGATTCATTTGATATTAACGAGTATTATAACTTATTGGAGAGAGTTTTAAATCAACTACCATTGAATGATCGTCCACAACAAATTTGAAATTTGGACGATACTAGTCTGTCAATAAATCCATCTAAAACAAAGGTAGTTGGTGGGAAAGGTGTAGCTTGTTCTCGTGTAACCAGTGGGCATAACAATATTGGCTGTTCTAAGTGCTGTTGGTGAAAAAGCACCTCCTTTAATTGTCTTTAAGGACAAGAACTTATAGGATCAGTGGATGGCAGATCCAATTGGCGAAAAAGACTTAGCGTAAGCCGCTAGTATTAATGATTGGATGCAAATAGAAATTTTTTTGAACTTTATTTAAATGTTTGCCCAAACAGTGCGCAAAGTGTGGAATAATATTAATCCGGTTGTTATTCATGTTATTCATCATCCAGAATCATTGAAAATATAAAGAATATTAGTACTGGCGTACCTAAGGAAGCAAACGGTAATAATGAATTCTGGACATAGACAAATTCGAAGCATAGCCAAGCAATGCTTCACATGAAATCATGACTGATGGCGAAAAATTCGAGCAACAGCCTGGGCCCTCAAATATGTCATTTGAGGACCTGCTACTTCAAACTGTGAAGCAGTGTTCCATAAAGGCTAAAGTCACAAAAAAAAGTATTGCAGCAGGTGCTGAAGTTATCACGTATCAAGATGATCAGCTGTTGGAACGTAACAATAAGAGCTCAACACAAACAACTAATCCACAAAAACGGAATAAACGAAAACAAGAGAGTACTATCAGTGAAACAACTTAGAACCAGTTTATGAAGACTCCGATAACGATTCAGATTTTCTCGGCGAGGAACAGGCACAGATGTTCGAAAACTTTAAAATAAATGCTTGGATATTAGTTAAATATTGCAGCATAAAATATTACGCGGAGAAAATTATAAAAATTATCAGTAGAGTACAGCGCGAATTGTTTGAAATTTTTAAAATCTAATAGAGAAGTCATTAAATTTTTTTGGCCTACAAAAGATGATGTTGACAATATAATCTATAAAAACATAGAAATGTTCTAACAAAAAAGACTGCTAGCAAATTGTTTAACAATGTTGTATGGCCACCTGGAGTTTTATTAAAATGGTCTGTTGAATTTTCATTGTCCCAAGAAGCCTCGCCTCCTCCGACGATGGATTCTCTTCAGCATGTGACAGTTAATCAAGTAAAAAAGTTCTGACCCTTCTCGCCCCGTAGTAGTAGCCATCACATCTGACATACATGCTGTAGCCGTATGTAATTGAAACAGCATTTCAGTTTACAAAAGATTCACACAATGACACTAACTTTTCGCTGGACCCGATGACTCCTCTTACGGTCAGATTAACACAGAAGTCCTCTACTGGATGCAATCGTTATATTATGTCTAGATTAAGAGAACCAGCTATTTCATCATCTCTCAAGTTATTCCTCGCCTATCTACATGACCAACCATCGTCTGTATGTTTTGAAGGTTATACTTCCACAAGTGTGAAGGTATTTTTAGCATCCGAGGGTCTGTCCGTTCATCTTTCACGATTTTTATGGCATAAGCTCAGATGAAGTGGATGAACAGAACTTACATCACCTCGGAACGGAGAATTCACCAACAAAAAATTAGAGAGAGTAATAGCTGTCACTTTACTACCGATTCTTCCAAGAAAAAATTTTAGTTGATAGGACGTGTCCAGAGGAGCTAGATTCCTCACTTAGTTTTAAGGACAGTAAATTAAGAATGGTTCTAATTAATATTCAGTCAATACGCAATAAAACGGACGAGTTGTATTTGTTTTTGGAGGAATTGGGGTTCCCGCAGAAAGTTGCTATTACTGAACACTGGCTACAAGCAAACGAACCTATTTTTATTGAAAAATATCGAGTTATTAGCAGATACGACAGGAGTAATTCAGCTCACGGTGGAACCCTAATTTTATCTTCTGGCGAGGATTTCTCGGCTGTATTAAAATATGATTTTCTACAAGTAGAAAATACTTTTGAATTTTCCATTATTTACAACAAATATATGGATTTATATATAATTTGTATTTACAGACCATTTCGATCAAATGTTCATTCTTTTTTTGAGAACCTTGTAAACATATCCTTGACGCTCTGCCTGTTAAGAGCAACATGCGGTGATTTTAATATTGACTTTACTAATGATTGTGCCACTCATAGGTCTTTGGTAAATATTTTTGAGTTGTTTGATCTAAATATCCACGTGGATTGACCAACTCGTACTACTAAAACAACTTCGTCAATTTTAGATTACATAGTTTCCGACTTTCTACTCCATGATGTGATGTGAATCACTCAGTAATTAACTCAGGTCTCTCTGACCATGAAGCAGTTTTCGCCGCCGAATTTGTATTACCACGTAAATCTCTAAAGAAAAACACTCTGTTGTAGTCCAGGAAATCTGGGTATGTAAGCGTCATTTTCGAGGTAACGGCTGATACTTGGTAAAAAGTTAGTAAAAATGGTGTACAACAAAACTTAACTTATGCGACCTCTCAAATCGGACCGGAACATTGTTTATGATTCGGTTTACACTCATTTTTCATGCCTTTTGTAGATTTTTCAGGTATATTTTTTTC
Organism: Galeruca laticollis; assembly: GCA_963921935.1. Classification (NCBI taxonomy): domain Eukaryota; kingdom Metazoa; phylum Arthropoda; class Insecta; order Coleoptera; family Chrysomelidae; genus Galeruca; species Galeruca laticollis. The sequence continues at coordinate 198,883,394 of OY998178.1, forward strand.
TCGTGCATAGTACAGACAAAAAGTTGAATACTTTTTTTTCTTCTTTTAAAGACCTACAATTCTAGACCTTACACGTAAAAAAAAATTGATTGGGTCAAAAGTTATTGGCAAATAAACAACTGATAACGTTATTGTTAACAAATAAAAATATAATGAGCATTTTTTACACTAACACTTCCACATCACGCTTATCTATTCTCACTCATTAAAAAATGATACTCACGAAAGATGGAGGCTGTAAGTTCAATAGTTTATGAATTATGGCAAAACATATTAACTAAAAATTGACTTGCAGAGTTCTGTAAGCTATGCGACCTCGCGCCAATTTTTTCACTGTTATATTTCATAATAAGCAATTGGTACCCATCAGTTTTTTTAAAAAATACATTTTTGCAACAACGCGATTTTTTTTTCATATTTGGCTTAGTTGCATAATTAATTTGACACTATATCCGCCGATTTTTGTCGAGAATTAAGTACGCACATAGAAGGGGCATGGAAAGAGCTTTAATTAAAAAAAAATACGTTAAGATTTATTGACAAACGACTGAGTTACGGACAATCGAATTCGGAGGCTTGTCAGTAACAATTTATGCGAGTATCGAAAAACAATACTTTAGCTCGACTACACTCTCTGAGGTTCACCGTACGACTGCCAACACAAAATACGGACGATGATAGAATGAAAAGCTAGGCGTTCCCCCCACTCCGCTGCCACGCAGTAGCCAGCCGAAATATCCGCCCGCTGCTGACTTTCGAAATTTTTTTTTATTGGGTTGCAATCTACGCGACGTCTCGCTATTTCGTACAATAAAAGTACATTGACTAAAAATTTTAGGGATATTTTTTGTTTTTCGATACTCGCATAAATTGTTGACTGACAGGCCTCCGACTTCGATTGTCCGTAAATCAGTCGTTTGTCAATAAATCTTAACGTATTTTTTTTCAATTAAAGCTCTTTCCATGCCCCTCCTATGTGCGTACTTAATTCTCGACAAAAATCGGCGGATATAGTGTCAAATTAATTATGCAACTAAGCCAAATATGGAAAAAAATTCGCGTTGTTGCCAAAATGTATTTTTTTAAAAAACAATAATGGGTATCGATGTCTTATTATGAAATCTAACAGTGAAAAAATTGGCGCGAGGTCGCATAGCTTACAAAACTCTGCAAGTCAATTTTTAGTTAATTTGTTTATAAGGCCATAATTCATAAACTATTGAACTTACAGACTCCATCTTTCGTGAGTATCATTTTTTAATGAGTGAGAATAGATAAGCGTGATGTGGAAGTGTTGTGTAAAAAATTCGCATTACATTTGTATTTATTAACAATAACGTTATCAGTTGTTTATTTGCCAATAACTTTTGACCCAATCAATTTTTTTACGTGTAAGGTCTAGAGTTGTAGGTCTTTAAAAGAAGAAAAAAAAAGTATTTATCTTTTTGTCTGTACTATGCACGAGAAAAAAGATATACCTGAAAAATTTACAAAAGGCATGAAAAACGAGTGTAAATCGAATCATAAACAATGTTCCTGTCCGATTTGAGAGGTCGCATAAGTTAAGTTTTGTTGTACACCATTTTTGCTAACTTTTTACCAACTATCAGCCGTTACCTCGAAAATGATGCAAAATGATCATTTTGGGTCTGATTTTCCTGGACTATTGGTGAGGATTTTCTCTCAACAAAACTTCACCAATTTTCATAATTTATGTTTAGCAATTGTTTGAGTAATCAACCATGTTCGAACATAAAAACATCCACAAAGAGACCTGGATTTCAAATGACGGAGTCACAAGAAACCAAATCGACCACGTCATAATAGATAGGAGACATGGTAGTAACTGCCTGGACGTCAGAAGCCTAAGAGGAGCAGACGCAAATACGGACCACTTCCTAGTAAGGACAAAGATTAGAATGAGAATCTCCACCTGTCCAACGCCTAAGAAGAGGACCAGAACAACTTGGGAGACGGAAAAACTAAAAACAGAGGAGACACAAGAAAGGTACTAAGAACAAATAAATGAGCAAATAAAGGAGCCTCAAGACGAAAACAGCATAGAGGAACTATGGGCTAACATTAAAGATGCAATAGCCACCGTATCAAAACAGGTACTTGGCAAAAAGAAAAGCCAGCGACGGAAATGGTTCGATGAGGACTGCAACAGGACACTTGAAGCGCGGAACCTGGCTAGGAAAAAAATGCTACAACATCCACCAGCATCTAATATAGAAGAATATAGACACCAAAGAACAATAACACGCAGAATGGTGAAACGGAAAAAGAGAGAATACCAACTGTCAATAATAAGGGAAATAGAAGAGAATAGACATAATAACAGAACAAAAGAATATTTTAGCGAAATCTCGAAACAGAAAGCCGGATACCAACACAGAGAGGAAAACTTTCTCACAAAAAATAATGGAGAACTCATAACCAACGAAAAAGATATTCTAAAAACCTGGAAGAAATACTTCTTTGAACTGCTAAATGAAGAGGAAAATACAAATACGCCACCAACAAATATACCAAATAGAAACACAGCCACCGTCGTACGAAGAAACACTGAATGCAATAAAAAAACTGAAAAATAACAAAGCTCCAGGCAGCGACGGCATACCTGCCGAATGCATAAAATCTGGCGGAGAAACACTCCACAAGGCCATACACAAGCTCATACAAACCATCTGGAAGACAGAGGCCCTACCCGACGAATGGAAGGAAGGGATAATCGTCCCTATTCATAAAAAAGGAGACAGAAAGAAATGCACAAACTATCGTGGAATAACTCTTCTGAATACATGTTATAAGGTACTCTCCAATATCCTACTGGAGAGAATGAAACCATATACCGAAGAGATTGTGGGGGAATACCAATGTGGTTTTAGACCAAATAGGTCCACCGTAGATCAGATTTTTACCATCAGACAAATAATGGAGAAATGCTGGGAATTCGACAGAGAACTCCACCAATTGTTTATTGACTTCAATCAGGCATTCGACAGATCAAAGCTGTGGAAGGCAATGCAAGAACTTGGATTCCAAAAAAAACTTATATCGATGATGAAAGTATGCATGGAGGGTACGCGATGTAAAGTAAGAGTGGGGCAGAGTCTCTCCGACTCCTTCAATATCAATAATGGTCTCAAGCAAGGGGACGCCCTCTCACCTCAACTCTTTAACATAGCATTGGAATATGTAATTAGGAACTCCAAAATTGAGAAGCCAGCTGCTATCTTTCATAAAGGAGGACCCAACCTGCTCCTGGCTTTCGCAGACGATGTCGATGTGATTGGCAATAGCAGGATTGACCTCAAAGACACCTTCATAAAGTTCGAAAAGGAAGCAGAGAAGATAGGCCTCAAGATAAACGAAGACAAGACCAAGTATATGTACCTCAGCAGAAAAAATCGGAACCGAGATAGAGTAGGACAAAACTTCTCTATCGAAGACTACAACTTTGAGCGGACAAGACAATTTAAATATCTGGGTACAAGTATTAGCGAAAACAACGACATCACAGAAGAGATAAATAACAGGATACAGGCTGCAAACAAATGCCTTTTTGCTCTTCAAGACCTAATTAAATCTAGAATACTTACCAGGAAAACTAAGCTGAACATATACAAAGCAATTATAAGGCCTGTCGTAATGTATGGATGTGAGACCTGGACTCTAACGGTTGCAAACGAAGAACGACTTAAGGTCTTTGAAAGGAAATTGCTAAGAAAAATATTCGGCCCAAATAGAGACGAAAATACAGGACAATATAGAATAAACACCAACCAAGAACTCAAAGAACTCTACACTGATACCAACATAATAAACGAAATAAAGGCCAGGAGACTACAGTGGGCAGGACACGTTAAAAGAATGCCAGATGATAGAATAGTAAAACTGGTGTGGGAGGAGGTCCCGGGGGGAAAACGCCCATTAGGTCGACCCCGCCTCAGGTGGAGAGATAATATTACAAAACACCTAAAAGCTATGAATATCGAAGATGGACCCGATCGGATGCTAGATAGAAAAAGATGGAGACGTGTGGTTGAGTCGGCAAAACCCACCCAGGGTTGTGAAGCCACTGATGATGATAATGATGATGATGATGAATTGTTTGAGTTGATCTTTCTGAAGATAATCAATGTATCAAGTGAAAGAGCTACAGTTCTGTTATTAGGTATTATAGGCGCATACACTAGAAAACTTGTGCGCTAGCGGAAGTTAATGGATCTTTCTTCACGAGGAAAAAGTGGAACTGGTATTTCTCGATACTCTACAATTATTTGTCCAATTGGTATAAGACGAACAACTTCTTTTGGCAGCAAGATGGTGCATTGCTTCACTGGTCACGTCTTATAATTTGTAATTTCCACCGCATCTCCACTACCAGCTAACCTACCCGGCCCAAGAAACAGGATATAGGCAGCTGTTGCAACCATTACACCACAAACACTGAACAATGTTTGGGAAGAACGAGCCTATCGACTTGATGTAAGTCGTATGACGAAAGGTGCTCAAATTGTAAGCTTGTACGTATAACTGTAATAAATACTAACCTGATATTCATTCAGAAACACTCTGTAGTTCATTATATACCATCTTTTACTTCATACTTTACGAATATAGAGAAGTTCCGTGCAAGGGTTTATTATTTCTCATTTAAAAAGATACTTTTAACATATTTTTCCATATAATTGATATTGGAATTTTCGTTAAGGAAGAGATAGGTAAAATAATAAAACTCTAATTTAACAACATTACAAAATATACAAAGGTATCTGTTGGTGTCCTCGTATTGTATACGTATGATTGATTATGCATGAACGGTCTTTATGCTATAATCTATGTTAAGTGGTACCCCGTGCTTTATCTAGTATAATAATTCTTCGTACTATGAGAGTGATTTATTTTAATCAGGCATTAAAACCTTTTAATTACATTAGTTGTATTTTATCTTGCAGCCTTCTATTTCAAGTTTACACGGATTAATGTAAAAAACAAGCTCTTATTTTCAGAATTAAATCACTTGCACTGGAACTGACAGAAAATACAACTAATTTAAATTGATTTTGTAATTTTATAGCCAAGTTAACTATCTAATTAAGATTCTTGTTTGCCCCTTTCATTACATTCTCAATGTAAATACGTTCTCCGATATCATTTCAGATTTTATTCTACTACCCTGGCTCCGTGAAATAAGTTTAGACTGAATGGATAAATGCAATTATTATTGAATAATTGAACACCGAAGAGCTGCTAATTGGTCAATATATTAACACCTGCAATTTTTGTTTTAAGATTTGTTAGATTCTTAGAATGTGGGTACTGCCTTTTATCAACATTAAAGATCGATATTTCATTGGCCTTTGCTACGTCAGAGTTATGAAGGATTCCCTGTTACAAAAGGACTACGACAGAAAGATAGTTTGAGCCCAAGACTGCAAATGACCAAGTCATATTTGTAAAAGACAAAGTTCATGACCAGAAAACTAATAAACGAAAATGAAAAAGTGAGGAAAGTCAATAAATTTTTTCTACAACTGCTATGAAAAGTAGCATATTTCTCATAGCTTACTTAATTTCAAAACCATGTATTGCTCACACTGTGAGAAATATCATTTCTCACGGCACTTTGCCCACACTACATACATTTATATGGAGAATACAGTAGGGGATCATCGATGCCCAGCCAATTTCAGAAACTTATACTCGATGCCCAGCCGTTTTCGGTGGGTGGTCCTCGATGCTTAGACTTTTTCTACAAAACTATTTACTTGTATTCTTTAATTTTGTGCAGTTATAGAAAAAGTATAGTGTGAAACATGTGGGAAAACTACTTTTCTCACTCGTGTGTTTGCGGCACTCGCCCTAGGCTCGTGCCATCCACACTCGTGAGAAAAGTTTAACTTTTCCCACTTGTTGCACAATATACTACGAGTTCAGTACATGTGCATTAGGGGAAATATGAGGAGCTGGTTTCGGAAAACTGAATGACCATCAAATCCTGCGAAAAATGGATTTTTGGAGGTCTGCGGGTGTGTCAAACATACAAGGAATTAGAAATGAACAAATAAGGGAAATTATGGGTGCAGGATCCACAATAAAAGACGACATGCAAATAGCACAACTTGGTTGGAATGGACATATATAGAAGATGCCAGGCGAATAAATTCCTAAACAGATGTTGAATTAAATTCCCCACCAAAGGCTTAAAAGCATCAGACCAAAAACAACGTAGATAATGTTTTTCTGTAATCGCTAACTAAGCACAATTTTTCACTATAGAATTATTTTTATTTTCAGCGAAAAATTTCCTTCTCTATAAAAAGTTTCGCATATTATTACAAAACTCAATAAAGTGAAATAAATTCATTTTATAACCTGCCTCATTGTATAGAAAATTTTATATAAATTCTATACAGGGTGGTCCTTAAGTAATTGTACATAGAAGTTTAAAATATTACGATTTAAACCAACTTGCTTTAATAAAATGTGGCTAATAAGGAATATACAGGATGTTAAAGGTTAAATTTTAAAAATTCTTTTTTGCAATAACTTCAACGTTTTTGGATATATATACATAAAAATTTGGAAATAGACGTTTTTGGGCACGAAAAATCATAATCTGGTACCTACTTTGATGAAATTTGTAGAGGGCGCTACATAGGCCACATTCGTGGCATCAATGTGCCCCAAATTTTTTTGCTGTTTAAGTTAGCGGTATTTTGTAAAATAATATTAAAGCCACGTTATTTTAATAGAAAAAAAGTATACTTGTTATTAACCTTAAAACTTATCGGTTTACGATATAATCGCATTTTAGGGATCAGCTGCATGATTATTATTGAAAACATTTAGAAAACTAATTAAAAAAAATAAGCTAAATAACATTATAACTTCAATTGTGTCACATTAACTGTTCGATATGTCCTCCATTCTCGTCGATGCAGTTATCTACACGTTCTATAAAAGATCGTCTCATATTAAACAACATCATTGGATCAAAAAAACCCGCTGCTCTATTTATTTCTTCCCAAAGTTGGTCGCTGGTATTTATGGGATCCTTATAAACAAGTTGTTTCTTTGCACCCCATACACCGAAATCGAGAGACCGAAATCGAGAGGATTCAAGTCTGGACTACGTACTGGCCAAGTAAAATAGCTACCACGACCAACCCAGCGTTCAGGAAATTTGTTATTTAAATATGTTTTGACTGCTCACGTATAATGCGGCGGTGCACCATCTTGCATGAACCACATATTTTGTCTTATATTCAGTGGCAATCCTTCCAATGGATTAATGAAATCATTTTGCAAAAAATGTAAGTAGTTCTCACCATTCAAATTACGAGGTAACTCGTATGGTCCTAAGAAATTATTACCAATGATACCACACCATACGTTTATTTTGCATTCATATTGGAAATGGCTTACTCGTTTATCATTGGGATTTTAAATAGCCCAAAGATGATTGTTCTTTAAATTAAAAATACCACGGCGGTTAAAGGTAGCTTCGTTGGTAAATAATATTCTGTCCACGAAGGTGTGATCAAGATTTTGCCTGTTTCGGATAGCACTTGCAAATTGGTATCTTAACGGTAGATCCGCTGGCAATAAATTTTGTACCGGAGTAAAATGGTATGGATGATACTTCTCGAGGTGTAGTCTTTTTAAGATAGAAGTTTTACTGATCTCTAAAGCAGCAGATAAACGCTGTGTACTAACTTGAGGATCATCTTCAATGCGAACCATTATTTCGTCATATTTTCGCCTAAATTCCTAAATAGATTTTTGAATATTTGATGATTAGGTTGCTGCCTGTTTGGACATCTTCTCATATATTCTCGTTTCGCAGCACGCCCATTAAAATTTTGCTAACAGTAAATAGCAACCATATCTCTCATATCTGTATTAGAATAATTATTATGCCTCGGAATATTCCGCTTTTTTTAAATTAACTAATAAAATGCAAACTAAATATTACAAGACGGACATAATATTGAAACAAATCGAATGCTTTGCTGTCAAAATCATTTGTGACGTCAGCCTACTACGTTAATAGTTTTCGAAATGAATAATTATTACTTTGGGAAGAAATAAATAGAGCAGCGGGTTTTTTTGATCCAATGTTGGTGTTTAATATGATCATGCAGCTGATCTAGAATGCGATTATATCGTAAACCGTTAAGTTTTAAGGTTAATAACAAGTATACCTTTTTTCTATTAAAATAACTTGGCTTTGATATTCTCTAATAAAAAAACCGCTAACTTAAACAGCAAAAAAATGTAGGGCACATTGATGCCACAAATGTGGCCTATGTAGCGCCCTCTACAAATTACATCGAAGTAGGTACCAGATTATGATTTTTTGTGCCCAAAAACCTCTATTTCCAAATATTCATATATACATATCCAAAAACGTTAAACTTATTGCAAAAAAGAAATTTTAAAATTTAACATTTAACATCCTGTATATTTCTTATTAGCAACATTTTATTAAAGCAAGTTGGTTTAAATCGTAATATTTTAAAGTCAGGAATCTACCATACTTCTATGTACAGTTACTTAAGGACCACACTGTATATTTATTTGAAGGTAAAGGAATTCGTTCGATGTTTAATATGAATCCTTGTGAAACACTACATTTAATGATCATTTAGCATGATTCGCCAAGTTTATGCCCATGCTTCTATTTCGTTGAGTGAGTCTCCTTGTTTAGAGCTAAAGCAAAAGTTGGAGTTATGATTGATGTAGGTATTGCGTAAATAGAATGGGTGCAGACAAATTCTCTGAAGAGTTCCCGATCTAATGGAATGTAGATTGAGTTTAGGAGTCTTTAGGTCTCACACGAAAGTGTCTATAAATGGGGTATGAATTATGAATATGGTAGTTAATATTTTTCAATTTAGCACAATATAACGAAGGTAAAGAACGGAATTTTCCTAAAATAAAATAATTTATATACATGGTGTTAGAAAAGTTGATAATGAACTGGGAATATTACTGTTTTTCTAAGCAGTTTACAATTTTGTATAGATTAAATCAAAAGATGTGCGCATCGAAGTGAGATATTGGACCAATTCTTCAAATACATCATCTTGAAACATTTCTGAGTCGTTATCGCTAACAAACTCACTGAGTGACGTAGAGCTTTCTATTTTTCTCTTACCAACACAAATAATCCAAAAATATAATTTTCTTTTCAAGGCCTGGAACACTGTTGTCTGTTGACCTTGCAATGATAAATTTAATTAGTTTTTGGTGTTTTTGAAAGATATCCGTCATAAAAGACAGTCGGAACAAACAGGTTTCATCAAACAAACGATCTTTCAAATTAAAAGAAGTATCTGAAAGAAACATTTGGCTCTAATTCAATAGCCTTGTTAAAGTTTTACCCCGAGACAGCCATCGTACTTATGTATGGAGCAGCAGTGTTTTACAGGTTGGCAAATTAATTTTGGCAGTCGGAAGTTTGGGAACGTCCGATTCGCCGTAGCAAAGACGTATGCGGATTGCAAGAGCTCACTTCGCTGGCAGAATCCGTAAGCTTCGTTTTGACAGTATAGTTCAGAGAAAAGTGTGATTACCGGGTTTGTGCAATACTAACTTGTTATGGCGACTCCAGAAAGTAAAGTTGTTCATAAAAAGTTGAGTGTGCAGTGTTGTAAAATAATTATGAACGTTTTAAATTTCATGACCGAAGAGGCAAACAATGGCAAGTCGACAATTCCATTAACAAAAGTAATTATTGCAATACAATTTTTAAACCAAAGTAATTATTTAACAAATTTACACTCGATAGTAAATCTTTTAAATCGATTTTCGTACATAAAATATATATTTGTTAAACGATTTAAAAAAGTGACATTAGGGTGAGACAAAGTATTATATACACTCATGTGTCAATTTTATGGACTCATGTATCAATTTTATGCACGACAAACAAATCGACGCCATTTTTAGTCCATTTAGAGCAACCTAAATGAGTCATTTTTTGGTTTTTGCATGCCTGCGGCCCATGCATCAATTTTCCCATTCCAGAAAAGCACCACTTTATGCACTTGTTGCATAAATAACTATTCTGTTTCTGTCTACATGAGTATATAAAAAGGCCCTATTTTGTGTAAGATATCTATTTAAATGTAATAGGTTTTTTAGCTTATAATTATAATTATTATACTCATTTCATACCTATCTCTATTACGTTTCGGTTTTATTATTTGTTTTGAACAATCTACCGATTTCAGTTACAATTGAATGCAGTTTGATCATATTAAAATATGTTTGAACTAAAATCTAAAGATCGTTTGAAACAACTAATGAACTGAAGCGTAATATAGTATTTTTGAATTTAATACTTCTTTAATGGCCGAAAACCGCGACAAAAATTTTTATTGCAAAGAACGGTCACTGAAAACAAATTTAACTACTTCCTCATTTTATTTGTATAAAAACATACATGAGTAAAACTTTTAATACAACATTTATATCGGCTTATTTTATTGTCAGGTCATTGAACGAGTTTCTGCTGCTACAAAAGTTAGCCATCCGTATTAAAAAAGAAGCTCTGGCAGGAAGTAATGCTGACACTGATGTTCCTACTAAAAAACAAAGAACGTCCAGTATCCGTATGGACCAATTCGACAAAACTGTGCTTAGAAGTGCATAATAAATTATCACCTATCCGAGATAAAATACCCACGCTAAAAAATGTACACCAAACCTTTGGTTTCGGCTTTGCAGGAAGTCGCGAATCTCTGCGGAAACAAATACATTTTTTGGGTTTTCGTTGGACCAATATGAAAAACAACAGAAGTTTGTTAATGGAACTTCACGAAATCAGACATTTATGCCTACTATATTTCAGAAACATAAAAGAGTGCAGAGAACAGAACAAACCTATCATTTATATGGATGAAACATACATTCTTTCATGTCACACGCATCTTAAGGGATGGAGCGACAAGAATAACGAAGGATTAAGAAAACCCGTTTCGAAAGGTAATATGCTCATCATTGTGCATGCAGGAAGTGGAAATGGTTTTGTATCTAATGCTGGTATTATATGGAACTCCCAGTCAAAAACAGGAGATTATCATAATGAAATGGCGTACGAAAATTATGAGAAGTGGCTACCAGAAAAACTACTTCCAAACTTACCAAAAAACGCTGTTGCGGTAATTGATCACGTCCCATATCACAATGTTCTAAATGAAAAATTTCCTACGATTGCTTGGACTAAACAACAATTAAAAACTGGTTTTCTGAAAGAAACATATATAACAGTGAACAAATGTTAAAACCGGATCTTTATAACGTTGCAAAAATTTACAAACTGCAATATAAAACTTATGAATTGTTTATTCGACATAGATTGCAAGTTTTAAGGCTACCTCCTTATCACCCTATCGAAAGTGTTTGGGCGGCACTTAAAGAATATGTGGCCAAACGAAATGTTACCTTCAATTTTACAAAGCTTAAAGAATTCCGTAATGAATTTTTTGACACATTTTAAAAAAAGATTGAAGATGAATTTATGAACAATGAACCACTTTTAGATACTGTTGTAGATAATATTATTATTAATTTGGTCGAAGACAGAGATAGCGAGGATGATGAAGTTAATATAGAAAATTATTTTCGAGAAACATTTGTAGATGCACATCACTATTTTACTGTTGATGATTTCTGTACATCTAAAACATATTTTTCTTTATAGTGTTTGTTTGTAGGTGGTATGACTGAATACATTAAACGTAAATGTAAAAATGTAAATAGGTGTTATAAAATTGTAGATATTAGAGACGAATTCCACTGGAGTAATATAATATTTGTAGCACATCTGTACATAGTTATAAATAAACAATAATTGACGGCACCCGGAACAAAGATTTTTTTGTTTTGCCAGTCCTAACTCTGTAATAAGTGTGAAAGGATGTTCTAATTCCATAGTAAATATTTGCAAAAAATCCAAAAATTTACATATGAAAGTAGAAATATCTACCACAAAAAAGCTTTAATATTTTATTTATATTGTTAGTATACTTATTAGACTATCTCTAAAGGCGGTTTCCCCAATTTGTTTTTCAAATTTTATGTATAAACCCGAATTTTTACATTATTATCTACTACATATGATTAAGAATAACATTTTAGATAGCTTAACAGGTAGGTATGTCATTAACTATTACTACGAACAGATAGGAAAAATTGTTGGCCATTGTTAAATTTAGAAAGTCGTTCAACAATATTGTACGCTTCATCTACAAAATATTCCTGACTTCCAATTTCTTCTTCTTCTTCTTCTTCTTCCTGCTGTGTATATGCATCATTGCCTGTTTTTCTTCACATCATTGCCTCTGCTCAGTCACCCGGGAGGTTGTCACTCCATCTTTTCCTAGGTCTTCCAAGGCTTCTTTGTCCTGCTGGTGATTTGTCCCTTGATATTTTCACAATTCGTTCTTCCGTCATGCGGTCAATGTGCTCATTCCATTTTATCTTTCTATCCAGTACCCAGTCATTGATGTTATCTATCCCGCATGTTCGTCTTATGTTTTCACTTCTTTCTCTATCCATTAGTGTTCTTCCCGCTATTCTTCGAACTATTTTCATTTCTGAAGTCTCCAGTATCCGTTTCGTTTTAGAGGTCTCAGGTCGGGTCTCTGCTGCATAGGATAATATAGGTCTGATTGCGGTCTTGTATATGCGGGCTTTGGCTTCAGTTCGAATGTATTTATTTCGCCAGATTGTGTCATTTAGGTATGCTGCTGCTCTTGAGGCTCTTGTAGCTTGGTTTCTTACTTCCGTCTCCACGTCCCCGTATCCAGATATTTCGATTCCCAGATATTTAAATTTCATTTCCTGGTGTATTATTTTGTTATCCACCACAAGCTTGGCGTCTTGGAAGTAACCATTGATTTTGTCTTTGCCGCTGATATTATCATATTGAACTTTTTTGCTGTTTTGTTAAATTGGTACAGTAGCCTTTGCAGATCGTCCTTGTTCTCCGCCAACAGTACCGCATCGTCTGCATAGCACAGGATTTTAACCTCTTTATTTCCCATTTTGTATCCTCTTAGTTTGCGTACTTGTTTTATGATTTCATCCATCACTATGTTAAATAGGAGCGGGCTGAGAGAGTCCCCTTGCCTAATGCCCCTATTTGCAGGTATCTGTTCAGTTAGGTCACCATTTATTTTTGCTTGGATCGTATTTTTTGAGTATTATTCTAATGACATTGTATGGTATCTGTCTATCATAGAGAAGGTGTATTCCAATTTATATAAAAATAAACCTCAATGACGAATATTATGAAGGGACCACTCAAAAGACATTAATTTGATGTAAAGGTGAAAGTTTATGTCTCTTGGAATCTACTTATTGTTTACATCGTATAAAATAATAAAGGGTAATTATAGAATTCCCCGTATGGTTATAATTATAATAAATATAATAATTATGTCTGCACAAAAAAATCAATTTTCGTAGAAAAATTATTTCCTTATTCATTTAATTAATAATAAAGAACACATTAATGTTATTTTGTAATGTAAGCTCGATTTTATATAGCATTATACGTGTGCCACAATTTATTATTTTTAAATCCAAATTCAAAATATTGTGTTGCCCTCGTACGTATTAGCAGCTCCACAACCTTTAAAACTTTGCATGCGGAATGTACGTCGCCTGCTCTTCCCGGTAACTGCGTTTAGAACGTTGTCAAGTTGTATGGCTTTCTCGCGCATCTTCAACTGCCAAAATTAATTTGCCAACCTGTATGTTTGCTGCTATAATTTTCACACAATAATGAGAACAATCGGGATTGTAGTGGTCGTGAATTGATGAAATTAATTATTTTTACCGCTTCATCCATAACTAATTTTAAATTTGGCGGCATTTGCAACATCGCAAGTCTATGCAGGATACAATGACTGGAACTACAATCAGGCGTTTTATTTTTCATTAGTCACACTGCTCCTGCTGTTTTACCCGTGATCGCCTTGGCCCCATCTGTACAAATGTCAATGCAATCGGTCCAACTGAGATTATTTTCTTCAAAAAATATATTTATTTTATTAAAAATTTCTTCTCCGGCAGTGTTTGTCGGCAGCCATGAATACATAAGCATGTCTTCTTCAAAAGAACTTTCATATTGATATCTCACGATAACCAGCAATATAGCCAGACCAGCAACATCAGTCGACTCATCCATTTGCAAGACGAATCGTGTTTTTTGTAGACGTGTAACAAGTTATTGTTTGACATAGCTTGCCAGATCATAAATTCGCCGTGAAACAGTATCGTTTGATAGCAGCACAGTAGAAAGATGCTTTGCAGATTTTTCATCAAGCATGGCTTTATTAAATTATCAGCGATAGTATGTGCTTCACATGTTTGTGCAATGCTATAGCTAACGAAATATGATGCCTCCGTGGCGTTTTCATTGATAGTTTGGGTTACAAGCATAATCGTTTTTTGACTTTCCAATAATTGTTCTTTTTTACGTACAAAAAATTCTTTATTCTTGTCTGTAGACTCGGGATGTACAGTTTACAAATGTCGGCGCAACTTGGCAGGTGCCGTGGAACTATTAGGAAGCAGTTTACTACATAAAATGCAGAAAGGTGAACCGTTGGAATAATCAAATCCGAAACTGATATATGATTCATCATACTGCCTTTTTTGTCGCCTTTGAAACCGTGGAGCTTGACGCCGTTGCAACATCGTCTGGATCAGTAATTGCTGTATTGCTTTTCAACAATCGGCTTCGTTAGAAGATGTTGTTGCAACACGTTTAACGCCTTTAAGCCAACGTTCCATTCTTCTTTATTAATGTTACTACGTAGTAGAGTTTAGTCCAAAGAAGAAATGTACAATACCTAAACACTTCGTTTAAAATTCACAATTCGTTAGCTAGCTTGTAAGTAGGTAGGAACTTATCGATCCGAACGCTAATCGTCAACTGATAAGTGTTGAGACGCGATTGTCACTTTTATAGTCCTAACGTCTCAAAAATACTCGAGTCGACGCCTTTGATAAATAAAAATTCGAAATAAAAATAGAAATACAAAAAACTCGGTGTAAACAATGTCGACTCTGTGAGCGCGCACAAGTAGATATCGACGGTGGCGACATAGTAAAATTGTACTATTGTGGGTGGCGACTAAGTTCAGCTGCGCCTTGTGATACGCCCGCGTCAAAACGTTTGACCAGAGACCCTAGGGTTCCGATGAACACACTAAGAAAGTGGCTGGATAAGACTAATATCGAGGTTACTATGCACTGCAACCCTAAGGTTTATTGTTCCCCCCCCCCTAGCAGAGCTGTTCTCGCTACTTCTACAGTTCGCCTTCCAGTTCCAGAGTTCTGATGAACTCCAGTACTTGGAATTATTTCAAGGATGTTAGATCCTCGCTCCTGCAAGTTTCTTGTCCAAAGCATTTTTTACGTTGGCTTGCAAAGGCAAGACATTCTAGAACAGTGGTCGCCAACCTGTCGATCGCGAGCTACCGGTAGCTCGCGGAGGCAATTCTGGTAGCTCTCACAACGATTTTAATTTAAAAAATACAAACTGCAAAAATCTGAGAAGCTTCCGAAAAATCCACAAAAAAATTTAATTGTCATAAAATTAAACATAAACAGCGGCAACGTTGCGGTGATCGATCTGCCGCTTACGCCATCAAGCTAGAGCTGACAAGCCGGACCAGCGCGTTAGTGTTCGAGAACGATCAGGGTTGCTTTGAACGGGATAAATACGCACGGCGCGGCGACATTGCGCTTAGTTTAAAACTGAACGCGTAACCAACGTCCTGCGGTTGGGTTAGTAGAGAACAACAAAAAATAATATTATGGCAAGCAGTTGTAAGAAGGTAAAGACAAACCACTTTCATTCGGAATGGGAAGAACAATACTTTTTTACAGAAGTTAAAGATAAAAATGTGTGTTTGTTATGTAATAATTCGGTCTCCGTTGCTAAAAAAGGAAATATTGAGTTGCTAAAAAGGGAAATATTGAGAGACATCATAAAACTGTACATTCTAATTTTGAAAAATCATTCCTACTACATTCTGCCGCCAAAATGGAGAAACTGAAACAGTTAAAAAAGCAGTTAATTGGACAACAATCAATATTTTTAAGAACAGTCGACAAAAATAAGGCTGCAACTGAAGCATCGTACCGTGTGTCCCAGATAATTGCACGAAAAAAGAAACGTTATGGAGACGGGGAAATGATAAAACGGGCGTTTTTAGAAGCTGCTGATTCGTTATTTGCCAACTTTAGAAATAAAGACGAGATAGTTTCAGCTATAAAATATATGCAACTTTCTGCTAATATAGTGATGAGACGTGTAGAAGTGATGATCAATGATATTTTTTTACAGTTAAGAACTGACTTAGATAACTGTGTTTATTTTTCACTTCAACTGGATAAATCAACAGATGTCGGTGACACTGCCCAGATGGCCGTGTTCGTCAGGATGGTTTTTAGTGATTTTACGATTAAAGAAGATCTTTTGAAGTTTATTCCACTGAAAGGACACACTACTGGACAGGAGTTGTTTTCTCATTTAAAAAATATTATTTCTTCCGAGAAAAGTCCAATATAGAAAATGGTAGGCTTGACAACGATGGCGCTCCAGCTATGGGGGTTGTGATAAGGGTCTGGTGGCGTTATGTCGTAAAGATGAAACTTTTCCGCAATTTCTCTGTTGCCACTGCATTATCCATCAGCAAGCATTATGTGGACATTTCCTGAAACTAAACAACGTTATGAAACTGGTGGTGAACAAGATTAGAGCTCAAGCGTTACAAAGAAGATTATTCAAAATCTTGGCCGATGAAGTTGACTGTCAATACGGGGACCTACTCCTTCACTCTGAAGTCCGATGGTTAAGTAGAGGACGGGTGCTGAAACGTTTTAATGATGTCCTATCTGGCATAGTTCAATTTTTCAAGCAACGCGATGAACCGACTCCGGAACTAGAAAATTCAATCTAGCTTAGAGATTTTGGTTTTCTCGTGGACATTACAGAGAAATCAAATTAACTTAATTTGCAGCTTCAGGGGAGAGACAAAGAACTAGCGGAAATGATTTCTGATATGAAAGCATTTATCAAAAAGCTGGAGTTTTGGGAACAAATCCTAATTAATAGCGATGCCAAGCATTTTCCTATTCTTTCAGAAAAAATATCTCATAATCCATTAGAACCCTATGACAGCAAATATCATATAGAAATAGTCTCTACCCTGAAGAATAACTTCAAAAATCGTTTTAAGGATTTCAACGAAATGGCTTTAGTAGCGCAGTTTGTTGTTTCACCCTTTATGGAAATTGATATCCAACAGTTTGCAACTTGTGTTATGCAGAACTTTGGCGAAGACATCGCTGCAACAGAAATGGAAGTAATTGAGTTTCAAGTACCAAATGTATCTGGCCTATTGTAAGTAAAGACAAATATTCAGTTCTATGCCGTGTTGCCTTGAAAGTGAAAGCATTATTCAGTTCAACCTATTTGTGTGAATCTTCTTTTTCCAATATGAAGTTTATTAAGAACAAATATCGCAATCGACTTACAGATGAACATTTGGATAATTGTATTCGAATGGCTGTATTTTTAAATCTTATGTGACATGCCGTTGTGGCTGGATAACAGTTTGTGTTTATTTTTCAAACACCTTCGTTTGGTAGGTAGGAATGTAGCTATGAACGTACTAGTAACACTAGTAATATTAGTTATTTTGTTATTAGTTTATTATTAGTACCTATGTATTATGTATTACCAGTTAAATAGTAAAATAAATACATATAATGATAAATTAACTGTGGATTATTTGATTTACGTTGCGTTACGTGGCTTCTGTGTGGGTAGCTCGCTGTTTATTCCAAAATTAACAAAGTAGCTCAACACATTGAGAGGTTGGCGACCACTGTTCTAGAACTATGCGATCCGGAGTTTCTTCCTCCTCCCCACGGAATCTGCATTCGACGACAGTGCCCTGTAAGGAAGCCCGTGAGGAGATGTAGTTTATTTTTACTGAGATTCAAATGTTTTGTGTACATGTAGGAAGATCAAATTTATGATTCAGGGTCGAAATATTGTTAAAAAATAGTGCCCCCCACAAATTGATGTACAACTTTATGATCTATTGAGAATAAATAAGGTTTACGGTGGAATATTTTACGACCGCATCACCGCAATCTCTCATAATCCCTAACGTCGAACCCATAAAAATGAAAGTAAACGATAATAAAGCCGAAATTCACTCAGGTATAAAGGCTTTCTTCAAAAAGAAAGACATAACAGAGCTCTGTAAGTGTCTATCTGTCTAATAAATCATTCCATCACTCGAATCTCAAACGATATTGTAATAAAAACACGTGTATTTACTGCTATTCTCACAATGGCGAAGCGAATAAGCCCCGTTTTGTTGCCGAAATTATTCTAAGAAAATAACAGACTAAATATTTTATTAGTTGTTGGTGAATTTCTACAATGTTTATTAAATTATTATGATATTGAAAAGGAATGTGCAACAGGTATATACTTGGTTAAAATTGCCAGAGCAGGGTTAAACAATATATATGGATAAACAATAAACGTAGATGAAATATAGAACGAATTGAGGACTGGATTAATGAAGGAACAAAACAAGGAGACAGAAATTGGAACTAGAACAATTTACAGAAAATTAAACTGTGGCATAACAAAACAATAACTTAAGAATATTAAAGATATAACATATCGTTAGATAAAAGAGGAACAAGTACCAAAGTGATAATATACAAATTCTTCTTCTTATGCCGGGGTAATTCAAACTCGGCACATGTCTCAGGTATACGAAATAAAAATAGTCAAGCTCGGCACAGATTAAAAGATTCACTTTTAAAATGTTTAAACTCGGCACTTGATTAATAATAATACCTCCCTCTGCTTTCAAGAAATAGACTGATGTAATATTAAAACAAACTTTATTAATTTGAAATATACATAATACATATCGTCGGTTTGCAGCATAAAGTCCCTAACAGACATTTTTTCATAATTGTGTTTTATGTGCCGTAACTGCTAGTTTTTAACAGTTCTATGTAGGCATAAAGTCACCATGTGCAAATTATAATCAGTACATAATATATTTCAACACCTTAAAATCACTATGAATAAGTTGGAATAATATTATAAAGCATAAATTAACTAAGTTACTTCGTGATTTAGTAATGTTAACATAAGCAAACATTACGGACGAATG
Organism: Galeruca laticollis; assembly: GCA_963921935.1. NCBI lineage: Eukaryota > Metazoa > Arthropoda > Insecta > Coleoptera > Chrysomelidae > Galeruca > Galeruca laticollis. Next base: position 198,902,644 of record OY998178.1, read on the forward strand.
TATTTTGGGTTTAGAAATTATGCAAGACAAATTTGTAATAGATTTAAAAAACAAAATTTTATCCATCGAAAACGAAGAAATATCCTCAGTGGTGAAAATGATTAACTGCACAAAATGAATGTTATAGTTGATGAAGATATAAGATTTTCGGCAAATTCAGAAAGCATTGTCATGGCTCATCTTAAAGAAAAATCTAAAGATCTGACTATTGGGTTAATTGAACCACGTGGACCGACAGAAGATGGAGTAATGGTATCCTAATAGAACAGCAAATTCCCGTTCGCGTTGCCAATACAACTAGGAGACCAGTTGAACTAAAGAAAAATCACGAGTTGGGATATTGTGAACCAGTGAAGAGCATAGTGAATTTACGAGATAATCCCAATCCCGAAAAATAGCCACAAAATAAAGTCGACGACCAACTTATAGAGACACTCATCAAAGACTTTGACAAACTAACACCCGAAGAAGCGAGCAAGACAAAGAAATTTGTCTTGAATCACCTTAGCAATTTCGAAACAGGAAAATCTACAGGGCGAACCAACTTGGTCAACCATAGAATTAATACAAGAAATGCACCACCGATACGTCAAAACCCAAGACGACTTCCATTCGCTAAAGACATGTTGGATGAGAACATTATTGAAGATTCATCTGGACCGTGGTGTTCTCCAGTTATTTTAGTAACTAAAAAAGATGGAAGTACACTATTCTGCGTTGACTATCGCAAATTAAATCAAGTTACTGTAAAAGTCAGCCACCCCCTGCCATGTATAGATGATTTACTGGATACCCTATCCGGCTCTCAGTGGTTTACCACATTAGACTTAGAGAGGATACTGGCAAGTTGAAGTTCATCCCGATGATAGAGTAAAAACAGCCTTCTCTGCTGGAAATGGCCTTTATCGATTCCAAGTACTTCCATTTGGTCTATGCAATGCTCCAGCCACTTTTAAACTTAAAATTGAATTCCAAGTAATGCTCCTTATTTTAACGTGAAATTTTATATTTGGGTCACGTTGTGTCAGCAGAGGGAATAAAAACTGATCCGGCAAAAATTTCAGCGATTCAAGACTGGCCAAAGCCAAGAGATAAACATGAGGTTCGTCAATTTTTGGGTCTTTGTACATATTACCGGAAATTTGTTCAAAATTTTGGAAAGATGGCCAAACCCTTACACAGACTTACTGAAATCGACACATCATTCGATTGGGATCCAGAATGCCAAAATGCCTTTACTGAATTGAAAAAGAGGTTGTCCGCTGCATCGGTTTTAGCGTACCCTAAAGAAGAAGGTCAATTTATTCTCGACTGCGACGCTTCACAACATGGCATAGGAGCTATCCTCTTACAGCAACAATATGGCGAAGAAAAAGTAATTGCTTCTTTCATTAAGACCCTGGGAAGGGCGGAGAAAAAATACTGCGTTACAAGAAAAGAATTGTTAGCAATTGTAAAGGCTATTGAACACTTTCACACATACGTTTATGCCAGTTTATAAAACTATTATAAGACCAGTTGTAACATACGGCAGCGAAACATGGACCATGACGGTACAAGACACGCTACTACTCAATCGTTTCGAAAGAAAGATCCTTAGGAAAATATACGGAGGAGTCTGGGATCAACAAACAGTGCGGTATAGGAGGCGCACGAACAATGAGGTATATGAACTATATAATAGCCCAAGTATAGTACAAGAAATTAAATCCAACAGATTAAGATGGCTGGGACATGTCCAGAGGAGTAATGACTCAAGGCTAATTAAAATGGTCTGGGAAGAAGCCCCTAACAACAAAAGACCACTTGGGCGCCCAAAACTTCGATGGCGTGATAATATACACAAGGACCTGCAAACTTTGGGAGTCCTTAATTGGGAAGAAAGTACTCAGGATCGACATGAATGGAGGAGAATTGTTGAGGCGGCCAAGACCCACCCCGGGTTGTAGAGCCATGGATGGATGGATGGTTTATGCCAGAACCTTCATCATCACTACAGTGGCTGATGAATTTTAAAAATGTGGAAGAACAAATTGCAAGATGGTTAGAAAGACTTCAGCAGTACAATTTTGGAATAGTTTATAGAAAAGCTCGCTATCACCGAAATGCGGATACCCTATCCAGAAGGCCATGTACTCAACAACAATGCAGATATTGCCAAAGAATTGAGGAAAAGGAAAGTAATAATAACCAAATAAACAAAGATGAAAATATAGAATTGTTGCTTGCAACAACAATAAGAAGCGACTCGGACTAAAACATGTGGTCAGTAGAAAACCTAAGAAAATTTCAGAAGAAAGATGAAGACTTAAATGTTGCCCGGATATGGCTACAAAATGGAGTTAGACCCGATTGGCAAGAAGTGTCCAAGTATGATTCAACGATCAAAATACAGGGCTCAACGGGATTCCCTTACTCTTCGCGATGGTGTACTCCATGAGACGTGGGAGTACTCTGACGGTGTATCTACGATCGACCAACTTGTCTTGCCTAAATCACTTGGTCGTAAACTGATGGAAGAACTTCATAGCAGTCCTTCAGGAGGACATTACGGAGTTGGGAAAACCTTAGCCAGAGTTTGTGAACGATTATTCTATTGGGTCAACTGTCGCCAAGACGTTACAGAATGGTGTAAGAAATGTGACTTATGCAGCGGAAAGAAAGGACCAAAAACTAGAAATCGTCGACAAATGGCTCAATATCTGTCCGGCGAACCATTTCAGAGAGTAGGTGTAAACATACTCGGGCACCTACCAAAAACAGAAAAAGGTAACAAGTACTTAATGGTAACTATGGATTACTTTTCCAAGTGACTAGAAGTAGTACCGATTCCTTACAAAGAGGCTGCAACCGTCGCTGAAGCATTTATGAATAATGTCATTGCAAGACACGGAGTACCATTGGAAGTACATTCCGATCAAGGAAGAAATTTTGAATCAGAATTGTGGACAGAATTAATGAAAATCCTCGGGATTAAGAAAACTCGAACCACACCAATGCATCCACAGTCTGATGGTTTAGTGGAACGTTATTACAGGACAATTTGCTAATATCTATCGTTATTTGTCTCCCAAAACCAGCAAGATTGGGATGAACTGATTCCATTGTTCCTGTTCAAGATTATAAAATCTTGAATTTTATTGTTTACGATACTTTTAAAATATGTAAGATGTTCGTATGCTTCTTTTCGTCATTGTATATATTTAAAGCGTAAATTCATTTTAGTTGCTAGCGTTGTAAAAATATGTTTCAGAATTGATAAGACCTTTTATATTGTTGTAAATTCGAAGGATAGTTTCACTTTATTTTCAACTTTTGTTAAATACCTTTAAAATATCACGTTTTGCAACAATAATTGTAAATAGTTTTGTTTGTCTTCATCATTTCGCCCCATCTCGTTGATATCTTGTACTACAAAAACTTTTGAAAGATTAATAAAAATTCGATTGGAACATTTTGTTGAAAGTAGGTCTCTATTGACAAAAATTCAATATGGTTTTCGCAGAGGACGTGGCACTATAGACGCTGTAAGTCATTTAGTTTCAGATATACAAATAAGTTTCTCTAAAAATTACTATACATTATGTTTGTTTGTTGATTTAACGGGGGCATATGATGTAGTTGATCTTGATATTTTAGCAAATAAAATGGAAAATATTGGAATTAATAAAACTGTCTCTACCAATATTATTAATCTTTTTCATAGTAGAAAAATATTTATACGTGATCATAATAACGTATTACATGGTCCACATATAGTATATAATGGCTTACCGCAGGGATCTATACTGAGCCCTATCTTATTTAACATTTACACTGCAGATCTGCACAGGTTAGTAGATGATAAATTTAACATGATTCAATATGCGGACGATCTATGTTTTTACTTTACCCGTAGTTCTTATGAGCAATGTTTAGAAGATCTAAGAGAATGTATGCAGTTACTAATAAGTTGGTTTAATGATATGGGATTCAGTGTCTCTCAGGATAAGACTGCTTTGGTATGTTTTACTCGACAACGAGTTAGAACTGCTGGAGCTACTTACCTGGCTGGTTTTAAGATTCCATTAGTCGACGAATTCAAATATCTAGGCATTATCTTAGATAAAAAACTGCTATGGACAAATCATATCAAATATGTTAAAAAAAATGTGAAAAAGGTATGAATTTGCTAAAAGTGGTTTCCAAAAGAAAATGGGGAGCAGACGTCAATTTGATGTATACATTCTACAAGACTTATATTCGTTCCATATTGGACTACGGGTGTACATTATATGGAGCAACATCTAAAACAAACCTACTAATTATCGACCATATTCAATATAAAGCCTTAAAAATTTGTATGGGGTTAATGATGTCATCTCCTAACCAAGCAGTTTTGGCAGAAATGCAAGAACCGCCACTAAACATACGTAGACAATTTTTGGCTGAAAAACAAATGATTAAATATAGAGCATTTAATACGGAAATGGTCCAAAAAATCGCTTATATAAATACGTGTAACTTTACAGTTCCGTACTGGAGAATAAAATCTACTCCTCCCTTGGCAGAGGCCTTTATTAATACCAATCATGATGAAGATTTCATCTAAAATTCTCCTAAATTCCCTATATATAAGTACAGTTACAAAAGTATTATATTTCGACCAACCGTCATATACCCCTTATACACCGAAATTCCTAATCTAAATAACTTAATACTTACAACTATACTGAATGATTTCGGAGACAATATAACTAAAATATTTACAGATGGGTCCAAATATGATGATGGAACATGAGCAGCATTCTTTGTTTCAAATATTAATCATGTCGAAAAATTCAGAACAGCAGACATATTTTCGGTATACTCTGCCGAGGCTCTTGCAATAAAACAATGCTTAATATGGTGCACACTAAATCCAGTGCAAACAGTTGCTATAATGACAGACTCGAAATCGGTTTTACAAGCTATCGAAGGCTCTCCAATAAACATTTATAATCAGGAACTGATTTTAGAAATAAAAAACTTATTGTATCAATTAAAAATTAATAATAAACAAATTGCTCTCATATGGGTAAAAGGCCATAGCGGCGTTATAGGCAACGAGAAGGTAGATCACCAGGCAAAAGAAGCTGGCAAATTAAAAGAGTTATTAAACTTTTCCTGTCATGCTGACGTAATTAACAGACATAAAAAATCCATTGGAAACAGATGGAGAGAAGCTTACAATAACATCAGCAAAATATCTAAAAGCTTCTATTTCCAGCTTCATCCAAATCTTCCAAATAACATTCCTCATATAACAATATTTGATTATAGGAAAAAATACGCAAAAATTATAACGCGTCTAAAACCAAACCATGGCCGTTTCCCTGCTCACCTCCATAAATTGGGTATTCTACAGTCTCCATTGTGCAACTGCGACAACGTGTCGATAGGTGATACCAATCATATATTTCTGGAGTGTAAGAAAAACAAAGTGGCTATATCAAATTTATATATCTCTTTAAGGAACAATAACTTTCCTTTTCCATTGAATATGAGTTCTCTCCTGGCATGCATAAATAAACATACTTTCGATGCAATAATAAACTTCATTAAGGAAGCAAGAATAGATCTGTAAGTATATTCATATGACAAAAAAAAATCTGTGGCCAATAGTCTTCGACTGAGGCCATCCCTGTCTCCCCACACACACACAGTTTTGTTTGGGCATTGAAATAACACATTTTTGAAAGTCGACATCTTGTCGCATTGTATTTGAAATCCTATAGTTAAGAAGTTAGGAAAATGTCACGTTTCACACTATTATCTATTGTATTGTAAAAACCCTAAATTTAGTGTCACTTCTGCGTGAATTTTATGGTCAACGATCGGAAGATTTGAAAGACATGTTTGAATAACCTTTCTGAGTAAAAAGGTTACAATTGCCAATGGAGTATAAAACAGAAATATCTATTGGAGGCACCCATTGTTGATTCTTGTCGATGGACTCGACGAGTCAAATGATACTGGCCTATAGGAAAGATTTATTTTCGTTTGGTCAACCCAATCCACGTGTGAATACGCCCCTTGCAGATTTCTATTTAACATGTCTTACAACGTGAAGAAGTCAGTTTTTTACAGTCATCGAAGCGAGTTCAATACTCTCGATAACAAAGTTTTACATTCATCGACGCGAGTTTTAGACACTCATCGAATCGAGCTCAACGCTTAATAACAAAGTTCTTATATTCATCGAAACGAGTTCAACACTCAATAACAAAATTAGTTTTAATATTCATCAAATCGAAACATAAAGTGTCTTCCTATCTGAAACCACCGAAGTTCAGCATTCACAACTTTGTGCCATTTTGTAAATTTGTACATAATAAATTATTAATTTCGACATTAATTTTGTCAAATTAAGATTATTTATCTAGTTGAATGTCTACGCCAGTTGAAGAAAGTTCAGCTACAAACATAATCAAAAACAGTTCCTCTTATCTTATCGGAGTGCACATCATGAATCCACTGGCTATACACCTTCAATGTAGGTCACTGGTCGAGAAATGAAGCTTCCTAGCGATATCCTCTTTGGAAAACCTCCTCATTCCCGAGAAGAAGACCAAAGCCTGTCACAATATGTTGAAGGACTTCAACAAAAGTTAGAGAAAACTCACGAGTTTGCAAGGACGCGTCTGAAACTAACCAGCGAAAAGATGAAAAAACGGTTGGATAAAAACCTTAAAGAAGAGATATTTAAGCCAGGTGATGCAGTTTGGTTCTACCAGCCCGGAAGAAAGAAAGGGTTATTTTGTTTATACCTTATATAATTAATGAAGAAGTTTAATTTTGTTTTTCTCTTAGGAAATAATAGTAATTAATGATTGATACTGGAGAAGACTGATTCGTCATTCAATTTTATTTTTATTTCATTAGAATTTAAGAAGATTTATGGTAAATGATGAAAAAATCCTGTTTCCTAGGATCCAAGGAAGGGGGGTGTGGGGTGTCATTTGACTCAACTCGACGAGCTGAGTTCATCGACACCACATTTAGCGTCCGGAACGCACTTAAAAAAAAGTTTAAAGCATATATAATGCAAAAGACATATACTTTTTGTAGTATATTCCAATTAACGTTCTTTTAAGTTCTATTGTTTTTCATACAACTTCATATCATTGATTGTAAATAATAACTGTCATTCAAAAATAAACCTATCATTGAGTTGACATCTGTGCAATTTACTCTTACATACACAATAAATTGGTGTCAGAAGTGGTTTCGAAAATACGCTAATTACTTGATTTCCTATATTCTACTAACAATAACTACAATATGGTGAAAAGTGCATATTTTCATTACAAATCAACATAACCATGTCGGACGGAGAGGAACCTTCTACTACATTGATTGCTGCTGTGACAAAGGCGTTGGCGGACGCTCTGAGGACTGCTATTCCACAAGTTACTACTTCTGTTACAAACCAAGCCACACCTGAATCTAGTTCTCAAGCCCAACCCAAAGCTCCTCCGTTCAAGTATCAAGAATTAGAATTGTTTATTGGTAAAGCTACGTACTACAATTCATTCATTCCTGACTTAGCTACAAAAGCTCAACCACTTCGGGACATGCTTCTTACATCATCTTTCCAATGGTCGCCAACTGCTGATAAAGCATACGAAGAACTTAAAAATATTCTCATTTCTTGATGCCATACGACCCATCCTTACCTCTCATACTCACCACTGATGCGTGCTGTTTTATCACATAAACTTAGCAACTGAATCGAAAGACCAATTGCTTATGCGAGCCGTACATCAACTGCTACTGAACAAGGCTATCCCCAACTTGACAAGGAAGCTTTAGCTATTGTTTGGGCTTGTCAAAAATGTTTCAATTATTTATACGCTTGTCATTTTACGCTGTTTACAGATCACAAGCCATTGACACAGATATTTCATCCTGAAAAATCACTTCATATTCTGTGTATCAGTCGAATGGCTAATTATGCTGATTACTTAGCTCATTTCAACTATGATATTAAGTTCGAGCCAACTAAAGCTAATGCCAATGCAGATTATTGTTCACGTGCTCCACTTCCTTCAACGGTTGACGCTATTGAAGAAATTACAGAACTTGATTCTTTTGACACATTTATTATCAACCAGATCAATCAGTTTCCAGTACGAGCAGAGCAGATTGCAAAGGAAACTCCGAAACTTCAACGAAATTGGAAAGGTCCCTACCTGGTGGTCAAGAAAATCAATGACCTAATTTATCGCATTCGTCTGACACCAAAATGTAACCCTGAGGTCGTTCATATCGAGTGATTGGCTCGTTATTACGGTGATGACCAATTGGTTTCAAGAAGACGTCGAAGTCCCTGTTATTCGAGACGAATAACTTGAAGAGGGGAAGCAATGTTACACCTGTTCTATGAATGTCATAATGAACGTTCCCTTATATAGCACGAAGCCTAATAAACTGATCTTGGCGTGGTGTTGTGATCTTCCTCTTCCTTGTCCAGGCCGTTTCGTATGGTCGTTTGTTTCTTGAAAACGTTGAACGACTCGTGATATTGTAGTATGAGATACTCTTAACCTCAAACCTATTTCACGATAACTTAATCCTTCATTAGCTAAAGTAATTGCCTCCACACATTCAACGCGGCTCAGATTTCTTGAAATACGGTCCATGTCAACTAACTAACATACGCAAAGCAGCAAAACAATTTATTGAATTATAATAGTTATTTGTAAAACAAGTTTCACAATGACTCGTTTTGTAGTACGGGTGAAGTTTGCACAACGAACCGCGAAGCGGTGAGTTGTGCAAATCACGAACTACAGAAAGTCATTGTGGCACAAGTTTTACACAATATTTTTTATAATTCGCATTTATTTAATTATTTAAATAAAATAGAATTTCATATAATCCCTGTTTTTAAACTAGGAGGAGTGGTTTGAATGTAAGTTGGCAATTCTGTAGATTCCTAATTGGTCAGATCACAGATGGTTTTATTCAGCACTTCTGACTTTTGACATATTATAACCGAATAATTGTGTAAATTGTAAACAAACATTCATTTAAGCAAAAAGAGGATAATTATTTGTTTAAAAAAGAGCTTCTTCATATATGGTCTTGCGATCTATTTATATTATATCATGAACATAATTATTTCTGTAATACATCTTCACATAGATATCTGGTAATTTGTCCCAAAAATCGAACGTTTTGTATACCTATATATTGATCCTATACAATATAAAAATAACCAATTGACAAATCATTGATAAATAAAAGTTAACGTACTTTATTCATCAATATTTTTAATATATAAATCATTCTAATTTACCTTTAGTATAATAATTTTTTAGTTAGAACAACGCTAGACCATTTTATTTATAATTTGTGTCAAGGTTAAAGTCAAATGTCAAATAAAAATAACTAAATTCAATAACCAACTGTACACTAAAAATTACTATAACAGTGTTCAAAGAGCTTCATTGTGACACTGTAAACAATGTTGTAATGAAGTCTCTATTATACGCGAATTATAAAAAGATTTATTTTCTATATGCTTGAAATCTCCACAGCCCACTAAAAAACCGCTTTCAATATTCCAAATGGTGTGAATAAAAGGCGAGCAGTTTGACAGATATATAGCCTGTTGATTAAAGAATCGTTTTGCCTCATATTCAAAGAAAGGGCCCAAGTAACTGGTTTCAATATAAATTTTTAATGTCTCCCGTCATAAGTTTTTTATCCATCGTTATAAATTAATTTCCATACACAAAATAATAATAATATTGTCTCACTTCTTCAGAATAGCGCATTTAATGTTTTTTCTTTAATATTATATATCATGGAATATTAATCTGGATGGATGAAGTTGATTCTAAATGATGTTTACTTGACATAAAGTTGTTTTATACAGACCCTAGCGTAGGAACCAGGAAAGAAAATAACTATTACATTTATGGTTTTTAAACATCCTGTACCCCTTCATTTTTAGATTAGTCTAATTATGAATCGCAAAATCACAATCGGATTCACAGATTTTCTAGATCGTATAAAGGTATAAATTAATAAATTGTTTAAATGGCGTTAAGAATTCGGCTAACGAAAGATATTTTATAAGTTAAAAATTTGGTGGAAGATCCGGGATCAACTTAATCAGTCGATCTCACATTCAAACAAGAATTTTTAAATTTACACTGTTGTAATTAACAAGAGAAAGGTTATGAGGGAAGAAAATAAATATTACATTTATGGTTTTTAAACATCCTGTACCCCTTCATTTTTAGATTAGTCTAATTATGAATCGCAAAATCACAATCGGATTCACAGATTTTCTAGATCGTATAAAGGTATAAATTAATAAATTGTTTAAATGGCGTTAAGAATTCGGCTAACGAAAGATATTTTATAAGTTAAAAATTTGGTGGAAGATCCGGGATCAACTAAATCAGTCGATCTCACATTCAAACAAGAATTTTTAAATTTACACTGTTGTAATTAACAAGAGAAAGGTTATGAAATCAGTGATTGTGATATGGGAAGGAGAATTTCTCGTTAAGAAAGTTTGTAGGAGAGTCGAACAAATTCAATCTTTTAGCTACATTTGAAATTACTTTATTTTGTTACCGATGGCTAGGAAACCTAACAAAAAGAAATTATACTGATAATGATATACAGGGTGTTTCCAAATGACACTTCGAAATACAGAGGGTTAAAGTTGAGAAAAATAAAAGTTTTTATTTGATAACTTTAAAACTGATTATTATATTATATATATATATATATATATATATATATATATATATATATATATATATATATATATATATATATTACTTTTCCGCCAAACCTATCTAATATGCGAGAAAAGTATTGGTTTACCACAAAAAAAGTTGGAATTTTGGAAAAAAAATTTTACGGTTTTAATCAACAACACGAAAAAATGGTTTTAAAAAAAATCCTGTGTGTATGTCGTCGTCGTCGTCGGCCACTTTTTCTTACATGCCTTGTTAGCACGATACAGCCGAGTGCAATAATTCACCAATTTTATGAATGAATATTGTTAAGGACATGTCACAGATGAACCCTATTGATTTTCAGCTCACCAGAGTCAGTACAACGGGTGCTATGGTACTTGAAGTCGAACATTTTGTAATTTTTTGAGAAATTTCAGTTTGTTAGCACGATACAGTCTCCGGAGTTCAACAAGTCACCAATTTTATGATTGAATATTATTCAGGACATCTCACTGATGAACCCTATTGATTTTCAGCTCACCAGAGCCAATACAACTGGTGCTACAGTACTTTAAGTACGATATTTTTGTCATTTTTGGAGAAATTTCAGTTTGTTAGCACGATACAGCCTCCGGAGTAAATACAAGTGACCAATTTTATGATTGGATATTATTCAAAGCGTCTCAAAGATGAACCCTATTGATATTCAGCTGATTAAAGCCAGTACAAAGGGTGCTATGGTACTTGAAGTACCAAATTTTTGTATTTTAGGAGATTTTTCAGTTTGTTAGCATGATACAGCCTCCAGAGAGTATACGATTGATCACTTTTATGATTGAATATTGTTCGAGATGTCTCACAAATGTAACCTATTGATTTTCAGCTGACGAGAGCGAGTCCTATAAATCCAGATATACTACATTTTTGTTTATTTTTGGAGAAATTTCGGTTTGTTAGCACGAAGTGTATACAAGTAACAATTTTATGGTAGAATATTGTTCAGGGCCACAGATGCGGAAAAGTTAGTTTTAATCTTTAAAACCATTTATTTTTTGTATTGCTTAACAGTAAAAAACATAAAACCTTTCCATGCTCAAAATCTTGTAGATTTCAAGATATTTAATGTTTTTATGAAGTCTGCAATATCGCTTTTTATTAGGTAATGGAAAATCAATAATATTTTCTTGGGTTTTTTGACTGACTACATCACTATTAATGATTAACACATGAAATCTCAAATAATAAAGAGAAGGAATAATATCCAGTGTTAACATAATTTTCTGTTAACCAAAGGTCAGTATTTTGACGTTTTTGATAAGTAGTTACACATAGTAAGATGTGGATGTCAAAGATGAAATGTCATTCTGTTTAAAAATCGAAACCTAGAAAAATATTTGTAATGACCAATTATTCACTCTATCGGCTGCTTCAAACTGTTTTACGTAATTGGTCCATGGCGTATTCCCATCGAACGTTGGGGCATTGACTCGGGCAAAACTGCCAATGTCTTCTAACTTAGGGTGTGTTTCTGGCTTGCGATGTTTTATTTGCTCGGTCTTCTCCTCTTCCGCTGGCGTGTCTTGAGTTCTTGAATCTGTCATCTTTCTTTTTAACTCCTTGATTTTCTCGTCCATCTGGTTTTGAATCATTGACATCTTATTCTCCATTTTATCGTGCAACGATGTAATCTTATCCTCAATATCCGATTTAGGGGACGAAATTTTATTTTCGACGCCAGCAGCAATATCATTTTTCAACGATATTATATCAGCAGAAATATCGATCTTCATAATGGAAATATTATCGTCCATATTTGTAGAAATCTTGTCCATGTTAGAAGAAATATCGTTATTCATAGCAGAAATATCGTTCTTCATAGTTGAAATTTTCTCTTCCATGGCAGAAATTGACGAGATTAAGGTGGAAGTCTCGTCATTGAATAAAACTGTTTCTGGATCAATGCCATCCTTTTCCAGTGCCACTTTGACTCTTTCTACTAATTCACTTTTCTTACCGGATGTTTCCAACTCCCGATTTTCCAATTCTACTCTTAGTTCCGTCACTTTCAGGTCACTTCGTCCCGTGGCCATTTTTACGTAGCAATTTATTTATATTACGCCACACCTGACACCAATGTAATGTTTTTTTATTTATTTAAAGGTTTTTATATGACGGGTGGGAGACATTCATAAACACGGTATGTCCACTCACTAATTTATATTAGATACACAGTATATACACTTACACTAATTTATATAAACACTTCACTACTGACTATTTACTTGGTTACTATTTATCTCACGAGATCAAATTATAAACTAACTCGTTGGTAGGTATAGCCTCTTTTATATATTAAGTGCCCTGTTTCCTAGATTGCGGCTCACAAAACAATCGCCTCCCTGGAATTGTCTAGATAAGACTGTTCACAAAAACAATGGTCCTCACTGGAAGTGTCTAGATAAGAATGGTCACAAACAATAATGGTAGACAGCTCGAAGAAATCCCTGCACATTCTCCAAAATTCTAACTTTCATACATGGTTTAGACAGAGTCTGATTCAGGGACTACATCAGAGTGCTATTTCGTAACAATATCTATCAGTCTCTACCCAAAATTGCCGTTGGTAGAAAAATACTAACCCAAATTTTACCATCAGAACTTAGAGTTCAGAGTATTACACCGGCTATGGTAGAAGGGTATTGAAAACTTTTGCGATAGAACAATTAACTGTATTGAAAGAGAAGGTGGATATGTCGAGGCGTTAGTGAATTTGGGATGCTAAAAATGATTACAACAAAATGAATTATTACGGTATTAATAATTTGAATCCATCGCTAAAATGTTACAAAACAGACATTAAATAATTGAAATGTTAGAACGTGTTCAATAAAAATAAGAGATTACTGTTTAACAATAGATTATTGATAAAATTTACAAGAAAATATATCATGTAATATGCAAACTTCATTTTACTTAATTATAAGTTTGAAAAGAGTAAAAAATAAGTTGACGTAGATGGATCTGACTACATTGTACTAGAACATATTTTTATTTGAATGGTGTATTAATTACATTTTTATAGATGAATTTTTTTTTGTGAAAATTTGCTTATTACATTCTGAACGGAAAGGAAAGTCTGTTGTTGTTGAAATGTTACGAAATAGCCCACTAGTGTAGTCCCTGAATCCGACTCTGCCTAAGCCATGTATGAAAGTTAAATTTTGGCGGATGCGCAGGGATTTCTTGGAACTGTTTACGATTTTTTGTGACTATCTAATATAGACATTGTAGAATTATCTAGTAAAAAAGGCACTAATATATAAAGGACCGACCAGCGGGAGAAGTCAGTTTATAAAGTGATCTCGTGATATAAACAGCGAACAAGTAAATAGTTTAAGTAGTGAAGTGTTTATATAAATTAATGTAAGTGAATATACTGTGTATATAATATAAATTAGTGAATAGTGTAGTGAATAAATAAATTAAGTTAGTAGACATAACGTGTGTGTATAAATTTATCCCAGCCGTAATCAAAACGTTTAAATACATAAGAAAAACATTACATTGGTGTCAGAAGTGGAATAATATAAATAAATAGCTACGTAATAATGGCCAAAAGACTAAGTGATCTGAAAGTGACAGAGCTAAAGGCAGAAGTGGAAAACCGTGAGTTGGAGTGAGTTAGTAGAAAAAATCAAAGTGGCACTGGTAAGTGACGGCTTGGATCCAGAAACATTTTTATTCAATGATGAGGCTTCCACCTTAATTTGATCAATTTCTGTCATGGAAGAGAATATTTAAATGAATGTGAACGATGTTTCTGCTATACAGAAAGATATTTCGGCTAATACGGACGAGAAAATGTCAAATATGGAGAACGATATATCAGCTAATATGGACGAAAATGCCTATATCTTATCAATGAAAAATGACATTGCCGCTGACGTCGGAAATAAAATTTCGTCTCTAAAATCAAATAGATGAGAACGATGGAAAAACAAGAAAATAAAATCTGATATTGAAAAGAAGCTGACAACGATGGAAAATCACATCGTCGAGAAAATCAAGGAGTTAAAGAGAAAGATGACAGATTAAATAATACAAGACACTCCAGACGACGAGGCCTCCACCTTAATCTCGTCAATTTCTGCTAACATGAAAAACGATATTTCTGCCATGGAAGAAAAGATTTCAACTAATGTGAAAAACGATATTTCTGCTATAAAGAACGATTTTTATGATATGCAGAACGATATTTCTGCTAACATGGACAAACTTCCTGCCGATATCTTATTAATGAAAAATGACATTGCCGCTGACGTGGGAAATAAAATTTCATCACTTAAATCGGATATTAAGGATAAAATCATAAAATCACAACAATGGAGGAGAAAATGGAGAATAAAATGACAACGATGGACGAAAGAATCAAGGAGTTAGAGAGTAAGATAACAGATTTAAGAACACAAGACACGCCAGCAGAACAAAAGAAGATCGACATCTGTAAGCCAGAAACACAACCCAAGACATAAGATATTAGCAGATTTGCCCGAGTCAAGGCTCCAACGTTCGACGGAAAGACATCGTGGACCAATTATGTGAAACAATTTGAAGCAGCCGCTAGAGTGAATAATTGGTCCGATAGGGAGAAGGCAGTAAACTTAACAATCGCGCTTCGGGGAGATGTCTTAGATGTACTTCAGACGATACCACTTGAAGAAACGGATCACTTCAAGCAGCTGAAGGAGAGGTTGGACATGCGATATGGCCACGACCATCTAGAACATTTCTACGGATTTCAGCTGAAGAACTGAAGGCGGAAACTTGACGAAATCATTCAAGAATATGAACTGGATATTGCTAGACTAGTTCGATTTGCTTATCCATCAGCACCAGAGATCATGATGGAATGTTTGGGCATCCAGGCCTTTATTGACGGCTTATGTGATCATGATATGGAGACGACGCTTCGATTAGCCCATCCTAAAACATTGGTCGATGTTTTGACAGCTGCTCTTGAATATGAAGCAGCAACGAAGGCTTCGGGACCATCCAAGAAGAAGGTGACGAGGACAGGTTTGACCAGATCGCCAACTTGTTGAAAGGAATGGTAGACAAGAAGCCGAAGAAGATTAGATGCTATAATTGTGGCGAGCTAGAGCATGCACGCAGTTCGTGTAAGCCTCCTACGACTCCTACAAACCTAGAACCTCTTAAATGCAAAGCAGCCACGAAGAATTCGCGGTACAACAAAGGTAGGACCATGCAGGAAGAAGGTGACGATGACAGACTTGACCAGATCGTCAACTTGTTGAAAGGTATGGCAGACAAGAAGCCGAAGAAGATCAAATGCCGGAAGTGTGCGAACTAGAGCACGCACACAGTCCGGCTAAGCGTCCCAAGACTGCTGCAACCCAAGAACTGCAGTCACAGGTGAAATCAGACAGGGGTAAACATCCTGCTGATGTGAATCACACAAAAGTCAACTCTCTGCCTAGACGGTCATGTCCCGTAGACTATTCTCAATGCAACAAGTCGAAATCTAAGGAAGTTGCAGTTTCAAGAATTACAGTAGTCAACGAGGAATGGTCACCCACCAGGATTAGAGAAGATCAGGAGAATGATCCTTACCCGAAGATGATCCGGCAATGGAAGGAAGAAAATCGGCGACCTACATGGCAAGAAGTGTCAAGATTTTCACCGACACTCCAGGCATATTGGGCTCAGTGGGACTCCCTTGTCCTGGAAGAAGGGCCGTTGAAAAGAGTCCTTGAAAACGATGATAGTTCCGAGATGAGAAGACAGCTAGTTATTCCTATAATGGGAGTAGCTGAGGTACTGATCAAGTCACACGACATTCCATCGGGAGGTCATCTGGGAGTGAAGAAAACCCTGCAGCGAGTCCGTGGAAGGTTTTATTGGATGAACAGCTCCGACGATGCGAAGGACTGGTGTAAGAAATGTACGACTTGTGCTACGAGTAATGGACCACATCGCAAGAGAAAGGCACCCATGAAACAATATAATGTTGGAAGCCCTTTCGAAAGGATTGCTTTAGACATCGCTGGGCCATTTCCGACGACAGAAAATGGTGGTAAATATATCCTGGTTATAATGGATTATTTCACAATGTGGGTGGAAATTTACGCGATCCCGAATCAAGAGGCCACAATTGTCGCGGATGTATTGGTGAAATAATTTATCAGTCGATATGGAGTGCCCTTGGAAGTCCACAGTGACCAGCGAAGAAATTTCGAAAGCCATCTATTCCAGGAGATTTGCGACAAGCTGAGAATGAAGAAGACCAGGACAACAGCATTACATCCACAGTCAGACGGAATGGTCGCGAGTATGAACATGACTATTGGAAAATACCTGTCCAAAGTAGTTTCCAGCCATCAGACAGATTGGAACCAGTATATTTCCCTATTCTCATTGGCTTATAGATCTGCCGTCAGTGAGTCCACGGGTGAAACACCTGCGAAAATCATGTTTGGACGTGAGATGAGGCTTCCTTGTGACCTGGAATTTGGCTGTCGGCCTGGAGAAGATCTAGCAGGAGAAGACTACGTGATCCAATTAAGAAGAATGCTGGACGATATTCATGAATTAGTTCGAACAAGTCTTCTAGTTGCCAGCGACATAATGAAAAGTCGGTACGACACGCAGGCCACAGTAGGCGGTTTTAAATAAGGGGAAAAAGTATGGTTACACAACAAGATCGATCTATCTACCGCGATGTGTGGGAAGCACTTCAAAACCTTCGAAACCATGTGTTGGAATCCAGTATGAAAAACCAGGCTATGCCTAAGATAGCGAGTAACCAGTTGGATTGGCAAGTCATCAGGAACATGGTAAAGGTGATCTTCCAAGATACCGGTGTCCACATATTAATTTGCAGCTACAACCCCCGTTATCAGTATCCGATGAAGACGGTGCCCTGTTATTTCCATAAGATTGGAAAGTGTAGAAATGGGGCCAGTTGCCGATTCAAACATCCAGTCTCGGCTACACAAAAGTTCCAGGAGGAACTTCCATTTAAGGAGGGGGTAATGTTACGAAATAGCACACTAGTGTAGTCCCTGAATCCGACTCCGCCTAAGCCATGTATGAAAGTTGAAATTTTGGCGGAGGCGCAGGGATTTCTTGGAACTGTTTACGATTTTTTGTGACTATCTTATCTCGACACTGTTTTTGTGACCAGTCTCATCCAGAAAATTCTAGGGAGTTGATTGTTTTTGTGTAAGCGCAATCTATAATTATCTAGTAAAAACGGCACTAATATATAAAGGATCGACCAGCCGGGAGAATTCAGTTTATAAAGTGATCTCGTGATATAAACAGCGAACAAGTAAATAGTCTAAGTAGTGAAGTGTTTATATAAATTAATGTAAGTGAATATACTGTGTATATAATATAAATTAGTGAATAGTGTAGTGAACAAATAAATTAAGTTAGTAGACATAACGTGTGTGTATACATTTATCCCACCCGAAATAAAAACGTTTTAATAAATAAGAAAAACATTACAGTAATAAAAAGATATATAAATGTTCGGTGTCGGTCATATGAGAAAAATTTGTAAAAAAAATTATTTACAATTAGAAGGATGTAATTGCATAGGTACTAAAACACAGTTTATCTATAACGATTTAAAAATCAACAACTTTCGTCATGATTTACTTCAACCGAAAATGTCAGTTTCCGACACCAGTGACGAAAGTAAGTGGTTGCAATTTCAGATATTAAATCGCTGACAGCCGAATCCTTTTAAGTAACTGTTCTAATATAATTATGAATCAATATGCGAATAAAAAATAAATTATAAAATACACAATACATTTTTTTAGTATTGAGTTATTCAAAGTTTGTAAATTAATAATTAAACAAAATTATTGTTGCTGTCTTAGATTTCATTTAGAAACGTTTAATTATAATATAAAGGTAGAGCCAAAACAAGCATGGTAAATCGTAGATTTCGTCCAGATCATTTTAAAGATAATTGTCCATGGCCATAGAAAAAGTATAGTGTTTTAGTCGTCGAAAAGCATTTTCTACAGCTTGAGAACATTATCAAACTCGGCTGCGCCTCTTTTGATAAACTCTCTCGTTGCAGAAAATGCTACTTTTGTCACTCGTTAAACAATACCTATACTATTTTCATTCCGAATATAAAGGTACTTTACTTTTGAAAAAAAATTCATATTGTTTGACAAATCGTGTTACCGACTGAAAAAATTTAATATCTGATGATTGTATTTCAGATTTTAAAACAAGCAGAATTTTTTATGGAGAATAACTTTTTTTTCGTAAAATTAATAATAAAAAAGATTCCTACATGTTGCCAACTTAAGTAGGCACACGGAATGTTATAAACTAGTTACATGCGAAGTATACGTAGGTGACCTGAAACCTGAATACGTATCTGTTGGATAAATCGTTTTTCCGATCACTGCTTAGCTTGGAGATTGACATTGTCACAATGGACGATTCGACCCTGTACTCAATCAACAAGCGCATTTGTTTTGTAAACATTATTCCTTTTTTTTGACAAACAATACCATTTTTACGTGTTTAATTTATTTGTTGGAAACATTTGTGCGGTTTTATTTGATTATCACGTCTTATCTACCTAGCCAGAGATAAAATGAGTTATTGTATGCGCATTATCAAGTAATGATATGGATATAAAAACATATTGAAAATAACAATTCGAGTACAACTTGATATGTATTGTGCGGTTATTTGAAAAATAATACATAATTCTCATGGAAGAATAATCTTGATACTTTTTCTCCAGTGGTGGTGTCGCATAAATCAGTGCCAAACACACTGTAGTTCACAGAACATTTTGTTTATTAATTTTACGACTTTAAGCTTATTCACAAATTTTCTCTTTGTCACTTAGCATAAAATAAGAGAGGACAAAACTTCCGTTTAAGCTTTCAGATACTTATCAGAAGGTGGTGAAGCTGGCCCTGAAGGTACTATATGATAGATAAACAGGCTGATATGGCATTCAAAACTCTAGATGTTCTTCTCTGACAGATAATTAATCAACAGATGAAAATAACTGAACTTATAGCTTTTAGCACTCTGATATAACGCAATTATCATCATAATTGTTGTTTAATGACTGTCTAAATCAGGGTTCTAGACTACAACGCAGATTTAGTTTACTTACTGTCTTCTTATGCCATCAAGAATGTCACAAACTAGAGAAGACTTATTGACTGACTGGCTGGCGAAAAATTAAAAAGTTAACAACTTCGAACCGTATTTCAACAGCATACAGACATACCTATGCATCTTCACCTGGATTACTAAATTGCTAGGATAATATGTACTTTATTTATTAGCTTAATGAAAAGGTTATTTCTAAAAGAAAAGTTCGTTTACAATAGTAACGGGATAGTAGAGCAAACGCACTTCCCTACCAGCAACATTCGTTGCCTAAACGGGCAAAGTTTCAGATAGGAACGCATAACGTCTAAAATTAACCCGATCATATAGGGATACATCCGTTGTATATAAAATTATGTCTCATGATGCAATTCCTAAAGGCATTTCGACACAATTCTCAAGCTTTTCAATATGTCACGAGTTTTTCCCTGGATTATCAAAGATCAAAGATGGAATGTTCGTCTGTCCCGATATACAGAAGATAATGGCCAGTTAACAATTCGCTGTTATTGAACGAAAAACAGGCTTCCTTGACAGTAGAAAAGCTACAAATTACAATGAGCTTATTTCTGATACTCTTGATAACTTCAATTGCATGGGCTGCAGAATGTCCATTAAAGTACACATGCTCACTTAGGTCAGTTTAAAGAAAACTTAGGGACATTATGTGATAAACTTTGAACAGAATTATAAAGGACAATATAATAAGAACATAAGCGTGATTACATGTGAAGGTTAATTCGAGAAACCTCTTACTTATACAGAGGAAATATGAGAATTGTTTATTTGTGCGGTTTTTAGAAGAAGAAAAAAACGCTGTGTATATGTCGTCGGCCACTTTTCGTAAAATGTCTTGTTAGCACGATACAGTTTCCGGAGTGCAACAAGTCACAAATTTTATGATTGAATATTGTTCAGAACATCCCACAGATGAATCCTATTTTCAGCTCACCAGAGACAGTTGAACGTGTGCTATGGTCCTTACAGTACCACATTTTTGTAATTTTTGGAGAAATTTGGGATTGTTAGCACGATACAGCCTCCGTAGTGAATACAAGTGACCAATTTTATTATTGAATATTGTTCAGGGTGTCTCGCAGATAAACCCTATTGATTTTCAGCTCATTAGAGCGAGTATAACGGGTGTTATGGTACTTGAAGTAGCACAGTTTTAGTAATTTTTTGAGAAATTTCGGGTTGTTAGCACGATACAGTCTACGCAGTGTATACAGGTGACCAATTTTATGATTGGATATTGTTCAGGGCATCTCACATATGAACCCTATTGATTTTCAGCGCAATAGAGCATGTACAACGGGTGTTATGGTACTTGAAAGTACCAAATTTTTGTAATTTTTGGAGAATTTTCGGTTTGTTTACACGATTATAGCCTGCGAAGTGTATACAAGTGACCAATTTTATTATTGGATATTGTTCAGGGCGTCTCACAGATGAGTCCTATTGATTTTCAGCTCATTAGAGCGAGTACAACGGGTGTTATGGTACTTGAAGTAGCACATTTTTGGTCATATTTTGAGAAATTTCGGGTTGTTAGCACGATACAGTCTCCGCAGTGTATACAGGTGACTAATTTTATGATTGGATTGGATAGTATTCAGGGTGTCTCACATATAAACTCTATTGATTTTAAGCTCACCAGAGCCAGTATAATGGGTCCTATAAATTCAGATATACTACATTTTGTTCAGGGTGTCTCACTGATGCACCCTTTTGATTTTCAGCTCACCAGAGTCAGTACAATGAGTGCTACGGTACTTGACGTACCACATTTTTGTAGTTTTTGGAGAAATTTCGGTTTGTTAGCATGATTTAGCATCCGGAGTGTATACAAATGACCAATTTTATGATTGAATATTATTCAGGACGTCTCACAAATGAAACCTATTGATTTTCAGCTCATTGGAGTGAGTACAACGGGTGTTACGATACTTGAAGTAGCACATTTTTGGAGAAATTTCGGTTTGTTAGCACGATACAGCCTCAGAAGTGTATAAAAGAAACCAATTTTATGATAATGATATTGTTCAGGGCTTCATACATTATTTTTTTAGTAGTACTAAACACTATTTATACGCAACAGATCAAGTTAAAACTGCATTGTAAATCTTTACTTGTGAAAATAGAGGAG
Source organism: Galeruca laticollis (assembly GCA_963921935.1). Taxonomy (NCBI): domain Eukaryota; kingdom Metazoa; phylum Arthropoda; class Insecta; order Coleoptera; family Chrysomelidae; genus Galeruca; species Galeruca laticollis. The sequence continues at coordinate 198,924,700 of OY998178.1, forward strand.
AATAACTTGTTACTATATTTGACATCGACTTTCCTAAGCAATTCTTTGTTAACGGTTTGAAATGCAGCAAAGTTTTTAGGGGATTTTATTTGTACATTGTTTATTCCGAATAAAAATTAATTTTTTATATCTTATTATTTAGGCAAATGTTAGCTTGTAGTTAATATGATCAAAATGCCTAAGCAATTGAACAGTAAGAAATAGCAGTTGGATTATTTTCAACGAAAATGTTATTTCTTTAGAAGCAATAACGCTTTTGTTATGATCATCGTAGATTTTTATTTTGAATTACAATTTACAATATTGCAGTAAGAAAACCCGTGTGGGGTAGCTAGTCCTCCATCGGGCGCCTCCCCAGTTGGCAGATAGGAGAACGATTTCCAGATATGGTTGGTACCGAGTAAATGAAATACACGAGACGAACCAAAACTAGTATGAGGAAGGGCAGCAGCGATCATCATTACCAGCCCGTGGCATAAAGGAAATGATCCTTGAATTGACTCGGAAACTGGAATTCCACAGGCGAAACTGAAAACAGTTGGAAGGTTGGTACTGCGATGCGCATTATTTTCCCCACGACATCATTTTGTCCAAAACTCTTTTATCATGTCCGGAAACATTAACAGTACGGCCTTCAGTCCCGATCAAATGTTAAATTATCAGAGAGTGCTAAGAATACATCGGCTTGACATGATGAGGATTAAGAATACGCACATGGAACACAAGAACATTTTTTGCAGCCGGCAATATTGATAACGCTATAAAGAAAATGCGACGACTATATATTCACATTCTTGTAATTAGCGAGAGTAAATGGCCAGACAACGGAATGTACTTAAAACAGGGAATTACTTTTTACTACTCTGGAAATAACCACCAAAACCATCGGAACGGTATGGGATTCACGGTCACTAAACAAATTAATAAATCTGTACGCAATGTTGTTGCTTACTCAGACAGAATTATACTTCTGCAGATTGACGCCAAGCCAGTCAACCTTAATCTTATTCAGGTATACGCACTAACAGCTGACAAACCTGATACATTCGCCGAAAGGTTCTACGAAGAAGTACAAGCAGTCCTAAGATCACTAAAATTTGATGAGTTTACCATTGTTATGGGGGACTTTAACGCAAAAGTGGGAAGAGGCAAAGTGGATGGTGTAGTAGGTGCATTCGGAATGGGTGAGAGAAACGATCCATGTGAATTACTAATTCAGTTCTGTAAACAAGAAAATCTGGTAATTAAGAACACATATTACAAGTTACCTCCTAGACGTGTGTATACATGGCAATCCTCACAAGACAGTCCCAATCGTATAATAAGAAATCAGACTGGTTTCCCTCTGATTAATCGCAGATGCCAAAATGGTGTAACGCGAGTGGCTGCCTATCCGGGGGCCGATATTAGCTATGACCATAATCCCATAATAGCCAATTTTAAAATTAATCTCAGAGAAATGTACCTGTAAAATAAGATATTTAGAAGCTTAATCAATCAAACGACAAGGAAAAGCGGAATCTGAAGATTGCCTATACTGTGGAGAACAAGATGACGTGCAATACACCCTGTTTGCATGTGTACGATGGGAAGTAACACGTCAAAGCTAACAAAATGACACGGGTGTACCATTTGGAGTGGATAGTATGATGGTATCCCTGACATCGTGGCAGGAAGAGTGGAGGAGTGCATACAAAATCATAAGGCTCATTATAGAGAATAAAGAAAAGGAGGATAGAGAGAGACCAAGAGAGTAGTTGGAAAACAGGCAGATGCACTCCCACCGAAGTAATGCGTGAGCGGTTCCAGTGGCAGATGCGAAAGAGGAGTGGTTTTAGTTGGTAGGAATCCGGCACTCCGGAAAGACCGGGGTCTAATGTAAGAACGAAGACTTGCTAAAAAACCATCAACAACCTGAAAGATACATCGAACTAACTGGAAAAGTAAAACAGGAATGGAAAAACCCTCGAGAGTAATGGGTAATTGCGGAGTGTGAGGAAGCTGAAAGACTGCATGAGTTAAAAGACTCGTTCAGCTTTCATAGGAAAGTAAAGCAATTTACTGGCTCTCTCAGAAAAGCATACATTCCATTTCTTAGGAAACAAAATGGAAGACTAATTTTGGATCCAGATGATCTCTGTAATGAATGGAAGCAGTACGCGGAAACACTATTTTCGTGCAACCGGACGCAAAACAAGCATTTTGCAGCCGCAACAGAGGCCGCAAAATGATATTTTGCGGCCGTTACCCAGAGTGACGGCCGACAAACCTTTTTACGGCCGTTCCCATAGTGACTGCCGGCAAACTGAACGCCACTACAGCATTTAACATTTCTGAAATATGACAATAACAATGTATTTCGAACCAAAAACTATTTCCAAATTCACAACAGAAACATACTTTATTTTTGATATATATTAACATTGATTGTACTGTTTATATTATTACTGATATTCATCCCTGAAGATGAAGCAACTAAATCTATTGTTTCTGAACAATCATTATTTACATTAGACAAAAACGTATTATTTTCTTTGGACATTAACATTTTGCGATTGACTACATTTGAACTAGATCCTACAGTGCCAGAAATTGCATCGGAAATTTTGTTCTTATTATGGATGGAATCCTCGACATATCCTTCCGCTACAGTAGTGGACTTCCATCCACCGTGGCGTTTAAGAACTGATATATCAGCACCTGTATTGGCAAGCAGCGTGGCGGAACTTCTTCTAAAACTGTGGCCTGTGTATGCCTCACTATTTGGTAAGCCGAGATATTTTGCGTTGAAACGCTGACTTTTCTAAAGAGACATAATGTTTATTGAAATTATGTAATTTTCACGGTTGCACGAAAAATATTGTGTATACTATGACCGCGAAATGTTTTCGCGACCTCGAGATTATCTTGCCTCGGCCGGAGCGGCCTCGGCGATAATCTCTCTCTCGGAACGCGAAAAAGAATTTTGCGGCCTTAGTATACAAATAACTATTAAAGCCCAGCGCAATTCAAGATGCCCGAACGCTGCAGAAGGGCTAACTGACACAAAATTCTAGACACGGAAGTACAAGAAGCTATTGTAAGCCTGAAAAATCAGAAAAGTCCAGGGCATGACAACGTACATGTTGAAATATTGTAAATATTGGATACAAAGTATCTAACAAACATGTGTAATAGAATATAAGAGTCACGTAAAATTCCATCGGACTGGTTAAAGTCTACCTTTATACCTCTTCCTAAAAAAAGTATCCCTAGAAAATGTTGGGACTACAAACTCATAAGTCTTATGAGCCATGGTCTTTCTTCGAATTATTTACACCCGAATATATCCCAAATGCGTAGCAATGAGCGGGGAAAACCAATTCGGTTTTATCAAGGGTCTGGGTACAAAAGAGGCTCTCTTTTCCATGAAACTGCTCATACAGAAGTGCTACGATCAACGGCGAGACGTATTTATATGTTTTATTGATAATCAGAAAGCTTTTGATAATATTAAGCACGATCTTCTTCTGGAGATGTTACATGGCATTGGCATAAAGATATCAGAATAATTCATGAACCATACTGGCAACAGACTGCAGAGGTGAACATTAACAATGAACTAACTACAGAAACATTCAATATATCTAAAGGAGTCAGTCAGGGATGTATCTTGTCGCCAATCTTATTCAACATATATGTAGAAAATATTTAAATATTTTTCAGTTTACTTTGGAAGAAGAGAACAGAGGAATCAAGATCAACGGAATTCCAATTGACAATATTAGATATGCGGATGACACCGCTATATTGGCGAATTCTCATGAGGACCTTCAAAACACTGTAAGACAGAGTTAACCAAATAGGCAAACGATTTGGGCTAAAGATCAATACCAACAAAAGAAAAGTCATGATAATAGTACGCCAACATATTAACGTAACAATTAGGATTGACCGTCAGGATTTGGATTAAGTGTCGCGTTTTGTGTATCTGGGTTCCATTCTCAATCAAAAAGGGGACTGCGACGAAGAAGTGAAAATTCGGAATGGATATGCAAAAGCCATGTTTCTTAAACTAACAAAATTTCTCCTTGCGCGCACTATTCCCCTGGCACTTCGGCTCCAAGTAATTAAGTGCTACGTATGGCTTATCTTGCTGCGTGGAGCAGAAACGTGGTCTTTAAAAATCAGGTCATTAAAACGCATAGAGGCATTCGAAATGTGGACTCTGCGAAGGCTGCTGTGTATTCATTAGACAGCAGACCCAACCAACGAAGAAGTTTTGAGAATGGCCGGTGTGGCGAGAGAACTTCTTCACATGGTACAAAATCGAAGGATATATTATCTTTGACATATTCTCAGGGGAGCTAGGTACTCAATTCCTAAATTGATTTTGCGAATTAAGATAGAAGGTCTCCGAGGCCCGGGGCAAAAGCTTCGAAACATAAGGGACTGGTGTGGAATAAGGGACGCCGCCACAATATTTCCACATGTAGAGAACGGCACCTTGCATAAGATGTGAGAGAATTACAAAGGATCGCCAACATGCGTGCATGCACAGGACACAAGAAGAAAAAGAACTCAGAAAAAAAGCTGTTGCGGAACTGTTTGGTTTTCTATAAAGTCATAAACAAAATGTTGAAACGTCAAAATATTTTGTTTCACTTCATCGACATTTCAATGTAAAATGAAATAGAATGTTTATTTGTAATACTTACTTACATTGCTTTTATTTATGTTAAAATAAAAAATATATCTGAACGGAGTATTTGGTTACGAAACCAAATAAACATATTTTCTGTGTCTTTGAATGAATTTACTTTCTCTTTTATTTATTTTTGCATTAGAAAGCCGTTGCTAATGTAACATAATATACGGAATGACAAACAAACGCAGCTGTTTGTACTTGTACTAATTTCTACCTAAAACTAATAAATTTCTTTTATGTGCCAAAATCGTATGAAAAGAATCCCATGATAAGTTACGATATTAATTTAAATAATAACAAAGATCAATTAATTAAGTAATTCATTTGTTTAATATAATTAATTATTTTGCCCTGATAAATGCGGAGACTTTTCTGGCACACATTTATTTATACTGCTTTGTTGCACTGACTAAGTTCGATAGAAGTTGATAAAAGTCTGTATCCTGTCTGGTTATATATGTTATTTGGCAGCGATTTCTGAAAACTTTCCGATAAATATGGAGCAGCTAGACATTCACTAATTTATCAATCTTCAATAAATATTCGTTGACCATAAATAAGATGTTTCATGAATACTGTCATTCAATAATAATACAGAGGGTGTATAATGAAATTGTGTGACCAAAAATAGCTCAATTGAGGCTTAGTACAAATGTGCATACAACAAAAGCTCTTTGAATCCTTTAGTTTAAATTTATAAGAGGCTCTTGAAATAAACAAAAATAAATATTCAGGTAACCTTCTTAACGACCAAATAGATATGTTGCGGAGATAGACTCTGAAAGGTATTAACATTTTGTTTACTTTTACCAATACCACTTACACACTACACTATATCTTGATGTTAGCCTACTAATTAAATAGTGAGTGTTGCTTATCGATGGTGGCCACCTGCTGTGTTCGAAAAAATATACTTATAGTTCAGTAAAATAATAAGTTATTTTAAAATTATATTCTAATTCTCGTTAATAAAGCGAGATATAAGGTAGTGTTAATTGTCTGGTGTTATGTTTAAAATGTATTTAATAATTATAAAATTATTAAATAAATTTTAACGATAAGTTGAAATTATAATGTTAAATGAATATATCGTCTAATAAGAATTTTAAATTATAATATTGACTGGACTATGACAGTATTCATATCAAAGGATAAGCCGAAACTTTAAAGTTCGCACTATATCTCTTACGTGAACTATACACACATTAAAAGAAAGGGATTATAATAGGCGCTTTGATTTTTGCTCTCTCTTCCAAGGAAAGTTAGAGGATCCTTTTTTTACGAGGCTTATAATTTTTTTCGATGAGTCGACATTTTCGTCAAATGGAACTGTCTCGTTGCAACATTTTCGATGGTGGTCTGAGGAAAATCCCAATTTTGTATTAAAGTCTCATCACAAATATTCGTTTAAGACGAACGTGTAGTGTGGTATTTATAATAACAAATTAATAGGACCTTTTTTTTCGCGAATCTTTGAATGCCGAACGTTATTTACAGTTTTTACAAACTCATATCAATGAATTCATGGACGAACTACCCTTAATAGAATATCAATGTATTTGGTACCAACAAGACAGTGCCGCATGCCACAGTAGAATAAATGTTAGGAACTATCTTGAAAATTTGTTTCATGGAAAAGTTATTCACAGATAATCCGATCCCTTTTGGCCTGCTAGATCCTGTGACCTAAGACCCCCTTGAATACTTTTTATGGGGTTACCTGAAACAAAAAGTTTACCAGTAAGCGCCGTTTCAAGATATTGACCACTTGGAGAGGATAATTTTAGAAACATGTCAAGAAATTTCTCCACAAATGATTAGGAATGTATAACGTGAATTTTCCAATAGAACTATTAAAGGTATTGAACGAGAGTGTGGATATGTCGAAGCATTAGTATGAGTAAAAATTAAATTTGTTTGTTGCTAATGTTAATATGATGTTAGTTTTATAACTTAGAATTTGAATGTATTTTATTATTAGCAAAATAAATGAATTTGTACTTATTACGCGTTTTAATTGCAAAATTATTAGAAAACATCGAAAAAGTAAAAGGTTATCATGTGTTTCGTAATTACAAGAGATAAATGTTCATTCAAAATAGAAATATTAGTAACAAATAAAATAATCTGATGTTTTAATTTAAATGGACTTCATTTGATACGTTTCAATTTTGTCGTTATGCGAATTTAATCACAGAAGCTTTAAAATATAATTCTTCGTTCAATTTAACATTATTTTGACTTTAAATGTATATTAGGAAATCCAGTGTCATCAATTTTTGGGAATCATTTATAATATCGTACAACTATAAACAATAAGCGATGAGTAATAAGAGAGTTATACCATTATTTTGTTGTGTACTAAACGCACGAATTTGTACCACCGTGTATGATTATGTTAACATTTGTGACAGATCTGATGTCTGTGTTAGTTTCACTCACTACAGACTTGCGTTCGATGAGACGATTCTGAATTCGGATTAAGGAATCGTTGTTGACAATTGATGGACGCTTTTTCGCGTACCGAATTATTCGGGAAAGGGAGTTGTGATTCCTCCATGTAGTCGCTAACTCGAAACTACATGAGGGTAGAGTTGGAACCTCCGCGAATTATTGTTTGTCGTCGACAGTCAATACGTTGGAGTTAGTGGTGTGTGATTCAGGCGATAGAGTTGGGTTTATTGTCTCAATTAGTTAATATTGAGAGTATGCGAGCAATTTTTATTACCTTTCTCAATTAATTATACGTCAAAGTATTTATTTTGTTATTGTGAAGCATGTCCCCTGGTGTTACTTCGAACGCACTACCCCTGATACATATCTTTGTAACGCGATCCTCAGTGAAGGGTCTATACATGTGTTGATCTGTGGTTTGTACTTATTTATACCCAACGAAAAATCCAGGCCGTTACTTAGGATTTCAGTTGGGGGGAATTACTGGATTTTACTCGGGGGGGGGGGGGGTTATTGGATTTTACTTGGGGGGTATTATAAGATTTTACTTGGGGGGATTTAAAGCATTTTACTAGAGGGGTTTATGGGATTTTAGCCGGGGGGATGTATAGGATTTTAATAGAAGAATATATAGGATTTTAAGGTACCATTGGTTACTTGTGAGTACAGCATGTCAAAACTCTTAGTACAAATTGTGGTACTCAGGGATTGAGTAACTACTGGGGAGGGATACATTGGTTTTAAAGGTACGGGATATATTTTCGCTTAGGACATTTGTATATATATTTGTGTATATATATATATATATATATATAAGATGTACGAATAGTGCGTGACATATGAACAATAAGCAAAGAATAGACTAGTGGGTATTGCACGCAAATAGAAGAAGGGGCTACTGAAAAGAGTGGTAACCGCAGACATGCATGTTTCTAGCTCATTAGCCGTCATCGGTACGGTACAACCAAGAAAAGATGTGAAACATGAGAGCAAAGGTGTTGAATGAAACATGAGAAAATATAACAGAATTCAGCAGGATAGTCAAACACAACATTTGTGTCAGTAATATTAGAAGATCTCGAATATTCGAGACAACAACCAACATAGACACGGAGGTGCATATAACACTCCCGTCTGAAACTTCCGACCCAGATTAATGAAATAATAACAAGATGTACGAATAGTGCGTGACATATGAACATATAGTTTTATTCCTAACTAGTCAGCAAAGACTATCCTTCTTATATATATATATATATATATATATATATATATATATATATATATTCTTTTGTATATCATTCAATCAAGGGGGGATTTCACTTACCTATGACAGATTGTTGTTAAGATGTATGGGTCTTTACGACATTTGGGAATTTATTGTAATTTTTGTGATTTAAGATACACTTGTACGCACTAGTTGTACTAGCAGAAACTTTTCTCGACAAAAGTAAGAAATTTATTAAACTTAAACTTGGCTAAGTGACATCTGACTTTTATTTCTCCATCTATTTGGTAGTCTTAGGGTGGGAAAACTTGTGTAGGTAGTTGTCGGGAGGCAAGATTGCCTGGCGCCCTTTTACATTTTATTTAGTCTTCAAACAACGGACCCCCTCGTCTCCGCAATAGTTAGAGGCAACGCCTAAAAGCGCAAACATACATCGAGTTTAAGGTTGAAGAATCTTAGTGTGAATAACGGTAGGTGGCACATTATAACATTGTTTACAGTGTCACAATGAAGTCTCGTTGAACACCTTTTTAGTAATTTTTAGTGTGATACAGTTGGTTATTGTATATAGTATATATATTTTTATTTGACATTTGACTTTAACCTTGAAACATATTATGAAATGATCTAGCGTTGTTCTAGCTAGCAAATTATTATATTAAATGGTCTTAAAGGTAAATTTGAATAAATTATATATCAAAAATATTAATAAATAAAGTACGCTAACGTTTATTCATCAATGATTTGTCAATTGTGTATTTTTATATTGTATAGGTATACATAACTTCCGGTTTTTGGGATAAATTACCGGATATCTATGTGAAGATGTATTATAGAAATAATTCTGTTCATGATATAATATAAATAGATCACAAGCATATACGAAGAACCTCTTTTTTAAACAAATAATCATCCCCTGTTTGTTTGTATACAATTTACAAAATTATTCGGTCATAATATGTCAAAAGTGCTGAATAAAACCATCTTTGATCTGACCAATCAGGAATCTACAGAATTGACAACTAAAATTCAAACCACTTTAAAAACTGGGATTATGTAATTCTGTTTTATTTAAAATGTTAAATAAATGCGAATTATAAAAAATATTGTGTAAAACTTGTGTCATAATGACTTTCTCTAGTACTCGTGATATTCACTCGTACTACAAAATGAGTCATTGTGACACTTGCTTTACAAATAACTATTTTAATTCTGTTCAACTTTTTTTAGTAAGATTTTTCGATATTGTCAAATTTGAAAGTACTTTACTCTTGAGTAAAACTCATTTTTTGACAAACCTCGTATACGACTAAAAAATTTGATATTTGTGCATAGTATTTTAGGTTTTAGATAATGCAGAGCTTTTTATGAAGAATAAATGGATCATTGCTGTTCGTCGTGTACAGTAAGTTAACATGCATTTGTACATATACTTATAAAATAATTGTACAGATTAAAATGACAAATTATGTTATCAAGTATAAATATGAAAATCAAATTTTTGAGTGTCAAGTAATTATAGGTTATCTTTGTGTCTGAAAATTCATCCTTAAGTGATCCTACATATTATTTTTCCAACCTTGAATAGAACTTTATTAATTCAGTGTATATGTGTGTTTTAGTGAGAAAAATAAAAATAAGATTTGTGAGTTCTGTTTTGTTTTAACTAAAATGTAAATATTGTAATTAATATAAATATATTACAATTAAAATACAAAACTCACTGATGAAAAATAATCGAAGAAATAGACTAAAGAATTCAAATGTTTGCTTATACTTTTTTCTATTTTTATAATATATAACATAATATAACCATATAATTACCTGTAATTTAACTTTATAAACATTCTCAGCATTTTTAGTACTCGTAGCACCAGGTGTTTCTCGTAAAACTTCACCAATAATTTCGCGAGAATTGTTTTCCCCAATATATTAATGTACCTCACTTGCGTGGAAAGCTTCTAAAAGTTTTTTGCCTTTCGATAGGTTTTTTGACCGAAAAATGCTTGTATAGACTGATTGGAACCCAACTTTTATTGTAACAACCATTTTTGATCAGTAAGAACCCTCCCGAATCGTTGAAAAAAAATGATTAGAAAAGTCATGTTTTTCATTTGTTTACATACTGGTTCCTACTCGTACAATCCCTGAATTTAAAAAACAATCCGGTAGGCGGCGCGAGCGCTGCGCGCCAAAGATACTCAACTAGCATATACCACTTTACCTTATTCTGTAAGCTACTTCGGCATTGGTCGTGTGTCACGAACGCTTCGTTCGGTAGAAAGTACTAGAAACACCATTTTAAGTCTTGCTATGATGTTTTGAGTATCCCTGTCTCTTTTTAACACACAATCATTAGATTTATCTTTGTTGGCATGTTTACTTCTCTTCAAAGGAAAGGTGCATATCGGTTATGTTATGTTTATGGTGTTTTGTGGTTTATATATACAAGTTTATGTATGTTGGAAAAATAATTTTTGGAGTAATTGAGTATTATTAATATTATTGCAATTTAATACGTAAACAAGTGCAAAGGGTACCTAAATAATACGTATTTATGGCCATTTACGGTGTTACCTGTAAATGTGAAATATTTGTGTGTCGAACGTTGTGTTAAATTAATTACTAAACTTCTCAATTTTTGTCATTATACCAATTCTTAAAAAGTTCAATATTTTGACATTGGTGATTTTAAGGATTAATAAATTCTTCTCTCTAAACCTAATTGGTTTTGTCGTTCTTCATCTTCTACTTGTAGCAAATGAATTGGGTCCATACTTTATAATGTACTCGCAATAAAGATTAAAAAAACGAAAACTAAGAACAGATAATATGCTATGCTATAGTTTATAATATTTACACCACACACTATACCTAATAACAGTTATAATAATAATTGACTCCCACAATGAAATATGAAATAATTATCCTCCTGAGAAATAAACAAACAAATGTTGCTATTGTTGCCGACGTAATTAAAAGATATCCCAAATTCCCCTAAAAACAGGTCAATATAAGGTTTGTTCCAACCTAAGATAAATCACCGTTTTGAAACCGTTCTGAAATTGTTAGAAATCATTTTATACGCAGGCGCAAACTTTGCATCGTCCCAGAACTGATGTAATTTGGAACGGTTTTAGACCTGTTTTATTATCGTTCAGCAATCGTTTTGCTTGTGTAAAACTGTCACCTCACTTTTTAAAATATATTTTTGTATTTAATGGACTTTATTAGTGGTATTATGCGTTATCTTCTGTTAAATTTGTCAAATTAAACTATAAAAATCTAGTTAGCTGAAAATGAAACTAAAGTCTTATATGTTTTAAAGAAAATGATTGTACATTTTCGAAATAAACGAATTCATGGTATTGAAAAACAGCCCAGTAAGAATAAAAGTTCAGTTGCCGACAATCACGTCAAACAAAAACAATAAAATAACTGATAAACTACTAACAGCGCATGTCAGTACTCACAGTTATTTCTTTCGACCGAGTATCGAAATTACCGTTCCGTGACGGCTCTAGAACGATGACAAGTTGGTTGGAACGCAAATATAACCGTAATATTACGGTCACGATTAGCTTGGAACGGTAATAGCTGTATGCACTTGCGCAGTCCCGTTCTAGAATGGTTCTTCGCGAGGTTGGAACGAACCTGTTTTTACATCCAATAATTATCAGTTCTCTATAGCCGAGCAAAGCCGAATAGATATAGAAAGAATTGTACAGAATAGGTTCACGAAATAGAAAGACATTTCCTCTCTATACTCATAGAAAGAAATTTCTTTCTCCGAGACGATACAGAATAGGTTTTCTATATCATTGTAGTTATACTGATCTTAAATGGGAAAATATATCCAGGATATCCCCATAGTGCTAATAATATCTAAGTTTTAATATTTGTAATATCATATCTTCTTCTTTTTTCTATTCATATAAATAAAGTCAATCATAAGGTAAATAATTATTAAACATCAGGTAGGCATCACATAAAATGTAAATTCTGCCATTCTTACGATGATAGTAATAACGAAACAATTGTCAATTTTTTAGAATTTCTACAATTTTTCCAATATATTGTGGAATTATTTAGAAACAGTTAGTTTCATTTAAAAAGTACTATGAGTAGATTCCACAGAGTAAGGATCGTAAGAGTAAATTTCACTGATAAAGGTAATATATTTTTATTCTTCTCCCGCTGTAACATGATTAGCCAAATTTGATTAACCCGGCGTTACTCGCTATATGAGATTTTCTCTCACAATTTTTCAAAATCGCCCCTACCTCCTGCAAAAGTTGGTGGGGACGCTCGCCGCCTCAGGAATGCTATCATCTGACTTCCCACAAACACAAACAGTACGCCATAGCATTTCACAGTGTTGTCTGTAGTTTTTAAGTGAAGCGCCTTGAGATAAGTACGTGTCCTAAGTGTGAGATTTTCTCTCATCAAGCGAGTACTCGTGTGTCAAAAATTAAACATGAGTCGCTGCAAAAGAATTGTGGATTTAGCATTACTACAGGCTGAACAGATGTCAAATAGAGGTAAACAATATTTGAAAAGTATGTTTATAGGATCAGCTTAACAATAACAATTCGTTTGGTTTACAGAGTTGGAATCAGATGTAAATTTAGAAGAAATTGTTACTGATGAGCAATTAGATGAAGACAGCGATGCTGAAAACGAGCGCAATGATGAAAAGAGTGATACAGAACAATCCAACTCTTCTGACGAAGATGATACACCACCTCCTGCTCAGAATTTTTCAGGGATTCCCGCGTGTTATGGTAAAGATGGAATAACTATGTGGTTAAAACATAATCCTAATATACATAGAAAAACATTGCAACGAAATATAATATTAAAATTACCTGGCGTCAAAGCTCCAGCACGAAATGCCAAATCACCTCTTGACTGTTGGAAGTTATTTTTTCCTGATGAGGTAATTCAAGTGATAATCAATCATACTAATAAATATTTACATCTGATTCGTTAAAAGTATAGCCGTGAAAGGGACTGCCCCGATACTAATTTCGATGAAATGAACGCTCTGTTAGGTCTACTCTATTTAGCAGGCGTGAAAAAATCACAACACCTAAATTTGCGTGAAATGTGGGATGATGACGGAACAGCACCAGAATGTTTTCGTGCGACAATGTCTCGAAAACGGTTTTATCAGCACTAAGATTTGATGATATTGAGGCTAGAGATAATCAGATAAATAATGACAATTTAGCCAAAATTAGAACAATATTTGATGGATTTGTGGATCGCTGTAAAAATAATTACGAAGTTGGTGAATACGTAACGATTGACGAAATGTTGGACGCTTTCCGTGGAAGGTGCAAATTTCGCCAATATATTGCAAATAAACCCGCAAAATATATGCTGTAGTCGACTCCCGCACCATAACTTAGAAGTATATTGTGGAAAACAGCCTCCAGGTCCTTACAATGTGGATAACAGTGCTGCTTCTTTAGTTATGAGATTGTCGCAATCTATTCTGAATAAAGGAAGAAATATAACCATGGACAATTTCTTTACATCGGTGCCGTTAGCAGGAGATCTTAGCAATAATTATCGAACAACCACCGTAGGAACCCTGCGCAAAAATAAAAGAGAAATTCCTCCGGAAATGATCCAAGTAAAGCAGCGCCAAATTCACAGCAGCATGTTTGTATATTCAAAAAGTTCTGTAATGGTGTCTTACGTGCCAAACAAAAAAATAAAAACGTCTTGCTATTATCAACAATGCATGATGATTTGATCGATGAGGAAACGGGAATCCAAATAAAACCAGAAGTAATTACCTTCTATAATTTAACGAAGGGTGCAGTTGATGTTGTTGATGAGATGAAGACCCTTTATTCGGTAGCACGTGTCAGCTGCAGATGGCCACTAACAATTTTTTTCCCTCACGAATATTGCTGGAATAAATAGCTACATAATGTACAAGGCTAACAATCAAGATTTAGAAGCAAAAAGACGTTTGTATCCAAAGGAACTTGCATTGCAGCTAATGAAGCCTCATTTGGTAAACCGTTCGAAAATTACTAATCTTTCACTTAGTCTTCGCACATCTATAAATAAAATTGCCAAGATAACTGAGACTCCAGTAGCAGGAAATGAAGTGGCAGAATCCCAATTTTGTCATCTCTGCCCACGGCGGAAAAATAGAAGAACAAAGAAAAAATGCCACAATTGCTTGCGACCAATCTGTCCACAACATAGTATCTTTTCATGTCCTAACTGTGCTGTAAATAATAGCGATACTGACGAAAACATGTAAAAAAATTAATCACTCAATCTTTTTTTCATCAGTTTTTTTACATTCAAATTTTCTAATTACCAAGATTTTCATCTTTTTTTTACTCAAAAATAATGTTCCTTACAGATATTCTTTAAGCTTAGGTATTTTTTGTAGAAGTTTTTTTTTAATAAAACACATTAGCATTACTTTATTTAGCTATTTCATTTGTACTAGTTTTCAGCGCTACTTCTGGAAATTTATAAAATTTGAGAAAAAATCTCACGCGCGAGTCATGGTGGGAAATTTGATGTAGCGAGTAACGCCGGGTTAAAAATATTCGTGACAACCAAAGAGTCTACATACTTGGTTTACGCCAACTGTGCTTGTTACAGAAAATAAACGGATATCATGTAAATGATCAAACCTTGTATTTTTATCAATCTTTGTGTGACTAGTTAGATGCAATTTCCCATGCGATAATTACATCAGAACGTAGCGTATATCGATCTTAATTTTATAATTTAATGCTTTTCCTACGACATGGGAAAAGAACTTTTTCTTCCGAGTAACACTGTATACTGTATTAACTAGATTTGAGGAAAAAACACATAATTTGTGTGCAATTAATACTTATTTAATGTGGCCTTAATAATGACTTATAAAAACTAGTGTTTATAATGATGATACATCTTTTAGACATTTTTATGTCCACTGTCTATTTTAGGATCTCAGTGTTCTCTCGCGGTTAGAATTGCGACATTCAGATAAGCTAAGTAGCAATATGTTTGTTGCAATGCGAATTAATTTTGCAAACACATAATGAATGTAATTTATACAGATTTATTATAGTATACAGTTTTCTGAGTAGGTAGTATTATAATTTATACATTGTGGAAAGGGCAAATGGAATACATTCCATTATTTTATTTACTGTACACATTTATAGGAAATCCGAAACACGAGAAATTTAAATTATAAATTGACATTCTACAGCATGATCCCTATCTTCAACCCCTTTCGAGTGACAGTTACAGCCCCCCTATTTTTTGAAAGGGAAGTACGAGCTTGTGACATATAGCTTAAACTTATTTCAAAAGTTAACAAAAAAATAAAATCATTTGATTACCGAAATTCGCTACAGCACACTCAAAAACTAATATGTAATACTGATTTATCCCTTAACTTAAAAAACAAAATAAACATGGATGTCACTGGTGTTCAAAATACTCCCACGTATTAGCAACATCCTAATTTAGAATAAAAATGTTTTCTAACTTTATTAAATATATCAGACGCGACCGAGCTAATCAAAAGCACGAAACAGCCATCAAAACTTCGCTGAAAAAATTAAACTCCATCCAATACGTCGATGCTAGAATATCAGCAAACATCTCCAACTTATACTATAACTAAAACAAACCCTCAAAAAACTATAAGTGACGACAATGAGTAGTTTAAACATTCTCTGACATCAAAATTAACTATCCATTAACATTCATCAGAAACAGACTCCCTCGATACAAAATTCATTTAATGAATTAGCATCGAAATATTCTAGTTATCTTTCAATTACACTGATGTACCCGAAACAGCTTTAGGAAATGCTGGAGCTTACATGTAACGATAAAAAATTTGCCTACGTATGTCAAAAAGTTGTCGTGTATACACTGGAGATGCGTTTGCTATACTACATGTCCTCATAATGTGCATAACAGCAGATGAAAACAATTTTCTAATTATCTCTCACTCATTAAGCACCCAGAAGATCTGAAAAATTTATATCCATCCAGATCTGGGGCGTACTCGAGAACCAGTAGTCGAATATTGTACCCTAAGTACATTTTGTGTACTCGGTACCCAGTACCCGAGTACGTTACCAATAAAGTACTCGGTACTCATACCCGTAGTATTTCGGGAAGAGTATCCGGTGCCCGCGTTTAGTAGTTTATTAAACGAGTACATTTTTCAGGGTAAACTTACCTGTGCTCTGTGCATATGCGACTGCAACACGGGAAACCGTTGTTATACCATTATCAGTCGAGTCAGCACTTGAATCGGAACCAAACATGCGGAGTTTCTGTTCTGTACACTGTGACTGTGTAACAGTTATAGAGTGCAGTGTTTCTGTACGTCTATAAAGCTAGCGTGGTCACATAAGCAGAATCGGTTGGGAATAAGGGCAACAATTAGTGCTAATTTAGTGCCAAAAGCTGAAATTTCATGCTCTCATATATTACTTAAAATGAGAATTGTTGATATTATTTTTGTTATTATTATAATAATTATTATTCTGATAAAACTGCATGTTTCTTAATAATTTTCAAAATTCAAAGTTATTTTTTCCACTTTGTATTTCATGCAACCTTGACCTCGGCTTTTATTTATAGCGCCATGGAAACTTTGAATTCGAGTGATGAAGTTCAGACCCATGCCACAATTCTTCAGAGAGTGATATGGATTATATTGCTCCGGGAAAAAGGAAGTCTAAGAAGAACTTTCAAAAATCCCAAACCATCGGCCTTGAGCTTGGCTTCGACCTCTAGCATCTATTTCAAAGTTTCCAAAAAACATGGAGAAGTACCTGAAAAGAAACTTAAATCGAATAATTCCGCACTGCAAGAGTAGATCATATCGAAAACTGCAAGAACAGTCCGATGCTCCATGGAAAATTTTTCATGGTTGAAAAATGTGAAGAGAAAATGTACTGTGAAGCCATGTGCCAATTATGTGTTCCCACAAGAAAGATGATCGATCAAGAACTACTGCTCAGATGCTGCCATCTCAACGGTCAAAAGATCAAAACAAGAAACGCTGAAAAGATTCGTGAATTCAGAAGTTCTGGTGACTCAGAAGGAGTTCGAGAAAATAATCGTTAACCTCATTGTTAATACAATGTCCGCGGTCATTGTTATTGAAAACCCAAACTTAAGTTTATTTGATGGAATGAATGTGAATGTTATTGGAAGAAAAGCGGATAAGAAACTAATCACCGATATGTATTATTTTTACATAGACAAGCTCAAGAAGGACAATGAAAAGAGTATATTTGTTACACAGCTGATATTTGGTCACTGAAACAAGATGTTTTAGGGGTGTTACACTTCACTGGATCGACGCAAACTTATAGAGACACTCAGGAGAAATGAACGAAAACATAAATTTAAAATTCGGATAAAAGCAACTTAAATAATTGCCACAGTAACAGACAACGGATCGAATGTCGTGAAAGCATTTCGGGAATTTTCGATGGGAGAAAAAAACTGGAAGATTTTCAACAGGAAATTGGCTGAACTCATGAAGAAAAAGATGAAGATGAGACAAATGAGTATGATAAAGAAATAAACCTCCATGAAATTGACGTTTCCGGCAATACGGAAAGCAGGATAATGCTCTCCGCCCACATCCGTTGTGCCAGTCACACACTGAGTTTAAGTACAACTGATTGCAAAAATGCAATTCAGTCAAACGTTGCGATAAGAACGAGACATACTCAAGTTGTTTCGAAATCTCAAATCTTATGGACGAAAGCCAGGAGACCCAAGACAGCTGAAACTATTAAATACGTTTTGGGACACGCTCTGAGTTAGAGATGTAAAATTCTCGGTAATAACCTTTTGGAGAATATTCTCGAGAATATTCTCAAGTTGAAGAATTTGCAATTATATACTGTCTTCCCATGGACATGTTTTGTATTAAAATATTTCTAAACGTTACTTTTCGGTTTTGTGGTACCTTTCAATTTATTTTCCTCCATGTTTTTATACTTATAGAAGGTCTAAACTGAGCCCAAATAAAACTAGTCCCACCACATCATTTAGAATTCACACAGCTGTATAGGAGTATACGTTCGCGCTTCTAGGGGATTTCCCTGAATCACTGTTGCCAGCCCGACATAAAACACCGTTGCCAGAGTTATAGAAACTCAAAATTTTAAAAATCATTGCAAAATTTTTCAGGGTATGTTATGTAAAAACTTCTTCTGGAGAATATTCTCGGGAGAATATTTTTACAGAGAATATTCTCGTTCTCGAGAATATTCTCCTCTCACATCTCTACTTTGAGTTATCCAGCCGCAACAAAATGGAACTCTTATTTATGGCTCGGTTTCGCAAATTTTAAGCGACAGCGAAGCTGCCGTCTTTTTTTCAACTTCAAAGAAACCGAATTGTTGTACTTAGAACCTCTCGCAGCAACCCTCAATGTTGTGAAAGGTCAGGAATGTGCCTTGTATGGGCATTTACTTCCAAGTTTGCTGCCTTTGAGGAATAAATGGGAGAGGTTAAAGCTTCAAAAACTTAGTCCTGGCGGTGAACTTCTTCTGAAAACATGTATGCAGAGCATGGAAAATATATTCTCAGAAATACTTTATTTGTCATCGGAAGAGGCAACAATATCCGGCAATTGTCCATCCTGCGTATGTCTTAAAAATGCACACATTTCTATAGACGTTTTAAAGAAGATGGTGATTAGCGCTGCTGAAAAATTATATATGATGATTGCGCAGAAATGGGTAATGAAGGAGATTCAAGTGACACAACAGATAACTTTGCGAATTCGAATCTAAACAAACCCAGTCTCAACATTCAACTGCAGAAAATGATGAAAATAAATCATCCAATATCTAGCTGAACTTTGTAAATTTCTGGACGACAAAAAAATGGCTTGAGCTTGTTAAATGATTATCCGATTATTAAAAGAGTAAAAGGTAGATATCATCCATGGCTCAAATGTGACTGACAGTAATTTTTCTGAATAACCTTGAGTATTATTCAGAAAAAAAATATTAAAAGAGTGTTCATGAGGTACAATACACGCTTGCCTCCTTCTGCGCCAGTTGAGAGCTTATTCTCTTTTGCAGCAATAATAAACAGTCTACGAAGAAATGCTCTGACCGATGGAAACTTCGAGAAATTAGTTATTATGACAGCCAACAAAATTAATCAGTGATACAGTATATTTATTTCACTGCACTGTGTCTCTTTGATTAATATTTTTGGCTTTCATTATTTTTTTAGTTATGTTAGTATTGCAAGTTAAGTTGTTTTGTTTAATAAATATGGTTACCAATGCAAAATTTATTATTACATTATCACCTTCTTACCCTTTTCTGCGTTCTCTATTCAAATAATGCACCTGAAATAAGTACCCGTGAAATTCGGTTACTTGTACTTAGAGTACTTTACTCTGAGTACATCCAATGAGTAAGGTACT
This sequence comes from Galeruca laticollis, assembly GCA_963921935.1. Classification (NCBI taxonomy): domain Eukaryota; kingdom Metazoa; phylum Arthropoda; class Insecta; order Coleoptera; family Chrysomelidae; genus Galeruca; species Galeruca laticollis. The sequence continues at coordinate 198,944,527 of OY998178.1, forward strand.
CGGTACACTGTACTCGTTCCTCAATAATTATATACAGTACCTGGTACTCGAGTACAATTTATCAGTACCCGGCCCAGCTCTGTATCCATCACAGCCGATCCACCAACTTTCTAACTTACAACATAAAAACATCTCGTTTCTATGGGTACCATCATACATGGGAATAGAAGACAATTTCCAATCAAATTTTAAATTCCATTGAATACAATAAAATGTAACATGCTGCTCGACTGTTACCGAGTTCCATCGGACTATAGTATTTTAATTTCGTCGGACTAATAGTTCGAAATTAAAAAACTAGTTCACTCCTAAATTTTGTGTATTTAAACGATATCGTACATACGAAAATTATCTTCAATTCAGTTAATAATTAGAAGTATATTGTGGTGGTTTCACATATTTGCTGGTGAGTTACATTCTTCAAATATATTTTTCTTCATGTGCTTACAATGTTATATTTCGCATTATAATATGGGCTGGCGTTTGTTTAATTTGGTGTATGTTCACTTCCTTTTATCAAAAAAAGAATTTCATATTTTTTTGAAGCCATTCTTTTTTTAGCCTTATGATTCTGCATTTTCTGTTTACTTAGGGAACAAAGCGAATAAGGTAGAACAGATTCCTGTTAGTTTTATTTTAAAAATTAGATTCAGTTTTTTATGTGTTGGAGCATACGCTTCCAATCTGTTCTACCTGTTCCTTCCTTCCCAATAATTTTATTTTAATTTTTCTCCTTATTTTTTTCTTTCTGCAGCTCTGCAGTCCCTAGGTAGGCCCTATGCAGCATTAGACAATACCGCTAGGACCTAGAACATAGAACAACAGGGAACCGGCCGGGATGGAATTAAGCACCACATAATTATATTCTTTTTAAATAGTAGATGTAGAAGTAAATGTCTTTGAGAATGGTTGGAAAGATAAAATAAATTGACACGTTTTTAAAAATATAAAATGTATTGAAAGAAATATAAACTGAAAATATTCCAAAAAAGGACACGTGAAAAAGAATACGCAAAATGTAAACTGAAAATATTCAAAAAATAGTAAACGTCAAAAAGAAAATGTAAAATATTTCAATTTTAGTAAATTGTCTATCATTTGTTTCAATATGACTATTTTAAAGTTTACGGAAGTAGGCAAGACAGACTAGCTGCATCTAATTAGGCAATCAGCATTGCGAAAAAGAGGATTCGACATTGCGATATTCGTGAATGTTTTAGTTCGATAAACACACTTTTTAGAAAACGGATTCACCTTCTATATATAATTAAGTGTGGACAAACGTTAATATTTCCTTCTATTAAGGTTTAGGTA